>CM062816.1:1674645732-1677045732 GCA_031772625.1 Pinus tabuliformis | reverse complement strand
TATTTTCCTTTTAATGTTACAATACATATTTATACATGCTGAAGCATCCAGTACCATGGACCTAAAACCTTCTCGCCCAAAACCATGTGCGAAAACCATGCACAAAACCATAGGTAGGTCTGCCCAACCTAATATAGGGTCCAAATTTTTTTTTTCTCAGGCCACTACATCAGACCCCGTAGAAGGGGGCTATAGGTTTTAACCCTGTACATAAATTACCTACATATGAATTCTAAAAAGCACATAAAATAAACAATGTGAGAGCATAACACATAAAACACATATACATAGATATTTTCCCCTGGATCCCAAAACCGGGACTACCAGCTTGATTTTTCTTTATGTACCTTTCAATGTTACAATACATATTTATACATGCCGAAGCATCCAATACCATGGACCGAAAACCATCGTGTCCAAAACCATGGACTGAAAGCCATCCTGTCCAAAACCATGGACTGAAAACCATTGGTAGGTCTGCCCAACCTAATATAGGGTCCAAAACTTTTTTTCACAGGGTGCTACCCTGGACCCCATACAGGGGGGCTACCTGCCCCCTCAAACCCCCCAGACACGGGGGGCTGCCGCCCCCCCATGACCCCCCCATAGCATAATCGGTGCAAAAAAGGGGGGGCTCTGCCCCCTCTCTAACCCCCCGGTTCACTATGTAGGTTAGTCGTGGAAAGAATATAACAAAACCAAACATTCTCCCACTTGTTGTTTTCTTTCCATAGGGGGCCACAAGAGAGCTTAGTCATTTATCTAGCCCTGAAACACCCATTGTTTCTCTACACCAAGAGAACTTCTCAGAGCTCACAGATTTTATCAATGCATCTGTAGTATTCTTCAAAGTGTCCACCTTTACTAGCAACACCTTTTTGTCTTCTATCATATCCCTCACAAAGTGATACTAAACATCAATGTGCTTTGTATTTGAATGATAAGCAGGGTTCTTTCCCAAGAAAATTGCACTTTGGCTGTCACAGTCTATCCTTATAGCTCCCTGTACTAACCCCATACTTGAACACAATCTCTGCAACCAAACTACTTCCTTGCTTGCATGAGTGGCTGCGATGTATTCTGCCTCTGTAGTTGATAATGCCACTACAGATTGTTTCTTACTCATCCAACTGACTGCACCTCCAAATAGGTTAAACACATACCCACTTGTAGATCTTCTCTGATCCAGATCTCCAGCCCAGTCTGCATCAACAAAGCCACGAATATCCAAACCTCTATCCAATCATGGTCTTCAGTGGTAGCACAAACCATAATCACTAGTGCCACACAAATACCTGAAAACCCACTTCACTACTGTCCAATGCTCCTTCCCTGGTTTTGACATAAACCTGCTCAATACTCCCACTGCATGTGCAATGTCTGGTCTAGTACATACCATCGCATACATCAGGCTACCAACTACAATTGCATATGGAAAATGGTACATATCCTCTTCCTCTTCTTGTGTCTTGGGGCAATGTTCAGCAGATAACTTTACACCTACAGGAATAGGAACCTTCACTGGTTTACTATCCTGCATATTAAACCTCTGCTCTCGACATACTTCCTTTGGTTTAACCAGAGCTTCCTCTTTGCCTAATCTCTTTTAATTTCCATGCCCAAAATACAGTTTGTAGCACCAAGATATTTCATGTTGAATTTGGAGGACAATTGGGTCTTCAAATCCTCGATAATTTCTTTGTCATTTCCAACCAGCAACATATCATCCACATACAAGATCAGATAAATAACACGATCACCAATTAATTTAAAATACACTCAGTGATCTGCTTTGCTTCTGGTGAAGCCAAGTCCCCATATAAATGTATCAAATTTCTGATACCACATCCTTGGTGACTGTTTTAACCCATACAGAGACTTCTTTAACTTGCATACCAATTATTTCTTGCCCTTCACCGCAAAGCCTTCAAGTTGCTTCATATATATTTCCTCTTCTAGATCCCTGTGAAGAAATGTTGTCTTTGTTGGAAACAATACTGAGAGGGCGAGGGTGAATCAGTATTATCAGGTCAATTATTTTTCATTTCACAATCAGATTTGCATACTCTACTTTAGTTAGTAAAAATTGTGTATGTGCGCAACTACAATTAACGAAACCAGCATATAACAAGCAGACATGTAATTTAAATTATTCTAAAGATGTTGTTCATTAATCTGTGCATCAAACCATATAGAAAGTAACCAGGAACAGTAAACCAGAACAAGCATTCACACATAAGAACACAAGATATAAGGTGGAAACCCAATGTGGGTGAAAACCACCTGCTGCAATTCGTCTCTATCTTCTTTTAATTAGAAACTTGTTTTTACAATGATTATGTACTGGTGCAGTCATATACCAGTACACAGGCTACTACCTGTAGAAGGCTACAACCTTCTCTCATTCTCCAGCTTCTCCTGGAAGGGAGTTACAACCCCCTTAGCTCTTGTACTAGCTGAGGTACTAGTACGTAGGTGCTGACCTATAGAAGGCTACAACCTTCTCTTTTCTTTGAGGGACCATGTTTCATAAATTTTCAGACTGGATCCATGAATAACATCAATCAAACATCAAGTATATCTACATCAACCAATCTCCTTTGCACCAAACAAAACTGAATCAAATAGTCACTTCTCTGAATGTTGTACAGTAATAGTAACCAGAAACCAATTTTGAACCCAGAACACTGTAGCAATAAATAGAAGTAGCTAAAACATATTTCAAGAGTCGTACACTACTTCAATGTGTACAACATGCATGCATACACTGTTGAACTAAGGCCAACCAACGTATACGCTATTTTTAATTACAGAACTAGCGTGTATATGCGCCTTTGCTTCGCTGAACCTGTGTACAGATCTATAAAAGATAATTTATCCTTTTTACTTATTCAGAAATTAGTTATACCCAGATTATTAGATTTATAGATCAAGTCATGTGCCAAAAATAACAAATCAAAATCAAAAAAAGATACTACTATTCAAGCCTTAAGATCTTGATCCATCATTAGTACTTATCCTTCTTATTGCGCTCAAGCTCCTCATTGATTCAGATCTAGCTATATACCATAACCCAATGACCAGTATTCTAGATCTAGTTCTTCATAAGATATTCAATGCTTGAATCAATGCCTTTGCCTAATGATCTCCTTCCCCTTTTATAGTCTTAGGCCTTACACAATACCATGGTCCAAAACCATAAAGAATCAATATGTTGGACCAAATACCTAGGTTCAACACTTCAGATGAGATACCATGGTCCAAAACCATAGGGCCAAATACCAAGGAATAAATACCATGGACCAAAAATAAGTTTTCCCACACATATGTGCTTTTGTTTGCATCAAAGTGCATGCATACATACGTGCCTTTTGCTTGTTCAACCCACGTGCATACGCGCCTTGGTTAAGAGGAACCTGTGTATATCTCTTTTTCCTTCATTTTGAGAGCTTGAACTATGATCTGTCATTTGAGTGAGTTGCCATCAAGGACAACACCTGTGTCATAGTGCCAAACCTGTGTCATAATGCCAACAATCTCCCCCTTTGGACTTGATCACAACCCCAACTCACTCAAAGTCATTCTCCCCCTTTGTCATCAAGTGCAAAGGGTTATGCTCCCCCTAAGTCCATGCTGAAATCTCTGCTCTGTTGTGCTATCCATGCTCCCCCTGACTGTAGGCAAGGTTTGCAAGAATATGTTCTGCAAGAAGATACATAACTTTATACATCATAAATGACCTTCCTACCACCAAAGACTCATACCTCCATCCATCTCTCAACCAAATGGGTATTGACTCATCCACCCAACCAAGTGGGGATACACCAAAAGTTTACACAAGATAAAAATGAAACATTACATTATCCATCCCAGGCATAGTGGGGAAACCAAAGTAGGTTGTTACATGACCTTGATAAGAAAATAAATACATGACATAGAGACGAAATATCTACAAAAAGACTATGATAGTTATCAACAACTTTCATCAACAACATTTATCAATCATCATTCTGACCAGAAACCATGTTCTCCTTCTACACTTGTTCCACCTGAAATCTAAAAAACTGTGAACTTGAACCATGATCTTCTTGGATAATGCCAACAATGCATTATTAGAAGAATATATATGCTCCCACTGAACCTGTGCCAGATGGTCTCTGTCAGACCCATATTAGACTCTTTTCATCCTAATCCTGGCCCGTTGTTTGTCTTCAAACCAACATATACGCAACTTATCCACATAAACCAGCATATGTACGTGGATTCTCCTCAGTAAACTCATGTACAACCACAGACAATTTTCAACAGCAAGAAGATGCATCAACTACTCCCAGCTTCTGTCTGAGGTATTCAAATGTCTCCCTGGGCAGTGGTTTGGTGAGTATATCAGCAACCTATTCCTTGGAGGGAACATACTCCAATTTGACCTTTTGTTCAAGCACTTTTTCTCACAGAAAATGATATTTGATAGGTATGTGCTTGGTCTTTGAATGCATGGCTGGATTTTTTGAAATGCTGATTACACTTGTATTATCACATAAAATAGAGATAGGTGGAGTACAAGTGATTTGAAAATCTTGCAAAATTTGCATCATCCAAAGGAGTTGTGTGCAGCAACATGCATCAGCCACATATTCCACTTCAGCTGTAGATAAGGCATTTGAACTTTGCTTCTTGCTGAACCAAGATACTAATCTGGAACCCATAAAGAATGCACCACCACTAATGCTTTTTCTGCCATCCACGCTTCCTGTCCAATCTGCATCTATATATGCATGAACTGTGAGATCTGTATCTCTAGGATACCATAAGCCATAGTTTTGTGTCCCTTGAAGATAATTGAAAATTATTTTAACCGCCTGAAGGTGTGCTTCTTTCGGATTTGCCTGGAATCTTCCAACTATACCCACTGCATGCATGATGTCTGGTCGGGTACCTATCAGATAGAGTAGACTACCAATCATGGATCTATAGGTTAGTTGATTTACTGCTACTGAATCATCATTTACATTGAGGTTGCATCCTGTTACCATAGGGGTACATACTGGTTTCGAATCTTCCATGCCATATTTCTTCAAGATCTCCCTGAGGTACTTGGTTTGTGACAAAAAGACACCATCTTTATTTTTTTGGACTTGTAAACCAAGAAAATATGTCAGCTCACCAAGCAAGGAAATTTTAACTTCTTTCTGCATCACCAAAGCAAAGTTTTGACTCAGCTTCTTCATTGCTACCAAAAATGACATCATCAACATACATGACAAGTATTAGCAATTTATCATTATCTATTTTTACATATAGATTGCTATCGGCTGATCCTTTTGAGAAACCTTGTTGATGGAGGTATTTGTCCAGGCGATAATACCAAGACCTTGGAGCCTGTTTAAGACCATAGGGTACCTTCTTAAGTCTGCATACAAGTTTTGGATCATTTCCAAGGATGAATCCATCTGGCTGCTCAACATACACTTCTTCTTTTAAGTCTCCATTTAAAAACGCAGATTTCACATCCATTTGAAATACTTTGAACTTCTGAAGGCTAGAAGGATCAAGGAACATTCTTATGGCTTCAAGTCTAGCAACCGGTGCAAAATTTTCTTCAAAGTCTATACCTTGTTGTTGAGAATACCCTTTACAAACAAGTTTGGCCTTGTTTCTAATAACATCTCCCTTTTCATTCAACTTATTTTTGAATATCCATTTTGTCACTATGACATTCTTATCATTTGGTCTAGGAACCAACTCCCAAGAGTTATTCTTTCAATCTGCTCAAGTTCTTCATTCATGGCCTTGATCCAACACTCATCTTTGCATGCTTCACTTACATTTCGTGGTTCAGTGGAGGACAACAATGCTAAATAGCTTGAATCTTCTGAAATGGTTCTTCTTGTTTGTACACCTGCCTCTTTCTGTCCCAAAATTTGAGTTTCTAGAGGATTCTTCTGAACATGCCTGGATGGAGTCTTTTCTTCTACCCTTATCTATTCTCTGGTGCCTTAGGGGTTTCCTCTTCATCATAAGTCTGATTTGATGTTCAAAGATAGTCTTCATCATCTTCAAAATCTTCGGATTTTACCTACCTAGGAATATTTCCTTCTTCATCAATCACTACATCAATACTTTCAACAATTTTTCGAAGTCTTTTATTGTAACACTTATATCCTTTTCTGTGGGGAGAGTAACAAAGGAGAATGCCTTCATCTGCTCTAGGTTCAAACTTGCCAAGATTTTCATCAGTCATTTTGATGTAACATTTACTTCCAAAAATTTTGAAGTATTCTACAGTAGGAGTCTTACCGTACCAAAGTTTATGAGGAGTTTGAGTGCTGTTTACCCGGATGTTTTTCTTGTTGAGAATAGTAACAACAGCAAATGTAGCTTCACCCCAAAAGGTTGTGGGAGTTCCAAACTCATCAAGCATTGCACGAGCCATTTGTTGAACCCTTTTGTTCATCCTCTCCACTACTCCATTTTGCTGAGGAGCAATAGAGAATTCCCTTCTTATTCCATGTTCTTAACAAAAATTGAAAAATTCATTCGAGCCTCCTCGATTAGACCTGAGGCATTTTATTCTGCGATCTGATTCATTTTCAACCAAGGCTTTGAATGCTTTGAAATTTTCAAAAGCTTCGTCTTTATGCTTCAGAAATCCTATCCAACACATCCTTGAAAAGTCATCAATGAACAATATGAAGTATTCCTCTCCTCAAGGTGACATATTCCTAGATGGACCACATACATCAGTATGGACAAGTTCAAGTGGCCGACTAGCTGATCCTTCCTTCTCAGCAAAATAGTTCTGGTTTGCTTACCAAACTAACATGATTTGCATATTGTATTGTCTGGAATTCTGATGTTAGGGAGATCATCAACCACCTGATATTTGCATGCTTTCCTTATCTGAGAGAATCTTAGATGCCCCAATCTTCTGTGCAATAGCTAGTGTTCATCATTCTTGCTTAGATAGCATTGTTGTTTCCTCCCTTGAGTATGTATAAATTATTTGGAGTTCTTATGCCTTTGATCACTGTTTCTCCTGTATCAAGCTCACGAACAATACATCCATTTCATCGAAATATTACCTCATTTCCTTGATCACACATTTAACTGACACTCAATAGATTATGTTTTAAGCCATCACATAGATAAAATTTCCAGCTTTGACTTTATCTCTCAAAATAACAGAACCTTTACCTTTTATGAATGCAGGGGTGTCATTTCAAAATGAGACCTTCCCTTCCTTTTGAAAGGCACTATATGACTGAAGTTTTTCTTTATCACGTGTCATATGTTTTGAGCAACCAATGTCGATGTACCACTGATTTTCCTGTCCTGCCACATATAAGGCTATACCACATCCTTCTGGTTGTGTTTCTTTCTTCCTCCATGTTTTGTGACTCAATGAAGCTTGCTCCTTCTGAGATGTTTGCCGAAACCTACTCCTGCATTCAGAATCTTCATGACCGAAGTTGTTACAAATAGAACATTCTATTTCATTTTCAAGAGCAGAAAATTTATTGTAGGTTCTTTTCATGATCCCAGTCACACTCCTTTGATTTCATGTGAGCTTCTTTCTGTCCAAAGTTATGAAAAGAGAAACATTAGCCATTGAAGAAATTCCTACGATTATCAAACCTTCCGTCTAGGTTATTGTAATTTCCATAACCATTCATTCTTGATGCAAATTGAGAATGATTTACCTGCAGTTGGTTGTAGCTTCTATTCATCCTTGAAGTAGATTGCACTCGATTTACTTGGTGATCTCTGTTCATTCTTGAAGTAAATTGTCCCTGATTTACTTGGTGATCTACATTGTTCTTTCACTATCGATTGTCAATCTGTTCACTTCTCCTTGCTGCTTCAAGATAACTTTTGGAGGTAGATGGCTTCTGTGCTTGTGATGCTTCTTCAGTATATCCATGACCTGTCTTGATTAGAGGAGAACGCTGCACTTTGATAATCTCATCTAAAGTTTCAGATCCTTTAGCAAATCTAAGATTAAGAGCTTTTGTTTTCTCAATATCTTTTCTAAGTCTAGAAATTTCACATTCTAGCTTTTCATTGTGTTTTTCCCTTTCAACAAGTTTGAATGTCAGAGTATCTATAATCATATTCTTTTCTTCTAAACAAATTTTAATTTTCGAAATTTCTTCATAAAGACCTTCTTCATCTATAGCATCCAAGAAATCATCCTCTTCAAAATCCATCAAAAGTCTATAATTATTACCTTGTTCATCTTCATCACTATTTGAAAATACATCACTGTCTTCATGTGTATAGTAGCTCTTCTTACTTACATTCTGTTTTCTGTTCCATTTAACTAGTTCCTTACCTTTGTCAAGCTTATATTTATGAGGACACTTGGCTACATAGTGACCGACTCTTCCACAAGCAAAGCATTTAAAAGGTAGCTTACCTCTAAATCTTCCAGAACCCCATTGAAGGTTCTTGACAAAGTTTGATTCTTCCTCTCCTTCTGACATATGTCCTGACTCATTGTATTCTCCCTTTCCTGAGGCTTTGAATGCAGATTCTCTCATGTCTGATGGTCCCCCTTTTCTCATTTCAGAAGCAGTTAGGATTCCGTGCAGCTATGACATGGTAATGCTTTGAAGATTCTACTTTTCTTCTATGGCTGAAACTTTTGATTCAAACATAGAAGACAAAGATCTTAGAACCTTTTCAACCAAAGTAACTTCTTTTATCTCTTCACCCAATTTTTTCATACAATTAACAATCTCATCTATATGTAAGAAATAATTAGCCACACTTTCATCATTGTGCATTCTGAGATTTTCATATTTAATTCTGAGAGTTTGTAGTTTTGCACGTTTTACCTGATCATCTCCTTCATAGCTCAGAACGATCTTGTCCCATATTTCTTTTGTGGTTTTGAGCTACATAACCTTGATGAATTCTGATTGAGATAAACTCCCTAATAGAGTATTGATAGCCTTTGCATTTGTTTCATACTGCTTCTTACCAACCATATCTGTAGGAGTTGCTGATGGAAATGTATATCCTGTTTCCATGATATCCCAAACTTCTGTACCAAGATATTTAAGATAGGATGTGATTCTTACCTTCCAATAGACAAAGTTGCTTCCATTAAATATTGGTGGCCTGATAGATGCCTCCTTTTCGTAGTTGCTCGGGATGATAAATCTTCCTTGAAGCTATCAAGCTTCTTTGGAAGGACCTGCTCTGATACCAATTGTTGGAAATAATACTGAGCGGGGGGGGTGAATCAATATTATCAAGTCAATTATTTTTCAGTTCACAGTCAGATTTTCATATGCTACTTTAGTTAGTAAAAATTGCGTATGTATGCAACTGCAGTTAAGGAAACTAGCGTATAACAAGCAGACTTGTAATTTAAATTATTCTTCAGATGTTGTTCATTAATCTATGCATCAAACCATATAAACAGTAACCAGGAACAATAAACCAGAACAGATAGTCACACATAAGAACACAAGATATAAGGTGGAAACCCAATGTGTGTGAAAACCACCTCCTACAATTCATCTCTATCTTCTTTTAATTAGAAACTTGTTTTTACAATGATTTTGTACTGGTGCAGTCTTATACCAGTACGCAGGCTGCTACCTGCAGAAGGCTACAACCTTCTCTTTTCTTTCAGGGACCATGTTCCATAAATTTTCAGACTGGATCCATGAATAACATCAATCAAACATCAAGTATATCTGCATCAACCAATCTCCATTACACCAAACAAAACTGAATCAAATAGTCACTTCTCTGAGTGTTGTACAGTAACAGTAACCAGACACCAATTCTGAACCCAAAACACTACAGCAATAAATAGAAGTAGCTAAAACATATTTCAAGAGACGTACGCTACTTCAATGTGTACAACATGTGTGCATATGCTGTTGAACTAAGGCCAACCAGTGTATACGCTATTTTGAATTACAGAACCAACATGTATATGTGCCTTTGCTTCACTGAACCTGCGTACAAATCTATAAAAGATAATTTATCCTTTTCACTTATTCATACATCAGTTATACCCAAATTATTAGATTTATAGATCAAGTCATGTGCCAAAAATAACAGATCAAAATCACACAAAGATACTACTATTCAAGCCTTAAGATTTTGATCCATCAATAATAATTATCCTTCTTCTTGCGCTCAGGTTCCTCCTTGATTTAGATCCAACTATACACCATAACCCAATGACCAGTATTCCAGATCTAGTTCTTCATAAGATATTCAATGCTTGAGTCATTGCCTTTGCCTAATGATCTCCTTCCCCTTTTATAGTCTTAGGCCATACACAATACCATGGTCCAAAACCATAAAGAATCAATGCCTTGGACCAAATACCTGGGTTCAACACTTCAGACGAGAGACGATGGTCCAAAACCATAGGTCCAAATACCAAGGACTAAATACCATGGACCAAAAATAAGTTTTCACACACGTACGTGCTTTTGTTTGCATGAAAGTGTGTGCATACGTATACGCACCTTTTGATCGTTTAACCCATGTGTATGCGCACCTCGGTTAAGAGGAACCTGTGTATATCTATTTTTCCTTCATTCTGAGAGCCTGAACTGTGATCTGTCATTTGAGTGAGTTGCCATCAAGGACAACACCTGTGTCACAGCGCCAAACCTGTGTCATAATACCAACAATCTCCCTCTTTGGACTTGATGGAAACCCCAAGTCACTCAAAGTAATTCTCCCCCTTTGTCATCAAGTACAAAGGGTTATGCTCCCCCTGAGTCCATGCTGAAATCTCTACTCTGTTATGCTATCCATGCTCCCCCTGACTGTAGGCAAGGTCTGCAAGAATATGTTCTGCAAGAAGATACATAACTTGATACATCATAAATGACCTTCCTACCACCAAAGATTCATACATACATCCATCTCTCCAAATTGACTCATCCACCCAACCATACACCAAAAGTTTACACAAGATAAAACCATTATCCATCCCAGGCACAGTGGGGAAACCAAAGTAGGTCATTACATGACCTTGATAAGAAAAGAAATACATGACATAGAGATGAAATATCCACAACAAGACTATGATAGTTATCAACAACTATCATCAGCAACATCTGTCAATCATCATTCAGACCAGCAACCATGTTCTCCTTCTGCACCTGTTCCACCTGAACCCAAAAAGCATTGTGAACTTGAACCATGATCTTCTAGGATAATGCCAACAATGCATTATTAGAAGAATATATATGCTCCCCTTGAACCTATGCCAGATGGTCTTTGTCAGACACATATCAGACTCTTTTCATCATGAGCCCGGCCCACTATTTGTCTTCAAACCAACATATACGTGACTGTATCCACATAAACCAATGTATGTACGCGGATTCTCCTCATTAAATTCGCGTACAACCACATATAAGTTTCAATAGCAAGATGATGCATCAACTACTCCCAGCTTCTGTCTGAGGTATTCAAATGTCTCCCTAGGCAGTGGTTTGGTGAGTATATCAGCAACCTGTTCCTTAGAGGGAACATACTCCAATTTCACCTTTTGTTCAAGCACTTGTTCTCAAAGAAAATGATTTTTGATAGGTATGTGCACGGTCTTTGAATGCATGAATGGATTTTTTGAAATGCTAATTGCACTTGTATTATCACATAAAATAGAGATAGGTGGAGTACAAGTGATTTGAAAATCTTGCAAAATTTGCATCATCCAAAGGAGTTGTGTGCAACAAGATGCAACAACCACATATTCCAATTCAACTGTAGATAAATCCATTGAACATTGCTTCTTGCTGAACCAAGATGCTAATTTGGAACCCATAAAGAATGCACCACCACTAGTGCTTTTTCTGTCATCCACATTTCCTACCCAATCTGCATTTGTATATGCATGAACTGTGACATCTATATCTCTAGGATACCATAAGCCATAGCTTTGAGTCCCTTGAAGATATTTGAAAATTATTTTAACCACCTGAAGGTGTGCCTCTTTCGGATTTGCCTGGAATCTTCCAACTATTCCCACTGCATGCATGATGTCTGGTTGGGTACCTGTCAGATAGAGCAGACTACCAATCATGGATCTATAGGTTGGTTGATGTACTGCTGCTGAATCATCTTTTGCGCTGAGGCTACATCCTGTTACCATTGGGGTACATACTGGTTTCTAATCTTCCATGCAATATTTCTTCAAGATCTCCTTGTGGTACTTGGTTTGTGACAGAAAGATACTGTCTTTATTTTGTTGGACTTGTAAACCAAGAAAATATGTCAGCTCACCAAGCAAGGACATTTCAAATTCTTTCTGCATCACCAAAGCAAAGTTTTGACTCATGGCTTCTTCATTGATACCAAAAATGATATCATCAACATACATGACAAGTGTTAGCAATTTATCATTATCGATTTTTACATATAGATTGCTATCGGCTGATCCTTTTGAAAAACCTTGTTGATGGAGTTATTTGTCCAGATGATAATACCAAGCCATTGGAGCCTATTTAAGACCATAGAGTGCCTTCTTAAGTTTGCATACAAGTTTTGGATCATTTCCAAGGATGAATCCATCTGGTTTCTCAATATACACTTCTTCTTCTAAGTCTCCATTTAAAAAGGCAGATTTCACATCCATTTGAAATACTCTGAACTTTTGAAGGCTAGAAAGAGAAAGTAACGTTCTTATGCCTTCAAGTCTAGAAACTGGTGCAAAAGTTTCTTCAAAGTCTAAACCTTCTTGTTGAGCATACCCTTTACAAACAAGTCTGGCCTTGTTTCTAATAACATCTCCCTTCTCATTCAACTTATTCTTGAATATCCATTTTGTCCCTATGCCATTCTTATCATTTGGTCTAGGAACCAACTCCCAAGTGTTATTCTTTTCAATCTGCTCAAGTTATTCATTCATGGCCTTGACTGAGCACTCATCTTTGCATGCTTCACTTACATTTCCTGCTTCAGTGGAGGAGAACAATGCTAAATAGCTTGAAGCTTCTGAAATAGTTCTTCTTGTTTGTACACTTTCCTCTTTTTGTCCCAAAATTGGAGTTTCTAGATGATTCTTCTGAACGTACCTCGATGGAGTCTTTTTTTCTACCCTCATCTATTCTTCTAGTGCCTCAGGGGTTTCTTCTTCATCATAAGTCTGATTTGATGTTGAAATATAGTCTTCATCATCTTCGAAATCTTCGGATTTTACCTGCCTTGGAATATTTCCTTCTTCATCAATCACTACATCAATACTTTCAACAAATTTTCCAAGTCTTTTATTGTAACACTTATATCCTTTGCTGTGGGGAGAATAACCAAGGAGAATGCCTTCATCTACTCTAGGTTCAAACTTGCCAATATTTTCGTCAGTCCTTTTGATGTAACATTTGCTTCCAAAAATTTTGATGTCTTTTACTGTAGGATTCTTACCATACCAAAGTTCATGAGCAGTTTGAGTGCTGTTTACCTGGATGTTTGTCTTGTTGAGAATAGTAACAGCAGTAAATGCAGCTTCACCCCAAGAGGTTGTGGAAGTTCCAAACTCATCAAGCATAGCACGAGCCATTTGTTGAACCATTCTGTTCATCCTTTCCACTACTCCATTTTGTTGAGGAGTCCTTGCAGTAGAGAATTCCCTTCTTATTCCATGTTCTTAACAAAAATCGAAAAATTCATGCGAGGTAAATTCCCTTCCTCGATCAAACCTGAGGCATTTGATTTTGCGATCTGATTTGTTTTCAACCAAGGCTTTGAATTCTTTGAACTTTTCGAAAGCTTCGTCTTTATGGTTCAGAAGTCCTATACAACACATCCTTGAAAAGTCGTCAATGAACAATATGAAGTATGCTTCTCCTCGAGGTGACCTCTTCCTAGATGGACCACATACATCAGTATGGACAAGTTCAAGTGGCCTACTAGCTGATCCTTCCTTCTTAGGGAAATTAGTTCAGATTTGCTTACCAAACTGACATGATTTGAATATTGTATTTTCTAGAATTCTAATGTCAGGGAGATCATGAACCGCCTGATATTTGCATGCTTTCCTAATCTAAGAGAAGCTTATATGCCCCAATCCTCTGTGCCATAGCCAGTGTTCATCATTCTTGCTTAGATAGCATTGTTGTTGTCCTCCCTTGAGTATGTATAAATTATTTGGAGTTCTTATGCCTTTGATCATTGTTTCTCCTGTATCAAGCTCATGAACAATACATCCATTTGATCGAAATATTACCTCATTTCCTTGATCACACATTTGACTGACACTCAATAGATTATGTTTTAAGCCATCAACATACATAACATTTCCAGCTTTGACTTTTTCTGTCAAAATAACAGAACCTTTACCTTTTATGAATGCAGGGGTGTCATTTCCAAATGATACCTTCCTTTCCTTTTCAAAGGCACTATATGACTAAAGTTTTTCTTTAGCACCTGTCATATGTTTTGAGCAACCACTGTCGATATACCACTGATTTTCCTTTCCTTCCACATATAAGGCTATAACACATCTTTCTGGTTGCGGTTCTTTCTTCCTCCATGTTTTGGGACTCAATGAAGCTTGCTCCTTCTGAGTTGTTTGCCGAAACCTACTCCTGCATTCAGAATCTTCATGACCGAAGTTGTTACAAATAGAACATTCTAATTCATTTTCAAGAGCAGAAAAGTTATTGTAGGTTTGTTTCATGATTCCAGTCACACTCCTTTGATTTCGTGCTTCTCTGGTCATGATGGTCTTGTAGGCAACACATTGAGCTACTTTGTGTCCAAAGTTATGACAAGAGAAATATTGGCCATTGAAGAAATTCCTGCGATTATCAAACTTTCCATCTAGGTGATTGTAATTTCCATAACCATTCATTCTTGAGGCAAATTTAGAATGATTTACCTGCATTTGGTTGTAGCTTCTGTTCATCCTTGAAGTAGATTGCACTCGATTTACTTGGTGATCTCTATTCATTCTTGAAGTAAATTGTCCCTGATTTACCTGGTGATCTACATTGTGCTTTTGCTATCGATTGTCAACCTATTCACTTCTCCTTGCTGATTCAAGATAAATTTTGGAGGTAGATGGCTTCTGTGCTTGAGATGCTTCTTCAGTATACCCAAGGCCTGTCTTGATTAGAGGAGAACGTTGCACTTTGATAATCTCATCTAAACTTTCAGATCCTTTAGTAAATCTAAGATTAAGAGCTTTTGTTTTCTCAATATCTTTTATAAGCCCCACAATTTCACATTCTAACTTTTCATTGTAATTTTCCCTTTCAGCAAGTTAGAATGTCAGAGTATCTATAATCATATTCTTTTCTTCTAAAAAAATTTTAAGTTTAGAAATTTCTTCATAAAGACCTTCTTTATCTATATCATCCAAGAAATCATCATCTTCAAAGGCCATCAAAAGTCTATAATCATTACCTTGTTCATCTTCATCACTATTTGAAAATCCATCACTGTCTTCATGTGTATAATAGCTCTTCTTACTTACATTCTGTTTTCTGTTCCATCTAACTGGTTCCTTACCTTTGTCAAGCTTATCTTTATGAGGACACTTGGCTACACAGTGACCGACTCTTCCACAAGCAAAGCATTTAAAAGGTAGCTTACCTCTGAATCTTCCAGAACCCCGTTGAAGGTTCTTGACAAAGTTTGATTCTTCCTCTCCTTCTGACATATGTCCTGACTCATTGTATTCTCCTTTTCCCGAGGCTTTGAATGCAGATTCTCTCGTGTTTGATGGTCCGAATTTTCTCATTTCGAAAGCAGTTAGGATTCCGTGCAGCTGTGACATGGTAATTCTTTAAAGATTCTGCTTTTCTTCTATGGTCGAAACTTTTGATTCAAACTTAGAAGACAAAGATCTTAGAACCTTTTCAACCAAAGTAACTTCTTTTATCTCTTCACCCAAGTTTTTCATACAATTAACAATCTCATCTATATGTAAGAAATAATTAGCCACACTTTCATCATTGTGCATTCTGAGATTTTCATATTGAATTCTGAGAGTTTTTAGTTTTGCACATTTTACCTGATCATCTCCTTCATAGCTCAGAATGACCTTGTCCCATATTTGCTTTGCGGTTTTGAGTTGCATAACCTTGAGGAATTCTGATTGAGATAAACTCCCTAATAGAGTATTGACAAC
The DNA here is from genome assembly GCA_031772625.1 of Pinus tabuliformis. Classification (NCBI taxonomy): domain Eukaryota; kingdom Viridiplantae; phylum Streptophyta; class Pinopsida; order Pinales; family Pinaceae; genus Pinus; species Pinus tabuliformis. The sequence goes on along the minus strand of CM062816.1, from coordinate 1,677,029,618 downwards.
CTTTGCATTTGTTTCATACTACTTCTTACCAGCTGTATCTGTACGAGTTGCTGATGGAAATGTATATCCTATTTCCACAATATCCCAAACTTCTATACCAAGACATTGAAGATAGGCTGTGATTCTTACCTTCCAATAGACAAAGTTGCTTCCATCAAAGATTGGTGGCCTGATAGATGCCTCCTTTTCGTAGTTGCTCATGATGATAGATCTTCCTTCAAGTGATCAAGCTTCTTTTGAAGGACATGCTATATTACCAATTGTTGGAAATAATACGGAGATGGGGGGGGGGGGGGGGTGAATCAGTATTATCAGGTCAATTATTTTTCATTTCATAATCATATTTTCATATGCTACTTTAGTTAGTAAAAACCGCATATGTACACAATTGCAATTAAGGAAACTAGTGTATAACAAGCAGACTTGTAATTTAAATTATTCTTCAGATGTTGTTCATTAATCTATGCATCAAACCATATAAACAGTAACTAGGAACAGTAAACTAGAATAGTCAGTCACACATAAGAACATAAGATATAAGGTGGAAACCCAATGTGGGTGAAAACCACCTGTTGCAATTCATCTCTATCTTGTTTTAATTAGAAACTTATTTTTACAATGATTATGTACTGGTGCAGTCTTATACTAGTACGCAAGCTGCTACCTACAGAAGGCTACAACCTTCTCTCGTTCTCCAGCTTCTCCTAGAAGGGAGCTACAACCCCCTTAGCTCTTGTACTAGCTGAGGTACTAGTACGTAGGTGCTGACCTATAGAAGGCTACAACCTTCTCTTTTCTTTCAGGGACCATGTTTCATAAATTTTTAGACTGGATGCATGAATAACATCAATCAAATATCAAGTATATCTGCATCAACCAATCTCCATTGCACCAAACAAAACTGAAACAAATAGTCACTTCATTGAATGTTGTATAGTAACAGTAACTAGACACCAATTCTGATCCTAGAACACTGTAGCAATAAATAGAAGTAGCTAAAACATACTTCAAGAGACATACGCTACTTCAATGTGTACAACATGCGTGCATACGTTGTTGAACTAAGACCAACTAGTGTATACGCTATTTTGAATTACAAAACCAGCGTGTATATGCGCCTTTGCTTCACTGAACATGCATACAGATCTATAAAAGATAATTTATCCTTTTCACTTATTCAGACATCGATTATACCAAGATTATTAGATTTATAGAACGAGTAATGCGCCAAAAATAACAGATCAAAATCACACAAAGATACTACTATTCAAGCCTTAAGATCTTGAACCATAAATAATACTTATCCTTCTTGTGCTCAGGTTCCTCTTTGATTCAGATCTAGCTATACACCATAATCCAATGACCAGTATTCCAGATCTAGTTCTTCATAAGATATTAAATGCTTGAGTCAATGCCTTTTCCTAATGATCTCCTTCCCCTTTTATAGTCTTAGGCCTTACACAATACCATGGTCCAAAACCATAAAGAATCAATACCTTGGACCAAATACCTGGGTTCAATAGTTTAGATGAGATACAATGGTCCAAAACCATAGGTCCAAATACCAAGGTCTAAATACCATGGACAAAATTAGTTTTCCCACACGTACGCGCTTTTGTTTGCATGAAAGTGCGTGCATATGTATACGCGCCTTTCGATCATTTAACCCCCGTGTATACGTGCCTTGGCTAAGAATAACCTGCGTATATCCCTTTTTCCTTCATTCTGAGAGCCTGAACTATGATATGTCATTTGATTGAGTTGCCATCAAGGACAACACCTGTGTCATAGCACCAAACATGTGTCATAATGCCAACAATCTCCCCCTTCGGACTTGATGGCAACCCCAAGTCACTCAAATTCACTCTCCCCCTTTGTCATGAAGCGCAAAGGGTTATGCTCCCCCTGGGTCCATGCTGAAATCTCTGCTCTATTGTGCTATCCATGCTCCCCCTGACTATAGGCAAGGTCTGCAAGAATATGTTCTGCAAGAAGATACATAACTTTATACATCATAAATGACCTTCCTACCACCAAAGACTCATACATACATCCATATCTCAACCAAATGGGGATTGACTCATCCACCCAACCAAGTGGGGATACACCAAAAGTTTACAAAAGATAGAACAAGAACATTACATTATCCATCCCATGCATAGTGGGGAAACCAAAGTAGGTCGTTACATGACCTTGATAAGAAAAGAAATACATGACATAGAGACGAAATATCTACAACAAGACTATGATAGTTATCAACAACTATCATCAGCAACATCTGTCAATCATCATTCAAACCAGCAACCACGTTCTCCTTCTGCACTTGTTCCACCTGAAACCAAAAACACTGTGAACTTGAACCAAGATATTCTAGGATGATGCCAACAATGCATTATTAGAAGAATATATATGCTCCCCCTGAACCTGTGCCAGATGGTCTCTGTCAGATCCATATCAGACTCTTTTCATCCTGAGCCTGGCCCACTGTTTGTCTTCTAACCAACATATACGAGACTATATCCACATAAACCGGCATATGTACGCATATTCTCCTCATTAAACTCACATACAACCATAGACAAGTTTCAACAGCAAGATGATGCATCAACTACTCCCAGCTTCTGTCTGAGGTATTCAAATGTCTCCCTGGGCAATGGTTTGGTGAGTATATCAGCAACCTATTCCTTGGAGGGAACATACTCCAGTTTGACCTTTTGTTCAAGCACTTTTTCTCAGAGAAAATGATATTTGATAGGTATGTGCTTGGTCTTTGAATGCATGACTAGATTTTTTGAAATGTTGATTGCACTTGTATTATCACATAAAATAGAGATAGGTGGAGTACAAGTGATTTGAAAATCTTGCAAAATTTGCATCATCCAAAGGAATTGTGTGAAGCAAGATGCAGTAGCCACATATTCCACTTCAGCTGTAGATAAAGCAATTGAACTTTGCTTCTTGCTAAACCAAGATACTAATCTAGAACCCATAAATGCACCACCACTAGTGCTTTTCCTGTCATCCACGCTTCCTGCCCAATCTGCATCTGTATATGCATGAAGTGTGAGATCTGTATCTCTAGGATACCATAAGCCATAGTTTTGTGTCCCTTGAAGATATTTGAAAATTCTTTTAACCGCCTGAAGGTGTGCTTCTTTCAAATTTGCCTGGAATCTTCCAACTATTCCCACTGCATGCATTATGTTTGGTCGGGTGCCTATCAGATAGAGCAGACTACTAATCATGGATCTATAGGTTGGTTGATGTACTACTATTGAATCATCTTTTGCGCTAAGACTGCATCCTGTTACCATAGGGGTACATACTGTTTTCAAATCTTGCATGCAATATTTCTTCAAGATCTCCTTGAGGTACTTGGTTTCGGACAAAAAGATACTGTCTTTATTTTGTTGGACTTGTAAACCAAGAAAATATGTCAGCTCACCAAGCAAGGACATTTCAAATTCTTTTTGCATCACCAAAGCAAAGTTTTGACTCATGGCTTCTTCATATTTACCAAAAATTATATCATCAACATACACGACAAGTATTAGCAATTTATCATTTTCAATTTTTACATATAGATTGCTATCGACTGATCCTTTTGAAAAACCTTGTTGATGGAGGTATTTGCCCAAATGATAATACCAAGCCCTTGGAGCCTATTTAAGACCATAGAGTGCCTTCTTAAGTTTGCATACAAGTTTTGGATCATTTCCAAGGATGAATCCATCTAGTTGCTCAATATACACTTCTTCTTCTATGTCTCCATTTAAAAAGGCAGATTTCACATGCATTTGAAATACTTTGAACTTCTGAAGGCTAGAAAGAGCAAGGAACATTCTTATGGCTTCAAGTCTAGCAACTGGTGCAAAAGTTTCTTCAAAGTCTATACCTTCTTGTTGAGCATACCCTTTACAAACAAGTTTGGCCTTGTTTCTAATAACATCTCCCAAGTGTTATTCTTTTCAATCTACTCAAGTTCTTCATTCATGGCCTTGACCCAACACTCATCTTTGCATGCTTCACTTACATTTCGTGGTTCAGTGGAGGAGAGCAATGCTAAATAGCTTGAAGCTTCTGAAATAGTTCTTCTTGTTTGTACACCTACCTCTTTCTGTCCCAAAATTTGAGTTTCTGGATGATTCTTCTGAACATACCTGGATGGAGTCTTTTCTTCTACCCTTATTCATTCTTCTGGTGCCTCAGGGGTTTCTTATTCATCATAAGTCTGATTTGATGTTGAAAGATAGTCTTCATCATCTTCGAAATCTTCAGATTTTACCTACCTTGGAATATTTCCTTCTTCATCAATCACTACATCAATACTTTCAACAATTTTTCCAAGTCCTTTATTGTAACACTTATATCCTTTGTTGTGGGGAGAGTAACCAAGGAGAATGCCTTCATCTGCTCTAGCTTCAAACTTGCGAAGATTTTCATCAGTCCTTTTGATGTAACATTTGCTTCCAAAAATTTTGAATTATTTTACCCTAGGAGTCTTACCATACCAAAGTTCATGAGGAGTTTGAGTGTTGTTTACCCAGACATTTGTCTTGTTGATAATATTAACAGCAGCAAATGCAGCTTCACCCCAAAAGGTTGCGGGAGTTCTAGACTCATCAAGCATAGCACGAGCCATTTGTTGAACCATTCTGTTCATCCTTTCCACTACTCTATTTTGTTGAGGAGTCCTTGCAGTAGAGGATTCCCTTCTTATTTGATGTTATTCACAAAAATTGAAAAATTCATCCGAGGTAAATTCCCCTCCTCAATCAGACCTAAGGCATTTGATTCTATGATGTGATTCATTTTCAACCAAGGCTTTGAATGCTTTGAACTTTTCAAAAGCTTCATCTTTATGCTTCAGAAGTCCTATCCAACACATCCTTGAAAAGTCATCAATGAACAATATGAAGTATTCTTCTCCTCGAGGTGACCTCTTCCTAGATGGACCACATACATCAGTATGGACAAGTTCAGGTGGCCTACTAGCTGATCCTTCCTTCTCAGCAAAATTAGTTCTGGTTTGCTTATCAAACTGACATGATTTGAATATTGTATTGTCTGGAATTCTGATGTCAGGGAGATCACGAACCGCTTGATATTTGCATGCTTTCCTTATCTGAGAGAAGCTTAGATGCCCCAATCTTCTGTGCCATAGCCAGTGTTCATCATTCTTGCTTGGATAGCATTGTTGTTTTCCTCCCTTGAGTATGTATAAATTATTTGGAGTTCTTATGCTTTTGATCATTGTTTCTCCTTTATCAAGCTCACGAACAATACATCCATTTGATCAAAATATTACCTCATTTCCTTGATCACACATTTGACTAACACTCAATAGATTATGTTTTAAGCCATCAACATACATAACATTTCCAGCTTTGACTTTTTCTTTCAAAATAACAGAACCTTTACCTTTTATGAATGCAGGGGTGTCATTTCCAAATGAGACCTTCCTTTCCTTTTCAAAGGCACTATATGACTAAAGTTTTTCTTTATCACCTGTCATATGTTTTGAGCAACCACTGTTGATGTACCACTAATTTTCATGTCCTTCCGCATATAAGGCTATACCACATCTTTCTAGTTGCAGTTATTTCTTCCTCCATGTTTTGAGACACAATGAAGCTTGCTCCTTCTGAGTTGTTTGTCGAAACCTACTCCTGCATTCAGAGTCTTCATGACCGAAGTTGTTACAAATAGAACATTCTATTTCATTTTCAAGAGAAGAAAAGTTATTGTAGGTTCTTTTCATGATTCCAATCACACTCCTTTGATTTCGTGCTTCTCTGGTCATGATGGTCTTGTATGCAACACATTGAGTTGCTTTGTGTCCAAAGTTATGACAAGAGAAACATTGGCCATTGAAGAAATTCCTGCGATTATCAAACCTTCCATCCAGGTGATTGTAATTTCCATAACCATCTGTTCTTGAGGCAAATTGAGAATGATTTACCTATGGTTGGTTGTAGCTTCTGTTCATCCTTGAAGTAGATTTCCCTTGATTTACTTGGTGATCTATGTTCATTCTTGAACTAAATTGTCCCTGATTTACCTAGTGATCTGCATTGTGCTTTTGTTGTTGATTTTCAACCTGTTCACTTCTCCTTGCTGCTTCAAGATAACTTTTGGAGGTAGATGGCTTCTATGCTTGAGATGCTTCTTCATTATACCCAAGACCTGTCTTGATTAGAGGAGAACACTGCACTTTGATAATCTCATCTAAAGTTTCAGATCCTTTAGCAAATCTAAGATTAAGAGCTTTTGTTTTCTCAATATCTTTTCTAAGTCCCACAATTTCACATTCTAACTTTTCATTGTGTTTTTACCTTTCAGCGTGTTGGAATGTCAAAGTATCTATAATCATATTCTTTTATTCTAAATAAATTTTAAGTTTAGAAATTTCTTCATAAAGACCTTCTTCATCTATAGCATCCAAGAAATCATCATCTTTAAAAGCCATCAAAAGTATATAGTCATTACCTTGTTCATCTTCATCACTATTTGAAAATCCATCACTGTCTTCATGTGTATAATAGCTCTTCTTACTTACATTCTGTTTTCTGTTCCATCTAACTGGTTCCTTACCTTTGTCAAGCTTATCTTTATGAGGACACTTGGCTGCATAGTGATCGACTCTTCCACAAGCAAAGCATTTGAAAGGTAGCTTACCTCTGAATCTTCCAGAACCCCGTTGAAGGTTCTTGACAAAGTTTGATTCTTCCTCTCCTTCTGACATATGTCTTGACTCATTGTATTCTCCTTTTCCTGAGGCTTTGAATGCAGATTCTCTCATGTCTGATGGTCCCCCTTTTCTCATTTAGAAAGCAGTTAGGATTCTGTGCAGCTGTGACATGGTAATGCTTTGAAGATTCTGCTTTTCTTCTATGGTCGAAACTTTTTATTCAAACTTAGAAGACAAAGATCTTAGAACCTTTTCAACCAAAGTAACTTCTTTTATCTCTTCACCCAATTTTTTCATACAATTTTCAATCTCATCTATACGTAAGAAATAATTAGACACACTTTCATCATTGTGCATTCTGAGATTTTCATATTGAATTTTGAGAGTTTGTAGTTTTTCACGTTTTACCTGATCATCTCCTTCATAGCTTAGAATGACTTTGTCCCATATTTCTTTTGCGGTTTTGAGCTACATAACCTTGACGAATTCTGATTGAGATAAACTCCCTAATAGAGTATTGATAGCCTTTGCATTTGTTTCATACTGCTTCTTACCAGTCGTATCTGTAGGAGTTGCTGATGGAAATGTATATCCTGTTTCCACGATATCCCAAACTTATGTACCAAGAGATTGAAGATAGGTGATGATTCTTACCTTCCAATAGACGAAGTTGCTTCCATCAAATATTGGTGGCCTGATAGATGCCTCCTTTTCGTAGTTGCTCATGATGATAGATCTTCCTTCAAGCGATCAAGCTTCTTTTGAAGGACCTGCTCTAATACCAATTGTTGGAAATAATACTGAGAGGGAGGGGGGCGTGAATCAATATTATCAGGTCAATTATTTTTCATTTCACAATCAGATTTGCATGCGCTACTTTAGTTAGTAAAAACCGTATATGTACGCAACTTCAGTTAAGGAAACTAGCATATAACAAGTAGACTTGTAATTTAAATTATTCTTTAGATGTTTTTCATTAATATGTGCATCAAACCATATAAACAGTAACCAGGAATAGTAAACCAAAACATGCAGTCACACATAAGAACACAAGATATAAGGTGGAAATCTAATGTGGGTGAAAACCACCTGCTACAATTCATCTATATGTTCTTTTAATTAGAAACTTGTTTTTACAATGATTCTGTAGTGGTGCGGTCTTATACCAGTACGCAGGCTACTACCTGCAGAGGGCTACAACCTTCTCTCATTCTCCAACTTCTCCTAGAAGGGAGCTACAACCCCCTTAGCTCTTGTACTAGCTGAGGTACTAGTATGTAGGTGCTGACCTACAGAAGGCTACAACCTTCTCTTTTCTTTCAAGGACCATGTTTCATAAATTTTTAGACTGGATCCATGAATAACATCAATCAAACATCAAGTATATCTACATCAACCAATCTCCATTGCACCAAACAAAACTGAATCAAATAGTCACTTCTCTGAATGCTATACAATAACAGTAATGAGACACCAATTCTGAACCCAGAACACTGCAATAATAAACAAAAGTAGCTAAAACATATTTTAAGGGAAGTACACTACTTCAATGTGTACAACATGCATGCATACGCTGCTGAACTAAGGCCAACCAGTGTATAAGCTGTTTTGAATTATAGAACCAGTGTGTATATGCACCTTTGCTTCATTGAACCTGCGTACAGATCTATAAAAGATAATTTGTCCTTTTCACTTTTTCAAACATATGTTATACCCAGATTATCAAATTTATAGATCAAGTCATGCGCCAAAAATAACAGATCAAAATCACACAAAGATACTACTATTCAAGCCTTAAGATCTTGATCCATCAATAGTACTTATCCTTCTTCTTGCACTCAGGTTCCTCCTTGATTCAGATCCAGCTATACACCATAACCCAATGACCAGTATTCCAGATCTATTTCTTCATAAGATATTCAATGTTTGAGTCAATGCCTTTGCCTAATGATCTCCTTCCCCTTTTATAGTCTTAGGCCTTACACGATACCATGGTCTAAAACCATAAAGAATCAATACCTTGGACCAAATACCTGGGTTCAACACTTCAGACGAGATACCATGGTCCAAAACCATAGGTCCAAATACCAAGGACTAAATACCATGGACCAATACGCGCTTTTGTTTGCATGAAAGTGCGTGCATACGTATACCTGCCTTTTGATCATTTAACTTGTGTGTATACACGCCTTGGTTAAGAGGAGCCTGCGTATATCTCCTTTTCCTTCATTCTGATAGCCTGAACTGTGATCTGTCATTTGAGTGAGTTGCCATCAAGGACAACACCTATGTCATAGTGCCAAACCTGTGTCATAATGCCAACAGTCTTCGACTCTTCACATCCATCTGTTCTACCTCAAAATCAAAAGCAACAGCAACAGATAAAAATAATAGACTAATAGAAGTTACCTTAGCAACAAGACAAAAAATATCACCAAAATCAACTCCCGACACCTGGGAATAACCTTTTTCTACCAACTGAGCTTTGTATTTCTCCACCTTTCCTTCTGCATTTTTGTTCTTCTTGAACACCCATTTGCGGCCAATGGGTTTCCTTCCAACTGGCAACTCCACCAGATCCCAAGCCTCATTTTTGTGCAAATATGTCATTTCATCAACCATGGCCTCTTTCTAGAGTTTTCCATCCTTTGAATCTACTCCTTCCTTCACAGTTCTGGGATCATCGTCAGTAATAGATAAAGAAAAATTTGAATAGAAAGTAGATGGACTATACCTTTCCGGCTGCCTTCTTTCTCGAACTGATCTTCTCACACTCAGAGTTTGTGGATCTTCATCTTCTGATTCCTCCTCTGTTTTAGAGTTTGATTCTTCCTCCTTAAGCTCAAACTCTATCTTCTTAGGTTCCTTTGGTTGGACTTCATGTTTAATAATATCTTTCACCTCTCTGAACACCACATCTCGGCTATACACAACTTTCCTTGATACTGGGTTCCAAAGCTTATAACCCTTTAAACCATCCTTATACCCAATAAAGATGCACTTTTCAGATTTACTATCCAACTTGGTTCATTTCTCCTTTGGAACATGTACATATGCATCACATCCAAATACCCTTAGATGTGAAAGAGAGGGTTTCTTACTAGTCCATACCTCTTGTGGAGTCTTATCCTCCAATGTTGATGAAGGTGATCTATTGACCAGGTAACATGTTGTCTCCACCGCCTTTGCCCAGAATTCCTATCCTAACCTGACACCACTGAGCATGCTTCTTTCCCTTTCCATCAACGTCTTGTTCATTCTTTCTGCAAATCCATATTGCTGAGGTGTATATGGAGTAGTCTTCTGCCATGTTGTACCACACTTCTTACAAAATTCTTCAAATTCCTTACTGCAAAACTCTCCACTGCTATCTGTCCTCAGCACCTTTATCTTCTTCTCTGTATGGTTTTCCACTAGAGCCTTAAATTATTTAAACCTGTTAAAGACTTCAGATTTCTTCTTAAGGAAATATATCCATGTATTCCTTGAGAATTCATCTGTAAATGATACATAGTACACAGATTTACCCATTGATGGAACCTTCATAGGTCCAAACACATCATTGTGCACAAGCTCTAATATCTGTTTCTCCCTCTTACCACTAGAGGGGAAACTCACCTGATTCTGCTTCCCATATACACAATTTTCACAGAAATCAAAATCCAAAGAGCTATTACTCATACCTTCTACCATACCTTTGCCATGAAGTATTCAAAGGCCCTTCTCTCCAATATGTCCAAGCCTTTGATGCCACAACATGGTCTTCTCTCCAAAGACCACTAGGTTTTCTGCTTCACTTTCAGGAACCATAGAACTGTTGCACCCATCAACAACTGTGCTACCTTGCAGCTTATACAGAGTTCTAGTCTGAACTCCCCGCATCAATACTAGTGCTCCCTGAACCATCTTGCAGGTATCCTTCTCGAACACTGTTTTTACACCTGCATCATCCAACCTGCTTACAGAAATAAGATTTCTGGCTAATGCAAGAATATGAAGAACACTCGGAAGTGTTCTAACCCTTCCACCTTGCAACTTCAACTTTACTTTTCCGCGACCAATGATTTTAGCCTTCCTATCATCCCCTATGAAGACATCACCACCATTGTATTTCTCATACTAGCAGAACCACTCTCTATGGGGAGTGAAGTGAAAGGATGCACCTGAGTTAATCAACCATGCCTCATGATCTACATGTGTACTTGAAGAAGTCAAGTACACATACCCACCTTCATCTGAGGTGGTTTTTGCTTCTGTAGAAGAAGCATCATCAGATCCCTTTCCTTTGTCAGGAGCTTTAGATTGATAGTCCCTTTTGTAGTGCCCTTCCTTTCCGCATTTCTAGAACACCACCTTTACAGTTTTTCCTAGAGATTTAGATTTCCCTCTAGATTTAAATCTCCCACTCAATGACTTATTCTTGTTTCTGTTCTGGGACCGTCCTTGTACAGACAAGGCATCACCACTCTGTCTCTCCATATTTTTCCATCTCATCTCCTCCATGAGCAAGGATGAGACTATTTCATCAAATTGCAAGGTAGTTGCATTGCTACCTATTGCAATAACCAGACTAACCCACGAATCTAGTAGAGAACAAAACAAACTAATGCACTTATCTTCATCTGAAATTTTAATATCAACAGACGATAACTGACTTACCATAGTATTAAATGCATTCATATGCTCTGTCACCGAGTCTCCATCTTTCATCCTTAGGTTATACAACTTTTCCATAGGAATAGTTTATTCACCAGAGACTTAGATTGGTACAAAGTCCCTAAGTTGTCCCACAAATCCTTAGCCGTAGCTTCCCCTGATACATTCAGCAATACTGAATTTGAGACACACAACATTATTGTGCTCTTTGCCTTCCGATCCAACTTCTTCCATTCTTAATTGGACACTCCCGTTGGTTTAGCACCCGGATCTACCGTGATCCACTGATCTTTATCCACCAATCGATCCTCCATCTTGAGTTTCCATAACTCAAAACTCTGATCATTAAATTTCTCGATCTGTATCTTTCCACTGCTCACCATCTTCTTTCACCACTAGAATCAATCTCGCAGATCTCGCATTGAACAGGGTCTACCACAGGCCCGAGCGAAACCCCTCAGCAATAAAGGCATCCCCTTGAAGCCAAAAACAGCTCTGATACCAAATGTAGGTTTTAACCGCGTACAGAAATTACCTTCATACGAATTCTAAAAACCATAGAAAATAAACAATGCGAGAGCATAAGACATAAAACACATATACACAGATATTTTCCCCTGGATCCTAAAACCGGGACTACCATCTTGATTTTTCATTATGTTCCTTTCAATGTTACAATACATATTTATACATGCCGAAGCATCTAATACCATGGACCAAAAACCATCGTGTCTAAAACCATGGACCGAAAACCATAGGTAGGTCTGCCCAACCTAATATAGGGTCCAAATTGTTTTTCCCAGGGTGCTGCCCTGGACCCCATAGAGGGGAACTAACCGCCCCCCTCAAACCCCCTAGACAGGGGGGGTTGTTGCTCCCCCTGTAACCCCCCCGCTGCACAATCAACACAACGAAGGAGGGGCTCCGCCCCCCCTCTAACCCCCCGATTCACTACGTAGGTTAGTCGTGGAAAGAATATAACACAACCCAACAAGGGCTACCTGCCCCCCTCAAACCCCCTATGACCCCACTCCTACGCAATTGGAAAAACGAAGGGGGGGTTCCATCCTCCCTCTAACCCCCCCCCAGTTAACTACATGGGCTAGTCATGGAAAGAATATAACACAACCCAACATTCTCCCACTTGTTGTTTTCTTTTGATAGGGGGCCACAGGAGAGTTTAGTCATTTATCCAACCCTACAATGCTCATTATTTCTCTACTCCAAGAGAAATTATCAGAGCTCACAAATTTTGTCAATGCACCTATAGTATTCTTCAATGTGTCCACCTTTACCAGCAACACCTTTTTGTCTTCTATCATATCCCTCACAAAGTGATACTGAACATCAATGTGCTCTGTCTTTGAATGGTAAGCAAGGTTCTTTGCCAAGAAAATTGCACTTTGGCGATCATAGTCTATCCTTATAGCTCCCTTTACTAACCCCATACTTGAACACAATCTCTGCAACCAAACTGCTTCCTTGCTTGCATGAGTAGATGCCATGTATTCTGCCTTTGTAGTTGATAGTGCCACTACAAATTGTTTCTTACTCATCCAACTGACTACACCTCCAAATAGGTTAAACACATACCTACTTGTAGATTTTCTCTGATCCAGATCTCCAGCCCAGTCTGCATCAACAAAGCCATGAATATCCAAAACTCTTTCCAATCCTAGTCTTCCTTGGTAGCACAAACCATAATCACTAGTGCCACATAAATACCTGAAAACCCGATTCATTGCTATCTAATGCTCCTTCCCTGCTTTTGACATAAACCTGCTCAATACTCCCACTGCATGTGTAATGTCTGGTCTAGTACAAACCATCACATACATCAGGCTACCTACTGCACTTGCATATGGAACACAGGACATGTACTCTTCCTCTTCTTGTGTCTTGGGACACTGTTCAGCAGATAAATTTACACCTACAGGAATAGGAACCTTCACCAGTTTACTATCCTGCATATTAAACCTCTGCAATATTGTCTCGACATACTTCCTCTGGTTTAACCAGAGCTTCCTCTTTGCTCTATCTCTTTTAATTTCCATGTGCAAAATATAGTTTGCAGCACCAAGATCTTTCATGTCGAATTTGGAGGACAATTGGGTCTTCAAATCCTAGATAATTTCTTTGTCATTTCCAACCAGCAACATGTCATCCACATACAAGACCAGATAAATAACATGGTCACCAATTAATTTAAAATACACATAGTGATCTTGTTTACTTCTGTTGAAGCCAAGTCCCCATATAAATATATCAAATTTCTAATACCATGTTATCACTCCAAAATTTCTCTTGAGTTGTTAGGAGAGAAATAATAGAGGTAACCACAAACCTACTTTGGATATTAGGATCTAGCCTTCCTAATGCTCAGAGAGGGCTTTGTCTTTATGATTTAACTTTGTTTGATTAATTGATTTTAGGCTAGTTATGATTGTACTTAGGTTTTGATTTGTATTTGGTGGTGGGATCACTTACTTAGATGAATAGAGGGATGTATTTTACCATTGGGCTATGGGGTCAAATGTCAAGCAAACAGGACTAGATCAAGTTCTAAAAATAGTGTCTATAGGGCAAGATAGCTGATTTATTTCAGATCTTAAGGCTGGATGGTGAAGTGGTTTTCAATCAGATCAAAGGAGCAATTAATGGTTCCTCAGACTGGATTATAAAAGAAGTGAAAGAGGTCAACTAGGATGGGAGAGCAATTAAGGATTCTCAAATCCGGATATCAGTAGAAATCATAGAAATGATTAGCTATTCAAGACCGAGTGTACTTAAACAAATTCTGAAATAAATTTCAAGTTAATTAATTCACTTTAGATAACATTTAAGTTTGTGAGATACATAAGAAAATAACAAATTTGACAAAGAAAATACTTCACTGTAATAGCTCAACACATGAATCCTGTAATGCAATATCTTTATTACTTAGTCCAGTTTGCTGACTTGAAACAATTGTTACAATAACCCTCAGGTTTTTAATCAATACAACTCTAGAAATTTATAGAAATCCACCTCCCAATACTTCAAATTATGAAGTATTTATACAAAAATAGTTTACAAAATATCCCAAACTGTCTTGGGAATTAATCTAGGAGAAAGAAATATCTTCATGCAAGAAGATAGAGACAGATGTTCAACTATTGTATGTTGTCCCTATTTATTAGGTTGTGTTGTCTTTATGCTCTGATATTTTGTTGTTTATTCTCTGCCTGGTCTTCACGTTGGCTATTCTTTGTACTTTGAACTCTCAACTGATACACTTTCACTTGATACACTTTCAACTGGCTGACCTGTCACTTTTATTTTACTATGTTTTTTTCACTTTTACTATGCACTTTTACAATAGTTCATTTAACTTTTCCCATGTGTTTGCATCTGGTAATTGCATATTTATCAGATTCCTATATATTTCATCTGCTTCAATGTATTTGGAAAAAGTGGGTTTATTTACAAAAAGGTGTTTTACCTCATGCTGGAGGTAAAATAGGTTCTCAAAGGTCTAATATAGAACCTTTCGAATAGGCATCCCCTTCATAGAGGAAGTATTTACCTGATCCTTTGCCATCTCTCTTATTCTCCCGTTGTAGTCCTCCTGTGGCATTAATTTATCATTTATCACCAAAGGATTGGGAAGAGCTTTCTGCCTCAAAACATCAAACTTTACCATGAACTTGTCTATAGCCAGTTGCATGGTTTAGCATTTGTCCTCAAGGTTTAACATCAAATTCCTCTTGGTGAGGACCTTTTCACCTCCAGTATTGTGCATGTATTGTTAGCTATGTCCAATTCCTGCAATTCATATTTGTTTTTGGAGTTTAGGAAATGGATTAGTCTAGTGGCCTCCTCTAGCATGTCTCCCAGTTTTGCCTTAACTCTCTGAATGGCTTTTGTAGCCTCTTTTACTAAGTCACTTTGTTTAAAGATGACTTGAATGGATGGTCAAATATCATTGACAGATCCAATGATATTGGCCCATAATTATTCCTTAGCTTGGCCAAGTGGCTCCTTTAATGTCAGCTCTTTCTCTAAGATTTTTATCCTCTCATTCATCCTGGTTGATTTTTTTACTTCCTCTTTATGCATAATCTGTGCAAGCTTACTATCATTTTCTAGACTTGTTATCTTTTCCTTAAGCTTGTTTATCTCTGTGGTCTGAATGGAAATGTCTTCCACTTCCTTGAACAACTTACTTGCCTCATCACCTGGGTGAGTTGCTGCTGTTGTCGAACCTATTGCTGATGTAGATGTTGTGGCAGCTGGTAGTGCTGTAGCCAATGGAGTTGTAGGAGCCAATGAAGTTTCCAAGGTGGATGGTACTATTGTGATGACTATTGGAATGACAGTGGCAGGTGCAGTCTCAAGGCTGGCCTGTTTCAGCTGTTTCAAGTTGTCCAACTCCTTCTCCATCTCCTTTAATTGGTCATTTAGTTAGAGAACAAGGTCCATCATTTCCTCCTAATGTGTTTGGCTCTCAAGGACCTCTTTTGTCTATGGATGCTTTGAATGAGGAAGTTTCAGTTGTTTTTTGAGAGCAACAATGTCCTCATTCTTTTTCTTTATCAACTTATCAGCAACCTTGATATCATTGGGATCATGTCCCAGCTCATTGACCAAGTCTTCCAGTGACTTGATTCTGTTGTCCTTGGACTGTGAGGAGGCCTTTTCTAGCTTGTACTATGCAGCGATGTTATCTAATGAAATTTTCAGTTTGTGTGCAGTTATAGCTTTATCTGTCAGGGTGGAATAGATCATATCACCTGCCCGCTTGTGAAACTCAATTTAGTCAATGGGATGAACATCCCTGCCAAAAATCTCAAAATATGTTTTCCTATAGTCTGCTGATGTTTTTGGCTGCTGGACTGTAGGTTTCATAAATTTCATTTGTGTTTTCCTTGTTTTGATGTCAAAGGCTGACATCAACCTGTTTTGATTTGTAGGTGTCTGCTTGAAGTATTGGGCATAAGTCTCAGCCTTCAACTTCTCATTCCTCAACTTAATTTCATTATACCTATCTTTGATGTCTTTCTCTTATCCACAGGCTTGGTGAATGAAGAGACCTCCATCTTGAGCCGTCTCTTAATAAGTTGAGTGTTTGATGTTGAGGGCTGGTGTGTTTCTCCTTAAGCTGCCGTGCCTTTGCTTCTTTCCACCATTGTATTAGTGTCAATGATTTCCAATGAGTCAATGGTGTCTTCCTGTTCAGTTACAAGATTAAGCTTGGGCCTCTTCCTATAACTGATCTCAAACTATTCATCTGTGGTTTCCATAGCTGAACTAGAACTTTCTTCTCTGGTTCTCTTTGTATTTTTGTTTTCATTTGCTAGAGTCTGTAAAAGAGGAGGAATGTTCATTGGTTCTCCTAGTTCTGGAACCTGCAGGAAGGAACTTGTATCAATCTATTTTTCTACATCAATTAATGTATTCTCTACATCAACTACAATATTGTCCATGTCTATCAAAGTGTTTTCCAACCATTTTGATTGGTTGGAAAATATCGCTATGTCTAACTTGGGATGATGAATGAAAGAGCCCAATTTGACCTTGAGCCTTAGCTTATTTATGACTCCAGGAGGGTCATATTGCCACATAAAACTATTTTTGAATTTCATATCCTGTAGAATCTAATCGGCCCTTGGTCCAGCTTCCCTATTATTTCAAGTGAAATGTGCCAATTGATTTTTCATTTTGAACTGGGTCTTCTTCCTAGCTAATAGGAAATTTACTTCATTAGATTTTATTATTTGCCTAAAGTATTCTAGTGAAAATATCCTGATGGAGAGGTATTTGGGCAGTTTGTAGGGGGAAAGTTGGCATCGATATATCCTTATTTCTATGTGGTCCTGGTACAAATACCAGTCTCCCACTTTACTATTCTTGGCCAACTGTAAAACTCTTTTGATCTCTTGATTGATTCTGGGCTGAGGGCTACTGGTTAGCAAATTCATAACTATATGGACAAATGAATCAATGAAGTCCTTGTAAGTAAATATAGTGGAGTACTTTTGGATCAAGGGTGTCCAATATATGACTGATCTTGGATTGCCTTTGGTGTCCAATTTCTGAATGTTGACAGGGAATTTGTCTGATTAGTAGTACAAGAACATATGAAATAAAACTGAAGAATACTTGAAAACTCTCTCACTTGGTAGTCTAATGAATTGTTCATGCATCTTATCTGGTATGAACTGAGCATAGTTGTAAATTACAGATGGAGGCTTGCCTGGGCTAAAGATGGAAAGGAAGGCAAGAAAAACCTCATCCACATGTTCATCATAGATGTAACCTAAAATGCAGGAGAGCATGGTTATGATTTGTTTGCCTCTCTCAGAAAAAATGGTGGCAGCATATGGAGGACTTTTTGTAGGAGTATGACACTCCTCTATGATGAATGTTTGGAAAATTTGGGCTATTTAGGGAGGTCTAACTTTGTATAGAGGTCTAACAAGCCTTCAATAGAAAGTGAGGTCTCATTTGGGCTTGGTTTGACTTGCAGCATTTGGTTAATGGATTCTATAGTGATGGTAAATAAAAATTGTTGGTCAGGGGTGACAATGGCTCTTTGCCTAGGAATGTAACAAGCATGATAGGAGTGAATGATTTCTAGGAATGGGTATAATTCTGGAAACAAATACTTGTGAAAATTAGACTCCCAAAGGTTAATGTCATCGTTTTGGTTTAAAAATTTGTCCTTACTCCAACAGTGGAGCTTTAGAAGGTAGGCAGGGGAAGCAGTATCCTTAATTTGAATGTCTCAGTCTGCTAAGGCAAGGTGGTCAATGTCTAGGTGAGGAGTTTGCAGAGGTCTCATGTCCTAAGAGGTTTGGGAAGCCATGATTGGGTTTACAGATTTGAATTAGGCTTTTAGTGGTTTCAGGAGTGAGGTTTAGAAGCTCTGGTATAGTGGGAGGGTAGTTACAATCTGTGAAACAGGGTTTGGGGTGTATAGTAGGCTTCTTTTCAATTTAGGAAAGTTTCTTTAATTAATTCAATTAATTAACCTTTCAATTTAAACTAAGTGTTTTAAAATTCAAGGGTCATTCTGGTTTTTTCAAAGAATGCCTGGAAATTGGCGATTTTGCATGCAATTGGGTTCTGTGGTAATTGCATAAGGTATTGAGGCTTAAATTTTCAATTGGTTGCTTCAATTGGGTATCCGGAGCATCTTCAGGCGGCAGAAGGTGGTAAAATTTGGTCGCAAAGGTTTAGGGTGTCGCAAATGGCTAAGCAACAATTTGTAGTGAAAAACTAGCGAAAAGATCAATTTGGGGCTTTTTCAGCCTTTTAACGGGTAACGATCACATTTTGGGGTGGAAATAATTAAATGAACAATGGGAAATTTTTTATTTAGGTGGGGAGGTGATTTTCTGGGCCATCGCACCGCTTTTGGAGGGTGGGCTATATTTTTCGCGAGCACACGAACTTACCTTATGCTGCCATGTAGCAGAACAGTGCCCAGGAAAAACCGTGCATCTCGCATGCTCTCGGGCTATTATCGGTCAAACGATGAATCCGCGCAATATGGTTGTACACCATCAGATCCGGGGGTAGGAGATCGGAGGGCTATCGCGCAGTTGAGTTGCACAGATGGAATTGGGAAAGTGGTTGGCGAGGCCCAGGATTTAATTACACCAAATTGTAATTAATTAGTGGATAATTGGTTTTTTTACTATAAGCAGCAAGGTAATAAGGGTGGGACCATGGGTTATATGGCAGGGTTTTCTTTAACTGCACCAAGGGTTGGTGGGTTAAAAAGGGTATCGGGGAAATATGAAGTGGGACGTTAATTACATAATGCGGGGGCATAAAAACTTAGGATAAGGGAGTTTTTGTGGGTTTTGAAGGGCAATAGGGAAATTAATAAGGGGGGAAAGTAATATTTGTAATGGGGAATGGGTTTCACACTAGGGAAAGGAATTTTTAGGAAGGGGGATGATTTTTTTGAAGGGTAATTTCTAGGGAAATGTGTGAAACCAAGAGGTAAAGGTCAAAATGAGGGGAAAAGGGTATTTATAAGAAATGAAGGGATAATGGGGAAATTAGAAAATAAGTATGTGGGGGTGTAGTGAAATGAGGGGAAATTAGTAAACAAACTTGGTGAATGTCCTTTCTTTCTCACAATTCCTCCTACACATGAAACATAGGATTAAGCATGATAAATGTGCTTTTTGGCTTAATAACCTTGTGCATTTTGTAAAACTCCTTCTACCTACCCTTTATTTACCCTAACATTTTTTCTTCATTTCAATGGGTGAATTTGAGCTTGCTGACCCTTTATTTCCTTTTCTTTTGATAAGAAAACTATCTAATTCTAACCTTATAACTTCCAATGGCTCAGATTAAACTGATGAGCTCATTTTTATTCTCTACCTAACTATTGATCTGCCAAGGTTAAACAGTTTGGCTAGATCTTTATTCTCTATCTATCAACATTAAATTTAAAGCATGAATGAGTCAAGAATAAGCTATTTGACCATCATGGATTATGGCATTTCTGATAAGCTGCACACAATCTTATTTTACAAAGCAAAGTAATGGTAGTGGCATTTGAATTTGCACACTTTCATGATCTATTTTTATTTCTTTTTTGGGTTCATATTTTCATTTTTTTTTTTTTTATCTTTTTTCTTTTTTTTTGTCCTTTGATTATTCTTTTAGGACATACCCTCTTTACATTTTTAAATTTTTAATATGGAAAACATTTTGCAGAAAGCAAAAGTATGTACAATATTACAAGACTAACCATAGCCAATTCAAAATTATGAATCCTATTATTATAGGACCCTAACAGTGGCTCCACATGGCGATGTCATTTCCTGGTGAAATGTCAAGAACTTTAAGATCAGTAGCCTTTAAAACTATGACTGTAGTTATCTTGTAAACTGCTCTTTTGTGATTTTTCTTTATTCATACATATGATGGTAAACCATTCAAAGCTCAGTGCCTTCTCTTTGGGCTTCAACTTTAAAAGGTCAATCTCCAATCCAATCTAAACCCTGCAATGTTATGTACAATGAGCAAAGTAAAATGAACTAGTGTTAATCTGTGGATAAGTAGTGCTTCAACATTCTACCATTGATAGGTCCTCCTGGTAGATCTATTCCATCTAACTCTCTCAAGAAAAATGCATTGTTACTTCTGTAACTGTATATGATATAAGGGCCTTGCCATAGGAAATCAAATTTTCCATGTTTACCTTTCTCTTCTCTTCTAGAATCCCATTTGACAACTTTATTGCCTATGTAAAAATCATCAGCTTTAGTCTTCTTGTCAAAAATATTTTTGATTTTATCCTAGATTACTTGTGATTTGACATAGACTTCTTCTTTAGTTTGCTGCAAGTGTATTGTCTGATTTATCCTTCTTTGGATATCATTTGGTTCTACCTGCAACTCTTGAATGATTTTCATCACTATCACTCCTAAAGAGGATGGGAAAACAACATCCATTCCATATACTAACTAATAAGGAGATGTAGAAATGGACTTGTTGGTAGTTAGTCTGTCTTCGCATAAGGCATTTACCAACTTTTTGTTCCATGTCTTCTTATTGTCTTCCAATAGTTTCTTGATGATATTAACACAGATTTTATTTGAGTGCTCTGCAAGTCCAATACCTTGAGGGTAATAGGCAATGGAATGGCTAAGGGTAATGTGATATTTGTTACAAAAGTCTACCATTTTCTTGGATTTGAAAGCAGTTGCATTATCAGTAATGAGCTTTTATGGGCATCGAAATCTAGAAAGGATATTATTTTCAAGGAATGAGATAGTGATAGAATCTGTGGCTTTTCTAGAAGGGATGTCTTCTATCCATTTAGTAAAGTAATTAGTGGCTGTCAAAATCTACTTATGCTGGGCTAAGGAGGATGGGTGAATTTCCCCAAAGAAGTCTAAACCCCATTGTTGAAATGACACTTCTGTGGATATGGGTTTGAGAGGTAAAGGTAAAAGTTTCCTTTTACCCTCAAATATTTGGCACTTATGAAAGGAGGTCAAATGTTTCTTAACATCTATAGAAAGGGTGGGCCAGTAAAAACCTGCCCTTAGAATCTTGTCAGTAGTTTTTTTCCAATATAAGTGTCCTCCACAATCTAATGCATGAAATTATTGCACAACCTTGTCAACTTCATCGTTCAATAAACAATTTAATAGAATGCCACCATTATCTTTCCAAAATAAAGCATTATCTATGATATAATATTTCATTGATTTCATTTTCAAAAATCTAGCTCTAGTTCTAGATAAACCAGGAGGATCTTGTAAGTTTAGTAAAACAAATATGATAATTTCATACCAAGGTGAATCTGTAAAAGGTTCACTAATTTCTGGAGTTGTCATCTCTTCCTGATCATCTAGGGCACCAATGAAATTTATATCTAAGACCTAACAGTTCAATTTAGCCATGAGTTTAGCTAAACCTTGGCCTTTGTTAAGTTTTGTAGGATTTATTTCTATGTCATATTACAAAATAGTGGCAATGCATTTGCCTCTCTTTCCTTCAGGCCCATCCTGTGTCAGAATGTACTTTACTACTGAATTTGGAACATAAGAAATGATGTGTGAATACAAGATGTATACTCTGAAATCTTTAACAGTTTTCACTAAAGCTAGTGCTTATTTTTCAATTATGATGTACTTTAGTGTGGCATATCTTAAATATTTACTAAAAAATGCAATAGGTTTCTCATATCCTTGATCATTCTTTTGCAACAAGACTACTACAATAGTATGTTATGAAGCAAAAGAAAAAATTATAAAATCTTTTTGGAAATCAGGACTTATGATGATTGAGGTTTTGGTAAGGGCTTCTTTAATGGCCTCAAAAGACTGTTTAGCCTCTACTATCCACTTAAGTGTTGAATCTTTCCTTAACATGTTATTTAGTTCTCTAATTAATTTTGCTAAGTTTGAAATGAATCTCCTAAGAAAATTTATTTTGCCTAAAAATGACTGTAATTCTTTGATGTTTCTAGGATGAGTGATGGTGAAGATTGCCTCTATTCTAGCTGGATCTATTCTAATTCCATCTTTGGATATTATGTGTCCCAAGATTTTACCTTCTTCTAGACCAAAGAGTGCCTTTTTTGGATTTAAGGAAATACCAAATTTTCTGCATTTAATGAAAACTCTTCTTAGGTGATCTAGATGTTTGTTATCTGATTTAGAAAAGACTATGATGTCATCTTGGTAAACAACAAGAAAGTTATGGATTTATTTGGCAAAGGCTATGTCCATAACTCTCTGGAATGTTTCTCCTGCATTCATTAATCCAAAAGGCATCTTCAAATACATGAAAGTACCCCAAGGAGTAGTAAATGCAATCTTTGCTTGGTCCTCTAGTTGGACTAAGATTTGGTTGTATCCAAAAAATCCATCAAGCAATGAAATTCTAGTTGAGCCTATTACCGTCTGAAGAATGTGGTCCATTTTTGGGAGAGGATAGTTGTATTTTAATTAGATTTTGTTCAAGCTTCTGAAATCAACACAGAGTTTGATTTCTCCTGTTTTCTTCCTAGTAGTGACAAAATTAGAGACCCAATCTGAATATTTGATGGGTGCTATGATTTGGGCATCATACATCCTTTTTACTTCTGTTGGACACCTAATCCTCAATGGGTTAGTGTGGAAGTCGAATGGACAAAAGCAGTCCAAGAGACCTTGGGATCTGAAACCCAAGAGTCACATAATGTACTATAAATGTAAATCTCTTGTTAATAAAATTGAATTGCATGTTGTATCTTTCATATTGTCTTTGTTGTCCATGTGTGTTTAAGATGGTATCAGAGCGGGCGATCTCCTGCCCTGCTCCATTGTGAGCCACCTGTTTTTGTGGCCTTTGTAAACCAATGCTCTCCTCTTGATTATACTTTTCTGAGCATTTCTTAGAATAGAGGATGTTACCTCTATCAGCGCTGCCTTATAACGCCTCTGTCATCAACGCCTCTGTCACCACTGCGCTCTGTCCATAAATGCCCCATTTAAAGTGCTGATCCATCTGCGATTTACTGACTGCCAAGCGTTTCATGATAATTACACTGCTCCTGTAGCTGCTCCACCTGCATTTAATACGCTGCTCTCTGCATACGAAACGCTCCTTGTAACTGCTCATAAACGTTTTATACCTGCCCTCTCTGTACCTGCGCTCTGGACTGCCCATGAACGTTCTTGAAAGAAGCGTTGTCCTGTCCAGTGCTATCCATGTTGTCCCATTTCCTCCAGGAAAGAGTCGTTATCTGTAGCAAGCCTTTGAACTTTGGAGCTAGCTTTCTTGCCGAAAAGCTTAAATAGAGCGCTCTTGATTTTATGAGCTTCCATCTCAGCTTCTCCAGTTTCTTCTCTCAAGAAATGGAGTATTGAGTCCATGGCCTCCACTGTGGCACGAGTCTGAAACCATGGTGAAAGATGTCCCCAGAGGCACTATGTTCACCATTAATCGGAAGTCCTCATCTGTAAGAAGATTGAAATCACATGGGACGATACACTCGTCATAGCTGGTGGAGTTCTGCAGTGGAACCAGAGTTCCATGGCTACTGTAGCGAAAGAAGAGCACGTCTCCGGGCTTGGCCTACTGCTTTCCTGTGCGAGGAATCCTCCGCGATGGACTGATGGGTGGAGCAAAGAACGCCTCTGTTGAATCGACATACCACTGGTAACATAACTGTTTTTCACGCTGCCTGAAATAGTGTGCTGCTTTGAGTATTTGTACAAATGACTGCCGTTGTTTCAAATGAATGACTGTGGTACAATGTCAAAGACAAGTTAACGAATTTGCTCCAGGACCACCATATTTTACTTTGAGAATGTTACCGGTACACCTAAAGGGGTTTGGACAACTATATCTCGGTTTCTATATGATATTGAGCCTGATGTCATGCGGAAAGAGTCGTTAGTGCGGACACAACCGACCTCCCTAGAAGCCTAAGACTTTCTAGTGACAAACAAGACAAAGAAGAGCAATCCTTCTCTAAATATGCATTTACAATATGAGAAATCAAGTGTTTAGATCCTACCTGTAACCCAATGCTGTTGTAGTAGTCCAGCTTCGTTGATCTGGATGAGCTCCTCCTTCTCTTTGAAACCTGCATTCACTAACAATGAAACGATTAAATAGCACCTGAATATCACATAAAATAAAACATATTTAACATAAAGACCAAGGAGTATATGAAACAATTCATAAATAACAAATTGTTGAGAAGAATGGACTTATTTGTATTAAAAGGTAACAAAAGGAACCATTACAACCTGAGCCTTGGTGTTGTGCAGGTCCCTCCCAGGGTCCAGAAGAGTTCTCCTTTACTCTAATCAGCTCACCCACTTCCAAATGAAACAAGCAAAGATGGTAATCTCTCCTCACAAGCTTCTACAAGGAAGTCCTAATTCCAGCAGCATCTACCCTTAGGAATGTTCAGCTTTCAACCTCCCTCCCTCTGCCCAATGTCTGTATTTATAGTGCTCTAGAGGAAGTTATTCAGGTCCACCATCAATGGGATAAGCCCCTATTTGGATGGGATAGCTCCCCTCTTGATTGGATAAGTTCCTCTTTGGTAGGGATACATGAACCATCTGGAGGCGCTTCATACACGTCAAACAAGTTTCTAGAAGACTCTAGAAATGACCACAAGTAACTTTTTTAAGATGAAACTCGCGCCTTTTGACCTTTACAGGGGTACGCACCCACCCCTTTACATACAGAGCGTACAAGTACGCAGGTATTATGAACTTGGGTTGCGTACACGCAGGTAAGGCTAAGAGAAACTGCGTACCAGAGATAATTGACTTTAAATGACTTTTCTCTCTTTTTTGAAGTTTGACATGAAGAGCAGAGGCATGAGACTTGCCAAGGAGGATAGTATGACAGTGGATGGAGCCATACTAACTGCAAATAGTCATGGTGACATTTTTTAGTGTAACAGATTGCCCCCTAAAGTGCGAAGCCTGTAGTAGATTAGGGTTTTATATGATCTAGGAAGGGTGAAGTACTTTATCATTTCAAGGAGTATCTTGTGGAGAGCCCGGTCAGAACTTGCAAATATTCAACACAAAATACATATATAAGATGATATCATCACTGAGGTAGGCATTCCCATACTCAGATTGAAAATTTTAACTAACAATCTAACTACTGTTCTGATACAAGAATGATTTTGCAGTACATCACAATCATAGACTTTTGTAGACACAGTATGGACGCAGCCATCTGTTTATGGTTAGTCTACTATATAATGAATACAAAACTCCTCGTAGCCTGGATGGTGGAAACTAGATCCAGGGTCTTCATCTCTACTTCCTGAATTGGTACGATTCTATCCATGCGAATAAATGAGTTGATGTTGAACATGGTAGAAACTACTTGATTACCAGTCGATGATGTAAACTATTAACAAGTGTGAGAGAGACCACCAGTGATGTCAATGGTTCTCAAAGTACCCAGTACAATCCATGAAATGTGAATGAATGGGTTGATGTCGAACACGTCACGGAATCCTTTGATCGAAAGTCAATGATGTAAACTGTCGTCAAAGGCGAGAAACCTGCCATTGATGCATGCAGACTTCAAGGTACTGACGATTTCTAAGTCATCTTTCTAGATAATGTGCTGATGTCGATAGAAAGCGACCTGTTGCAGGCAAGCCCACAACACGAAATCATTGCTCAAGTTGAAGAAATGTTGTTGTAAGGACTGACTCAGGGATGGTCAAATGGATGACAAGTATTTTGCATATGAATGGTTTATTTGTAGAGACCTCTTGAACACATAACGACACGACAGATGGCTTGGTGACGATTGACCCAAAGTTAATACCCAGAAACGGTTGAAGACTTTCAAAGTGGTTTTATCAGCTTTAAGGCAAAGGATTTCCCAACCCAGGTGAATGAAAAGTGTCGTGTTCAAGAGCGGTGATAAGGTTCTTCTGTAACAAAGGATAACAAATAGGTTCATTCTTCTCTCTTTTCCCCCACCATTTCTGGCAAGTACCTCTTTATTTTTTACAAGCTTGAGGAGGATAACATATGCTTGATTATAAGCTCATCCTTCGGATGAGTCCAACTTAGTTTAGATTCGGACCCTAAGAAGGAGTGGTCTGTTCCTGTTTGTAATCGAACAGGTCCTTTACTGTGAAATTTTAATGAGTCCAGTATAGGAGAAACTCGGCGTTTTTCAATTTTAGAGAGTTTGAAAAAACTAAAGAAGACTCCAAGGTGAACTTTTTCGTAAATTTGTGTCTCCCAAGCCCGAAAAAATATAAAATAATACCTGAGAGAACCGCTTGATCTTGCGACCAAGGAGTACTTTCATGATTAGTGCCTTTGACCTGAAAAGTAAAAAGCAATCAAGGACACGTCGTTTTATTTCCAGTATCGAGTTTGAAACGACAAAAACCCGGCAATCTTTTCCTGTTTTTTACGGTCAGAAAAGGGCTATAAGGGGACCGTCTTTTAATTCCATTTTAACGAGTGTAAAAGAAACGCTCGGCAATCTTTTCATGTTTTAGGAGTCAGAAAAGGGCTTAAAAGATGACTCTGATGTTTTGGTTCGTGAAAAAACGATAATTTACCCAAAAGTCCTTTTGTCCTGCACAAAAACAACACATTACTCATACCTGTTTAAGATGGGCAAAAATACATTGAAAAATATCTTTTCATGGTAAAAAATAAACAAACTTAGCATTCATTTATCCAAAAAACCTATAAAAAGACTTTTTACCATGTCATTTTTACCATTTTACTATTGAGGGAGAGAAAAGGGCTTTTGACAAGAAACTTCCCGTGGACTTTGCGAAGAATCCGACCGTCGGAATCGAGCGCCGTCTCTTTCAGGTATTTCACAACATCCTCCTCTTCAATTTCATCTGTTTAGAATTCCATTTTAAGTTTTAGTTTGATTTTTTGGAAGGTTTGGGGTTTTAGGGTCCGCTTTTCGGGGTACGCAGGTGCCCTATGGGTGACCTGCGTACCCCGACTTTTTCGTATATGGGAAAATGGTCGGAGTACGTAGCCCACCTTCAGAACAGCTGCATTCCCACGCTCTGTTTTCTGAACGCGGGGTGCGTACTCCGCGCAAAGCGGATTTTCAAAACCCAAACTCAAAACCTAACCATCAAAATTTGATTTAATGAATTCTAATCAATGTTTTTTGGTGTGTAGATTATCCACCATGCTAGATTGGCGCGAAAGAGAACACGAAGATGTCGATTTGGCCGCAATAGGTCATCAACCTTCCATTGATGCTTTAAAGGCATGCGGTCTCTACAAGTACTGGGCCATACCTGGCATGAGGGCCCAGGTGCCATTCTTAGAGTGGCTGGTTGAAAGGTGGAACATTCAGGATCAATGTTTCTATATCGGAGAACACCAGCTCGAGATAGAGCCCTCTGACATATATTTTCTCACTGGCTTGCCTAACAGGGGCGAGCAAATGTCTCTATTCGGGACTAGGCCGGGTGGCCAATCCCTTGCTAGTCTCCAGCTAGAGTGGTGCAACAATCAAAACCAGGAGAAGGGGATAGAAATCAAATACATATCCCGACCTGAACTTATGGTAATTGCCTTTACAGTTACCAGACTTTGCGGTGCTTCCGCTTTGCACATAGCCACTGGTTCCCAAATGCGGATGGCTATAGATTGCTTCCGAGGCACCATTTTCAACTAGTGCGATGCTGTGCTGGCCAATATGAAAGGCCAACTGACTAGGGCAAAGAACGGACAATTGAAGACCTTTGGATATGGGCCTTTAGTTGTGAGCTTTGCCCTAGAGAGAGTTCCAATGCTGATCCCTCAGCATCTTACTGTTCCAGTTGGGCCTCCTCGGGAGCCTAAGTTGACGCGGTGGGTTTCGGTAATGGCCCGGCATCCTGATGAGGGAGCGGGAGTTGTCCGATTTCCTGCGGGTTACTTTCACTGGTTGGAGAGCCAGGTCTTTGCGATTCAGGATTTTCCTTATGCCGGAATGGATTTTCGCAATGATCCGGACATGGTTCTTCCATAGGGAGAACAATGGGACGACAGAGGTACTTCATTTTTCACAAGTTTTTAAATTATCTATTTTTTTTTTGTTTCTTATATATTGTCTCAAAACTGACAGCAAAAATTTTCAAAATGCAGATGTAGGCCCACGGCGTCCAGCCAATCTCCAGGCTTTTGAGAGGAGACATCCAGCTGCACCGGCACCGGCCCCACAGGACGCGGCTGCAGAGACACTAGCTGAGTTGGAGCATGATCTAGAGTGTCTGACGGCGGGTATACCAAAGACTACTATAGATGATATTCCTATCAGACTTCAGCGCTATGTAGTCGCAGTCCCAGGACCTTTTAGGAGGTTTTTGTGTAGAGTAGCCCGTGCAGTGGTGTCGTATAGAGAGCACCACCAGTGATTGGATGGTCATTTGTAGACACATGTGACATTTTGGTTTTTGTACTTATCATTTTTGCCGATCATAAGGTGTCTTTCAACCTATGATCGAAGATGATGTATATTTTTTGACACACTCCTATCTATATATATCATTATTACCGGCTTATTTTGTTAAACATGTGTGATGAAATGTTTATAAATTTACATTTATGATTGTTACAAATGTCTATTTAACATTCGAGACGCCATTGCATCGGCTAATGTGTTTAAAGACCTTGGAATATGCTGATATTCAATGTAATCAAATTCACGTTCCAAGAGACGCACCCTCAAAAACAATCTTAATAACACTGGATTTCTAATGGCATAGACTCTATTAAGCTGTAATACAACGAGTTCAGAATCTAACCTCACTATCAAACTCCGAATCCCAAATGAAATAGATTCAGATAATAATTCAATCACTGCACTGTATTCTACAATGTTGTTTGTTGTTTGACCGAGGCTCACCCCATGCATAGAAACTAACTCGTCAGAGGGCAAATAGATAACCCAAGCTACGGAAGAGATATTCCGTGTACTACGACAAGCACCATCAGCAAATCCAATGTATGTTTGGAGAGGCGTCGACATCTGCAATATCAAGAGTAAAACCAAGATAAGCCAGAATAACGACGAAAAACACACTCTCTAAACTAAGCACACTTGTCTAAACCAAACACACAGTCTAAACTAAGCACACATACTAGCTAGAAAGAAAAACTAACCTAACTAAAATCTCCATACCCGACATTTAAGCATAATACCTCTTTAGGTAAAGTCCATTTCTGGGTTTACCTAAAGAGTCCCCCTCAAAGTCTACCAGCTCATAGGCCCCTTTTGCTAGCTTGTGCTTGACAATGTAGGGCCCATGCCACATAGGAACAAATTTTCCAGCACCTAACTTATCATTAGCTTGATCATATAACAACACTAGGTCTCCTTCCGAAAAATTTCGAGGGGTCACATTCCGATCATACTGAGCTTTCATTCGTTTCGCGTGAGTCTCGATTGCTAAAGCAGCTTCACGTCGAGTCTCATCTAATTTAGCTAAGTATAACAGACGTTTCTCCTCTTCGGAAGTAGCTGGAAGTAATTCGATGGCCATTTGCAGTGACGGGATTTCACATTCAATGGGTAGCACGGCTTCCAAACCATAAACTAGTTGGAAAGGAGTGAACCCTGTTGATGTTTTCACTGAGGTTCGGTATGCCCAAAGTGCTGAAAATAACATGTTGTGCCAATTCGACCGATGAATACCAATGATCCGTTGGATCATGATAACTAGAACTTTGTTGATAGACTCAACCAGACCATTCGCTTGGGGATAATAAGGAGTAGAACTATCATGACGTAAACCAAGCTGGCCTGTAAGTTCTATCATCATAATGTTTCGAAAATGGCGCCCATGGTCAGTGATTATCGCTTGTGGGACACCAAACCTAGCAATAATGTGATTGAATACGAAAATTGCTGCTGTCTTGCCGTCTGCCTCGAATGTAGGCATCGCCTCGGCCCACTTAGTAAAATAATCAACCGCAAGGATGATATACGCATGCCCCCCTGTCGAGTGAGGGTTACAAGTAATAAAGTCGATACCCCATTTGGCGAAAGGACCAACGGCAATTATAGGGTGGAGAGGAGCAGGTGGCGCGTGCATCTTTCGATCAAACACCTGACAGTTGTGGCATTTTCGGACCGCAATAATATAGTCTTTAAACAAGGACGGCCAAAAATAGCCAGCGCGCAATATCTTTTGGGTTGTGCCATACCCAGACATATGACCGCCACACGCTCCAGAGTGACAGTCATTCAAAACCCTCTCAGCTTCCTCATGAGTTAAGCAACGTCGAAAAATCAAATCCGCCCCACGACGATAAAGAGTATCTCCAATGATTTTGTATTGTTGAGACTGGAATCGAACTTTCCGACGCTCCGACTTTGAGATTTTGGGCCGAAAGGATTAGGTCTGGAGATAGACAATTATATCCCCATACCACGGATCTAAAGTGCTGAGAAGAAACAAAGATTCATCCGCAATGGGTTCTTCTGCCACTGTTTCTGCGTCAGCACGCGGGAAATCACACATTAACTCTGCAAAGACTAAGGATTTCTTAGACTTGGACTTCTCGAACTCCAAATCGAACTCCTGCATGATAACAATCCATTTGGAGTAGTTGCCCCCTAGCAATTGTTTAGTGAGAATATAGATCATAGGGTTGCAATCCGAAATCACGGTAGTTTTACGGAGAAGAATGTAGTGACGAAAACGCTGGACAGCTTGAACGGCTGCCAGTGCCAACTTTTCCACATGCGAGTACTTTAGCTCGGTTGGATTCAACGTCCGACTGAGGTAATATATCACATGTTCCATTCCGAATTCGTCTTCCTGAACTAAGACCATTCCAATGGTGGAGTGGGAGGCGGCGAAATACAAAAAGTAGTCCTGGTTGTAGTTGGGAGGATGCAGCAACGGTGCATGGGTCAATGCGTGCTTAAGTGCATCAAAAGATTTCTGAGCTATCTCATCCCAAGAGAATTGAGCATTTTGTTTCAACAACCGGGTGAAACCCTTTGCAACCTCGGCGTAGTTAGGAATGAATCGACGTAAAAAGTTTGCTTTCCCCTGCAAACTTTGGAGTTGGCGCAAACTCGAAGGAGGGGGCAATTTGATGATAGCTTCGACCTTTGAGGGATCGACGCGGATACCAGCTTTTGAAACGACAAATCCTAGCAATCGTCCCACTTCTATGCAGAAGACACATTTGTGTGGGTTCAACCGAATTCGATAATGCCGACACCTCATAAAAATAGCACGTAAGTGGACAAGGTGATCAGCTCGATGTAAAGAATGAGCAGGCAAATCATCGAGATACGGTTGCACAATGTGTTTGATGTCGTGAAACGCATAAGACATTGCCCGTTGGAAAGTGGCTCCGGCATTCTTAAGTCCAAAACATAATTTGCAGTAAGCAAATGTCCCCCAGGGACAAATGAAAGCCATTTTTGGTTGATCGGCAGGTAGAATATTGATTTGGTTGTAACCGGAAAAACCGTCCATAAAGGAAAATATTTCACTGCCGGGACAATAATCAATTATTTGATCGATATAGGGCGTGGGATAGTTGTCTTTTGGACAAGAACGATTTATATCCCTATAGTCGATGCATATTCTTATTGTTCCTTGTTTTTTGTTAACTGGAACAATATTCGATACCCAATCCGTTAACGGGATCGGATAAATGAAACCTGCTTTCAACAGCTTTTCGACTTCTGCTTTAATCGCAGCTGCTTTCCTAGGGTGTATCTGACGCAGACGTTGCCGAACGGGTTTAGCGTCCGGGTAGGTCTTAATCTCATGAACAACAATGGAGGGATCAATTCCTGGCATTTCCTCATAGGACCAGGCAAACACGTCGCGGAATTCTTGAAATAGGACCTTGTATGTTTGAATTTCGTCATCTGTACACGAGGCACCTATATGAATGTTCTCAATAATTCCGGTTTTGACTGAAATGTCAATGGCAATAGTTTGGGAAATGTTTCCCAAATTCAACTCTGAATCAGGATGTTTCATGGGATTCTGAGCGTCCTTGACATATTCAGCTGTAAAAATTGATGAAAAATCATTTTCAAAGTCATCACCCTCAGGTAAAAATGAAGATCTATGATGAAGATCTTCCCATGGTAGATCGTCTACACTTAGGACTTCACGAAGCTGTTCGTCAGATGACACAACTTCAGGAATCGTTATCCGTTCTGAGGTTGATGTGAAAAGTGATTCCTCACGGACCACATTCATTTGGTCGATTTGGGTTGAACACGAGTCGGTAAAAGACTGCACGGCTTCATAAGCAATTTCATATGGACTCAAAGGCATGGCATCACCGAATGAGTCTATCTCAGATTCAGATGGGACAATCCAAGGATCATCGTAAATAATAGTGTCTGAAGTAATCATATGAATGAAAGCAAATGAAGGGTCTGCGTTGATTGGAGGGAAAGCAAAAGTTCCCAGTAAACCAGAATCTTTAACTAATCCTACACCAACATCCTTGCAAGGGATAGTCGTTTTACCGACATGCTGGATACTCTCTGAAGAGGCTGGGTCGGATGAAAAGTAAGCCAGCTGGTCTATCGTCACGATCTTACCATTGTGTGGAAACTTTATAACTCTGAAGACCGATGACACGACCGTTGTCATAGCGTAAGACCAACTGCGACCCAAAAGAAGGTTGTAGTCTAGAGGGGCATCAACCACCTCCACATCCAGACTAACGGTTTTTCCTTTAACCCCTATAGGCAAATCCTGCAGAATGCCAAACGGATGGAACCCACGGCCATCAAAGGCCTTAAGAATCGTCGGGGATTGGTTCAGTGAAGGAGAACCAAGTGATCTCCAACACTGAATCGACATAATACACGTAGAAGCTCCTTCATCAATCACAGTCCGATGAATAGGCCTGTTTTTGACTATCACTGGGATCTGGAAAGCCATCTGATGAGGGAGATGCAGTGTACTATTTTCTAGATCAAAGATTATCAGGTTCGGGTCCTGAATATCAACAGCTCCTATAGCCGACAAGAGTAATTTTTGTTGTGTTGGACATGATTGCAGCACTTCCAAAGCCGACATTGCTGACGGTGAAACAGCTAGATCCTCAACAATGTTATAATTCTGAGCTGCTCTCGCATGTGGATTGAAAGCAGGCTTTCGAAGTATACCCTTGGCAGGCAGTTTGATTACCAAGTCCGGGTTAGGTTTCTCGATCTGTAGTGAATCGGAACCGGGAGCTGAGGTTGATGGATTAGAATGAGAAGATTCTGCTTCTTTGCCATCAACAGGACTCTTACTACCGTAATCTTGTGATCGAGTCGCAATCTGTACATGAGACATCATCAATATGGGTTCTTCACTGGCACTCGAGGAAGAACCTATCATTTTACTCTCCTTCTTTGGAAATGGATCTTTCAAAACAGCAGGAGTTGGGGAACCTTTAACGATTTTCACAACCTCTGCCCGATGAGGGCAATCTCTTGTGAAATGATCTTCTTCACAAATTAAACAAGGATAGCGAGGTTTGCGCTTTTCGTCATTAGATTCCGACTTCTCTTTTTTCTCCTTTGGAGCCTTATCTGCTTTATCCTTCTTCTTGCCTTTCTTCTTACCACCGTTTTTTGATTTAGCCGTAGATGACTCTACAGCGTGAACGTCGGCGGTAATTTCAGGAGAAGACTCTCCTGTCGGGGAGTCTGGTAAGGTTATTATCGGAGAAGAATTCTTTGAGGATTTATTCTTACTTTTAGTATTCACCGTACCAATCATGCCATCAGCAGCATGAGACCCCGAAGGAGCAGCAGCGATTTGATTCGACTTAGGAAGATCTGGGATCTTCTCGTGCAACGTACCTGACTGAGTGTAAACTAAGTCAAGGTACTGCGCTTGAGCAATTACTTGCTCTTCAGTAACTACTCCGGCCTTAGCTACATCTTCAGTAATCTTCGGTAATAATGATTTAAAAAACCATTCAGCTAAGATTTGGTCCGGAATAAAAACTTTCACTAATCGCCGTCGACGTCTCCATTCATGGATATGATCAGAAATATAAGTGGACGTCGACTATTTTAGTGAAGTTAGTAGTTCCGTGCCATTATCATATCTGACCGGCAACTGAAAATGAGTTAGGAACGAGGTAGCTAACTGACTAAAATTGTAAAAAGAGGCCCGGGGTAACTCAATGTACCACTTGGCCGCGAGACCAATGAGCATACGCTGGAAAAGACCTAAGTGGATCGAATCATCCGAGATGGAATTTGAAGCACACCAGAGGTGGTAAGTCATCACATGATTGGATGGATCCTCTCCAGACTTACCTTCGAACTTGGGTATATCGCTGGGCAACTTATTTGGCATTGGCGGCCAGAATGGAAGATCTTGTATTGGATCGTTCGTTAGGCGCGACAAGTCTGGTAAATCCAAAGTTGTGATAAACGGTAACTACCGATTCGGATCCCTAAAACTTTGGGTCACAAGACCAGTCCCAGGAGGAGGATATCCAGGATAACTTGGAATAGGAATCGCATTCGGGATATTATATCCTCCTGGAAAACCAGGATTAACTGGACCGTACTGGGGTTGCTAAGGTTGTTGATAAGTGTACCCAGGATACGGTTGATACTGGTAAACCGGCTGTTGGACAGCAGGCCCGTATTGGTACTGTCCCTGGTACGGTTGATAAGCGAATTGTGGTTGACTAGTGACAACCGTGCTTAAACTAGGCTGTCCTACAGGCATCTGAACCGTAGTTTGAATCGTACATCCAGACAATGGTAAAGATGTCTGAGGAGTAGTTGCAGAGATAGTAGAAACCGGAGCTGTCGATACTCCAGAAGTAAGTGTGGTGGAAGGAGCAGATGTTGCGGTAGTTGCAGCAGTCGTTTGAGATGGAGTACTAGGTGCAATTGGCGACTGAGTAACTACCGAAGGTACAGAAGTTTGAACATTAGACTGGACTGGTTGCTGGGATGGACCAGCAACTAAGGATTGTCCAGCTTGAGATGACAACTGTACGTTTGGCTGCAACACTTGTTGACCTTGTGATTGATTCCACACTATGTTCATTCCAGGGTATTGACCCATGACAGGTTGAAGATATTGAGATCCATAACCGGATTGAGGGTAGGATTGATAACTGAAAGGCACAGTTCCCGTACCTTGAACATATGATTGACCTTGAGGTGGTTGATAACCTTGACTCGAGTATTGACCTTGAGGTTGATACCCTTGAGGTAAATACTGATACTGGGGTTGACCTTGACCTTGAGGTTGATACCCTTGAGGTAAATATTGATACTGAGGTTGACCCTGGGGTACATATTGAGGCTGGGGTTGACCTTGAGGAATGTATTGTACTATGGGTACATAATGTCCTTGAGGTTGCCCCCTAGACGCAACTTGTGTACCTTGAGGTTGCCCCCCAGGCGTTACTTGAGGCTGACCCCCAGGCGGTAATTGGCCACCTTGAGGTTGAGAACCGGGAACTGAACCTGACATCATATAAATGTCTCCTACACCTAACGGTTTATTACCATTGTTTCCAGTTAATAACCCATGTTCAACAGGTTGAGGAGATACGCCCGCAAAAGTACTAGAAAATGACTGATACCCAGAGGGAACAGAAGGACCGTCGTACAAGAAAGATTCAGGAGATTGAGTGAACACGGAAAACTGACCAGACATATTTACAGGAGTATAAATACCTCCAGGTGGAAAAGGAGTTCGAGGTGGAGAAAAACCTATCCCTGAGTTGTCTAAATAATTGGTTAACGAAAGGTACCAAGTAGTACTTCTAGGAGGACTGTAAAAGATAGATTCACGCTCTCTGAGATCAATAGTAGGTTGATCTTCAAGGATAGATACGCCTACTTCTTCCTCTGGAGCAAGTTCTTCAATAGCTATCAAACCAGCAGGAAGATTTTCGGTAATGTGTCTTTCTACCCTAGGTGAATCAGGTGCACTAGAAGTTGGAGTAACAGGTTTAGATACTTCAGGTTCTTCGCCTATATCACTAGTAGATGAAAAACTACCAGCAAGCTCGGAAACTGCAACTGCTTCGAGATTATAACCTGTTTCTAGACCTTGGTAATCTGGATGGACTACCAATGATGATTCTCCTTCTTCAGGTGAAACTACTTTACTGCCACTAGGAGTTACAAGGACCTTTAAACCTTCGTAATGACTCGGGACGTCTTGAGGAGGTTCACCCCGAAGTCTACGGGACTTCCTCAACAATTCGGCCACGGAAACAATCTCAGGAGACTTTCCCCGAAGTCGACGGGACTGCCTCGGTAATTCCGCCACAGTTAAAAACTTTTAACTACTGCACATGCAAACAAAGTAAAATCTCAAAGCAAACCACCTAAAGTCTCTAAAGAACCAAACAAATTTGAATCACATGCCTAAAGAATCTAGGGCGTCAAACCAAGCACAAACAGTAGCCTTCCGGACCAAAAACGCTAGTTGGAGATGAAACCCAACATCGCCGGATTCAGTACAGAAGTGGCGAGTGGAACAGTTACCCCGGCAACCTGCTTAATGAATAGACCGGCACAAGTTCCTCCACTTTAACCGTCTTGAGTGAAGTGAACCCCCCGGAAAATCCAAGTGAGTCTAGCCAACGTCTGCTCCAGGTACAGTGGGATCTTCCCTCCACCGTCACCTCGGTAGAATCCTAAAGATAATGGTCACTAAGGTTACCAACAGCAACAAATGCACCTGGGGGAACAGTCTACACTCCGACAGCACGCAAGGGCAGAGTATCAAGCTCAATCCCCTTGTCGGCTCCTTGACAATAATCCAAGGTTTACCGACAAGTGACCCCTGGCTCCTCGACAATGGTTAATCCGAGGTTTACCGTTTGTAATACGTGCGTGTCTGGAGTCGTTCCCAACGAGGGAGGATTGATCCCCTCACTGGTTCGGACACGAGCTCGTGCTTCTCCTTTAAGAGGAGCTTTCCCAGAGTACAAATGAAACAATTGGATTTATTCTATCACAAGATAAGCTACTTGTTTGGTTTTGTTGTCTTGGAGAGTTAATTACTCTCCTACTCCAAGACACTAGCCTGATCTATATTGGTGTTTCAGAGCCCTAGTAAATAAAAGTTACTAAGTTGATTTTACTTTAAGCGTTAATTTTATGGTTTTTCTTAAAGACAAAAGGTAGTGGAGATGAAACTGGTGGTGTGTAGACTCGACTCGCAACCACTACAAAGATGCACCTAAGATGATTTACACTACTTTTCTTTTTCAATGAATCTCCTAGCTAAGAGAGTTGGAAAATGCAAATTTTATAGAAACAACTTTCTTGGCAAAGACAATCAAAGAAACAATCTCTTTATCTTTTCAAAACATACAACTCATGACCACTAATTACTTCACGAAATTTCCTTTCTCTTCCAAAAGACTACAAATGTTACCAAAGCAAACTTTTTCCAAAAGAATTTTTTGAGTTTTTTCTATATTAATAAAGCATGTAAAACTATTTATCAAATCAAATTTAACAAATCTAAGACAATCAAATCAAATTCACTCAAAAGCAAATTAAAAGGAAATTTACCTAAAAGCAAAAAATAATGAGGACAAAAGCCTACAAGGATAATTCCCGGATGTTTTACTTAGTCAAAATGCAACTAAGGATCAGTTCATGCAGAATCATAAACTAATCAAAAAACAAAATAGAAATCTTTTTGTTCTTTTTTCTCAAGGATGAAATTCAAAGCTTTAACCAACAAACTTTTCGAGATTCGCAAAGAGAAGACACAAAGGTAGGTCTCTCACAAGGGTGACTTCTATGACAGGCCCGACTCCTAAGAGGACTGAACAAAACCAAGGAGATCCAAAGTTTGACAATCTCTAATGCCAAAGTCACTACAGGACCAGTTAAAAATCAAACCCTAAGGCAAAATCCCTATGAATTCCACCAAAACCCTCGACACTAACGGGACAAGTTCAGGTGAAGATCTCTGACAGTAAACCAATGGATCTGGGCAGTAAAAACAAATTTAAAACAAAATCTAAAGAGCAAAAAGAGGAAAAATGAAATTTTCTCAAATTTGACAGGGGTACGCAGGTGATCTGTTGACACAGGCGCGGGTACGCCCTGTGCACAAAGACGCAGTGCGTACAAGTACGCACTGTGCCTAACTCAGAGGCTACGTACTGCTGGCAAAGCTAAGAAAAATAAAAATCTAATTTGACTCTAAGCTAACCCACCCAAACACACAGTTAGAGAGCCAAAAATCAGAAAACAAGCGATTTTTCTCAGACCAAAATATCAAATCAAAAAGAACTCAAACACATTCATGGATTCCCCAGTGGAGTCGCCATTTTTTCATGCGGAAAGAGTCGTTAGTGCGGACACAACCGACCTCCCTAGAAGCCTAAGACTTTCTAGTGACAAAGAAGAGCAATCCTTCTCTAAATATGCATTTACAATATGAGAAATCAAGTGTTTAGATCCTACCTGTAACCCAACGCTGTTGTAGTAGTCCAGCTTCGTTGATCTAGATGAGCTCCTCCTTCTCTTCGAAACCTGCATTCACTAACAATCAAACGATTAAATAGCACCTGAATATCACATAAAATAAAACATATTTAACATAAAGACCAAGGAGTATATGAAACAACTCATAAATAACAAATTGTTGAGAAGAATGGACTTATTTGTATTAAAAGGTAACAAAAGGAACCATTACAACCTGAGCCTTGGTGTTGTGCAGGTCCCTCCCAGGGTCCAGAAGAGTTCTCCTTTACTCTGATCAGCTCACCCACTTCCAAATGAAACAAGCAAAGATGGTAATCTCTCCTCACAAGCTTCTACAAGGAAGTCCTAATTCCAGCAGCATCTACCCTTAGGAATGTTCAGCTTTCAACCTCCCTCCCTCTGGCCCAATGTATGTATTTATAGTGCTCTAGAGGAAGTTATTCAGGTCCACCATCAATGGGATAAGCCCCTATTTTGATGGGATAGCTCCCCTCTTGATGGGATAAGTTCCTCTTTGGTAGGGATACATGAACCATCTGGAGGCGCTTCATACACGTCAAACAAGTTTCTAGAAGACTCTAGAAATGACCACAAGTAACTTTTTTAAGATGAAACTCGCGCCTTTTGACCTTTACAGGGGTACACACCCCCCCTTTACATACAGAGCGTACAAGTACGCAGGTATTATGAACTTGGGTTGCGTACACGCAGGTAAGGCTAAGAGAAACTGCGTACCAGAGATAATTGACTTTAAATGACTTTTCTCTCTTTTTTGAAGTTTGACATGAAGAGCAGAGGCATGAGACTTGCCAAGGAGGATAGTATGACAGTGGATGGAGCCATACTAACTGCAAATAGTCATGGTGACATTTTTTAGTGTAACACCTGAGTTTGTAGATTCTAAATATCTTTCTGTTTCTAGCAGAAAACGAGATTATGTACATAACCTCCCTATTGAGAACCGATTTCAAATTTTGCCTTTGCCACCAATGGTTTCATTCGAAAAAGACCTCCCCTCGATTGAACGAGTATAATGTTGGCGCAGCGGATATAGATTCAAATAAAGTTTTGAATGATGCTGTTTCAAATGCGCGTTTTTAATTATTGCTCAGTTCAGTTTGGTGTTCAGTTTGGTGCGTTTGGCTTAACGCCTTTTTGAGTTTTAACTGGAATGTTGTTTATGCATCGAAACTTGCCCTGAATCACATCAAAGCGTAGCCGTTGAAGTTGTAAAGACCCACATCAATTTTGGAAGCCTTGAATTGTGCACTGGAATCGTTTCATTATGTTGCGAGTTGTTTTTAAACGGTGGTGCATTGAACTGAAGAATACCTCAATACTAGTGTTGAATGGCCTGCATATGCGTTGGTGATTTTTTAATGGTCGTATTGAAATCCGTGAATAATAAAAATTATGTGGTATATGAATGAACGCTGAAATAGATCAGAGTTCCAGGAGCCGAGCAGAACCACTGGAACACCTGGTGCTCTTCCTTTTTACGAAAGTCTTCTTCCACTTTAGCAATGCGGTTTACTGCAGCATATATTATGTGACCAACTAACACAGCAATCACAAATATTCCAAGTGATGTTGTAATCGCTGACCATGGGATTGCAGGTTTCTCATTAAACCGACAATGCATCACATGTCTCCGGAACGGGTCTCCAAAATCATTAACCAGCGTTGAATTTGATTTCAGCCATACAAAGTTCAAAATAGATGTTGTGGGCCAATCCTTGACCTCTGCTACGAAACATCTTTAAGTATTGACGGCCAAAATCGCCGAAGCCGAAGCTTTCGCCTCTCTCGAGAAACTTCGCCTCTGAAGAACAAAAATTGCAACTCTGGTGTGCGTAGTGAAATCAAAGCTTCCTTGCCTGGACATCAGTGAAAGAAAATAAAAACCGAATTATATTCCCATGGAGTATTGTATTTTGGTTTCCTCGAGATAACTTGAACGGTTACCAGTCAAAGAATTTTAGTCGAATGAAAATAAAGTGGTTTTTCTTCATAATGTCCACCCTGTGAATCGAGTAACCATAATATTATATCAGCAATACTGTTGTCTCCGAATTGCTGTAGCTGCGTGCCCATTGTGATATCGTATAACAAGACATGAGAGAAATATTGAGTTCTGAGATCGAATATCAACTTATTAAAGATGCCATGTTTGCTGAAGTCTCCAAGGATGAAGTTCTTTGATGAAAATAAAGAGTTTTCCCTTTCTAATATTGCTGACTGAGTTTATCTCTTGGAGGGGCGAATTAATATTGTCTAGCTAGCCAAAATATCTCCAGTTGGTGTGTGCCTAGACTTATAAAAGCAATTTTTTTTCTTGTGGCTCGAGTTTATTATGATAGCACTGTCCTGCGCCGAGTCACTACACATTTATTAGCTTGTGAAAGGTTTTTTCTGAAATGGTCGAAGGGTGACATCAGTTCTGAGCGTGTTTTCCGCTATACCAAAGGCATATATATCCTCTATTTAACAGTTCGTGTTCCTCTCTTCATCCCTGGACTGATATATATATTATATTTGTCTGATTTATATGGCTGAATAGATTCGTGTGGCCTCAACCTTGAGAGCTGAGTCATTATCTGTGTACCAGGGCAGCATATTTCTGTAATATAGCGCTGGGGGATTATTATTTGCAGTTGCCGCTGCCCCAATTGTGGCATTGTATTTAAAACTCAGTATAGTGCATTGATTCCTTGATTCCACTGCTGAATAAAGATTTTGGTGAGCTGATTGTAATCCTTTATATTGCACACTGATCATTTGCTGACATTTATAAAGGATATTGATGTGTACTGTGAGTGGGTATTACTTTTCTGCATTAAGTAGTAGTTTTGATCAGTTTTTAACGCATAAATGGCCAGAATCAGTGAATTATTAGAGTCCATGAAAACTCTTATACAATCTACTGTTGATGACACATTACAAATCAGCAAAGGATCTCTCTCAGAAATTCAGACATGTCTACAAAATGCACAGGAAAATATTGATTTTTTGCAGCTTGAATCACAGCTACAGCAAGAAGAGCTACATCAAAATAGACACCATTCTGAACCTGTTTTTGTTCAGAACATTGAGGCAACCACCCATCAACAGCATGTTAATAATGTTACAGTTCATTCAAATAAAGCAGCAGTTGTATATGCAGATGCAGAAACTCAGTCTACACTTCCCAAGCCCATCATCAGACCTTGGGAACAGCTTGTCCACAACAAGCACAGAACTGGTCTTGGATATGACAAGGACTTGTCCTTTCATATTCCAGACTATGCCAAGCCCATTCAGTTTCAGAGTGCTGGATTCATTCATGACAGTTCAGCTGCTCCTCATGACAGTTCAGCTTCAGCTGTTCCAGATTCTGCCCCTCTTCCACACCACAACAACAACAAAAACAACAGATCATAAAATGCCAACACTGTGACCGAGTTGGCCATCTGAAAGATCATTTTTTTGATCTTCATCCATGTGAGCACTGTCATAAAACCAGCCATTCTTCACATAGATGCTTCAAAAACAAACGTCCTGCAAGAACAAAGATTCATCTTGGATGGATCGCTTCTTGGCAATGGGCATCAACAGCCAAGAAGATATTCCAAACACATGTCAGAACTTGTTCCAGAGTATTGAACAGTCTTGCAGTTGATTTTTCTCCATATTCTCACCTTGTACCTGACAGGGGGGGAAATGATGGTCATCTACAAGCTTCAAAGTCACATCAAGCGAGCCTGAGCCACAACCCGCCACACCAGTTTCAGAGTTGTAGCCAAAGACAAAGATGCCCGTGAAAATGCCTTCAGTTGGCAATCTGGGACACTTCCTCTAGCAGAAGACTTCAGCTTCTTGCCAGTCTTGGAAGAGTTCCGAGAACACAATTGAGAACACTTCCTCTAGCAGAAGACACCAGCTTCTTGCCAGTTTTGGAAGAGTTCCATGAATTGCATTAAGCATTCCAGAGTTGTTGGTCATCCTTAAACCATCACAGGTTGAGACTTCCCTTTTCAGGTTGAAGTTTTACCTTTTATGCGGGGTGAGACCTCCCTTTTATGGTCAAAGGTTTCCCTCTTTAAAAGAATAGGATCACTTCCTCTAGCAGAAAACTTCAGTTTCTTGCCAGTTTTGGAAGAGTTCCGGGAACTGCACTAAGCGTTCCAGTGTTGGTGGTCATCCTTAAACCACCGCCCTTTATACCAACATTTCATAGAGCACATTCAGCCTAGTGCTGCCATGCATTTTTTGCACATTTTGTATTACAGCTCTCTTCTTGGACTCATACATAACCCTTTGGATTAAGGGGGGGAATGTTGGACACCTAATCCTCAATGGGTTAGTGTGGAAGTCGAATGGACAAAAGCAATCCAAGAGACCTTGGGATCTGAAACCTAAGAGTCACATAATGTACTATAAATGTAAATCTCTTGTTAATAAAATTTAATTGCATGTTTTATCTTTCATATTGTCTTTGCTATCCATGTGTGTTTAACAACTTCCTTTTCAATTGATGGCATAAGAATTGGATTAATTCTCCTAAGCTTCTATTTAACGGGTTTATGATATTCTTTGATGGGTATCTTGTGTTGAATTATGTTGGTGTCATGAGACTTAAGGTCCTCATAACTCTAGGCAAAGACATCTTGAAA
This sequence comes from Pinus tabuliformis, assembly GCA_031772625.1. Classification (NCBI taxonomy): domain Eukaryota; kingdom Viridiplantae; phylum Streptophyta; class Pinopsida; order Pinales; family Pinaceae; genus Pinus; species Pinus tabuliformis. The sequence continues at coordinate 1,676,986,166 of CM062816.1, read as the reverse complement.
CTCTTTGAACATATTTATGTATTTAATCTTTTCATTTGGAGGTAAGGCTTTTGATATTTTGATAAGCTTTGGTTTTTCCTCAATTCCTATGTTACATTCTTCTATATTTTCTCTTAAAGGCTCCATTTTTGGTTTCCTAGCTACATCGTTTGAATCAAACAAATTTTCTAATGGGACTAACCCCTTAGGTAAAATATTGTTTTTAGGGTTTAGAATTTTAGGATCATCATTCATTATTTCTTCTATTTCTACATTTTATAAGTTATCTATTTCTACTTTAGTGAAATTAGTGGGTTTAACTATATCTAAAGCATTTATGTCTATCTCATTATCTATGTTATTATCTACTGTACAATCTATATCTATATTACAGTTTTGAAACTCTCCTTCAACATTCATGAAATCATAAATTTGAGAATCTTGTGAGAAAATATGCCAATATTTCAAATTGTCAGGTATTACAGGCCTACGTCTCACTTCTACAGTGTATTGGTGGTTGGGCTGAAAAGGAAATTTGCAAGTACTAGCAAAAGTGGCCAGACTGTGAGCTTGCATATTCTGTTTCCTAGGAATGCCAGCAAAATTAATTTCCAGAAAGTCTTTTACCAAATCTAGAACAGTCTCTCTATATTGGCCAAGTCTAGGATTATTCATAGAGTATTCACCTTTGATTTGTTTAATAATCAATTCTGACTCTCCCATGATAGAAACTCTCTCGGCTCCAAGTTTTCTAACCATTTGTAGTCCTAATATTAGAGATTCCTATTCTTACATGTTGTTTGTGCATTTAAAGTTTTGTTAAGTTTTGGGTATGTTCTATGCTAGAGCAGTTTATTTAAATTTTCATAGTTAGCAATCACATCAGCATTACGATAAACTGAAGATAGAACATAAATATAAAACGCAGAAGACAAGCCAAGGCAAGAGGACACAAGATATGGCGCGAGCCAGGGACAAACCCCACAATGTGTGGGGAAACCCTTTGATCAATTCTTCTTTTATGTTCTTCAAAGTTCAGCAGAGAAAGCAAGAGAGATAGTACATTTACAATAGAAGTCAACACTTTGACTTTTGATATCTGCAGAGATCAGTTGAAGACATATTGCTTCAACTGATTCTCTAAGGTGACTCCTTCACCTATCATAGTACTGCATCTCATCCATTTGCCGCACCTTACCGTGTAGTATCATGCTGCCTCATCACCATGCTGGACCTAGGTGACTGAGCTGCTCTCATCTTCATGCTACTCATCTTGCTGCATCTTCCATGGTCTCATTCATCATCAAGCTGCCCATGCTTATGATTACATTCACCATGATGTTGCCCATGCTCCATGTATCATTGTGCTGCCCATGCACATGATCTCATACATCATGCTACCCATATATATCAAGTTGTCCATATATATCATGCTGCTCATGATCTCATCTCTATGCTGCATTATGCTTGATCTACATCATGATGCTGCCCATGCCATATATGTTTTCTGCCATATTATACATAGTGTGTCTTCCATGCCATGTCATGCCATGACATGTCAATGAATATGCTGACACAATTCCACTGAAGATTGTTACAGTCATACCATTGACTACTATATTAGCATTACTGCCCATCAAGTATGCACTGTGATAGATGACAACGTATAGTCATAGCTGTGCGTATATAGTTCATTGTTGTGTGTATAGAGCATTGCCAATGAAGTAGATGTTTCCATACCTGACTGCGTTTCCCGTATAGACTGTGTTATATCATTACAGAGTGTTGTGCGTATATGGTCATGACATTCTTCATAACGCATATATACAATGGATTAGGGTTCATGTAGCTGTGCATTTGCTATCACACGTAGCTGTGCGTTTGCTCCATGACTGCGTGTGGAGTTCCTTTGACTATGTATCAATATCTATTTGCGCAGAAAGGTCTTTATGACTGCGTATTTATGCCTTGCATATTAAAGTCTACAAGATAGTGATTGAGTGCGTATAAACTGCGGGTTTCTTCATATCACAACGGCTCCTCTTCCAATCTCAGAACCATATGGTTGCTTCTGGACAACATACCCTTGACTGCGTTAATAAATTGATTGCTAGCTCAGCGTATAGGGTTTCTATTGACAGTGTAATTGTCTTCAGCATGAACAGCGTGCAGGTTGTTTCTGGACAGCGTTCCCTTGACTACGTTACTAACTTCATTGTCGGCTCAGCATATAGGGTTTCTATCCACAGCGTAATAGTCTCCAGCATGAATCAGCATGCAGGTTGTAACATTTCCTTGACTGCGTTAATAACTTCATTGACTGCGTTGAATACCAGCCTATAATATCCACAACGTATCCATTATGAACAGCGTAATCATGAACAGATCATGACTGCGTTGGATGAGTCTTTATTCACTGCGTCGAATATCTCCCATGACTGCGTATAAGGTCTTACATTCTAGCTTATGAGATATCTTCACTTACTGCAGCTAGGTGACGGATAGATCTTTAGACCTGTGTATTAATATTTATGCCGTGTGTTAGATCTTCTGACCTGCATTAATAACTTCATCGACAGCTCAGCGTATAGGGTTTCTATTCACAGCGTAATAGTCTCCAGCATGAACAATGTGCAGGTTGGTTTTGGACAGCATTCCCTTCACTGTGTTAATAACTTCATCGTTGGCTCAGCGTATAGGGCATCACGTTATAGGAGTCTCCATTGTTGTGCGTTATAGATAGGGCGTCATAGGCCAACATATATTTTCATGGTGTCTCTCTCCTACTCCAAAAACCCAAGACGTGGAGAGGAGGAGATCACTTCAAGAAGATGTGTGTGCAAATGATATCAAATCCTCATCTATTTATACCAAAACAAAGATGATGAATAGACACGTCGGTTGGGCTTCTAGAGCCTACATAAGAGTTGGTCGGCTTGACTATAATTACATAAACAAAATAAATTCATATCTCCATAAATACTTATCGGAATCGAATGATCTTTGGATCAATCCTACACCTCTCGACAAGAGGGATCCAATAAAAATATCAGCTGCCATAAATAAGCCGACCCACATGGAGTTTGGCCCTAGTTGTCAATTTAACAAGTTTAATATAAATGCATGACCTTCAGAATGATTTTTTTCCATGTTGTAAATCTAAACATGTGCACCTGATCCTAATCTATTCATAGAGCCATAAAATCTAAATTCCATAGAGACTCATGAAAAATGTTTTCACTATCAGGTGTTTTGTATTTTTCTTCTACAGCTATGATTTAATTTTTGTCATTGTCTAAATTGTACAATATAAAGGAGTTCATATCATAATGCATGGAGTATATAGGGAAATTCTGTGGTTTTTTTGCACTACTCACCATGTATTTCATCAAGGTCTCTCTGTAAAGTTTCCTTTTTTGACCAAAAACAGAGTTGGTGGAATATGACATATCTAACTATAAAGATCCCTGCAACTTTGCTTCCCATGAACAAGATAATAACATTCCATACTTGCATGGAAAAGTTATAACACAACCCAACATGTGTGTTGAGTGTGTTTGTAGTATGTTTTTTAGAGTTTCCCATGGTTTCTATTGATTATTTTTACTTTTGGATTGAATATTTCAACCTCTCTCGAACTGCATATTGGTTATGGCGATGGTGCTAGCCTTATTAATCAGAACCTATCCTCTGTAGCATGGGATATCTTTGCTCAAAATGACAAGCTAGTGAGTATGAAAATGATTTTCATTGGTCGCTCAACTAACAACATCACTGAGTATATTACAGTGGTTGAGATACTTTATGAGGCTATTTCACATGGTATCCACCGTATAGTCATCAGGCTTGACTCACAGCTTGTAGTACTACAACTCGCTAATATCTATTCACTGAGAAATCGTACCATCCTTTACATGGTTTTGATAGTGCACCTTTTGGAAAGGAATCTCAATTGCATACGATATGAACATATTTCCATAAATCTAAACACATTAGTAGTTGCACTAGATAATTTTTCTTCGATTGACATTTGCAAAGAATGTAAATAACTTTCAATTAAAATCACATCATATTGAAATAAGAATAGGAACTAGGAAACATTTATATGCCCCGAAACACATATGGCTACATTGCCCATATAAAAACTATATGCAAAACATATAAGTAGACAAATCAATGGTGCTCATGATAAAACGACACTGCATGAGCTATCTTGCATAGTAATAAGTCAATATGACTAGGCACTCCGATTGTGTGTTGCTGAAGTTGCAATGGAAGTTGATCAACCATGGTCTCATTAATCATGTGTGTCAGTCCTTCCATGTGGCGCTCCACCTATGATAGGATGTATGCTACATCTAGATCTCGTAACGCATCTCATCCTACTAAAGCAACTTATACTAGCGTCACTGCCTCCTCCTATGGTTATCTCTCTAGGCAATGGAGATACGTAGCACCTACTAGTCGAACAGGTCCAATGTCTGCATGAAAACATCAAATAGTTTAGTCTTGGGAACATCAAAAAATTAAAATAAAAATAAACTTTCAAAAAATTAATGGTCAAAATATCTTACCTGAAGCATCCCATTTCTCATCCTCAGACAAATTAAGCTCAAGATCATCACGGAAATCCATCCCTGCATAAGGAAAATCATCAATAATGATGAACTACATGTGTAGCCACCCAAAGAAGGCTGGTGAAAAGTTGATCTATGATGGACCTACATGTTGTCTCATATGTTCTATCCACCTCCTCATCTGTGGGGTCCTCGGATCGATGGGCTCAAGTAAAATCTGTTGAAGCTATAGTAATGGCACCCTCTCTAGAGAATAAGAGACTAAGATAACGTCATAGTCAAAGTTATTCAACTTCCCCTCCTTTGCTTTAGTAATTTGTTCCTTCAAATTAACCAAGACACCCTCACTCTAGTTGAATATTGTCATCCCTAGACACTCTATCCCATATTGCAAGTATGATTTGCTTGCTACATGTAGTGTTGAGTTTCCTACCAATCTTGCGATAATGAACAAGATATTTCTCAAAGGTAATTAGGTTACATCCTTTATGCTAATATTTCCATCCATTGTAGGAATGGCTCTAGGCCTACAATAGGTAGAAATATAGTCTTTCACCATCTCATTGCCACTTCTTTGACCTAGAAGAGAGACGGGGGACCCTCGCTTTGACAATACTATCATAAAGTAAATATCCTCTACCTGTATCTCAAGTAGATTTTCCCCAAACCTGAATGCTTGTGCTTGAATATCCCATGAACAGACAAGGTACTTCAACAAGTCCATTTTTTTCCTCATACCAGGAATCTAGAAGAATTTAAATAACCCACAATTTTTGATCGCCTGGATGGTAGCAAGGTTATTTTCCACATTCAAATTTTGTTCATCATGTTCTCTTTCTCGCTAGATGAATGCCATTTTGTGTTAATGGGTACTTGAATCATCAACATGGAATTCATTAAGCTCTTTCCCATGCAAAAAAAATGACAAAAGTTTAGGCAAAACTAAAAGACAACTTAGGAAAATTCACCCAATGCACCCTAACAGTGTTTACATGAGTATTGCACCTCTTCCTGTAGCGTTCCTCTGCCTAGGTGAAATGTAGTTTTCGACACATTGGGGGTGCGTTGGTCCCAGGACATTTTTTATGAACCCTAGGGGCCTCCAAACCTTAAACATTTTGCATGAAAACATAAAAAGGGACCGTAGAAAGATAAAGAAAGGTTCCAGTTCCTATCTGGAAGCGACGATACTTGAAATGGTTCCATGGATTCTCCGCAATCAACTAAAGAAGATCAAGGGCAAAAGGGCTCCAAATACTCACCGTTGAAGATAAAACGTGAAATGGTAAAAATGAGAAGCCATTTTGAATATTTATGGTCATTTTCTCATTATTTTATTCATTTTTAGTGTTTTGACCTAGATATGCTTCATTTTTACTATGAAAGATGTATTTTTAATCCTTCTTGTGGTGTTTTGAGAAGGTAGATAGTTGTTAGCAAGTTTTCATTATGTTTTGAACATGTTACTTTGACCATAGAGTATACTTTTATCTCTTTACCAGGTTATTTAAATCTATGAAAAAGGAACCCCCTGGAGTCCTATTTCAATGCTTTTTAGACTCCCAAAATATGAAAATATTTCTGAGCACTTGTCTTTTTGAACTCGTAAAAGTAAATGAAAATACATCTAATCAGTATAAGCTTAACCCTTTTCTAGACTGAGATATACTAGCTATGAAAAAGGAATACCTTAGTCGAACATGGCTGAGAGGTTCTCTTGGGTATTGTTTTCTACCGTTTCAAACCTAAGGGACTACCTACGAAAAGGGACATCTGGAGTTTTATTTTTCTCCTCTTTTCCAAACTCTCTAAACATGAAAAAGGATGTCGAGTTTTACCTTCAATGGACTCGTTAAAACATGAAAGAGCGATGGAATTATCGAACATGATGAGGCTGAGCCACTCCTTCTCTGGGTTCATTAAATAAACTAAGAGGGATTCATCTGAAGGATGAACTTACAGATCGAGCATATGTTATACCAGTATGGTTATGGAAATTGGGAGAACAAGGGATTCCATTTGGCTAATGGTAGTGAGTCGTTCTTGAACATGACATGCTTCCACTTCATCTCTGTGGTTGTTGGGATTGGCTAATCCTCTTGTCTTTTGGTTATCATACCATTTTTAGAGCCTCCATTTCGATTTTGGGTCAATGCTACCAATTCCACTGTTTTTCCGGTGTGTTCAAGAGAATTCATTCAATTATTCTCTGCTACAATATTATTAAGATTTCATTTCATGTCTAATTTTCCTAATCCATTTCCATATCATCATAATTCTAATCACTATGTCTCAGTCATCACACTCGTTTCGTGTTGTTGATGAGGGATACATCAAGGCCCTCCTATGACGGGTCACTTCCTCTTGACATCAACACATCATCTAGGAAGTTGACTTAGAAACACCCCTTGGTACCTTGGTTCTTGCATAAATCAGTGACAAGTTTCCTCGCTCTTGGTGATAGGTTTAAATCAATGGCCTTTGACCGAAAGATTATGTGTGGTGTTCAACATCGAGTCATTCGTTCACACCATAAGATTGTATTAGTGTACCTTAAGAAACATTAACATAATTGGTGGTTTCTCTTGCGTTTGTTAATGAATCACATCTGTGGTCAGTAATCAAATGGTGTCTACCATGTTCGACTTCAAATCATTGATTCACATGGTTAGACTTGTACATTGGTTGGTTGTGTGAACATGATAGAAGATCCCAAATCTAGTTTCTTCCATCTGGATTGTGATTTCAAGATTATACAAAGATCACCATGTATGGTTGTCGTGGTCATTTAGACAGTCATCCAATCATGGGTCCACCAGTTGCATCTGTGGATGTGTTTTTTTATCATTATACATGTTATGCTAGCTTATGAGTTGAGTATGGATATGCCTCCCTCAACAAACAATGATGTCATGTTTTAAATTTATTGTAATAGATGAAGCTCATTAGTTGTCCTTGATACTTACTTGTCACAACGTAAATCACTTCAGTCATCAGTCATCATCTTTGAATTTGTGCTTTAGGGGGAATTCTGTTATAGGCCATTTTGTCACATCTGATCAGTGAGCCTACTAATGCAATTAATCAACATCCTATTCCCCCTTGTCACCATATTTCACAAATCCCTAAGCATGTACCTTTAATTTCCCAGAGTTTTAGCCCTAAACTACTTCATCTGAGCTAGTTTGAGGACCAACGCTCCCTGTAATCCTACTTGGGTGTGTTCGCCAACAAGTTGCTCCACTATAGCCTGCATTGGTCACCAACAGGTTTCTCCCCTTTGCACCTGTGTTGGTTCCAGAAATCCAGGAGAATGATGGGAAGCTTCCTCTTTTAGGAGTTTCCAAAAGTTGTTTCAACTACTTACCTTGGATAAAACATTAAGATCCTATCCTTCCATACATTGGAGTTTTCACCACCTATCCTTTGATCCTATCCCTCCATCAAAGGTGGATCTCTTACCCTAGATTGGTAATTGGATAAGAACTCCTAAATTATCTTACTTCTCTATATATTCCCATCCTTCTATGTGGTTGGGGGTTGGCTTTTGGAGAGTGATTCTGCCCTTACGTTGTTGTAGTGAGTGGTCATCATCTCATGCATTTAGGGTGATTGGAGGTGCATATTGTGACAAGGAAAGGATAAGTCAACAACTTGGAGGAGCTCTTTTACAGGATCGACTTCTACTTATGGTTGTAATCTCCTTACATTTATTTTAATGCAAATAATTCATTTTTTTCCTATATGTGATGTTGTTATTTCACTTATTTCAATACTAGGTTGATATATTGAATGGAGTACTTAGATGATACTAAATAGATCTTGTAGTTTCTTGGATTGTGTTATCTGACTATCTAGGTTCTAATTTTGGCAATTGAAGTTGGAATTGGAGTTTCCAAGATTAAGAAGGAGCGAAGTGTGTGAAGGATTCCAGGTAGGCCTTACTCCATCATTTATTTACTTTAAGGAAAAGAATTGTGTTCCTTGTCTCTATGTTGTTCTACCCACCTAGGGGAGATACTTTTTTCTTCAATCGTAAATCCCATATAACACTTGGGAAAGAATTTCCAAGGACTTTGTTGGAGGTTTACCAACAACTAGGAAGGGACATGACGACATGTTCATGGTAGTTGATAGGTTTAGAAAGATGTGTGTTCTGATGCCCTATAAAAAGACCATCAGTTGCCAAGAAGCAACAAAATTGTTCTTTGGACAGGTCTGGGTGCACTTTGGGATACCAAGGAGCATAATTTTAGATAGGGATACAATATTTCTCAGTGCATTCTGGACTACATTGTGGGAGAAGATGAACACAAAGTTGAAGAGCTCTACAACATTCCATCCATTGACAGATGGGTAGAGAGAGGTAGTCAACAGGACTTTGGTGCAACTTTTGAGGGGATACAACCAGAAGCATCCAAAGACATAGGATGAAAATATGGTATATATACAACATTCTTACAACATAAAAGTCCACACTTCTATAGGAAAGTCCCCATTTGAGACTTGTTTTTGATATTTTCCACCTTCATATTTGGATATTGCATACAGGAAACAAAGAGGAGTGAGGGAAGATCTTATGGGAGATGATTTGAGGGCTGAAACTTTTATAGAGAAGATGAGGTAGATCCATCTATAGGTAGAGGAAACACTGCAAAAGTCATAGGAGAAGTATAATTTCAAGCATGATCAACACATAATGGGGAAGTCATTCAAGGTGGGAGACAGGGTATTGTTACAATTGAAAAAGGAGAGGCTACAAGGGCTTGGTAATGAAATCAAGGCTCTGAGGTATGGTCCCTTTGAGATACTATAAAAGGTGGGTGATAATTCCTATCAACTTAGTTTACCACCATATATGCATATTTACTCAGTTGTGAATGTAGAGAATTTGAAACTCTATGAGCCTTCCATGTTAGATGAGGAAGAGGAACATGTCTTACCTTCTGTGGAGGATTTGGCACCAGATGCTCAGGAAGTGGTGAAAGAAGATACAGTTTTCCAAAAGAGGTCTAGAACTACAAGACAGAGGCAACCTGACCTTTGGAATATTGGATTGAAGAGACAATTTCTAAGCAAAGCTAAATGGTACACAAGAGAGCAAGTGGAGGAAAAATTTCCTCATCTCATTCAGTAGAATATTTTGGGGACCAAAAGCCTACCAAAATGGGGAGAAGTGATCCATATTGGATCATTATATTTTTTTTCATCCATCTCAATGCATTTGGAGTGGAAAAAGTGGAGGAATCAACTTGCAGGACCGTTTTTACCAGTGGGACCTAGTCTGGAAAAATGGAGTTTGAAACCTTCTGGGAGCATTTTGAGGCATCAAATGATATTTTTTAGGGGTAAAAATTTATCAGTAATGTGGCACCATTTTATGTTATTCTATGCACATATATCTTTAGAACAACACAAGAATCACGTCAATCAGAGTCCGTATGCAAATGTTATGCCACTTAGAAGTTGACCTTCCTTTTTTCACACCTATAGTTTGGCAGGATGTCGCATCTGTTATCACTCAGGTTGTTCCCTACCTCCTGAAGGGAATACGGCCGAGGTAACCACTAACCAATCTTTTAGCTACAGTTTCTAGCCTACCTGCAACTAGAGAGGGCTCTCTCTTTGTATTTTAGCTTTGTTTTGGAGTATTTTAGGCTAGTTATGATGCACAGAGTTTGATTTTTACTTTGTTGGATGGTGATTTCAGGCAGAGCTGGGATGCAAAGTCCAAAAGAGCCTATACTATTGGGCAATGGAGTCAATGATGGTGTACTGATGAAAATGTTTCTTGGGTAAATGGTAATGCTACAGAGCAAGATAGGCAGTTTAGGAATAATTTTCAAATCTAGAAATTGATGGAATGAAGTCAGGAATGAAAGGCAATCAAGAATCTTTCATTATGCTGACAGAGGGAAAGTGCATGAATATTATCAAGGAGCAATAAAGAATTCCTAGGTAATATTCAAAGTGAAAGAATCAGTGCAAACATGAGCAACTAAGAATTCATATTTATGACTAATTCTGAAGAAAACATAATTAATAGCAGAGATTGAACAAAGGGTGCTTTTAAACAAATCCTGGGCTATTCTTCTTCTCTGTTACCAAGATTATGGAACATACATGGAAATTGCAAACACAGAAAACATAAAACATAGTTTAGAATAACTTATTGATCCATAGAATGACACAGGAATTCTGTAGCAGGTCCTAGAACATCAAATCCACATCTAGACGGTCAGCAACAGTGAACTTTAATAGCTTTTGTATTAAAAGAGTCCGAGAATTTACAGCGCAGTCCAAAGAGAAAATCACCAACCCCAAATACATATTATGGGGAGGTATTTATACAAAAAGGGAGATACAAAATATCATGAAGATAAGTCTTGAACTCATAACTTCCTTTACCAACTCTTAAGAAGCAGTAAATGAGGGAATAAATGCTGTAGTAAATATGAATGTGCTAGCTGTCCAATTTGTCAAAGATATTTTGACTTTCTGGGCTGAGTGAGTCGGCTGGTTGTTGCGCATTCATTCTGCATTTGCTGCCTTGATGTCGCTATGTTGCTTGTCGATGTCTTGACCTTGTCATCAGTGCTTGATTTTTTTTTTGCATTAACGAGCTGTAGTCACCATTCCATTTCTGCTTTATGCTGTTTTTTATCATTTGACTGTTGGACCGTGGCTCTGTATTTGCTGACCTGTAGCTGACAGAAAGGAAAAGTAAAACATAAAATTATCTTAGCAATATCTCCAGCATTCCTTTCCACCAATCCTCTGTAGGCAACTGATGTCTTTTTATCTTTATAAGTGTTTCATCAGCTTCAGTGTATCTATAAAAGTTGGGCTAGACTTCAAATAGGTGGTTTATCTCATGCTTAATGTAGAACAGATTTTCTAGTTTGTCATAAAGATTCTGTCCAGAGGGAGGCCCTGTTTCTTCTGAGGGGCTTCAGGATGCTGTAATTTGATTGGAGGCATAGTTATTTACCATGTTGGCATATTGCTCATGTGACAACAGTCTTCCAGCGCTGGTTAATAAACTGGGTAGCCCTCTGCTCTGTAATGCTGCAAACTTGATTTTGAAATCATTTATCTCTGCCTACACTTCTTGGCATTTTCTTTCCAGAGTTTGCACAAAATTCCTTAGGGTCAGCACCATTTTCACTAGTAAGATGGTATCTGTCCTGTTCTTGATACCTATTGCTGCCAACTGCTCTTTGGTATGAGTGTTGAGAAATTGAATCATTCTATTGGCTTGCTCAGGCATATTTCCTAAAGATGCTCTAGCCTTTTGATTTTCAAATTGAGCTAAGCCTATCAATTCCATCTGCTCATGTATAGTTTCAATTGATTGCCATTGGTCTGTAATGGATTGGCCAATTTTGGCCCACAAAATTTTCTTGACTTCAGCTAGAGTCTTATCAAGAGTAAGCTCCTTCTCCAGCTCCTTTATCCTTTTCTCTAGGGTTTTTACTTCCCTTGTCTTCTCAGCTACATCCATCTTTGATTTGTCATATCTTACCTCAATTTTGGCCAGCTTTTCTTTGGCCTCTTTCAATTCTGCCATATGTACTTCTAGAGCCTTTATTTCTTTCATCATTTCCTCCATACTCAGACTGGCCTCTTGCTCTACTGCTGCTGTAGTTGTTGCTGAAACTGCTGCTGAAGTTGAGGCTGGAGTTGAGGTAACTGGTATTGATGTTGGATTAGCAGGGGGGGACTGTTGTGGTGACCGTAGGAGGAGCAGCTGTAAGAATGTGAGTTGTTTGAACTGGTTGAGAGGCCAACTCTCCCTATCTTCCTTGTAGTGATGCCTCCAAGGCACTCTCTGTTTCTATCAGTCTTTTGTGCATCCTCATGAGCAAGCTTACTACATCCTCCTCTTCTTTTTGTTGTGCTACCTCTGTAGTTTGAGGATGTATTATAGTTGGCAACCTGAGTTGTCTTCTGAGGGCTGCTATGTCTTCCTCTTTCTTTTTGATCAAGGCCTGAATGCCCTTAGGATCCTTGGGATCATGTCCCAACTCTATAATAATCTCCTCCAAGGATTTGATTCTATTATCTTTAGCCATTGAGGAGGCCTTCTCTAATTCTAGTTGGGCAGAAGTATTGTGCAATGAATTTTGCAATCTATGGGCCAACAATGTTTTGTCTGCCAAGGTAGAATATACCATTTCGCTGGTTTGTTTGTGTAATTCAATCTGGTCCATTGGATGGATGTCCTTGGAAAGAACTTCCAGATTGGTTCTAATATAGTCAATAGCTGATTATGGTTGCTGCGTTGTAGGTCTGCAATGAATGAGGGTCATTTTCCCTTACTGGATATCATAGGCTACCATTAGCCTTTGTTGATTAGTGGGAGCCATTCTTAGCAATTGGTTGTAGAGCTAGAACCTTACTTCTGGCCTTGATATCGATGAATGCCTTCTTGATGTCAGAACCCTGTCTGCTCTGTTGCCTGGTGGATGTAACCTCCACACCTTGTTGTTTTCCTTGCTCTGGCTGAAAGGAGCTAGCTGATGTCTCCATACTTGGGGGAACTTGCTGTTCAGTTGGCCCCTCTAGCAATTCTTCTTCTGAATAAGGATTTAATCTTTGTCTCTTTTCTCCTTGCTGATCTGTAGATGCCCTTGTGGGTGTCTCTTGCTATCTATCCCTTTTCTTGGCCCTTTCCTCATTAAGAGGAGTCTGTAACACAGGAATTTCAGTCAATTTAGCTTGTGTTGAAGGATCTTTCCCTTGACTTTGTTCATCTGTTGAAACTGGTCGGTCTGCCATAGTCTCTTGCTGCTCGGAATGTTGTACTTGCTACTCTGAATGTTGTACCTGCTGCTCTAAATGCTGCACCTGCTGCTCTGAATGCTACACCTGCTGCTCTAAATGTTGCACCTGCTGCTCTAAATGCTGCACCTACTACTGTAAATGTTGCACCTCTTTACCTTTAGATGTCCCTGTAGGTGGAGCACTTACTTGGGCAGGTCGTTGGGAAACCATGGCAGATGAGGTGACTTCTCCAAGGTGCCGAGGACCTGTGAAAAACACTTGTCCAAAAGATTCCAGGTCAACTGATTTTTCAAGGTTTTTGATTGCTTTTTCTGTTATCTCTTCTTCAGTAAGCTCTTCCACTAGTGTGCCCTCTACCCATTCCTGTTGATTGGCATATTGTTCAATTTCAAGGATTCTGTGGTGCACATACCCTGTGAGCTTGTTTTTAACTCTTCTAAAGCTTATGAAATGTTCAGGATTATATGGTGCCCAATGGAAACTTAATCTGAGCTTAAGTTTCTCTCTCAGAATAGTGTCAGCATCTTTCCATGCTTCTTCCCTTTTATTAAAGATAAAGGGGCCCAATTGATGTCTTATTTTAAGCTGTGCCTTTTTCCTAGCACCATAGAAGTGAGTTAAATCTGCACTGTTGAACTGTCGATAGTACTCCAAGGCAAAGAGTCTCATGAGGACATATTTTGGTAGTCTGTATGGGGCTAATTCACAGCCATAGATCCTTATTGCAGTGTGGTTTTGGTAGTAGTACCAGTCACCAATGTTGTATCCCTTTAAGAGATGTAGGATTCTCTGCATCTCAGCAGTGAGCCTGGGAGGAGGATCTATTGACAATAAGCAAGTGGCTGGATAGATAAAAAGGTCAATGAACTCACAGTAGGTGTATGGGGAGAAATTAACATGATGGAACACTGAGGACCAAAATATTACAGACCTTCGCTCCCCCCTAGCAACTAATTTTTTAAGGAAGACCGGGAAACTATCAGGCTGATAGTACAGCAGCAAATGATATATAAATGTGGTGTATTTGAACACCCTTTCTCTCTCCAGATTCATGAACTGCTCATGAATTTTGTTAGCTATGAAGGTGGCATAATCATACTTGACGGCATGGGGTTGTCCTGGAGCAAATATGGACATCAAAGAAAAGACAGTCTCATCCACAATTTCACTTGTTCTGAATCCCAGGATGTAGGAAATCATGTCTATGAGCATTTTTCCATCCTTAGTAAACCAAGCATGGTGATAGGGGATTTTGAATCTGGAGTAACACTCTGGTGGCATAAATAGCTTGTCAATTCGGTCAACTTCTACAGAGGACAACTCTGAGGCTTGATCCAGCAATTGTTTCATGGAAAGGGGGACCAAATGCTGAGTTGGCTTGAATTGCAGCATCTCATTTATGGACTGAGGGGTAATGTAAAAGAGGACATTTCCAGCAAGGTCCATCATTGACCTTTGAGAAGGCTCATAATTAGCACAACACTGATGGATGAGGTTAGGGAGGACATTCACTGAGGGTAGGTAGTATATAGGCATATTAGACTCCCATATTCCAAACAGGTTAGCTTTGTTTCTGAAGTTATTCCTTATTTCATAGAAAGCCTGAAGGTGAGGCTTGTCTCCCTCCATATCATCAATTTGATAGTCTCTGTCAGGAAGAGGCAGCCATTCTAACTCTTTATGAGGTGCATTTAATGGTGCAATATTCAAGGCTACTGGAGCCTCCATGATTGACTATGATTATAGTGGGATTTGAGACTTATGTTTCAACAGGAAACCGAGTCCTGAGAATGGATTTTTTGGTAGGGAATTTACAATTTGAGTTTTGTACGAAGGTGGCCCTGCTGAGTAGAACTCAACGGGAATAGAGAGTATGCAGGGTTCTTCATCGAGGAAGCTTGAAAACAGTGGAGAGAGCGGGGATTTTATAGGTTTTTGGTGGTTTTGCAGGCAAACAGGAGCTGGATTTCGAGATTTAATGGACAATTTATTAGAGAGTCACAGAAATTGGCAGGTTTTGCTCGAAAGTATAGTTACTCAGTGAGGCAGAGCGCAGGAGGCTGCGGGGAATAATGTTTTTAAGTTGAATTTAGCTGTATTGGTGATCTTTTGCAGAGAATTTATGAAAAATAGGGTTTATGGGCGTTCCCGGGTAAATACCTGTTTACTCGAGACTTTGCTGTGGAATGGAGTTGCAGGTAGAGCTGAGGAGGTCGGATTTGCAGGTTGAATATGCCTGGGTGGCAAACTAGGACGTCAATGGTGGTTTGGACGTAATTCTCATGCATAGACTTTCACCATTGGTCACATAAAAACAAACAAAAACATCACTTTCGTTGGTTTTTAACGAAATTTGTGTTTTTTCGGAATTTTTGGCGCTTTTTGTGCTGACATTAGCATGACGTCACCTTGTCCTGTAGCATGGTATAGAGGGTAACGTGGCAGCTGATGTGGATGGGTGATGGGACGGCCACGGTAGACTGTACAGTAGCGCGGGTGCTGGCGTGGTGTATGACGTGGGCGGCGGGGAGGACGAGCGGTAAGCAATATCCATCAGACCGCTTTTGGTACGGGGGTGGTTTCTGTCAGCGCAGGCCCGATGCAATAGAAACGGGCCACACGTCCCTGCGTACAGTGGCAATACCACTTTCTATCGGGTGCTAACCCTCGTACAGTGGGGCAGCTCCGATATTAGCGTGGGACGTCGGATCTGCAAGGCCGGATCAGAGGGTTGACAGGAAGGGTAGGTGATGGTACGATATGGCGCGGGGACCTGCTCGTATATTTAATATTACAAAATGTCGTGGAGGTTAAAAAAATTTGGCTTATGGGTTTTATTGTTGCGCGGGAGGGTATGGTTATTAGTTTAACCAAATATTAAACTAATCCCACTATGTATATGCATGCGGGGTTACTTACATGGTTTTAGGTGGGTGGGTTAGTAGGCTTATTCATCTAACCAGAAGTTGGATGACCCCCAGGTTTATACGCGGAAGGGTTAATACTAATGTCCCAAATGGACTTAATATTCCCCAAAACTATATTGTATGGCTATGATTGCCAATGGGTAGGGATATTTAGATTTTTTTTGGGGTTTTATATAGTTTTTGTAAAAATAGGGGAGGGAAAATGATTTAGGGAGCTAAATAATAAAGTTAGATGTTAATATGACTTTATGGAATGAGACTGAATGAACAAATGCTAAGTTTATAAAGTGAAAAATTAGACATAAGAAAATGAAAAGAGTATGGAATGATGATTTTTACACAAGAAATGTGGCTTCTTTTCATTAAGTAAACTCAGAGTTTGACTTAGCATTTCTCATAAAATGAAGTGAAAGCAGGACTATTGGGTAGATCTCAAGGTCATTGTGGGGATGTTAGTAAATGATTTATGGGGGAATAAGAGGAAATTAGTGATGCTTCCACTGTCATGCAGCCAAACAACTTCCATGGTCCTTGTGTCACTGATGAGATGAGTCCTTCTTGACAAGGCAAAAAGATCACAACCTTGTTTCTGCAACCTCAAACTGCCTACCTAGCCTACACCTAGCATTTTTTCTTCCTTTTGATTGGGTGCACTTGAACTGGAAAACCCTGATTTTCCTCTTTTCTTTTGACTGCCCTCCTATCTAAGTCTACCCTTATCTTTTCCAAGGGCTTAGATTAAGCAATTGGGCTCCTTTGTTTCTCTATCTATCTACTCATCTGCTAAGCTTGAACTATTTGGATAGATATTCCTTCTCTACTTTACAACAGTAAATTTAAATATGGAGTGGTCCAGATTGAACTGTTGGGCCCTCCATTAAGTGTGATGAAACAGTGTTTGCACCTTGTGAACTTGCAAATTAGATAGCAGTGGCATTTTGACTGGCCACTTTCCTGGTCTTTTGGTTTGGGGTTCATTTCTATCATTTTTTTTGACCAATTTACTCTTTTTGCCCTTTGATTTTCTTTTAGGGCATACCCTATTTACATTTTTTAATTTTCTTTATCTGTATACAAAATATGGAACCTTTGCAGTCTGGAAGGATGATCATATTTGGCACTTCCATAGTCAATCATGAAAAATGAAACCTATTGGTATAGGAACCTAACAGTGGCTCCACTTGGGGATGGCTTTTCCTGGTGAAAAGCCAAGAACAGCAGGTCAGATGGCCTTATTCTTAGTTGGTTGTTGTAATTTCAAAACTTCCTTCTCCTAGGAACCAATGATCTGCACCTTTGTAGCATGTGTGCACTCCTCATGAGCTGATCTGTGTAAAATTATAGCTCTGTCTTTTGCTGGTTTTTCTGAGTGCTTGTCATCATCTTTATAGTTCCCAAGTCTTCTTCCTAATCTCTTCTGGTAAATTCAAAATATACACCAAAAGTGGTGTAATTCCCTGACTTTTTCCTCAAAATCTGCTACATCTTGTTCCTTACCTAATTGCTGTAAATGAAAACTGGTGGAAATACAATTATTTATGTACAATATACAGTTGTGTTGTTTTGATCAAAGGGAATCAAAATAATGCTTAAGTATTTGCCCATTGACTGGGCCTTCCTCAGTATCTGTGCCATCCAAACTCTTCAAAAAATAGGTGTTGTTACCTTGTACAGCCTGAATAACAAATGGTCCTTTCCCAAGGAAATCAAATTTCCCATGTTTTCCTTTGTCTTCCCTCCTAGAGTCCCATCTCAGCGCTTTGTTTCCTATGAAGAAATCTTCAGCTTTTGTTCTTTTGTCAAAGATCTTCCTGAGTTTTTCTTATAGAACCTGGGTTCTCTGATATACTTCTTCTCTTGTCTGCTGCAAGTGAATAGTTTGATTGATCCTTCTCTGAATATCATTAGGCTCTACTTGTATTTCTTGCAGCAACTTGATCACAGGGATTCCTAAGGAGGAGGGAAAAACAGCCTCCAAACCATACACCAATTCATATGCACTTGTTCCAATTGATCTTTTGGTGGTCAATCTGTCTGCCCATAGTGCATTTACAAGCTTCTTATGCCAATTCTTTTTGTTTTCCTCCAATACCTTTTTAATGATGTTGATGAGGCTTTTGTTGGATGACTTAGCTAGGCCATTACCTTGAGGGTAATAGGCTGTGGAGTGGCCCAAGGTAATGTGGTATTTATGGCAAAGTTGATCATTCTTTTGGATTTGAATGCAACAACATTGTCTGTAATAATCTTTTCTGGACATCCAAATCTAGACAAGATGTTGGTTTCTAAAAATTGCATAATGATTGAGTCATTGGCTTGCCTGCAAGGGATGGCTTCTATCCATTTGGTAAAATAGTCTGTGGTAGTTAGAATCCACCTGTGTTGGCCAGAGGAGGAAGGGTGAATTTCACCAATGAAGTCTAAACCCCATTGTTGGAATCGTCTTTCAGTTGAAATAGGCCTGAGGGGCAAAGGTAACAGCTTTCTCTTGCCTTCAAAGATCTGGCATTTATGGCAAGACATTACAAATTTTTTTACATCAACAAACAGGGAGGGCCAATAGAAACCAGCTCTTAGGATCTTATCAGCTATTGATTTCCAGTACAAGTGTCCTCCACAGTCTCCTGCATGAAATTCCTTGAGGACTCTATCAGTTTCATTCAATGTTAGGAAATTAAGCAAAATACCTTCATGATTTTTCCAAAATAAAACATTGTCTATAATACAAAACTTTGATGCCTTAATTTTCAAGAATCTCTTTTTAGTCCTGGACAACCCTGGAGGAGCTTGCAGGTTTAACAATACAAAACATATGTCAGCATAGCAAGGTGATTGTAAAAAGGCTTGATTGATCTGTGGAGTCGCCATCTCTTGTTCGTTATCCAATTCATTGATGTCAAGGGCTTGAAAATTGGTCTCGGTCATTATTTTGGCTAATCCCTGTCCTTTTATCAGTTTGGTGGGCTTGATTTCAATGTCATACTCTAAAATGGTGGCTATCCATTTGGCCCTCTTTCCTTCAATTCCTTCTTGTGTTAAAATATCCTTAACCACAGCATTTGGAACATAGGCTATCACATGTGAGTACAAGATATAAACTCTGAAATCCTTGATGGCTTTTACAAGGGCATAAGCTTGCTTTTCCATGATCTGATATTTTAAGGGGGCATCTCTAAGGGCTTTGCTGAAGAAAGCAATGGGCTTCTCACACCCTTGATCATCTTTTTGCAATAAGACAACAACAATAGCATGCTCAGATGGAAAGGAAAAAAATGATGAAATCTCTATCAAACTTGGGGCTTGTGAGGACTGGTGTTTTTGTTAGGGCTGTCTTGATGTCCTCAAAGGCTTGTCTAGCTTCCATGGTCCATTTGACTTTAGAATCTTTCTTCAGCATATTATTCAACAGTCTTGTTAGCTCGGCCAAATTGGGAATGAACCTTCTTAGGAAATTGATCTTCCCTAAAAAAGCTTGTAGTTCTTTAATGTTTCTTGGATGAGGCACTTGGAGAATAGCTTGAATTTTGTCCGGGTCGATCCTAATGCCATCTTTTGAAATTATGTGACCTAGGAGTTTGCCTTCTTCCAGGGCAAACAGTGATTTCTTTGGGTTCAATGGTATGCCATATTTTTTGCAAATTAGGTATACTTGCCTTAAATGTTCTAAATGTTCTTGGTCTAATTTTGAAAAAGCAGTGAGGTCATCAAGGTATATGACTAAGAAATCATGGATCTCTTTGGCAAAGGCTATATCCATTGCTCTTTGAAATGTGGCCCCTGCATTTTTGAGTCCAAAAGGCATTTTGACATATTTGAAGGTTCCCCAAGGTGTTGTAAAGGCAGTTTTGTCTTGATCATCGGGGTGGACTAAAATCTGATTAAATCTTGAGAATCCATTTAGCAATGAGATCCTAGAGGCTCCCACTACCCTTTGTAGGATATGGTCCATTTTTCGTAAGGGGTAATGGTCTTTGAGGGAGACTTTGTTCAAATTTATCAAGTCAACACACAGCCTTATCTCTCCTGTTTTCTTCCTAGTAGGCACTAGATTTGAAACCCACTTTGAGAACCTGATAGGTGCAATGATTCCAGCTTCATACATACGTTTAACCTCTTTCTCAATCAAGGGAAGGAGGACGAGATTCACCCTTCTAAGCTTTTGTTTAAAAGGTTTTTGATTCTCTTTCAAGGGTATAGTGTGTTGGATGACTGAAGTATCATAGGACTTGAGGTCCTCATAACTCCACACAAAGACATCTTGGAATTCTTTAAACAAGTCAATGTATATCAACTTCTGATCAACAGGCAATGTTTTGGATAGTTTTACCATTTTGGGATTTTCTGTGGTTCCAATGTTGCAGTCCTCAATTTCTACATTCAGTGGCTGCATTTTTGGCTTTCTAGGAATGTCGTTTGAATCAAATATATCCTCCAAAGGAGTTAAGCCAGTGGGAAGAAAATTATCTTTAAGTTCAATTACTTCAGATTCTGCCTCAGCTATTTCATCAAGGTCTGTTTGCTTCAGCTCCTGTAAATTTTTACAGTCGAAGGTTGTTGGATGCAAAATTAGATTTGTTGTTTCAGCTTATATGCTTTTCTCACTATTGTCTATTTTCTATTGTTCATCAATGGTGCTTGTATCAATGCTTATACTGGAGAATTCCTCTTTCAAAGTGAGGAAATTATTTATCTGTGTATCATTTTCAAAGACTTGCCAATTTTTTACATTGTCTAGGATAGCGGGTCTGTGTTTGATTTCAGCAGTGAAATGGTGATTGGGCTCAAGTGGAAGCTTGCAAGTGCTGGCAAAAGTTGCCAAACTGTGTGCATGTGAATTGTGCTTTCTAGGAATTTTGGTGAGTTGAGATTCTGAGAAAGTGTTAAGTATTTCAATAGCTACCCCTCTATAAGCCCTCAACCTAAGATCATTTGTGACAAAATTTCCCTTCATCTGCTATATAATCAAATCTGAATCTCCTAGAATCGAAACCTTAGTTGCCCCTAGACCTTTGATTAGTTTGAGTCCTAACAAAAGGGCTTCATACTCAGCCATATTGTTTGTGCATCTGAAATTTAACCTATATGCATGACCTTCAGCATGGTCATTTTGCATGTTGTGTATCCAAACCCCTGCCCCTACTCCTAATTTGTTCACAGAGCCATCAAACTCTAAGTACCATAAGATTTCTTGATTATGACTAGCCTTAAGAGTTTTAGAAGCTTGTTCAGTGGGCAGATTTGGCTCTTGTATTTCATATGATATATCATTTCCCTTTGTTGCATCAATCATATCAACAGTTTTTTGATCTTGGGCACTAGATTGTTCATTTATACTCTTTGTTAGTGTTGTTCCTAGGAGTTTGACATCAATTTTGGGACACATTACAACATTATATAAAATGAATGAATCCATATCGGAATGCATATAATAGATGGGGAAGTTTTGGGGTTTTTCTTGACTGCTAACCACATATTTCATTAATGTTTCCTGGTACAATCTCTTTGGCTGTCCAAAGACTGAAATAGTGGCATAGGACATATCTAGTTGCAAAGATCCTTGGAGTTTTGCACCCCAAGATCTGGACAAAAGCATACCATACTTAGGTTGAAAATCAGCTACCACCACATCCATCAAGATTGTCTTAGCTGGATATTGGACTAAAGATACACAAAGGTCTTTGATTAGGCCTAGACACCTGACCTGGCTGGAATCAAACGAGAACAAGTCTTTGTAGGGCCTTGTGATGTCTAGATCCAGTCTCTCCATCACAGATCTAGGCATTAGATTATGGGAAGCTCCCGAATCAAACATAGCATTATGCAGCACCTTGTCATGAATGTTTAAGCTCACATAGAATGGAGGAACCCCTCCATCTACCGTTTTACCATTGACTTCAGGACCAAAAATCAGTTCTGGTTGATCATCTAGAACATTGACTGCATCCCTATTCTCTAGTATTTGTAGTGACCTATTGATTTGCTGTCTGTAAATTTCATGTTTGGCCAATTCAGAGAGAGGAATAGCTATTTTCAGCTTGCCAATTTTTGTTTTTAAGTTAAAAGGTTTTTCTATCTGAATTTTTGTATTGTGGACAGAAAAGTTTTCCTTTTCAGCTGGATTTTCAGTGATCTTCTCTTCATTGTGAGTGTTGTTTTGAGGTAAATCTGTTTTGAAATTATTTTCGAGGGAACAATTTATATTTTCTTTAGAGTGTTGGGATATAGATGACTGGTTTTTTGAAGGCTGTAAGTTTGAAATGTCTTCCACAGTGACTTCCTTTGAGTCTGAGTCTGTTTTAGTAGAGGGTTCTATCAAGACAGATTTATCCTTTGTTTTCTTTGGCTGCTTGGTATCCTTCAGCTTGGTAGGTTCAGGCACATCTATGGTTCTGCTTCTTAATTTGTACTATTTATGAACCTCATAGACCACTGCATCATAGCCTTCCCTAAAATCAAATGACTCTCCAGATTTGGTTTGGAATTGATTGAAATTGTGAGCCTCTTGGTCATCTTGTCTGAGAAAAATTTGTTGCTCACTGTTTAACCCTATCAAGTTGATTTGGGTGTCCTCTACTGGCTCACTAGAGGTTGAGGCCTCGGCATAGTTCTCTTGAAATGGAGGTCTGATGTTCTGGTCAGGGCCAACCCTTCCAACATTTGGATTTTGATTTTTTCTAAAGTTTGGGTTTCTTGCAGTGTTACTTGGTTGACCTTCCCATGATGATTTTCTTTCAATAGTTTCCACCCTATCCCCAAGTCTGTCCATGCCTTTGATGATTGCATCAAGTTTTTGTTCAAATGCTGAAGGTTCTTCTTTGAAAGTTGTTCTTCTTTCAGCTCTTGCCCGATTTCGCTTAGCAATTAGGTTTGCCTCCACACTAACAGCTATATTTTGCATGTCTGCTAAGCTTGGAGGGGCTCTTTCCCTCAATTGGTATGCCATATCAGAATCAAATCCATCAGGGAATTTGATCAAAGCTAAGTTAGGTGGAGGTCTAAGGTTTTGAGGAATAGCATTATAAACATTGTTGAACCTAGCACAATAGTCTTGGACAGTTTCTTGTGGGCCTCTTTTCAAATTGTCATATTCTGTCAAGATGTGTAAAGGGTCTTTCTTCTTTTCCCATCTGTTTAAGAAGGATTGATAAAGAGCTTCTGAATCAGCTATTGAATTTGCAGCAAGTGCTCTAAACCAAATCCTTACATCACCAGTTAGACTTTGGACAAAAATCTTCATTCTCACATCATCATCATCTATTTCATAATTCTCAAAATAATCTTGCATTTTCTTAGTGTGTTGCTGGGCTGTATAGGAGCCAGTACCATCAAAATATGTGATTTTACTCTGATAATCCTGAGGCATAGCCCCTGGATTTCCAGGCAACTGTAGAGGAGCATAACGGTTTGCCATACTTATAGGGATAAATGGGGCAACAGGAAGAAATGGGACAATTGAAATAGTAGGGACTGGAGTAGAAATATGTGCAGTGGATGGAGGTGTGGAGAAGGTGCTTTGAGAGGTGGATGAAGAACTAGGAGAAGCAGCAGTAATGTAAGGACGGATTGAGGCTTTAGCAGGAGTTGGGATATAGTTCTGTTGAACTGTTTGAAGGTCTGAATCAGCAGATTTTTCTTGTTCTTCTTGTTTCCTAAGGGTCTTAGAAATTAAATTAGGATTTTCAAAAATAGCTGGAGGATCTGGGTCAGGGTTTGACCTGGTGTACCGAGTTTTCTTCTTTGGAGCAAACTTCTAAATTTGTTTTTTGGTATTTTCTGGGAATGTTTTAAGATCACAGTTTTTTCACAATATTCTACAAGAGTTTCTTTGAAATATAGGAGGCTTTGGGCTTTCCTTTGAATATGTTGAAACAGAGGGAACTAATCAAATCTTTGGAACAACTGTTTATAGCCTAAAACTATACTGGAGATTGAATGAAGCAACTTTTATTTACTTCTGTAAATGCAGAGCAAAGACAGTTTCAAAGGCTAGCTGGCTAACTTCAGGCTCCATTTGTAGCTTTAGAAAATAGACAGTAGTTACAAATAGTCATTCAGATGTCCCCAGCGGAGTCGCCAATGATGTTATCACTCAGGTTGTTCCCTGCCTCCTGAAGGGAATACGACCGAGGTAACCACTAACCAATCTTTTAGCTGCAGGTTCTAGCCTACTTGCAACCAGAGAGGGCTCTCTCTTTGTATTTTAGCTTTGTTTTGGAGTATTTTAGGCTAGTTATAATGCACAAAGTTTGATTTTTAGTTTGTTGGATGGTGATTTCAGGCAGAGCTGGGATGCAAAGTCCAAAAGAATCTATACTATTGGGCAATGGAGTCAATGATGGTGTACTGCTGAAAGTGTTTCTTGGGTAAATGGTAATGCTACAGAGCAAGATAGGCAGTTTAGGAACAATTTTCAAATCTGGAAATTGATGGAATGAAGTCAGGGAATGAAAGGCAATCAAGAATCTTTCATTATGCTGGCAGAGGGAAAGTGCATGAATATTATCAAGGAGCAATAAAGAATTCCTAGGTAATATTCAAAGTGAAAGAATCAATACAAACATGAGCAACTAAGAATACATATTTATGATTAATTCTGAAGAAAACATAATTAATAGCAGAGATTGAACAAAGGGTGCTTTTAAACAAATCCTGGGCTATTCTTCTTCTCTGTTACCAAGATTATGGAACATACATGGAAATTGCAAACACATAAAACATAAAACATAGTTTAGAATAACTTATTGATCCATAGAATGACACAGGAATTCTGTAGCAGGTCCTAGAACATCAAATCCACATCCAGACGATCAGCAACAGTGAAGTTTAATAGCTTTTGTATTAAAAGGGTCTGAGAATTTACAACGCAGTCCAGAGAGAAAATCACGAACCCCAAATACATATTATGGGGAGGTATTTATACAAAAAGGGAGATACAAAATATCATGAAGATAAGTCTTGAACTCATAAATTCCTTTACCAACTCTTAAGAAGCAGTAAATGAGGGAATAAATGCTGCAGTAAATATGAATGTGCTAGCTGTCCAATTTGTCAGAGGTATTTTGACTTTCTAGGCTGAGTGAGTCAGTTGGTTGCTGCGCATTCATTTTGCGTTTGCTGCCTTGATGTTGCTATGTTGCTTGTCGTTGTCTTGGCCTTGTCATCAGTGCTTGATTTTTTTGCATTAACGAGTTGTAGTCACCATTCCATTTCTGCTTTATGCTGTTTTTTATCCTTTGACTGGTGGACCGTGCCTCTGTATTTGTTGACCTGTAGCTGACAAAAAGGAAAAATAAAACATAAAATTATCTTAGCAATATCTCCAGCATTCCTTTCCACCAATCCTCTGTAGGCAACTGATGTCTTTGTATCTTTATCAGTGTTTCATCAGCTTCAGTGTATCTATAAAAGTTGGGCTGGACTTCAAATAGGTGGTTTATCTCATGCTTAATGTAGAATAAATTTTCTAGTTTGTCATAAATATTCTGTCCAGAGGGAGGCCCTGTTTCTTCTGAGGTGGTTGAGGATGATGTAATTTGATTGGAGGCATAGTTATTTACCTTGTTGGCATATTGCTCATGTGACAGCAGTCTTCTAGCGCTGGTTAATAAACTGGGTAGCCCTCTGCTCTGTAATGCTGCAAACTTGATTTTGAAATCATTTATCTCTGCCTGCACTTCTTGGCATTTTATTTCCAGAGTTTGCACAAAATTCCTTAGGGTCAGCACTGTTTTCACTAGTAAGATGGTATCTGTCCTATTCCTGATACCTATTGCTGCCAACTTCTCTTTGGTATGAGTGTTGAGAAATTGAATCATTCTATTGGCTTGCTCAGGCATATTTCCTAAAGATTCTCTAGCCTTTTGATTTTCAATTTGAGCTAAGCCTATCAATTCCATCTGCTCATGTATAGTTTCAATTGATTGCCATTGGTCTGTAATGGATTGGCCAATTTTGGCCCACAAAATTTTCTTGACTTCAGCTAGAGTCTTATCAAGAGTAAGCTCCTTCTCCAACTCCTTTATCCTTTTCTCTAGGGTTTTTACTTCCCTTGTCTTCTCAGCTACATCCATCTTTGATTTGTCATATCTTACCTCAATTTTGGCCAGCTTTTCTTTGGCCTCTTTCAATTCTGCCATCTGTACTTCTAGAGCCTTTATTTCTTTCATCATTTCCTCCATACTTAGACTGGCCTCTTGCTCTGCTGCTGCTGTAGTTGTTGCTGAAACTGCTGCTGAAGTTGAGGCTGGAGTTGAGGTACCTGGTATTGATGTTGGATCAGCAGGGGGGACTATTGTGGTGACCGTAGGAGGAGCAGCTGTAAGAATGTGAGTTGTTTGAACTGGCTGAGAGGCCAACTCTCCCTATCTTCCTTGTAGTGATGCCTCCAAGGCACTCTCTGTTTCTATCAATCTTTTGTGCATCCTCATGAGCAAGCTTACTACATCCTCCTCTTCTTTTTGTTGTGCTACCTCTGTAGTTTGAGGATGTATTGTAGCTGGCAGCCTGAGTTGTCTTCTAAGGGCTGCTATGTCTTCCTCTTTCTTTTTGATCAAGGCCTGAATGCACTTAGGATCCTTGGGATAATGTCCCAACTCTATAATAATCTCTTGCAAGGATTTGATTCTATTATCTTTAGCCATTGAGGAGGCCTTCTCTAATTCTAGTTGGGTAGAAGTATTATGCAATGAATTTTGCAATCTATGGGCCAACAATGTTTTGTCTGCCAAGGTAGAATATACCATTTCGCCGGTTTGTTTGTGTAATTCAATCTAGTCCATTGGATGGATGTCCTTGGAGAGAACTTCCAGATTGGTTCTAATATAGTCAGCAGCTAATTGTGGTTGCTGCGTTGTAGGTCTGAAATGACTGAGGGTCATTTTCCCTTCCTGGATATCATAGGCTGCCATTAGCCTTTGTTGATTAGTGGGAGCCATTCTCAACAACTGGTTGTAGAGCTGGAACCTTACTGGCTCATTTCTGGCCTTGATATCGGTGAATGCCTTCTTGATGTCAGAACCCTGTCTGCTCTATTGCCTGGTGGATGTAACCTCCACACCTTGTTGTCTTTCTTGCTCTGGCTGAAAGGAGCTAGCTGATGTCTCCATACTTGGGGGAACTTGCTGTTCAGTTGGCCCCTCTGGCAATTCTTCTTCTGAATAAGGATTTAATCTTTGTCTCTTTTCTCCTTGCTGATCTGTAGATGCCCCTGTGGGTGTCTCTTCCTATCTATCCCTTTTCTTGGCCCTTTCCTCATTAAGAGGAGTCTGTAACACAGGAATTTCAGTCACTTTAGCTTGTGTTGAAGGATCTTGCCCTTGACTTTGTTCATCTGTTGAAACTGGACGGTCTGCCATAGTCTCTTGCTGCTCGGAATGCTGTACATGCTGCTCTGAATGTTGTACCTGCTTCTCTAAATGTTGCACCTGCTGTTTTGAATGCTGCACCTCTTTACCTTTAGATGTCCCTGTAGGTGGAGCATTTACTTGGGCAGGTTGTTGGGAAACCGTGGCAGATGAGGTGCCTTCTCCAAGGTGCCGAGGACCTGTGAAAAACACTTGTCCAAAAGATTCCAGGTAAAGTGATTTTTCAAGGTTTTTGATTGTTTTTCCTATTATCTCTTCTTCAGTAAGCTCTTCCACTAGTGTGCCCTCTACCCATTCCTGTTGATTGACATATTGTTCAATTTCAAGGATTTTGTGGTGCACATACCTTGTGAGCTTGTTTTTAACTCTTCTAAAGCTTATGAAATGTTCAGGGTCATATGGTGCCCAATGGAAACTTAATCTGAGCTTAAGTTTCTCTCTCAGAATAGTGTCAGCATCTTTCCATGCTTCTTCCATTTTATTAAAGATAAAGGGGCCCAATTGATGTCTTATTTTAAGCTGTGCCTTTTTCTTAGCACCATAGAAGTGAGTTAAATCTGCATTGTTGAACTGCCGATAGTACTCCAAGGCAAAGAGGCTCATGGGGACATATTTTGGTAGTTTGTATGGGGCTAATTCACATCCATAGATCCTTATTATAGTGTGGTTTTGGTAGTAGTACTAGTCACCAATGCTGTATCCCTTTGAGAGATGTAGGATTCTCTACATCTCAGCAGTGAGCCTGGCAGGAGGATCTGTTGACAATAAGCAAGTGGCTGGATAGATAAAAAGGTCAATGAACTCACAGTAGGTGTATGGGGAGAAATTAACATGATGGAACACTGAGGACCAAAATATTACAGACCTTCGCTCCCCCCTAGCATCCAATTTTTTAAGGAAGACCGGGAAACTATCAGGCTGATAGTACAACAGCAAATGATATATATATGCGGTGTATTTGAACACCCTTTCTCTCTTCAGATTCATGAACTGCTCATGAATTTTGTTAGCTATGAAGGTGGCATAATCATACTTGAGAGCAGGGGGTTGTCCTGGAGCAAATATGGACATCAAAGCAAAGACAGTCTCATCCACAATTTCACTTGTTTTGAATCCCAGGATGTAGGAAATCATGTCTATGAGAATTTTTCCATCTTCAGTAAACCAAGCATGGTGATAGGGGATTTTGAATCTGGAGTAACACTCTGGTGGCATAAACAGCTTGGAAATTTGGTCAACTTCTGCAGAGGACAACTTTGAGGCTTGATCCAGCAATTGTTTCATGGAAAGGGGGACCAAAGGCTGAGTTGGCTTGAATTGCAACATCTCATTTATGGACTGTGGGGTAATGTAAAAGAGGACATTTCCAGCAGGGTCCATCACTACCCTTTGAGAAGGCTCATAATTAGCACAACACTGATGGATGAGGTTAGGGAAGACATTCACTGAGGGCAGGTAGTATATAGGCATATTAGACTCCCATATTCCAAACAGGTCAGCTTTGTTTATGAAGTTATTGCTTATTTCACAGAAAGCCTGAAGGTGAGGCTTGTCTCCCTCCATATCATCAATTTGATAGTCTCTGTCAGCAAGAGGTAGCCATTCTAACTCTTTATAAGGTGCATTTAATGGTGAAATATTCAGGGCTACTGGAGCCTCCATGATTGACTGTGATTATAGTGGGATTTGAGTCTTATGTTTCAACAGGAAACAGAGTCCTGAGAATGGATTTTTTGGCAGGGAATTTACAGTTTGAGTTATGTGCAAAGGTGGCCCTGCTGAGTAGAACTCAACGGGAATAGAGAGTATGCAGGGTTCTTCAATGAGGAAGCTTGAAAACAGTGGAGAGAGCGAGGATTTTACAGGTTTTTGGTGGTTTTGCAGGAAAACAAGAGCTGGATTTCGAGCTTTAATGGACAATTTATCAGAGAGTCACAGAAATTGGTAGGTTTTGCTCGAAAGTATAGTTACTTAGTGAGGCAGAGCGCAGGAGCCTGTGGGGGATAATGTTTTTAAGTTGAATTTAGCTGTATTGGTGATCTTTTACAGAGAATTTATGAAAAAACAGGGTTTATGGGCGTTCCCGGGTAAATACCTGTTTATTCGAGACTTTGCTGTGGAATGGAGTTGCAGGCAGAGCCGAGGAGGTCGGGTTTGCGGGTCGAATACGCCTGGGTGGCAGACTGGGATGTCAATGGCGGTTTGGACGTAATTCTCATGCATAGACTTTCACCGTTGGTGACATAAAAACAAAAAAAAACATCACTTTCGTTGGTTTTTAACGAAAATTTGTGTTTTTTCGGACTTTTTGGTGCTTTTTGTGCTAACATCAGCATGACATCACCTTGTCCTGTAGCATGGTATGGAGGGTAACGTGGCAGCTGATGTGGATGGGGGTGATGGGGCGGCCACGACGAACTGTACAGTAGCGCGGGCGCTGGCGTGGTGTATGACGTGGGCGGTGGGGTGGACAAGCGGTAAGCGGTTTCCATCGGACTGCTTTTGGTACGGGGGTGGTTTCTGTCAGCGCGAGTCCGATGCAATAGAAACGTGCCACTCGTCCCTCCGTACGGCGGCAATACCGCTTTCTATCGGGCGCTAACCCTCATACAACGGGGCGACTCTGATATCAGCGTGGGCCGTCGGATCTGCAAGGCCGGATCGGAGGGTTGACGGGAAGGGTAGGTGATGGTACGATATGGCGTAGGGACCCGCCTGTATATTTAATATTATAAAATGTCGCGGAGGTTAAAAAATTTGGGTTTATGGGTTTTGTTGTTGCGCGGGCGGGTATGGTTATTAGTTTAACCAAATATTAAACTAATCCCACTATGTATATGCATGCGGGGTTACTTACATGGTTTTAGGTGGGTGGGTTAGTAGGGTTATTCATCTAACCGGAAGTTGGATGACCCCCAGGTTTATATGCGGAAGGGTTAATACTAAGGTCCCAAATGGACTTAATATTCCCCAAAACTGTATTGTATGGCTATAATTGCCAATGGGTAGGGATATTTAGATTTTTTTTGGGGTTTTATATAGTTTTTGTAAAAATAGGGGAGGGAAAATGATTTAGGGAGCTAAATAATAAAGTTAGATGTTAATATGACTTTATGGAATGAGACTCCATGAACAAATGCTAAGTTTATAAAGTGAAAAATTAGACATAAGAAAATGAAAAGAGTATGGAATGATGATTTTTACACAAGAAATGTGGCTTCTTTTCATTAAGTAAACTCAGAGTTTGACATAGCATTTCTCATAAAATAAAGTGAAAGCAGGACTATTGGGCAGATCTCAAGGTCCTTGTGGGGATGTTAGTAAATGATTTATGGGGGAATAAGAGGAAATTAGTGATGCTTCCACTGTTATGCAGCCAAACAACTGCCATGGTCCTTGTGTCACTGATGAGATGAGTCCTTCTTGACAAGGAAAAAAGATCACAACCTTATTTCTGCAACCTCAAACTGCCTACCCAGCCTACACCTAGCATTTTTTCTTCCTTTTGATTGGGTGCACTTGAACTGGCAAACCCTGATTTTCCTCTTTTCTTTTGACTTCCCTCCTATCTAAGTCTACCCTTATCTCTTCCAAGGGCTCAGATTAAGCAATTGGGCTCCTTTGTTTCTCTATCTATCTACTCATCTGCCAAGCTTGAACTGTTTGGACAGATATTCCTTTTCTACTTTACAACAGTAAATTTAAATATGGAGTGGTCCAGATTGAACTGTTGGGCCCTCCATTAAGTGTGATGAAACAATGTTTGCACCTTGTGAACTTGAAAATTAGATAGTAGTGGCATTTTGACTGGCCACTTTCCTGGTCTTTTGGTTTGGGGTTCATTTCTATCATTTTTATGACCAATTTACTCTTTTTGCCCTTTGATTTTTCTTTTAGGGCATACCCTCTTTACATTTTTTAATTTTCTTTATCTGTATACAAAATATGGAACCTTTTCAGTCTGGAAAGGATGATCATATTTGGCACTTCCATAGTCAATCATGAAAAATGAAACCTATTGGTATAGGAACCTAACAGCATCAACCCCCATAATTCATGGAAAATGGGCTACCCAGATGTTTTTTATGTAAAATAATCTAGAAGAGTCTATATTGTAACTTTAGTTAAGAGTTGATGTAGTCAAAATTAACCACTAGTAGGCTATTGGGCTGTGTTATAACTGGGTCACTAAGAGGAAGAGGCATTCCATTCTTTCGAGAGAATTTTGTTCCATAGCTGAGAAAAGATAGACATGAGAGATAGGAAATAGAGCACTCAGAGAGGATTTTTGTGTTGTATCATCCCACGGTCGACAAGCATTACTTATTCGTACCTGTAGCCATATTTCCAGATAGAGAAAGAGAGCGAAGTGACCTCACCTTTAGCTAGGTTTTCTCCTGAAATGGTTTCCTAGATAGCATATCTTGTGTCTTATGTGTGTTTGTGAGCTTATTTTATCATTCTCTACTTTTCTACATATTTTCCATTCGCATGCATGCACTAATTACAATTAAGTTTACAGATCTTAAAGTTTAATAAAACTGTAATAGTGTAGAATTTTGGATTTTTAATATAATATTTTCAGATCTATTGTGACGAAATGTCTAGTGGAATATCCATGATATATTACAGATCAATAGTAAATAACTACTAAGTATCTATATTTTCCTAATACTGAGGGAAATAGGGGACATAAAGTCAAAATAAAGACATTAATTCAATGACAATTTACCCTTAATAAGAAAAAGGGGTTGTGCACGAAATTAGAGAACATTACTTTAAAAATTAGAGAAAATGAATTTCATAAGAGAACCTTTATGTGGAAAAAACATAATGCAAAATATCCAACTAAGATTTTAACTTGAGAAAAAATCAGGGGGTAGTTGGGGGAAAAGAATATGAAACCTGCCATTTGACTTAGGTTAATGAAGCACATAATACACAAATTGGGATCAAGATACAACTAAGATAATAAATAGGGAATCGTGTGTGGGTGAGGGGAAATAATTTTTTAGTAATAAATCAAGAAAATAATTTAATGAGAGCTCTAGTGAGTGGCTAACACGTGGATGGGTGAATAATCAAAATTTTGAATTAAAGAAAATATTTATTTTTCATGAATAGCTAAGTTGCACTACCAAAACCTTCTATAAAAGGAAAATCAAGCTATGAGAAACTCATTTTTGCACCGTATTCCTGGATGGATATCCTATTGATACTTTCATTTTGAAGTGACTTCAAGCATATTTGTTGAGAGTTTGGTGTGATTGAAGTTCCATTGAGTGGGAACCTCCTATTTTTTGACCTCACCTTCACTCTATTAGTGTACCTATCTCCCTTAACCCCTAATGCATCTCAGGGGTCCACAGGAAAGAAGAGTACCCAAGGAGAAAGATGGGAGGTTATCACCGAGTTAGAATATTAAGAAATCTACAGGTGTTTGAATATCAAGAACTTCCCAACTTGGTGAAGGAGTAATATAGAAGGAAAGGGACATCATAGGATTCAATTGTTGGAAAAAACCTCCAAACATGGAGAATATCTTAATATACATGTTATATATGTATTAATTCTTTTATTTTATGAAAAACTTGCATGTGCGAAAATATTGTTATTTCACATATTTCAATGATATGATATATTTGTAATAATGATATTATTTATGGAAATTTGCATGGATTGAGTTATTGTCATGTTATGTATTACCCTCTATGCTACATATGTTTTAATCCTCTTATTTCATGGAATTACATGGTTTATCTATTGCAGTTTTATATATCTCAATATATGTCATATATGGAATTATCCGCTTAATTGGTAGGAAGTGCATGGGTGGAATTAGAATTAACTCATGCTAAGCATACAAACTTCATGTATAGTTACAATTATTACTTGGTTATAATTACAATGATTGTTGTCATAGTATAAAATTAATTAGAATACTCTCCAATGATAACCTTATTCATGAGTTGGAAGGGATTATATTTTAATGGTTAAAGTGTTGTTTTATGGAAGGAATATAGGATAGTATTGATACTTTGTGAGACACTTTTTGGTTTTTTTTCCCAAAAATATGTGAAGAAATGCAATTGTGTTAACCTCTAGAATTTCTGTCTAATTCAAATCAAAACATGGATTTAAAATGGAAGAATATGGGGCATACCTTCCTCACACCATCATTTAACTGATAACAAATAAACTATACTCATTTGTCTGATTCGTGGATCCTTAAACCGTGCGAAATACAACCTTTGTAATGTATCCAACATCAAGATTATTCAACTATATACGTTGGGCATCAGATGACTTCATCTCATTGCCCTTAAGATCTATGACTTGATATTGAGTCATAAATTAATGAATTAGAAGGGAAGAATTTTTCGAGTGCCTCAACATTTACCTCTTACAATTTCTAGAGTCTTACGATTGCAAGAGGTTCTACACTAGCCATCATTTTGATGGAGACTTTGAATAATGAAATCTAGATTCAAAAAGACCATAAGACTTACAACTTCTAGGGAACCCAAGCTTGTGAATTATAGATGATGAGGACTAACAAATCAATAGTCTTGATAATTGTTATGGAAAGGAAGTGTTTTAGCCCATATATTAATGCTATTAAGTATAGACATAGCCTTGAATACCATTTTCCCACGTATCATTTCACCAATTCATGTATGATGGAACAACCAAAGTTTTGTGAAGTATGGCCACCAATCCTCATAGGTTATGGTGGATCCAACCTAAAGAGTTTAAAGCTTTGCATATTCAAGGTATCCCTAGAATAGAATATGAACTTAACTTGGTTTGACCTCAGGTATAACAGCCAACTAGAGTCACCTTTGTTCCTCATTATATCTTACTATAATCATTTCCTTGGCATTGTGTCAAGAGGTTAGAAATAGTATGTAGTAAACTAATTCACTTAACTAGAAATTATGACTCTAGTTATCTTCTTAATACCACATCCTGAAACTAATAATACATCTCTTGTATATGATTCGAGAGAATCCCATTGACAGTTGGAACAAGAATCCTTTCTATATATAAGAGCAGTTGTAATTGTAGTCCTAAGATAGATCCAATGGGCTAAACTCTTGAATTAGTGCCACCTTTAGTTCGAGTTAGTTGAGGTTTCATCATGGGAGAAGGAACGAGTACCTTGTATGATGTCATGTTCATCCAAAAATCAAAACTTGGCACCACTTATGTTAGATGTCAATTGTAATTAACAAGTGGAGATCCCACTGGAAAAAAACCATGCTTTTGAATGACTAGAAAGTGTGTGCTCATCAATGGTCGAGTCTAATTGTTTGTTAAATCCTAAGTGCATTAAAACACTTAAAGATATTATTATTGCTATGCATTGGATTGATCACCATTCCATCAACAACCAATGTAGATCTTCAGGGTCTATATCCTAATGATTAAATACTCCTACTGGTATAAGTTGATGATAGAGTATTTCATGCATGCAAATTTATAATAATGTCAAAGATGAGTATATGATCGAGAATGCTTGGATTTATTTTGGAAAAGGTAAGTTATGTTACATGCTTGTTCTAATCATACAATATTGGAGTTAAGAGCTCCAAGAGACCAATTATGAACACTCTATCAGAACTCCCTCTTATTACGCTGATTATTTATGCATAGGAGAGAGTGCTAATTATGACATGGTCATATGATATAATGCATGCACAATTCCATACACATTAGAATGATAAATGGCATGCTTGCTAAACACAATTTCTAACCTATATTCCATCAATAGATAGGTTACTAGTGTTGCCTTCAACTACCATGCATAGGTAGGATTAAACCCTAAATTATTTAAGCATAGGATGCAATGGCATGCTAAGTTGGTGAAGGTTCATGTGTGACGAAGAATCTTGTAGCATGTTATGTTGAGTTAATTGGATAGTTTATTAAATTTGACGTGTTCCCATAATCTTGGAGTTAAGAGCTCCAAGAGACCAATTATGAACACTCTATTAAAACTCCCTCTTATTACAATGAGTCTTTATGCATAAGAGAGAGTGCTAATTATGACATGGTCATGTGATATAATGCATGCACAATTCCATACACATGAAAATGATAAATGGCATGCTTGCTAAACACAATTTCTAACCTAGATTCCATCAATAGATAGGTTACTAGCATTGCCTTCAACTACCATGCATAGGTAGAATTAAACCCTAAATTATTTAAGCATTTGATGTAATGACATGCTAAGTTGGTGAAGGCTCATGTGTCACAAAGAATCTCATAGCATGTTATGTTGAGTTAATTGAATACTTTATTAAATTTGATGTGTTCCCATAATATTGGAGTTAAGAGCTCCAAGAGACCAATTATGAACACTCTATCAAAACTCCCTCTTATTACAATGAGTATTTATGCATAGAAGAAAGTGCTAGTTATGACATGGTCATGTGATATAATGCATGCACAATTCCATACACATGAGAATGATAAATGGCATGCTTGCTTAACACAATTTCTAACCTAGATTCCATCCATAGATAGGTTACTAGCGTTGCCTTCAACTACCATGCATAGGTCGAATTAAACCCTAAATTATTTAAGCATATGATGCATTGACGTGCTAAGTTGGCGAAGGTTCATGTGTCACGAAGAATCTCATATCATATTATGTTGAGTTAATTTGATATTTTATTAAATTTGACGTGTTCCCATAATCTTCCAACCCTAGCCTCACATACATCCTAGTAATAATGGGCATCATACGAAAATATCCTTTCTCATGTAATATGTAAAAGTTGTCGTGAGAACAATGATAATTATGTAAATAATACACATTGGGATCCACATTGATCTATGTATCGAATAATGGGTTCCTAAAATAATGAATAGAAATAACAATTGGGCATTAATCACTTCTCAATATACACGTAATTTGGTATAATAGTTAATTAGTTTCAAGCATTACAATCGAGTCCAATGACGATATAAATTAATGGGTTGATAACATCTGTGTCCTTCACACTAAATGTTGTGATTTGGTCACACAATTAGTCGTGGTCATCAAAATAAATATATTTATGTTTAATTGAAACTTAAATAATAAGTTAATGTATATTACATGGTATGAAAGTAAGTGCCAATAATTAGAATTGAGATATAACAAGATAAGAAATTTATGGTAAATATAATTAAGAGCCCTTCCTTCAATATTTTTGCATATGAGATTCTAGAATCTAGACACAATGTTATATAGGTTGGTGGTAGATTGAGTTGGAAAGAATAGATGGTGCGCGCGCACACACACACACATATATATATATTTTTCCCAAGGAAAAATCACAACTTTATTCAAAAGAAAAAAAATAAATAAATTTGTAAATGCTAAAAAGGAGTCTATCATACCAACCATTCCCTGGTACCCAATACACAAAGCTAAGAAAAAGCTAAGAAAAGAAAAACACAAAAAATAGAAAATACATTTGGGAACTAGTATGAAATAACTAAGCTAACTTTTTATGCCATTATTTTTCTCCAATTTTCGCCAACCACCACAATTGAGAGTGGAAGTTACACTAGCCATTTGATTCTCTTCCACATTTACAGGGATTTCTTTATCAGAGTCCAAACCCTTTGATGCATAAATTCTTTTTTGTACCACTTGTCTCTCTTTCAGGGGAGTCTTCTGATTCTGTTGTTGGTGAATTGTAGGCATTGTTACTTTGGTCAAACTTGGGACCATAGGTCCTATCTGCTCAATCCCCCTCTTCATCATGACTTCTTGGGAATTATGTTCAACAATATATATAGCGTTCTCTTGATTTTCTTCCTCTTCTACTTCGACAACCTTTTGATTTGAAAATTGCTAACCCTTCGACTTTTGGGATTATCTCTTTTTTCTTTTCTGCTCTTTCTGTGCTTGAGGACACAAATTTTGTAAGTGTCTTGTTTGAATACAAATATGACATCTAAATGTCATGTTTTCAAAATCGAAAGGTCACTACCACTGAGAATTATTATGAATCAAGATAATATGATTGGGTAAACCTTTACTAAAGTCTACTTCTACATATATCGTGCTGAAAGTAAAATTTCCTTTTGCGAGTCTATTCACATCCACCTTTAGAAACTTTCCCAATGAATTACTGATTCCTTCTAAAACTTTATGATACAAAAATTGCAGAGGGATATTATGTAACCTAACCCACACTGGCATTTTAGATACCACCATGGAGTCATAAAAATACCCAGACAACCCCAGAACCATGGTCCCTCTTTTAAAGCGTAATCCAAATATTTTAATGTATCAAATTTTACAACAAAAACTCCCCTAGAACATAAATGAATATCACAGTTTTCAGTCCAGGTGGAGAAGATCCATTATTGAAGGCCCTTTGACTTAGGACAAAAATCACCAAATCTGCATATAATTGCACGAGAATGAAAGTCAGAGTAAAGATCATTGACCTCTGGAAGGTTTATTGTAAGCGCCGACACATGATTCATCAATTCCACAACATAGAGACTAAGGATATTGCAGAGATTCTCTGATTTGTTATGTGATTTATCCTTTTCTTTTATAGCATCCTTGAAAGAAATTAGACCTTTAGAGTTACTAGATCAAGGACATCCGGCATATAATCTCAATCTCATGAAGGATGATGGATGAATCATATATAATACCATATTTAGGCAACTTGGTGTCATCTTGCATTGATTTCCCTGCAAAAACCAAGCTTTGAAGCTTTGCGGAAATACCCAATCTTTCTTGAATATTCTGCTTAAAGTCTCGCACCAAATCCCCAAAACAAGCCCTTACTATTATTGATTTCCCCACAAGGGTTTTAATAAAAAATTGTAAATATACCCTCTGCCAGATCTGGGTTTCGACTGTCAGTTTCCCCATATTTTTTATATATCCTGGGGATTCAAGGATTGGGAGAGTATCCATAAAAAAATTCCTAGATCTATGGAAAAACCCACTTTTCTCAACTGATTCGATGAAAAAAATAGTAAATCCTTGTCAATGGGTGATTAATCTGGGGTTCGCCCGATAGATACATAGAGGGCATGATCCTTCCCCGCCATTCCAGCCCTAGCTGATACCTAGAAAAGTACACAGATCTTTGCACCCACTCTGGCATTGACCGCATCAAAACAACGTCGCCAATCCCTAAGCCAGATTGATTCTTCAAACGACATGCTCTCGTTTGACAAAGGATCAGACCCGATTCCAAACAAGCATGGTAACTTGAATTTATAGGGATGAAACCATATCGACTCAAAAGACCTCGTATATATGTGAGGATGTCAAGATTCGGCCATTTAGAGGGTGGAACTATGACTGGGGATGGCTCTTCCAAGCATATTACAAAACTTGTTGAGCCGTCACCTTTCAGACTGATCGCTTCGACTGCATCAACACGTATGATCGTGACGTTTGTTATATACAGAGAGAGAGATTCACAATTTAAACTGTCTCAAAATATTCTTGGTCTGAATGTATGAATTCCACAAGTTGCATGACAAATTTTATTGAGTTAATTAAATCACAGATAAATCAATATATTTATGTACATACAGTATTTTTCATGATGAAATGGGTCACAAATGTATGATAAAAGGATAAAATTGATATCAAGATAGGTCAAGAATATAATTTAAATATATCTTGAGATGATTAAGGACCTTTTTCTTTCAAAATTATCAACAACCTTTAACATAATCATTTGGAAAAGTGATGATCAAATTTTAGTGATAACAGAAGGTTTGGGGTGTAACGATAAGAGAGATGGGCTAGAAATTATGGGTAGCTCCTATTGGAAATTTCAACATTATTTTTATTATTTCTCATAATTTCACATGCAGTTTTTATAATACAAGACATATTGAGATATGGTTACATATTAGCAAGTAATCATTGTTTAGAATCTTATCTTTGTTTATCGAAAGACTAATATGGATTACAGGACATTGAAGGCTAAGCCAGTTCACATATTGCACCAATTAATTCTACCTCTTAGGTGGCAATTGGTGGACCAAGTGAACTGCCAATGCAATAATTACAATCCTAGTTCAACTACTTTGGGGGATGCAGAGGATATGCATCAAGATTTTTCATTCCTCTTTTGAGACTTCGAAATGAAGTCTCAATTTAAGAGGGGTCGTATGTAGTGCCCCACTTTAGTTGTCCTAGATTTTACATTATCTAAACCTTTATATATCTTTATGGCACATACATTATTCTTTGAGGACATCATGGCAATGATTTAGTTATTTGACAATTATTATTAGATGTGATGATGATTATGTTGTGCATAATAGATGTTGTTGTTGGATGTGATGATGACTATACTCTACCTAATCGATGTGTTGTGTAATCATGATGATGATTTCATTAAATTGTTTCCATGTTTATGTATTCCGATGACTATGTTCTTAATTCCCGTTAGTGTTATGTTGTTGATTATATTATGAGTATTCATGATGATTTCAATAATGATATTCCAGTATGTGTAAATATATCAATGACCAACCTTATGAGTAGATGTCACTGATGGTGATTTGATGTGGCATGAGGCCACCTAGATGCACATGCATGTGATGAGCCAATGACCTTTGCTTTGATTGGTTGCATACTATTGACGCTAGAATTCAATTTTTACATAATATTATGCTAGGATTACTAATTTCATGTTACATATTCGTGATAAAGTTCTTGAAGGGCACAACTGACTTGGCGCCCTTGGTATTAGGGGAAAATATTGAAGGTAAATAATGGTTTATGCAAATGAATTAAAGCACTAAATATAATACATTAAAAAAATGTTATTTGGGGAAAACTAATTAAGAAGTTAAAGGGATGAGAAAGGGAAGAATAGATGTAGAAATAAAGATGAATCTAATAAAAATTCCTACCAACCATCATCACATGTGGAAAACCTTTGAAAGGTAAATAAATACTAAGTATCTAAATTATTCTAATACCAAGGGGAAAATGGGACATAAAGTCAAAATAGAAACATTAATTCAATGACAATTTAATCTCAATAATAAAAAGGGGTTGTTTATGTAATTAGAGAATATTATTTTAAAAATTAGAGAAATTAATTTCATGAGAGAACCTCCATGTGATAAAAGCATAACACAAAATATCCAACTAATTTTTTAACTTGAGAAAAAACTAGGGGGTAGTTGGGGGACATGAATCTAAAACCTATTGGTTGACTTAGGTTAATGAAACACCAAATATTCAAATTGGGGAGTTTGAATTGGGATGAAGGGAAAAATAGGAGAAGAAATAGGGAAACATGTGTGGGTGGGGGAAAATATAATTTTAATAAGAAAAAAAGAGAATAATTTCAATGAGAGCTTTGGTGAGGGGCTGACATAAGGATCGGCGAATAAAAAATAAAATGAATTAACGAAAATATTTATGTTTGCATGAAGAGCCAAATGGCACTACTAAAAGCTTTTATAAAAGGTAGAGCAAGCTATGAGAAGTTCACTTTTGTACCCTATTATTGGATGGATTCCCTAATGATAATTTGATTTTGAGGTGACTTGAAGGAGATCTATTTTAAGTTTGGTGTGAGTAAAGTTTCATTGAGTGGGAACCACTTGAATCGTGAGCTCACCTTTACTCTACTAGTGCACCCATCTCCCTTACATCCCCATTGTAGCTAGAGGGTTTGCATGGAAGAAGAGTACGTAAGGAGAAGGCAAGGAAGTTATCAATGAGTCAATGGATTTGACAAGCTATAAGTGTTTGAAGATAAACAACTTCCCAACTTGGCGAAGGAACTAGAGAGAAGGTAAAGCACATCAAAAGATTCTATTATTGAAAAAATCTTATGAGGGAGACTGGTATTTCGATATACATATTTTATATGTAAAAAAATTGCATGGTTGAAAATATTGGTCTATGGAAATTTGCATGGGTGAAATATTGTTGTTTTATGTATCTAAACATATGATATATGTGTATTAATTCTCTTATTTGTGGATTTTGAAGGGGTTGAATTCCTGTTACATTATGTGTTTCCCTACACATTATATATATTTTAATCCTCGTGGAATTGCATGGTTGATATATTGTCATTTTAAGTATTTAAATATACGTCATATATGTAATTATTTACTTAGTTCATAGAACGTGCAAGGGCGGATTCAGGGTTAATTAATGATAAGCATACTAACTTTACGTACACTTACAATTATGAATTGAATGTACTTACAATGAATGTGGTCACATTATAAAATTAATTAGAATACTCTCCAATAATAACCTCAATCATGAGTTGGAATGGCTTATTATTGGAATACTCTCCAATAATAACCTTAAGCCAGATTTAAAAAGATTATAACACATGATTTCTAAAGCATTTGAGCCCATGAATCATTGGATGATGAGGAATAACAAATCAATAATCTTGAAAATTGTTATGGCAAGGTAGTATTTTAGCTCATCTCCTAATTTTATTAAGTATAGTGACATAGCACTAAATACCAGTTTCCATCATATGATTTCACCCATTCTTGTAAGATGGAACAATTAAAGTTCTGCAGAGTATGACCATTTCTACTCATAGGTTATGGTGGATCTAATCTAGAGCATTTGAACCTTTGTGTACTTAGAGTAATCCCCATAATAGAATTCCAAATTGACTCGATCTGACCTATGATATAGCAGCTAGCTAAAGTCACATTTGTTCCTCATTATATCTCACTATAATCAATTCCTTGGCACTGCATTGAGAGGTTTGGAAATAATATTTGGTAAATTAATTTAGTTACACGAAAGATATGCCTCCAGTTATACCACATATTGAAAGTAAGTATAGGTCTCTATATGAGTTGAGAAAATCCGAGTGATAGCTAGAATGAGAGTCCTTTCTAAATCTAAGAGTAGTTGTAACTGCAATTCTATGATGGATCCAATGGAGTAAACTCTCAAATTAGTGCCACCTCTAGTTCACGTTAGTTAAGGTGCCATCAAGAGAAAAGGCACAAGTACCTTGTATGAAGGCATGCTCATCCTAAAACTGAAACTTGTCACTATTTATGTCAGATGTTTACTGTAATTAACATGTGGATATCCCATTGAAATGAAACCATCCCTTTGAATGATTACAAGTTATGTGCCCATCAATGGTGGAGTCTATTTGTTTGTTAAAGCTTGAGTGCACTAAAGAACTCAAGGATATTATTGCCGCTATGCATGAGCTTGATCATTATGTCATCAACACCCGATGTGGATATTTGCTTTCTATATCCTAACAATTGAATACTCAAGTTGTTATAGATCGATGACATTGTATTTCATGCATGCAAATTTATAATGGTGTTGAAGATGAGTATATGATTGAGAATGTTTGGAAAAAGAATGGACAAAGGTAAGCTATGGTACATGCCAACTATAATCATAAAGATCAGAATTGAGTGTTATGAGCAACTAATTACCAACACTCATTTAGAATCCTATGTGATTACTGTGAGTATTTATGTAGAGGAGAGAGTGCTAACTATGATGTGGCCATGTGTTGAAACACATGAACCATTCCATACACATGCAAATAATAATTGTCATGTGAACTCAACAAAATCTCTAACTTAAATTTTATCCACAAAGAGGTTATTATTGTTTCCTCCGATTCCCATGCAGAAATAGAATTAAACTCTAACTTATTTAAACATACCCTACAATAATGTGCTAAGTTAGCGAAAGTTCATAAATAATTGTAGCATGTTATATTGAATTAATGAGAAACTTTATTAAATTTCACATGTTGCCATAACCTTCCAACCTCGTAACCATAATAATGGTCATGCTCACTCAACAAAATCTCTACCTCAGATTTTATCTACAAATAAGTTATTATCGTTGCCTCGAATTGCCCGGTATAAATAGAATTAAACTCTAACTTATTTAAGCCTATCATAATGTGCTAAATTAGAAAAAATCATGCTATGTTGAGTTAATTAGAAATTTTATTAAATTTCACAAGTTTCCATAACCTTCCAACCTACCGTATATATCTTTGGCATTTTCCTCCCTAGTAGTAATTTACTATGATGCATCCTACCCAAATATCCACCCAAATATCCTTGCTCATGTAATATGTTAAAGTTTTCATGAGCACGATGATAATTATGTAAATAATACACAATGAGATCCATGTTAATCTTTGTATTGAATAATTGGTTCCTAAAATAATGAATAGAAATAACAATTGGGCATTAATTACTTCTCAACATACACATAACTTAGTATAAGAGTTAATAATTAATGGGTTACTAACATCCATGTCCTTTGTGCTAAATGTTTTGATTTAGTCACATGATTAGTTGCAGTCATCAAAACAAATATATTTGTATTAAGTGAGACTTAAATAATAATTTAATGTGTAGTACGTGGTATGAAATTAAAGTGCCAATAATTAGAATTGAGATATAACAAGATAAGAAATTTATGATAAATAGAATTAAGAACCCTTCCCTATTTTGAATATGAGATAC
This sequence comes from Pinus tabuliformis, assembly GCA_031772625.1. Lineage (NCBI taxonomy): Eukaryota > Viridiplantae > Streptophyta > Pinopsida > Pinales > Pinaceae > Pinus > Pinus tabuliformis. Next base: position 1,676,942,027 of record CM062816.1, on the reverse strand, counting down.
CAGAATCTAGATATAATGTTCTATATATTGGTGGTAGATCAAGTTGGAAAAGATCAAGAATAATCTCGGTTTATACCCTCTAAAAATACTCTTGGTCTGAATGTATGAATTAGAATATTGGGTTAATCAAATAAAATATAAATCTATATATTTATTTACATATGATATTTGACATGTATAATAAATGGATAACGCTTATATGAAGATGTGTCAAGAATATAATTGGAATATAACTTGAGTTTATCTTTCCAGTTTATCAGTAATCTTTAACATAGCCATTTGGAAAAGGTGATGATTAATTTTAGTGATAATAGAAGATTCAAGATATAATGATAAGAGAGGGCTCTGTATAATGACTATTGCTACTTCCAACTTTAAATTGTAATACTATTTATTTTTCTCATAAATTCTGTATATAGTTATTATAATAGAAGACATATTGAGATATTTTACTAGTAAGTGATGATTGTTTAAAATCGTATTCTTATTTATTTAAATATTAATATGAACAAAACTGTAATACTATTTATTTTTCTCATAAAATTTGTATATAGTTATTATGTTAGAAGACATATGGAGATATTTTATTAGTAAGTGATGATTGTTTAGAATCTTATTTTTATTTATCTAAATATTAATAAAAAAACAAAAAATAAAAAAATAAAAATCCAAGTTAATTAGGTAAAATTGCGAGTGTTATAGTTTCTATTTCATTGTTTATATCTAGCCTTATTAAAGAAGTGATATATGTTGCAAGTGCAATTCAGAATGAAAAGCAAACCCTTGCTAATTGTGATGAACAAATTGATGAATTGGTTTGTCCAACAATTAAGAATTTTGTTGTTGAGATTACTGACATGATAGGCTATTCAACTCATGTTCATAATTCGAACCTTTCTACTGCTCCAGTAGACCAAAAAATTGTGCCTTATAGCTCTCCTCATCATAAGAGTCAAATACATTTTACCAAGAACCAAATTTCCTAAAATAGTGATGATTGTGCTTTTATATATTTTTTAGTTTTTTTGTGAAAGGATGAATCATGGACAATTGTTGACTATTTGAATCAACTATGGATGGATTGATATATGGTCATGGAATTCTTCGAACAACTGGTTAAGGACATTATACATATGAAACTCCCTTGATGTACAATCACATAATGTTACTTTTCCTTGCAACTAAAGAATTGAAAGTGATCTACTAAGGATTGACAGAAGATACCAATCAAGTGAGTTTCAACTAGGTGGTTTGTTAATTGCGCTTTAACTGTTCCCTCAATTCCAAGGGTACATTGAAACTACTTCTTGAGAAATGCAGCAAGAAATCTTCAATTTGATTTTGTTTTGATTAAATTGACGAAATTTGAAATTCTACGTCAGCAAACAACTTAGGGGAGTTAGCTGAGGTGACATGGCTCTTGTCATTGAGTTAAGAACACTCAATTCAAGTTAATGAGTTGAAGTTCAGTTTGCATGTGTTGATTCCTGTTTTATAGGGGTCTAGCTCATTTAATTCGATTTAAGGGCATGAAGTTCAAATCTATGTAGTGATTCATAAATATTAGGAGCCTAGGTTGAGTTAATTTCAGTTGTAATCAATTAAACTAGTTCTAATTGTTAATCAAACTAGTTAGTGGTAAGTTAAGTAGTGGGACATTAGTCTAATTTAGAGATCATCTAGTTAACTGATCAATCAACTAATAATTATCTCATGCATGTAAAGAATACGAGTTTCCCAGTTGTGGTGGAGTTTCCAAGGAAGTTAACCAATAGTTGTAAACTAGTTGAGTGTATAGGTGTTGCATGAGGTCAGGTGGACAATCCTTGGGAATTACACAATGAATTAGAGGAATTCATTATTTAATAGGGGCTTAATTGCTCAAGAATTGCGTAAGAAAATAGGGGCTCTAGGAGAGGCAAAAATTGACCAAGTCTAGGTTAGAGCTTCTCAGTGAGCAGAGAGATAGGTTATACACTTGTAGGTTGTGCTCATTTGAGAAAAGAAATTGTAATACATCTCTATTAATAATATTAATGCAAGCATACATTGAAGTTTTTAGCATTTTTCTTTTCCGAAGAAAAATACCATTTGCATGTGTGTGATTTCTTATTGCATGTCTAAAATTTTTGTTCTAAATTGTGAATTAATGTCCACAGAGCAGTAAAGTAGGTTTTTTCCATGTGATTTTGATTAAAACTTCATGAGAAGTTGAAAATCTACACCATAATTTCTACATGGTATTAGAGCATGATTCACATTAGAACTAGTCCTTGAAGTCCTCATGTACAATGATCATTAAAGAACTAATGATTTTTTAGGAGGTAGAGTTATGGAGCCCTAGTTCAGGGCAGATCCAGAAGACCCTACATGCAAACTTCTTAATGTTGCTAGAAGGCTTATAGTGGGCAGATCAATGAACCAATGTTTAGTGACAAAAAAAGGAGTTGTGATCATTAAGATTGGAAGATTTAAGTGTAGAGAGATTTCCCATAGGGAGATTGAGACTAAGAGGGAGTCTAGTTTTAGAGGGAGCATCCCTATGGAAGCTAGTACTTCAATATCTAGGGAGATCAAACTCATTATTGCAGTCATCTCAGCAGCATTGTGGAAGAAACAACAAAGTAGTAGCAACATCAGTATGAGTACATCAAATTCCGCTATGCATGAAACTATACCTCCAGGATTAAGGTGGGGAGATGTAAATCCTTAATCCTAGAGTTGCAGAAATTTGGGTAAGGTCCATCGAGGAATTCTCCTCATGGAACATTACCTTGTTGTGAGGGCCCACATTATTTAATAGGAGGAGGACCGATGTCAGTCAGATATGGAGGAGTGCAGAGGAGTGTTGAAAACATAGCAGGAGGCTCATTAGGAGAGTCAACAATAACACAATTTTCCCTAGTAGATAGTTCTAGATGCAATTGATTCATTTTTTTTTATGCTTCTCAATTGCAAATGTTGCAGTAGAAACAACAACAATTAGAGGTGTTGCATGTCGTACATTCCATAGGTGCATGATAGAGGTGGTTGATAATCCCTTTCTTATTGAGTGGGAGTGTTGAAAAATGCAGCAAGAAATTCTCAATTTGATTTTTCTTTGATTAAATTGAGGAAATTCGAAATTCCACATCAGCAAACAACTTGGAGGAGTTAAATGAGGTGACATGGATCTTGTCACTCAGTTAAGAACACTTAATTCAAGTCAATGAGTTGAATTTCAGTTGGCATGTGTTGATTCCTATTTTATAGGAGTCTAGTTTTGTTGATTCAAATTAAGGCAATCAAGTTCATTTATATGTAGTGATTCCTAAATTTTAGGAGCCCAGGTTGAGTTAATCTCAGTTGTAATCAGTTAAACTAGTTCTAATTGTTAATCAAACTAGTTAGTGATCAGTTAAGTAGCGGGACATTAGTGTAACTCATAGATCATCTAGTTAATTGATCAATTAGCTAATAATTAGCTCATGCATGCAAAGAATACGAGTTTTTGAATTGTGGTGGAGTTTCCAAGGTACTTAACTGACAGTTGTAAACTAGTTGAGTGTACAGGTGTTGCATGAGATCAGGTGGACAGTCCTTGGGAATTGTGCAATAAATTAGAGGAATTTCTTATTTAATAGGGGTTGGATTCCTCAGGAAATGAGGAAGAAAATAGGGGCTCATGTAGAGGAAGAAATTGACCAAGTTTGGGCCAAAGCTTCTTAGTGAGCAGAGAGATAAGTTATGCACTTGCAGGTTGTGCTCAGTTGAGAAAAGAAATTGTACTACATCTCTATTCATCATATTAACACAAGAAGACATTGAGGTTTTTAGCAGTTTTCTTTCCCCTATAAAAATACTATTTTCATGTGTGTGATTTCTTATTGCATTTATGAGATTTTTGTTCTAAATTTTGAATTGATGTCCAAAAAGCATTAGAGTAAGTTTTTGTCTTGTGATTTAGATTAGAACTTCATGAGTAGTTGAAAATATCCACCATAAATTCTACTCTAATAAAATCCCAATTACTTTCATAGAGGGAAGTGTCAATTAAAATTATTGATTCAACTAAGGGGGAAGTTTATTGAAGTTATTTATTTTTTTGAGTTATTGAAAAATTAGTCAATGGGTCGATTTGAATTTGTGCAACCAACTATATTATCTTGTTGATAGATGTTATTGTGTACTACTATGATTGATAGAGATAATGGCATAATAAATACTGTCGGATTGACAAATAATGATGGGCTCTTTTCTTTCTAATTGATTGATTGGAGGATGTCGTGTTGTTGTCTAGTCAAGTAATAGACTAGGACTTTGCTTTAGATAGAAACAAGGAGAAGCACAAATTTAAGGGGAACATCCCTTTTTCATTGATGTCAAAGTGGGAGGGTTGTATATAGGGGAAGTATTGCAACAAATGGGATAATTATTTCATTGCAGATAGGGGAGAAGTGTATCAAGGGTACAAATTCTTTCTATTCCTTATGGATTATATATTTCATTGGAGTATCGCCATAAAAAAAAATTGGGGAAATTGTTGAACAAATTTTTGTCATTGATGGTGATGAGCCTTGGTATTGCAACAAGAATGCTGCAACTCCCAAGGCTATCGACTTTAATTATCAACCTGGGGTTCGTACAAACTTAAGAGGTATCGACACTATATGTGTAGCATACAATGTGTCCTTTCTTTGCTGTCATGATATAATGGAGTGCATGTACTGAAGTCAAATCCTAAACTAGTTGCAGAAAATGAAATATTCGAAATGGAACCTTAACCTATTGCAAGAAAGAAATTACAAGGAAATAAACCTATTCTAATTGCATAAAGATCATGAACTAAATGTAAAAGAAACCTAACTTAACCCTATTTATCACATGTGATTATTTAAAATAACTGAGCATGAAATCTGATCGAGAGAGTACTAGTTGCTGTGTGCATGTGTAAATATCAAAGAACTCATTTTTTTAAAATATTTTTGCTTTATAAATGCAAATGCTAAAATTTCCTTGATCTTTGGCAGGGAAGACAAGTGTGGAGCAAGAGGGTTAAAATGGTCTTAATGTCATGGAGGTCAAGTAGAGGCCTAATCCCAACTTCAATGATGATTTTTCTCAATTCGGGCTTAAAACAGGCTTTCCTACAGGATGCTACAGTGATTTCCTATAGGATCCCCTCATTTTTTACAGGATGTTACAGATTTACTATACGAAATTATAATTCATCAAATGACCAAGAAAATAAAATCCAAATTGGATGGGACAATTTTTTTTATTTCATAAGATGTCTTAGGTCCCAATTCCAAGTGGAATCACTCAAAAATACCTTTGTTAACCCATGCCAAAAAATAGAAAAACATTACTAGTAAAAAATCTAGAAATTCGAAAACTAGTGAGCTAGTAAATATAAAAAATGCATGATCTGATCAAGTGAAAATGCAGTGGGGTAATTTTTGTTATGAACTAGAATTTTTTTTGATCTAATTGAAGTGGAACCAACTCAATTGAAGCTCATTAGCATGCTCTAAAAAATAGCATAAATTTACTGTTCTTTGCCAAAAAGGAGTTCCAGAAATCTAGATTTGGGAATAAGAAGACCAATCCAAGCAGCTCAATGATTACTATGAACTTCCAAAGCTTTTCCAAGGATAAAGTAATGCTTTTGATGCTGAAAAATAAATTACATTAACCATTTAACTCAATCCTACAACAAGAAATCATTAATACTAAATGGAGAAGTAGAAAGAAATAAAAACAAGAGATGCATGTGAATAAGAAGTGAAAAGAAGGAAAGAAAATGATACAAAAGGGATTTGACGCTCCTGGGATGGCCATGCCCAAGGAAACTCAGATACCTATGGAGGAGAACAAGATTTAGATGCTGAACATGACACCAATCTTCATTATTTTCACCAATAGAATTACATCCCTGCAAGAAAATACAATGGAGCTGCAAAAATACAAGTTCTCTCCACAATAACACTAATAAAAAAATCTCCTCCCAGAGGAAAATTCGACTTGGTACTTATACAAAATGATTAGGAATCATTCCCCACCAAAATCCCTTGATTAGTGGATATGGTTCCTATTACCGGGAAATCTAGTGTCTATTCAGAACTGCTAGTCCCACTAAGACGGGTAACTATCTTAGAAACAAACAGATTAAAGTCACTTGTTTTTTCCTTTATGAGAGAGAGATGAGAAAGAAGCAGATAGTACCAACCTCAGTCTTCCGCTTGGCTCCTTGCTTGTTTCCTTTCCCCTTTGACAGAATCTCACCACTGCTTCCGTACTTGTCCAGCTTCAAAGAGCACCTGTAGATTCATAGCAGCATGATACCATCAAAGCATAGAGATCTTTCACTGTAAAAAATATAGGATCAGATATATATTGACCATACAAATCCATATAACAAACACATTATTCAGAGATACACAAGAATATGGAGGAAAACTCGAATAGCTTTATTAGTAAAAGTCATAGAAGAGAGGATTACAACCACTTGGTCTGACCTAGTGCCATCCTCCCAACTTGAAAGCCCTCTTCACCTCACACAAAGCAAGATCACCCAACAATGTCTTCAAAGAGAAACTAGCAGCACCTCTTTGCAAATTACCAAATTCCAACCTCTGGATCTCTTGGATGAGGGATCCATTTATAGATATTTACAGGGGGGTGAGTCAGCTTTTGGAATTTTGATTAGTGTCATCTCTCTGATAGTTCCTGGTTCCACATGGATATTTTAGATCTCTTACTCATCCCTGGGCGAACTTAGAGGGGCAAGTGTCAAATGAGCAGTTTCTAGAAGATTCTTTGGGTTTCCACCTAGAAAACTACTTGTGCCATTTGTCTGCTCTCGGTCATCACACCCTATAGAAGGGCTTTCCAGTATGCATCACACTTTTTGCATGTGGTAGGTGAGATGCATCACACCTTTAGCACTGGGCAATCTATATGGTCCTGCTTTAACTAGTTCTGAGTAGCTTTTCATGGAGAACTTCTGGGAGATGATGTAATCAGCTGACCTTGCTCCTTTAGGGTATGAAACAACACTTTTAGGGACTTAGAAGCGCTTGGTTTATGGACATATGTGATTGGGGTTGCAGTGCCCGAATATGTCTATAACAGTTGCCCCCTAAAGCATGAGGTCATAAATCTTTTGATGTCGGGTGAAATGATTTATAATGAGGATCCAAGGTTTTTTTGCACTGGAAGGTGACTTGTAATAAGATACAATAAAATACATTATCTTCATAATATTTTCATGATCTAGATGAGGCGGGCATTCCCATGCTCAACTTGATAAATTCATTTTCATGTACATAGGACAGACAATCGTTTGTGTACAGACTGATGATTCTGGTGCAACCATCATCTCTTAGTTTGGATGATTATCTGTGCAGCAATGATGTACATTTGATGTCTTTATTTTCTTGATTATATCGTAGCCCAGATGGATGAAACTAGATCTAGGGTCTTCAAAACTCATTCAATATTTTCCCGAAAGTACAAGTCAATCCATGTGAAAAAGATGTTCTGATGTCGAACATGGAAGGACATTGTCTGATTACCAGCCAATGATGTAAGCTGTTAACAGACACGAGAGGAATCACCGATGATGATGATGACCCTCAAGGTACTGCAGTACAATTCACGTGGTGTGAATACATGAGTTGATGTCAAACACCACGAAAAATATTTTGGTCGAAGGCCATTAGTGTAAACCTGTTGCCGGAAGTGAGAAACTTGCCATTGAGGCATGCAAGCTTCAAAGTACTGGAAGGTTTGTCCTTAGGTCGACTTCTTGGATAATGAGCTGATGTCGACAAGAAGTGACCCCTCGTAGGAGGGCCTTAATGAATCCCACATCTACGACATGGAATGGAGCCAATGATTTTGTAGAGGTGAAAACAATCTGATGATACAAGGTTTAGGGTGATGGTCATGAAAGAATGAAGCGTGAAGGTATTGTAGCGGATGAGACACAAGCTGGGTAGGTTTATTCTTTGAGCGACTTCTCTTGAACATATTGGTGACACTTAAATGGATTGGTAGCATTAAACTCAAAAGTGGATGGCACGGTGGACCAATGGTGATATGACCGGTGACCGAAATAACCCAACCTGACTCAATCATGGCGATGGAGTGAAAGTGTCCTGTTCAAGAGCGACCTGCTACCAATAAAGTTTATTCCAGTTTTCTTCCCAATTTTCCCCAGTCATTTTTGACTAGTACCTCTTTATTTTTGTCAAGCTTGAGGAGGATAACATATGCTTATTCTATAATTTTCCCTTCGAGCAAACCCGTCGCTATGTTTTAACAAGCCTAGCAACAGTGAAACTTGCTCTTGTCTAAATGGACAAGTTTATCGCTATTTTTTTAACGAGTTTAACGACAAGGATAACTCGGTCCTTTTTAATTTTAGAGAGTCTGAAAAGGGATAGAAATAAGACTCCAATATTCCTTTTTCATAGTATAATCCCTTAAGTCCGAAAAAGTATAAAACAATCCGAAAGGGATGACTTTTCGATAGTTTTAACAAGCCAAACAAGACAAACGCTAGATCTTTTTGTGTAATAATCCCTCAGGTCCAAAAAGATAAAATCTAGAGGATGGATAGCACTTCCAATCACTTTAACGAGCTGGAGAGGCCAATCGCTCAGCAATATTGTCATATTTTATGAGTCAGATGAAAAGAACTTAAAGGAGACTCGTTTTTTGAGGAACGAGTGATGTTTTTAGGTAGTAGCTGGTTCCAAGTAAGGTTTGGAACTTTCCAATCATGACAGTGTAAAAAGGTGGCTAATAGGTCACTCGTTGCGGCTGTTCCTCAAAAGGTGTAAAAAATCAAATGGAGGCGAATGATCGGCAACAACAGAGTGGAGGTGATGGTAAGAACATGACCAAGGCTCGAAAGTTGATGATAATGCATTCACAATGGTTATTTACCGGAGATGGGTTCATTTTTTAATGAGCTTAAACTCTAGTGGAACATATGCTCATTGCTAGGTTTAATTTTTAACGAGCTTGAACTTCACGTCAAACTTCTCGTGATAATGGTCATTGATACTTGATTCACCATTGGCACTATATTATTTTGATGGTTGTACTACCTATTCAATCGCTCCATCAAACTGATTAGAAATGAGTACATATGGTTGAAAAATGAGTTAAAAACCAATCCCTACTTAAATTATGTGAAAAGTAACTTAAAAATAGTTTTTTACCCCTCATTTTACCATTTCATTTGGAGTTGTGACTGTTGGAGCTCTGGAGGTGTTTTCCCCTTTGATTTTCACCAACTGATTCTGGGAGATTCTGTGGATGATTTTCAGTGCTGTTTGGACTAGGTAGGAGCTAAACCTGAGCTCTTTAATTGCATTCTTTCCTTTTTGAATTCTAAGCATGAATAAGAGGACATGGTTTCCCTACACGATTCGGGTATGGTAACTGCATTGCGGAACTGTGGCTTGCTGAAGTTCTTCCGCATCTCTAGCATGAGGCAACAAATCAATTTGTTGCAATATTTCCTCGATGCATGGGATCCTACCAACCAAGTGTTCCAGATAAGAGGCAAATCCATCCCCATGACTGTTGAGGACATCTACTTTTAGATCGGTTTATCGAGGCATGGTGCCCCTCTCTCACTTTCAGCTTCTGCCCGTGGGGGTAAATCCATGAGGGATTATATTCGTCGATACTGTAGGGAAGGATCTCAGCCGAGCAAGGACGGTAAGATTAGCATCTGAGATGTCACTGACCAGCCTTTGAGGACTATTTTATTCACCTCTGCTAGATTGGCTGGCAGTGCGGCCCTTCACTTGGCCAACAGGTCCTATATGCAGTATGCCTTGGAATGCCTCAAACCCAAGGTATTCAACTGGTGTGATGCAGTACTTCCAGTTATCAAAGAATAGCTCACCAAGGTAAAAAATGGAATATCTAAGAACTTTGGCTATGGTTCTATTATGACTGCTTTCACCTTGGAGAAGATCCCACAAATGCAGCCACAGTACATTTCACTTGGCCTACCACCACCGGCTGAGCCACAGATGCAGAGATGGGTCGACCTTATGGTTAGAGATGCTATTCAACTGCAGGTTTCATTCTTTGATGCCTTCCTTGAGTGGTTCAACTGTCAGCAGATGGTTTATGCTGAGTATCCATATGCTGGGATGGATTTCCAGGGTGACTCGGATTTGGTGCTGTCGGCTGGCGAGCAGTGGGGTGTCATAGGTAAACATTTCTGACCATATCATATTTTCTATTTATTTTTTTCATAATGTTATTGTGTTTTTTTTTAAATGTTTATCAAGACTAATCGAAACTCATGTGATTATGCAGATATTGGGCTAGTGCGACTAGCAGTGTGTCTGAGAGGAGCAGCTACTGTTCCAGTATGAGAGGCTGTAGGGAGGGCCATTCTTCACGACCTAGATGTATCTGAGACCCTTGCAGTGTTGCAGGAGCAGATCGAGGGTCTCACCCTTGGTATACCAGATGTGAGGACCGATGAGCTTCCTCTAAGATTACAGCACCATACCACTGGCATGTCGAGCCGATGGACCAGGCTCTTACGCATGATTGCACAAGCGGTGACTAGTTATCACAAGCACCATTAGATTAGGGTGCCCTCTTGCATTTTGAGTTTTTGGGTCATGTGACCGATTTTTTCCTGGACACAGAACACTATGTACAAACTATAAACAGTTATATATATATTTTTCATTTTCAGAGCTTTATTTTGGTTAAGTTATATTATCTTGATGCAGTTTATTGATAAAATGCTTCTCTTTTACAAATGTTCCAAATGTCTATCTAACGCATAATTTTCTAATGAATCGGTTAATGTGTTTAAGTTTATGGAAATATGTTGATATTGAATAGAATCAAATTGTCTTTCCAAAATCTTGAACCTTAGGAACATATGGTAGATAGTTGGATTTCAAATGAAATAGATGCCTGTAAGCTATAAAATGACGAGCTGTGAGTCTAGCTTGACGACAAGTCGGCGTATGCCATGCGCAATGGCATAAGAGAGGAGTTCTATCAACGCGCTATATTCAGCGATGTTGTTCATTTATTGATCAATACACACCCCTCTGAAATTCACTAACTCTTCGCTTGGATCAAAGATGGCCCAAGCTACAGAAGATAGGTTCCGTGTACTACAACTCGCCTGGTCGGCATATCCAACAAATGATTCCAATGGGTTCGACATCTGCAACAAAATGAAAAAGTGGATTACCTAACCAAAACGATCACTCTTAACGAAAACAAAAATGTAACAAAAGCATATGACGAGGTTACCATACTGAGTCAAGCATAGTAACGCTTAAGGTACAACCCGTTTCGGGGTTGCGACAGTGGAATTCTGTCATAATCTACTAGCTCGTAGGCTCCTTTTGCTAATACACGCTTAAAAATATAGGGACCCATCCATAAATACTGTAACTTACCTGCTCCCAATTTGTCAGATTCCTGATCATAGAGCAAGACCAGGCCACCTTCTAAGAAAATGCGGGGTTTGACATTCTTGTCAAATTGCGCTTTGACTCATTTCTTATGTGCTTCGTTAGCCAAGGCGGCATCACGACGAGTTTCATCCAGTTGGATTAATTCTAAGGAACGAGCTTCTTCCTCTAAAGTTCTGGGGAGGAGGTCAACTACGAGCTTGAGGGATGAAATCTCACACTGAACTGGTAAGATTACTTCCAAGCCATACACCAGTTGAAAGGGTGTAAACTCAGTTGTATTTCTCACCAATGTTCGGTATGCCCACAAGGCTGAGTACAGGATTAGGTTCCAACTCCGTTTATGGACTCCAATCATCCTTTGCATCATGCGCTTTAGGACTTTGTTGATCACCTCAACTTCCTCGTTAGCTTGTGGATAATATGGAGTAGAGCTGTCGTGGGACAGTCCTAATTTGGCGGCCAATTCAACCATCATGTGATTGCGGAAATGTGATCCATGATCTATGACTATAGCTTGTGGAACGCCGAACCTGGCGACTACATGATTGAAAAAGAAAAGAGCGGTCATTTCACCGCTGTTTTTTAATGTAGGCAATGCCTCGGCCCATTTCATAAAATAGTCAACTACGACTATGATATACCCATCCCCCCTAGCCGAGGTGGGGTTACATTGCATGAAATCTATGCCCAATTTGGCGAATGGCCCAATAGCAACTACTGGCTGTAGAGGTGCGGGTGTTATTCTAGTTTTGCGGTTGAATATTTGACAAGCATGGAAACTTCTGACTGCGGTGATGAAATCTTTGAAAATTGTTGGCCAGAAGTATCCTACTTGTAAAAGCTTTTGTGCCGTGGCATAACCAGATTGGTGCCCCCCACATGCGCCTGAATGACAATTATTCAGGACTTTTTTGGCCTTCTCATGGGTGAGGCACCTTCGCAGAACTATATCGACACTGCAACGGTAAAGCGTATCATCAATGATCATGTAGTCTTTTGCTTGGTATTGAGTATGTCACTGTTCTAAGCGAGAGGTATTAGACCTATATGTTTTGGTTTCGAGATAAATGATTATATCTCCATACCACGGATCGCTTGAAGATATTAAAAACAAAGATTCATCCATGATTGTTGCTTTGGATGTTGAATCGTTGGACGACGATGGGAAATCACATAGTAACTCTGCAAAAACTAGAGCTTTCTTTGATTTGGAGTTTATGAATTCCAGATCAAACTCTTGCAAAATTGCTATCCATTTTGAATATTTTCCCCCAAGCAACTTTCGCGACAAGATGTAAGTCATGGGGTTGCAATCTGACGAAATGGTAGTTTTTCGAAAGAGGACATAGTGTCGGAATCTCTGCATTGCTTAAACAGCTGCGAGAGCTAGCTTTTCAACATATGAGTACTTTCTTTCTATTTCATTTAAGTTTCTACTTAAATAATAAACAGGATGTTTGATTCCATTGTCTTCTTGAACTAAAACCATTGCGATGGTCGTATCTGCTGTAACCAAATATAGGTTAAAGTCTCTTTGATAATCAAAAGCGTACAGTAATGATGATTTTATTAGGGATTCCTTTAGAGCATCAAAGGAAGCTTGCACAAGCTGATCCCATTTGAAGGGTACTTCTTTTTTCAAGAGACGCGTATAACCTTTATCAAGTTCGGCATAATTTGGAATGAACCTCCTCAGAAAGTTTGTTTTCCCTTGGAGTTTCTGGATCTGAAGCAAATTTGAAGGTGGAGGAAAATCAATGATTGCCTGAACCTTGCATGGGTCGAGACAAATTCTATCCTTCGAAACTACAAAGCCAAGTAAACGACCAGAACCAACGTAAAACACACACTTGTGTGGATTGAGTCTTATTTTGTAGTGTTGGCAACATAGAAATATTGATCTCAAATGTTGCGGATGATCGATCCGCTTTCGTGAGTGAGCCCAAAGATCGTCGAGGTTTGCTTGAACGATGTTCTTGATGTCATGGAAGGCATAATTCATTGCCCTCTGAAAAGTTTCCCTGTGTTCTTTAAACCAAAAAGTAGCTTACGGTACGCGAATTTTCCCCACGGACAGATAAATACAGTCTTTGACTAGTCTTGTGGGTGGATATTTATTTGATTATACCCAGAAAATCCATCCATAAACAAAAAGATTTCACATTCGGCACATTCATCAATTATCTAGTCGATGAAGGGTGTAGGGTAGTTGTCCTTTGAACAAGCTTTGTTTACATCCCTGTAATCGACGCACACTCTAATTGATACTTGCTTTTTCATCACAGGAACAATGTTCGATACCCAATCAGTTAGCGGAACTGGGTAAATGAAACCAGCACGGAGAAGTTTTTCAACTTTTGCTTTAATGGCAGCGGCTTTCTTTAGGTGCACCTGCCGAAGCCGTTGTCTTACTGGTTTGACATTTGGATACATCTTAATTTCATGTTCAAATATGCTCGAGTCAATGCCTAGCATTTCTTCATATGACCATGCAAAGATATCTCTAAACTCGCGAAAGAGAGCGTAATATATTTCCAGTTCTGAAGAAGAACAAGATTTGCTGACATGAATATTTTATACAACATCTGCTTTTGTCGAGATATTTATGGCGATAGTTTCTTCAATATTGGACAGATTTCGCTCAGAATCCACCGTGTTTACGGTATTTGATAGAAAATAAAAAACTAATGGATGATTAAGGTCACTGGAGTAATCTTCGTTGTAATCCGGAAGATGGGAACGATGGTGGTAATCTTCCCATGGTGCCCCCTGTATGTCCATTAACTGAACAATTCCTTCGTCTGTAGAATGTACATGCAACCAAGGATCCGAAGAGGTACCATACTCCTTAGACCTATCTACCGAAACACTTGAAGAACGTTCATTGGGATTTGCCTCCCATGCCAAGAACATTGATTGCTACAATATTTCTATTGGGCTTGGAGGCAACACCTGGTGACGATCCATGCTAATATCGTTTCGAACATCTTCTTAATGGAAGATACCATATTGCAGGTTCCCACCATTGCCACTTCCGCCAGTTTTTTTGGAGGTGGTAGGGCAAAGGTACCCATCAATGTAGGGTCTTTTAGTAGGCCTACTCTGATATTTTGAAGCAAATAAGGGCTTCCGTGGATCATCGGAATGCTTCCCGTAACTTGTAAACTGTTGGGGAGGAATGTCTGCTGATCAACGATTGTAATTCCACCTTGGAAGGGAAATGCAATCTTTCTGAAGTATGTCAACACAATGATAGCCATAGCATAAATCTAGGCCTTCCCAGTAGGATGTTGTAATCGAGGTTTCCATCGATAACTTCCACATCAATTTCTATTGTTTTGCCCCCTAGTTCGACTTGCAAGTTACTTAAAATCCCGTATGGAGTGTATGTTCATCCATCAAATTCTTTTAACGTCATTGATGATCGCGACAAGGGTGGTGAGCCTAAAGTTTTCCAACAACTCATTGACATAATACATGTAGATGCCCCCCATCAATAATTGTTCGATTAATAGTTTTGTTGAGGGATTTCACTTGAATGAGGAAAGCGAGCTGAGCTGGTAACTGCGGGTCATATCCTTTATGATTAAAGGCCACAAGATTGGAATCCACTGGGTCAATCCCACCTATTGCTGATAATAAAGCTTGCTTTTGGGAGGGGCAATTTTGCAGTACTTCAAGTGTCGACATAGCGAACGATGATTGGACCAGGTCCTCTACTATATTATAATTCTATGCCGCTCTGACACAAGGATTAAATGTCAATTTGTGTACTACTCCCTTTGGCGGCTTTATTGTTAGCTCAGGAATGATGGGTGGCACAACTTCAGTCGAAGTTGTTGTCGAACTACTAGGTTGATCAATAGTCTTGTTGTTCGACAGCTGTGGATTCCCGTAATCTTTATTCCTTGTCAATATAAAAGCATCATTTTTCTATTTTGAAATGGACATCATAAGGACTTGGGATGGGGAAGCATTGTCACTAGCAACCAGATTGGTTCCTGGGTTTGGAAACGGATCAGTCAATACTGCTGAGGTTTTTGAATTCTTAAAGAATTTCTTAACTTCGGCTTTATATAGACAATCTCTCGTCGAATGATCCTCATCGCATATGAGGCATGGATGAGTAGGTTTATTTTTCCCAAGAGGGTTTGTAGAAGATTTTTCAAGAGATGAATCATCCAGTTTCTTCTTTTTTCTCTTCCCTTTCTTCTTGCCCCCTGGTTGCTTCGGTTCTTCGCCTTTGTCAGCTGACATGACGTTAACCTCCGAGGCTAGAATTTCTTCATTTGAATTTTGATCAGAAATCTTATGGGCTTTCTTGGATGTAGCCTTTGTCGATTTCATGCTCGTCGTACCTATCACACTGTCGCCAGCATGAGAGTCTTTGTTTGTTTAGGAGGAGGAGGAACGGAAAACTCCGGTCTGGGAGCATCGGGGATTTTGTCATAGAGTGTTCCAGACTGAGTATAGATCAAGTCTAGATATTGCGCACGAGCAATAACCTATTCTTCAGTGACGACCCCTCCCTTTACCACATCTTTTGTAATAGAAGGTAACAATGACTTAATAAACCTTTCAGCTAACAGCGGATCAGGAACATATGTTTTCACCATTCTACGACGAAGTTTCCATTCATGAATATGATCGGATAGGTGAGTGGCAGTCGTTTGTTTGAAATTGGTAAGAAGCTCTGTTCTTGTTTCATACCTTATCAGTAATTGAAAATGGGTTAAAAAGGTTGTGGCAAGGGTGCTGAAGTTATCGAATGAAGCTCTAGGCAACTTGATATACCATTTTGCTACCGGACCAGTTAACGTTCACTGAAAAAGGCGAAGCCGAATCGAATAATTATGAGAGTGTTGGACGAACACCACAGATGAAAGGTCATCACATGATTCGATGGGTCTTCACCCATATTTCCATTAAATTTAGGAATATCTGACGGAAGTTTATGAGGAATCGTCGGCCACCAAGGGGCATAAGTGATTGGATCATTTGTTAGCCGATTTAGATCTGGTAACTCTAGAGTCACCACGAAGGGCAACTGTTGATTCAAGTTCGGCGAAGCATACCCAAGATAAGATGGGATCGCCCGAGCAATGGGTCTTTGCATACCAGCATAATGCATTTGATGCTGATAACTTTGATAAGGTGGTTGGGCATAACCAATTTGAGACCATTGGTTATAACCGTTTTGAATATACGGTTGCCCATTACCTGCAAAGTTTTGCTGCTTAGGTCCTTGGTAAGCTTGTTGGAATTGCGGTTGTTGATATTGCACTAGCCATGGTTGTGAAACCATTTGCTGTTTCCTAATACTGGATATTTGACTAAGATGAGGGGTAATATTACCTGTTTGAGCCTGAGGCGCTCCAGTTAAGGAGCCACTAACTGGCAATTGCGGTTGTGTCGTGGAGGCAAGGGGCTGTTGTAAAATGACATGAGAAACTTGAGGTTGGCATATAATAGGCAATGCTTGTACTTGCGACACAGTCACAATAGCTGGTGTAGTGGGGGTGTTCGACACAGGGAGACTTGGTTGCATTGAGTATAAAACTCTTGGTTGTTGAGGCAGTATTGGCATCCAACCACTAGATGTGATTCCAACTTGACCTGAATTCGGTTGCGAACTCTCATATGGTGGCAATCCAGTGCTCAAGGAAATGATTGGCCTTTGGAGACTAGATTGTCTAAATTGATGTTGCGAAGGATCAATTTGTTGAGATTCAACATAAGAGATTCCAGATACTATTCCGGATGAACAAATGGGAACAAATCATACTATCGAAATAGTCCCTGGGTGGACTCATTCTAGCAGTTGAGAGCTAGTTGGGATAGATGGTATACCAGCGAACATCATCGGAGTGGTGGCAGGAGGTTCTACTACTACTGTATTGGAGGAGATAGTTCTAGATGTCGATGGTTGTCCAGACATATCGAGTCTATCCAAAAGACTTCCCAGTGCTTCTACAGGAACTTGCAATGAATGGGTATTAACTTCTGAAGTAGAAGGATATAGGTGGATCTCGGTCCCAAAATGCGATGGAGTACTGGATGGAAGATCCTCCGTAATCTCTTCTATAGCAATCAATGCAGGTGGAAGAGGCAAACCGTTAGATCCGTAAAATATTTCTGGTGCCGAATAAGGTATGGATTCTATAGCAACAGATGTTGGAGGGGTAACACCTTCTGAATCAACCCTGGATGGAGCTGGTTCAAGAATAGAAGTGTTTACTGTTACACTAGGATCAGTTGTAATGTCCTCTTGTAAATGCGGAACTTCTTCTGTAGAGGCAGGGTTACCAGAAATGGTTGGAGTAACTAGAGTCTCAGAGGATGTTGAAACACAAGTTTCAAGTAAACCAGGAGACTTTGACCCAGTTAAATGAGTTCGCTTGACCCGGAATGGTTTGGTTTCTGGAGTGAAAGGCGGTTGACTCGTCAGTCTCTGTGAATGACGGGGTTTTGATTGACTTTCTTCCACGATTACAAATTTATTTGATCAAATCAAAATAAGAGGGGAAAATTTTATTCCGTATTAAATGAATTTTAGATGCTTTGACACAACTTTCTTTTTCACTTTTTAAGAGTCGAGAAAAAGCTAAAGATGACTCTAGTCTCCTTCAATTTTTAATGAGCCTAAAGTGACAAGTGCTCAGATGGACCTTTTCCTTTAAGGAGTCTGAAAAGGAACGAAAGAGACTACTCTGGAAATCTAGACAGAAGGATTACCAAACCAATTGCAAAATTGCAGAATACTTTTTACAGTACGGCAGTCAATCTTCCTGAATGTTGTGTTCATTGCATTGCGATCGATAGGGTGGCAGACATGGCTTCCTAAGGATAAAGGATATAGCCTATTGTGGTCTCCAAATATATACTCAATGGTACGTTGGAGCACAAGTTCATACTCGTACTTATCGTATCAAAGAGGAGGAATCACCCAACCTACGATGAAAGCGATAGTTACCAGGCTTTACGACACCGGAATACGTCTCTAGCCTAGAATTCTAGATGTTGTGCGTTAGGGTCCAAATCGTTTTTATGTTCATTAAATTTATTTTACAGTTGATCTTTCTTAAGAAATTTTCGTTTCAGGTTCACCACATGATGTAGATATACAATTCCTAAAATGCAATCTAAGATGACAAACAGTCATTTAATCTTCTTTTTGCAATGAAATCCCTAGCTACTAAGGAAAGAGAAATGAGATTCTTTCAACATAGAGCAGAGAGCACACACTAGATGCATTTTCCTAAATCAAAATCAACAAGTAGTATAAATGCAAATGCACGTGAATGTATTTGTTTTCTGCTTTCTTGATGTGTGAATGAAAAAAGGAATGCTAAGTACAAATCTGAATTATTTTTTCTTTCAAAGCGATAATACTAATGATTTTCTCTTCAAAAAACGACAGGAAGGCAAGACGACACTTTTCGATTTTGAATTGAAAACTGCTTTCGACACTTGAAATACTTATAAATTCAGATCGAATACAAGAGTAACAATACAATCGACTATCAAGAATAGTAGGATTGTTTTCTTTGACTGAAAGCAACACTTGCGACACTTCCAAATCAAAAGACGATAGTTCGATTAAGCTACTTATTTGTAAAATAGAACTATAAATGGCGCACAATACATAAAAACATTCAAAATTCTTTGTACAATAGAGGTTGGATGATGCAAAGAAGGGGGTTTGAACAATGGTCTATTGATCACAGACAGCAAAACTCCTGAATAAAACTGAAGACAGTGAAGAGAAAACCAAAATCTGGAGGCAGATCTAGTCTTGTCTGATCATCGCACCTGTAACACAGGGAAACAGGGATGCATCCCACCTACTACACACGGGAGGTGTGATGCATCCAGATTTCCTAAAGGAGAGGGTGCGATGGTCAAGGAACGAGACTTTAACTTGGTTTTTGGTCACAGTTTTCAGTTTAGTCTAGGGATTTAGGCTAGGCAAATGATAGTTAGTAACTACAAAGTATAGGGCTGATCTAATGAGGTTACTCAAGCTACCTCTAGGACACTTAGGATGTTTGCAAGTCAATTTTTTAGTTCATAAACAAACCTAGAGATTGATTGAAGCAGTGTTGATCTACTTTGCACTTGCATGGCAAATGCAATTCGAAGGCTAGCTGGCTTGACTTCAGGCTCCATCTGTGGTTTATGAATCAAACAAATAGAGACAAGCAATCAAACTAATCGCTCCCCAACATAATCGCCATTTTGTTACCAGGAAATCTTGTGTATATTCAGAACTGCTAGTCCCACTAAGACGGATAGCTATCTTAGAAACAAATAGATTAAAGTCACTTGTTTTTTCCTTTACGAGAGAGAGATGAGAAAGAAGCAAAGAGTACCAACCTCAGTCTTCCGCTTGGCTCCTTGCTTGTTTCCTTTCCCCTTTGATAGAATCTTGCCACTGCTTCCATACTTGTCCAGCTTCAAAGAGCACCTGTAGATTAACAGCAACATGGTACCATCAAAGCATAGAGATCTTTCAATGTAAACAATATAGGATCAGATATATATTGACCATACAAATGCATATAACAAACTCAATATTCAGAGATACACAAGAATATGGAGGAAAACTCAAATAGCTTTATTAGTAAAAGTCACAGAAGAGAGGATTACAGCCACTTGGTCTGACCTAGTGCCATCCCCCCAACTTGAAAGCCCTCTTCACCTCACACAAATCAAGATCACCCAACAATGTATTCAAAGAGAAACCAGCAGCACCTCTTTGCAAATTACCAAATTCCAACCTCTGGATCTCTTGGATGAGGGATCCATTTATAGATATTTGCAAGGGGGTGAGTCAGCTTCTAGGATTTTGATTAGTTTCATCTCTCTGATAGTTCCTGGTTCCACATGGAGATTTTAGATCTCTTACTCATCCCTGGGTGAACTCAGAGAGGCAAGTGTCAAATGAGCAGTTTCTAGAAGATTCTCTAGGTTTCCACCTAGCAAACTGCTTGTGCCATATGTCTCCTCTCACTCATCGCACCCTATAGAAGGGCTTTCCAGTATGCATCGCACTTTTTGCATGTGGAAGGTGAGATGCATCACACCTTTAGCACTGGGCAGTCTGTATGGTCCTCCTTTGACCAGTTCTGAGTAGCTTTTCATGGAGAACTTCTAGGAGATGATGTAATCAGCTGACCTTGCTCCTTTAGGGTATGAAACATCACTTTTAGGGACTTATAAGCCCTTGGTCTATGGACATATGTGATTGGGGTTGCAGTGCCCAAATATGTCTATAACAGTTCCCAATACTAGGAATCTGCATTAAATGGCAGAGAACACATTCTTAGATTTTCTCAATCATTGGAGTTCGACAATCTATGCCATAATTCCATAATATATTGTTGATTTATTATTTATTATTGATCCTCCTGAAGTAGGGAACAAGTCCCTAAATTATCTCCTCCTCCAAATCTTCATTATCTTCTCAATATTCTCATAATATTCCACAAAAATAAATAATATTAGGCACAAATATGCAAGTATTCATAAACCTTCCTAATGAATATATTAAATTTAAAAATACATTATCTAATGCAAGTAGAGATGTTTAATATGATGAAGGATGGTTAGATGGACCTCGATTTATGTTTAATTTATAGGCATGGGCCTTAATTTATGTCTAATTTAGAGGCCCATCATACCCCCCTACTGAAAGTGTTGTTCATCCTCTGAGCAACTTAGTGACCTCATTGTGCCTCATTCATGGCCCTAGTGGCCTCTCTCTTGTGCGTTAAGAATCTTGGCAGTAATTTCTGCAAGGACAAGCCCAAAAACACATTTGTACAAAGAAAAATCATTGTTTCTTGAGACCGTTAGCTTGCCTTCTTCCCCTTATTCAAGATGGTTTCTTGAATATCTTTCAGCTCGGAATGGTCTTCCATATCCTTATCAACCTTCTGCTACCTTGTTCCACCATTTGGACACCTCTAAAACCTTCAAAACACATTTAGATGAGAACTAGGACATCCTGTAGTAATTTCTGTCAAAACTACAAGAAACCTACAGGAAACCTTGTTTAAACTACATGAAATCCTTTTTGAGCATAAATGATATTCTGAGCCTAGGATGGGCCCTCAACTTGACTCCCGTTCCTTTTTCCCATTTTTAGGCCTTGGAATAAAGCTAGAAAGAGATTGGAGACCTCTTGGAAAACATCTTTTCATCACTGCAATTTGAGTTTTGTTTTGATGGTGAATGCCTCATTTCCTTTTGTTGCCTTCTTCTTCTCTCTTGTGACCTAGATGACTGCCCAATGGCCTTGGAGGTCTCTTTTTTGATTAGGTCTCTCTTAAGCTCTACCATCTTGGGGTTTAGCATAATTTTTTCATTTCTTCCTTCTTGTACCAACTTTTTGCCTTCTTGTAGAAGTCATTCCTCCTCTTTCAGGGTCTTATAATTGTATGGGAGTGATGCGAAATGATGAAGAGGGATTGGATGATGATGATAGGCCTCAAAGGGAGTAGTGTAGGTTTGTGAAAATGGAGATGATTCTATTTTTGTTTTTTTTTTCAAGAAGGAAATGGGATGGATGAATTATGAATAGACAGTGAATATGAAGTGTATGGAGGGCTTGGAGTGCTGTGGTGACTTAGCCTTTACAAAAATTTCTTCTTTTAACTATTGTCCTCATTCCTTGAAATCATCACCCTTCATAATTTGAATTTTCAATCATTGCACGAGTAAAGGAGTGAGCCACAATTAACCAGTTGAAGGTGGCTGATACTGTTGACCTATCCTTAGCTTATAAAGCCTCATCTCTCATGCATTGACAACAAATTTCTAACTATAATATGCTCAAGAGAAGAGGTCAAGAATATTGCATACCGGTACCTACCTAATGGCCTTCTTGTAGATGTTGTTTGTTGGAGAGTGAAATCCTTGCTTGTATTTGTTGCATGTGTTCTTCTCTTTTTTTCTCTGATGTTGTTCCTTGATGTGCAGGTACTCGATGGTGATGTTGATGAATCCTCACTGTGCTGGTGGGTTCCCTCTTATTAAATCCCCATGTCATGTTTGTTTGTTGGATGTGGAGGGTGGTATATGCATCCTTATCAAATTTAATGAATGAGGAATTTTAGATGAAAATTATGTGTGTACAATTCCCCTAGACTGTAATCTTTTTCAACATAATAGAAGGCTTTTCTATATTCTTTTCACTTGGAAAAATGTGGGAAAGTTCATCTCCTACCTCCTTATTGATGAGCCTCAACATTAGATAATTATATGGGCCTTAATTCACCTCTTAGCTTAGTCAAACCAAATTTTCTCACAACTTATTACATGTTTTGATTATATTTTGTTTAATTAGATGAGTTAAAGTGAGATATTATGCCTAGTTGACTAATATGCATTGAATGGGGGTTTTGAAGAGAAAATCAAGGAATTTTGGCAAATACTAAGGTTTGAAACTCGAAAGCGACAAGGGACAAATATTGTAGGAGGTAAATCCTCCTCATTTACTCCTTCCCCATTCAAATATTCCTTCATTAATCCCACCAGTTCGAAGTACAAGTAGCCAAGCCATGAATATTAGAAGGCAGTCGAGCAAGTGATAGACAAAGAGTAGTTCATTTCGAGTTTGGGAGCCGAACCTCCCTAAATTTAAGGAATTTGTTGGAGAATTCAGTTGTATAAGTAGAGAGACCCTAAGCCTCAATAGGATTCAAATTTTTGTTGTAAAACTCTTGCTATTTTCGAGCTCCAGACTTGTGGAAGACTTTTTTATGTAATCTTCTATTTTTGTGATAAGAATGAGTTTGTTCTTGATTCAATATTGAGTTAACTTAAAGGGTTGAAGCTTTTGGTTTAGGGCCCAACCCTAGTAGCAAAGGCCCCTCTTCTTTTATGTTTATGCTTAGCTTATTTTCATAGATTCATGGTTAAACTGTTGTTAGAAGTATTTAGTTGCAAGTAGTGTAGGCTTGATTAATTGTTTATTAGTTTTCTTCCATTTGTGCCTTACTTTAGTAGTAGGTTATAAGGGATAAAAGAGGCTCCACAAAGCTGTCAGTAGGTGTCTTGGCCTCACTTCTTCCTTCTAGGATCATGTTTTGAGGACAAGACCCTTATGCAGCCCAAAATGACAGATTTCCATTTCTTTCATGATATTTAGAATCTTCCATACTTAAACTAGCATTTGATCAGTTTTTCAAAGTAGTATTTCATTCCCATATCTTCTATCTTCATCCTTACAATAGATCTCATCCATGATTCCATGTTATTCAAGAATTTCTTCATGCATAAGGTAGACAATTAGTTCATTAAATTCTGATTTTCTAGTTCATGAGAATTCTTCTTGTTTACATGAATTTTTGAAATTACACATGTTTGATGTAGAGTAGGC
This sequence comes from Pinus tabuliformis, assembly GCA_031772625.1. Taxonomy (NCBI): domain Eukaryota; kingdom Viridiplantae; phylum Streptophyta; class Pinopsida; order Pinales; family Pinaceae; genus Pinus; species Pinus tabuliformis. The sequence continues at coordinate 1,676,918,180 of CM062816.1, read as the reverse complement.
ACTTCAGAATTGGGAAGAGATCTCATAGCAAGCAACCACCTTCCATCTTCGTTCACCCATAGGCATTCCTCATTTTCATCAAAACCTTCACCAATTTCATCATTTTACATAGAAATTTCCTCAAGCATTTTGAGCAAATCCAATCATCTCCTAAACTTGGTTTTGTGTTCTGAGTGATCGTAGGCCTCTTCTCACTCCATTCCACCCATCAACCACCTTCCCTAATCTTTCCATCACCTCCAACACCAATTGTTTTTCTCACGGTTGCATCCTGTAGAAATACAAGGAATCCTGTAGGTTTCTAGTAAATCCTGTAGGTTTTCTTGTAGTGGCCTGTTTTGAGGCTGAATTGAGGGAAAACCTCTAGGAAGCCTCCCAAGGTCACCCAAGGGTCCCCCGAGCCTTCCAACCATCTCCTAAACCTTCCATCCATCCATCAGCACCCCTAAACCACTCGCCACATCACCAAAAGAGATTAGTTTGCACACTTGATTTTTCATAAAAAGCATAAAAAGACAAGACCGATTTATTACAGTCCTTTACATGCATAACAATCGTGTTTGATGTTTTTTAACTTCCATGCTTAGGATAGTAGCATTTTGTTCATGTTGATTTTGCATCAGTGAAAAGCATAGCTCTTAGCAGTTAATTAGGAAATGGGGTGCCTTAGCATTGAATTTCATTCTTTTTCATTATTGTAGTAGATCATCTCTTTCATAGGGTAGATTTCTATTTCTTTCATCAAGGAACCAAGCTTCTTTTGAATCCATAGATGTCTGGCTTGCAAACCGTAGTGGTCCCTCGCCAGTTGTGATGAGCCCCATAAATGGGTAATTATATAGGTTCATTTTTCCTCCTAACTTAGCTTAATCCAGCATTTTCATTAGTTTAGTGCATGTTTTCCAATTATATTTATGCTAATAGAGTGAGTTGGGTTGGTCATTATGCATTGGAGTCTAATGTGTGTTTAATGCAGATTTTTGGTCAATTTTGGAGATAAAGTCAAAGATTTAATGGACAATTGGCAGCAATAATTCGAAGTAGACAAGGTAGAGGATTTATAGGAGGGTATCCTCCTCATTTATGACTCCCCACTTTGAATTCTCCATCATGCATCTCGGAGCACAAGTAGCCACATCAATGCACCAAAGAGGCAGCCAAACAAGTGGAGGATAACTTCTGTTTATCTCAATTTTTGGGAGCCAAGCCTCCTTGATTTTAAGGAAGTTATTGGGAGCTTCACTTGTATAAGTATAGAGGCCTAGGGCCTCATTAGTTTGTTGGAAATTGGTCAAATTTTCAAATTTTTGTTGCAGCTTTTCTCTGCTCAACTTCGAGCTTACTTTCGTTGACAGTTTCATGTAATCTTATTATTATTATGATAATGAAGATGAGATATCATTCGAGCTAGCCTTGACTTACCTCAGAGGAATGAAGCTCTTAGGTTAGGGCCCAATCCAAGCAGACAAGATCCTCTTGTTTTGTATTTATATGCTTTGTTTTAGTTTACGAATTAGTTGCAGTTAGATAGATTTCTTTCTTGGTTAAGAATAGTTTGGTTTTGGTGATTTAGAAGGATGTTTCCATTTCAGTTTGCTATAGCAGGTTAAATAATGATAGGAAAAAGACACAAAAAGGCCACCAAAAGATCCTTGGCCTCCTTTCCTCCCTCTGGGAACATGAACTGAGGCCAAGACCCTCTTGCTGCCACAAAAACACAGATTTTCCTTTTCCATAGGATTTCTGGTGTTGTAGTTTGTTAGAAGGTTAATGCTTTGCTATAGATCTATTTCACCATGCTCATTTCCGTCTTTGAAATAAATTTCCTTCCACGCTTTCTTTCCATATAGCATTTTTCAGCATTTACTTTCCTAGATCAGAATTTAGACTAACTTGATGCAAAGTTTTGTTTTTTGATGTAGCTAGTTTCCTTGCTTGCTTAAGCTCATGATGTGAGTTTCAGTTCTCTTGCAACAATCCCCTTCTCATAATAAGTCAGCCAACCAGCCATCACCATTTCTCTTTGATCTATGTTCCACAGGTCACCCAAAGTCTCTCACAAATCTGCCTTAGCTTTCTGCACTTTTCTCATAAACTTTCCTCTCTTTCCTTGAACAAGTCCAACCACTTTTCTCTTTCCTGATCCTTCTTGATGAACCCTTGACACCTTAACACATCACCCTATCCTTCAGCTACCCTTTCCACCGACTTTCCCACCTTCAAAACCTTCAAAACTACTCTTGGCATCCTCCTGTAAACCTCCTGTAGACCTCCGGTAGATCCCCTACAGCCTCCTGCAGATTTTCCTATAGGTGTCTTTTTGAAGTCCGATTGTAGGAAAAGTCTCTAGAAGGCCACCTGGGACCTCCTAGGACCCATACACTCCTTCCTACACATCTACAAACTCCAAAGTCACCCTCCATCGTCACCTAATCACTACCACATTCACAAACAAATAAATTACATGCATGACAATTTCACCTGAAAATACATAGAAATTCAAAAAGATGTTTTTTCTCATTTCCTTCTAGAAATAGCTTGAGTAGATGTTGTTTACTTCCTAAGTAGGTAATGGCAGTCATTTTATGGTTTTTCATCTCTATTTCTGCAAAAGTAAGATTAGTTGGTTAATTAGGGTTTGCTAGGTTTACTTCACATTTCAATCTTCTTTCCATTTCGGCAAGTAGAGTAGCCTCTGTAGAGTAAGCTTTCATTTCTTTCATCACATATAGAGCTTCTTCTGGAATCCATAGAAGTTGGTTCGAACTCCTAGTGATCTTGCGCCAGCTGACCAAGTGACAGCCTGCAGTAAGAACTAGTACTTGTGCATACAACACCATCACTTCCAAGTTTGTTATGAACTATCAGGTTGATAAAAGTAAAGTAGGAAGCCCTGGAATTGCAGCATAATTGCTGCAATGTTGGTGCTCACCACTTTTTGGCGCCATTGTTGGGGAAGCGTCAGAGTATTTTGTGATTACTGCTTTTCTTCTATTTTCTACTGCAACATTATGCTAAGTAGTTTATTTCATCGAAATTAGAGTAGTTGTTCCTTTTAGTTTCTACATTTCCTTTTCAATTTCTGAAATTTCCATTTCAACAAAAGTAGATTAGTCATTTCCCTACTTTCCTTTCAATTCTGCAATTTCCATTTCAGCAAAAACAGATTAGTCATTTCCTTGCTTTCCTTTCTGCATCTCATTTGCTTTCCTTTTCAGTTCTTTGATTTCATTTCAACAAGTTCATTTTAGCTAGTTGCAATTTGTTTGTTCAACCAATTTCAGTTTTGTAGGTACAAGCAAAAAAAAGAAAAAATCAACCAAAATATTTATTTTCATGCCTCGTAGGAACACAGATAATTTAGGAAAATTCTTGCCCAACACTCCTACCACATCACGAAGCCACACTTCTCTCTTCTTCAGTGGCAATGATCAGGAAGAACCTTTAGGTGAACAACTAGAGATATTTGAAGAACCTATAGGGGAAGAAGAAGAAGAAAACATCCCTCTTGAGATAATGGCTGAAAACAAAAATGCTAGGGGGAATGAAGAAAGAGTAGTGGGTACCTTTCCCATCCGAGAGACCAATGGGGACACTAAAATGAAGAACATAAGCCCTTCAGCCCTACCTCACTTCCATGGATTGACTACAGAAGATCTTGACACCTTTTTGTTTGAGTTTGTTGTTCTCTGTCAAACCTATGACTATGCAGAATATGAGAAAAAGTTGAAACTATTTCCTTCTACTCTCAAGGATGCAACATTGCACTGGTTCATGGAGTTACCTGGAAATAGCATCACAACTTGGGCTTAGATGCAGCAGGCCTTGAATAACAAATATCAAGACTATTGTAGGTCAAAAGACACCAAGGAATAAATCTTCCGGATGACCTTGTGAAGTGATGAATCTTTGGAAGATTATAAAGAGAGGTTCCAGCTCAGTTATAAAAGGGCCAGGTGCACACTTGACCTCAAATCTCTGAAGTTGGTCTTGCTCAGGGGAATTACAGAAGACCTTATAGACACCCTCCATCTACTGGCTCAGGGAGACATCTACCAACTACCTTATGAAGACATAAAGATTGTTTTTAGAAACCATTCTAGGGTAGCCAGAAAGAGAGGTAGGGGGAGTCAATCCATAGCCAGTACCTCCTCACCTAGTTCATCCCTCAAAGGTGAACTTCGAAACATGCTGGAAGACTTCAAGTGTGAGATGTTGTAGACTATTTCCATGCAAATGGATACCTTGCATATCAAAAGGAAACAAGAGGAAGCAGAGAGGGCTTTGGCCATCTTTTGTCCTAGTTGTACCATGAGGCATCCTAGGAACGAAAATGTCCATTGAACTCTATAGCGGTTTTTTCAGTCTGTGAAGAAGATCATTCTACATATATGTGCCCTTCCTTGCCCAGACTCAAAGCTGTATACCAGGGGGCTGAAGGAGCCACTGAATCACTCTATTTCATGAACCAAAGGAGACCGCATAGGCCTAGACCATACCAGCAGGGGATGCAAGGGACATCTTAGGCATACTACAACCCCAACCAAGCCACTTCCATACCTCCTCCTTGGTCCTATCCATCTCAATATCATGCCTGTTATAGACATTTTTGGGCACTACAACCCCAAGCATAAATTTCCATAAACCAAGGGCTCCTAAGTCCCTAAAGGTGTTGTTCCAACCCCTAGAAGAACAAGGTCAACTAATTACAGCATCTCCCAGAAGTTCTCCATGAAGAACTACTCAAAACTGGTCAAAACTGGACCATTTCACCTGCTCCATAGGCAAAGTGCGTTGCATCCCACCTAAATACACACAGTAGGTGCGATGCATGTCAAAAAGCCCTTCTATGGGGTGCGATGGGCGAGAAAGGACAAATGGCAGGGTCAATCTGCAAGGTGGAGAAGCATGGAATCTTCCAGAAACTTCTCTTGTGACACTTGCCTCTCTGAATTCGACCAGGGATGAGTAAGAGATCATCAATATCCAAGTGGAATTAAGAACTATCAGAGGGAAGACACTAATCAAATCTCAAAAGCTGACTCACCTCCCTTGCAGACATCTATATATGGATCCCTCATCCCAGAGATCCAGGGGCTAGAATTTTGTATCTTGTAAGGAAGTGTTGTTGGTTTCTTTGTGCAATATCATAGTGTTGGGTGATCTAAGCTTTTCATGTGGTGAAGACGGGCTTACTTGCTGAGAGGATGATGCTGGGTCAGAACAATCGGTTGTAATTCTCTTTCCTCTTTCTTGATTATCAGTAAAGCTATTCAAGTTTTCCTCCATATTCTTGTATGATTGATGATTTATGCATTTGTATGGTCAATGTACATCTGATCCTATATTGTTTATGATAATAGATCTATGTTCTTGGATAGTGTTATGCTGCTTTGATTCTACAGGTACTCTTTGAAGCTAGGTAGACAAGGAAGCGAGTGGCAAAGACCTACCAGAAGAGAGAGGAATCGAGCAAGGAACCAAGCGCAAGACAGAGGTTGGTCTCCTTATTCTTCTCTTATTTATTTCTCATAAAGGAAAACGAAAGTAGTCTTTAGTGTGTTTGCTTCTAAGGTAGCTACCAGCCTTGGTGGGATTAGCAGCTCTGCATAAACACTATTCCCGATAAGAAAATGGCGACCATACTGGGGAGCGAGTAGATTGTTTGTTCATCTACATTTGTTTACTTTATAAACTTACAGATGGAGCCTGAAGTCAAGCTAGCTAGCCTTCGAACTGCATTTGCTATGCAAGTGCAAAGTAGATCAACGCTGCTTCAGTCAATCTTCGAGTTTTTTTTATGAATTAAACGATTGATCTACAAGCTTTCTAATTGCCCTCGTGGTGGCTCTAGTAACCTCCTTAGATCTACCCCCGTGATCGATTTACTGATTACCACTTGCTTGGCCTAAATCCCTGAACTGAACTGCAAACTGTGAACCGGAATCCGATCAAAGTCTCGTCCCTGGTCCATCGCACTATTTGTTCTGTGAACTTCAAATGCAGCGCACTTCATGAGTGTAGTAGGTGCGTTGCATTTCAGTTTCATTGTGCTACAAGTGCACTGATCAGACAAGGCCTTGTTCATAAATTTTGGTTTCTGTGTTCACTCTTTTCAGCTCTATTCAGGAGTTTTGCTGCCTGTAGTCAGTACACCTCTGTTTGAAACCCCTTTCCTTGCTGTTATTCTGCCTCCATTGTGCAAAGAACTGTAAATGTTTTTATGTATTTTTAAGTCATTTTCAGTTCTCCTTTACAAAGAAGTAGCGTAATTGTACTGTCGTTTCTTGATTTCAAAGTGTCGCAAGTGTCGTTTTCAGTCTTAGAAGAGAATCTAATTTCTCTTGATAGTCGATTACACTGTTACTCTTGTATTTGATCTGAATTAGTAGTTTTTTCTAGTGTCAAAAGCAAGTTTTCAATTCCAAATCGCAAAGTGTTGTCATTGTCCTCATTTTGTTTTGAAAAGAAAATTGTTAGTAATTGTCACTTTGGAAAATAATTTAGATTTGCGCTTAGCTTTATTTTTATCATTCACACATTAAGAAGGTTGAAAACAAATACATGCATGTGCATTTGCATTTAGACTGTTTATTGGTTTGATTTAGGACAGTGCACATAGTGTGTGCTCCATGCTCTTTGTTGAAAGAACGCCATCTCTCTTTCCTTAGTAGCTAGGATTTTCATTGCAGAAAGAAGATTAAACGACTGTTTATCATCTTAGATTGCATTTTAGGAATTGTACATCTACATCACGCGGTGAACCTGAAAGGCAAATTTCTTAAGCAAGATCAACATTAAAATAAATTTAATGAATCTAAAAACGCTTTGGAACCTAACGCACAACATCTAGAAGTCTAGGCTAGTGACGTATTCCAGCGTCGTAAAGCCTGGTAACCGTTGTTTTCACTGTTGGTTGGGTGATTCCTCCACTTTCAGACGATAAGTGCCAGTACGGACTTGTGCTCCCACGTACCGTCGAGTATATTTTGGGAGACCACAATAGGCTTTATCCTTTATCCATAGGAAGCCGTGTCTGCCGCCCTATCGATCGCAATGCACGGAACACAACATTCGGGAAGATTGACCGTCGTACCGTAAAAAGTATTCTGTAGTTTTGCGATTGGTTTGGTAATCCCTCTGTCTAGATTTCTAGAGCAGTCCCTTTCATTCCTTTTCAGACTCCTTAACGGAAAAGGTCCATCTGAGCACTTGTCACTTCAGGCTCATTAAAAATCGAAGGCGACTAGAGTAATCTTTTGTTTTTTCTCGACTCTTAAAAATTGAAAAAACAAGTTGTTTCAAAGCGTCTAAAATTTATTTTAAATAGAATAATCATCACCTTTCCCACATTGATCTTAAGTTGAGAAAAATGGAGTCCACCAACCAAGGAGTTCCCCTAGGAGGAAATCCTAGTCCCTTCTCCTCTTGGGGAGATGTTGGTGCACCCCATATGGCCACATTGTCTCTTCCAGGATTGACAATCGGCTTTCCCGTATGGATCTTCTCAACTTCTGTCATTCAGAACACCGTAATTCCTGAACAATCAAGTCAACAACTAAACGATATTAGAGTTACCCCCCATCCCTCTACTTCGTCCAATTCTTCCTCTCCTCCTTCCTCTTCGCTTGATGAAGCTGGTAAAGCCCAAAATCAAGTAACTGAGAAGAAGAAGGAGAAGAAGAAGAAAGAGAAGAAGAAGAAGGTGCCAAAGGCGAAAAGGGGCAACCAAGCATCGTCTAGCGAAAATCCACACACTACACCGACCAAGCCTAAATCGCCATGTGTCATTTGCAAGGGAGACCACTACCATCAAGATTGTCCTTGCATCCCTCGGATCTTAAGGGACTGGTCTCCTCGTTTGCACAATCCGGTGTCATCAACCTTTGACGATCATGTTGAGCATACACCATCAACTAGTGAAAGTGAAGCCCCTGGACAAAAAGGAAAGTATAAATTTCCTTGCAAATTATGTGAAGGTGATCATGCCATCCACCGTTGTCCCTTCTTAGACGAAGCTAAAAGAGTCTTGGACGACCGTCCGCTTTCACCGTTATGGCTTCCTCCTGGATACAAGAAACTCTTGCCGAGTCCATCACTAGTTGAAATCCAGTTGACACACCCTTGTGGTCAGCCGAAGTGTCTATCATTGAAGATAAACCATCTAAATCCATAACAGACGAAAGTCAAAAGGTCGAGGCGGCAGTTGACCCGGTCGTGCCTTCAAAGGATCAATCATCAGATGATACAGTCACCGAAGAGAACAAGAATGATACCGTTCAAATTCTCTTCGTAAACACAGACTCCGATGAACATGGGGCCAGTCTACCCATTCCTTTACCGTAGGAAGGAAGTTCGTCAGAGTCATACCTGGTCGTCTATTCAGTTCCACCTCCAAGCAACCTGGTTGTTTCCTTTGACTGGAATCTACTAGGCAGACCCTGTTTACCGGCTAGTGTACCATTCTGAATCATCGCTCAAGTATATAGAATGGTTATGGCCGGTACCATCATAGATGAGGGGGCTTCTGTGAGTATCCTTTCCTCAACTGCTTAGAAAGCGCTTGGTTCACCATCGCTTTTGCCTGAGATGAGAAATCTAACAGGCTTTGACAAAGGAACCAGTCGACCGTTAGGGATCCTTCCCGATGTGTCGATAACATTGAGAAGGAAAACTTTTCACATGAATGTAATGGTAGTCCAAGGACCGCTGGATTATAATCTACTCCTTGGACGAGACTATATTTATTGCATGGGAGCCATTGTCTCCTCACTCTTTAGAGTAATGTGTTTTCCGAACGAAGGAAGAGTGGTCAAGCTCGTAGACCAACTTTCATTCCCTGGTTCACACATAGCAAATAGTCATATACCAACCCTTAATGGTCTTTTCACACAAGGAATGTCTCATCAATCCCCAGTTCGTCCTCCTGATGAGCGCGAGTGATTCGGAGGGCATGACTGAAACCCAGGGGGCATGCACCCTAGCCTGTTTCGACAGGAAAACTTCAGGTATAGGGTAGGTTTCTACGAAGGATATCTGACTGTCTGACACACCCGTCCATTTAGGAAAAGGGGATTAGACTAGAGTAAGATTCCCTCATCAATGTTGTGTGAGTGGAGGTGTCTGCGCCACTCACCTTTGTCTATTTCGGTAGACAGCGCTGAAGAAGTGTTTTGTTTGTGGCACAAATAGAACAATCTTTGGTAACCTGAAAAAGGTAGGCCTTTCCCGATAAAACAAATGTTTTGTCTGAAAATTGAGGGGTAACCTGAAAAGGTAGGCCTTTCCCGATAAAACAAATGTTTTGTCTGCAAATTGAGGGGTAACCTTGAAACTCTATTTCACTATACCTGGGGGCATGCAAACCTTTTGGCATGCAAGCGAAGAGCGAGCATTTATTTTTTAAATTTATAGGCCCTCTAACCCTAAACCCTTTAAATAATGTCGTTTTTATATATGAGACATCCTTATTATGCGACTGGATTAATCGAGCAGTTTTAACGCTGAAATCAAGCTCGTTAAAAAATAAACATAAGCAATGAGCAAATGTTCCCCCAGTGTTTAAGCTCATTAAAAAATGAACCATTTTTTCGGTAAATAACCATCGTGAATGTATTACTTCAGCCTTTGAAGCCTTGGTCGTGTTCTCATCATCACCTCCACTCTTTATTGGCCGATCATTCACCTCCACTTGATTGTTTACCCTTTTGAGGAACAGCTGCAAAGAGTGATCCTGTTAGCCATCCTTGTGACACTGCCATGATAGGAAGATTCCAAATGTTACCTGGAATCAGCTGATACCCGAATCTATCAATCGTTCCTCAAAAAACGAGTCTCCTTTAAGCACTTTTTAACTGACTCGTAAAATATGAAAAGATTGCCGAGCCATTGGCCTCTCGAGCTCGTTAAAGTGACCAGAAGTGCTATCCCTCCTTTAGATTTTAATCTTTTTGGACTTGAGGTATTATTACACAAAAAGATCGAGCGCTTATTTTGCTGGGCTCGTTAAAATTACCGAAAATTCATCCCGTTTGTATTATTTTATACTTTTTTGGACTTAAGGGATTAGATGACGAAAAAGGATTTTTGGAGTTTCCTTTACATCCCTTTTCAAACTCTCTAAAATTGAAAAGGATCGAGTTATCTTTTTCGTTAAACTCGTTAAAACCTAATAGTGACAAACTTGTCCATAACAGACAAGAACGAGTTTCACTATCGCTAGGCTCGTTAAAACATACCGATGGGTTTGCCTGAAGGGAAAATTATAGAACAAGCATATCTCATCCTCCTCAAGCTTGACAAAAATAAAGAGGTACTCGTCAGCAATGACTGGGGAAAAATTGGGAAGAAAACTTGAAGAAACTTTGTTGGTAGCAAGTCGCTCTTGAACATGACACTTTCACTCCGCATCCGAGTCAGGTTGGGTTGTTCCATTCACTGGTCACATCACCATGGTTCTATCACACCATCCACATTTGGGGTTAATGCTACCAATCCATCATGTTAGTGTCGCTGACATGTTCAAGAGAAGTCGCTCAGAGAATTCACCTGTGTCTCACCCACTATAATACATTTTTGTTCCATTCTTTCATGACCGCCAGCCTGAATCGTATATCACCAGATTATTTTCACCTCCATTAAAATCATTTTCTCCGTTCCGTGTCATTGATGTGGGATTCATTAAGGCCCTCCTATGACAGATCGCTTCTTGTCGACATCAGCTCATTATCCAAGAAGTCGATCTAGGAACAACCCTTTTTGTACTTTGAAGCTTGCATGCCTCAATGGCAAGTTTCTCACTTCCGGCAACAAGTTTACATCAATGGCCTTCGACCGAAAGATTTTGCATGGTGTTCGACGCCAAGTCCCTTATTCACACCACGTGAATTGTACTACAATACCTCAAGGATCATTATCATTATTGGTGATTCCTCTCGCGCCTGTTAACAGCTTACATCATTGGCTGGTAATCAGGCGATGTCTTTCCATGTTCGACTTGAGAACATCTCTCACATGGATCGACTTGCACTTTGAGTAAATATCGAATGAGATTGAAGACCCCAGATCTAGTTTCATCCATTCGGGCTGCGATATATATTCAGGAAAATAAAGACATCAAATGTACATCATTGCTACACAGATAATCATCCAATCTAAGGGATGATGGCTCTACCAGAATCATCAGTCTACACTCAAACGATTGTTTGTCCTATGTACATGAAAATGAATTTATAAAGCTGAGCATGGGAATGCCTGCCTCAGCTAGATCATGAAAATAAAATGAAGATAATGTATTGTATTGTATCTTATTATAGGCCGCCTCCCATCTCGAAAAAACTTCGGATCCTCATAATAAAGCATTTCACCTGACATCAAAAGATTAACGACCTCATGCTTTAGGGGGCAACTATTATAGACCTTTTTTGGGCACTGCAACCCCAAGCATAAATGTCCATAAACCAAGGGCTCCTAAGTCCCTAAAGGTGTTGTTCTAACCCCTAGAAGAACAAGGTCAACTAATTACAACATCTCCCAGAAGTTCTCCATGAAGAACTACTCAGAACTGGTCAAAACTGGACCATTTCACCTGCTCCATAGGCAAAGTGCATTGCATCCCACCTAAATACACACAGTAGGTGTGATGCATGTCAAAAATCACTTCTATGGGGTGCGATGGGCAAGAAACGACAAATGGCAGGGTCAATCCGCAAGGTGGAGAAGCATGGAATCTTCCAGAAGCTTCTCCTGTGACACTTGCCTCTCTGAATTTGACCAGGAATGAGTAAGAGATCATCAATCTCCAAGTGGAATCAAGAACTATAAGAGGGAAGACACTAATCAAATCTCAAAAGCTGACTCACCTCCCTTGCAGACATCTATATATGGATCCCTCATCCCAGAGATCCAGGGGCTGGAATTTTGTATCTTGTAAGGAAGTGTTGTTGGTTTCTTTGTGCAATATCATAGTGTTGGGTGATCTAAGCTTTTCATGAGGTGAAAAAGGGCTTACTTGCTGAGAGGATGATGCTGGGTCAGAACAATCAGTTGTAATTCTCTTTGCTCTTTATTGATTATCAATAAAGCTATTCAAGTTTTCCTCCATGTTCTTGTATGATTGATGATTTATGCATTTGTATGGTCAATGTACATCTGATCCTATATTGTTTATGATAATAGATCTATGTTCTTGGATAGTGTTATGCTACTTTGATTCTACAAGTATTCTTTGAAGCTAGGTAGACAATGAAGCGAGTGGCAAAGACCTACCAGAAGAGAGAGGAATCGAGCAAGGAACCAAGCGCAAGACAGAGGTTGGTCTCCTTATTCTTCTCTTATCTATTTCTCATAAAGGAAAACGAAAGTAGCTTTTAGTGTGTTTGTTTCTAAGGTAGCTACCAGCCTTAGTGGGATTAGCAGCTCTGCATAGACACTATTCCCGATAACAATGCCCAACCAGCTGCTCATGCATTTCAATCCTATGCTTAGCCACAACCTCAGTGGAATGCATCTCATCAGGGGTGGAGGCCCTAGTAAAACTTTTCTCCCGCTCTTTTGCCTCCACCACCTACTCAACAACAACCATTGCCTCCTACTCCGCCTAGGCAACCCCAAATACTTGCCCAGCTGAACCCGAACCCAAACAACAGACAGGCCCAGCAAGTATATAGTGGGGACCCATCATGCCCAAATTATGTTGTGGAGATTCAGTAGATTAACCTACGATCTGGGAAAGTTCTCCCAGATAGCCAGCCTCCCCCTCAAGAGGCTGAGGAAGATAAAGAGGAAAGTGAACCGAAAGTAATTCCACCCTTTCCTGAGAGATTATCCAGGACAACATACCCACCTTAGAAGAAACTGAACTTCTGGGAGAATTGAAACAGTTATGTATAAAGATACCACTTCTTCAAGCCATAAACTATGTGCCAATATACAATAAGATGATCAAAGAGAAGTGCTTCAGGCATCTAAGTAGGCACAAGGGAAATGCCCCAACCATCAATGTCATAGGACAACTGTTTGACCTGATGTTGGGGCAAGTAATCTGTCAAAAATATCTAGACCCTGGAACCCCAATAGTTGATGTCCATATCAATGGCACCATGATCCCACATACCTTGATTGATCTGGAAGCTGCCATTGATGTGATGACAAAGGACACCATGCTCAAACTCAACCTACAGGGCTCCTCGAGGAAGATCACAACAGTACTACAGCTAGCAGACCGCTCCACTGTGACTCCTGAAGGGATTGTGGAGGATGTGATGGTCTCCATTGATTCGTGGGAGTACCCAGCTGATTTCTTAGTTCTCCAGCTGAAGGCAAAGCTCACTAGGTATCCTCTCATCCTGGGAAGACCCTGGTTGGCCACTGCCGATGCTTACATCAGTTGTCAGGCTGGGAACATGACCATTAAGAATGGGCATATGTCTAAGTAGCTAATCTTATACCCTCCTACCCAACCCTTGCTAGAACATGATCTACCTCTCTGGTTGGAGAAGGAGGATGAGGATGAAGTCTATTTTGCACCACTGTGTGAAGTAGAAACTGTCATGGGGGGGAAATCTCAAAATGAGGATGATATCATTGAAAATTTAATTCATAATCCACCCCCCAATATTTTTCCATTAGAAGATCTAGTAAAAGAAACCCAAGACAATCCCTTAACTAATCTCTGTGTGGCTGACCCGACCTCTCTCCGTGTTAAGAATATAGAGTTCGGCCCAGAAAGAACCTTGAAAATCAACTCATCCCTATCCACTTCCTAGGAGAAGGAACAATGCAGCTTATTGAGAAAACATTTAGATGCCTTCGCTTGGAGTTATAAGGAAATAAAGGGAGTGCACCCTTTAGTATGTACTCATCATATATACATTAAGGAAGATTGTAAACCAGTCAGGCAGCCTCAAAGGAGGATGAATCCAACCCTTAAAGACATTGTTAAGGAAGAATTGCTAAAATTACTTGATGCAAGATTCATCTACCCCATCTCTGATAGTGAATGGGTCTCTCCTTTGGTGCTAGTACCACAGAAAAATGGTAAGTGGAGAATCTGTGTTGATTATCGGGAACTGAACAAGGCCATTAAAAAGGACCATTTTCCTTTGCCTTTCATAGATCAAGTGTTAGATGGTCTGGCTGGGAAAAAGTTTTTCTCCTTCCTAGATGGGTTTAGCGGGTACAATCATATTCAAGTCAGCCCTGAAGACCAAGATAAGACCACTTTCACTTGTCCTTGGGGTACCTTTGCATATCGGGTCCTTCCTTTTTGTTTTTGCAATGCTCTAGCCACTTTCGAGAGAGCAGTATTAAGTATATTTTCTGAACTGGTTCATGATGCAGTGGAAATATATATGGATGATTTTACTCCTTATGGTTCTAACTTTCAGGAAGCTTTATCTAACCTAGGAAAAGTTTTGGACAAGTGTATTGAAATGAGCCTGTCCCTCAGTTTGGAAAAATGTGAATTTTTGATGACTAAAGGAACCGTGCTAGGTCATGCAATATCTCAACAAGGATTGTAAGTGGACCCAACAAAGTTGCCATCATCCAAAGGGTCCCAACTCGTCAAAAGGTGAGAGATGTCTGAAGTTTCCTAGGCTTAGCTGGATATTACAGAAGATTCGTTAAAGATATCAGTAAGTTAGCCTCTCCATTGTTTGGTCTTTTGGGAAAAGATGTCAAGTTCATATGGACTGAAAATTGTCAAGAAGCCCTAGATACCTTAAAAACCAAACTTGTGACTACCCTAGTTTTGAGAGGCCTAAACTGGGCCCTATATTTCCACATTCACGGATGCCTCGAACAAGGCAATAGGAACAGCCTTGGGACAAATTAATGAAAAGTTACCTTATGCCATATACTTTATAAGTAAAAATTTGTCAAATGCAGAGTTAAACTACACGGTAACCAAGAAGGAACTCCTAGCTATAGTGCATTCCTTAAATAAATTTAGACATTACATCACAAGCTATAAAACCTTTTTCCACACTGATCATGGTGCAATTAGGTATTTAATGAATAAACTAGATGTAAATGCTCGCATTATTAGATGGTTTCTTTAACTGCAGCAGTTTGATTTAACCATTGTTGATAAGCCTGGTAAAGAAAATGTTGTTGCTAACTTTTTGTCTAGAGTAAATTTACTTGTAGGTGAAGAAAGAAGGGTGGATGATCAAATGCCAGATGAACATCTATTTGCTATCTCAATACTCTATCCATGGTTTGCTGATATAGAAAATTACTTGGTTTCAGCACAGTTCCCACCACACCTGTCCTTAAAAGAGAAGAGCAAGATTGTGAGGAAAAGTACCCTTTTCACATGGATTGGGGGCAATCTCTTCAAACATGGCGTATATTAGATCTTGAGATGATGTGTTAGGGATGAGGAAGTTTTTGACATTCTCCTGACCTGTCATGACGGGCCTTGTGGAGGTCATTTTGCAGCAAAGAGGACTGCCTTCAAAATATTGCAGGTAGGCTACTATTGGCCCACTCTTCATCAAGATGTGAGAAGATATACCAGCCAATGTGATCAGTGTCAAAGGATGGGGAAACCTACTCCAAAGGATGAAATGCCCATGCAACCTCAAGTGACCTTTGAGACATTTGAGAAGTGGGGCATGGACTTTGTGGGTCCTATCAACCCTTCTTCAAAACAGAGGCAATACATCATTATGTGCATCAATTATCTGACAAAATGGGCAGAGAAAAAAGAAATCAAGGTAGCAAAAGAGGAAAAAGTAGCTGAGTTTTTAAGAGAAAACATATTCTATAAATTCAGGTATCCAAGAGAACTGGTCATAGATCACAGTAGTCAATTCACTTCCAATTTGATTGAATACTTGCTCACACATCATAAAATCAAGAACAAGACTTCCAACCCTTACCATCCACAAGCCAATGGGTAGGTGGAAGTCACTAACAAAGATTTGGAAGGAATTCTAACCAAGGTAGTGAGCAGCAGCAAAAGAGATTGGGCGGATAGACTAGTTAAGGCCACTTGGGCCTACAACACAACATTGAAGACCACCACAGGGTTCACACCCTATGAACTGGTCTATGGGAAGAATGCCTTGCTGTCAATAGAATTTGAATACAATACACTAAGAATGATAGCTCAGCTGGACCTAGACCTCAGCCATGCATAGAAGGAAAGACTACTCCAACTCAATGGATGGGATGAACAAAGATTGCAGGCCCTTCTCCACATAGAGGTAGTTCAGCTTCAGAGGAAGATATGGCGTGACCAAATTATCAAGGAGAAGCAATTCCAAGAGGGAGATTGGGCACTACTTTATGAATCAAGGTTTAAAGACTTCAAAGGCAATCTGAAGACAAGATGGCTGGGGCCCTACACTATGGAAAAATGTAATGACAATGGTTCAGTTTTGATCAGAACCATTGATGAGGGAGTCATCCCCATGCTTGTTAATGGATATAAGTTAAAAATTTACAAGAATCAACTCTCCAAGCAAGAGTTCATTGAAGATCTGAACTAGAGAGTATGGTAGTGGAGCAGGTCTTAGCCTCCACTTCTCCCACTCACTGAAGAAGTAGAAAAAAGAAAAGATAATAAGGACTCAAGTGAAAACCTCCATGAGGCGCTTGAGTCCCATCATTGGGTTGAAAACCTCTTTTGAGGTGGCCCAGTGATGAAAAAAAAAAAAAAGATAGAGAATAAGATACTTGGGTGAAAACCTCCCTTGGAGGCACCTAGGTAGACAATTAAGGTGAAAACCTCCTTCAGGTGCCCTAGTTGTCTTTCAAAAAAAAGAAGAGAAAAAACAGAGAAAAGAAGGAAGAGAAAATTGAATTTTAATGTGCATTGCAGGTTACAGGTAGTCCATAGGAAGCAAGAGAAGATGCCACAAAGCCTATTTCACCTCCTCCACACTCTTCTCCATCATTGCTGACCTTTCTTCTACCTCACTATGTTTTTTCTGAAGACTGTGTATCCTATAGGAAGCCTTATGTGTTACACAAAAATATCGTCACCATGATTATTTGCAGTCAGTATGGGTCTATCATCACTTGTACTGTCCTCCTAAGCAAGTCTTAGACCTCAGCTCTTCAAGTAAAGCTCTGAAAATGGGAGAAAGACATTAAAAATCAATGAAACTCTAGTTCCGCACTTTCTCTCACTGTCACCTGCAACCCCGCACCTTCTGTTTACAAAAACTGCGGACCTGCCTGCTATGTCCCTAAAGGTGTGGGTGCGGACCCCTGTGAAAGTGAAAAGGCGCAAGTTTTATCTTAAAAAACTCACTTTGGGTTAATTCTAGAGGATTCTAGAAGGAATTTTGACGTGGATTGTTCGCTCTGAGGTGGTTCATGCATCCCAAAAGAGAAGGAGCTAATCCCTTGATGAGAGGAGCTATCCCTTTGAAGGAGGGCTTTATCCCTTTGAAGGAGGACCTAGTAACCTCCCTCCATTGCACTATAAATTCAGGCATTGGGCTGGTTGCTGGAGAGGTTAGAAGCTGAACATTTTTGAGGGTAAATGCTAGTGAAATCAAGAATTCCTAGTTGAGTTTAAGAGGAGAGATCACATACCTTTTTGGCTTCATTGGGGAGTGAGTGAAACTTGTCAAAGTAGAGGAGAATTCTTGCTAGACCCTGGGAGGAGCTTGTACAGCGTCAAGGCACAGGTTGTAAAGTTCTTCTTCTTTTGAATTAATACAATCAAACTCATTTTTCTCAACAAGTATCTCATGTTATTTGTTTCATGGACTCCTTGAATTTCATGTTAAATATGTTTTATGATATTGGCTTTTCAGGTGCTATTTAATTTGTTTGCCTTGTTTGTGTTTGCAGATTTGCGACAAAGGAGTTCATTTGGATCAAAGGAGCGAGGGCATCCACAAACTTGCGTTGGACCTAAGGTAGGCCCTAAAAACACTTGTTTGCCATTGTTTATTAAAGCATATTTAGAGAAAGATAGTGTCTGGTTGGTTTGCTTGTCATTAGGTCTTCTTTAGATTCTAGGAAGGTCTATCTTGTCCGCAAGATCAACTTATTTCGTTTGACAAAATGGCGACCATACTAGGGACTTGATTGTTTTCCTTGTTTTTACTTTGACCTGAGAAACTGTGTTTTTGTTTCTATTTTTGGCTTGTAGTGTGTAAAATTGGGTAGAGTTTGTAGATCCAGGGTTATTTTTTGTTTTTCATAGCTTTGGGAGAGGACCGCACCCTAACCCTTTGACACAGTGCATACCTATCTGCACCTTTGCTTTTAGCACAGAGTGGGACCGCACCTGTGTCAACTGTGGGGCTGCGGACCCTGTCAAAATTTTGAAAAACCTAAGATTTCCTCTGTTAGTCAGCTTAGTTTTTGTTTAGAAATTGTTATCCACTGCCCAGACCTACATATAACCTGTCAGAAGCTTTCCTTAGGTTGATTTCATTAGTGTTAGGGTTTTAGGTGAAATTCCTAGGAGTTTTGCTTGTTGGGCTTGTTTTTCATTTTGGTTGTGTAGTGGCTTTGAGCTTAGAAGCTGTAGGGACTTCAGATCACCTTAGTGTCTACCAGCCTTCTTATGAGTCTAACCATTTATGAAATCTCCCCTTGTTGAGGAATCCGCTTTGAGTTTTCTCTTTACAAAACTTCGAAAAGCTTGTGTTTAAAAGTTTGGATTTTCATTTTCAAAAAGAAAACAAAATTGGTTGTTCTTGACTGATTTGTGATTCTGCATAAATTGGTCCTTAGCTCACATCTAGCTAAGTAAAACATCCTTAAAAAAGACATCTAGTAGGCTTTGACTTCAAATAGGTTTTTTTTAATTTATAGATCTCAAAGTTAGTCATTTCCATAGTTTTGAGTGTTTTATAAAAAAATAAAAAATCTCTTTTGGAAAAAAGTTTGTTTTTTGTAGTGTTTGAGTGCTTTGAAACGAAAAAAGGAAATTTTTGTGAAGTAACTAGTTGTCTCGTTTTGAGTGCATTGGAAAGGACAAAAGATCTTTTTTTAATTTGTTTGATTAAGAAAGATTTGTGTTTACAAAGTATTTGCATTCTCAAACTCTTTCTTAGTTTAGAAGTTCATCGAAGAGAAAAAGATTGTTTAAATCATCTTAGGTGCATTTTTAGTGATTTTGAGTCGAGTCTTCATACCACGAGTTTCATCTCCGCACCTTTTGACTTAAACAAAAACCAATAAAAAATAACGCTTAAAGTAAAATTCATCTAGTAACATTTTTATTTCTAGGGCTCTGATACACCAACTTAGCTTAGGCTAGTGTCTTGGAGTAGGAGAGTGATTAACTCTCCAAGACAGTAAAAACAAACAAGTAGTTGTATCTTATGGTAGGGAAGAAATCCAATTGTTGCATTTATGCTCTGGGAAAGCTCCTCTTAAAGGAGAAGCACGAGATCGTGTCCGAACCAGTGTGGGAATCAATCCTTCCTCATTGGGAACGATGCCAGATATTCACGTATTAAAAATGGTAAACCTCGGATTAATCATTGTCGAGGAGCCTAGGGTCACTTGTTGGTAAACCTTGGATTATGTCAAGGAGCCTTCAAGGGGATTGAGCTTGCTACTCTGCCCTTGCGTGCGTATCGGATCGTAGACTGTTCCCCCAGGTATATTTGTTTCAGTTGGTAACCTTAGTGGCCATATTCTTTAGGATTCTTCCTAAGGTGACAGTGGTGGGAAGATCCCACTGTACCTGGAGCAGACGTCGGCTAGACTCACTTGGATTTTCTGGGGGGTTCTCTTCACTCGAGATGGTTAAGTGGAGGAACTTGTGCCAGTCTATTCATTAAGCAGGTTGCTGGGGTAACTATTCCAACCGCCATTTCTGTATTGAACTCTGCGACGTTGGATTTCATCACCAACTAGTGTTTTCAGTACATAAAGTTACTGTTTGTGTGTGTTTGATCTCCTAGATTCTTTAGGCGTGTGATTCAAATTTGTTTGGTTCTTTAGAGGCTTTAGGTGGTTTTCATTGAGATTTTACTTTGTTTGCGTGTGGAGTAGTTAAAAGTTTTTAACTATGGCTGAATTACCAAGGAAGTCCCATAGACTTCAGGGCCAACCTCCTGAGTTTTTAAACGTGGCTGAATTACTGAGGAAGTCCCGTAGGCTTCGAGGCCAACCTCCTGAGGAAGTACCGAGCCAGCTTGAAGGCTGGAAAGTCCTCGTAACTCCTAGAGACAGTAGAGTTGGGTCACCTGAAGAAGAAGAATCTTCTTTGATATTACATCCTGATTTTCAAACGTTAGTGGAAGATTATAATCCGCAGTCAGTGTTTGTTTCCGAAGTTACTGGTAGCTTTTCATCTACTAGTGATATAGGTGAGGAACCTGAAATATCCAAGCCTAAAAGTGAATTTGCTGCTACTCCAACATCGGGGTTTGTTTCTCCAACTTCTAGTGGTCCTGGTTCACCTAGGGTAGAAAGAGTAATCACCCAAGATCTTCCTTTGGACTTATTGCTATTGAAGAACTTGCCACTCCGGAAGAAGAAGTAGGCATCCCTATCCCTAAAAATCAACCTGTTATTGAGCTAAGGGAGCGTGAATCGATTTTTTACAGTCCACCTAGGAGCAGTACTTGGTATCTTTCTTTGACTAATTTCTTAGAAAACCCAGGGTTAAGTTTTTCACCACCTCGCGCTCCTTATCACCCAACACCTAGAGGTTATTATCCTTCGTTAAATATGTCGAATCAGTCGTCCATGTTTACTCAATCGCCTGAATCCTTTTTGTACGACGGTCCTTCTGTTCCCTCTGGGTATTAGTCCCTTTCTGGTACTTTTTCGGGAGCGTCTCCTCAACCCATTGAGCAAAGGTTATTAACTGGAAACAATGGTACTAAGCCATTGAGCGTAGAAGACATTCTCATGATGTCAGGATCTATTCCAAATCCTCAACCTTAAGGTGGCCAGTTACCGCCTGGGGGGCAGCCTCAATTATCGCCTGGGGGGCAACCTCAAGGTACCCAATTTGCATCTGGGGGGCAACCTCAAGGACAGTACATACCTACGGGATAGTACGTTCCTCAAGGTCAACCCCAAACTCAATATGTACCCCAAGTTCAACCCCAGTATCAATTTATACCTCAAGGTCAACCCCAGTATCAGTACGTGCCTCAAGGGTATCTACCCCAAGGTCAATACTCGAACCAAGGTTTCCAACCACCCTCCGGTCAAACGTATGTGCAAGGAACGGGAAATGTACCTTTAAATTATCAATCGTACCCTCAACCCGGTTATGGTCCTCAATATTCTCAACCTGTTATCGGTCAGTACCCCGGAATGAATATAGTGTGGGATCCATTGCAAACTCAACAGGTGTTGCAGCCAAATGTACAGTTGTCATCTCAAACTAGACAATCCTTAGTTTTTGGTACACCCCAGCAACCAATCCAGTCTAACATTCAAACTTCTGTACCTTCAGTAGTTTCTCAGCCTGGGCCTAGTATGCCTCGTACTTCGCCTCAAACGACTACTACAATGGCCGCAACATCTGTTCAATCTACCCCACCTACTTCTGGAGTATCGACAGCTCCGGTTTCTACTATTCCTGTATCTACTCCTCATACATCTTTACCACCGTCTGGATCTACGATTCAAACTTCGGTTCAGATGCCTGTAGGACAACCTGGTTCAAGTACGGTTGTCACAAGTCAACCACAATTTACTTATAAACCGTACCAGGGATAGTACCAATTCGGTCCTGCTGTGCAGCAGCCAGTCTATTAGTATCAACCATACCCTGGGTACACTTATCAACAACCCCAGTACGGTCCGATTAATCCTGGTTTTCTGGGAGGATACAATATCCCAAATGCAATTCCTATTCCTAGTTATCCTGGATATCCTCCTCCTGGGGCTAGTCTCATGACCCAGAGTTTTAGGGACCCTGATCGTTAGTTACCATTTATCGCAACTTTGGACTTACCTGACTTGTCGCGCCTAATGAATGATCCCATTAATTATCTTCTGTTTTGGCCGCCAATGCCGAATAAGTTGCCCAGTGACATTCCTAAGTTCGAAGGTAAATCAAGAGAGGACCCGTCGAACCATGTGATGACTTACCACCTCTGGTGTGCGTCTAACTCCATTTCAGATGATTCAATCCGTCTTAGACTTTTCTAGCGCACTCTAATTGGTCTCGCGGCCAAGTGGTACATTGAGTTACCGCGAGGCACTTTTTATAATT
Organism: Pinus tabuliformis; assembly: GCA_031772625.1. Taxonomy (NCBI): domain Eukaryota; kingdom Viridiplantae; phylum Streptophyta; class Pinopsida; order Pinales; family Pinaceae; genus Pinus; species Pinus tabuliformis. The sequence goes on along the minus strand of CM062816.1, from coordinate 1,676,896,015 downwards.
TTAGTCAGTTAGCTACCTCGTTTTTAACTCATTTTCAGTTGCTAGTCCGATATGACAATGGCACGGAATTTTTAACTTCGTTAAAGCAATCGACATCCACTTACGTTTCAGATCATATTCATGAGTGGAGACGTCGACGGCGTTTAGTGAAGGTGTTTATTTCGGATCAGATCTTAGCCAAGTGGTTTGTAAAATCTTTGTTGCCAAAGATCACTGAAGATGTAGCTAAAGCCGGAGTTGTTACTGAGGAGCAAGTAATTGCTCAAGCACAGTACCTTGACTTGGTCTATACTCAGTCAGGTACGTTACACGAGAAAATCCCCGATCTTCCCAAGCAAAATCAAATCGCTACAGCTCCTTCGGGATCTCATGTCACCGATGGTATGATTGGTACGGTTAACACTAAAAGTAAGAAGAAGTCTTCTAAGAATTCTTCTCCTATTATAACCTTGCCTGATTCCCCAACAGGAGATTCTTCTGCAGAGATTTCCGCCGATATTCACGTTGTAGAGTCATCTACAGCCAAATCAAAATCCGGTGGGAAGAAGAAAGGAAAGAAGAAAAATAAAACGGACAAAAATTCAAAGGAGAAACCTGAAAAATCAGAATCCAATGATGAAAAGCGCAAACCTCATTATCCTTATCTCATTTGTGATGATGAACATTTTACAAGAGACTGCCCTCATCGTGCAGCGGTTGCGAAGATTGCCAAAGGTTCCCAAACTCCTGCTGTTTTGAAGGATCCTTTTCCAGCTCAAGACAGTAAGATGATAGGTTTTTCCTCAAGCGCTAATGAAGAACCCATACTCATGATGTCCCATGTTCGGATTGCGACTCGATCGCAAGATTATGGTAGTAAAAGTCCTGTTGATGGTAAAGAAGTAGAATCCTCTCATTCTAATCCATCAACCTCAGCTCCCGGTTCCGATCCACTACAGATCGAGAAACCTAATCCAGACTTGGTAATCAAACCGCCCGCCAAGGGTATACTTCGAAAGTCAGCTTTCAATCCACATGCGAGACCAGCTCAGAACTATAACATTGTTGAGGATTTAGTTGTTTCACCCTCAGCAATGTCGGCTTTGGAAGTGCTGCAATCATGTCCCGCACAACGTAAATTACTTTTGTCGACTATAGGAGCTGTTGATGTTCAGGACTCAAACCTAATAATTTTCGATCTAGAAAATAATACACTGCGTTTGCCTCATCAAATGGCTTTCCAGATTCCAGTGACAGTAAAAAACAGGCCTATTCATCAGACTGTGATTGATGAGGGAGACTCAACGTGTATTATGTCGATACAGTGTTGGAGATTGCTTGGTTCTCCTTCGCTAAATCAATCCCCGACGATTCTAAAGGCCTTTGATGGCCGTGGGTTTCATCCTTTTGGCATGCTATGGGATTTGCCTATAGGGGTTGAAGGAAAAACTGTTAGTCTAGATGTGGAGGTGGTTGATGCCCCTCTAGATTACAACCTTCTTTTGGGTCGAAGTTGGTCTTACGCTATGACAGCGGTCGTTTCATCGGTCTTTCGAGTCATAAAGTTTCCACATAATGTAAAGATTGTAACAATAGACCAGGTGGCTTACTTTTCATCTGACCCAGCCTCTTCTGAGAGTATTCAGCATGTCGGTAAAACGACTATCCCATATAAGGATGTTGGAGTAGGACTAGTTAAAGATGCCAGTTTACTGAGAACTTTTCCTTTTCCTCTGATCAACGCATCATCTTCATTTGCAACCATTCATATGATTACATCAGACACCATTGTTTATGATGATCCTTGGATCATTCCTTCTGAATCTGAGATAGACTCATTTGGTAATGCCATGCCTTTGAGTCCATATGAAATTGCCTATGAAGCCGTGCAGTCGTTTGCCGACCCATCTTCAACAGAAATTGACTTCATGAATGTGGTCCGTGAGGAATCAATTTTCACATCAAGCTCAGATTTAATCACGTTTTCTGAACTTGTTCACTCTGATGAGAAAATTCATGAAATCCTATGTGTAGATGATTTACCATGGGAAGATCTCCATCACAGATCTTTGTTTTTACTCGAGAATGATCATTTTGAAAATGATTTCTCATCAATTTTTACAACTGAATATGTCAAGGAACCTCAGAATCTAATGAAACATCCTGATTCAGAGTTAAATTTGGGAAACATCTCTCGAACTATTCCTATTGACATTTCGGTTAAGCCCGGAATTGTTGAGAACATTCATATAGGTGCCTCGTGTATAGATGATGAAATTCAGATATATAAGGCCCTATTTCAAGAATTTCGTGACGTGTTTGCCTGGTCCTATGAGGAAATGCCAGGAATTGATCCTGCGATTGTTGTTCATGAGATCAAGACTTACCCGGACGCTAAACCCGTCTGGCAACGTTTGCGTCAGATTCACCCACGAAAAGCTGCTGCAATTAAAGTAGAAGTTGAAAAATTACTCAAAGCAGGTTTCATTTATCCGATCTCGTTAACAGATTGGGTATCGAATATTGTTCCGGTTAACAAAAAGAAGGGAACAATAAGAATATGTATCGATTATAGGGACATTAATCGAGCCTGTCCAAAGGACAATTACCCAACTCCCTATATCGATCAAATTATTGATGATTGTGCCGGCAGCGAAATATTCTCCTTCATGGATGGTTTCTCCAGATACAATCAAATCAATATTCTACCTGCCGATCAACCAAAAACGGCTTTCATTTGTCCATGGGGGACATTTTCTTATTGCAAGTTACCTTTTGGGTTCAAGAATGCCGGAGCAACTTTTCAAAGGGCCATGTCTTATGCGTTTCATGACATCAAGCACATTGTGCAACCGTATCTCGATGACTTGCCTGATCATTCATTACATCGAGTTGATCACCTCGTCCATTTACGAGCAATCTTTATGAGGTGTAGGCATTATCGGATTCGGTTGAACCCACAAAAATGTGTCTTCTGTATAGAAACGGGTCGATTGCTGGGGTTTGTAGTTTCAAAAGCTAATATTCGCGTCGATCCCTCAAAGGTCGAAGCTATTGTCGAATTGCCTCCTCCTTCGAGTCTTCGCCAACTCCAAAGTTTGCAAGGGAAAGCAAACTTTTTATGACGATTCATTCCTAACTATGCCGAGGTTACAAAGGGTTTTACCCGGTTGTTGAAACAGAATACTCCATTCTATTGGGACGAGACAGCTCAGAAATCTTTTGATGCACTCAAACACGCGTTGACCCATGCATCGTTATTGCATCCTCCCAACTACAACCAGGATTACTTCTTGTATCTCGCCGCCTCTCATTCCACCATTGGAATGGTCTTAGTTCAGGAAGATGAATTCAGAACTGAACATGTGATATATTACCTTAGTCTAACTTTAAATCCAACTGAGCTAAAATACTCACATGTGGAGAAATTGGCATTGGCAGTTGTTCAAGCTGTCCAACGTTTTCGTCACTACATTTTACTACATAAAACTACAGTAATTTCGGATTGCAACCCTATGATCTACATTTTGACCAAGAAATTGCTAGGGGCAAGTACTCTAAATGGATTGTTATCCTGCAGGAGTTCGACTTGGAATTTGAGAAATCCAAGTCTAAGAAATCTTTAGTTTTTGCGGAGTTAATGTGTGACTTCCCGCGTGCTGACACGGAAACTGTGGCAAAGGAGCCCATTGCGGACCAATTCTTGTTTCTAATCAGCACTTTAGATCCGTGGTATGGGGATATCATCGTTTATCTCTAGACCCAATCCTTTCGGCCAGAAATTTCAAGGTCAGAACGTCAAAAAATTCGGTTCCAGTCCCAACAATTCAGGATTATTGGAGATACTCTTTATCGTCGTGGGGCGGACTCTGTGTTTCGACGTTGCTTAACTCACGAGGAAGCTAAAAGGGTTCTAAATGACTGTCACTCTGGAGCGTGTGGTGGTCATATGTCTGGGTATGCCACAGCCCAAAAGATATGGCGCGCTGGCTACTTTTGGCCATCTTTATTTAAAGATTGTATTACGGCGGTCCGAAAATGCCACAACTGCCAAATTTTTGATCGAAAGATGCGCGCTCCACCTGCTCCTCTCCACCCTATAATTGCCGTTGGTCCTTTTGCCAAATGGGGTATCGATTTTATTACATGTAACCCTCACTCGGCCCGGGGGCCATGCGTATATCATCCTTGCGGTAGATTATTTTACCAAGTGGGCCAAGGCGATGCCTTCATTTGAGGCAGACGGCAAGACAGCTGCAATTTTCGTGTTCAATCATATAATTGCTAGGTTTGGTGTCCCACAAGTGATAATCACTGATCATGGGCATAATTTTCGAAACGTTATGATGACTGAACTTACAGGCCATCTTGGTTTACGTCACGATAGTTCAACTTCTTATTATCCACAAGCTAATGGTCTGGTTGAATCCATCAACAAAGTTTTAGTTAGCAAATGTTATCCTCCTCAAGCTTGTCAAAAATAAAGAGGTACTTGCTAGAAATGGTGGGGGAAAAGAGAGAAAAATGAGCCTGTTTGTCATACTTTCTAACCACTCTTGAACACGACACTTTTATTCACCTGGGTTGGGAAATCCTTTGCCTAACAGTTGATCAAACCACATTGAAAGTCTTCAGCCGGTTTCTGGGTATTAACTTTGGGTCAATTGTCACCAAACCATCTATCGTGTCGTTATATGTTCAAGAGGTCACTGCCAATAAGCCATTCATCTGCAAAATATCTGTCATCCATCTTGACCATCCCTGAGTCAATCCTTGCAACTAAATTTCTTCGACTTGATCTATGGTTTCGTGTTGTGGGCTTGCCTATGACGGATCGCTTTCTATCGACTTCAGCTCATTATCTAGAAAGATGATCTAGAAATCGTCAGTACCTTGAGATATGCATGCCTCAATGGCAGGTTTCTCGCCTTTGACGATAGGTTGCATCATTGACCTTCGATCAAAGGATTCCATGACATGTTCGACATCAACACATTTATTCACATCTCATGGATTGTACTAGGTACTTTGAGAGCCATTGACATCACTAGTGGTTTCTCTCACACTTGTTAACAGTTTACATCATTGATTGGTAATCAAGTGGTTTCTACCATGTTCGACATCAATACATTCATTCGCATGGATAGAATCGTACTGTTTCGGGAAGTAGAAATGAAGACGCTGGATCTAGTTTCCACAATCCAGGCTGTGAGGAATTTTGTATTCACTATATAATGGACTATTCATAAATAGATGGTTGCGTCCATACTGTGTCCACATGAGTCTACACTTGTGATGTTGTACAAGATCATTCCTGTATCAGAGCAGTAGTTAGTTTTCTAGTCAGTTTTGATCTGAGTATGGGAATGGCTACCTCAGTGATGATATGATCTCATATATATATCTTGCATTGAATGTTTTTACAGGTTCCAACCGGGCTCTCCACAACATGATTCTCGAAATGATAAAGTACTTCACTCTTCCTAAATGATAAATGAAATCCTCATCTACTACAGACTTCGCACTTTAGGGGGCAATCTGTTACACAAAAATATCGTCACCATGATTATTTGCAGTCAGTATGGGTCTATCATCACTTGTACTGTCCTCCTAAGCAAGTCTCAAACCTCGACTCTTCAAGTCAAGCTTTGAAAATGGGAGAAAGACATTAAAAATCAATGAAACTCTAGTTCCACACTTTCTCTCACTGTCACCTACGGTCCCGCACCTTCTGTTTACAAAAACTGCGGACCTGCCCGCTCTATCCCTAAAGGTGTGGGTGCGGACCCCTGTGAAAGTCAAAAGGTGCAAGTTTTATCTTAAAAAACTCACTTTGGGTTAATTCTAGAGGATTCTAGAAGGAATTTTGACGTGGATTGTTCGCTCTGAGGTGGTTCATGCATCCCAAAAGAGAAGGAGCTAATCCCTTGATGAGAGGAGCTATCCCTTTGAAGGAGGGCTTTATCCCTTTAAGGGAGGACCTAATAACCTCCCTCCATTGCACTATAAATTCAAGCATTGGGCTGGTTGCTGGAGAGGTTAGAAGCTGAACATTTTTGAGGGTAAATGCTGGTGAAATCAAGAGTTCCTAGTTGAGCTTAAGAGGAGAGATCACATACCTTTTTGGCTTCATTGGGGAGTGAGTGAAACTTGTCAAAGTAGAGGAGACTTCTTGCTGGACCCTGGGAGGAGCTTATACAGCGTCAAGGCACAGGTTGTAAAGTTCTTCTTCTTTTGAATTAATACAATCAAACTCATTTTTCTCAACAAGTATCTCATGTTATTTGTTTCATGGACTCCTTGACTTTCATGTTAAATATGTTTTATGATATTGGCTTTTCAAGTGCTATTTAATTTGTTTGCCTTGTTTGTGTTTGCAGATTCGCGACAAAGGAGCTCATTTGGATCAAAGGAGCAAGGGAATCCACAAACTTGCGTTGGACCTAAGGTAGGCCCTAAAAACACTTGTTTTCCATTGTTTATTAAAGCATATTTAGAGAAAGATAGTGTCTGGTTGGTTTGCTTGTCATTAGGTCTTCTTTAGATTCTAGGAAGGTCTATCTTGTCTGCAAGATCGACTTATTCTGTGTGACACTATGTGTTCTACAAGAGGCTCCTGTAGAAATCATAGAGAGCCAGAAATGGATTTTAAAAATAGTTTGAGGGGCTGGGAAGTTCCATGAAGAGCATGTAGGCCTTCCTATAGCTATCCACCCTCCTGGCCATCCATCCCACACCTGCACCACCACCTCATCATCGATTACTTTCCTTCCTGTCAAAAAAACACAGAAACCAATTTTTTAGAAAAAAACAAAAATAAAGGGAGAAACACCTCCAAATCTCACCTGCAGCTTACCAAGTACCTCTCCATCTTCATCAGCATCTCCAACATCATCCTTCTAGCTCCCAGCACAAAAATCAGCTAAAAATTTAAAGGGAGAAGTAACTACAAGAGCTCCTATAGGAATTCCTGTAGCAACTGATCCCACTAAAATCAAGCCAAAACAGAAAAATAGGTGCAGCCATAGGATTGAAGGAGAAACTTAAAGCCAGATCTAGCCAAAGGATACCTACACAAAGCACACAGGCCACACATCAGGGAGCAGAAAGCATACATCAGAGGAGATACAGGCATGCAACAACTAAAATATGAGCATGCAGCAACAAAGGAACCAAAATGCACCACAACATGAACATTCGACTTGCAGGTAAGTGTCTAACCCTCTCCTCTGTTGCATCTGTGTAATTGGAAAATATGCATGAGAAAATGAGATGGTTAGGGTTGAATGAGAAATGGTGGCCAGTTAACTTGCCACCCTCATCCAGTTAACTGCATTCATCCGAAGATGCCACCACATGTGTGCCTAGTCAACTCACAGAAAAATATAAAGGACATGTAGTGGAGTGCCTGAAAACTCCGATTCAATGATGGGAAGTGATTGCGAGAAAGAGCCATGATGACAAGGCAGTGGGGAACAACGGACCAAATCTAGCAACTTACATTTTTTCTAGCTCACCCCATCACCAGAGTTATCTCAAAGGAGACATAAGTACTCCTCCTCGAAACTCCTTCACCACCTTTTCTTCCATTTCATCCTCATCCACTTAGCTACGGCAAGCTCTATAGCACCTCCACAACCTCAAAGCCATCATTCTATATCATTTTCAGCCATCCTTCTACTATCGGCATTCTACAGGAGCAGTAATAGGTTCTAGAGGAGCACCTACAGCCAGTTCTATAGGAGGGGCAGTAAGAAGTTTTTAAAGAGAAAACACGGGATTTTTGCTCGAATTATGGCTTGAGGAGGTAGGTTCTGTGCATACCCACCTTGATTATCAATATGTTCAAGGAATGATATAATTTTAAGGAGAAATTGAGTCCTTAGAAGGAGAGAAATTACATAAGAATTTTCTCCCCGTTTTCCAAAAAAAACATAGTTTTTCCTCTGTTTTCCCGTTCCTTCAAAATTCTTGTCTCCATCTCTATTTTGGGTGTTCAAAGGAGGTATCAGCAAAATGACAGGGGGATTCATGAGGAAGGAGCCCACAAATTCAGCTAGGATCCATGAACATCCCGAAGTAGTAGCCATTTTTACCAGAGCAAATTGGATGCCATTCTTTGAAAAATTCTGAGGGTTTGATGAAGAAGTGGCTCAGGAGTTTTCCCTTTCTTTAGTCCCTCACTCAAGGACCCATGCCACTATTACTTTGAGGGGTCTCTCCATGGAAATCACCCCAGAATTTATCAGTAGGGTTACCAACCTTCCCCTTGGATTACCTTGGAGCAAAGATGAAAAGCCAATTGGACAATCTACCAAGAAAAACTTCTTCCAACCCAATGAACATCCTATAGAAGACAAAAATGGCATTAGAAGAACAAGCATACCTTACCCTTGGGATGAGGTAAACTACCAAATTATCAAGTATATTTCCTATGAAGGGAGGTATGGCATAGTTTATGGCTACCATTTTAGACTTCTCCATGAGCTGAGATATGGCATGGACACTCCAACACCAAAAAAACTCAGCAGTCCCTCATAGATTCCAGCATTAAGTTGAAGGCAGGAGGTCCAGTTCAGTTGGCTTACCATGGGTTGATTAAACTATTAGTGGAAGAAGCCCTCCATACCTTCACAATCCCCAAAGCATGGGAAATCTTCAGAAACATGACAAAAGAAGATGATATAAAGGCCCTCACATATGATCTCAATCCTTCTGATAGTGAGGAGGAAGAGCAACAAGAAGAAGGGGAGGAAACTAAGGAGCAAACAGAGGAGGAAGACACCAAAATAGAGGAGGAAACTAAAACAGAGGAGGAAGAAACCAAAACATAACAAGAGGAAAAAAAATAGCATAGACAGAGAAGACAAAGGGAGAGGAAAAAGGGGTAGAAATGACAAGTGTCTCCTAAGACCCTAGAAAGAGAGGCAGCAGATGCCCTCACTGCCCTCAGCACCCCAATGAAACCAAAACAAAAGAGGAAGAGGCAGACATCAATGTATTTCAGGGCTTGGAAAAGCACAAGGATAAAAATGGAAAACCACAGCCATCTTCAACAATGCTTCTTATAATTGAAGATTCACCCACTGTCAAAGGGGAAGAATCCCCCTCTAAAACCCCCATCACATATGAAAGAGGAAGTCCCAAATCTTCCACCTGGAAGGAAAGAGTGCAACTATAGGACTCAAAAACAACTCTACAGGAGGCACAGAATGTTCTACAGGAGACCCTAACTAAGATACAAGAGACCAAAAAACTTGAGAAAAGGGCAGAACAACAGCCAAAGGGGAAGGAGGAAACAACAGAGGCACAAGAACCTGACCCCCAGCCTAGTTTGGGCTCTTACTACAATCTTCTTGAGGGGGGGAAATCATTCCAAAAAAATTTGTAGTCCCATTTTTCATTCAGTTAGAGAAAGAAAGGATAAGGAGCCATAGATGGATGTAAATCACCAAATCCAAGGGGGTAGAGGATATTGGCCACATGGATAACAAGCTTAGAGAAATGGGAAGGGAGTTAAGTGTTGTAAGACATAGAGAGGCAATCACAAGAACTCACTTGGAAACAGAAAATGAGTTGCTAAGAAGACAACTGCAAGAAAAGGAGACACACTTGGCATGCATGGCCAGCTGGTCTATGGAGGCACTACAGTGCAGAACACCAGCAAAATCACATGGATTGTACCTCAAGGACCATTGGCTGTAATTTCAAATCAAGACTTTGGCATAGAGAGGCACAATGCCTTTCCAGGATTACAAATAGTTCATGGACCTATGTGACCAAATCTCTTCAGAAGACAAGGCAAAAATAGCAAAGTTCTGTTTGCATAACATGGCCCTCACAGACTTGAATGTGTGTGTTATAGACATTTTTGTGCCTTACAGCTCTAAGCATGAAATGTCCATAAACCAAGGGATCCTAAGTCCCTAAAAGTGTTGTTTTGACCCCTAAAGGAACAAGGTCAACAAATTACAGCTTCTCCCAGAAGTTCTCCACCAGAAACTACTCAGAATCAGTCAAATCAGGATCATTTCAGCTGCTCCACTGGCTAGCTGCGTTGCATAGCACCCAAATACACTAGCTAGGTGCATTGCAATGCACCTAAATGCACTACCAGGGTGCGTTGAGCGGGAAATGACAAATGGCAGTATCATTCCGCGAGGTGGAAAGACAATGGAAGCTTCCAGAATCTTCCCCAATGACACTTGCCTCACTGAGTTCGACCAAGGATGAGTAAGAGGCTCTCAGTCTCCAAGTGGAAGCAAGAACTGACAGAGAGAAGACACTAGTCAAATCATAAGCTGACTCATCCTCTTTGCATACATCTATATATGGATCCCGCATCCCAGAGATCCAGAGGCTGGAATTTTGTACATTGCAGAGAATTGCTGTTGGTTTTGAAATAGATATCAGAGTATTGGGTGACTTATGCTTTGTTGGAGGTGAAGAGGGGCTTCTGTGCTGGGAGGTTGATGCTGGATCAGGAACCATCGGTTGTAACTCCTCCTGGATCTTCTTGTTATATCAATAAAACTATTTGAGTTTCTCCTACATGCTTGTGTATCATTGATGTTTGTTACATTTGTATGTTTAGCTTAAATCTGATCCTAAGCTATTTATGAATATAAATCCATGTCTTTGTGTAGTCTTCTTCTTCTGTGATCCTACAGGAACTTGGTGAAGCTGGGCAAGTAAGGGAGCAGGTAGCTGGAAGCTGTCAAAGAGGAGAGAGATTGGATCAAAGGACTAGCGCAAGACATAGGTTGGTTCATCCTATTCCTCTTCGTTTATAGTTCATAAAGAAGAATACGAAAGTAGTTTTCTCTGTTTGTTTCTAAGGTCACTGTCACACCTTAGTGGGATAGGGTCGTTCTGAATAGACACTTTTTCCGTTAACAAACTGGCGACTCCGCTGGGGATCGTGTCTAATTAGTTTGTTTGTGTTTCTCTTGTTGTTTGTTTCATAAACTTAGAAGTAGCAATCGAACTGCATTTGCCATTAACAAATGCAAAGTAGACATCTGCTACTTCAATCCATTCACTAGATCTGTTTATGATTTGAACAGCTGATTCACAAATGATCTGATTGCCCTTTGTGATAGCTCTTAGACCTCCTTTAAATCTACCCTCTGATTGTGCATTACTGATTGCTTTTACTCGGCCAAAAACCATAGATTAAACTGCAAACCGTGACCCAGAACCCGGATAGAATTCTCGTTTCTGCCCCAGCGCAGGCTCTGTGAAGAGGTTCTACATTTCAACGCAGTTCCCGAGAGGGCTACCTGCGCTGCAATCCAGTTTCTCTGTGTAACAGGTGCGTTGATCAGCCTAGCCTTGTGCAGCTGAGGTTCTTTGCTTCATTTTTCAGTTTTGTCTCTGATTTTTGCAGCCTGTGATCAGTGTATGTGTCTGTTTAAAAACCCCTTTTCTTTGTCGTAATTCCTCCTCCTTTGTACAAAAAGACTGTAGATGTTTTTGTGTGTTTGTGGTGTCATTTACAGTCTTCCATTGCAAAAGTAGAATAGTCATACTGTCGTCCTTTGATTTAGATCTGTCACGAGTGTCGATTTTGATCTTAGGAGAAAGTTTACTTGCTGTTGACAGTCGATTATGCTTTTACTTTTGCCTTTGGTTTGAATTTGTGACTTTCTAGTGTCGAAACGAGTATTTATTTCAAAATCATAAAGTGTCGTAATCATCTCTACCTTTTGATTTCGAAAAGAAGCTTGTTTGTGTTTGTCACTTGAAAGCAAATTCAGATTTGTACATCAACTTTATTTTTAGGCATCAATATTAAGAAAGTGAAAAACAAATACATGCACATGTGCATTTGCATATTGACAGTCTGTTTGGCTTGATTTAGGAAAGTGCATTTACAGTGTGCTCTTTGCTCTTTGTGAAAAGATTGTGTCTTTCTTTTCCCTTTGTAGCTAGGATTTTCATTGCTGAAAAGAGATAAAAGTTTGCTTATCAGCTTTAGATTGCATTTTAGGAATTACATCTACATCTCGTGGTGAACCCAAAAGGAAAACTTCATAAGAAAGATCAACTTAAAATAAATTCAATGAACTTAACAACGCTTTGGAACTTAACGCACAACATTTAGAGGTCTAGGCTAGAGACGTATTCCGACGTCGTAAAGCCCGGTAACTGTTGTCCTCACTGATGGTTGGGTGATTCCTCCACTTTGAGACGATAAGTGCCAGTACGGACTTGTGCTCCCACGTACCGTCGAGTATATATTGGAAGACCCCTATAGGCTTAAAACCTTTTATCCATAGGAAGCCGTGTCGGCCCCTTACTGATCGCAATGCACCGAACACAGCATTCGGGAAGATTGACTGCTGTACCGTAAAAAGTATTCTGCAGTTTTGCGATTGGTTTGGTACTCCCTCTACCTAGATCTCTAGAGCAGTCCCTTTCGTTCCTTTTAAGACTCCTTAACGAAAAAGGTCCATCTGAGCACTTGTCACTTCAGGCTCATTAAAAATCAAAGGAAACTAGAGTCATCTTTTGTTTTTTCTCGACTCTTAAAAATTGAAAAAACAAGTTGTGTCAAAGCGTCTAAAAATTTATTTTAAACAGAATATTCATACCCTTTTCCTACGTTGATCTTAGGTTGAGAAAATGGAGTCTACCAACCAAGGAATTCCCCTTGGTGGAAATCCTAGTCCCTTCTCCTCTTGGGGAGATGTTGGTGCACCCCATATGGCCACATTGTCGCTTGCAGGACTGACAATTGGCTTGCCGGTATGGCTCTTCTCAACCAATGTCGTTCAGAACACCACTATTCCTGAACAATCGAATCAGCAATTAGACGAGTCTAGAGTTGCCCACCAGCCTTCTACTTCCTCTAATTCTTCCTCTCCTCCTTCCTCTTCGCTTGATGGGGCTGGAAAAGCCAAAAGTAAAGTTCCTAAGGAGAAGAAGGAAAAGAAGAAGAAAGAGAAGAAGAAGAAGGAGCCAAAGGCGAATGGGGGAAAACGAGTGTCGTCTAAAAAAAATCCACACACTGCACCGACCAGGTCTAAATCGCCATGTGTCATTTGCAAAGGAGACCACTTTCACAGGGATTGTGCTTGCATCCCTCGGATACTAAGGGACTGGTCTCCTCCTTTGCACAATCCGGTGTCATCAACCTCTGATGATCATGTTGAAAGCACACTGTCAACTAGCGAAAGTGAAGCCCCAGGACAAAAAGGGAAAGCTAGATTTCCCTGTAAACTGTGCGAAGGCAATCATGCTGTCCACCGTTGTCCCTTCTTAGACGAAGCGAAAAGAGTTTTGGATGATCGTCCGGTTTCACCGTTACGACTTCCTCCTGGATATAAAAAGCTCTTGCCGAGTCCGTCACTAGTTGAGAATCCAGCTGGCCCGCTCAAGTGGTCGCTGAAACGCCTATCATTGAAGATAAACCAACTGAATCCATACCAGACGAAAGTCAAAAGGTCAAGGCGGCAGTTGACCCGGTCTTGCCTTCAGAGGTTTTATCTACGGATGATACAGTCACTGAAGAGAACAAGGATGACACCATCCAAATTCTCTTCATCAACACAGACTCCGACGAACATGGGGGCAATCTACCCATTCCTTTACCGCAGGAAGGAAGTTCGTCAGAGCCATACCCAGCTGTCTACTCGGTCCCACCTCCAAGCAACCTAGTTGTCTCCTTCGACTGGAATCAACTAGGCAGACCCCATTTACCAGCAAGCATACCATTCCGAATTATCGTTCAAATATATAGAATGGTCATGGCTGGTACCATCATAGATGAGGGGGCTTCTATGAGTATCCTTTCCTCTACTGCTTGGAAAGCACTTGGTTCGCCATTGCTTTTGCTTGAGATGAGAAATCTGACAGGCTTTGATAAAGGAACTAGTCAACCTTTAGGGATCCTTCCCGATGTGCCCATAACATTGAGAAGGAAGACAGTTCACATGAACGTAATGGTAGTTCAAGGACTCTTTGATTATAACCTACTCCTTGGATGAGACTATATTTATTGCATGGGAGCCATCGTCTCCTCACTCTTTAGAGTAATGTGTTTTCTGCACGAAGGAAGAGTGGTCAAGCTCATGGACCAGCTTTCATTTCCCGGATCACGCATAGCAAATAGTCATATACCATCCCTAAATGGTCTCTTCACGCAAGAAATGTCTCAATCCCCAGTCCGTCCTCCCGATGAGCGCGAGTGATTCGGAGGGATATGACTGAAACCCAGGGGGCATGCATCCTGGTCTGCTTCGGCAGGAAAACTTCGGGTATAGAGTAGGTTTCCATGGGAGAATATGACTAGTCTGTACCCCATCCGTCAGTGGAAGAGGGGTTATTCTAGAATAAGATTCTCTTGTCAAAGTTATGTGAGTTGGCGGGCATCATCGCTCACCTTTGTTTATCTCGGTAGACATCGCCGAAGAAGTGTTTTGTTTGCACCGTGAATAGAACAATCTTTGGATAACCTGAAAGAGGTAGGCCTCTCCTGATAGAACAAATGTTTTGTCTGCAAATTGAGGGGTAACCTTGAAACCATATTTTATACCTGGGGGCATGCAAACCTTTTGGAGTGCAAGAAAAGAGTGATTATTTATCTGTTTTTTGGATTAGTCGTTTCCTAACTTGCATAAAGAAAGGATGTGCGGAAAAACTCTAAAAATTTCCATTTTTATATGAGACATTCTTATCATATGACTGGATTAATCGAGCAGTTTTAGCACATAGTTCAAGCTCGTTAAAAAATAAACATAAGACATGAGCAAATGTTTCCACCCGCGTTTAAGCTCGTTAAAAAATGAACTATTCCCCGGTAAATAACCACCGTGAATGTAGTACTTCAGCCATTAAAGCCTTGGTCGTGTTTGCACCGTCACCTCCACTTTTCCATTGGCCGATCATTCACCTCCATTTGATTGTTTACCCATTTTGAGGAACAGCTGCGAAGAGTGATTTCACTAGCCATCCTTGTGACACTGCCATGATTGGAAAATTCCAACCCTTACCTGGAATCAACTGCTACCCATTTTATCACTCGTTCCTCAGAAGACGAGTCTTCTTTAAGCTCTTTTCAACTGACTCGTAAAATATGAAAAGATTGGCGAGTTTTGGCCTTCCAGCTCGTTAAAACGACCGGAAGTGCTATCCCTCCTCTAGATTTTAATCTTTTTGGACCTGAGGGAATATTGCACAAAAAGATCGAGCGCTTGTTTTGTTCGGCTCGTTAAAACTATCGAAAATTCATCCCTTCTGTATTGTTTTATACTTTTTCGGACTTAAGGGATTAGATGACGAAAAATGAATTTTGGAGTTACCTTTACGTACCTTTTCAGACTCTCTAAAATTGAAAAGGACCGAGTTATCTTTGTCATTAAACTCGTTAAAAGGATTAATAGCGACAAACTTGTCTTTAGACGAGAACGAGTTTCACTATCGCTAGGCTCGTTAAAACATAGCGATGGGTTTGCTCGAAGGGAAAATTATAGAACAAGCATATGTTATCCTCCTCAAGCTTGACAAAAATAAAGAGGTACTGGTCAGCAATGACTGGGGAAAAATTGGGAAGAAAACTCAAAGAATCTTTATTGGTAGCAAGTCGCTCTTGAACATGACACTTCCACTCCGTGTCCGAGTCGGGTTGGGTTGTTCCATTCACAGGTCACATCACCATGGTCACACCATACCATCCACATTTGGGGTAAATGCTACCAATCCATCACATAAGTGTCGCCGACATGTTCAAGAGAAGTCATCCAGAGAAGTCACCTGTGTCCCATCCACTACCATACATTATACTTCATTCTTTCACGACCGCCATCCTGAATGGTATATCATCAGATCGTTTTCACCTCCATCAAAATCATTTTCTCCATTCCGTGTCATTGATGTGGGATTCATTAAGGCCCTCCTTTGACAGATTGCTTCTTGTCGACATCAGCTCATTATCCAAGAAGTTGATCTAGGAACACCCCATTCAGTACTTTGAAGCTTGCATGCCTCAATGGCAAGTTTCTCACTTCCGGCGACAGGTATACATCAATGACCTTCGACCGAAAGATTTTGCGTGGTGTTCGACGCCAAGTCCTTTATTCACACCACGTGAATTGTACTGCAGTACCTTGAGGGTCATCATCATTATTGGTGATTCCTCTCGCGCTTGTTAACGGTTTACATCATTGACTGGTAATCAAGCGATGTCTTTCCATGTTCGACTTCAAAACATTTCTCACATGGATCGACTTGTACTTCGAGTGAAGATCAGATGAGATTGAAGACCCCGGATCTAGTTTCATCCATCCGGGCTGCGATATATATTCAGGAAAATAAAGACATTGAAATGTACAGCATTGCAGCACAGATAATCATCCTACCAAAAGGATGATGGCTCTATCAGAATCATCAGTCTACCATCAGACGATTGCCTGTCCTATGTACATGAAAATGAATTTATAAAGCTGAGCATGGGAATGCCCGCCTCAGCTAGATCACGAAAATAGTATGAAGATAATGTATTGTATTGTATCTTATTACAGGTCTCCTCCCAGCATTGAAAGAACTTCGGATCCTCCTGATAAAGAATTTCACCCGATAAACGTCCTCATACTTTAGGGGGCAACTGTTATAGACATTTTTGTGCCTTACAGCTCTAAGCATGAAATGTCCATAAACCAAGGGATCCTAAGTCCCTAAAAGTGTTGTTCCGACCCCTAAAGGAACAAGGTCAACAAATTACAACTTCTCCCAGAAGTTCTCCACTAGAAACTACTCAGAATCAGTCAAATCAGGATCATTTCAGCTGCTCCACTGGCTAGCTGCGTTGCATAGCACCCAAATATACTAGCTAGGTGCATTGCAATGCACCTAAATGCACTACCAGGGTGCGTTGAGCGGGAAATGACAAATGGCAGTGTCATTCTGCGAGGTGGAAAGACAATGGAAGCTTCCAGAATCTTCCCCAATGACACTTGCCTCACTTAGTTCGACCAAGGATGAGTAAGAGGTTCTCAGTCTCCAAGTGGAAGCAAGAACTGATAGAGAGAAGACACTAGTCAAATCATAAGTTGACTCATCCTCTTTGCATACATCTATATATGGATCCCTCATCCCAGAGATCCAAAGGCTGGAATTTTGTACATTGCAGAGAATTACTGTTGGTTTTGAAATAGATATCAGAGTATTGGGTGATTTATGCTTTGTTGGAGGTGAAGAGGGGCTTCTGTGCTGGGAGGTTGATGCTGGATCAAGAATCATCGGTTGTAACTCCTCCTGGATCTTCTTGTTATATCAATAAAACTATTTGAGTTTCTCCTACATGCTTGTGTATCATTGATGTTTGTTACATTTGTATGTTTAGCTTAAATCTGATCCTAAGCTATTTATGAATATAAATCCATGTCTTTGTGTAGTCTTCTTCTGTGATCTTACAGGAAATTGGTGAAGCTGGGCAAGTAAGGGAGCAGGTAGTTGGAAGCTGTCAAAGAGGAGAGAGATTGGATCAAAGGACTAGCGCAAGACACAGGTTGGTTCATCCTATTCCTCTTCGTTTATAGTTCATAAAGAAGAATACAAAAGTAGTTTTCTTTGTTTGTTTCTAAGGTCATTGTCACACCTTAGTGGGATAGGGTCGTTCTGAATAGACACTTTTCCCGTTAACAATGTGGGACCCTAATGCTAGGCTAGGGGACCTATAGCTAATGGCCATGGCCTCATGGATGAATCATGAGGAGAAATGGGCAACAGAAATCAAAAAGTTGATGGAAAAAGAGAAAAATGAACCCTTAATGATCAGATCTGAGCCATCAGACCACATGGCTCTCATCAACAAACACCAGTTGCTTGCAAATGATCCTCAAACTTCCCCTATGTATATCAATGATCAAGCTCAAGCCATTGCACATTTTGAGGATATGGAAATATTACTTGGGGAAGACTGTATTCATGCTTTGATGAGGAGGTGGAACACTCTATCACACAGTCTGCAAATCAGGGAGTATCACTCCCCAACAAGGATGAAAGAAGCATTAAGGAGAGTGCCACTATACAAGTGCTCTATGCAGAATTTGAAGGTCAACTGGATTGGCCTCAAATTGAGTCCCCCACTACTACTAGGCCCGCTGGAAGGTAGAAAAGAGGAAGAAGAACAACAACAGTTGGAAGAGGTGGACAGAAAGGCAGGATTCCATGACAAAGAAGAGGAACTCACATCAGAAGCATGGGATGTCAGGGATGCCATCTGGGCCATCAAAGATGAGGAGATGGATTGAGTTGCTCAGAGGATGAGCAACACCTTTAGTAGGGGGGTGATGACGAGCCCCATGAATGGGTAATTATATGGGCTAATTTTGCCACCTAACTTAGCTTAATCCACCATTCTCATTAGTTTATTGCATGTTTTTCAATTATATTTATGCTAATAGAGTGAGTTGGGTTGGTCGTTATGCCATGGAGTCCAATGTGTGGTTAATACAAATTTTTGTCAATTTTGGAGATAAATTGAAATATTTAATGGACAATTCGCAGCAATAATTCGAAGTAGAGAAGGAAGAGGATTTATAAGAGGGTATCCCCCTCATTTATGACTCCCCACTTTGAATTCTCCATCATGCAACGCAGAGCACAAGTAGCCACATCAATGCACCTAAGAGGCAGCTGAGCAAGAGGAGGATAACTTTTGTTTATCTCAAGTTTTGGGAGCCAAGCCTCCCTGATTTTAAGGAAGCTATTGGGAGCTTCAGTTGTATAATTAGAGAGGCCTAGGGCCTCATTAGGTTGTTTGAAGTTAGTCAAATTTTTGAATTTTGTTGTAGCTTTGCTCTGCTCAACTTCAAGCTTACTTTTGTTGACAGTTTCATGTAATCTTATTATTATTTTGATAATGAAGATGAGATCTTGTTCAAGCTAGCACTAAGTTACCTCAGAAGGCTAAAGCTCTTGGGTTAGGGCCCAATCTAAGAAGCCAAGCTCCTCTTGTTTTGTATTTATATGTTTTGTTTTAGTTTATGAATTAGTTGCAGTTAGATAGATTTCTTTCTTGGTTAAGAATAGGTTGCTTTTGGTGATTTAGAAGGATGTTTCCATTTCAGTTTGTTGTAGCAAGTTAAACAGTGATAGGAAAAAGATACAAAAAGGCCATCAACAAATCCTTGGCCTCCTTTCCTCCCTCTGGGACCATGAACTGAGGCCAAGACGCTCTTGCTACCACAAAAACATAGATTTTCCTTTTCCATAGGATTTCTGGTGTTGCAGTTTGTTAGAAGGTTAATGATTTGTTGTAGATCTATTTCACCATTCTCATTTCTATCTTTTCAATAAATTTCCTTCCATGCTTTCGTTCCATATAGCATTTTTCAGCATTTACTTTCCTAGATCAGAATTTAGACTAGCTTGATGCAAAGTTCTGTTTTTTTTATGTAACTAGTTCCTTTGCTTGCTTAATCTCATGATGTGAGTTTCAGTTCTATTGTAGCAATATTCTTCTCACAATAAGTCAGCCAACCAACCATCACCATTTCTCTTTGATCTATGTTCCACAGGTCACCCAAAGTCCCTCAAAAATCCGCCTTAGTTTTATGCACTTTTCTCATAAACTTTCCTCTCTTTCCTTGAACAAGTCCAACCACCTTTCTCTTTCTTGATCCTTCTTGATGAACCCGAGACACCTTAACACATCACCCTAGTCTTTAGATACCCTTTCCACCCACTTTCCCACCTTCAAAACCTCCAAAACTACTCTCAGCAACCTCCTGTAGACCTCCTGTAGATCCCCTGCAGCCCCTTGTAGATTTTCCAGTAGGTGTCTTTTTGAAGTACAGTTGTAGGAAAAGCCTCTAGAAGGCCACCTGGGACCTCCTAGGACCCATCCACACCTTCCTACACCTCTGCAAACTCCAAAGTCACCCTCTATCGCCACCTAATCACTACCACATTCAAAAACAAATAAATTACATGCATGATAATTTCACCTGAAAATACATAAAAATCCAAAAAGATGTTTTTTTCTCATTTCCTTCTAGAAATAGCTTTAGTAGATGTTGTTTACTTCCTATGTAGGTAATGGCATTCATTTTATTGTTTTTCATCTCTCTTTCTGCAAAAGTAAGATTAGTTGGTTAATTAGGGTTTTCTACATTTACTTCACATTTCGGTCTTCTTTTCATTTCTGCAAGTAGAGTAGCCTCTATAGAGTAAGATTTCCTTTATTTCATCACATATAGAGCTTCTTCTAGAATCCATAGAAGTTGGCTCAAGCTCCTAGCGATCTTGCGCCAGCTGACCAAGTGACAACCTGCAGTAAGAACTAGTACTTGTGCATACAACACTGTCGCTTCCAAGTTTGTTACAAACTACCAGGTTGATAAAAGTAAAGTAGGAAGCCTAGGATTTGTAGCATTATTGCTGCAATACTGGTGCTCACCAAGTTGAACAATGACAAAAGGGAGAACCATTACTTTTACTTGTGTATACAACACTGTCACCTCCAAGTTTGTACAAACCCTAGGTTGATAAAGTAAAGTTGGTAGCTCTAGGAGTTGCAACATTCTTGTTGCAATACTGGGGCTCATCACTTTTTGGCACCGTTTCCGGGGAGGTGTCTGAGTAATATGTGATTACTGCTTTCTTTCTTCTACTTCTTGTTTCTACTATTCTGTCATTAGTTTCATTTCTGCAAAAGTAATTTAGTTTTTCATTATGCATTCTTTGCTTTCCTTTACATTCTGCAAGTTAGATTTCAAGCAAGTAGTTAATCTTTTCATTCAATCAATAGTTCTCATTCAATATGAAATTTTATTTTTGCAAGTTATATTTCAATTCAACAATTAGTTTTTCATTTAGCTAGTAGTTTTCATTTAATCTGCAATTTGAGTCCTGCAAATCACTTTCTAAATTTGAAAAAAATCACAAAAACAAACCAAAAACATTTCCTTTCATGCCTCATAGGAATAGGGATAAATTAGGGAAATTTTTTCCAAATACCCCCACTACATCCAACAACCAAAATTCCCACTACTTTGGTGTCTGTGAACTGGAAGAACCATTAGGTGAGCAACCAGACATATTTGATGAACCTACAAGGGAAGAAGAAGAACCCATTCCTATCGAGCCAATGGCTGAGAACAAAAATGACAGAGGGAATAGAGAGAGAGTTGAGGGTGCCTTTCCCATCAAGGAAACCAATGGGGACACTAAGATGAAAAATATAAGCCCCTCTGCCCTTCCTCATTTCCATGGCCTGACCATAGAAGACACCGACACTTTCCTATTTGAGTTTGTTGTTATATGTCGAACCTATGACTATACAGATGATGAGTAGAAGCTAAAACTATTTCCATCTACCTTCAAGGATGCAGCTCTGCGCGGGTTCATGGGTTTACCTATGGATAGCATCACAACTTGAGCTCGAATGCAGCAAGCCTTCAACAATAAATATCAAGACTACTGTAGGTATAAGGATACTAAAGAAGAAATTTTTAGGATGACCTTAGGTAATGATGAGTCCCTAGAGGATTATGAAGAAAGTTTCCAGCTTAGTTACAAAAGGGCCATGCACACTTGACCCTGATTCACTGAAGCTGGTCCTACTTAGAGGAGTAAGGGAAGACCTTTTGGACACCCTACACTTGTTAATAGGAGGAGATATATACCAGTTACCCTATGAGGATATCAAGACTGTCTTAAGAAACCATTCTAGAGAAGGTAGGAAAAAGGGTAGGGGAACTCAACCTATGGTTAGTACATCCTCTTCCAATTCATCCATCAAGGGTGAAATTGGAAACATGCTGGAAGATTTCAAGAGTGAGATGTTGTAAAAATTTGCCTTACATATGGACACGATGAACATTAGGAGAAAGCAAGAGGAAGCATAGAGAGCCTTGGCAATTTTCTATTCTAGATGCACCAGGAGGCACCCTAGGAATGAATGTCCATTAAATTCTATTGAATGTTTCTCAATCTGTGAAGAACACCACTCCACAAACAAGTGCCCTTCTTTGCATGGACTTAAAGTTGTATATCAAGGAGGTAAAGGGGTCACTGAGCAACTCTGTTACATAAACCAGAGGAGACCTCATGGGCCTAGGCCATACCAGCAAGGCATGCAGGGGTCATCCCATGCATATTATAACCCAAACCAGACCACATCCATACTTTCCTGGGGACCCCCTGCTCATCCTTCTTGGTCTACACCTCCTCCTTGGTCCTTTGCATACTAGTATCATTCCCAGCAAACCAGCCAGTCATTTCAATCATATGCTCCGCCACAACCTTAGTGGAATGCATCGCCCCAGGGGTGGAGGCTCCAGTAAAACAATGTTCTAGCTTTATTGCCTTTACCATCTACCCAACCACAACTATCACACTTTGCTCCATCGAAACAACCCCAGATGCCTACCCAGCCAATTCCGAACCTGAACAACAGACATGCACAGTAAGTATATAGTGGAGAGACATCATATCCAACTTATGTTGTGGCAATCCAAGAAATTAACTTGAGATCTAGGAGAGTTCTCCCAGGTAACCAACCTCCACCTCCACCTAGGGAGGTTGAAGAAGAATGATAAGAAAGCATTCTTAAAGTAAATCCACCATTTCCTGAGAGATTAACTCAACTACTCTAGCCTACCCATAAGAGACTGAACTTCTGGGAGAATTGAAAAACCTATGTGTCAAGATTCTACTTCTCCAAGCCATCATGGATGTACCTATTTACAAGAAGTTGATTAAAGAGAAGTGTTTCAAGCATCCAGGGAGGTGAAAAAGAGATTCCCCTACCATTAATTTTATTGGACAACTGTTTGACTTAATGTTGGGGCGGGTAATCTGTCCAAAGTATTTGGACCCTGAAAGCCCTATAGTAGATGTGCACATCAATGACACCATCCCACACACTTTGATCGATCTTGGGGCTGCCATTAATCTGATGACGAAGGACATCATGCTCAAGCTCAACCTCTAAGGTTCATTGAGAAAGACTACAACAATCCTGCAATTTGCAGACCGCTCCACAATGACCCCTGAGGGTATTGTGGAGGATGTGACGGTCTGCATTGACCCTTGGGAGTAGCCTGCAGATTTCCTAGTCCTCCAGCCTAAGGCTAAGCTTATTGGTTCTCGCATCCTTGGGAGGCCATGGTTGGCCACTGCCGATGCTTACATCAACTACAGAGCTAGGACTATGACCATCAATAATGGCATATGTCCAAGAAATTAGTCATATACCCTCCTACTCAGCCATCTCTAGAACATGATTTACCTTTATGGTTGGAAAAGGAGGAAGAAGATGAAGTTTATACTGCCCAATAGTATACCTTAGAAACAACCGTGGGAGAAGGACAATAGGATGAAGACAATTTGATTGAACAGCTACTCCAAATTCCAACTACCAGTACATTGTCCCTAGAATAAGTAGTAAAGTAAACCTAGAACAACAATCCAATTGATATGTACTTGGCCGATTCCAACCCTCTCTAGGTCAAAACCATAGAATGCGGCCATGAGAAAACTTTGAAAATCAATCCATCTCTTTCTTTGCTCCAAGAGGGGAAGTTGTGAAACATGCTAAAGGTTGGATGCCTTCACTTGGAGTTACAAATAAATGAAGGGAGTACACCCCTCATTGTGTACTCACCATATTTATATCAAGGAAGGTTGAAAGCCAATCTGACAACCCCAAAGGAGGATGAATCCAGCTCTTAAAGATATAGTTAAAGAAGAGTTGCAAAAATTGTTAGATGAAGGATTAATTTATCCTATCTCCAACAGTGAGTGGGTCTCCCCTCTGGTGTTAGTTACAAAGGAAAATGGTAAGTTGAGGATTTTTGTCGATTACAGGGAGCTAAACAAAGGCACAAAGAAGGACCATTTCCCTCTACCATTCGTCGACCAAGTGCTAGATGGCCTGGCAGGGAAAAAGATTTTATCTTTCCTAGATGGATTCAATGGGTACAACCAAATTCAGATTAGTCTGTAAGACTTGGATAAAACCACCTTCACTTGTCCTTGGGTAACTTTTTCTTGTAGGATCCTTCCTTTTGGCCTTTGCAATGCTCCTACCACTTTTCAGAGAGTAGTCCTGAGTATCTTTGTTGAGTTTGTCCATGATGCGGTAGAAATCTATATGGATGATTTCACACCTTATGGGGGTATTTCGAGGAGGCTTTGTCCAACTTAGGTAAGGTAAAACAAAAATTCATTGAGATGAACCTGTCTCTCGGTCCCGAGAAATGTGAATTCTTGATGACTAAAGGGATTGTGCTAGGTCATTCAATATCTCAACAAGGACTGCAGGTGGACCCCAACAAAATAGCTATCATCCAAAGGGTCCCACCTCCTCAAAAGCAGAGAGATGTCAGAAGTTTCCTAGGATTAGCTGGATACTACCGAAGGTTCATAAAGGACTTCAACAAGTTGGCCTCTCCTTTATTTGGGTTGTTGGCCAAGGACTCTGAGTTTATATGGTCAAAAAGTTGTCAAGAGGCCTTGGACATCCTAAAGGACAAGTTAACCACTGCCCCAGTTCTTCAAGGCCCAAATTGGGCCCTTCCTTTTCACATTCATGCTGATGCCTCACACAAAACCATAGGAGCAACCCTAGGTCAAATAGATGAAAAATTTCCTTATTCCATTTACTTTATCAATAAGAATTTGTGAAAAGCCAAACTGAACTACACAGTAACCAAAAAGGAGCTCTTGGCTGTTGTGCATTCATTGAACAAATTTAGGAATTATATTATAGGCTATCAAATTTTTTTCCATATTGACCATAATGCAATCAAATATTTAATGAATAAACCCAATGTGAATGCTTATATTATAAGATGGTTGCTTTTATTACAATAGTTTGATCTAACTAATGTTGATAAGCCTAGTAAGGAAAATGTTGTTGCAGATTTTTTGTCCATATTAACTTTGCCTACGGGTGAAGAGGGAATGGTTGATGACCAGTTATTGGATGATCACTTGTTCGCTATTTCAGTTCTCTCTCCATGGTTTGCTGACATAGAAAAATATTTGGTATCTGCACAGTTCCCAAGAAACTTGTCCTCCAAAGAGAAAAGCAAGATTATAAGGAAGAGCGCTCCATTCACTTGGATTGGGGGCAATCTATTCAAACCTGGCCCAGATGAAATCTTGAGAAGGTGTGTCAGGGAGGAGGAATTCTTTGACATCCTTCTGACCTGTCATGATGGGCCTTGTGGAGGTCACTTTGTAGCAAAGAGGACAACATTCAAAGTGTTACAAGTAGGGTATTATTGTCCCACTCTTCATCAGGTTCTGAAAAGATATACTAGTCACTATGATCGGTGCCAAAGGATGGGAAAGCCTACTCCAAGGGGTGAAATGCCTCTACAGCCTCAAGTGATTTTCAAGCCACTTGACAAGTAGGGCATGGACTTCATTGGACCTATTGACCCTGCTTCCAAGAAAAAAAAGTACATCATTGTGTACACTGACTATCTAACTAAGTGGGCTAAAAACAAGGAAATTAAGGAAACAACAGAGGTGAAGGTGGATGAGTTCTTAAGGGAGAATGTATTTTACAACTTTAGGTACCCTAGAGAACTACTCATTGATCAAGGCAACTAATTTACCTCCAAGATGATTGAAGACTTGCTCAACCAGCACAAGATCAAGCATAGGACCTCCACTCCCTATCACTCGCAAGCTAATGGGAAAGTGGATGTGACCAACAGAACATTTGAGGGCATCTTGACCAAAGCAGTTAACATCAACAAGAAATATTGGGTAGATAGACTAGTTGAGGCCACCTTGGTCTATAATACCACCTAGAAGGCCACCACTGGATTCACACCCTATGAGATAGTCTATGGGAAAAAGGCCCTGATGTCCATTGAGTTTGAGTATAACATACTAAGGATGGAAGCCCAACTAGATCTAGGGCTCGGTAGTGCACAAAAAGAGAGAATTTTGCAGCTAAATGGTTTAGATGAGTTTAGAATGCATACCCTCCTACACACAGAGGTAACCCAATTTCAGAGGAAGATATGGCATGATAAAAACATTAAGGATAAATAATTTCAAGAATTTGATTAGGACTTGTTATATGATTCCAGATATAAAGACTTTAAGGGCAAGTTAAGGACAAGATGGCTAGGACCTTATGTTATAGAGAGATGTCATGATAATGGTTCAATGCATATCATGACCATAGATGAAGAGGCCATTCCTTTACTTGTTAATGGACATCGATTGAAAGTTTACAAAATAACATTGTAAAAGAAAGAGTTCATTGATGGTATCAATAAATCAATGATGGTAGTGGAGCAAGTTTTAGCTCCTACCTCATCAAATCACTGAGAGAGAAAAAAAATAAGGACTCAGGTGAAAACCTCCATGAGGCACCTGAGTCCTACTATTGGGTTGAAAACCTCTTGGGGTGGTTCAATGGTGTCAAAAAAGAAAAAAGAAAAAAAAGGAAAATAAAAAGATCCCTGGGTAAAAACCTCTATTGAGGTGCCCAGGGCAAACAGCTAGGATGAAAACCTCTTAGAGGCAACCTAGTTGTTTTCAAAAAAAAAAAAGAGAAAAAAATCATGAAAATTTATATTTGCAGGTTAGCAAGGAGGACGATTAGAGAACAAAGGAGGTTAAAAAAGGGATGTATTTCACTCACATTTTTATTTTTCCACTCATTTTCATTCATCACTCCAACATTTCTTCCATTTTTTTACTCCTTTGCTTTAGTTTATAAGGGGACTGTGTTTTCTGTAGAATCCCATGTAAACCCATAAGATCCCCTGAAAGCATACATGATCCCTTGAAAAATTATTAGATGATCCTATAGGAATTACACCCCTACATCACAATTTCATTACCATACCTATGCCCACTTTCATCACCCCTGCATTCACCATCAAAAAAATCAGTTTCAAAAAATATATTTGTCACATTCTTCAAGAGAAAACACAAAAAAAAACATGAAATAGAGAGCAGAAGGGAGAAACACCTAAGTATGTCTCATTTCTCCACACTCCTAGTCTTCCTCTCAATCCATGTCACCATCCTCAAAATCCCAGCAGAGTGTATGATTAAGAGTTCTGAGGGAGAAGCAGCTACAGGACATCTTGTAGGAAATCCTGTAGCAGCCTATCCCATAGAATACAAATCATGATTGCAGCAAGCTTCCAACATAATGATCCAAGAGAAGAAGGAGCTCCAAAGTAGTAGCAGCACCAACATCTTCAACACCAGGTACCTACACATCAAAGGAATCATCAGAGAGCAAAAATAAAAATAAAAAAAGGGAAAAAAAATAGCATGCAACCAACACACAACAAGCACCTCTGGTCTTCAACAACTGCAACAAGGGTTAGCACCACAGGTAAGTATCTCACTCACTCTCTCATTTGCATAATGTAGTCAAAATATGTAAAGGTTACGAGTAAGTTGGTTTATAAGCGAAAGGTGGCCAGTTAACTTGGCCACCTTCGTTTAGTTGATGAAGACAAAACAGTTGGTCCTCCCACACGTGGTAATATTCAAGTCAAAAAAGGAGAAGAGCATGACAAAAACAACTAAGTCTATAGAGGAATGAACTGGGAGTTGATTACGAGGAGGGGGAAATGATGAGGTGGTAGTGGGAACCAATAGTCCAAAAATAGAAAACGTACCTCCACTACAAGCACACCACCTCACATAACTCAGCCATAAGAAGAAATATTCATTGATCTCCATGCACTCATGCATGCATTTCCTCGAGGCTCACTCTTACAAAATTCACTCTGATACCCAGGCAACCTATAGAAGAGGAAAATTCTATTTGTCTCCTGCATAGGACTTCCTACAGGATTGCATAGGAAATCCTACAGGATCGCACAGGAAACCTACAGAATAGAGATAAACAGTCTATAAGATTGGCCGAGAGGAGTTTTAGAGGGGAAAAAATGGGGGTTAGGTACAACAAATGCTATGAAGAGGTAAGATCTATAATTCCTTCCCTTTTCAAAGAGAATTGAATAGAAAATCCCCTAGTAGAGAGTGAATTTGGCAGCTAAGTAAGGGAATTGTCTCCACAGTCTTTCAGTTATTTACTTCTGCATTCAAAAAAAATGTGTCAACCATCTCAGCTCCTTCAAATTCATCAACAAAATGACAGGGGGGTTTAATAGAAGGGATCCCATTAATACTGTAAGAATCCACCAACATCCTCAGGTGTTAGAAATCTTCACAAGACATAATTAGATGGGGTATTTTGAAAAATTAAGAGGGTATGATGATGAAGTGGCCTGAGATTTTTCTCTCTCCCTTGTACCACTGACCAGAATTCATTCCACTATTGTGCTGAGAGGCCTCTCCATAGAGATCACCCCTAAACTCATTAGCATAATTAGCACACTTCCCATAACAGTGCCTTAGAGAAAGGAAGACAACAGAGATAACCAAATTGCCAAGAAGAAGTTCTTTTTAGAGGGAATAGATCCTATTGAGGACAAAAATGGAGTAAGGAGAGCAAGCCTACCACACCCCTGGAATCAGTTGAGTTACCACCTTATCAAATACATCTCATGTGAGGGTAGGTATAGTATGGTTTATAGGTATCACTTTAGGCATCTTGAAGAATTGAGGTTTGGAGCAGAAACACCTCCTCACCACAGGCTTAGCATACCATACTTCCTTCTGCAATCACTGATAGACAGAAGAATAAAAGTGTAGGAGGGAAACCGCCAATAGTTAGCCCACCATGGCTTAATTCGAATCATCATAGAAGATGCCCTCCACAACCTCAGAATTCCTATTGAGAGACATGCAGAAAAAGGAGGATATCAAAGCCCTAACATATGACATCAGTCCTACTATTAGTGAAAAGGATGAGGAAGAAACTGAAACAAAGGGAGAAGAATCTGAGAAGGATGAAGATGAGACATATGAGGATGAAGAAGAGGAGAAATAGAAGGAATAGGATGAGGAAATAGAGGAAGATGACAAAGAAGAGACTGATAAACAAGATGAGGAGCTAGAAGGAGAAGAAGAGAGGAAAAACAAAGAGGAAAAGGGAAATGAAAAAGAGGAGGTAGAAGACAAGGAGGAGTCACCTAGGGTGTCTCCAAAGGCCACTGAGAGAGAAGAAATAGATGCCCTCACTTCTCTTAGCACCCCTATCAAACAGAAAGGAAAAAGACAGAGGTAGACCCCCTTATATTTCAAGACAAGGAAAAGCACAAGGATAAGGCAGGGGAAACCCCAAACACCAACCAAAATTCCCATTGTGATTGAGGACTCACCTAAATAGTAGGAGAAAATGCCTCCTCCTAAGTCTCCTATCACCTATGTGAGAAGGCCTATAACTAGATCCACCTCATCCAAAGGAAAAGAAATCCTACAGGATACACTGTAGGATGTACATGAAGCTCAAGCAGTCCTACAAGATACTCTGTTAAACCTATAGGATGCATCGCAGTACCTACAGGAAGTTGAGACAGTCCTACAATATATTCTATTAAACTTACAGGAGACTCAAAAATTGGATAAGGACGAAAACCTACAGTAGGAAACTAAAGAAGAGGACCTAGAGTTAAAGGAACCTAGCCCCCAACCTAACCTTGACTCCTACCACAAATTTATTGGAGGGGGTAGGGTCATTCCACAAAAATTTGCTATTCCACTATTCTTTGAGCTTGAGAAGGAGAGAGCCAAAACTCATTGATGGATGCAGATTGCCAAATCCAAGGGAAGACATTGGTCACATGGAGGAGAAGCTTAAGGAGATGGGTAGAGAATTAAGTAGCTTGAGAGACAGAGAGGCTATAATGAGAAATTAGTTAGAGACAGAAAATTCATGGTTGAAAGGACAACTGCAAGAAAGAGATAATCTATTACCATGTATGTCCAGTCTCTCTTTGGAAGTAATCCAGTGTAGGATTCCAGCTAAATCCTATGCCCTATATCTCAAGGAATAGTGGTAGCAGCTCCAAATCAAGACCCTAGCACACAACGACACTATGCCATTTCACAATTATAGATAGTTCATTGATCTTTGGGATCAAATTACATTGGAAGACAAGGCAGAGATGTTTGAGTTTTATTTGCATAACATGGCCTTAACAGACATGAATGTATGGGACCCTAATGCAAAGCCAGGAGATTTACAGTTGATGGCTTTGTCATCATGGATTAACCATTAGGAAGCAAGGGATGCAGAAATGAAGAAGATATTGGCAAAAGAACAAACAGAGTCCCTTATGATTAGATTTGAGCAGTCCAATCCAATGGCCCTCATCAACACACACAATTTAATTGCAAATGATCCTCAGCTTGCACCTAGGTATCTTGCTGCTCAAGAGCAATCAATTTCAAATTTTGAGGACATGTTTAAGTTGTTAGGGGATGATAGCATACATGCTTGCCTCAGAAGATGGAACACATTGCCATACAATTTAAAGATAATAGAGTACCACTCTTCTCAAAGAATGAGAGAAGCACTGAGCTAGACACCCATGTACAAGCAATCCATGCAAAGGCTCAAAGTCAATTGGATTAGCTTGAAACTCAGTCTGCCACTGCTCTTAGGAATGCTAGAAGGAAGGAAGGAAGACAAAGAAAAGAGGCAATGGGAGGAGGTAGAAAAGAAATCAGGTTTCTATGAACAAGAAGAGGAAACCACAGCAGAGGCATGGGATGTCAGGGAGGCCACTAGAGCTATGAAGGACATGGATATTTATTGAGTTGCTCAGAGGATGAGAAACATTTTCAGTAGGGGGTGATGATGAGCCTCATCATTGGGTAATTATATGGGCCTTAATTCACCTCCTAGATTAGTCAAACCAACGTTTCTCGTAACTTATTGCATGCTTTGATTATATTTTGTTTAATGAGATGAGTTAAAGTGAGATATTATGCCTAGAGGACTAATATGCATTGAATGCAGGTTTGGAAGAGAAAATCAAGGAATTTTGGCAAAGGCTAAGGTTTGAAACTCAAAGGGGACAAGGGAGAGAGATTGTAGGAGGTAAATCCTCCTCATTTACTCCTTCCCCATTTGAATATTCTTTCATTAATCCCACCAGCTCGGAGTGCAAGCACCCAAGCCATGAAGATTAGAAGGCAGCCAAGCAAGTGATAGACAAATAGTAGTTCATCTCGAGTTTGGGAGCCGAGCTTACCTAAATTTAAGGAAGTCATTTGAAAATTTAGTTGTATAAGTAGAGAGGCCTAGAGCATCATTAGGATTCGAATTTTTCTTGTAAAACTCTTGCTATTTTTGAGCTCTAGACTTGTGGAAAACTTTTTTATGTAATTTTCTATTTTGGTAATAAGAATGAGTTTGTTCTTGATTCAGTATTGAGTTAACTTAGAGGGCTGAAGCTCTTGGGTTAGGGCCAAACCCTAGCAGCAAAGGTTCCTCTTCTTGTATCTTTATGCTTAGCTTAGTTTCATATATTCATGGTTAAACTGTTGTTAGAAGTATTTCATTGCAAGTAGTGTAGGTTTGATTAATTGTTTATTAGTTTGCTTCCATTTGTGCCTTACTTCAGTACCAAAATAGAAGGGGTAAAAGAGGCTCAAAAAAGTTGTCAGTAGGTGTCTACTGTCTTGGCCTCACTTCTTCCTTCTGGGATCATGATTTGAGGAAAAGACCCTTATGCAGCCCAAAAATATAGATTTCCATTTCTTTCATGATATTTAGAATTTGTTGTACTTAAACTAGCATTTGATTAGTCTTGCAAAGTAGGATTTCATTTCCATCTCTTCTATCTTCATACTTGAAGTAGATATCATCCATTATTCCATGTTATTCAACAATTTATTCATGCATAAGGTAGGGAGTTAGTTCATTAAATTATGCTTTTCTAGTTCATGAGAATTCTTCTTATTTAGATGAATTTTTGGAAATTACACATGTTTGATGCAGAGAAGGCACTTCAGAAGTAGGTAGGGATCTCATAGCAAGCAACCACCTTCCAACTTCATTCACCCATAGGCATTCCTCGTTTTCATCAAAACCTTCACCAATTTCATCATTTTACATAGAAATTTCCTCAAGCATTTTGAGCGAATCCAACGACCTCCTAAACTTGGTTTTGGGTCTTGAGTGATCCTAGGCCTCTTCTCACTCCATTCCACCCATTAAACACATTCCCTAAGCTTTCCATCACCTCCAACACCCATTGTTTTGCTCACGGTTGCATCCTATAGAAATACAGGGAATCTTGTAGGTTTTCCTGTAGTGGCCTGTTTCAAGGCTGAATTGAGGGAAAACCTCTAGGAAGCCTCCCAAGGTCACCCAAGGGTCCCCAAGCCTTCCAACCATCTCCTAAACCTTCTAGCCATCCATCACCACCCCTAAACCACCTGCCACATCACCAAAAGAGATTAATCTGCACACTTGATTTTTCATAAAAAGCATAAAAAGACAAAATAGATTTATTACAGTCCTTTACATGCATAATAGTTGTGTTTGATTTTTTTTAACTTCCATGCTTAGGATAGTAGCATTTTGTTCATTTTGATTAGCATCAGTGCAAAGCATAACTCTTAGTAGTTAATTAGGAAATGGTGTGCCTTAACATTGAATTTCATTCTTTTTCATTATTGTAGTAGATCGGCTCTTTCTTAGGGTAGATTTCTATTTCTTTCATCAAGGAACCAAGCTTATTTTGAATCCATATAATTCTAGCTTGCAAACCCTAGTGGTCTCTCGACAGCTGAACAATGAAAAAAGTCAGAACCATCACTTTTACTTGTGTATGCAGCACTATCACCTCCAAGTTTGTATGAACCCTGGGTTGATAAAGTAAAGTTGGTAGCTCCAGGAGTTGCAACATTCTTGCTGCAATATTGGTGGTCATCACTTATCACTCTCTGATACACTATTTCTCCCTTTAAAAACTACTCACTGCCAATCCTATAGGTGTTTTTATATATCCTACAAGATCTCTTGTAGGTTTTTAGGGAATCCTGTAGGTTTACAGGACAACCTTTTGTAGCCGACTTGTTTTGTCCATATCTTTGAAATGGTAGAATGGATTGACCTGAAACTTTCTAAACATGTTTACATCATCACTATGCACCTCCCCATAAAAAAAATGGTCAATGGAAGCACGAAGCTTGAGAAAAACTAAAAATGGATGACAGTGTTGGAGGTCGATTGATTGGAAATCGTGCACGGGAATTTTTTGAAATTTCTTGGGCATGTTACCATCATCCATATGCATATACCCATGAAATATTCCTTTTAAATGGATGCATGAATATTGAGAAAATGGAAAAATGGTTGTAGGTGATGGACACTGATTTCTCGAAAACTATGTATTGGAATTCATTGAAATTGCTTGAGCATGTTACCATCATCCATATGCATCTCCCCCTAAAACATCTTGGAAAATGGATGCATGGTTTTCAAGTTATAGAAAAAAAAATATGCTCTATGTATTTTTGTTTCCTGTAGTAAAACAAAACACCCTGTAGTTTTTTAGGACAACAAGCAAACTAAATGGTAGAAGCTTGAGAATGATGGGTGGATGATAGAAATATATGAGGGTGATGGATTGGCATGGCCTTGGCCTTGTTGGAGCATTTGAGAAAATGAGGAGAAAGTCAAAATTTGACTTCTTTTGACTAGGCTTGACCAATTTTTCTTTTGGTACCAACTTGTTTTTGTTGCTTGCAGATGTTGGAGAGTACATGAATTCATCAGAGAGATACATGAAGAAAATATTTATTTATTTATTTATTTTCTTCTAGGCCTACTAGCTGCCTCAAAGAGGTTTTCAACTAGTAGGTCTACCTAGGGACCTCAAATGATGTTTTCTCCTAGGATCTTTTCTTTTTTCCTCTTTTTTATTTTTTCCCAAGCCATTGACTGCTCATGGAGGTTTTCAATCAATCAGCCAATTTGAGGTGCATCAAAGGAGGTTTTCACCTGAGATTTGTTTTTTTTCCTCTTATTTTTCAATTTTTTTTTTTACACCCCACTCTACTTGAAAAACAAAATCACATTAAAGTATAAGAGTACTTCCAATGGAGCCATGTGCACATTAAGATGACAAACAAAATGATTTGTAGGCTTGAAATGTATGTTTTGACATGTACCTAGATTTCAAAAACCAAATGGTTTGACCTTGATGATATCAAGCACAATTGAAGAAGATAGTATTGTTGCAACTTAGTGACTGTCTGGAACCATATTTCAGTATAGTTGTGATGCCTCTAGTCCACTTGCTAATTTGGACCATCTTGGATGTGAAGTTCTATCATGACCTTCAAGTCTTCCTCTTTTTGCTGATTGATATTTTGAATACATGGAAGATTTGATGATAACCATGAGGAAGCTTTCTCAATCTCTGATTTTGATGTCTTCTCTTCATCAAGTGTAGCCCATGGTTCTTTGATCTTCCCTTTCAAATCTTCTTTTTCTGCATGTTTTCCCTCAATGGAATCAAGAGAATCACTTTTTTGCAATACTCTTCCTGGGCTATGGTGAATACCATTGATATGAGGAGGAGATGTTTGGAAGTGTCTCAAGAGGAGATGTTTGGAAGTGTTATACCTCAACATTGTAAGTGGGCTGAGCTACTTCAATGTGTGGGTTTGGAAATTGCGGTACAAGTAGTTGAATGGGAGTGGATATTTGAGATGGATGTGGTTGGGGTTGTTGTTGTGGTGGAGGTGTACAGTAGGGATAACATGGAGTTGGTTATGAAGAATATTGAGGAAAATACTGAGGATATTGTGGATGACTCCCATAACTTCCCTACCAACCTTGTTGCCAAGATTGGTTTTGGGGTTGAAATGACCAATGTTGCCAATGAAAGGGTGTGTTCCAATTACTTTTAGGTGGATATGCATAACCTTGAAATTGTGAACTAGGCTCTTGCATCATACTAGGTTGACTAGGCTGCCATGGTCCTCTTGGAGCTACATAACATAGTTCCATTGACAATTGACTTGTTCCATTGTCCTCTTGGTAAACTTCCTTCAACCTTGGTAATGATGGATAATGTTTAACATCATGTGACTCTACAACACAAATATCAACATTTTCTTTTCATTCATCTTGCATTCTTAACATTTCTACTTGTTTTGTTAGATTGCTAAGAATTTCGGTTTTAAAATCATCAAACAAATTTCCAAGTTTAGCTTGAATTACTGATATTGATGTTGATTTACCTACCCTTGCTTTTCCTCTTGATATGTGTTTGCATGTTTCACAAATTTCCTCAAATGATAATTGGTATACATCACCTCTACTCATGAGATTAAGGAGATCAATCCATTCATCTTTTAATTGTTCTAAGTAAGAGGGTTTTTAGTGTGTCAGATCCTAAATGATGTAGTTTTTCCTTCTTAACACTATACATGAACCTCTCTATTAGATCCTCAAGGCTCTCATATTCTCTTTGATTCATTCTAAAGATTTCTTCTTTAAGATCATGAAATTTATATTTTTCTAGAAATATATTTTACATATCATTCCATGATCTTATTGAATTAGTCCCTAAACTCATGAACCATTTAAGAGCTTTATCCTTCAATGTTGCGGGAAAAAATATCAATTTTTGATGTTTTAATAAGTAACCATAAAATCTACAAACAATTTCAAATTCAAAGAGAAAGGTTTTCGGATCCTCGGACCTTAGACCATGAAATTCTGGAAGAAAAGATGGAGGGATGTTCTTCATGTGCACACTACAATTAGTATCTTGAATGGGAAATCTGAAAGGATCTTCATCATTGTCATCATCTCCATCCATTTCTTCTACATTCTTTGCCATCTTCTTCTTCTACCTGCAAAAGTGAATGGTGATGTGGCTCTTATTGCACCATGTGATCAAATGGGGGGGGGGGGGGGGGGGGCGTTTGGGTTGGTTTTGGAGATTTTTGTTTTTGTTTTTATGATTGAATGAAAACACTAATGCAATGCACTTTTGTATTTTTGAAATGAAATATGCTTAATGAAATGGTTTTTTTTTTTTTTGAAAAAAGTAAAAAGAAATTAATCAACTATGGAAGAAAACAATGCATACTTTGACACCTCTCAGACAATGGTGCCAAAAAGTGATGAGCCTCAGTATTGCAACAAGAATGTTATAACTCCCAAAGCTACCGAATTTAAATATAAACCTAGGGTTCGTACAAACTTCAGAGGTATCGGCACTATATGTCCAGCATACAATGTGTCCTTTCTTTGTTGTCAGATGTAATGAAGTGCATGTACTGAAGTCAAATCCTAAACTAATTGCAGAAAATGAAATGTTCAAAATCGAACCTTAACCTATTGCAAAAAGGAAAGTACAAGGACAGGAACCTATTCTAACTGCATAACGATCGTGAACTAAATGAAAGAAACCTAGCTTAACCCTATTTATCACATGTGATGATTTAAACTAACTAAGCATGAAATCTAACCTAGAGAGTACTAACTACTGTGTGCATGTGTAAATATCAAAGAACTCATTTTTTAAAAATATTTTTTCTTTATAAATGCAAATGGTAATATTTCCTTGATCTTTGGCAAGGGAGACAAGTGTGGAGCAAGAGGGTTAAGATGATCTTAATGGCATGGAGATCAAGTAGAGGCCTAATCCCAACTTCAATGGTTATTTTTCTCAATTCAGGCTCAAAATAGGCTTTCCTATAGGATGCAGTATTTCTACAGGATGTTGTAGTGATTTTCTATAGGGATCCCTTGATTTACTACATGATGTTACAGATTTACTATACGAAATTATAATTCATTGAATGAATAAGAAAATCAAATCCAAATTGGATGAGACACTTTTTATTTATTTCCTAAGAAGTATTAGGTTCCCATTCCAAGTGGAATCACTCAAAAAGACCTCTGTTAACCCATGCTAAAAAATAGAAAAACATTACTAGTCGAAAATCTAGTTATTCGAGAACTAGTGAGCTAGTAAATCTAAAAAATGCATGATCTAATCAAGTGAAAATGTAGTGGGGTAGTTTTTGTTATGAACTAGAATTCTTTTTTGATCTAATGCAAGTGGAACCAACTTGATTGAAGCTCGTTAGCATGCTCTAAAAAATAGCTCAAATTTACTGTTCTTTTCCACAAAGGAGTTCCAGAAATATAGATTTGGGAATAAGAAGACTAATCCAAGCAACGCAATGATTACTATGAACTTCCAAAGAATTTCCAAGGATGAAATAATTCTTGTGATCTTGCAAAAGAACTTACATTAAAAATTTAACTCAATCCTACAACAAGAAATCATTAATACTAAATGCAGAAATAGAAAGAAATAAAAACAAGAGATGCATGTGAATAAGAAGTGAAAAGAAGGAAAAAAATGATACAAAAGGACATTGAGACTCCTGGGATGGCCAATCCTAAGGAAAATTAGAGACCTATGGACGAGAACAATATTTAGAAGTTGAATATGACACAATCTTCATTATTTTTATTAATAGAATTATATCCCTACAAGAAACTCAATGGAGATGCAAAAATACAAGTTCTCTCCACAATAACACTAATGAAAAAATCTTCCCCTAGAGGCAAATTTGACTTGGTACTTATAAAAAATGATTAGAATTCATTCCCCATGAATGGAGGAAACTTTCCCCATCAAAATCCCTTGATTAGTGGATCTGGTTCCCAATACTAGGAATCTGCATTAAATGCCAGGGAACACATTCCTAGATTTTCTCAATCATTGGAGTTCCACAATTTGTGCCATAATTCCATAATATCTTGTTATTTACTATTGATCCTCCTATAGTAGGTAAAAAGTCCCTAAATTATCTCCTCCTCCAAATCTTCATAATCTGCCTAATATTCTCATAATATTCCACAAAAATAAATAATATTAGGCACAAATATGCAATTATTCATAAACCTTCCTAATGAATATATTAAAGTTAAAAATACATTATCTAATGCAAGGAGAGAGGTTTAATATGTCGAAGGATGGTTAGATGGACCTTAATTTATGTTTAATTTATAGGCATGGGCCTTAATTTATGTCTAATTTAGAGGCCCATCAGATGGTAAAAGGTTTATATAATTTATATTATATATATAAGTATCCAAGGATATCAAAACATGGGTGTTAAAAGGTGAATCCAAAGTAAATTAATTTATGTGACAAATGGTGTAATGTGAATTTATGTGTTTGTTCATGAAGTGTTATGATAATGTATAAAAGGAGAAAACATTGTAAGGAAAGTGTGTGTGGGTAAAACTATAATTGTGGAGTGAACAAGTCATCTTGGAATTTTTGCTATAACTATTCTTTTATTTATTTTATTTATTTATTTCTTTGGGATGCTTCAAAGGGTGAAATTTTGAGCATATTGAGGAGAGATCAAGACGAACATCTGCTTAAATTTTCACATTTTGGTTCGTTATACTTTCAAATAAAGACGATGTGGAAGGTAAGGGTTTTGATTGGTCCTTAAATCCATTTTAAACAAGCTAGCTTGGAAATTTTGCTATAATTCATTTTTGTGATGAATAAGACTATACATTTTTTTGCATATTGAGAAGATATCTCAAGGTATGTATGTTGGAAATTTAATATTCTAGTTCACTATAGTTTTGGAGATATACCCAGTGGAATTTAGGGTTTGTGAATGGTCTTGAAATCATTTTAAAAGAGTGACCTTCAAACTTTTACTATAATTCACTTTCTATGAAGAATTAGATCGTGAAATTTCGAGAATATTGAGAAAAATGCTCAAGATACATATGGTAGAAATTTCATATTTTGGTTGACTATAATTTTAGAGATATATCCTAAGGAATTTAAGGCTTGTGAATGGTTCTGAAATCAATTTCAAAAGAGTGATAATGGAACTTTTTCTATAGTTCTTTTTCTAGGCCACTACAAATGTGATTTTTTTAAAGATCTAAGGAGACATATGGAAGTGAATGAAGAAAACATTTCAAAATCAG
Source organism: Pinus tabuliformis (assembly GCA_031772625.1). NCBI lineage: Eukaryota > Viridiplantae > Streptophyta > Pinopsida > Pinales > Pinaceae > Pinus > Pinus tabuliformis. The sequence goes on along the minus strand of CM062816.1, from coordinate 1,676,857,176 downwards.
ATATAAATAATTGGACATGTTCCATGCTAGGATACTGAAGATGGGACATGTATGATATAATAAGATAGGATATGTGCCATATATATTGAAGGAAGTGTCACCCAAGTTTCCTTTATGTATTTCAGACTTTCGATAAATAAGATAAGTTTGATGAATTAGTTACCTTAATTTACTAATATCAATATTTGACTTTACCTTGAAATTTTACAGAGATTTGGATGGTTGGAGTCTTAAATGAATGTTCTATGAATTTAGAGTGTTTCACTAAGACCTTTGCTGATGATGTTTACCTTTAGAATCTATATGAAGGATATAACTATTGATATTGATAGAGTCTAAAGCTATTGATGGAAAAATATGAATCTTTGGATTTTGATAATAGAGAGACTGCTTTAATGTCTTAAATATTGAACTTGATCAAAAATTATCCTTAAAGAAAAAAATTTTACAATAATTCTAGTAGGTACTAGAGAATTGTTCTAATTACTAGAAAAAAATGCAAAAAGGGAAAAAATACTTGAAATAATATTGTAACTTTTGATCTTATAATGGAAGAAATTTCGTTATACTTATCAAACTAAGAAAATCATGTTGATTGTTAGAGATTGTAGAAATAGTGGATTGTAAGTTTACTTTTGTAACCTTTTATTGAAAATATTCCCTCAGAACAAATTTTGTTTTTTGAATTATTGTAATTTGAACAAGTTACAAGAAATAGCAATATCTTGTAGTTATTGAAAATGAAAATACTGAGAAAACATTGTCATTTACTTGCTTTACAACTAACCATTACACACACACACACACACACATAATTTAGTTTGATATATAAGTAGGAGACATGCCTCCTTTACTTACAATATCCTTTTTTACTATTACGATATATTATGAACAATTTTTTCTCTAGTTGCAGGATTTTGATGTAATCTTAATCTATTTCCATTACCAAAGGAAGAAATTCTTCATCATCAATAATACTTATCTTCACTAATCCATTATAAAAAAAATTATCTATCTCATATTGCCCTGACCAATGAGTAATAAGCTTTCCTTTAAAATTCTTAAATCCAAAATCAAAGAGAAGAGTTGAATCTCCTAGTTTAAATTTCTTCCTTCTTATGAAATTATCATGCCATTTCATTCTCTATTGGTGGGTGAGTGTGGTCTGTTGAATTACTTATTGTCATGTTTCATCTAATTCATTAAGTTGCATTATCCTTTGTTGTAATTTCAAAAGTATTCACTTGGAATTCAATAGGGAGAAGAAATTATTTACCATAAACTAATTCATATGGTGTGAAGCCAATTGCATTTCTCCATGTAGTTATATATGCCCAAAGTTCCTCTAGAAACCAATCTACGCAATCTCTATGATGAAGTTGGATTATTTTGGTTTGCGATAACCTATTGAAATTTGTTGGTGGATTCCACTTTCCCATTCGCTTGTGGATGGTATAGATAATATTTTTAGTTTTTTATTTAATATTGTATTATAATATTCTAGACAAGCCTTGATGTAAATTGTGTACCTTGACTTGTAACATTTTCCCTAGTGTTATCTCAAAATCAAGCCCTGGAAGGCTGCAAACCAGGAAGACTTCAAGTAACTGTTTCAAACCAATCTTTTGACTAAGGCTTAGCCTCCTTAGCCTGAGAGGGCTCTCTCAAAGGGTTATTGATTTTGGTTAAGAATAAGATGGCTAACTCTTGTGACATAACAGTGACAAATATAAAGGCTGGACAAACATTTCATAAGTTTCCATTGGGCCTATGGAGTCAATCACACTTCAGTAAACAATAGTACTGCCTTTACATAGAAGTCAGGGCACTTAGCATTTGAATATTCAGAACACAACACATATGGAACCACAACTCATAAATGCACACAGGAAATCAGAGCACAATCAGTGAATTCTGAGTGATTGTACACCTATGCAACTGTAAAAGACATTAAGGAAAAGATAAAATCATACATTCTGAACATAGAAATCCTTCATGAATCCTGAGAAGAAAAGCAGCCAAATTATATTACTGAACTCTGTCTTTACATAAGCCAAAACAGTACTCTGTTATAAAATTTCCAACCCTCATTACATTGTTGTTTCAGCTATATATAGAAACCTTATTCTAACTAAATCGAGCTTCCTCCTCCAGCATGAGGGGAATTCGATAACTACCTCTAATGACACCTATCAGCTATTTAACCAACTAATAAATACAATAAAGTGCTGACTGGAGTTTTTAAAGAGTTCTAAATTAACTATAACTCTAACTCCTTTTTCCATGCATATGGCTTCTCCTTGTTCTTTGACACCTGGTCTTCTTTTCGATTTGGCTGAGCTGGATGTTTAATACTCCATATCGACCTTGAACACTGAATCTTTTAACTGCTCAGAAGTATTAGGAGATTTCCCTTACTTCTCGGTTCTAGTTTTCCTCAAATTGCTCGAATGTACAGAAGTATGTCTTCTAGCCTTTATTAACCCAAAATATGGACCACTGCCACGTTCTTGATGTGTTGTAAGCTGCATCGATGGACATGTGTGCAGGCAAAAGTTCTTTGTATGCAAATCATTTGATACCTCTTGAACGGTGATAAAGGGACTTTACAACAGAAATTTAAAATTGGGTCGAAATATTCCACCTTTTTAAAGCATCCACCTGTCTTGATCTGATTTACTATTGTTGCTCTAGCTGATGTCTTGCATACCCTTTTGGCGTTTCCCTTTCAAAATTCCCGCTCATAATACAAAACTGCCTGTCTGCGTTAAAATCATCACCTACAGCAGTTTCGTAGCGCGCTACGAAACTGCTGAATTATTTGAAACAACTTGCCTTTGACCCGAGATCTTTATCACCCAAACATTTGATTGCCAAAAACTCCCTTCGACTTTTCATATGTATAACAGGGATTTACATTTCTTCAAAACAATAAGACCAAGCAAATTTGACAAAATTTGGAACAAAACTTTTCTTGAAAAGAAAATTCATTTAGCAGGTAACTGGCCTAGCTGTGCCTTCAGGTCTTCAATTTTCTTCTTCATAGCTTTATTCCCAGCTCTTAGTTGCATATTTATCCTTCTAATGTACCTGGCCTCTCTGATTGCTGGTACTGTCCAGGTGTGAAATTGTGCATGGCCATCAACTACTGAATTCAACTGGTTTTCTAGGGTTTCACTCCCTTTCCACAGAGCTTTACGATAATTTGCATACATGACTGCACGTTTTCTAGCAGCTTTCTTCAATTTGGCAATCTCATATCTAGCTGCTTCTAATTGGCTCTTTATGGCTGCTATATTATCTCCTTGAGATGTGGTGACTGTTCTGCTTGTATCTTTTTGCCTAGCTTTCCCGGTTTCCTCTGTTCTTGGCAGCGCTTCTTTTAATTGCTTCCTTGTAATAGGTCTTCTGGGTTTAAAAATAAATTCTTCACCTGGCTCATCGAATTTAAGCCTTTTTGAGGCCTTAGACTTCTTGGTACCTTCTTGCGGTGACTGTGTCAAATCAATATGGACTGGTTCAGACTGCTCGAATTCAATGGCCTGTAATAAATCATTCAAACTTGCCTTAGACACTGGGCTCTCTTCAACTGCTATGGCTTTACCCTTTTCCTTCTTTATCTGGCTTCTTGTCCTTATCCTTGAGGCTGCTTCAGATCTGCTTGCTTATGGTATAGTCTTCTTATCATGAGTTTTTTCCTTTGTTGATTGCTGAGGTCGATCTTGAATGATTAGTGGCTTCACTGGTTTTCTTAGCTGTGACTTGGTTTTCTTTTTAGCTCTTGCTTCTTTTTGGAGCTCAGCTATTGTGAATTCTCTGGCTGGTTGTGGAGTAAGGCCAGTCTTGCTTTGGAATCCAGCCATGAAAATAAACGAATTCCAGTCTCTGCCTATCTTTTGGAGGCCATCTAAAACTAGCAACTTGATCAAACCATGATGAAACAAAGAGGTTTCACAGTCCTCTTTCCTCAGCTGCACCTTATCACACATCTTACTCAAACTGCGAAACAAATAAAAAGGAATGTCTATGGAGACTTTCCCCGTGAAATGCAAAAGCAGTTTGAAATGGTAAGAATAAACCTTATTGTACCTTCCTTCACAGGTCAAGTATTTCTGTATGCAGGTGAGAAGAAGAGCATAATGTTCCTTGACATAATTCCTGGGCACTGCTTTTGTTAAATCTTCGTTTACATATGCCTCCTTTAAAAACTCCTTACAAGGATTCATGTCAAACTTAAAATTTTTAAACCATTCTTCTCGTCCTCTTGGGATCTCTGTCACAGCAGATATTGCTTCTGGAGAAACCTGTACTTCTAACATGGCTACCTTTGAATTTAAACCAGTGAAGTTTAGCGCAAATTCTTTAGTTACCTGCGCATGTCCTCCTTGTAGCTTTTTACAAAAGTTCCAGCACCCGGCATCTTTGAACGCTTTCTTCACACCTTCATCCCTCAGTGTTATGTCCAGGCCCTCAGGTTCAGTCCTCTGGCATTTACCAGATCTGTGCTCTTTTTTCTCCATTTTTCCTTCGAGATCTTCACACACAAAGTCTAACAGCTATGGTTGCAATGGTGATTCAACTCCTTTTTAATTCAGCCTCGCTCGAAATCAGCCTCGCTTGAAATCAGCCTCGCTTGAAATTCAAATTCTTTCATTTAAAACTCTTCAATACATAATCAGGCAGATTTGTCACTCATGCAGCACTTACGACTATCATTAAGGTCTATGCACGGTAAAATCCCTTGGGAATGATATTTTTGTGCATATCAATAGATCTAGTGGTGTGGTAGTGGCAAATGAGCGTTCAAACATGATACGAAAGGTACATAAACTGACATGAGTAGACACAACTGGTGACTCACCTATCGGACTTGACATTTCGGGAAAGATTCACTGCGAAATGCACGAATCCATGATTTCGTAGTGCTGTTAGTTTTAAATTCTAATGATGCACTGCGAAACGGCCTAATCATGACGCGCTGCGAAATTGCTTAACCATAATTGCGTTGCGAAATTGGCAAATGGGATTACGCTGCGAAATCACTAAAAGACACGGTGACTCGGATAAGACAAGACATGGCTATGGAACAATGATGGGTGGAGGAGAACCAATAGGAGTCGAGTATGGTTTGAGTTAAAAACTTTTAAAACTCCAAATCCTAAGTGAGGAAAAATAAAATGAAATCAACTTAACACAGACCTTTGTCATCGGACTAGGACAGACAATTATATGCATCAAATTTTTAGTTCTAAGTGATAACACCTAGGAACATCAAAACGAGTGTATATTTCCTCAACTACAAAATCTACAACTACTTATTCAATGCCTCGAAGAAGAGTTTTAGCTTCTACCCATTTAGAAACAAAGTTTGTACATACTAGAATATACCTATTTTCCCTTGAAATTGAAGTGATGAGTCCTATGAAATCTAAAGCCCATTTTTCAGGAGGCTCTAAAGTTCTTAAGGTTATAAAGGCATTTCTTTATATTGTATTGGTCAACCCATGTGTTGAAAATTATGATAGATCCTAACATAATTCTTGGCATCTCTAAGTAGAGTAGGAAAATAATACCCTAAGTGAAGGACTTCATAGGATGCTCTTTTGTCAACAAGATTAACTCTACATGTTTTGTCATGACATGCTTTCAATATGTCAAATATTTCATATTCTTGTACACATAGTTGGAGGATCATATTTAGTTCTATATGGAAGGTATCCCCTTCAACCCAAGAATACGTGGAACTTAGTCTAACAATGTTCTACTTTTCTCTAAGTGAAATATTTTGTGGTAATTTTCCTATGGCCAAGTGATTAAAATTATCTATAAACCAAGAGGAGTGGTAGGTGTATGCAGGGAGTAGTTCCTTTTAATTCCTGAAGGACAAATTGAATTATATTACTCATGGAGTATAAGAAAATCCTCTAATAATCTTGCTAAAAGCTATGCTCTTCTTTAGGACATTATTTTGGTTGCTTGCTTCCTAATCAGATCTCTCATTTATAATAGGAGACCAATAACACTATTCACCATCTTTCTCTGGAAACTTCTCCTTTATAATCTAAATTCTGTCATCTCCACACAAGAATCATGGAAAATATATAATTAATTTCAAATGCTAAAGAAAAACATGTTCTAAGAGACATTAACCATTTCACGAATAGGTTGTCTTTCCAAGTCCTATCAATTTTTTCTAGAGTCATGACCTTTTAAAGGAACTCAAAAGGTAGGAAATGATCCCATACATCAATGTTATGAATAAAATAAAATAAATTTATTGGAGATAATATGTACCACATGCATAGAATATGGAAGCTACATGTCATCTTGGGTTTGTCGAGAATGAGTTAAGTTGAGCCATCAAATTGTGTTATATAAGTACAAAGATAAATGTTTCCATGTCTAATTTATTGGCGAGAGGTATCAAGAAATCATTCTTGTTATTTGGATGGATTTCTAAATGATGAGGAGGAGTTTCTATATTTGAATAATGTTTAATATCTAGGTCTATATCATCCCTCAAAACGATCCCCCCATACAAGATGGTAGTGGGAGATTTTTTGCATAGAGTAAGACTACAACACCAGGGTTGTGGAACGTCAGAGAAATTATTTTTGAAATCATCCCCTATTTCCACACATTTAATAGATGGTTTTTTAATACATTTCACAAGGTAATTCACATAGGGGACCTCTCTATTATATCTCTTTGGATTTGTCCCCAAAATAAATTATGAGGAAAGTTGGGACCCTCAGTGTAATTGGAATAGTAATTAGAAGGAGCATAAGTGGAAATTTAGATAGGGGTTTTCATCTCATGAGACGAGTAAACATCTCATTTGGAATGGAGGATAATAAATTAAGGAAGAACAATGTAAGGATGCATAGGTAGTCGATGAGGATGTTAGAATGGAGATATTGGTGCTAAGTAGGAAGGTTAAATAAATATCAGTTTAGGTGGACACACTGACTAATATACTTTCTACTTATCATTAGGTGATCCAAGAATTGAGTATGAAAATTCAACATCTCCAGCTCTAGGTTCAAAACTGATGGGATATATAACAATGAGAAGCTCATAGAAATGAACATTGAGTGTATTTAGCAAATTCAACACGCCCTGTTCCAGTTGGATTACTCAGCCTTAATGGGGTAACCTTTGTCCACAATTTTATTATCACATATGATTGGGAATCCATATTAGTTTAAATTTTGTTTAATTTCTACTACATGTTAAATATTAGGCCTTTTCTATAAATTGTGTCCTTATGGATATTAATACAATAGCCTTTTCAATTTTTAGGAATGGTTGTACTATTTTTTCATCACTATTTCATTCATCAAGCCATTGTGTGTTTTCTAATTTAGTTAAATATTTTTCTAGTGCATACAAAATAAATTTCTTAACTGAATCACCATGTAATATTTTCATGTATCTAGATCTACAACTTATACATGCAACAATTTTAATTAATCAAGGTCTTCCTAGGATTAATATATGAAAACCCAACTTAAACTTATGTTGTAAAACCATAAAATCCACTAGTATTACCAAGAATCTAAGTAAACTATAACATCTTTTATCACTCCTTCAAATTTTATTCCAGATATGTCTATTAATTGTAAAATTGTGGGTGTGTGAAGAAGATTAGATCATTGTAATTCATCCATAGTTCCTTTTGTCATGACATTAATTTATTCTCCTAGACCTATTGAAGTATTTGAATTTGAAACTTTATTGATATGAATTTTAACAATAGGGCTCTTAGGGTCAACATATTTTTCCATACAAATTCTAACCAACATTAGATCTACGAACTTTTGTATAACGTGCATTGTTTGTGGATATTTTCCTTTTTCCTCCAAATTTCTTTGAACATTCCCTAATTGTTTTAGCATAAATCCGAATATATTTTACTACTTGTAGTAAATAAATTTTAATGCAAACATAATTTAATTCATCCAATAAATGATATTTAGATCATTTGATTTTCTATTCAATTTTAACCTTTCTAAGAAAGGAGATTTAGACAACTGAGGTTGATCTACTAAAGGATAAGTTTCTTTTATTAGGATAATAGTATTATTATTGTTTTATTGTTTAGGAGTTTCCTCCTCAAATTGTTCTTCAATAATAACAAGAGAATCTTTATGAACTAGTTTTCTTGATCCAAGAAGAACATCATTTAAAAAAATAGGAGTAATCATATAGGTTGGAAAATTTTGTACTTTTATATTGTAAGTGAATTGAGCTACTTATTATTGGGATTTGGAATGAGTTGCGAATGTAACTTATTAGGTCTTAGATGATATTGGTTTGACAATAATTGTAGTTGTTGTGCTTGTGGCACGTGTGTTGTTAAGGTTGAATAACATAGGATTGTTGAATTTTTGGGGAATACTAGATTTATAGAGGATATTGTGGAAATTGTTGAAGATATTGTTGATAATTTGGCATATTACCATAGTTATTCCGTTTCCATCCTTTTTGCGAAGGCCGGTTTTGAGCTTTCTAGGGCATAGGAGGAATCCAATTTTGTTGGGGTATTGTCGGTTTCAATAATAAGAATTAAATCATTGTGTACGGTCTTGAAATATTCATGATGCTCATGGTTGTCAAGATCCCTTTGATGCAACAAAAAAAAGTTGTTTGTTAATTTTTATTTCTCCTTGATAGATTGCTTTAAGTTATGGTATTGAAGGGAAATTTTCTATTGTATGTTTACCTACAAAAATTCCAAAAAGTCCAATATTATTCAAAGGAAATTCCCTTAAAGGATGTTTCTTCCTACCTTTTGGACAAAAAATGGACAAAGATGTATTCTCTTTCCCTTATTTTTTCGTAACCTTTAATGTATCTAATTGTGAGTTAAGAGTACTAAGAATACCAATTTTAAAATTCTACAATAAATTGTCAATCGTAGCTCTACTTACCCCTCTAATATTTGATTTCTTTACTCTAGAGATAGTATCTCTAGGTCGGTTACCATATTTATCATTTTCTCAAGAATTTGTTTGCATAGATCAAAATTTATGGATAAAGTAATTTAGGCACATCTCCTTCACCCATGAGATTGAGTATATAAATCCATTCATCTCTAATTCCTTGAAGTAAAATAAATTTAAGAGTATCCAAATCCAAATGATGCTTCTCATCTCTCTTCACATTGTAATCAAATCATTCTAAATAATCTTCAAGACTCCCATCCTCTTTTTGTGACATTTTGAACAATTCTTGCAAATATTGATTTATACAATAGCCTTTATGTTTTCCAAGAAATAATTGGGGCATTTAAATCCAAATTTTGGAATTATTAGTTCCAAATCCATTAAATCAATGCAAAGTTTCATCCTTAAGAGTAGATAGAAATAAATTAACTTTATGGTTATCATTAGAGTAATCATAACTACAAGATAATACATCAAATTCAAAAAGGAATCTTTTAGGAACTTTTGTTCTCATACCACAAAAATTAGGTACTAATAATAGTGAAACATTTTTAATCTAATCATTTGTTATTGGATCTACAATAGGAAATCCAAATTCACCTTTTTAATTTGTTCTTTTTTTTCTTCCTTCGTCTACCATGATACCTTGTACAAATTCCTTTGGCTAAGAAAAATATTTATGTTCTTCCATTGTATTATCTGTAAGTAGTAATTATTGTCATTGGTCACTAGGTAAATCTTCCTCGTATAGATAGGATATAGGTATGACAACATGTTATGGAATAGATACTCCTAGAACTATTTCTTTTTCTTTAGCTTTACCTACTTTGTGAGAAGCCACAATTTTACCTATTTGTCCTCTTGTATTTATACATGTAGATGGGTGAGTCGATGGCATGGATCTTAGTACACCATGAGTTGGAGTAGAAGGTGGAGGAGCACTACCAATAAAGCTACCCTAGGATCTTTACATCTAGGTGCTTTAGTGCTAGGATTCATGCATCATGATTTAATTTTAGTAAAAAAATGATTCAAAAAAAAAAAAAACAAAACAAAACAAAAAAAACAAAAAACAAAAAAACAAAAAAACAACAACTAACTCCTTTAAGCACTTCTTTGACAATGATGCCACGAATTTCAAGCAATTTATAGATTAAATTCTATTACATTAAATTATCAAACCATGGATGTAATCTTGGGAAGTTCTTACACCATATGTGTAGGAATTGGTCCATTATTAATCTCCTAAATTAGGAAAAAAAATACCATCTATCAAAACACTTTTACCCTTCAAAGAAAGTTGTTTCAAATAGAATAAAAAATATGGAGTCATTACTTTGATTACTTTAATTTGTCATTTATGATTCACAAGTTTATAGCCTAGATCAAAATATTTCATCCAATAATGACTTGAATGTTCTTATATTTAATTGATCAAATGATATCTTTGTTGGAAAATTGTGTATCAATACACTTATTAATCCCATTCATTAACCATGTGCATAACAATGAATTCATAGAAATTAAATTACAAGAAATGAGTGAAACTAAAATGAACTCATTGCATAAATGAAAGACAATTGATCTAAAAAAAAAATAATATAGCGCATACCAATTCCCTGGGGCCTTCTTAGCTTAGGCTTATGCTATTTTGAGGAGTTACAAAGCTAAAATAAAATCAACACCATGCACACAAATCAATGCATGAATATCAACATTTTTTATATTAATAATCATAGTAAATTATAACACAATATTCTTAATCATGTTTCCCCGTAGGATTTATAAATATTGTATATATATAAGTTACAATAGTTTCTTGAGCTTATGATGGCTACAAAAATACCCATAGCTCGTGGTCCTTTAATCAATGGTGACTACCAAATCAAAACAGGTTATGTAGTTAACTCGATCACCATGTCATGGAATTGATCATTTCTTAAGAATTTCATGACATGTATGCATGAACTTAATTACATGATTCATTTGACTGAGTTTTGAGTTGATCCAATTAAAGACTTTGATGACATGCATTGAACTCTGATTTTACCATGCTTACCTCTTACCCTATTTTATGTAGAACCACTTTGGAGAACATATAACCATCCATAGAAAGTCTAGAATTAAGCAAAAGTAGTATTTTTTCATCTAGACTTGTGTTGGACACCTAATCCTCAATGGGTTAGTGTGGAAGCTGAATGGACAAAAGGAGTCCAAGAGACCTTTGGATGTGAAACCCAACGGTCACAACAATATACTATAAATGTATATCTCATGTTAATAAAAAACTGTACTGCATGTTTTATCTTTCATATTTTCTGGTTGCCCATGTGTGTTTAACATGGTATCAGAGCGGGCGATTGCTGGTCCTGCTCCAATTTGAGCCACTTGTTTTGTGGTCTCTATATATATGTCAGTTATGCGTTACCTGACCTCCGAATCTGCCTTATTCCCCTCAGACCTGAGATAACCTGCCTCTGCTAGCGCTGCACATCTGTCCATATCATATTAACGCTGTCCCATAACAATTGAATGCGTTTGAATATTAATGTTGTGCGTTGAACTGGCCTGACATGCTGATAATTGAATGCTAGTATGAGCACTGTCTGAACGCTACTGTATATTAAATCATAGCATTTCCTTTTGCAGTTTTAGCACTGAGGCTGACACGCCACCATCGATGAAGGTCCAGCTCCTGGTACGCATTGTTGAATGGCATGCGAATGGTATGTGTATGATTCAAGTTTGAATGCGTTATGAAGTTGAATGCAGTTGTTTGAATGCGTTATGAAGTTGAATGCGTTTTGGTATCAACGTTTGGTTATGTTCGAAGTTTGAATGCATATTGCATCGATTGTGGCTGAATCATTTGAACACTGTTGAAGCTTACCAAACGGGTGCTCATTTGAACGTTGTTGAATCTGTTGAGCCACACAGAGATAGCATAGTCTCTATAGTTATCTCAGCGTTGAACCTGAATAGTATACGTTGAATGGATTTAACACAGCATTTGTTGAATATGGTATATGCCTATGCGTTTGAATTGTTGTGTTATTAACGCTGTTGAATGAACATTGAATGGCCTGTTGAATATTAACGATGTGCCGACAAAAGGAGTTCATTCCAAATCAGTATATGCGTGGGAGACAGATGCGTAAAATGGTTTCCATTTGAATGGTATTAACATTGTTTTAACACTATTGAATGATGGTATTAATGTTGTTCCATATTTTGTTTCATTGCTGAAAAGGGAAGTCTTATTCAATCAAATGATCCTTTGGAGGCTGTAGCATGAAATTTGGTGTTACTTGCCCATGCTGCTCTCGTAGAGAGCTTGAAATGAAACCCCGACGGCCTGAGCATTTGAAGAATAGCTTTTTGGGGGCGATCTCTGGAAGGTATTAGGTGCTGCAGATTTCATTGGAAACTCTGACAGATTCTTACGTATCTCAACCTGTGATGCAACACTCAGATTGTGGTCTGAAAATACCGTGTGATCAACAAAATTCGTGGATTGTTTGAGGAGAGTTTGAGAAAGAGGCTGGGTTTTCTTTCGTCGAGGAATGGGATTTCGAAGACTTGCCTTGACATCCTCAAAGTGTTTTGTTTTAGGATCTTCTTCTTCTTTGGATTGATCTTGACTACTGCTGCTTTTGCTTTGTTTGAGACTCTGTTTGAGATGATTGAAATATGGAATCCACTACATCAGCCCTCATGGCTCCCCCATTGTGCCTCAGTTAAAAAAAAAAAAAAAATCACTGAGAGGGCATTTCTAATGAGCTTTTGGTAATCCCATAATTGGCATTTCAACATCCCATCACTCCTTGTGTGTCAACCTGTCGACGCCTCTTCGTTATCCATTTTGTTCACGTAGGTAGCCGAATCTCACCAATGGGTTACTCACCTTGAGCCTTCAGTGCTCTATCATCTCGCACAACATGATTGGTGTGTACTACAATAGCCTAAGACACTATTTTCTTGTGGCATTTATTTGTGTGTTTTTCGCATTAAAGACACCTGTGCATGCCTAAATATCATATGGTGCCAAACCTTGTTGGATATATGTTGTGGATATATGTTGTGCTTCAATGACCGTGTAATGGTATTTCCGTTGTGCGTTATCCAAAAGGTGTGCTGGTTAAAATGATGATTTTATGCTTTGAATATGAGTTGGAATACAGTGGTATGTTGTCTGCGAGTCCGTTTTGGTGTAGGTATGGTTACAACGTTATTTGAGCCATTTCTATGTGAATTGATATGGTATAATGTTGAACGTTTTATGGTGTTGTGCATTGAAAAAAAAATAGACAAAGAGGAGCCTATCTCAAGAAGTTGAGTTGGTTGTAGCTTATCCAAAGAGGAAAAGTTGGTTTCAAAGCATCTTCAAATCAAGTTCTATCAGTTTGTGTTCGAGTTGTCCTTTGTGGGCATATTTTATCACTGTAAAAGAGTCAAATCTCCTTAATAATTGGCTGCATATACATATGAAGCAGGGGCGAGTATTCTCTAATCTCCTGGAGGTTTTCCTGAAACTGTGCATAGTTGGAAGGCTCTTGAAAGGTCATGGTAAAATGCTATGGTATATATGACCAGCACTATACAGTTTGCTAAGTATTTGGACATGTAAGGAAGTCTATCATTGCTGTTTTAGCATGCTAGAGATTCATTCCAATGCCCATGACATGGTGTTATAATTATTGAAGTTTTGATAGCCATCATTTCTGATTTGAAAATAAAGGAGTACTTGAAGGATCCAAGCAAGTTTGCAGTTGTTGCTGCCCCAATTGTGGCATTGTATTTAAAACCCATTATAGTTTCTGTCTACATATATATGCATTGATTCCCTGATTCATTTGCTGCACATTTATACAAGATATTGCTATGTACTGTAAGTGGATATTACTTTTCTGCATTAAGTAATAATTGTGATCAGTTTTTAAGGTGTAAATATGACATTGAAGAAAAATGGCCAAAATCAGTGAAGTATTAGAGTTCATGAAAACTCTTATACAATCTACTGTTGATGACACATTACAAATCAGCATAGGATCTCTCTCAGAAATTCAGACATGTCTAAAAAATGCATAGATTGATTTTTTGCAGCTTGAATCATAGCTACAGCAAGAAGAGCTACATCAAAATAGACATCATTCTGAACCTGTTTTTGTTCAAAACATTGAGACTGCAACCCATCAACAGCAAGTCAATAATGTTACCGTTCATTCAAATAAAGCAGCAGTTGTACATGCAGATGCAGAAACTCAGCCAGCACTTCCCAAGCCTATCATCAGACCTTGGGAACAGCTTGTCCACAACAAGCACAGAACTGGTCTTGGATATGACAAGGACTTGTCCTTTCATATTCCAGACTATGCCAAGCCCATTCAGTCTCAGAGTGCTAGATTTATTCATGACAGTTCACCTGCTCCTCATGACAGTTCACCTCCAGTTGTTCCAGATTCTACTCCTCTTCCACCGCAACAACAACAACAACAGATTGTGAAATTCCAACACTGTGACCGAGTTGGCCATTTGAAAGATCATTGTTTTGATCTTCATCCATGTAAGCACTATCATAAAACTAGCCATTCTTCACACAAATGCTTTAGCAACAAACAACCTGCAAGAACAAATATTCATCTTGGATGGATCGATTCTTGGCAATGGGCATCAACAGCCAACAAGATATTCAAATCACATGTCAGAACTTGTTCCAGAGTATTGAACAGTCTTGCAGTTGAGTTTTCTCCATCATCTCACCTTGTATCTGACAGGGGGGGAAATGATGGTCATCTACAAGCTTCAGAGTCACATCAAGCGAGCCTGAGCCACAACTTGTCACAACAATTTCAGAGTTGTAGCGAGAGACAAAGATGCCCATGAACATGCCTTCAGTTGGCAATCTCGGACACTTCCTCTAGCAAAAGACTTCAGCTTCTTGCCAGTGCTGGAAGAATTCCAGGAACAAAATTGAGAACACTTCCTCTAGCAGAAGACTCCAGCTTCTTGCCAGTTTTGGAAGAGTTCCAGGAATTGCATTAAGCATTCCAGAGTTGTTGGTCATCCTTAAACCATCACAGTTTGAGACTTCCCTTTTCAGGTTGAAGTTCTCCCTTTTATGCGGGGTGAGACCTCCCTTTCATGGTTGAAGGTTTCCCTCTTCAAAACAATATGAGCACTTCCCCTAGCAGAAGACTTCAGCTTCTTGCCAGTTTTGGAAGAGTTCCGGGAACTGCACTAAGCGTTCCAGTGTTGGTGGTCATCCTTAAACCACCGCCCTTTATACCAACATTTCAAAGAGCACATTCAGCCTAGTGCTACCATGCATTTTTGTACATTTTGTATTACATCTCTCTTCTTGGACTCATACATAACCCTTCGGATTAAGGGGGGAATGTTGGACACCTAATCCTCAATGGGTTAGTGTGGAAGCTGAATGGAGGAGTCCAAGAGACCTTGGGATGTGAAACCCAATGGTCACAACAATGTACTATAAATGCATATCTCATGTTAATAAAAAAATGTACTGCATGTTTTATCTTTCATATTTTCTGGTTGCCCATGTGTGTTTAACAACTTGTGTAACGACATTTATCATCAATATCACCACATGATTTGTAATTCTTGTAGAAAAAAGTTAGTAAAATTATTTTCAAACTTGTAAATCAAAAGGTGAAAAATATATGAAATAGACAAATTTACCATAGAATTCCTTTAAATATGCACATTCTATAGGAAATGAGGATATCATGGGAACAAGCGTGATAATGAGAAACAAAGTAAGGATTTAAAGGTTAAAAAGTGTAACTAAGAGTGACAAAAAATTTCCAAATTAGGAGCCTAACAAACATTAGCAGACTGAAGCAGGGTAGAGGTTGAAGTAGTAGCATGTGTAGCCATAGGTAGATGTAGAGACATCAATTTCATTTAGCTATTCACTTTACTAGCCACATAATTTTCTATGGAACCAACCAAACCATTGACTTACTATCCCAGATTCAATTTGTTAGGGTCAATATCAAGTCTTGATGCATTAGGAAAAATATGGTATAGAACTTTAGTTTGGGAATAAACCATATCAAGCTACTGGGCATTAAAAATGACCTCCTCAATTGTCATCCATAAAATATAGACATATTTTGATATATGGTAACGAGGATTCTAGAAACCATTCTAATAGAATTTTTGAGAGATGTGAGCCTTAATCATTCAATTCCTTCTCTACCACACTTGGATGTGATCAAATATATGGGTGGAATTATGTTACTAAATTGTAGAAAAAAGCTTGGTCTCTAAGACATGTGAAACAAATAACTAACATTTATTTAGAAATACCAAAGCAAAGGTAGGAAAGATTGTAGCAAAACTCCTTTTAGCTCAAAGTACCACTTTGGCGCTATGCTTGTCAAGGTGAATTGGAAAATAATTAACCCGATGAAGTCATCCACTAGCAAGTTTGATGATAAATAATAGTGAAACATCATCATCGGGTCATCTATGAGATTTGAAAAATTAGGAAAATTCAACATCACAAAAAATGAAAGCCTCCTCTAAGTGACCAAGTTCCAACTTCTGAGGTTCTATCCTAACATCTAGTTAGTACTCACAAAAGAGATTCCTAGGTTGTAACTAGTGTTAGGTGTAAAAGGAGTGTTCATTTTATATCTAGGAGTATGACTGAAATTAAGGAAAAACTTGAAATAATTAAGAATTCATCGGCTCATTGAATTCAAGAATAATTGAAAGGGATTAACCCCTATTATCATCCATGAGGGTGGAAGAAATCAATTCATTGTGTTTCCAAAATCTAGGAAGGAATTATTTCCAATCGGTTTCCCTAAGAAGGGAAAATATCCACTAATAAAATTCCTAAACCCCTATAATGGCTTCACCCTATAGGAATTTGAAAACATGGAAAGGATATACTTCCCAATGAAGGAGTTGAGGTGGGGATGTGTACATCTCCAAATGGAATGACATGCTAGAATCAAGAAAGAATCGGGTTGTCCTAGTTTCAATATGTTACATATTGAACAAAAAAGGGTCCCACACGATAAAAAGGAAAGAGTTGGGGTTGCATGCCACTACTAGACATGGGAAAGTGAGGTACTGTACCTTCACTTGGTTCCCCTATAGTGGTAGAGATTGTGCTTATGGATAGGGTACTCACAATAGGAGGGTATTGATGCCCACAACAACTCCCCCTTAAATTTTGAACTAAGAATGAAGGGTGTATTAGATATGATCTGCAAATATATGAAAATAGAAATATGCCCAGAAATAAAAATATTTTAATATATAAATGCTTCTCTTTATTAATGAAAACCCTTAAGGTAGGGTAACACCATACATTCACTCCTTAAGGAAGGAGAACACTCCACAAGCCATATTCTTTCCAATAAAATAATCCTTGACATGTCTCACTGGGGAGTCTCTAGCCTCTATATAGGCTTCATACATACAATACCATGTGCCATTTCCATGGGTCTCTCAATACCATATATCTAATAGAATCGGCTTATCACATTATTCCTTACTACTTGTGCCCCGTTACATGATGTGAGGTAACCACTTTATTTAATAACTATGGCCCATTTATTTATTATCCTTACATCTCATTATTACCTTGGGTACCTCCCTTTGTACCCCATAATATTCCCCCTAGGTATACTACATACTGGCATGATGATGTGGCAATGCCAAGCCACTACTGCTGCTAAGTGTTGAGTGTTTGGTTCTTCTTCTCACCTTTGTATGACTTATTGATAAGGAATCTTCAATGATCTTAAGTCTTGAGTTGTGATTACAAACTGATTTCCCTTTTGATTTTCTTGATTGATCAACTTGTGTGTTCAGATACAAGTGTGTGTTCCAGCAAGCTTCCCTCCTTCATATCCTCCTTCATCATCTTTCCATGGTATGATAGAATACATGCATCTGCAATTCACTCATGACGAGACAACATTACTCTGAAAACCCCCTAGTCTAAGATAGTGAATTTTGATCCATTAACTAAGTCAAAACTAGGTGACAGTTGGGGAGAGAGGCGTCAATGACTATGTAATGCACAGTTCCAAAAACAAGGGGTGAGGCTTGATCTTTGAGACTGCATGGTTTAGGCAGGGCTGAGGAACAAGACTGCCAGTTTTGAGAGCCATTTGGATAAGCTGAGGGGATGATCATTGAGAGGACACACTACGTAGTTTTTGGAGATAAGGGTGGTAGGGCTACTGTGAAATTACATAGTTCAAAGGCTCATGGGATGAGATTGAGGCTTATGATTGCACAGTGCACAATGAAGGCCAGGTTGGGAAGAATTATTGTGCAATTCTAAAGATGAAGGTTGAAGCTTGAGCGTAAAAATTTCACACTGCAATAGTCCTAGGAGACAGGAACTACTCGTTGTGCAGTGATAAGGGGCAAGGTCATAGCTATAGGATTGGAACTACACAATTCATAGTTCAGGGAGGCTGGGTGAAGCCAAGTTTCATAGTCGGAAAGCCTTCTCAGAAATGATTAAGTGTAAGACTGGTTAGACTAATGTGAATAGTGATAAGACATTGAATGCAATCTCACACTTAGAATAATTCATGACAATATAACATATTCATCTAGGTCACAAGAAAAACAGATTTCCCTCTATGTGACCGCTTAATGACCATTTATGATATGTGTGACACTTGAGATAGACTTTGAGATGACTATGACAACACTTGTGAGAAATTTCTCAAAAATTTGTAAATGAGTGCGACAGATGTTTACATAGTTATAAAAATTCATGTACACAAAGGTATACCCTTTAAACCATTAGAATATGATTCTACACCTCGTACGACAACCAATCATGCCAAAAGATGATAGTTTACCCAACTTGCAAAAGGGAGCAAAAATGCTTCAAGAAAGCTCATGAAATAAGCTTTGGTGTTTGTGACAACAATGTTCAAGACCAAGGAAGGCTCCAAAATTGAGTGTAAGCCAAAATTTTGGAGGGTGTTGTAGTAGCTACAACACTTGGCGACACACTAGTAGAATTCCAACTTCTCTGCCTCGATTAACTTCTTTTGTGCAGGCCCTCGGTTCCTCAGGGAGTATTGATTCATTATGCAAATTACTTTGGTCTCCCCACTTACCCCATGAATAGACATGATCCCCTTTATGCCTTCTCAGTTTAACACAACATAAGATTTAGTGATATCACAATGTTTCAAGTTGGGAAGGGTAGTGTAGCTCGCGAACTGAAGATTTTCAGAGTATAACTTTTCATCTTTGGTGGTTCTCTGCTACCAGTAGGCTTGGACATTACCCTAGTAGAGTCATGCTGGAACACAAACATTTCTCTACTACCAACGAGCTTGGATAGTACCCCGACGGAGTTTCTTGCTTCACCTCTTTACACAGGAAGCCTTTCTCTTCTTTCGCCTTTATTTATTTATTTTAAAGAGGATTTTGCATCGGAACTTATTCATTTTTGGGTGGAAGAGGGATCCCAACTTATTGAGAGAAGAATAAGTTGTTCCTTTAGAGAAACATATAGAGACCTATAATTTAGGTTTGCTCATTTATGTTTTTCCCCTTCTCCTCTTCTATTGGATAAGCATGAAAATGATGAAACAAAAAATCAATCATAGGCATAAGGTTTCCTGAATAGACATAGGTTCATGGTTGGACCAAAACTCTCCTTACGGACATATCATATTTTTTGTCAGAACTTCATCAACCAAAAGATATAAACAGCAGAAGGAATATAGACTAGAGGTTAGCCAAATGTTGAAGTGCCACAAGACTCTTTAGACTTCAAGCACAAACATACTAAGAAGCCAAAACAAGTCTAAGCACAACACTTATTCACATGATGAAAAAAAGGAGACAAATGACAAGAAAGAAAAAAAAAAAGAAACAAAACCATAAGACAAGCAAAAGAAGATAAACCAAAGTATAATGCAATAGAAAAGTAAGAAACTATAAGAGAGACTAAAGGGAACAACAAGAGATGGGTGCAAGAGAAGGAAAAATAATATGCAGTTAATCCTACTCCTAATGTAACAACTAGAAGGTCAAGGTCATGTATAATGGAATTTCCAATGTAGCCACTGTAATCGTTCTTGACTTGAAATTACAAAGATACAATCAATTAAAACATATATAAAGTAATGTGCAAGAGAAAATATTAGAGCTTGAATAATTTGCACAAAAATTTGAAGGTCTTGCCTATGGGTAGAAAGATGTGTCGCAACCACTACTTTCATCTAGTTCACATTCTTACCTCTCCGATGGAAAGTATAATTAGACAATCTTTGAATACTTCTTATGAATGCACCTTCTTCTATGTCATCTTATTTAGCAAGCACAAGAAAAGGATGAAACTTTTTTATTGCAATGGATCTTGCTAAGTAAGATCGCTCCAACCATTTAGCGTTGGATCATGAAATTTATGATGATACTCTTGAAAACCATGAAATCTTTGAAAATATGGATTTTCAATTGGAGGCACGTGGTTATAATGAGAATCTTGTGAGGTAAAATAGATTTGATCATATTCAACAATCATGTCGATACATTGAGGACTTGAAAAAACCATCAATAGAGACTAAAGTGCCTCAACTTCTTAACAAAAATCAGAATAGTGAGATGTTGAACAATGAAGATCGAAGGATGTAAAACAACTTCCATTGGATATACTGGTGGGAAAATGATAACGTGAATGAAAGTCATCAAAGACAGAATAATCATCAAATGAGCCAATTAAAGCATCAGATTCTCAATTTGTAATAAACAAATATAAATCAATTTGAACAGTTTTCTAAATGCTTTGAACATTCGAACCAAGTTCCTCGCAAGCCAAATGTGACAAACTATTTTCTTGCAGTTGGTGAAAAACTGTGCAAGCATCATAATCATGAAAATAATTTGAAAGGGATGTCAGTACAACAAATGCATGAGACCATTTACTATAGAAATTTACATGGTAAGTTCCTTAGATAGAACACCAAAGGACATAGCTCACAAACAGATCATAGATCAATGCACCAGTATTATTGATGTGGATAAAACCCTCAAAGAGGGAAACAATCCATGGCCTGAGCCAACATGACCACTTCAGGCAATTTATTAATAAAAGAAAGAAAATTTACATAAGCTTCTCTTATGAATGGTCACCCTATAAATGACCCTCTATGCTCTTTAAATAGAGATCATGGACAAATCGGCTGTTAAGCCATGGATCAAGTGTTAGTAATACCGAGGAGAGAATGAACCACTAGATCACTTCATGTCTAGAACATATTGTTGCTGTCAGATTGTAAGTTACAAAATTACATAGTAAAGAAACACACTTTACCTAACTCTACACTAGACCAAGTTATATTTAAATATTTCCTATGTGTTGGAATATCCTAATATCCCCCCTTAAGAACAACTTGGGATAGGATTGAAAGATGTACAAATATGACACAATAGGAGAAGGAAGGAGGAATTAGAGTGTATTCCCCCTTAGTGACAATGTTGGGTCCCTATAATACTAGTGATTACCCCATTACTATTGTAGTTCTACCCCTTATTTATATTGTTGTGCCCCTATTACCCCCATATTGTTATTTCTGTGCCCCATAGAATCCCTCTATTGTTATTTTTGTGGCTTTATATTATTATTGTTAGGTCGGCTGGATTATATTGTGACTCCTTAGACTCCTATATATAGAAAGGAGGTTTTGTCATTTGTATCATCCAAGAATTTTTCATTTATGTAATGTAAAGGAGGTTCCCCCTCGAAGAGGCTGAATTCTGAGGCGTTGATCTATCTTTTCTATCTTTTCTTGAGCTGGTTTCATAACATTTGGTATCAGAGCTTTGCATTCTAGGGTTTCACTGCTCCAAACAGGTCATCGTGGCATTTTCGCTATAACTTTTTTTCTGTGACGTTTCAGAAGTCGTAAAAAAAACCCATTTGAGAAGAAATCGTGCTGAACCTTGGGTCTGAATTTCAGAGCTTTTCGCATGATATTTGCGGAGATATGATATGAGGAAGTTGGTATTTTTGCAGACTCCTGAATTACATTCAAAACAGGTGACCTGGGGAAAATAATCATAACTTTCTCTCTGGGGATCAGATTGAAATTTCGTAAGAAGGTACAGAAAGAGGACGGACTGTAGTTTCTTGTGTGTGTTTCAGATTCAAAGGTTGAAACAGTGACTCGTGGCACGCCGTACAAGTCCGCTCTACTGAACCAGTCTAAAAGCAAGTCACTGTGGGAGATTTCACATAACTCTTCCTTGGAGAATCCAATTTGGCTCAGACTTGTGGCATTGGAAAGAGGACGCAGAAGGCTACTACAGGTAGCAATTTCAGAACTGGATGATTCGAAATTACAGAGATACATCAGATTCAATATCAGGCTTCTATAAAGTGAAAAAATGTGTGTAGTTTTTTTTTTTTTTTTGTGTAAGCTTGGTTTAACGGAATTCAAAGGGCATAGTAAAGCATTATTACGGTCACTGATGCCCCGAGGAAAGAAAATTCAAACACCTAGTAAGGAACCTCAAAGCTCTAGCATGACTCATGAAGAAGAGGAAGAAATGCTACATGATATATCAAAATTACAAGAACAAGCGCAACAAATGTCACGCTCACAAAAGCTAACAGAAGCTAAGATAAGTGGCGTGGAATCTAAGATAAATGGCATGGAATCTAAGATAAAGGGCATGGAAGCTAAGATGGATGATTCGAAGACAGATTTGAAGAGAGACATGGTAGATTTGAAGATAGATTTGAAGAAAGACATGGAAGAATTGAAGAAGTTGCTACAAGAAAGGGTCACTAATGGTGAAAAGGTAGTAAAGGAAACTCATGATGAGAACAAAATAAATGTTAATCATGATTCCATAGACGCTAATGTTGGATCGAAGAATCACCATATTCCAAAAATTGATATGAGGAAGTTTGATGGCAAGGATCCCGCCACATGGATATTACAGATGGAGCAATTCTTCGATCTCAATAATGTGCAAAACGCACAAAAGGTACGTATGGCAACTGTATATTTGGAACCAAATTAGTTTGTATGGTATCAATGGCTTTGCTCTCGTAAACAATTTATCACTTGGGCAATTTTTATGGAAGAATTGATAGCACATTATGAAGATACAAAAAGCAACACTTTTTTTAGCCAATTGATAAGTCTCAAACAAAAGGGTTTAGTAATGGAGCACATTGAGGAGTTCCAAAAAATGAACATAAGGGTAAAAGATATTCCAGAGGAGCATAGGATTGATGTGTTCATAGGTTCTTTAAAGGATAATATCCAACATGATGTTCGCCTTTGGGAACCTGATTCATTAGAGAAGGCATTCAGGTTAGCAAGAAAAATGGAAAGCAAAATTATGGCAACCAGGAAGCATACCACTCACAACTATAAAGACGGAAGTGTTGTTGCCCCTAGTCTTCCACAACCTATAAGGTTGACACCACAACAATTGGAAGAAAAAAGAGGAAAATGGCTTTGTTACAGTTGTGATAGCAAATACACTAAAGGTCATAAGTGTGCTGAGAAGAAATTATTCTACATAGATTGTGAAGAGGAAGAAGAAAAGGAGCAAGAAAGGTCAAAAGAAGAAGATATACTCCAGGAACAAAGCCTAGATGAAGAACAAATAAATCCGACCATATATTGTAATGCATTGGTGGGAATTACCACTCCTCAAACCATCAAGATAGAAGGACAAATCAAGAAGAAAAAGGTAATAGTGTTGATTGATTCAGGAAGCACCCACAATTTTATTCATTGTAAGGTAGCAAAAGAATTGAATTGCTTCCTATATCCAGCACCAGAGTGTCAAGTGATGATTGCAAATGGAGGAACAATAAATTTCTCTGGAAAGTGCCATAATATCAAGCTATCCATGGGAGAATATGTATTGACTAGCCCAATGCTTTCCATTCCAATGGGAGGTGCTGATGTTGTACTAGGAGTCCAATGGCTACAATACTTGGGTACAATAGCTTTTAATTTTCAAGAACTTTTCATCAAATTTTCTACGGAAGGAAAGGAAGTTGAATTAAGGGGTATTGTAGGGAAACCAGGAAAGATAATCAGCTCTAATGGCATGACAAAGCTTCTAAAAAAGGAGAAAAGAGGTGTAATTGCACAATTATGTTCGCTAGATGTTTCCACATTGGAATCATCTATTTCTCCAGATCTCCAAAAAGTCCTGGACAATCATTCCAAGGTATTTGAGACTCCAAAAGGTCTCCCACCTATGCGTGATCATGATCATGCTATTCATCTGATTCCAGGAAGTGCTCCTCCAAACGTCAGGCCGTATAGATATCCCTATGTCCAAAAAAGTGAAATTGAACGTATGGTTGTAGAAATGCTAGAGGCTGGTATAATTCAACCGAGTCAAAGTTCTTTCTCAGCTCCAGTAGTATTAATGCACAAGAAGGATGGATCATGGCGCATGTGTCTGGATTATAGGGAGCTCAACAAGCTCACTATTAAAGATAAGTTCCCCATTCCTGTTATTGATGAATTACTGGATGAATTGCATGGATCAATTTACTTCACCAAGTTGGATTTCGTTCGGGATATCATCAAATCAGAATGAAGATTGAAGACATTCCGAAAATGGCATTTAGAACTCATGAGGGTCATTATGAATTTTTGGTCATGCCTTTTGGCCTTACCAATGCACCTTCAACATTTCAAGGTTTGATGAATTCAATTTTCAAACCATTCCTTAGAAAATTTGTGTTAGTATTTTTTGATGATATACTAATCTACAACAAGTCTTGGAAGGATCATGTTGAACATGTTGACTGGGTGCTACAACTATTGGAGGAGAAACAATTATATGCAAAAAGATCCAAATGTTTCTTTGGAGTCCAGGAGGTGGAATATTTGGGTCATATTGTATCTCATGAAGGAGTTAAGGTAGACCCTAGCAAAATTAAAGCCATTAAGGAATGGAAAATCCACACATCCATAAAGCATTTGTGAGGATTTCTTGGGTTGACAGGGTATTATCGCAAGTTTGTTAAGAATTATGGGAGAATAGCATCACCTCTAACAACATTATTGAAGAAAGATTCATTTTCATGGACTCTGGAAGCAACAAAGGCCTTTGAACATCTTAAAGAGGCAATGTGCCAAGCACCGGTCTTAGCTACACCGGACTTCACAAAAACCTTTATTGTGGAATGTGATGCTTCAGGAAATGGAATTGGTGCTGTTCTAATGCAAGATGAAAGACCCATTTCTTTTGAAAGTCGTCCAATCAAGGGAAAGTTTTTAAGCAAAGTTATTTATGAGAAGGAAATGTTGGCAATACTCCATGCACTTAAGAAATGGCGACCCTACCTAATGGGAAGACACCTCAAGGTAAAAACGGATCATGATAGCCTTAAATACTTTTTAGAACAAAGATTATCCTCTGAAGAGCAACAAAAGTGGGTCACAAATATGTTGGGTTATGACTTTGAAATCATCTACAAAAAAGGGAAGCAAAATGTGGTGGCAGATGCACTCTCAAGAAAGGGTGAGGATGTGGAAGCATTGTTGTGTGCCATTTCTATTATCCAACCAGATTGGATAAACGAAGCAAGGGAGGAATGGAAGAATGACGAAGAAGTGTGGGCACTTATTCGAAAGCTACAACAAGATTCCAGTATGTCTGATACGTTTCACTGGCAAAATGATTCGTTATGGTACAAAGATCGCTTATACCTCTGTAAGAATTCCCAGCTAAAACAAAAGATTCTTATGGAATTGCACACTTCTCCCTTAGGAGGACACTCACGATTTTTAAAAACTTACCACAGGGTTAAGAAGGATTTTTTTTGGGATGGCCTTAAATCAGATATTCAAAAGTTTGTGGCGGAATGTTTGGTTTGCCAACAAAATAAAGTTGAAACAATTAAGACACCAGGTCTATTACAACCTTTATCCATTCCAAGCCAACGTTGGGAGGAGGTTTCAATGGATTTTATCACAGGTTTACCCAAGTCTGAGGGAAAGAGTGTCATCATGGTGGTAGTTGAAAGACTTACCAAGTATGCACACTTTTATGCATTATCACATCCATTTAAAGCCAGTACAGTTTCTACTGCATTTATGGAAACAGTTCAAAAGCTACATGGAAACCCAAAGATTATTGTAAGTGACAGGGATCCCATTTTCACTGGAAATTTTTGGACAGAATTATTTTCTTGTCTTGGTACTCAGTTAGCTCATAGCTCATCTTATCATCCTCAATCTAATGGGCAAATTGAGATAGTAAACAAATGTTTGGAAGGATATCTTCGTTGCTTTGTATCTGATAAACAGACACAATGGGTCAAATGGTTGCCTCTGGCTGAATGGTGGTATAACACTTCCTTCCATACAGCAACAAAAATGACCCCATTTATGGCACTTTATGGGTATCAACCACCATCCATCACATCATATTTAAGAGAAAATTCTAAGGTTTAGGCAGTGGAACATCACATCGAACATCAACAACAAGTCCTCCAACTCTTAAAGGATAACCTCATGTTGGCACAAAATAGAATGAAACAACAGGCAGATCAACATCGCAGTGAAAGAAGTTTTGATGTAGGTGATTGGGTATTCCTACGGCTACAACCATATAAGAAAATGTCCCTAAAGCAAGCTAAGAAGGATAATAAATTATCACCAAAGTATTATGGTTCGTACAAGGTGTTGCAAAAGATTGGTACTATGGCATACAAATTGGAGCTTCCTGCAGCTTCTCGATTGCACCCAGTTTTCCATGTTTCATGTTTAAAGAAGGTTATAGGTGACAAGCTCCCAATTCAAACAATATTGCCAGAACTTGACGAGGAAGGAAAAATTTATATTGGAACCAGAAGCAGTCACAGAAACAAGAACTCGACAGCTACGAAATCGATTAATTTCAGAGTATCTTATCAAGTGGAAGAACTTATCCGCTGAAGATTCCACATGGGAGGATGAGAATTTTATGCAGAAGTGTCCAGAACTACTCAAGCGTTGAGGACAACACTTTTTTAAAGGAGAGGGGCATGTTGGGTCCCTATAATACTAGTGATTACCCCATTACTATTGTAGTTATACCCCTTATTTATATTGTTGTGCCCCTATTACCCCCATATTGTTATTTCTGTGCCCCATAGAATCCCTCTATTGTTATTTTTGTGGCTTTATATTATTATTGTTAGGTCGACTGGATTATATTGTGACTC
The DNA here is from genome assembly GCA_031772625.1 of Pinus tabuliformis. Taxonomy (NCBI): domain Eukaryota; kingdom Viridiplantae; phylum Streptophyta; class Pinopsida; order Pinales; family Pinaceae; genus Pinus; species Pinus tabuliformis. The sequence continues at coordinate 1,676,830,011 of CM062816.1, read as the reverse complement.
CTTAGACTCCTATATATAGAAAGGAGGTTTTGTCATTTGTATCATCCAAGAATTGTTCATTTATGTAATGTAAAGGAGGTTGCCCCCTCGAAGAGGCTGAATTCTAAGGTGTTGATCTATCTTTTCTATCTTTTCTTGAGCTGGTTTCATAACAGACAACTTCCTGAACTCCAACCATAAATTGAGGTTTAGTAAACTTCACCTCCATGAGAGCCTTTCTAAATATCTTTGCAGCTTGATCATCTGTTGAACAATATTGCACTTCAAGAACATGGTGTTGGGAGTAGGATCCCCCAAGGGTAGTTTTGGGGATAAAAGCCCATGTTTAAGTCAACTTTTTGTAATATTATAGTAAATACTTCACATTTTGTGGTCACAGAGCGTGAAGGTGTTATGTGTCACAAAGGGTAGTCCGCCCTTAGTTTTGTAAAGTAAAGTTGGCTGTAAGAGATCTACCCATGGTCCGTGGACCATGGGATTGTGTAAAAAGAGATAAGATCTAAGTAGTTAGGAAAAGGGAGAACAAAAAAGAGAGTCATAGCTTTAGAGAAAGAAGTCTAAGTCTGGGGTTGTAGCATAGGTAGAGGCTCTGCAACTGAGTGCGCAGAGGCCTAGGGTAGAAGTCCGTAGTTGAGTGCGAAGACCCCTACAGCGGTGTGCATAGGGTGAACAGAGTCTGTAACACTTGGAAGATATAAATAAAAGGAGTTACTCTGAAATTTCTACATATTTGTTCTGTTGATGGGTTTGGATATTTTTTGTATGAATTTCCTTTATTATGCTTCTATGATGCATGACTGAATATAGTTACATTGAATAATTAAACACAATTACAAATATCTGATTATGAGGTGATAACTTTAAGTATTCGGCTAAATAAGAAAATCACTAAGAGTAATTGAGGAATCTACATGGCACACTTCCATAACAACGCGAAAGTACCTAAGCCCTAGGTTAGGGCTATGCGAAGGTCACTTCTATACTTTTTCGAAGGTACTGAAAGCTGGAATAAAGGGATAGAAGAGATCAAATGACATCACAACCATCTTAGGGTGTGAAAACTTGGTTCCAACATCCCCCCATACTGCTTCGAGTGAGACTTTGGTCTACGCTTCGCAGGTTAATGCTGAAAGGGCCAATAGTGTAGGGATTTGTTTGGCTAATTGTTATAGACATTTTTGTGCCTCGCAGCATGGAGCATCAAATGTCCATAATCAAAGGGATCCAAAGTCCCTAAACATGTTGATCTTACCCCTAGAGGAACAAGGTCAGCAAACCACAGCATTTCAAATCAGTTCTCCACCTGAAAACACTCAAAAACAAGATAGTTCCTAACTCATGTCAACCTCGTTAAAAAATGAAATAAGGAGTCCTGAGGACGGTTCTAATCTTGTGTCAACCTCATTAAAAAATGAAACAAATCCCCGAGGTAAACCTTCATTCCAACCACCAAGATGAATGCAATGAAGCTTGGGGGGCACCCTCCTTTGACATGCGTCATTATGATGCTGGGGGCATGCAAAAGAATCGAGCAGTTTTTGTGCAGAAGTTCATGCTCGTTAAAAAATAAACGTAAATTGTGAGCAATCTTTCCCTAGTAGTTCAAGCTCATCCAGAAAAAATGAACCGGTAAACAACCTCGAGAAATGTAACCTTTGAAAGCCATATTAAAAGCCCTTGGTCGTGTTTATATGCCATCACCTCCATCCGTTCATTTGGCCAATCGTTCACCTCCATATGTTTGTTTACCCATTTTGAGGAACAGCTGCGAAGAGTGATTTCACTTAGCCATCCTTGTGACGCTGCCGTGATTGGAAAATTCCAACCTGTACCTGGAATCTGCTGCTATCCCTGTTTATCACTCGTTCCTCAAAAGACGAGTCTTCTTTGAGCTCTTTTCACTGACTCGTAAAACATGAAAAGTTTGCCGAGTTTTGGCCTTCCAGCTCGTTAAAGCTACCGGAAAGCTATCCCTCCTCTAGATTTTAATCTTTTTGGACCTGAGGGATTATTGCACAAAAAGATCGAGCTCTTGTTTTGTTCGGCTCGTTAAAGCAACCGAAAATTCATCCCTTCTGTATTGTTTTATACTTTTTCGGACTTAAGGGATTAGATGACGAAAAAGGAATTTTGGAGTTAACTTTTCGTGCCTTTTCAGACTCTCTAAAAATGAAAAGGACCGAGTTTTCCTTGTCGTTAGACTCGTTAAAATGATTAAATAGCGACAAACTTGTCTTTAGACGAGAACGAGTTTCCCTATCGCTAAGCTCGTTAAATCATAGCGATGGGCTTGCCCGAAGGGCAGGTTATAGAACAAGCATATGTTATCCTCCTCAAGCTTGACAAAAATAAAGAGGTACTGGTCAGAAATGACTGGGGAAAAATTGGGAGAACATCAAAGCTTAATGGTAGCAAGTCGCTCTTGAACATGACACTTTTCTTCCGTACCACATCGGGTTGGGTTGTTTCATTCACCGGACTCATCACCATGGTCTTCACCAAACCATCCACATTTTGGGGTAATGCTACCGATTCATCGCATCAGTGTCGTTATATGTTCAAGAGAGGTCATTCTGAAAGTGTCAACCGTGTCCCATCCACTGCCATACATTATCCTTCATCCATTCATGATCGCCACCCTGAATCATATGTCACAGTTTGTTTTCACCTCCAATAAAATCATTAGCTCTGTTCCGTGTCATTGATGTGGGATTCATTAAGGCCCTCCTCTGACGGATCGCTTCTTGTCGACTTCAGCTCATTATCCAAGAAGTTGATCTAGGAACAACCCCATCAGTACTTTGAAGCTTGCATGCCTCAATGGCAAGTTTCTCACTTCCGGCGACAGGTATACATCAATGACCTTCGACCAGAAGATTTTGCGTGGCGTTCGACGCCAAGTCCTTTATTCACGCCACGCGAATTGTACTGCAGTACCTTGAGGGTCATTATCATTATCGGTGATTCCTCTCGCGCTTGTTAACGGTTTTTCATCATTGACCGGTAATCAAGCGATGTCTTTCCATGTTCGACTTCAGCAAAATTCTCACATGGATCGACTTGTACTTAGAGTGAAGATCAAACGAGTTCGAAGACCCCGGATCTAGTTTCATCCATCCGGGCTGCGATATGTATTCAGGAAATATAAAAGCATTTGTCATGTACATCATTGTAGCAGATGATCATCCTATTCAAAGGATGATAATTTCAGCAGAGAATTATCTGTCTATCATCAGACGATCGTCTGTTCTATGTACCAAAATGTATTTATAAAGCTGAGCATGGGAATTCCCGCCTCAGCTAGATCATGAAAACAGAATGAAAAATAATGTATTGTATTGTATTGTATTACAGGGCACCTCTCAGCACTTGAATGAACTTCGGATCCTCTGGATAAAGCATTTCACCCGATAAACGACCTCATACTTTAGGGGGCAACTGTTATAGACATTTTTGTGCCTCGCAGCATGGAGCATGAAATGTCCATAATCAAAGGGATCCAAAGTCCCTAAACATGTTTTTCTTACCCCTAGAGGAACAAGGTCAGCAAACCACAGCACTTCAAATCAGTTCTCCACCTGAAAACACTCAAAAACAAGCAAATTCTGGATCATGTCAACTGCTACACTGGCTACCTGCACTGAATGTCAACTGCTACACTGGCTACCTGCACTGAATGTCAACTGCTACACTGGCTACCTGCGCTGAATGTCAACTCCAACACTAGCTACCTGCGCTGAACGTGTTTGGACAAGTGGCAGGCTCATTTCTCAAGGTGTCAATTCCCAGGAAGCTTCCAAAATGACACTTGGATCAGGGAATTCGCCCAGTGATGAGTAAGAGGTTCTTAAACTCCAAGTGGAAGCAAGGATCTCCAAGTGGACTCAAGAACTGAAGTATAACTGAAGAGGGAGAGGACACTAGTCAGCTTGAAGCCAGCCTCAAGCTGACTCATCCTTTCTCCAAATCTCCTATATATAGAGCTCTCTCATGAGGTCTAAGGAGGCTGGAATTTTGTGCAAGCAAGGAAGTGCTGTTGGTTTACGGTTAGAGCTATTGGGTGATTGCTTTTATAGAGGTGAAGAGGAGATTTCTTGCTGCTGGGGAGGTGCTGCTGGATTGGAGCCATTGATGGTTGTAACCTTCTCAGAACCCTTTTACTTCTATCAATAAAGCTTTGAATGTTCTCCTATATACTTGTATTGCATTGATGTATTGTATTTACTTGTATATCTGATTCACTCTAATCCATGCATCAGTTATGAGTACATGTTTCTTGTAGTTTTCCTTCTCTTGTTTGTGCAGGATCTTTGTGTAGCTGGGCCGGCAAAGGGAGCAAGGAGCTGGGAACAAGAGACAAAGAGAGAGGATAGGATCGACAAAAGCGAAAGACACCGGTTGGTCAATCTTTTCTTCCTTCTCTGTACTTTCATAAAGGAAAATATCAAAGCTTTACTTTCAGTTGTTGCTAAGGACTGTCACCCTTAGAGTAGGGATAGGGTCATCCGAGTCGGATACTTTTCCCCACAACACTAATTTGTGACATAGGAGAAAAAAATCTATGACTGACAAAGGAACAGTGGTTGGACCGATACCTGTATATAGAGATCCATGATATCTTTTTCTACTCTTTCCCTATTGAGTTATACGAGTGGAATGCAAAGCTAGTAGATAGCCAAGGAAGGTGGAAACTTGACGGTCCTATTGTGTGGACCCTAGAGCTAGCATGAAGGTTGGAAGCATCCGAGGATAAGATTGCCCGTGTTGTTGATCATTGGCTCGATCACATCATAGGAGGATTTGTGACTTAATTTGCGGTCGACACCTCAGTCAGCTATAGCGAGAAGGAGTGACACTATTTCAAAGGACCGCAAGGTAAGTACATAAAATATTTGAATACTTGGATTAAAATACTATTGTACGAAAAATGGGTTATGCAACTACCTTGATGTTAGAGACTACGTGAAGCGAAAAAACTTACAAGAATGAAGGAAAAAAGGGTCTGGATTATAGCCCTTGATTTCACCTCTGAGAAGAGATGAAGAAGGAATAGTGAAGGTTTCTCTGCGAAGTTATATTAAGTTAATAAGACAAGGATTCCGACAAATACCACCTCTACTGACACCACCTATAACTTCACCACCATTGCCTCCAACTTCACCCATGCCACCTCCACCTCCACCACAGTTCAGTATGGAAAATACTGTGAAGTTGCTTTTGTTCAAAGGCTTTGGAAATGAGAACCCAGACCAATTCTGGTTCATTGTAAGGGCTGTATGGGAAGCCCATGGTGTTATAGATGATCATATAAAGAAGGTGACATTGGTTAGTGCTTTGCAAGATCACGCGCTAACCTGGCATATTAAGTACTCTAACGATAACCTAAATGCTGGAGTAGCAGACATCCAAGCAGCACTAAATAGGGAATTTACTAGGCCTAAATCTAAGGAACATTCAATTGTGGGATTCAAATAGATAGTGATGCGACTAGGCGAGATGCCTTGGGAACCAAATCAGAGGTTGAAATGTACAATCCGCGAAGCCAACATGAATTTGACAGATGGACAATGTCGCGAGTGGTTTACGGCTTCGCTACTACCACACTTAAGAAGTGCATTGTTGCAGCAAAAGATAACAACTCAGGTAGAGGCCTTGGAGATTGCCACGAGTCTACATGAGACTCCAATGCAAGATCCTAATCTATGAGTTCAGCAGATCCATGTGCAACTGAAGAACCTGTGCCTTGAGATGCAAAATCTGAAGCAGGATAGAACAGTTCAACCAGAGGTATGCGAGGAGGTATGGTTCTTGAAATGCAAGAGTCAAGATCATGATAAAGACCATTGCCCGATCTTTGAAAATTACATTTCAAGAGTGCTGGGCATGGAATCCCCCCACAATAGGTTTTGGGGCTCAAAGCCCAAGTTTTGGTCAAAGGTTTTGAAAGGCTCTGTGAATTGCAGGTGTGGAGCGCGAAGTAGAGGTCAAGTAATAGGGTTGTCCACCTTGAAGTAATGTAAAGTAATGTAAATTCATGTCGGCCTACCCATAGTCTGCAGACCATGGGATTATATAAATAGAGCAAGGCTCTAAGTTGTAAAGATAGTAGATGATAGAGTAAGTAGCGAAGGAATGGTTCGAGCTTAGAGTAGGATTCTAAGTGTATTGGGTCATAGTAGTAGGAAGAGGCTCTGCAGCTAAGTGTGCAGAGGCTTAGTAGAGTCCACAGCTGAGTGCGTGGACCTTTGTAGCTGAGTGCACAACACAGTGTCAAGTCTATTATTGGGACAAAAAGCTAATAAAGAGAAGTTTATCCTAATTCTGTGCATCTAGTCTTGGATCATTATTCCATTGTTATGCATTACTTTTTCTCTATTTATGTACAACACGCAGTTCAGTAAGTGCTTGTATGGTTCAGAATACTTATGTATGAAAATAATCTAAGTAATCAGCTAACATTGAAGAACTAGGAAAGATTCGGGTAAATAACAAGGATCACACTGCAAATAGGACTGCACGAAGACAACATCGCAAGCTGCGAGGTGCCCATTGGTGCGCATAGCACTGTGAGCATGAAGGTTGGACCGCATACCAATCCCAACATATCATACATCCCTAGGGTGCAGAAACCTAGTTCTAGCACCATCCCATACTACTTTGGGTGAGACCTTAGTCGGTGCTCCACGGACTGTTGCCGAAAGGGCTAGTAGTATCGGGATTTTCTTGGCTAAATCACCTCTGAACCTAGGTTAGGCCCCCCTAAGCCAACAAATGTTTCTGTTTCCGGGACTGAGATCTGCATAAGGGATGTCTGATGCTGTGCCACTAGAACCCAAAAAAGAAAGAAATTGAAGATTGGTTGGGCAAGAAGATTCATGAGTTCGGGACATAGGAAAACAGAACTCCGGGAGTATCTAAGGAATCATGGTTGGAGCACTACCTGTATACGCAAATCCATGAAATTTTCTTTGCATCCTTTCCTTCAAAGCTGTATGAGTGGATCACGAAGCTAGTAGACAACCAAGGAAGGTGTAGGCTCGACAAACCAATAGTGTGGACTCCATAATTAGTATGCAGACTAGAAGCATCAGATGATAAGACCACACGAGCTGTGGACCATTGGCTCAACCAGATAATAGGAGGATTTATCACTAAGTTTGCGGTAGACATGACTGTCAGCTACAGTGAGGTAGATCGATGTTTTCTCAAGGGACTACGAGGTAAGTATATTAAATCTTTGAACACTTGGATTAAGATTCTATTGTGTGAAAAGTGGGTTATGTGAATAAATTAGTGTTTGGGACTATGTGAAGCAGAAATATCTATAGAAGCGAAAGTAGTGAGGAGTTAGAAAACAATCCCTTAATTTCACCCTCATGGGAAAGCAAGAAGGAGCTCGTGAAAGTTTCTCCGAGAAGCGCAGTCAGTTTGATAAAACAAAGAATTCCATGTTTACCACCCCCACCCACACCGCCACCCGTTTCACCCCCCTCACCTCCATCTCCACCCACTCCACTCGTGGGCTCCAGTATTGTAGCAATAATGCTACAACTCGTGGAGCTTCCTTCTCTAATTTTATCAACCCGGTAGTTCGTAACAAACTTGGAAGCGTCGGTGCTGTATGCACAAGTACTAGCTCTTGCCGCAGCTGTCACTTGGTCAGCTGGCACAAGTCCGCTAGGGCTCAAGCCAACTTCTATGAGCTCTTAGAAGAAGCTTTTTAATCGATGAACGAAAGCTAACTCAAAGGAAATTAACCTACTGCAGAAAGGAACTGAAAGCCAACAAGGAACACAAACCCTAGCAAACCCTAATTCTACCAGCTAGTCCTACTGATGCAAAGGTGGGAATGCAAACTACTGAAAGAGATGCCATTACTTCTAGGAAGGCGAGATGCATGTGTCTAGACTACTTTGATATGAAGAGAACATATTTTTGTATTTTTGTTCAAGTTGTTGGAATTATTATGCATGTGCTTCTAACTGGATCTTTACTGTGCAGGGGTAGATCAAGGGGGAAATGCTTGGAAGAGGTCAGGAAGGCTCAGAGAGGGTCTAAGGAGTCCCTAACATCCTTTCAGAGAGTTTCACAAAGTTTGGATGCCAAGCAACCGTGTTTATGAGCTTCTACGAGAAGTCTGCAGAGGTTCTACAGGATGTTCAGAATTTCTACAGGAAGTTCAGTAATTCCTACAGGATGTTCTACAATCAGATTTTTGGGTGATGGGTGAGTGGAAGAGGCTGCATGGATGGATAGGGAGGTAGGAGGGGAGTTTGTAATGACTCAAAGACAGAGAGATGAGATGAAGAGGGGGTGTGCAAAGCTAGGTTGTCTTAAAGAGGGAAGAGGGAATGGAAGGCCGAAGAAGGTAGAATAACGAGGGTAATAGAATAGTTGAGAGACAAGGGGTCTAATTGGGAGATGAGAAGTTGGCCTGGGCATGGATTAGAAGGACAAGAGAGTGAGGGAGTAGCACTGCACAGTGTAAATGAAACAAATCATCCACGTCCTGCACATAACCGAAATATTATTAACCTATTCTAACTGTTTAATAAAACCAATGAACAACAACGTTGTTTCTAAGGAGAATCATGCATGGTACTGAAATAGAGAAACATTCCAAGAGGTTTGAACGCATGGACACTTCTACAAACAAAAAGATTGCATCAACGATTGCATGTACTCGTAAACCAATGTTTTTGGTGGGTAGCACTGTCTACAATTCCAGCCCCTAGAAAGAGGTGAAAATGAGTGTGCAAGCAACCCTTTTCTGGAACTTTTATCAACTCCAATCTCTTCAATTTATTCTAAACAGCTAAAGCAACTCTATCTTCTACCAATGTCCTACTTAACCACACCAAGAAATCTAACTCAGCAAACTGTGTTTGAATGCATGAAAAGGGAAAAAAACATAATGCTGAAAGAAAGATAACAATACAAAGGAAGGAGGCCTTAGGCTCTTAGGTTGGGCCCAACCCCGAGAGCTATGGCTCCTTTAAGAACTCAGAACTGAACTCAAATATGCCTGCTTTCCATTAAAAGATAATAATCATAAGTCAAATAACATGCCAATAATGGCTACAAAAGAGCAAAACAGAGCTAGCAACTCGTAGTCCAGAATGTGCAACAAAGTTTCAAAAGTCCTTTTCGAAGGCTAAAGCCCTATCATTTATACATCTCGAGGCCTCAAGCTGGCCTCCTAAATCAGTGGGGCTTGGCTGACCAAACTAGGAGTGAACTGCTGCTTCCTCAAAATCCATTTGGCTGCCTTCTAGATCCGGCTGTGGTGGCTGTCAGAGCTCGGAGTTGGGGGTGAAAATCCCGAGGAAGGTCATTTAATGCTGTGGACAACCCTCCTACGAATCCTCAGCCCCATCTTGGCTGTCTCCTAGCCCTCATCTGCGTGGTTTTTCTCCATTAAATGTCAAAAAAGCTGAAATAAGCACGTGTTAGCCACCTAGAAATAGTGACTGCCCTTATTCGTACAAATGACATAAATATACTAAAAAATGATGCATAAGTTATGAAAAATGAAGGGTTGAGCAAGGGTAGTTATGCCAAATGAGCCCAAAAGGTTACCAAATTTGGGGCTCATCATCACCCCCCAGCTAAAATGATTGCTCATCCTTGAGCAACTAATCCAGCTCCTCGTCCTTCATTGCTTTCACTGCCACCCTCACATCCCAGGCCTCTGAAGTGGTCTCCTCCTCACTGGCATGGAACCCAGCCTTCCTTTCCACCTCCTCCCACTGCTTTTTCTCTTCTTTTTCTGTGCTGCCTTCCATCAATCCTAACAGCAGAGGTGGGCTTAGCTTGAGGCCAATCCAATTGGCTTGGAGGTTCTGTATGGATTTCTTGTAAAGGGGCACCCGTGCTAGAGCTTCCCTCATTCGAGTTGGAGTATGGTATTCTCTGATTTTAAGGCTGTGGGACAATGTGTTCCATCGGCGGGTGCAAGCATGAACACAGTTGTCCCCTAATAGTCGCTCCATATCCTCGAAATGGGCTATGGCCTGTGCCTGCTGATCCATGTATTTCAATAAAGTTTGAGGGTTGGTGGCTAAGTGTTGGTGGGCCGTTATCAACGCAGTGGGATCCCCTGGCTCTGCTCTGATCAGCAGTGGCTCATGTAATTCTCGGTCCATGACCTCCTTGACTTCTGTTGCCCTCTTTTCTTCATGGTTCAACCATGAGGCAAATGCCATCAATTGCATATCCCCTACAACTGTGTTGGGATCCCATGTAGTCACGTTAGGAAGGGCCAAATTATCGAGATAGAACTTCGAGAGTTTGGCCTTATGCTCTGATGAACTGCTATTACATAACGCTGTGAACTGCTGCGGGTCTTGGAGTTGGGAGATACCCCTTTGCGCTAATGCGTTGATTTGAAATTGCAGCTACTGGTCTCGTAGGTACAGGCCATAGGATTTGGCCGGCTGTCTGCATTGTATAGCATCCATGGCCCAACTGGCCATGCAAGCCAGTTGTGCCTCTTTTTGCTGCAACTGCTGTTTGAGAGCTTGTATCTCGATTTGTGCTTGCAGTTCCCCTTCCTGTAGATGCGACGTTGGCTCCCCAAGACCGACTTGTAGTCCTTCTCTGCCTTGATGTTCTGCTGTAGTGTCCCCTGAGGATGTGCCCATTTCCTTCTTCAGCTCCTGTAACTGCAGTCTAAGTTTCTCGTTTTCTTCCTGTAGGAACACCCGCTGGCAGTTTGCCACGTGTTTGGCCATAGCTAATTCTTTTCGTGCCTCCTTGAGTTGTTCCTCCAAGGGGCCTATATCAGCCACTCCTTTTGATTTAGCTATTTTCATCCACGTGTGAGTTCTCACTCTTTCTTCCTCCAACGCGAAGAAAAGTGGCACAGTGAATTTCTGTGGTATAATTTTTCCAGCTTCTAAGAAGTTATAATATGAGCTTAGACTTGGCTGGGGACTAGGCTCCGGAATATGCTCTTTCTCTTCTTCTCTTGGTGGCTCTACTTCGTCTTCCCTAGGTGGTGATGAGGGTGCCTCTCCCTCCATTCTCTCTGTCTCCTTAAGCCGGGCTAAGGTTTCCTGTAGAGCGGCCTCAGCATCCTGTAGCCGGCCTTGTGAAGCCAACCTGTCCATTCTCTCTTTCCACGTGGTTGTCTTCGGGCTCCCCCGCTCATAAGTGACTGATATTTTTGAGGGGGACCTATCCCTGGGTGAAGTAGGGGCATCCTCTATAGTAATTGGGCTACTGGATGGAGGCGGTGGCCTACCTGTTTTGATTCTCACACTTCTCCGGGCTTTAAAATACAGAGGGATCTCCCTCTTTCGCTTTTCCTTCGTCTTAGGAGGTGTACTAAGGGCGGCCAACACGGCTGCTGCTCCCTTGCAAGAATTTCGGCTCTCTTTTCCTTTGGTTTTCCTTTCTCAGGGCTTCCTGTAGAAGGCCCTATATCAGTTGATTTCTGGCTTCCTATAGAAGCCGTTTTTGGTTTTCCTGTAGAAACAGGTGGCACCGTTTTAGCTTGTTTGACTGCGGGTGCGTTGCTTTTTGACTTGGTTGAGGCTGCTATCGAGGTGCCTTTACTGACGTGGACTTGCTCAGTCTTGTCCACCCTACTTTGTAACCTTTTCTCCTTGGGTGTCAATGTGGAGTTGTCACCCTTCTCTTCGGCAACCTTTTTCTCTTGTTTCCTTTTTTGATCTTTCTTCGGTGCTTTGGCCGTGGGTTCTTGGCCTTTCCCTTTCTTCTCTGTGCGTACTGACTCCTTTTCCTCGCTGCTGGAGGAGGTGAGCTCCTCGGTCAACATTTTGATATCGCCATCCTTAGTCAGATTCTGGAAGGCTTCCCACGAGAGAGGGACTTTGTATGTGTGGAGTGCATCCTCCACGAGGAGCTTAATGAGCCCATGATGAGCTACCTGGTCTGGCGTGCCTTCTTTTAACTTGGTGGCACATTCAGTCATAGACTGCAGGAGAAAGTAGGGAATACTTAGTTTGCTTTCTGCAGGTAGGTCCATCTGATGCCTTAATTCTGTGAGTAGCCAGAAATGGTACCCATATACAATGTTGAACCGTCCTTCGCATGTGATGTATTTCATAATTTGGAGGCTGAGCTCGCTCCAAAGTGGATGTAAGCTAGCTCTGCGAACCCCGTTCTTATCCTCTGATAATGTCTCCTCCAGTGGAAAGAACTCCTTTTTAGCCTTCTGGCCTAATTTCCTCTCCTCCTTGTCCCACAGTACCCCCATCGGGAGCTCAGTGACTCTGCTGAAGAACTGTGGGGTGAGTCTGAGACTCAAACCCCTGAAATTGACAGTGGCCAGCGTTTTTTATTTTGGCTTCAGAGCTCGCAAGAACTCCTCTGCCACCTCATCATCATAACCTTGAAGTTTGTCGCAGAACGACATCCATCGCGCACGAGTGAACAGTTCCACCACCTCAGGGTTCTCCCTTAGTTTCTTTGAGTCCGTCGGTTCCTTTCTGATGAATCCACCCGGCATGGTGAAAGCCTGCTATGTTAACCGTAGGTGGCGGGTGCGTATCAAAAGATAGCCTTTCAGATTTCTTTGGGACAGAGCGTAGAATTATGCCTCTGTCACGCACACAATTCGTGAAGATTATCTACAGATGAGCCTTGACAGGGGCTCAACTATAAATCACATCCTGTAGAAAACCCCACATATACTTCGACGACAATTCATGCAAAAGGAAGACGACGCTTGCAATTTTGTGCTCAGACTGTAATTTTACATTTTTGAAGACGTCGACTTCGCCACCCTTTAAACCAATTGCATGGGAGGAACAGGTTCAGGCTTACCTTTTCCAATTCGCCACCTTTGACGTGAAGGGACCAATTTTCCTCGTGGCAGTGAGCTTCCTGTAGCGTAGCTTTCCTGTAGAAGTAGCGCACGGGTTCTGGAGAGCACGGTAGTGGTTCTGCGCCTTTTGTGCCACTACCAGACATTCGAACAAGCCGAAGACTTGGAGTAACGAGCTTCAGAGAAATTCAGACGCTCACTCGACTTCAAAACGGCGGATGACAAATGAATGGAGTGGCGATCTAGCTGGTGGATTTGAATCCCTACGGAATTCGTGGCGCGGGGGTGAGCTGTCCCTACTGGACCGTTGGACAACGTCACCTACTCATTTCACTGCAAATCTCCCTGACTACCGCATCATTCCCCGCAGATCCGCCGCCGCCATTAACGTTAAATCACCGCTTCTCCCCAACTGGACATTCCTCACGTGTCTATTACCCGTTTTGCTAGCCACGACCACCACTTTCCAAATCTGACTAGACCATCTAACTGGTCGTCGTGGCCAGTTGAATGGCCATTCGACTACTCAACCCGTTCATTTCCATACTTGCAAACATTCTAGAGAATTATTCATGTAATTTGACGAAAGAAAGGGCGAGGCACTTACCTGTGCGGTCGCGACATGATTTTCAGGTTTCAGGATGATGGTGATTAGATTTGCTCGTTGCTGCTTCATGCACAAGCATGGGGGTTCCTCTTCACAGACTGCTGATGGTTACGACACTTGTGACTCGGCTGCAGGTGCCCGCTCTATGTGTTGCAGGCGTCTTGATGGTGTACACTCCAGCTGGCTGAACTGCTACGGGATTCCTATAGGATGTCCTGTAGCAGTTTTTCCTCCTTGGGTGCATGCTGAACGGTGGAGACGGTGGCATCACGGTCATGATCGCAGGGCCCTCGGATGGCTTTGATAAGTATTGCATGGTATCTCTGCATCTTTTTCCCATTTGAGAATCGCTTCCTCTGATAATTCAGTGTTCTGATTTGACTGTGCAGGTATTTCCATTGCATGGCAACTGGGGTGGTAGAAGGAGGTGACAGCAGTGCGTGATGGAGAAAATATCAGCTTGCATGCCTTCGTGTTGGACCTCGGGCATTAGATCTCCCCACACAATTGGTTCTGGGTCGTCCAAAACTTCTACAGGAAGTTTCCTGTAGAAATATAGAACTTCCTGTAGAAAGTCCTGTAGCTTCCTGTAGAAGACTAAACTGTGATCAAATCATGCCCAGATCTTGGAAGAGATGAGTGTTTCTGGAGGGAGTGCTGGTGAGGTCACCTGGTAACATAGTAAGGACCCTTGTCTTTGAGTTGAGGGACCTCTTTTCCTTCATAGAATACCTGCAACCTGCATGCATTGCCACATTGTGAACTTGCTGTCCCTGTTTTTTTTGTTTTTTTTTTTTGTTTTTTTTTTTTGAAAGATAGCAGGGGCGCCTCCATGAGGTTTTCACCCTTACTATGTACCTTGAGCGCCTCAGAGAGGTTTTCAATCAAGGGTCTTTTTCAAACCCCTTTTTTCTGAAAGACAGCAGGGGCGCCTCTATGAGGTTTTCACCCCTACCATCTGCCTTGGGAGCCTCAGAGAGGTTTTCACCCAAGGATCTTTATTATTATTATTATTTTTTTTTTTTATTTTTTTTTTAAGATCTTCAGGGTATGCCAAAAACAAAGGCAGAACCCTTCTCGATGACCAACACTGATTTTTCCACAGTTTTGATGAATTCTTGTCTTGACAGAGGCTTTCTGTAGATCTTTAGTCGATGCCCATTGACAAGCATAGGGATGGCCTCCTCATCAATGGTCCGAATAAGAACAGATCCATTGTCATTACATTTTTCCACTGCATATGGTCCCAGCCATCTGGTTCTCAGCTTCACCTTGAAATCTTTATGCCTGGAATCATACAACAGTGCCCAATCTCCCGGCTGAAATTGCTTGTCATTGAGGTGTTGGTCATGCCACACCTTCCTCTGAAGTTGAACCACTTCTAAGTGAAGAAGGGCCTGCATTCGGTGCTCGTCCAATCCATTCAGCTGCAATAACCTTTCTTGTTGGGCATGGCTGAGATCCAGGTCCAGCTGAGCCGCCATCCTCAAGGTGTTGTATTCAAACTCAATTGACAGCAAAGCTCTCTTCCCATAGACCAGCTCATAAGGTGTGAAGCCAGTTGTGGTCTTCCAAGTGGTGTTGTAAGCCCACGTGGCCTCAACCAGGCGATCTGCTCAATCTTTTCTACTGCTGCTCACCACCTTAGTCAAGATCCCTTCCAATGCTCTATTGGTGACTTCCACCTGCCCATTTTCTTGAGGATGATAGGGGGTGGAAGTCCTATGCTTGATTTTGTGATGAGCTAGTAGGTCTTCAATTAAGTTGGAAGTGAATTGGCTTCCTTGATCGGTGACTAACTCTCTTGGGTAGCCAAATTTGTAGAAGATGTTTTCTCTTAAGAACTCGACCACCTTTTCTTCTGTCGCTGCTTTGATTGCCTTGGTTTCTGCCCACTTTGTCAGGTAGTCTGTGCACACAATGATGTAAGACCTTTGCCTTGAAGGAGGATTGATTGGACCCACAAAATCCATACCCCACTTCTCAAATGGCTCAAGAGTCACTTGAGGTTGGAGAGGCATTTCATCCCTTGGAGTCGGTTTCCCCATCCTTTGGCACCGGTCACACTGGCTGATATACCTTCTGACATCTTGATGAAGCGTGGGCCAATAGTAGCCTACCTGCAGGATTTTGAAGGCAGTCCTCTTTGCTGCAAAATGTCCTCCACAAGGCCCGTCATGACAGGTGAGGAGGATATCAAAGACTTCCTCCTCCCTTACACAACGCCTCAAGATCTGATCAGGGCCAAGCTTGAACAGGTTGCCCCCGATCCAAGTGAATGAGGCACTCTTTCTGACGATTCTGCTCTTTTCTCTTGAGGATAAGTGCGGAGGGAACTGTGCTGAAACAAGGTAGTTTGCTATATCAGCAAACCATGGAGAGAGTATTGAAATAGCAAACAGATGTTCATCGGGCATCTGGTCATCCACTGTTCCATCCTCATCTGCAGGTAAATCCAATCTAGACAAGAAGTCAGCAACAACATTTTCTTTACCTGGTTTGTCAACGATAGTCAAATCAAACTGCTGCAACAAAAGTAACCATCTAATAATACGAGCATTCACATCTTGTTTATTCATTAAGTATCTAATTGTAGCATGATCAGTATGTACAAATGTTTGATAGCCAGTGATATAATGTCGGAACTTGTTCAGTGCATGGACCACGGCCAAGAATTCTTTCTCAGTTACAGCGTAATTCAGTTTTGCCTTGGATAAGTTTTTGCTGACAAAGTAGATGGCATATGGAAGTTTTTGTTCAACTTGTCCTAAGGCTGCCCCTATGGCTTTGTTCGAGGCATCAATGTGGATGTGGAAAGGTAGGGCCCAGTTTGGACCTCTCAGGATTGGGGCAGACACCAAATTGTCCTTTAATTCATTCAGAGCCTTCTTACAATCGTCAGTCCATTTGAACTCAACATCTTTTTCCAAGAGGCTAAACAATGGCGAGGCTAGCTTGCTGAAGTCTTTAATGAATCTCCTATAATATCCTGCTAATCCTAAGAAACTTCGAACATCTCTTACCTTCTGAGGGGGTGGAACCTTTTTGATGAGAGCAATTTTGTTAGGATCCACTTGTAACCCTTGGCAAGAAATGGTATGGCCTAGCACGGTCCGTTCAGTCATCAGGAATTCACACTTGTCAGGACTAAGGGACATGTTCATCTCAATGCACTTGGTTAGGACTTTTCCCAGATTGGACAACGCTTCCTGGAAGTTGGACCCATAAGGAGTGAAGTCATCCATATAGATTTCCACCGAATCATGGACCAGCTCAGAAAAGATGCTCAAGACGGCTCTCTGGAAGGTGGCAGGAGCATTGCATAGTCCAAAGGGAAGAACTCGGTAAGCAAAGGTACCCCAAGGACAAGTGAAGGTGGTCTTATCTTGGTCTTCCGGGCTGATTTGGATCTGGTTATACCCGCTAAACCCATCCAGGAAAGAGAAAAACTTCTTTCCTGCCAGTCCATCCAACACTTGATCTATGAAAGATAGAGGAAAATGGTCTTTCTTGGTAGCTTTGTTCAGTTCTCGGTAGTCCACACAGATTCTCCACTTCCCATTTTTCTTGGGAACCAACACCAAAGGGGACACCCATTCGCTATCTGAGATGGGGTAAATGAATCCAGCATCCAACAGGTTTTGTAATTCCTCCTTGACGATGTCCTTAAGGGCTGGATTCATTCTCCTTTGGGGTTGCCTAACTGGTTTACAGTCTTCTTTGATGTAGATGTGATGGGTATAGACCGAAGGATGGACTCCTTTCATCTCCTTATAGCTCCAAGCAAAAGCATCTAGATGACTGGCCAACAGACTACACAGCTCCTTTTCCTGGGAAGGAGACAGGGAGGAGCTGATATTTAACGTTCTCTTAGGACCGAACTCCACATTTTTGACTCTGGGAGTGACAGGGTTGGTCGCACAAAGGTCCACTAAGGTGCTGGCTTGGGCATCCTCCACCAATTCCTCTAAGGACAATGCACTGGGAGGTGGAGTCTGGATCAAGGTCTCAACCAAATCATCCTCGGTTGGGAGGCCTCCCCTAGTGGTGTCTAGGGTGCACAAAGGTGCTGAGTACACCTCATCCTCTTCTCCTTCCTCCAACCAAAGTGGTAAGTCATGCTCTAATGAAGGTTGGGCAGGAGGGTACAGGACTAGCTGCTTGGACATAGGACCATTTTTGATGGTCATGTTTCCTGCACGACAGCTTATGTAAGCATCTGCAGTGGCTAACCAAGGCCTTCCCAAAATAAGAGGGTATCCGGTAAGCTTTGCCTTTGGTTGCAGAACCAAGAAATCTGCAGGGTACTCCCAAGAGTCAACCGAGACCAAGACATCCTCTACGATCCCTTCGGGAGTCACAGTGGAGCGATCTGCTAGTTGTAGGACTGTCGAGGTCTTTCTCAGGGAACCCTGAAGGTTGAGTTTGAGCATGGTATCTCTGGTCATCACATTAATGGCAGCCCCCAGATCAATCAATGTGTGAGGTATGATGGTGCCATTGATGTGTACATCCACTACAGGACTCCCAGGATCCAGATACTTTGGGCAGATGACTTGTCCCAACATAAGATCAGACAGTTGTCCTATAACATTGATGGTTGAAGCATCTCTTCTCTGCCTGCTTGGGTGTCTAAAACACTTTTCCTTAACCAGTTTGTTGTATATCGGTACATCTTTGATGGCTTGGAGAAGTGGTATTTTCACACACAACTGTTTGAGCTCTCCCAGAAGCTCATCCTCCTCTGGGTTGGGTTGTGTGGTGGTTGTTAGTCTCTCAGGAAAGGGTTGAATGGCCTTTGGTTCACTTTCCTGTTTATCTTCCTCGTCCTCTGGGGGAGGAGGTTGGCGATCCGGAAGAGTCTTCCCCGATCGCAGATTGATCTCCTGGATCTCCACAACATAGGTAGGGCATGATGTTTCCCCAGTATATACCTGCTGGGCCTGTCAGTTGTTGGGGTTCGGGTTCGGTTGAGCAGGCATTTGGGGTTGCCATGGAGGAGCAGGAGGTAATGGTTGTGGTTGAGCCGGTGGTGGAGGCAAAATGGCAGGAGGAGTATTGTACTGGGGCCTCCACCCTCGTTGAGGTGAATTCCACTGAGGCTGTGGCTGGGCATGTGAGTGAAATGGAGGAGTAGTGGGCTGAGTATGGTACTGAGGTGGGTAAGACCATGGAGGAGGTATAGACCAGGAAGGATGAACAGGGGGTCCCCAGGAAGGCATAGAAGTAGATTGGTTGGGGCTGTAATAGGTTTGGGGTGTCCCTTGCATCCCCTGTTGGTAAGGTCTAGGTCCATGTGGCCTCCTTTGGTTGAGGAAATAGAGAGGTTCAGTGGGCGCTTCTGTCCCTTGATACATGGCTTTAAGCCCAGGTAAGGTTGGACATTGGTTTGTGGGGTGGTCCTCCTCACAGACAAAGCATACCTCAACCGAATGTAATGGGCACTCGTTCTTAGGGTGTTTCCTTGTACACCTAGGGCAGAAAATAGCCAAAGCCCTCTCAGCTTCCTCTTTCTTCTGCTGGATTCGGAATGTATCAAGTTGCATGGCGATGGTCTGTCTCACCTCACTCTTGAGATCCTCTAATTGATTTGCAAACTCATGTTTGGAGAAAGGAATACCAGCTGAGAGGATGTTTCCTCTACCTCTTTTCCGGGCTGCCCTAGAGTGGTTTCTAAACACAGTCTTTATGTCCTCATAAGGCAGTTGGTAAATATCTCCCCCAGCTACCATGTGAAGGGTATCTAAGAGGTCTTCAGGGACTCCTCGGAGCAGGACCAACTTAAGAGATTTAGGGTCAAGTGTGCACCTGGCCCGTTTATAGCTAAGTTGGAACCTTTCCTCGTAATCTTCTAAAGACTCATCATTCCCCATGGTCATCCACAAGATTTCTCCCTTGGTTTCCTTGGACCTACAGTAGTCCCGGTACTTGGTATTGAAAGCTTGCTGCATCTGGGCCCAAGTGGTGATACTGTTCCCAGGTAAGCCCATGAATCAGCGTAGTGCTGCATCCTTAAGGGTAGAGGGGAAGAGTTTCAGTTTTTGGTCATCCTCGGTATAGTCATAGGTTCGACAAAGGACGGCAAACTCAAACAGGAAGGTATCAGGGTCTTCAGTAGTCAGTCCATGGAAGTGAGGTAAAGCGGAGGGACTGATGTTCTTCATTCTCATGTCCCCATTGGTCTCTCGGATGGGGAAGGCGCCTTCAATTCTCTCATCTTCTCCCCTATTGTCAGCCATAGCTTCAGATGGAGTGGTCTCTAACTCTTCTTCTACTATAGGATCTTCGTATATCTCAGGAGGTTCACCTATAGGTTCTTCTGGATCACTGTCACCAAAGAAGAGAGAAGGGTGACTTAGTGATGTGGTGGGGGTGTTGGGTAGGAATTTGCCTGTTTTATCTCGGTTTCTACGAGGCATGAAATGAAAAGACTTCTGATTGCTTTTGTTTTTCTGGTACCTGCAAAACTAAAACAGATTGAACTGCAACTAACTATCTTGCTGAAATGGAAATGCGGAATTGAAATGAAAGCATGAAAGAACTAATCTATTTTGCTCAAATGAAATTGCAGGAATGAAATGCTAAGCTATGCTTTGCAGAATTGGAATGCTAATCTATGCTTGCAGGAATGAAATTGTGGAATTGAAATGTTAATCTATGAAAGCAGGAAATGTCTATGCTACTTTTGCAGAAAGGAAATTGCAGAATGGAAATGAAATACTACTTAGCAGAAGGCGAGAGTAGGAAAGTAGAAGAAAAGCAACAATCACCAATACTCTGACGCTTCCCCGGCAACGGCGCAAAAAAGATGGTGGGCTCCAGTATTGTAGCAATAATGCTACAACTCCTGGAGCTTCCTTCTCTAATTTTATCAACTCGGTAGTTCGTAACAAACTTGGAAGCGTCGGTGCTGTATGCACAAGTACTAGCTCTTGCCACAGCTGTCACTTGGTCAGCTGGCACAAGTCCGCTAGGGCTCAAGCCAACTTCTATGAGCTCTTAGAAGAAGCTTTTTAACTGATGAACGAAAGCTAACTCAAAGGAAATTAACCTACTACAGAAAGGAACTGAAAGCCAACAAGGAACACAAACCCTAGCAAACCCTAATTCTACCAGCTACTCCTACTGATGCAAAGGTGGGAATTCAAACTACTGAAAGAGATTCCATTACTTCTAGGAAGGCGAGATGCATGTGTCTAGACTACTTTGATCTGAAAAGAACATATTTTTGTATTTTTGTTCAAGTTGTTGGAATTATTATGCATGTGCTTCTAACTGGATCTTTACTGTGCAGGGGTAGATCAGGGGGGAAATGCTTGGAAGATGTCAGGAAGACTCAGAGAGGGTCTAAGGAGTCCCTAACATCCTTTCAGAGAGTTTCACAAAGTTTGGATACCAAGCAACCGTGTTTATGAGCTTGTACAGGAAGTCTGCAGGGGTTCTACAGGATGTTCAGAATTTCTACAGGAAGTTCAGTAATTCCTACAGGATTTTCTACAATCAGATTTTTGGGTGATGGGTGAGTGGAAGAGGCTGCATGGATGGATAGGGAGGTAGGAGGGCAGTTTGTAATGACTCAACGACAGAGAGATGAGATGAAGAGGGGGTGTGCAAAGCTAGGTTGTCTTAAAGAGGGCAGAGGGAATGGAAGGCCGAAGAAGGTAGAATAACGAGGGTAATAGAATAGTTGAGAGACAAGGGGTCTAATTGGGAGATGAGCAGTTGGCCTAGGCATGGCTTAGAAGGACAAGAGAGTGAGGGAGTAGCGCTGCGCAGTGTAAACGAAACAAATCATACACGTCCTGCACATAACCAAAATATTATTAACCTATTCTAACTGTTTAATAAAACCAATGAACAGCAACATTGTTTCTAAGGAGAATCATGCATGGTACTGAAACAGAGAAACATTCCAAGAGGTCTGAACGCATGGACACTTCTACAAACAAAAAGATTGCATCAACGATTGCATGTACTCGTAAACCAATGTTTTTGGTGGGTAGCACTGTCTACAATTCCAGCCCCTAGAAAGAGGTGAAAATGAGTGTGCAAGCAACCCTTTTCTGGAACTTTTATCAACTCCAATCTCTTCGATTTATTCTAAACAGCTAAAGCAACTCTATCTTCTACCAATGTCCTACTTAACCACACCAAGAAATCTAACTCAACAAACTGTGTTTGAATGCATGAAAAGGGAAAAAAACATAATGCTGAAAGAAAGATAACAATACAAAGGAAGGAGGCCTTAGGCTCTCAAGTTGGGCCCAACGCCGAGAGCTATGGCTCCTTTAAGAACTCAGAACTGAACTCAAATCTGCCTGCTTTCCATTAAAAGATAATAATCATAAGTCAAATAACATGCCAATAATGGCTACAAAAGAGCAAAACAGAGCTAGCAGCTCGTAGTCCAGAATGTGCAACAAGGTTTCAAAAGTCCTTTTCGAAGGCTAAAGCCCTATCATTTATACATCTCGAGGCCCCAAGCTGGCCTCCTAAATCAGTGGGGCTTGGCTGACCAAACTAGGAGTGAATTGCTGCTTCCTCAAAATCCATTTGGTTGCCTTCTAGATCCGGTTGTGGTGGCTGTCAGAGCTCGGAGTTGGGGGTGAAAATCCCGAGGAAGGCCATTTAATGCTGTGGACAACCCTCCTACGAATCCTCAACCCCATCTTGGCTGTCTCCTAGCCCTCATCTGCGTGGTTTTGCTCCATTAAATGTCAAAAAACCTGAAATAAGCACGTGTTAGCCACCTAGGAATAGTGACTGCCCTTATTCGTACAAATGACATAAATATACTAAAAAATGATGCATAAGTTATGAAAAATGAAGGTTGAGCAAGGGTAGTTAGGCCAAATGAGCCCAAAAGGTTACCAAATTTGGGGCTCATCATCCACCTCCGCCACCACTGCAGTTCAGTATGGGGAGTGCGATCAAATTACCAGTGTTCAGAGGAGTAGGAAATGAAGATCCAGACTAGTTCTAGTTCGTGGTAAGAGAAGTATGGGAAGCACAGGGCATTGTGGATGATAATATTAAAAAGAATACATTGGTGAGTGCCCTACAGGTTTGCACATTAACGTGGTACATCAATAATTCTAATGAGCACCTGAATGTAGGAATTGCAGAGATCCAGACCACGCTGAACAGGGAATTTAGCAGGCCAAAATCAAAGACACAATCAATCATTGGGTTTAAGGAGAGCAAGATGCTCCTGGGTGAGACCCCCTGGGATCTGGACCAAAGGCTGAAGAGTACAATCCATGAAGCCAATATGAAGTTAGCAGATGCATAACATCATGCATGATTTGTGGCCTCACTTACGCCACACCTAAGGACGACGTTGTCATAGTAAAAATTTTCCATCCAGGTTGAAGCATTAGAGATGGAAATGAGATTGCATGAGACCCCTATACAAGATCCTAGGTTGGGAGTCCAACAAATCCATGCGCAGCTATAGAATTTGTGTATGGAGATGAAAAGTTTGAAACAAGATAGGACAGCTCAGCCAGAGGTGTGTGAGGAAGTATGGTGCATAAAATGCAAAGGCCAAGGCCACGACAATGATCATTGTCTAGTGTTCGTGAACTACTTAGCAAGGGGAGGGCCAATTCCATTAAGACCGGAGGCACAGGCAGGGCCAAGCATGGCATCTGTATTATGGTACACGATCTACGAAATAAGAGGAAGACATACCATGGATAATTGTCATCTATTGCAGAAATATACACAAATGTCCCAACAATTGTTTTGTAGTTTCTGCAGGTTGGTAGGCCATGACGAACACACCTGTCGAAGTTATGAGCTAATCATGGATTAGACTCCTACCTATAGGGTGTATTCCGAAACACGAGCCCTCGACCCAAATGCATGGATGGCACACAGTGGGTTTCAGGGACGTAGTCAGGGTTGAGGTGGAATGGGACCAGGAAGGGGTCACGGACAGATAATTTGTTACAATTGCAGAGGGCCAGGGCATTATGCCCACAATTGTAGAAACCCGACTAGGATATCATTTTGGTACTATAATCAATTTTATCATGAGGCAAAATATTTCCCTTCGGTGATAGTGAAGATGCATGAAAAGGGGGTACTCCATCCCCCCTTCGACCCAAAATTTACAAATGATGAGGTTTGAGCTACGCGAAGAAGACCCAATTGTAAACATGATGCTTAGGAGTGGTATGGCCACGGGAGATGATAAAGGGAAGCAACCAAAAGATAGCGCGTGGGTTCACAAGGCTCCTACAAAGGAACCCAAGTTTGACTTAGAACACATGAAGGAGACATTCATGGAAGCTAAGAAGAGCTTCACGGAGGCCTCCACTTCAGGTAGTAAGGATCAACTAGAACTAGGGATGGATCCTTCAATGCTCACTACCTTTCTGCAGACATGCATGAAACTGCTACGTGACAACAAGGCAGTCAAAGGGCTACAGGAACTTATCACTACGTGCGCAGGGTCAAGAGAACCACGTGTGGTCCACAAACTTGGAAAGCATGCATTGCGCATAGGAAGGGAGATGAGGTTGACAATGCAAATAGGCGAGTACAAAATGGATCAGGTAATCCTGGATCTGGGTTCAGACGCGAATTTGCTACCAAATCAAACATGGGAACACATGGGCATACCCGTGTTACAATGGTCCCCTATTCAGTTACGAATGGCGAACCAACAAAAGATTTTTCCCATGCGAAGATTGCAAGGGGTGACAATCGATATTGAAGGCACGAGCGCGTAGGCGGATTTTGAAGTGATAGAGATTATCGATGATAGCAATCCATATCCCGCTGTACTAGGAGTATACTGGGCTACCGATATGAACGGAGTCATAAATCTGAAGAAGCGCAAAATGACTTTTGAAAAAAAGTCACTACGTGTAGTAGTACAACTAGATCTAGCCGAAGGAGCGTGATACACTGAACGAGTGGACGATGACAATAGTGATGATGATCTCGACTGTATCTACAAGATAACTGCACAAGTAGAGGATTGGGTGAATCTGACTACAAATGGAAGAATTTCATGGTAGCACGAAAGCTCCTGCACTTTAGATTTAGACGAAGAGAGAGCAATGGTAGAATCGACTGCACAAAATAACAACACTGAACTGCAACATGATGATCAGGTCATTGCGTTGTGTGACAATAGAGGCAAGGGAGCTACCGACATATGATGGATTATTAGCGGTAGATGAATTTATAAGCAAATTCGAAAGTGCAGTACCAGAACATCAGTGGTTCGATTTTCTGAAGTGGGCACTGTGTGCATCACCTGTATGATGGTCGGGTATGCATCAAGAAACTTTTGAAGGCCGGCGTAGATGCAGAAGGATGATGTGCCTACATTTTGGGAAACCCCAGGTTTGAATGAAACTCAGCCAGCAAGGATGGAACAACTTGCGCGCTGACCTTTCTCGATGGGTATAGACATATGTTGTACAGCCCGCACAAGTGCACCCCAACCCCAGAATAGAAAGTCAGAGCAAATCGCAGTAGTAGGAAAGGTGGCACACACTACAAATTTTCCACGTGGAAGCATTCAATAAGGCATGCAGAGCCCTTAACAAGGTTCAATGGGCGAGACGAACTGAATGGGACCTGCGCATACCAGTGGTTCGATGGGCCTATAGGACCATGTGCAAAAACCTAAGCGCGGAGATGATTCCAAAGATGCAGAACTGAGTCGCAACCATAATTTTGGAAGAAAGGAATCCACACGTAATAGCTCCCATAGTTGGGATAGTGCGCAAAGACTAGGACGAAGGAATCACACAGCTACACGAGGATGAACATATAAGGATTCAAGAAGCCATTCAGCGAGGGAACCTTAGACTTCACGAACTCGAAGAAGATTGTGTACGATTAAGGAAGAAAAGCATGTTGATGGACACTGAGATCCGAAAACTGGAAAACAAGATTACGCAAGCATGTCTCGTCGATAAACCAAGGATGACAAGGCAAGAGACGGACAACCATACCACTGCATTAGAATATTTTTGCCGAGAATTTATGACTCTACTACCATGGTTGCGACCACACCTTACCAATCATAGTAACCAGGGGAGCGCACTGCATAAGGTAGAATGCACGACGCTGACTATCACAAGGGTAATTGAGGAGTGCCTGTGGGCTATAATGGAAGGAAAATTGAAGCCTCGCATAGTTGGTGTGACCACCTGACTAGCCATAGGGAGCACAGTCTCAACACTCCAAGCAGTTGAAGACAGCACGGGACTATAAAAGAGTCTGTGTGGGAGCTGTGCGATAAGGGGGTTGCGCACAGGATAAGCATATCACAAGGATCACACCCACGCACGGGGGGCTACGCTGCTGCGTGGGTAAAGTAGGAAGTAACCATTGTCATCACTGTGCATGAAAAGATGTCCAATTTAAGGCAAAAGGGAGTGGGCGGCGGGCAATTAAGACATAAATTAAGAGCTAGATTTGGGAAAATATGATGCCAAGGATACATTAATGACTCAGAAGTGGGGGGAACGTCAAATTCAAATTCAAAAGACACTTGAAAATCCCAAGGGTAGCCACAAGACAACACTTGTTCATTTGAGATTTGAGCTATTATGAAGAGCACAGAGTGTTGAGCACTAAGCGGTATTTGAGCCCCCAAATTCGTGAACAACCATAGACGGTTCGAACAAGATGACAACTACCAAGAGAGGTGTCGATTTTATAAAGAGTACCACCAAGGAAGCCATGAAGAGCCCTACAGTGTAGATGGGGAATGCGTTAGAAATTCCGAAATCACCTCGAATGTTGAGGCACAAGAAGGATAAACAGGCAGCGGGACCAGTAGCATGTCCCTGCGAAATCCATGGTTTGGTAAACTTTCCATGGAAGAACAGGGCAAGGCTATCAAAATTTAGATAGATGATGAGGAGGAGGACCTACAAGATCTTGTAGATGAGATAGAGGTGGATGAATAAATGGAAGATGACATCCATCCAGTGCGCATTGTAGAAAAACTACCCGAGTACGTTCCTCCATGGAAAGGGAAAGGTAAGGTACCCAAGGATTTGGATGCCACTAAGAGCGCAATCCAAACCCCGCTCCTCCTAGATGGAATTATGTTTGAGGGCTCGCCCCTGAGCCATGTGCCCATAATGAAATTTGAAGACTGGGACATCATGAACAGTGAAAATCTCCCACATTTAGAGATTGAGAACCTCATGAAACACAGTAAGGAGGGATCAGTTACAACGCTAGAGCTGTAGAAATGGCTATGCGGTGTGGAGAAGGCTGAACTACTCCACCTATTATGGATTCCACACTTTCACCATGCACCTATCATGATCTTTGTCATCAAGTAGCTTCTTTTCCTGGTGCACAATGGATACTTATGGCTGGAGGAGCTTATTCCCATCAGGACGGAGCTTATGCACTGGATTTCCTGGCTTCCCTGTAAGGGAAATGACCCCATGGAGATAGTTGGCAAAAGTTAAGATTTGGTGCTCACAGAGGTCATGAAGAAAAAATACAAATTAGAAAAGAAGAAGAGAGGCTACACAATCAATAGCATTAAAGACAGAGGGGTGCATGTAGCCAGCGAACTGCTAGCCAAGAAGGTGATGAGAAAATGTCGTGGAGATGAGGTACCAGTGTCGGTGGTTGCACTAGCAGAACAATGCACAGAGGGGGTCCAATTCAATTGGGCTGAGTTCCTCTACGAAGAATTCATAACCAACTGCAAGGAAGCTCAAGAGCATGGCAAGACATTCCACTACATGTGGTTTCTCTTATCTATTTTATTGGTGACAGGGGAAATGCCTAAGGACAGTTAGTTCCCTCATATTGAACAGGACTTGCGAGAGGCTACAAAATATGCGTTGCTCTGGGCCATGAAAGATGCCACACGGATTCGCAAAACTAAGATCTTCTGGGTGCTCATGGAGGTGAGCATTTCAATGTGGATTAACAAGAGGCTGTGCCTATCCCCCACAATGTACAACAATCTGCAGAGCTTTGTAGACTTCAAGACGGGTATGCACAATGTGTATATCAAGGCACGTAAGGATCTAGTGTAGAACTAGACCAAGATTCCTTTCATCATGATTGACGACGCCATCTTCTCCATGCTCAAATCATGGCCTCTCGAGTGGAGTGCCCCAAATCTGGCAAAAAGGGATAGAACAATAGCACAGAAGTAGAAGGATGCAACCAAGTTGCGCATCACGAAGTTGGCCCAACAGAGGCATAATGAACAAGCGGCTGTAGAGGTAAGGGCCGCCTGTGAAGCAGTAAAAGCAGACACATAACAGGAAAAGGCTGCTGAAAGAGCAACAACAACCCAAGCAAAAAAGGCCACCGCAATGTAGGAGGAAGGGGACCAAAACGTGTCCACAAGATAGGGACCAAATATAGCAGAAGGTGTGGACTCAAGAACACTTTCCACCCAACTGAAATGACCAGATGTCACAGAGCAGTCAGGTCCATGAAAGAAGGTCAAGGATTCCAAACTAGACATCGAGCCAATTACATTGACAAAGGGTGACCTCTATGACATCGGCGACATAGTTCGTGAGGTCACTCAGGAAGCGCTCCAGGAAGTTTTGATGGAGCAACAGAATGTGTTGGGGGCCCTAAGGGTGCAGCTGTAGGAACTCCAGGTGCAGGCCCCATAGGAAGGAACAGTGGCCGCCTACGGTGCCATAGGTACATCAGCAACGGAGCAGCTGCTGCATGCAAAAATGGCTAGCACCATAGTGTTTCCAGAAGGAGCACTAATAGTGGAAAGTGAGGAGGACAGAGCTATGATGGATAGGATCAAGGGACTTTGCCTAATCTTGGCTACCCTTCTGCAAGATACATTATATCAGCTGCAGGACGGAGCGATAGCAGAAGTCCGTGTTAGGGAAGGACATGTAGTTTAGATGCTCAGTGAACAGAGAATCAACATTGAGCAGCTTAGTCTATAGCATGATGAAGTGCTTGTGAAAAATCAGCAGCTACAACAAATGGTATAGGAATTATGTCGCCATGTTCCAGAGCTAGAAATTGCAACATACCTACCAGTTGGAGTGCGAATCCACAAATTAGCCAGTGGATTCTGTGAGGTAAAGGAGGAAGCAACGAGGGTACAACTGGACCTCAACCTTCATAATAACGAGTTACGATTAAAGGTGTAGCCATCTACGCCCCCAGAAGTTAGGGAATAGCACACTGGTGCTACTAAAAAAGGGTTGGAGGAAATAAGTTAGGCAGTACGGAAATGCACCGCTATGTTGGAAGAATCCTTCGCGGTCCTCACTTCATTATAGGAGGACCCCAACATATAACGCTTCGTAATGGAGGTGCGGGAGCTTCAAGTGCAGTATGATAGTGTGCATGGAATGATGCAGACAGTTGTCCTGACCCAACAACTTGCAAAGCTACAACAGGAAAAGGCGTTGAAGGAACAGGTGGACGCTGCATGGCAAAAAGAGGTTGTCATTAAAGTGCACGTCAAGCCTTGGATTGATGAGGCCTTCCTCATCACGGCAGACATCGAAGGGAAGCTCCCACAGATGAAAGTGATGCATGCTTTAAGATAGGGATTTTTCCCTGATAGCGAGACTTTGGTCAAAAGAGTGGAGCAGATCCAACGGACTGCAGAACAGTGCGCTGCAGAACTCTGCACAACAAGATTGGTTGGAAGGGTTCCGTGCCAAGATCGCTGCACCAGTAGAGTGACTCGGGATGAGTCACGATGATTGCGTTGGGGGCTTGCTGAGCATGGAATCCCCCCACGGCAGGTTTTGGCGCTCAAAGCCCAAGTTTTGGTCAAAGGTTTTGAAAGACTTCGTGAATTGCAGGCGTGTAGCATGAAGTAGATGTCAAGTAATAGGGTTGTCCACCCTAAAGTAATGTAATGTAATGTAAAGTCATGTTAGCCTACTCATGGTCTGTGGACCATGGGATTGTATAAATAGAGCGAGGCTTTAAGTTGTAAAGATAGTAGATGATAGAGTAAGTAGAGGAGGAATGGTTTGAGCTTAGAGTAGGATTCTAAGTGTATTGGGTCGTAGTAGTAGGAAGAGGCTCTGTAGCTGAGTGCGCAAAGGAATAGTAGAGTCCACAGGTGAGTGCGTGGACCCCTGCAGCTGAGTGTGTAGGATGGAGTCGAGTCTGTAATTGGGACAAAAAGCTAATAAAGAGAAGTTTATCCTAATTCTGTGCATCTAGTCTTGGATCATTATTCTGTTGTTATGCATTAGTTTTTCTCTGTTTATGCATTTCACGTAGTTGAGTAAATTCTTTTATGTTTAGAATACTTATGTATGAAAATAATCTAAGTAATCAGCTAACATTGCATAATTAGGAAAGACTCGGGTAAATAACAAGGATCGCGCTGCAAATAGGACTGCGCGAGGACAACATCACAAGTTGTGAGGTTCCCACTAGTGCGCGTGGCATAGTGAGTACAAAGGTTGGACCACATACCAATCCCAACATATCAGACATCCCCAGGGTGTGGAAAATTGGTTCTAGCACCCTCTCATACTACTTCAGGTGAGACCTCAGTCCACGCTCCGCAGACTATACCAGTAGTATCGGGATTTGCTTGGCTAAATCACCTCTGAACCTAGGTCAGGCCCCCCTAAGCCAAAAAGGAGGAGGAATAATTCCTTTAAGGCCAGAGGCTCAAGTAGGACCTAGCACAGGGCCTGCATTATGGTGTGCTATCTATCAAGTAGCTGGAAAACATGCCACAAATAATTGTCACTTGCTACAAAACTATGTACAAGCACCGCAATAGTTGTTCTGCAACTTTTGTAGGTCGTTAGGACATGATGAGCATACTTTCAGGAGATATCAACTGATGATCGATAGAACTCCCTCCTATAGGGTTCATGCTAAAATGTGGCCCCTTGACCAGAATGCAGGATGGGGTGGACAGGATTTCAGGGGAACGGATGATGCCAAGGTGGAGGAGGACCTAGTAGAGGTCGAGGACAGTTGATTTGTTACAATTGCGGAGGAATAGGACACTATGCCCATGATTGCACTAATCTAATGAATCCATCGTGCAAGTATTGCACGCTGTTTGATCACGAAACAAAATATTGTCCTACATTGATAACCAGGATACATGACAAAGGAGTGCTACCACCTCCGCTGACTCAAAACCTGCAGATGATGAGGTCCAAGCTACGTGAGGAAGATCCCAATGTAAATATAGTGCTCAGGAGTGGGATTGTGACAGGAGATGACATGGGTAAATAGCCAGAAGATAGTACATGGGTTCGCAACGCCCTGGAAAAAGACGTTGAGTTCAATTTAGAGCATGCTCATGAAGCCTTCATGGAAGCTAAGAAGAGATTCATTGAGACCTCCACCTTAGGAAGCAAGGATAAACCTGAGCCGGAGCTGGACCCCTCTATGCTCACAACTTTCCTGGAAACCTGCATGAAGTTATTGTGCAATAGTAAGGATGTGAAAGGGTTATAGGAACTCATTAATAGATGCGCTCAAATTGTGATAGGTGAGTCGCACATAGTACGAAATATTGGCAAGCATAAAAAAAAGACAGGACATGAAATGAGACTGACCACATAGATAGGAGATTATGAAATGGATCAGGTCATTTAGACCTAAGGTCAGATGAAAATGTCCTACCAAAGCAGAATTGGGAGTGAATGGGTAGACTATGTTGTAATGGTCCCCGATTCAGCTAAAGATGGCGAATCAATAGAAAATCATCCCCATGGGTTGACTGCAGGGGGTGACCGTGGATTTTGAAGGAGTGAGCACGCTGGCTGAATTTGAAGTGATAGAGATATTGGATGACAAAAATACCTACCCTACGCTCTGGGGAATTGACTAGTCTATCGATATGAATGGGTTAATCAATCTGAAGAAGAGAAAGATGATCTTTAAGAAGAAATCGTTGCGCGTAATAGTACCCCTAGGTCCTGCTGAAGGATTGCGCTATACGGAACCAGTCCGCGATTATGAGAGTGATGATGATATGGACTGCATCTATAAGATAATAGCGTGAGACCAAGATTGGGTGAATCCCACCATGGATGGACAGATTACATGGGATCGCAAGAGTTCTTGCACTTCAGACTCCAACAAAGAAATAGAACGTTGGAAGAATTGGTTACATGAAGTAACTACGCTGAATTGTAACATGATGACCCGATCGTTGCACTGTGTGTCATCAGAGGTAAGAAATATGCCTATTTATGATGGTTTGAATGAGGTAGATATCTTTTTGGATGCATTCAAAAGGGAGGTACCAGAAAAGTGACGCTTCCAGGCCTTGGACTGGGCATTGCACGCTACGCTCGCAAGATGGTAGGGTACACATAAGGGAAGCTTTGATGATTGGTGTGAAGGTAGGAGGATGATGAGAATGTGATTTGGGAAGCCTAAAATGTGACTGATAGACAAGTACAATGGGCATAATGATCCTTGTGTGCATCTGGCCAAATAGACACAAGCTTCTCAAGAAAAACCCCAACCTGAGTGGGTGCACCTGTTCTATCATACCTTGGATGTTATCTCAATGAATTGGTATATAGAAACAGAGCTCCACCATGGGACATGTGAATGGGATATCCTGCACAAAGGATTCATGATGACATTCAGTTTTGAGGACGGGTTTGACAGTGTTGATGAAGTGCTATAGGAGGTGAAAGTAGTTATCTTTAGGATGTCGCAGGATCCTTTAGACTTGATTCAGCCTAAAGGGCTACTCAGCTGAGTCGCGTGCTCAAATTTTATAATGTAACTACTGAAGTAGAGGATGAGGATCCATAGAAGATTAACATTCCAGAGACGGAAGGCCACCACGAGGTTCAAGGACCATAGATTGAGAACCCTGATATAATCGCACCAGTGAAAATGGAACAAGTGAACATTGGTACGGAGGCAGAACCCAAATTCGCGAAGATTAGAGACTACTGGGACGATGTGAAGGTGGATAAGGTCACTAAATTTCTTCGTGAATACCAGGACTTATTCCCCACCAAGTTTACGGATCTGAAAGTAATAATCAGGGACCTAGGGATGATGAAAATCACGTTAAAGCCTAATGTGAAGCCAGTTAAGCAAAGGCCTTACCATCTCAATCCAAAATACAAGGAGTAGGTATGCTTAGAGA
The DNA here is from genome assembly GCA_031772625.1 of Pinus tabuliformis. Lineage (NCBI taxonomy): Eukaryota > Viridiplantae > Streptophyta > Pinopsida > Pinales > Pinaceae > Pinus > Pinus tabuliformis. The sequence goes on along the minus strand of CM062816.1, from coordinate 1,676,797,509 downwards.
TAAAAAAGATGCTAGCTGCAGGCTTCATTGAGCCAGTGGAAGAATCTAATTGGGTAAGCCCAATGGTGGTGCAAGAGAAGAAGCAGAAGGATGAGATAAGGATATGCATGGATCTCAGAAAACTAAATGATGCTTGTGTGCATGATCCCTTCCCGACTCCATTCACAGATGAAGTGTTGGAGAATGTAGGTGGCTAGGAAACAAACTCCTTCACTGATGGATTCTTTCGGTACCATCAAATCAAAATTGCACTGGAGGATAGGAGCAAGACAACCTTCGCGACTGAGTGCGATTGTTTTCAATACACTGTAATGCTGTTTGGATTGAAGAATGCGCCTACAATCTTTTCGTGCATGGTTGTTGCGACATTCAAGGAATTTATTGATAATTTCCTGGAGGTATATTTTTATGACTGGACTGTATTTGGGTTGGTTAAGCACCATGTAGCAAGCTCGTGCCTGATGCTAGATACCTGTCGAAGATACCAAATCACGCTAAATATCAAGAAGTGTTTGTTTTGCGTTCCTTTTGGGAACCTATTAGGGCATGTGGTTTGTAGACAAGGGCTAATGCTAGGCCCCATGAAGATCACGGTGATACTGAACTTGGAAGTGCTGAGGAGTGTGAAACAGTTGCGCGCTACTTTGGGACATATAGGATATTAAAGAAATTTTATCAAACGTCATGCCCAAATCACCGTGCCTATGGAAACATTGTTGAAGAATGATGTCACGTTCTGCTGGAATGATGACTGTAAGAAAAGTTTGGATGTATTGAAAGAAAATATGTTTACCATGCCAATTCTAGTCTTCTCGGACTAAAAGAAAGAGTTTCATATACATGTCGACGCATCATGTATGGCGTTGGGGGTAGTAATAACACAAGCTAGCAGAGAAGGCTTGGACCATCCTATTTTGTTCGCAAGCCGCAGAATATCCAAGGCAGAAAATAACTATTCTACCACTGAACACGAGTGGCTAGATATGGTGTATGCACTCTAGAAGTACTAACACTACTTGATAGGAGGCCATTTTAAGATGTATATGGATCACTCCGTGTTGAAGTACTTGGTAAGTAAGCCTGTGTTGGGGGGGCGAATCTGAAGATGGCTCTTATTGTTCCAAGAGTATGATTTTGAAGTGGTTGTGAAGCCTAGATGATTGAACGAGGGACCAGACCATCTATCATGCATCAAAACATGGGAGGAATCTACTAACTTGGAAGAAGGATTGCCTGACGCACAACTATTTGCAGTGCGTGTTGTGGATGGTCATTTTGAGGATATAATACACTTCCTAACAACAGGAACTTCACTAGAAGGATACTCTGTCCAGCAAAAGAAGGAATTAGTGGTGCGCATTGTTAGCTCTGCTATATAGTAATTTTTTTTGAAGGCCAGAGATAGGCTTGCTTTGCTCAGTTGTCTTCAAAGGGAGCTTGCAGCGGTCTGTTCCCTTCTCCTCCTTCATTTTTTTGTATGGCCCTAGACCTCGTTGCATGTTTTTTCCTCCATTTGTACCTCTAAATTGCTGTGAAAGCCTAGGATTGTTCAACCCCTAGGTGCTAAGTGTTAAGCCCATATAACTGCACTAGCATGACCGTGCACCTTTTCCTATGGTAACCCGTGTGATTAAACCTGCACCGTTCGATCATTTCATCATGATCCAACAGTCTCTGTTGCTTTCCCCGCTCATTAAACCCAGTTTACTTTTCCCACCTGCGATCGTGTTCACCACAATCTAACAACATTCGCTTCTCCCGATGCCACAAGCTGCCCACATGTTAGCTCGCAGGGAAAGTGGTATTGACCCTATCCCATTCACCACATGTCACAATCCTAATGGAATTGCTACCCCATGTACGTTTACTGCCCACTCACCAAAAGCGTTGCAATCAATACCACTCGCCGCTTGAAACCATTCTCCCGGCCGTTAAATCCCCACGTAGCTTCCACCCCCGATCACCGTTGGATCTGTCTGCCCGAGATCCAACGGCCTGTGATCATCCTTTGCCTCACCTTCCAAATAGCCCCTATCGTGCTGTCTCCACCATTGATCTGTGCAATCCAATGGTTTGCCTCGTTCCTCCGTTCACTCTGTCCACCCACCATGAAGTCCTCACTCCTTTGACTGTCATGTGCTCTCGAAGGACAACAACGATCAACTACCAATACCTGGTGCAGTTACTCCACAACAACTACATTTATCAAGGAAAGAAAGCCGTGAAGGAAAGATCAATTAAAAGCATTAATTAGTCATGGAGCTTTATTCATATTACACTCCACCTGCTTGAGGAGTACAACAGAACATACAGTAGAGACCCATATTAGATAGTTAATGTGGTTGGTGGTTCATTATGACCCCTCCACGGATAAGATAGCAGATCATTTTTGTAAACAAATTCTATATAGACCCAAAACATAGATGTGATGATGGTTGATGGTTGTAGTTTTGATGTAAGGTTCAACTTCTGGAGACTGTAACTACTGTGATACTTGAAGTGTCTGGTCTTCATTTTCAGCTAATACAAGCTTCTTTTGCTATTAATTGCTCACTTTCCACTTCTATTCCATTCTAGGTTGTGCCTATTATGCATTTGTTCATGTGCTCTTGATATTTAGCATTAGAGGGGTTGTCATCCCACCTTTGTGTTGAAGTCTAGAATGTATCATTGAATATGTTATGCATGTTTCTGTTTACTTAGTGCCAGAGAGCTGTCATCCTATCTGTGCATTAGGAAATAGATTTGCAGACCTCTTCACTGGTTGCAGCCAGCCATCACATGGTCTTGTGCATCTGTTGGTGTGGTCAGTATTCTCCATGTTCACTTAATCCTTAAACTGTGATTAATTTGTGGTCTAAAGCCTTGTAGTCTGGGGGTGTTCACCCATGTCTAGAGTTAAGCATAGTAGAAGTGGTTATCTGGCTTGAATATGCATCATGACTTCCATTCATCCATTTCCAACATTTTTTTGAGTTTGTAATGTTCCCGAGCATCTCTGAGATACAACCTAGGAGAGTTTCTTGGGGTGATAACATTAATTGGCACCGTTTCCAAGGAGAGGAGATTGAAGCTCAGCTTCCCTGAGAGAATGACAAAGTTCTAGATTTTGATGATAGACAAAGTCTGGGCACATTTCTGGTTGTAATCATCTATCTGGCGACTCCACTGGAGGAAGACCAACCTTTGGCGACTCCACATTGTAGTTCTAGCTCAGTTGTGAGGCATACTCAAGGAAGTCCTCAGAAATCACCAGCTAAATCAATGCCTGATCCTGAGAAGATTGTCAAGTTGAAGAAAACATCACAGAAAGGAGCATCAGGATCAAGTAAGCCCAAGAAAACTTATGCATCTCTGAAAGATAAGGCGATAGTTGAGAATATACAATTTGAAGATATTGAGCCTAGTGTTACTAGTGAGAAACTTCCTTCAGAGATTCATACAGCTCCTTGTTCAGTTAGTTCCCCTTTGAATCTCAGTCCAAAGAAAGCTTCCCGTACAATCCATAACATCCCTTTGTCTCTGTCATCCATTTCATTGTTTCATACCGCTCAATCTTCCAGTGTCCTTCCACATACCCCAGTCATGGCAGGCCAAGAAGCACCTACAAAGATAGAAAGAATCGTTTCTGCTAGATATGGACCTTTGGTTTTTCCTATTCCTTTGAATGCCATTCTTGCTGGAGAATATTAGAAATATATGCCCAAATTCACTGGTACAGAAGGGGTAACAGCTGAAGAACACCTTGAGGCTTTTTATAACTATGCTGATAACTTAGATATAAGTGAAAATGATGTGTGGATGAGAGTTTTTGTATAGAGCCTTGATGGAGAGGCTAGGAAGTGGTTCATAGAATTTCCCCCTAGATCTATTGCTGATATTGAAGCATTGGATGATGCATTCCTAAAACAATGGGGAGATAGAAAATACCTTCTCTACTACCACACAGAGTTTGGAAACCTAAAGAGGGAGAATGGGGAATCATTGCCTGATTTTAATAAAAGATTTAACTGTATGTATAGTAAGATACCAGCTGAGGTAAAGCCTACCCCCACCTTTGCCAAACTCACTTATGCCAATGCTTTTGACTCTGATTTCTGCCTATTGTTGAGAGAAAGAAGATGTGCCACTCTAGCTGACATACAGGATGTAGCACTAGAGGTGGAATCTAATATTATGGCTGCAGAGAAGCTAAAGAGTAATGCTGATAGAAGGAGGCAGAGAGGTGAGGATTCTTCTTCCTCTGCTTCATCTTCAGAACCCAAATTGGATAAAATGACTAAAATGATAGAGTCATTGGCTGCTGAAATATCTAAGCTGAAGGTTTAACAGAATTCAGGAAAGACAAGGTAGCAGAATGCATTTGTTCCAAGAAATCCAAATCCATTCAGAAGAGAAAATGAGTAGTTGCAAATCATTCAGAGGGGAAAAGAACCAAATGAAGAATATAAAGTTAAATCTCCTTTCTAGAATGTAGTCATGGAGGAGGAACAATTTGAAGATGAGGATCAAATTCATTGCATGGAAGATAAAGGAAGTACTCCATTTTTGACCTTCGCTGCGTATGAGGAATCTTTGCTGCAATAACAAGACAGTCAAAGGTGGGATAGAGAGGCTGTTCTACAAACGGAGGAGCAACAAAGATATAATCTGAGGTCAAATGCAAGTAATGTCAAGGAGAATTCTACCCAAAGAGTTGTTGTCCAAACGAAGTCACAGAATAATAGATAGAGAAGACCAGCAGTTGATCCAGTAATCCTCAAAGCTCTAGTTCAAGAGGTAAGAGGTTCTGACAAGTTATCTTCCTCTTTCAGCTTTGAATCAGAAGTCCAGAAGTTAAAAATATCTGTGCCTCTGGTAGAACTTGTAAAGATTTAATTGTTTAGAAATCCTTTCCTTGAAGCTCTTGAGCTGAGATCCACATAAACCTCCACTGACTCTATCAATTTGCAAGATGACAAGCCTGCAGTTGTGCTTAGCCCAATGACTGAACCTGCTGATGATAATTCTCCATCCTTTTATGTCTCCTTGACTATTCATGACAAAATCCTCCACAATTTCCTGCTAGACATAGGGGCTAGCCACAATCTGATGCCAAAAGCTGTCATGGAAGAGTTAGGCCTTGATATCACCAGACCCTATCATGATTTATTCTCATTTGATTCAAGGAAAGTAAAATGTTTGGGATTGATTAAAGATTTAGCCATTACCCTAACCTAGTTTCCCATGAAGAGCATGGTGATGGACATTGGGGTAGTAGATGTCCCTCCCAAATTTGGCATGTTGTTGTCAAGAGGATGGATTAAGAGACTAGGTGGGACATTGTAGAATGACCTATCTTATGCCACTATCCCAGCTTTTTGAGGAGAAAGCAGGAGATTATACAAAGAAGCACAGTTGGCACATATAATCAGTGATAAGAAGAATCCTGCTAATCATCCTATTTATGTTGTTCACACTGATTTTGGATCATGTGTCCTCCAAATTGAAGAATCTCAGAAGGCCTCGTTGCAGCTCAAGAAACTAATTGTTCGGGCTCAGGAAGAGTAGATTGATGATGATGATGAAATGAATAGGTTTCTTCAAGTCATTGATGAGTTCTCTGAAATGCAAATTGACCAAGAAAATGAAGCTTTAGAAGAAGACCCCCAATTCTAGCTTAGAAAAAAAATTGGCAAAGATAGTATTGTCCAACTTCCCAGCAATCATATACCTAAGGGTTTAATTTCTCTTGAAAGATTGTTTAACTAGAATGACATGCCTTATAAAGCTACACAAAATGAAGATTAGTCTACAGTCTATAAGCATGATATAGGGAGTCTCGGTCAGCCTAGATACGTAAATATGTCCACTCATCTGTCTGTTGACCAATGTTCTGAATACTGCAATTTAATGAGGCAGTTTGCTGATGTCTTTGCCTGGGAATATAGTGACCTGAAAACATATGAGAAGAAAATCATCCCACACAAAATTCCTTTGCAGAAAGACACCATCCCTTTCAAACAGAAGCTGAGGCCAATAAACCCTCTTCCCCTTCCTCTGATTGAACAAGAACAGAACGAGGAAGAAGACATGGCAAAAAGGATCACCGATTTGGCAGAGGTACACCAAATCAGAGAACAACTGGTTGAAAAGGCTGCAGCACATCAGAAGAAGATCAAGCATGCTTTTGACAAAGAGACAAAATCAGATAATTTTCAAGTGGGAGACTTGGTTCTGAAGTGGGATGCACTAAAGGAAAAGAAAGGAAATCATGGGAAGTTTGATGCTTTCTGGACAGGGCCTTTTATCCTTTCTCAGATTCAAGGGAACAACACCTTCATACTCAAAAGTATGGGAGGAGAAGCAGTTTTTGATGGCCTAGTTAATGGGCATTTTCTCAAAATTTATGTGATTTAAGGTCTTTTGGCCTTAAAGTTGTAAATATGTTGTTTTATCAGTTTTAGTCAGACTCCATGCCCAATGGAACACTAGGAATTTTGGCTAACTTGTTTTCATCAGAAAGGCAATGGTCTATAGGTTCTTGAGACCTGATAGGGAGGATCTCATCCCCAAAAGGAGCCAATGTTAGCTCTACTATGCAGTAATGTTTTTCCAAGGCCAGATACAAGCTTGCTCTGCTTGGTTGTCTTCAAAGGGAGCTTGTAGCAGTTTGTTCCCTTCTCCTCCTTCATTTTTGTGTACGTCCCTAGCCCCCGCTGCATGTGTTTTCCTCCATTTTTACCTCTAAATTCATGTGAAAGCCCAGGATTGTTTAGCCCCTAAGCGCTAAGTGTTAAGCCCATATAATTGCGCTAGCATGACTGCGCGCCTTTTCCTACAGTAACTTGTGTGATTAAACCTACACCATTCGATCATTTCATCACGATCCGATGGTCTCCACTGCTTTCCCTGCTCATTAAACCCAGTTTACTTTTCCCACCTACGATTGCGTTCACCACAAACTAACGATGTTCTCTCCTCCCAATGCCACAAGTTGCCCACACGTTAGCTCACAGGGAAAGTGGTATTGACCTTGTCCCATCCGCCACGCATCACAATCCTAATGGAATCGCTACCCCGCGTAAGTTTACTGCCTACTCACCAAAAGCGATGCAATCAATACTGCCCACTGCTTGAAACTGTTCTCCCGGCTATTAAATCCCCACACAGCTTCCGTCCCCAATCACCGTTGGATCTGTTTACTCGAGATCCAACGGCCTACGACCGTCCTTCGCCTCACCTTTCCAATAACCCCTGTCGCGCTGTCTCCACCGTTGATCTATGCAATCCGACGGTCCACCTCATTCCTCTATTCACTTTGTCCACCCGTCATGAATCCCTCACTCCTTTGACTGTCCTATGCTCCCGAAGGAAAACAACGATCAACTACCAGTACCTGGTGCAACTACTCCACAACAACTGCATTAATCAAGGAAAGAAAGCCGTGAAGGAAAGAGCAGTTAAAAGCATTAATCAGTCATGGATCTTTATTCATATTACACTCCACATGCTCGAGGAGTACAACAGAACATTAGAGAACGTCAAATTCATCCACTGAAGCAATTAGATTGTAGCAGAGACCCATATTAGATAGCTAATGTGGTTGGTGGTTCATTATGACCCCTCCACGCATAAGATAGCAGATCATTTTTGTAAACAAACTCTATATAGACCCAAAACACAGATGTGATGATGGTTGATGGTTGTAGTTTTGATGTAAGGTTCAACTTCTGAAGAATGTAACTACTATGATACTTGTAGCGTCTGGTCTTCATTTTCAACTAATACAAGCTTCTTTTGCTGTTAATTGCTCACTTTCCACTTCTATTCTGCTCTAGGCTGTGCCTGTTATGCATTTGTTCATGTGCTCTTGATATTTAGCATTAGAGGGGCTGTCATCCCACCTCTGTGTTGAAGTCTAAAATGTATTATTGAATGTGTTATGCAGGTTTCTGTTTACCTAGTGCCAGAGAGCTGTCATCCTGTTTGTGCATTAGGAAATAGATTTGCAGACCTCTTCACTGGTTGCAGCCAGCCATCACATGGTCTTGTGCATCTGCTGGTGTGGTCAGTATTCTCCATGTTCACTTAATCCTCAAACTGTGAGTAATTGGTGGTCTAAAGCCTTGTAGTCTAGGGGTGTTCACCCATGTCTAGAGTTAAGCATAGTAGAAGTGGTTATCTGTCTTGAATATGCATCATGCCTTCCATTCATCCATTTCCAACATTTTGTTGAGTTTGTAATGTTCCTGAGCATCTCTGAGATACAATGTAGGAGAGTTTCTTGGGGTGATAACATGCACAACAGATTTCTTTATCATTGTTGGGCATCTATACAAAATGGGGGCTGATGATATATTGCGACAATATGTACCTGAGTTCGAACAAAGCAACATCCTCACAGACACTCATGGGGGTGCCACAGGAGGACATTATGCAGGGAGAGCAACTGCGTAGAAGATTTTATGCGCATGGTTTTGGTGGCCAACCCTTCATCAGGATTCAAAAGAATATTGGAAGGTGTGTGATGTATGTCAAAGAAGGGGCAAGCCATCGCGGAGGGATGAAATACCTTTGAATCCACAAATGACATTGAAACCCTTCGAGAAGTGGGCAATAGATTTTGTAAGAAACATTCAACCATAAGGGAAGAATGGAGCAAGATACATTATCACTGCAACGAAGTATTTGAATCATTGGGTGGAAGCACAACTGATGAAGGATTACACAGGTGCGATGGCTACATAGTTACTATTTGAGCATGTACTGACACTATTTGGATGTCCAAGGATCTTGATGAGTGATTGTATTACACACTTCTTGAATGAGATGATCAATGCACTAACAAAGGAATTTCAGGTATATCACTAGAAGAGTACACTTTATCACCCATAGGCTAACAAGACCGTGGAGGTGTTCAACAAAGTGCTTGAAAATGCACTAACCAAGGTTTGCAATGCTCAGCGAAGAGATTGGGACCTACGCATACCTGCAGTATTGTGGGCTTATTGAACGACATGCAAGAAGTTGACGGGACAAACCCCTTCTAGGCTTGTCTATGGTGTGGAAGCCATAATGCCTATGGAATACATCATGTCTAGTCTATGGATAGCAATGCTGACAAGTATGATGGATCACGAAGACATGGAAGAGAGGAACGCACAACTGGATGAGCTCTAAGAAGAAATATTTTTAGCTGGGTTTCACCAGCAGGTCCAAAAGCAGCATGAAAAGGCATGGCATGATCGACACATCAAGCTGCACACATTTAAGGTAAATGATCTAGTTTTGTTGTATGATAGTAAGTTTGATAAATTTCCCAGAAAATTCAAGATACACTGGTTAGGGCCTTATGTTATTAAGGAGATTACCAATGGAGGAGTGGTACAATTGGTCAAGTTAAATGGAGAACCCTTCCCAGGAAAGGTGAATGTAGTTTCTTAAAGCCATACATTGGTGGTCCGGCCATGTGACTAAATGGAAGTAGCATAGAATTAACGCTCTAGGCAGTTGAAAGGAGGCGCAGGACTATAAAATATATTGCTTGAGTTGGGGAGATACGCGATTTGAAGATGGTGCAAAGCAAGGACGTGTCACTAGGTCCGCGATAGCATGGAGGGAGCTACGCTACCTAGGGAGAAATTGCACAGGTCGGTGTTCATGAAAATATGGCAGAAGTGAGGCCAAATGGAGTAGGCGGCCGACATTTAAGATGAAATTTATGGATTAGATCCTTGAAAATATGCCACCAATCCAGCATTAATGAGACGATTTTGGTTGGAACAGTTGGATTTGAATTCAAATTGCCCTATAAATTACAAGTGGTTATTGAGCAAGAAATACTTGGAATTTTAAGTATTCAATTGTTGAGCTCGCAGCCGCCTGTGGACCCAGAGTTGCTTGAGGCTCTCAAACAGACTCCTGCATTTGCGAACTTGATTGAGACGTCGCGAGCATTGATAGAGATTGTTATTTCATCACCCCAAAAGATTATCAACACACAGAAAGTGGTAGAAGAGCTAGTACAAGAGATGGAGAAATAGGCAGAAAAAATTGCCCCAGAAGTAGCTGAAGTACTAGCGGAGGTACCTAAATCCCCGAGAATGCCAAGACCAAAGCCGATCCCAACCAAGCAGACCATGAAAGATAAGAAGAGCAAGCAGTTTGCCACCCCAGTGCACACGTCGCTAATCCAAATTGGATCCTAAAGAACTCTAAGTTTTCATAACTCGTTAAAATTCATGCCAAAGTTTTAAAGACATACAAAAGTCAAGCTTATTAGAAATACCCTTGGAACAATTGTAATTTGTGAGCATCGCAGAGCAACAAGGACCCTCGGTCAAGCGTGCAGACCATTGGCCCATGGTAAAGTGTGCTGCCATGAAACATCAAAACATGAGGTTTTTTTGTGAAACAAGGGAGGTTTCTGATATGTGATTAGTGACAATCGCATATCGCATATCGTTGGGAAAACCCCTCAAAGATGGAAAATCCCCAAGTGATTGGAACTCGAAAAGTTATAAAACGTACATGTATTGCGCCGATTCTATTAGAGGCGGGGTCCCACACAAAAATTAATAGGATATCAGAAGGGCTTCGGGCAGTAAGCAGTTTCAACTGAGTCCCGCCCAATGCCACACAATGGGTGCCACACATCTAGCAGAAGAGAGAGAAAACTGCTCACATCGGATGGGTAAAATTCATGTTACTTACCCACCTAATATGGATGGAGACAGTAGGATTTGGAGGCCCCAGATTGATGACAAAAATGCGATCCGATGGATGACTGGATTCAACGAGGTAAACATGCTGAGTTGTATAAAGGTTTGAAGTCCGGCATGAATGATGAGTTGGCAGAGGAATCATGTTCACAAGAATTCTAGGAGCTAAATAGAAATAACGGCAGTTCAAACATTTCCAAGAGAACTTACACTCAGTTCGTTATGAAACAGGTGGCCACCTCCCTGTGAGGTGTTACACAGATGAATAGTCAGGAAGCAGATTGGATTTAAACCCATGAACTGACAAAAGCAAAGCAAATAGTGAGAAAAGTGAGTTAAGAAAGCTAAGAATAGAGAGAGGAAGCTGAGCTGACCTGAAGGAAACATTGAGCCAGATAGACCCAGAGAGAGTTAGAGAGTTTGTGTACTCTAGAGATGGCTTGGGAGGTTCAAGCGAACTCCTCTGTATATGTCTGTCATGTATGAGTCTCAAATTGGAATCATACTACTGTGACCAATAGAGGTCAAGTTTCAGTAAGGAGAGTCTGTGTACTCCAGAGACTTGGGGGATCCAAGTCCAGTCCTACTGATTTATATCTGTTCAGTGAGACTCAAATTGAGCTCACTGTTGTAAAAAAACGCTGCTTTGAAAACATAATAGAGAGGCCACCACTGAAGGCTGGACCAGGAGACGTAGCCTAGGAGCATTGGATGAACACCTTATTAAACATGTTGTGTTTACATGTTTACCTGTTATGTTTTCTCTAATTTCTTCAGTGCCTGTGTATTTCGTAATCTTATCAATTCGTTGCATAAAATAACATAGGCACATCCATGCACATGATTCTGTAATACCTTTAATTCTTTGTCCTGAATAAATTCCAGATCAAGTGGTATCAAAGCTCTAGGTTGCTAAGGTTAGACAAGCTTGTGTTGGATTCTGTTGTTGAATGCTAACTATATCAAAGTTTAAATTAGGAGAAGGAGAGTTGGTTGAAGCGAACCCAGAAATTGGACGAGTCTATCCTAAGAGGAAAATGTCAGAAGAAAGTCCTTTGGAATTAGACTCCTAGTTCATAGATAGTTTCTTGACCATGAAAGCCATGGTAGAAGAAATGTATAGAGAATTTAAGAAGGGTAGAGGTGAAGATTCATCAAACTCCAAGCAAGATAAAGAAGTATAAGAATCTCTCCTCCATGACCACTCTAAAGGCAAAGGGAAAAAAGAAAAACTTACCACACCTCCTAGTAGCCTTGAAAATAAAAAGAAGACATCTTTTATTAAGTTAGATGTTAAATTTGATTTGTCGATATATGATGGAGAGTTGAATGTAGAGAAGCTAGATAATTGGATTAGACAGATTGATGTATATTGCAGAGTGCAGATGATCCGAATTGGATCCATGAAAATTATCAGAGGTCTATGACTGTATCAAATCATGATAGACTTCAAAAACTTGTGAATAATGAGCTATCAGGAAAAACCTCTAGACAGTGGCAGTTTGTAGCCAGCACAGAACGATGAGGACCTCGGTCAAAGTGCACTGACCAAGGCCCATGGAGACTGCATAGTGGTGAAAACTAGCAATTGGGAAATCCATATCAAAAAATAGAGGCCATTTCTGATGTGCTAATCGTGAATCGCTAGGAAAAACCCCTAGAGAAGGAAAAGTCCTAAGTGCACGACCGTAAGGAAGCCAAGAAACTGTGGGAAAAGCACTAAAAGGAAAGGCAGGTCCCGCGATCTAAAAATTGGTGGAATATCGGAGGCATTTTAGGTGGTAAGTGGGTTTGGCCGAAGACCTAGCGATTCCATACATTGGATGACGCGTGTCTGGTGGATGAGAGAGAAAACCATTCTCATCGCGGGCTAACATCTGAACAACTCAACTGTGAGATAAGAGCGATAACCGTAGGATCTAGAGGCCTCAGATATAATAGCGGAGATTGCGCCCGATGGGAAACCGGATTCAGAAGGACAAAATAAGCTACAATGCATAAGGTTTGAAGTCTGATTTGATCACTGATCTGGTGGATGAATCATTTCACAAGGTAACCAAAATATCAAACCGTTTGAGGAAGAGCTGGCGCTTAGTTCGTGAGAGGACAAATGGCCACCTCCCTATGAGACATTACATAGTGGCGATGACGCAGAGGCAGGGAATTCCAAGCAGACAATAGTAGGAGATCCGAAGAGGTGGAAGAGGAAGCAAATAGTCAAGGGATGGATTCGCTTGAAGCCATGAATAGACAGAGAATAGAAGAGATAGTGAAAGGAAGAAGGAGACAGTGAGACAGAAAAAACAGAAAGCAAGGCAGAGAACACAGAGACAAGCTAACATGTAGAGCTAAGGCAACATCGAACAGACAGAACCAGGCTTGAGAGGTTCAAGCAATCCCAGAGAGGATGTCTGTCGGGAACTGAGTTCCAAATTGGACTCATCCCATTAAGACCAGTAGAGGTCAAGACTTGGTAAGGAAGAGCCTTTGCACTCTAGTGGCTTGGGGAATCCAAGAACCACCCTACTAAGCATCTTCTGTTCTAGGAGACTCAAATTGAGCTCCTCATTGTAAAACTCTACTTAAAGACACAATAAAAGAAGGCTCTCATAGAAAGCTAGACCGGAGACGTAGCCTTGGAGGATAGGGTGAACTCCTTATTAAATTTTGTTGTGTTCTGTTTTTCTTGTTGTGTTTCTCTTACTGTTTTCCAGTGTCTATTATTTTGCAATCTTATTGATCCGTTGCCTAAGATAACGTAGACACACACCAACACATGAGTCTGTAATACCTTCATTAATTAATTAATTGAGATCACTCATGAGTGGTTTTTAGATCAGGTGGTATCAGAGCTTTAGGCTGTTAAGGTTAGACAAGCTTGTGTTGGATTTAGGTTTGAATGCTAACTAGATCAAAGCTCAAATTAGGAGAAGGAGAGTTGGTTGAAACTAATCCTAAGATTGGAAGAGTCTATCCTTAGAAGACAATGTCAAAGGAAGGTTCTGTGAGGCCAAACCCTCAATTTACAGATAGTTTCCTGGCCATGAGGTCCATGGTAGAGGAAATGTATAAGGATTTTAAAAAACATAAGGATGAAGACTCATCAGGCTCTAAACAAGATAAAAAAGAAGAAGATTCTTTCCTCCATGACCACTCAAAAGGCAAAGGGAAATAAGAAATCTTTCTCACACCTCCTAATACCCCTGAACATAAAAAGAAGACATCTTTGATTAAACTAGATGCTAAATTTGATTTACCAATATATGATGGAGAGTTGAATGCAGAAAAGTTAGATAATTGGATTAGACAAATTGATGTGTATTGCAGAGTGCAGAGTATCTATTCAAATAATAGCAAGATTTAGCTGGAAAGCCTATGCCCTGGAGGCACTGCCTTGGTTTGGTGGGAAGGCAAGACCCAAGATGACATGAAGAGACATGGTAAGACTATTTCTGTCTGGAGTGAAGTTGTTTCTGCAATCAAAAAGCAGTTCTATCCATTGGCCTACATGCAGCAAGCCATGATGAGTTGGCAAACTCTTTGACAGTTGAAAGGGCAAAGTGTACAAGGTTACACCCAAGAATTTAGAAAGAGAGCGTTGATTCTAGGAATTTCATTAGACTCACCCGAGACTCTGTTGAAGTACATCGATGGTCTACATAGCCACATGAGGCACACTATCTTCATGTTTAATCCCACTAGTATAGATGAGGTATCTGTTCAAGCTACACATCTAGAAGCTACAGGAAAGAATGGAAACCCAGAAGTTGGGGGATCGTCCCAACCCACTGCAAGAAAGAATAAGGAGAAAAGAAAACAGAAATGGAAAGCAAGGAAGGCCAACACTGCATAGAAGTGCAAGTCTTCATGCACTCATTGTAAGAAGGATGGGCATGATGATGAGCACTGTTGTATTCTGCATCCGAAGCTGAGACCTAAGAAGTTTGATGGCAAGAAGAAGAAGACTGTTGCAACTATTCAGAAAGATTTGGGGTCAAACTCAGGAGATGAAACAACCATTGTAGCCACATGTATAAAAGGTAAGAATTCTGAAGCATCTACTAGTAATTCAGCACAATCTAATATTGATGAAGAAAATGAGAGAAAAAGACATAAGCTTTTCCATATTCGAGTTATTTCCAAAAATCAAAAGATTGATACTTTGTTTGATAGTGGCTCACAAGTAAATTTAATTTCTAAAGCAATTGTAAAGAAATTGGGATTACTGACTACACCTCACAAGAAACCATGCCCATTAGGATGGTTAAATGATAAAGCACAACTACAAGTGACTAGACAATGCAAACTCAAGTTTTCCTTTGGGTCAGCATTTGTAGATGAGGTTGAGTTAGACATAATTCCTTTGGATATATTTGGAACTATCTTAGGGAGCCCTTACTTGTATGACAGAAAGGCTATTTTTCTATAGAGCTGAGAACATGTATCTACTCATTAAAGATGGAATCAAATAATTTGTAAGAGATCATAAGCTCAAGAATAATTACACTCTCATAAACTCAGGGCAGATGAAACAAATGATAAATTCATGCAAACAATTTTTACTGATGGTTGTAAAGGAAAATAACCCTGATAAAACCAATGTATTTAAGGGTTGTGATGCTAAACAACAAGCTGATTTAGAAAGAGTTGTTTCAGAGTATGATATCTTGTTTCAAGAACCTATAGGTCTGCCACCCGAAAAGGAAATAGTGCATGAAATTAATTTGCAGCAAGATGCTCCATTGCCTAACATTGGAATGTACAGGTTGTCCACTTTAGAGAATGTATAAATCAAGAAGCAGGTGTAGGAGTTGCTCGAGAAAGGGTTCATCAGACCTAGCACATCACCGTGTGGATCTCCAATCGTTTTGGTGAGAAAGAAAGATGGATCGTGAGAATGTGCATTGATTACTGAGCACTAAATAAGATAACAATCAAAAATATATATCCCCTTCCTCACATAGATGATCTGTTAAATCAATTGAAAGAAGTTATTTATTTTTCCAAGCTAGACTTGCATAGTGGATGTCATCAAGTCAGAGTTGCAGAACAAGATGCATGGGAGACTGCTTTCAAAACAAAGCAGGGATTGTATGAGTGGCTGGTTATGCCTTTTGGCTTAACTAATGCTCCTGCTAATTTCATGAGAATAATGAATGATGTTCTCAGACCTTTTCTTGATGATTTTGTTATTATATATCTGGATGACATTCTGATATTTAGCAAAACATGGGAAGAACATTTAAAGCATGTTAAGCAGACACTAGATTTTTTGAAAAGAGAAAAACTTTCTGTTAAACTCTGAAAATGTGAATTTGGCAAAACATCTTTGAATTATTTGGGACATATAGTAGGGGGTGGTGAATTGAAGATAGATCCCTCTAAGGTGGTAGTCATTGTAAACTAGCATAAACCCGAATCTACTACAGAAGTTAGGAGCTTCTTAGTGTTAGATGATCCAAAAATAAAATATTATCATAGATTATAAAGTAGGAATAAAATAAATATTAATTTAAGATATTAAATTAATAATTATTATTCTAGAATGTTTAATTATTTAATGGAGACATTAGAATTAGTATATTGTTGTAACAAGATATGACTCTCCAAAAGTGTCGTATCTTAGGCTATATTTTAGGAGATTTGTTAGCTAGTTGTTTTGAATAGCATTTATTGTAAATGGACACATGTTACTTAATAAGTGATCCATAATTATAGGTAGTTAGGACATGGAGCTTATAAATAGCTCATTGCAAGAGTGTTTCTATGTTCGAGTGTAAACTCTTGCAAAATCAAATTATGTAATTAATTTTTGTGATTAATAAAATTACGTGTCTGAGGACACTTCTACCATTATTGTGATATCAGAGCTTCAGTAATGCTGCAGTTGATGTGAGGAGAAGATTCTAGCTCTACAAGTTCTTGGAAAACTCCATTAAATTGTTCATCGAATGATTGGTATGAGAATTGTCTAGTTTTTGTTAAAAAGAAATGAAAGTTTATTATGTTATTGATTTTAGATTTTTTAAATCTGAAAAGAAATTTTTTGAATTATTATCAAAAGTGCTGAATCTATTTCTATGGAGGTTTCTACAAGAAATCAAATCCATTGTGCGCTCCTGCACCCAATCCGAGAACGTGAAGAATATGGTAGTTTCGCTGGTTGTTGGTTCTTTTTTACCTTCTGAATAGTTATCCCCTCTTCAGATTCTTCGCTGTTAGATCCATCATTAGACAGATCATCCTCACTGTCATCATCACCACTACTTTCTTCCATCGATTTCCCTTTGAAAAAAAAACCGATTTTCTCTGCACCATTTGTTTGTAAAGGCTTCTTTACCTTTTCTTCTTCGAAATCCCTCTCTGAATCATCACTTGATTTTGCTTTACCATTCCTTATAACTGAAATTGAACCATTATTTGCCAACGTTAATCTTTTCTTAGTCACAACAACCAGTTTTCAAGTAATCGAGTTAAGATGGAGTAATAGCATTAAGATTCAGGACATGAACTGATGTCAAACAAATGAATTAATCAATCACCATGAAGGCAAGGCAGTACACTGTGGTTGATGGGATTTGTTTACCGGAGGAGGAATTTTGCATCTTGAATCTGCAACTATGCATCCAATTTCACAGTTAGACAGTGTCTCTTGGTTCGCATTACAGTGATTGGTGGTTCTTTCTCTCTTCACAGTTAGATGATTTGCATTGGCGGTGGTTGGTGATTCACGTTACAGTAATCGGTGACACTTCTTCTACGTTAGACTGTCATCAACTCTAGCGGTCTTGAAAACCCGAGGAGATCTTCATCGTGGAAAATGTAACTAGCCAGCAGCTAGCCAGTGAAGCCAGCGTTTCCAGCCAGCCAGCAAAGCTAGCATTCCCAGCCTACGTGGAACAATGAAAAGTTTTATAATAAAGATGCAATGCTACAGGAATTGAGGCACAATATTTGTTGTTATTTATTAATCC
Organism: Pinus tabuliformis; assembly: GCA_031772625.1. Classification (NCBI taxonomy): domain Eukaryota; kingdom Viridiplantae; phylum Streptophyta; class Pinopsida; order Pinales; family Pinaceae; genus Pinus; species Pinus tabuliformis. The sequence goes on along the minus strand of CM062816.1, from coordinate 1,676,779,832 downwards.
CTCAACGCATTTGAAAAGTGCACATTTATATTGCAGATGAGTTTTGATATTAAATCATGAAGCTATTCATTTAAATGAACATGCATATTATTTGCACATAAAATGTTCATGGTTATAAAGAAAGCACATTACTTAAGTGGATGGAGAAAAGTTCTGGAAAGTTTATTTGTAAAGATAATGGAGGGATAAAATAAATGTGGACAAATAAGTTTTCTTTTTATATATTTTGTAATTTTTAATTTGGAGAGATAAGGAATTTTCTTTTATTTGTAAAATAATATTTTTGGAGAAATAAGGTGTGAGGGGTTATTTGTAAATGTTTAGGGCAGTAAATTTTTTGGAGTAATAAGGAGATTTTATTTGTAATTTGCTTTTGGAGAGATATGTGTGGCATTGTAACTCAAAGTAATTTTACTTTGAGGGGGGGTAACAATTTCTTTTAACCAAGTTTTGCAAGAACATCCTTGTAAAATTCAAATTCTGAAAGTTACCTTGTAATTTTTTGAGAAATTGACTAGAGCCAAGTGCAAAGCTCAGTCATTTTTCTCCAGCTTCAACGACTATACGAGGGTCAAGGCCAAGCCCCGATAGATCGTGTTTTTTGCATGGTGTGTTGTGTTGCCCATCTTGACATTTTTGTTCTAATTGTTGGTGCGAAGCTTCAACGCTACAATGTCGAAGTTCATTAATTTGTTTTCTGATTCCAACAAACTTGAAGGCACAAAATCTTATAAAACATGGCACTGTCTCATCGAAAGCACTCTCATTTACAAATGAATTATGGCAGGGTATATGTGATGGAGATATAAGCCAAATAAACCCACAGATGTAGCTACACTAGCAAAATGGGAAGTTAAGAATGCCAAAGCCTTAGCTCTTATTAAATCTTATGTGAATGATGAGATGTCTGTCCATATAGAAAATGCTATAGACACATGGTCTGCTTTGAAAAGTTTTAAAGACCTCTTTGATACTCAGCCTGAATCAAAGAAAGTTGATCTACAATTAAAATTGTTACAACAAAAATTGACTGAAGGAGGTGATGTTCTTGAATATATCTCAAGACTTAAGAATATTAGGCAAGAAATCATTAATGTTGGTTTTCCAGCAATAGATGATAGTTTTATGGTAACAATTGTAATTGCCGGAATTCCTTCTTCCTACACGCATCTTTTGGAGACTCTACAATTAACTAGGAAATTAGAGAAACTAAAGTTTGATGAGATCTGTGAAATGTTGACCCAACATGATAAAACCTTTGGGAAGAAGAATAAAGTTGGTGAAGATGTTTTTCTCACAGAGGCCAGCACTAGTAAATCATCAGCAGACAGTTCTCAAGGCAGAGGCAGAGGGAACCAGAATCAAGCAGCACATAATGTACAAAGTCGAGGTTGAAGCCAAACCCGAGGAAACAACTTTAATAGAGGCAACAATTTAGGAAGGAATAATTTTCAAGGTAGAGGAAACAACCAAGGAAGAGGCAATTTTCAAGGACAAGGAAATAATAATCAAGGTAGAGGACAATCTCAACATAGAATTCAAAGCAGAGGTAGAGGAAAATCTTCAGGAAGAGGAAGAGACTTAAGTCAAATTGTGTGTCGAAGATGTAATAAAGTTGGCCATTATGTTGAAGATTGTCGATCATCTCTTAATAAAATTACCAAGTTTTAGCAGCATTCAGCGCAATTTGCAAATGATCAAGATGATGATCACTCAAAATATGTTTTTACTTCCTCACCAATATCACAACTTTCATCCCATCTTAGAAGTGATTATGAATATGCCTAGATCTTGGATTTAGGGGAAACTCAGCACATGACTTGTCGACGTGATTTTTTCTGGAATTTTTAAGATTGCCAACTTAATTCCATTTTTCTTGCTGATGATACAAAACATACTCCTTATGGAAAAGGAGCAATTAAAGTTTTTCTCACTGGCATTAGAAAAAAAATGATTTCTAATGTATGGTATGTACCAACTTTTAAGAAAAATTTTCTCTCTTTAGTCACAATTCGACAAGTTGGACATCAAGCGATTATGGAAGATGGTTTAGTCAAGATTAATTTAGTCAAACAAAACTTGAAAACAATCATGATAGGTTATGAAGATGGAAAACTATTACGGATGAAAGGGACAATTATTCCAAGGCATTCTAATTTTGCAGGGGCAGTGACTATGGGTATTTCACCTGTAAGACTATGGCATGTAAGATATGGAAATTTAAATTTTGAGAGTCTTTCTCAATTGCAGAAACAAGGAATGGTTAAAGGACTTCCCACTTTCAAAAGGGAAAATGAAAAATGTGAAGCTTGCATTTATGGAAAACAAAGTTGAGAAAGTTTTCCAACAAGTTCATGGCATGCAAACAAGCTGCTACAACTAGTTCACAGTGATGTTTGTGGACCACTACAAACTTCATTTGGTGGATGCAAATATTTCTTACTATTCATTGATGATTTCAGTAGAATGACTTGGGTTTACTTTTTGAATAACAAGTCAGAAGCGTTTGAGAAGTTTAAAGTTTTTCGCCAACTTGTTGAAAATGAAGTCAAAGAAAAGAGAGGTACTCTCAGGATGGATAATGGGGGAGAATTCACTTCAAATGAATTCAAAACTTATTGCAATGAAAATGGCATAAGATGACATCTTACTAATGCTTACACTCCACAACAAAATGGAGTAGTAGAAAGAATGAATCATAGCTTGTTAGGAATGGCGAGATCCATGTTAGCTTTCAAGAGGTTAAGTCCAACATATTGGGTAGAAGCAATACATAGAACTATCTACTTAAGAAACAGACCTCCAACTGCTTCTTTAGACAGAATCACACCTTATGAAGCTTGGTTTGGTTTCAAACCTCGAGTTAAACATATTAGAGTTTTTGGATTAGTGTGTTATGCCTTAGTTCCAAAAGAAAAATGAACTAAGCTTGACTCAAGAAGTTTAAAATGCACAATGATTGGCTATTCTGATGAGAAGAAATGTTATCGACTTTTGACCAATGGAAAATTCATTGTGAGAAGGGATGTCATTTTTTATGAAACTGAGAGTAAGAGTGCTGAAGAAATTGAAAATATTCTTCACAAGTTAGAAACTAAGGGAAGTAAAAGAAATGGAAAAATGCAAAGTCAACCAACTTCACCAAATTGGTATGAACTTGATTTTCCTTCCTCTAAAGATGAGTCATCTAGTCCATCTACATCAACAACATCATCTGGGTCTTCTAGCAGTTCATCCGCATCTCCAAGCAGCAGTAGTTCTTCTCACAGTGATTCTCTAGACTCTTCACCTGAATGAAGAACATCAATTTATATTAATCCTCTTTATAATGATGGATATTTTACAAAAGCCCAAACAAGTGAGCACCAACTACCGAAATGGGCAGTTCAACTTTTGAAAGATGTAAAGCCTGATGAGCAGAATAAAACAGGCACTAGAAGGGCACATAGAAGTGAAGGCAATTTTGCCATGATAGCAAATGATTTTACTGAACCTTTCACATACAAAGAAGCAGTAAAACATAAAGAACGGCAACAGGCTATGGTTGAAGAATGTCAAGCAGTAATTGATAACGACACTTGGAAACTTGTTGGTTGTCCATCAAATGTTAAACCCATAGGATGCAAATGGGTTTACAGAATTAAGTATAATCAAAAGGGAGAACCTGAAAAGTATAAAGCACAACTTGTCGCAAAAGGTTTTGCACAGCAGGAAGGCATTGATTATGAGGAAGCGTTTGCTCCTACAACTAAATGGAAAACCACCTGATTAACACTTGCATTGGCTGCTCAGAAAGGATGGAAAGTTCATCAAATGGATGTGAAAAGTGCTTTTCTCAACGGAGATTTACAGGAGGAAGTGTATATGACCCAACCGCCAGGTTTTGAAGTTGAAGGACAAGAACATAAAGTCTGCAAATTGATAAAGGCTTTATATGGATTAAAACAAGCTCCCTGAGCTTGGTATGCAAAGATGGACGAATACCTTAATAAAGTTGGTTTTCAACGAAGTGAATCTAATGATACTTTGTATGTGCAACAACAGGGAAACGATCTAGTAATTATTGTTAGGTATGTAGATGATTTAATCATTACTAGCAACCATGCTGATCATATTGCACAGGTGAAAAAGGAGTTACATGCAGGTTTTAAGATGACAGATTTGGGATTACTTCACTTACTATCTTGGAGTTGAAGTCTTCCAATGTCCACATCATATTTTCATTTCTCAGAGTAAGTATGCAGCAGAGCTTCTTCAATGATTTGGGATGTAGGATTGCAAGCTCGTTCTCACCCCCATGGAGCAAAACTTGAAACTTTCAAAATTTGAAGGGGGGGAAAGGTGGATAGTACAACTTACAGATAGTTGATTGGTGGCTTGATTTATTTGACAAATACTCGCCCGGATCTATCTTATGCAGTCAGTATTATTTCACGTTTTATGCAGGAACCACGAGACAACCACTGGAATGCAGCGAAAAGAGTTCTTCATTATATCCAAGGAACAAAAGATTTTGGTCTTTTTTACACAAAGACTAAAAATTTTGTACTTGGTGGATATTATGATGTCGACTTTGCTAGAAGTATTGATGATCGAGCATCAACATTAGGTTATTTAATGAACGTGGGGTCAGCAGTAGTATCTTGGAGTTGTAAGAAACAAACTATAGTGGCCACTTCTTTAGCAGAAGCAGAGTACATTTCAGCATGGGAAGCAACATGTGAAATTGTTTGGTTGCACAAAATTTTGTAGGACTTGGGCATTTATTAGGCAAAAGCTACAGCATTATTCATTGATAGCCAGTCAGCCATAAAAATTGCCAAGAACCGAGTTTTTCATTCAAAGACAAAGCATGTGGACACCAAGTATCATCATATCACATCTCTCATTTCCAAAGATGTCCTCAAGCCAGTTTATTGTCCTTCTGAAGATCAGATCTCCAACATTTTCATGAAACTACTTGGCAAAATAAAATTTACTGAGTTCAAGGATGAACTTGGTATCTGCTGTAATGTATTTTTGGATCATAGGGGGGAATGTTAGATGATCCAAAAATAAAATATTATCATATATTATAAAGTAGGAATAAAATAATTATTAATTTAAGATATTAAATTAATAATTATTATTATAGAATGTTTAATTATTTAATGGAGACATTAGAATTAGTATATTGTTGTAACAAGATATGACTCTCCAAAAGTGTCGTATGTTAGGCTCTATTTTAGGAGATTTGTTAGCTAGTTGTTTTGAATAGCATTTTTTGTAAATGGAAACTTGTTATTTAATAAGTGATCCATAATTAGAAGTAGTTAGGACATGGAGCTTATAAATAGCTCATTGCAAGAGTGTTTGTATGTTCGGGCGTAAACTCTTGCAAAATCAAATTATGTAATTATTTTTTCTGATTAATAAAATTACGTGCCTGAGGACACTTCTGCCATTACTTAGGAGCAGCACAATATTGGAGAAAGTTCATTTCTATCTTTTCCTTAATTGCAGCTCCCTTACATGCTTTAACAAGATTCAACAAGGCGTTTCAGTGGGGAGGCAAACAACAGAAAGCCTTCGACACCTTGAAAGAAAAGATTAGTACAGCACCAATACTAGCACTGCCTGATCTTCAAAGACCCTTTGAGATAAAAACAAATGCCAGTGACTATGCCATGGGAGCAGTGTTGATACAGCACGGTAAACCCATATGTTATCATTCTAAGACATTTAATTCTATAGTAGTTAACTATCCTACATATGATAAAGAATTGTATGCATTAGTACAGAGTGTGAAAAAGTGGAAACATTACTTAATGGGCAAAGAGACAGTTATACGTACTGATCATCAACCACTTCAATATCTACACTCCCAAACTAAGTTGCAGCAATCAAGACACTATAGATGGATGGGTTTTCTACAACAATTTCATCTAGTCGTTAGATATAAAAAGGGCATACACAATAAAGTTGCAGATATGTTATCTAGACCCATTATAAATGCATCTACTATACTTAAGCATAATTTTGTGTTACATGAGAGCTACATTGAACAATATGCTCAAGATATAAATTTCAAAGATGTATATGCAACTTTAAGTCAAGGAAAACGAGTAGAAGAATTGGATTATAATGTAAAGGATTGACTCCTATATCATTGTGGGAAGCTATGCATTCCACAAACTAAAAGAGTAAAGATAATTCTAAAAGCACACACTTCTCTAATATCAGGCCACTTTGGGGTAAGTAAAACAGTTGCATGGCTACAAAGATTTTGTTATTGGCTAAAAATGAATGACACAGTTTCTAGATATGTAAGAGGGTGTACTATGTGTGCTAAAAGCAAGCCCAAAAATAGAAAACTAGACTTGTACACTCCATTTACAGTTCCATGGATTTTGTTGGAGGACTGCCTAAATCTAGGAAAGGTCATGATTATCTGTATGTTGTTGTGGATAGGTTCAGCAAAATGTGTATTTTGATACCTTGTAATAAATAGCTTACAGATGAACAAACTTTAAAACTGTTCTTTCAACATGTATGGGTTCATTTTGGATTACCCACTTCCATTATATCTGATCGAGACACCCAATTTGTGGGAAAGTTTTGGTCAAGTCTGTGGGAACTAATGGACACCAAACTAAAGAAAAGCATAGATTTCCATCCACAAATCGATGGCCAGACAGAAGTAGTCAACAAGACCGTAATCTAGTTACTCAGAGGATATTGCAGCGAGCATCCTAAGCTTTGGGATGAACATTTGTGTTATGTGCAGCATGCTTACAGCAAAGCCAAACATTCTTCTACACAGAGATCTCCTTTTGAGACCTGTTTGGGTTTCATACCAAGGTCTCCTTTGGATTTTGTCTTTGGTAAGGAAACAATAGTTGAGGGACATAATGATGTGGATAGGGTAACTAGGTTCATTGAACAAATCCAAGAGATCCACCAGGCAATACAGGAACAGCTGGAAAAGAGCCAGGCCAAATACAAGGCAAGGCATGACAAGCATCGGATGGAGCATAGTTTCCAAGTTGGTGACCAAGTCTGGTTGTATATCAGCAAGGACAAGATGCAAGGTGAAGGTAAAAAGCTAAATCCTATCAGGTATGAACACTTCAAGATACTTGAGCAAATTGGTGAGAATGATTTTCACCTTGATCTACTAGGTTACATGCACATCTACTCAGTCGTAAATGCAGATAGCTTGAGATTATTTGAAACTTCACTAATTGAGGATCCCGAAGAGCAGAGTCAATTGCCTTCTATTGATGACCTGCGACCTGAGTATCTTAATGAATTGTAGGAAGACAGAGTTCTGGACAAGAAGGTGAGAACGACGTGTAAGGAAGATGTTGAGTACCTCAGAATTGGGCTTAGGGGTTCAAAGCCAAGCAATGCAAAATGGATAGAGATTGGACAAGTGAGACAATTGTACCCTCACTTAGTCGATGCTTGAAAAACCAACTTTTGATGGTCCAAAAGCTTTTTCAGTAGGAAGGTCATGATCCAAATTGGATCCATGAAAATTATTAGAGTTATATGACTGTCAAATCATGACAGACTTCAAAAAATTATGAATAATGAGCTATCAAGAAAGACCTCTAGGTAGTCGCAGTTTGTAGCCAGCATGGAACGACAATGACCTCGGTCAAATCACGTTGACCGAGGCTGATGGAGACCGTGCAATGGCACAATCTGGCAATTGGGAAATCCAGATCAGAAAACGGAGGCCGTTTCTGATGCGCGATTGCTGGGAAAAACCCCTCGAGAAGGAAAAGCCCTGAGCACACAGTCACAAGAAAGCCAAGAAACTGTGGGAAACTGTGGGGTCCCGCACTCCAAAAACTAGTGGAATATCATAGGTGTTTTAGGGGGTTAATAAGTTTGGGCGAAGACCCAACGATTCCATAAGTTAGATGATGCTTGTCCAGTGGATAAGAGAGAAAACCACTCTCATCGTGGGCTAACGTCCAAACAAGTCAACTGCATGATAAGAGCGATAACCGTAGGATCTGGAGGCCCTAGATCTAACGACGTAGATTGTGCCTGATGGGAAACTGGATTCAAAAGCAGAAAATAAGCTACAACGCATAAGGTTTGAAGTCCGATTTGACTGTTGATCTAGTGGATGAATCATTTCACAAGGTAACCAAAATACCAAACCATTTGAGTAAATGTTGGTGCTCTGTTCATGAGAGGACAAGTAGCCACCTCCCTGTGAGACATTACACAGTGGTGATGATGCAGAGGCAGGGAATTCCAAGCGAAATGTAGTAGGCGATCCAAAGAGGCAGAGGAGGAAGTGAACAATCAAGGGATGGATTGGATTTAAGTCATGAGCAAATAGAGAACAAAAGAGACAGTGAAAGGAAGAAGGAGATAGTTAGACAGAGAAAATAGAAAGCAAGGCAGAGAACAGAGAGCCGAGAAAACCTGTAGAGCTAAGGCAACATCTAACAGACAGAACCAGGCTTGAGAGGTTCAAGAAATCCTGGAGAGGATATCTATCAGGAACTGAGTACCAAATTGGACTAATCCCATTAACACTAGTCAAGGGCGAGACTTGGTAAGGAAGAGTCTGTGCACTCTAGTGGCTTGGGGAATCCAAGAACCACCCTACTAAGAATCATCTATTCTAGGAGACTCAAATTGAGTTCCTCATTTTAAAACTCTGCTTAAAGACACAATAAAAGAAGGCCCCACTGAAAGCTGGACTGGAGATGTAGCCCTAGAGGATAGGGTGAACTCCTTATTAAATTTTGTTGTGTTCTATTTTGCTTGCTGTGTTTCTCTTACTATTTTCAAGTGTCTGTTATTTTGCAATATTATCGATCCGTTGCCTAAGATAACATAGAAACACACCAACACATGAGTCTGTAATACCTTCATTAATTAATTAATTGAGATCCCTCATGAGTGGTTTTCAGATCAGCAGAGCATCGACTCAGACAAAAGTAAGATTCAGTTGGCTAGCCTACACCTTGGAGGCACTACCTTGGTGGCACTGCCTTGGTATGGTGGGAAGGTAGGACACAAGATGACATGATGAAGCATGGTAAAATTCTTTCTGTTTGGAGTGAATTTGTTTCTGCAATTAAAAAGAAATTCTATCCACTAGCCTATATGCAGTAAGCCATGATGAGCTGGCAAACTATTTGCCAATTAAAAGGGCAAAGTGTACAAGGCAGCACTCAAGAATTTAGGAAAAGAGCTTTGATTCTAGGGATTCCTTTAGACTCACCTAAAATTCTATTGAAGTCTATAGGTGGTCTACACAGCTACTTAAGGCACACTATTCTCATGTTTAATCCCACTGGAATAGTTGAGGTATCTGTTCAGGCTACACATCTTGAGGCTAAAGGTAAGAATGTGAACCCAGAAGTTGGGGGATCATCAAAACCCACTACAAGCAAGAATAAGGAGAAAAGAAAACAAAAATGGAAAGAGAGGAAGACAAATATTGTACAAAATACCAAATCTTCATGCACTCACTATAAGAAGGATGGGCATGATGATGAACACTGCTGGATTCTGCATCTGGAGATGAAACACAAGAAGTTCTAGGGCAAAAATAAGAAGACTGTTGCAGCTATTCAAAATGATTTGGGGTCAAACTCAGGAGATGAAACAACAATCGCAACCACAGGTATAAAAGGTAAAAATTCTGAAGCATCTACTAGTAATTCTACACAATCTACTGATAATGAAGAAAATGAGAGGAAAAGACATGAGACTTTTCATATTCAAGTTATTTCCAAGCATAAAGAGATTGATACTTTGTTTGATAGTGGCTCACAAGTAAATTTAATTTCTGAAGCAACTATAAAGAAGTTGGGATTACTAACCACACCTCACAAGAAACCATATCCATTAGGTTGGTTATGTGATAACGCAAAGCTACAAGTGACTAGACAATGTAAACTTAAGTTTTCTTTTGGGTCAGCATTTGTAGATGAGGTTGAGTTAGATATAGTTCCTTTGGATATATGTGGAATTGTTTTAGGAAGTCCTTACTTGTATGATAGGAAACCTATTTTTTATAGAGCTAAGAACAAGTATCAACTCTTTAAAGATGGAATTGAATATATTGTAAGAGCTCATAAAATCAAGAATAATTATACTCTCATAAACTCAGGGTAGATGAAAAGAATTGTAAATTCATGTAAACAATTTTTACCGATGGTTGTAAAGGAAAAGAAACCTGATAAAAACAGTGTATTTGAGGGTTGTAATGCTAAAAAAGCTGATTTATAAAAAGTTGTTTCAGAATATGATATACTATTTCAAGAACCTAAAGGTCTACCACCCAAAAAGGAAATAGTACATGATATTAATTTGCAACAAGATGCTCCATTGCCTAACCTCGGAATGTACAGGTTATCCACTTTAGAGAATGCAAAAATCAAGAAGCAGGTATATGAGTTGCTTGAGAAAGGGTTCATAAGACCTACCACATCACCATGTGGGTCTCCAATTGTCTTGGTGAGAATGAAAGATGGCTCATGCAGAATGTGCATTGATTACCGAGCACTGAATAAGAAAATGATCAAAAATTGTTATCCCCTTCCTCGCATAGATGATCTATTAGATCAGTTAAAAGAAGCTATTTATTTTTCCAAGTTGGACTCACATAGTGGCTATCATCAGGTCAGAGTTGCAGAGCAAGATGCATGGAAGACTACTTTAAAAACAAAGTAGGGATTGCATGAGTGGTTGGTTATGACTTTTGGCTTAACTAATGCTCCTGCTACTTTCATGAGAATAATGAATTATGTACTCATACCTTTTATTGATGATTTTGTCATTGTATATGTAGATGAGATTCTTATATTTAGTAAAATAAGGGAAGAACATTTGAATCATGTAAAGCAGACTCTAGATGTTTTGAAAAGAGAAAATCTTTATGTTAAGCTCTCAAAACGTGAATATGGTAGAACATCTTTAAATTATTTGGGTCATATTGTAGAGGGTGGTGAATTGAAGATAGATCCCTCTAAGGTTGCAGTCATTGTAAACTGGTCTAAGCCCAAATCTGCTATAGAAGTTAGAAGCTTCTTAGGAGCAACACAGTATTGGAGAAAGCTTATTGCTAACTTTTCCTTGATTGTAGCTCCCTTGCATGCTTTAACAGGATTGAACAAGGTGTTTCAGTGGGGAGCCAAACAATAGAAAGCCTTCGACACCTTAAAAGAAAAGATTAGTACAACACCAGTACTAGCACTGCCCAATCTTCAAAGACCATTTGAGATTGAAATAGATGCCAGTGACTATGCCATGGGATCAGTGTTGATGCAGCATAGTAAACCCATATGTTATCATTTTGAGACATTTAATTCTATAGTAGTTAACTATCCCACATATGATAAAGAATTGTATGCATTATTACAAAGTGTCAAAAAGTGGAAACATTATTTAATGGGCAAAGAGATAGTTATACATACTGATCATCAACCACTTCAATATTTACACTCCCAAACTAAGTTGTAGCAATCAAGGCACTATAGGTGGATGGGTTTTCTACAACAGTTTCATCTTGTCATCAGATATAAAAAGGGCATACACAATAAAGTTGCAGATATGTTGTCTAGACCAATCATAAATGCATATACTATAGTTAAGCATAATTTAGTATTGCATGAAAGCTACATTGAACAGTATGCTCAAGATATAGATTTTAAAGATGTATATGCAACTTTAATTCATGGCAAACAAGTAGAAGAATTGGATTATCATGTTAAGGACCAACTCTTGTATCATTTTGGAAAGTTATTCATTCCACAAACTGAAAGAGTAAATACAACTCGAGAAGCACACACTTCTCCAATATCAGGTCACTTTGGTGTAAGTAAAATAGTTGCATAGCTGCAAAGATTTTGTTATTGGCCAAAAATGAATGATATAGTTTCTAGATATGTAAGAATATGTACCATGTGTGCAAAAAGCAAACCCAGCAACAGAAAACTAGGCTTATACACTCCACTACTAGTTCCTTCTCATCCTTGAGAAAGTGTTTCTATGGACTTCGTTGGGGGACTACCTAAATCTAGAAAAGGTCATGACTATTTATATGTTGTTGTGGATAGTTTAGCAAAATGTGTATTTTAATACCTTGTAACAAACAGATTACAGCTGAACAAACTGCAAAGTTTTTCTTTCAGCATGTATGGATTCATTTTGGATTACCCACTTCCATTATATCTTATCGAGATACCCAATTTGTTGGGAAATTTTGGTCGCATTTGTGGGAATCAATGGACACCAGACTGAAGAAGAGCATAGCTTTTCATCCACAAACAAATGGCCAAATAGAATTGGTCAATAGGACAGTGATCCAATTGCTCAGAGGCTATTGTAGCAAGCATCCCAAGCTTTGGGATGAACATTTATGTTATGTGAAACATGCTTACAACTGAGTTGAACATTCTTCTACACAAAGATCTCCTTTTGAGACATGTTTTGGTTTCACACCAAGGTATCCCTTGGATTTTGTCTTTGGTAAAGACATAGCGGTTGATGGACACAATGATGTGGACAAGGCAACCAAGTTCATTGAAAAAATCCAACAGATTCACTAGGTAGTATAGGAACAGCTGGAAAAGAGCCAAGCCAAGTACAAGGCAAGGCATGATAAGCATCAGATTGAGCATAGTTTCCAGGTTGGTGATCAAGTCTGGCTATATATCAACAAAGACAGAATGCAAAGTGAAGGTAAGAAGCTGAAGCCAATAAGGTATGGACCTTTCAAGATACTTGAGAAAATTGGTGAGAATGATTTTCGCCTTGATTTACCAGCTTACATGCACATCTACTCAGTTGTTAATGCAGATAGCTTGAGACTATTTGAACCTTCATTGATTGAAGATCCCGAAGAGCAGAGTCAATTGCCTTCTATTGATGATATGTTACCTGAATATCTTAATGAATTGCAGGAAGATATAGTTCTGGACAGGAAGGTGAGAACTACGTGCAGAGGGGATGTTGAGTACCTTAGGATTGGGCTCAAAGGTTCAAAAATAAGTAGTGCGAAATGGATAGAAATTGGGCAAGAGAGGAATCTGTACCCTCACTTGATGGATGCTTAAAATCCAACTTTTGGTGGTCCAAGAGATTTTTTAGTGGGAAGGCTGTGATTTGAATTGGATCCTCAAGAACTCTCTAAGTTTTCATAACTCTGTAAAACTCATGCCAAAGTTTCAAAGACTTACAAAGGTCGAGCTTATCAGAAATACCCTCGGAACAGTTGTAACTTGTGAGCAGTGTGAAGCAACAAGGACCCTTGATCAAGCACGTAGACCATTGGCCCATGGTAATGCGCACTGCCATGAAACAACAAAACAAGAGGTATTTTTGTGAAATGGGGAGGTTTCTGATATGCGATTAGAGACAAGTCACTAATCGCATATCACTGGGCAAACCCCTCAAAGATGGAAAATCCCTGAGTGACCCAAACCTGAAAAGTTATAAAACATATGGATATTGGACCGATTTCATTAGAGGCAGGGTCCCACAAAAAAATCGGTAGGATATCGGAAGGGTTTCAAGTGGTAAGCGGTCTCAACCGAGTCTCGCCCGATGCCACACAATGGGTGCCACGCGTCTGACGGAAGAGAGAGAAAACCACTCCCATCAGACGGGTAAATGTCATGCTACTTACCCACACGATATGGATGGAGACCATAGGATCTAAAGGCCCCATATCAACAGCTTAAATGCGATCTGATGGATGACTGGATTCAACAGGGTAAACAGGTCGAGTTGTATAAAGGTTTGAAGTTTGGCATGAATGATGAGTTGGCAAAGGAATCATGTTCATAGGCATTCTGGGAGTTAAATGGAAATAACTGCATTTCAAACATTTCCAAGAGAACTGACACTTAGTTCGTTATGAAATAGGTGGCCACCTCCCTATGAGGAATTACACAGTGATGATGACATAGAACAGAGGAATTCAAATGGACAGAGGCAAGAGAACCAAAACGTTGGGAAGTGGAAACAAACAGTCAGGAAGCAGATTGGCTTTAAAGCCACGACCTGACAAAAACAAAGAAAGCAGCGAGAAAAGAGAGTTAAGAAAGCTAATAGTAGAGAACAAAGAGAGGAAGCTGAGCAGACCTGAAGGCAACATCGAGCTAGACAGAGCCAAAGAGAGTCAGAGAGTCTGTGTACTCTAGAGAAGGCTTGGGAGATGTTATAGACATTTTTGGGCACTACAACCCCAAGCATAAAATGTCCATAAATCAAGGGCTCCTAAGTCCCTAAAAGTGTTGTTCCAACCCCTAAAAGAACAAGGTCAACTAATTACAGCTTCTCCCAGAAGTTCTCCATGAAAAACTACTCAGAACTGGTCAAAACTGGATCATTTCACCTGCTCCATAGGCAAAGTGCGTTGCATCTCACCTAAATACACATAGTGGGTGCGTTTCATTTCAAAAATCCCTTCTATGGGGTGCGATGGGCGAGAAGGGACAAATGGCAATGTCAATCCGCGAGGTGGAGAGGCATGGAATCTTCTAGAAACTTCTCTTGTGACACTTGCATCTCTGAATTCGACCAGGGATGAGTAAGAGATCATCAATCTCCAAGTGGAAGCAAGAACTATCAGAGGGAATACACTAATCAAATCACAAGCTCACTCATCTCCCTTACAGACATCTATATATGGATCCCTCATCCTAGAGATCTAGAGGCTGGGATTTTGCATCTTGTAAGGAATTGCTGTTAGTTTCCTGAGGCAACATCATAGTGTTGGGTGATCTAAGCTTTGCATGAGGTGAAGAAGGGCTTACTTGCTGAGAGGATGATGCTGGGTCAGAACAACTAGTTGTAACTCTCTTGGCTCTTTCTTGACTATCAATAAAGCTATTCAAGTTTTCCTCCATACTCTTGTGTAATTTATGTTTTGTGCATTTGTATGGTCAATTTACATCTGATCCTAGATTGTTTATGATAATAGATCCATGTTCTCGTATAGTGTTATGCTGCTTTGATTCTATAGGTACTCTGTGAACCTGGGTATACAAGAAAGCAAGTAGCAAAGGACTATCAGAAGAGAGAGGAATCGAGCAAGGAACCAAGCGCAAGACAGAGGTTGGTTTCCTTTATTCTTCTCTCATCTATCTATCATAAAGGAAAACGAAAGTAGTTTTACTTTGTTTGTTTCTAAGGTAGCTACCCGCCTTAGTGGGATTAGCAGTTCTGCATAGACACTTTTCCCTGTAACAGGAGGTTCAAGCGAACTCCTCTGTATATGCCTGTCATGTATGAGTCTCAGATTGGGCTCATACTACTGTGACCAATAGAGGTCGAGTTTTGGTAAGGAGAGTCTGTGTACTCCAGAGACTTGGGGGATCCAAGTCTAGTCCTACTGATTTATATCTGTTGAGTGAGACTCAAATTGAGCTCATTGTTGTAAAAAAACTCTACTTTGAAAACATAATAGAGAGGCCACAACTGAAGGCTGGACCAGGAGATGTAGCCCAGGAGCATAGGGTGAACTCCTTATTAAACATGTTGTGTTTACATGTTTGCCTGTTATGTTTTCTCTAACTGCTTTAATGCCTATGTATTTCGCAATCTTATCGATCTATTGCATAAAATAACATAGGCATGTCCATGCACATGAGTCTGTAATATCTTTAATTCTTTGTCCTGGATAGTTTCCAGATCAGTCACTGAGATGAAACCCACCAAAGCCCATTGCCTAGGAGAAAGGCAAGGCTATAAACCTAGAGGCAGAAGAGGAGGATATCGAAGACATCCCCATCAACGATGAGGATGTGGGAGTGGAAATAGAAGAGGTTGAAGCCCATAGTGTGGACCCTATTACACGGTTGTCAGGGTATGTGCCTCCGCACAAGCTTAAGTCCAAGGTCCCAAAGGACATTGATGAAAGTAAGACTCCCCTGCAAACCCCATTACTACTAGATGAGATCACTTTTGACGGTCCACGTTTGGCACAGGTACCAATTTTGAAGCTCAAAGATTGGGACTTGACGGATCATCAGAAGTTCCTGCACTTGGCGATCGAAAAGTTGATGTGTCGCATCGTAGACACAAATACGGGGATGACTGCATTGGAGACATGGAAGTGGCTTAGAGGAGTAGAAAAGGCAGGATTACTCAACCTGCTATAGGTGCCGCACTATAACCGCACCCCTGTGATAGTTTTAGTCATCAAGCAGTTGTTGTTCTTGGTGCAGAATGGGTGTATGTGGTTGGAGGAGACGATACCCATCACCGATATGTTGATTCACTGCACAACACACTTGTCATATATAGGCAAAAATCTAGCTATGATATTTGGCGACAAGGGTGGCGAGCTGGCACTCACAGAGTCAATGAAAGAGATGTTCAAATTGGTGAAGAAGTCCCACAAGTAAGCAATCTCTAGCATCTGCGATCCCACTATGAAGGTGGCAACGTAGATCCTTGCAGGGAAGGTGATGTGGAAGTGTCACGCCGATGAGGTGTCTGCACCTGTCGTCGCACTCACACAGGAGTGCATGGAAGGGGTCCAGTTTAACTGCTCGAACTACCTTCGCGGTAAGTTCCTGGCAAACTACCGCAAAGCGCAAGAGAAAAGCAAGACATTCTACTATGCGTGGCTCTTGTTATCGATTGTGCTCATAGTGTGCAAGCTACCAGAAGAGAGCCAATTCCCCTCGATCACACTGGACCTTCCTGAATCAGCAAAGTATGCTTCACTGTGGGAAACCAAGGACGCGGAGCGTGTTCAGGACAACAAGATATTCTAGATCTTGATGGAAATGAATATCAACATGGATATCAATTGCAAGCCATGATTGTTTCCCAAGGTATATGCTAACCTACAGAGCTATGTTGAATTCAAAATTTATTTCCATCGGATATCAATCAGGGCATGGAAGGACCCTACACAGAAGTGGTATGATTTTCCACACCTAGCCATAGATGATGCCATCGATGTGGTGTTGGATAAATGGTTGGCGAAGTGTCGCACCACCACAGACTTAGCAGTGGGTGGGAGCAAGTCTACCATACAAAAGAAGAAGGACGAGGCCAAGCTGAAGATGTCGCATTTGGTCAAAAAGAGGAAGAAGGAGGCCGCTGAGAAGGCCAAGGTAGAATAGATAGGAAAGGAGCCAAGCAAATAGATAGGTGGCACAAAGCGGGGCTCTGACAAAGGCACACGGTTGCCTTCACCTGAAAGTGAAGAAGAGGACATAGAGCAACATGGCGTGGACCCTCAAGAGACGTCCAGCTACATTAAGTGCCTGAGAGAGTAGGAAAAGGGAGGGTCTAGAAAGAATCAAAGGTGACCAAGACCTGGCTAGACCCTATCACAGTAATGGAGGTAGATTTATATGACATTGGTGACACAGTCAGAGATGTCACCATGGAGGCCCTACAAAAATTTGAAAGGTAGTAGCAAATCATCCTAGGGGCCATCCACAATGGACTGTAGGAGTTTCACACCCGTGTGTTGTAAGTTGGTACTATGTCTACCATCTTGGCTATTAGCACATTAGAGGCTGACGATATGCTGCACATGAAGGCTTCTAGTGTGCTAGCGCTGCCGAATGGAGCACTGACAATAGAAAATGAAGCTGACAAACCCACTGTCAGCACCTTGAAGGGAGTGGGATTGAACCTGGTAGCACTCCCGTGCGAGGCACTACACCTCTTGTAGGATGGAGTAATTGTAGAGATGAGGGCCCACGAGTACCGTGCCCTCCAAGTGATCAGTTAATGTAAAATCAATAATGAGTAGATGGGCTTACAAAGGGATGCTTCCATTACCGCCGAGGTTGAGGTGACCAACCAGAGCAAGAAGATCATACAGGTCGTGGAGGAGGCTTGAATAATGGTCCCGGAATTGGCCATTCCAGAGGAGGATCCAGTCAAGGTATGCATCCATAAATTGGCCACAAGGGTGCACGACACTCAGACAGAGATGGAACGGTTTCAATTGGGGTTGAACTTGTAGATTATAGAGCTCTAATTGAGGACTAAACCTTCAACACCACTAGAGGTAAAGGAACAGTGGGTGGTCGTTGTCACAGAAGCAGTTGTGACAGTGGAGAGTGCAGTAGCAGACTCCACACAGTTGTTTGAACAATCATTTGAGGTCCTGGCTAGCTTGCAGAAGGGTCCAAACATTTAGAGTCTAAAGACGGAAGTGCATAAACTCCAACAGTGCTATGACAAAGTTGAGGGCACAGCATGAACCATCGTGCTGACACAGAGGTTAACTAATCTATAGGAAGCCAAGTAACTGAAGGAATAGGTGGACGCAGTGCTTCACGAGGAAGCAGTGCTAAGGGCATGACTAAAGCCTTGGCTAGAGGAAGCTTATGCAGTCACAGGAAACATTAAAGGCAAGCTTGCGACTCTGCAAGTGACGCAACAACAACTTCAGGTTGATAGCACAAGGGTAGTGTTATAACTCCAAATCTCACTCTTATGGTTTGTGATGCTGTACTCATGGCCTAGGGCAACCCCTCCTTCCAGACCTGGTCCTAAAATTTAAAAAACAGTGTTTTATCCCTTATACGCAACATTTCCCTGATTTAAACGCGTGTATACGTGGGGTCTATAGCCAACCCGCGTGTATGTATTAAAACACTTAAAAAAATATATCACTCCTTATTTTCAGGCGGAGATCGCGGGTTTTACCTGCTGATCACCTGTTAGTGCCCGTGGCCCAACTGTTCCCAACCAACTCCTAACTAAAAAACTACTTTGGAGATGGTATAAAAAGACCTCAGAGGGAAGGCCTAAGGGAGGAGAGGATAGAGAGAAAGGTTATTATGCTGAGATTTTTCCCTTGACCAGGTCTGAAGTCCCTTGTGCCTTCTGCACTTCCCCCATTTTGTACAGGAAAACTTTGTTTCCTTGTGTGTTGATGTTCATCTACCATTTATGACATCATAGAGAGAGTCATGGAAGGAGTTTTGTTAGAGGCTTGAGGCTAGAACGGATCCGGAAGGAAGCTTTGCTGGGAGCCTGCTGAAGGTGATTCAGGTGAACATATTCCTTTTTATGTACTTTATTTGTCTATAATAAAAGAAACACATGTCTTGGTTCCCGAAATGAATCTTCTTTATGTTAATGATAGCCATGTTTAGAATTCATATGTAAATGGTTGTTTGGATTTCATAACTAATTACCTTTCTTTATAACATGAAGATGGTTTCTTTATAAGTTTTGTCCATGTACTGTTGTGTTCTTTGAATTGGTTGTTTTGCAGGACAAAATAGAAGAAGGGAACTCCAAGAAGGGTTTGGACCCTAAAGGCCTTCTCAAACGTAGGACCAAAGGTACGTACCCTTATCATAGAATTTGCTTACAATAGCATAATGGCTGTATGAATGCATGTTTCTTTGAATAGATAACTTTCAGTCTGCTAGGGTTTCAACCCAAAAATCCCTAGGGGAGTAATTCCCTCTATCAGAATTGGCGACTCCACTGGGGACAACACTCTTGTTGTTCCTAGTTTGGGTGTTTTTCAAGCCAATCAGGGCTCAGCTGCCTTGTCTGCTTGCTGTTACTATCTGGTCTGTTCTTGAACTTTAAGCTTTGCCAGTTTCTTCAGTTTGTTTTTTATTTTTCTTGAAGCTTTTCATATACGTTGTTTTTCTTAGATACAGAGGCATATATACGCTTGTTTCTTTGAGTAAACCCGTGTATATGCAGGTTTCCTCAAACACAGTCGCGTATACACGCAATCTATACATAAGTACAGTCGCGTATATATTGCAATTTTCAAGATTTATAAATCTTTTAGTCTCTGAAGGTTTGTCTGGTGGTTTGAGTCAGTCTAAAACAGTCATTTTCCAGTATCAGTTATTTGTTTTATAGAGAGAATCTCGTTCCGAATTCTCTCTGATTATAAGGAGTACTGGTCTTGTTTTTTGTTGATTGCAAGCGTCATTGTTTTTCGCTAAAGCATGCAAGATTTCTTGCTAGGAATCTTGGTTACTCTGATTCATCAGAGTAGGGAGATTGATCACAATCTTTGTGTTAATCTTGCTTTTGGTGACTTTTTGTTTTCTTGACAAGATCGCTTTTTGTGACCATCCACTTCTTTGTTTCATGAAAGTTGTTGTTTGACACTTTCTTGGAATTTGTCTTTTTGATCTTTTGGTTTTCATTGCAAAGGCTTTCATTGCTGCTTTTGATTGTTAAGAGCGATTTCAAACACATTTATTTTTGTTGGGTTTTCATCCATTGACTGGTGTTGATTCGCAAAAGTGTTTAATTGCCTATTCTTCAATCACAAGTTTCAGTGTTGTTGAGAGCATTTTTTGAAAAGACTTTTTTGTTTGTTGCTTTGAAGAAAATCTTTTGAAAATCCTAGTTTTTCTTTCTTGAACTTGCTTTTCATTTGGTTTCCTTTTAGTGAAGTGAAAGTGCTTTATGTTTGTCTTAGAACTTGTTTTTAGTGTTTAGACGAAATGAATGGTAACATCTCATATTCCATCTAGGCATTGCAAGTGGCAAGATAAAGATTGATAAGCAAGCAACTTTCATTTTTGTTTTCAGAGTATTTTTAAATCTTGCATCCACATATAGTTGTTGCATTAGGATAGATTTGCATCCCCTTTTTAGGCATATATAGCTTTGTTAGCTTTTGTGAGTGTGAAGTGTGAATTAACGAAAAGAAAAGAAAATTTGTTTTATTAGAAGTACCTCTGAACCCTATAGAAATTGCTCTTCATCGAAAAACGAAAAAGTGCATGTGCATGTAGTTAAGTTTTTATTAATTTCTTTTGCGTCGAAAAAAACACCACTAGTTTCACTTCCGTTACCTTGTGACTTAAAGAACAGCCTAATAAAATCAAGCGCTAACTAAAATTCACTAGAACTTTTTGTTTTAGTCAGTTACACCAACAAGATTAGGATTTTAGGGCCTTGGATTAGGCGAGTGGAGAGTTAACTCTCCAAGGCCATATAAACGTCAAACGTAGGATTCTGAATAACGAGAGAAAATCCAATAGCATTAGGAAGACCAGGAAAGCTCCGGATCTGGGAGTTAAGCACGAGGGTCTGTGAAGACAGGGAAGAGAGATACCCCCTCTCCTACTTGTCTGAACTTACCTCACGACTGTTCCGCCTGGCTTCTGCGATGAGTTGGTATCCATAGTTGCTACTCCTAGGGAACTACATAGGTGGCTGCGGAGGGGAATCCCGTGGCACCTGAGGTTGACGTTGCATCACTCTCGACAGTACTACTGGAGGGCACCCTTGCGAAGCTTGGGGGCTTGCACCGGCGCAGGCTGTTGTTAGGAGGTCAGCGTAACTTCCTCTGATACCTTCGCTCATAGGACTGGGCCCTCATCATCCCAGACTATCTTCGGAAGGCCCCTTATTTCACTTTCTCGTATTTTGGTGTCCGGTCTCGTTACCGGGAAAAGTGTCTATTTAGAACTACTCTATCCCACTAAGGTGTGACAGCTGCCTTAGAAACAAACAGAGAGAAACTACTTTTGTATTTCCTTTATGAACTATAGATAGAGGGGAATAGAAAGAACCAACCTGTGTCTTGCGCTAATCCTTTGATCCAATCCCTCTCTTCTTTGACAGCTTCCAGCTACTTGCTCCCTTACTTGCCCAGCTTCACCAAGTACCTGTAAGATCACAGAAGAGGAACACTATACAAAGACATGGATCTATATTCATAAACAACTTAAGATCAGATTTAAGTTAACCATACAAATGTAACAAGCATCAATGGTACAAAAGCATGGAGGAAAAACTCAAATAATTTTTATTGATAAACAAGAATAGATCCAGGAGGAGTTACAACCGATGGTTCCTGACCCAGCATCAACCTCCCAACAAAGAAGCCCCTCTTCACCTCCAACAAAGCATAGATCACCCAATACTCTGATATTTGTCTCAAAACCAACATCAATTCCTTACAATGTGCAAAATTCCAGCCTCTGGATCTCTGGGATGAGGGATCCATATATAGATGTATGTAAGGAGGATGAGTTAGCTTGTGATTTGATTAGTGTCTTCTCTCTGTCAGTTCTTGCTTCCACTTGGAGACCGAAGGCCTCTTACTCATCCTTGGTCGAATTCAGTGAGGCAAGTGTCATAGGAGAAGATTCTGGAAGCTTCCATTGTCTCTCCACCTCGTGGAATGGCACTGCCATTTGTCATTTCTCACCCAACGCACCTTCATAGTGCATTTAGGTGCATTGCAATGCACCTAGCTAGTGTGTTTAGGTGCTATGCAACGCACCTAGCCAGTGGAGCAGTTGAAATGATCCTGTTTTGACTTATTCTGAGCAGTTTCTGGTGGAGAACTTCTGGGAGAAGCTGTAATTTGTTGACCTTGTTCCTTTAGGGGTTAGAACAACACTTTTAGGGACTTAGGAGCCCTTGTTTTATGGACATTTCATGCTTGGAGCTGCAAGGCACAAAAATGTCTATAACAGTTGCCCCCTAAAGTATGAGGTCGTTAATCAGGTGAAATGATTTATTATGAGGATCCGAAGTTCTTTCAATGCTGGGAGGAGACCTATAATGAGATACAATACAATACAATATCTTCATACTGTTTTTCATGATCTAGCTGAGGCGGGCATTCCCATGCTCAGCTTTATAAATTCATATTCATGTACATAGGACAGACAATCGTCTGATTGTAGACTGATGATTCTGATAGAGCCATCATCCTTTTGATAGGATGATTATCTGTGCTGCAATGCTTGTACAATTAATGTCTTTATTTCCCTGAATATATATCGCAACCCGGATGGATGAAACTAGATCCGGGGTCTTCAATCTCATCCGATCTTCACTCAAAGTACAAGTCGATCCATGTGAGAAATGTCCTGAAGTCGAACATGGAAAGACATCGCTTGATTACTAGTCAATGATGTAAACTGTTAACAAGCGCGAGAGGAATCACCGATAATGATAATGATCCTCAAGGTACTATAGTACAATTCACGTGGTGTGAATAAAGGACTTGGCGTCGAACACCACACAAAATCTTTCGGTCGAAGGTCATTGATGTAAACCTGTCGCCGGAAGTGAGAAACTTGCCATTGAGGCATGCAAGCTTCAAAGTACTGAATGGGGTGTTCCTAGACCAACTTCTTGGATAATGAGCTGATGTTGACAAGAAGTGATCCGTCACAGGAGGGCCTTAATGAATCCCACATCAATGACATGGAACAGAGAAAATGATTTTGATGGAGGTGAAAATGATCTGATGATATACGGTTCAGGGTGGCGGTCATGAAAGAATGGAGTATAATGTATGGTAGTGGGTGGGACACAGGTGGCTTCTCTGGATGACTTCTCTTGAACATGTCGGCGACACTGATGTGATGGATTGGTAGCATTAACCCCAAATGTGGATGGTATGGTGTGACCATGGCGATGTGACCAGTGAATGAAACAACCCAACCCAACTCGGACACAGAGTGGAAGTGTCATGTTCAAGAGCGACTTGCTACCAATAAAGATTCTTTGAGTTTTCTTCCCAATTTTTCCCCAGTCATTGCTGACCAGTACCTATTTATTTTTGTCAAGCTTGAGGAGGATAACATATGCTTGTTCTATAATTTGCCCTTCGGGCAAACCCATCGCTATGTTTTAACGAGCCTAGCGATAGTGAAACTCGTTCTCGTCTAAAGACAAGTTTGTCGCTATTAATCTTTTTAACGAGTTTAACGACAAAGATAACTCGGTCCTTTTCATTTTTAGAGAGTTTGAAAAGGTACGTAAAGGTAACTCCAAAATTCCTTTTTCGTCATCTAATCCCTTAAGTCTGAAAAAGTATAAAACAATACAGAAGGGATGAATTTTCGATAGTTTTAACGAGCCGAACAAAACAAGTGCTCGATCTTTTTGTGCAATGATCCCTCAGGTCCAAAAAGATTAAAATCTAGATGAGGGATAGCACTTCCTATCCCTTTAACGAGCTGGAGAGGCCAATGGCTCGGAAATATTTTCATATTTTACGAGTCAGTTGAAAAGAGCTTAAAGGAGACTCGTCTTTTGAGGAACGAGTGATAAAATGGGCAGCAGCTAATTCCAGGTAAGGTTTGGAATTTTCCAATCACGGCAGTGTCACAAGGATGGCTAGTAAAATCACTCTTCGCAGCTGTTCCTCAAAATGGGTAAACAATCAAGTGGAGGTGAATGATCGGCCAATGAAAAAGTGGAGGTGACGATGCAAACATGACCAAGGCTTTAATGGCTGAAGTACTACATTCACGGTGGTTATTTACCGGGGAATAGTTCATTTTTTAACGAGCTTAAACACGGGTGGAAACATTTGCTCGGTGCGGGTTTATTTTTTAACGAGCTTGAACCTTGCGATAACACTGCTCGATTAGATGGTCTTGTTTTTATTTTACCATAAATAGCTTTGTCCTTTCAAAGACCGTACTGTATTTTCAACTGCTTCATCAAACTAGTCAGAAATGAACAATATTTGCTTGAAAACGAGTTAAAACGCTAATATTTTACTTTGAACTATGTAAAAGTAATGAAAAAGTGTTTTTTACCTCTCATTTTATCATTTCATTTGAACTTGGTTTGTTGCAGCTTTGGAGGTGCTTTTCCCCCTCGATTTTCATCAGTTGATTTCGGGAGATTCTGTGGACGATTATCGGCGCCGTCTAGACCAGGTAGGAGCTAAACCTGAGCTCTTTCATTTCATGGTTTCCATTTTGCATTTTGAGCTTAATTCCTAGCTTTTTTGAGCCCCTGGGGTTTAAGGAACTCGTTCTGCCATCAACGCACCCTCAGTGTATCGAAACCTGTGTTGAATGCTGGCCTGTCTAAAGGCTATCTGACATTCAACGCACCTAGAACACTGTTGCAGGTGCGTTGGGCGCAAAAAGGGAATTTGATGCACAATTTTTGATGGAATTTTTGCCTGCTTCTCACCAAAATCAGGACCTAACTTCTCTCTTGTTTGTTTTTCAGAGATCTTTGGAGTAAGATGACCATTACATGGCGAGAACGTGAGCATGAAGAAGAGGACATGCTTGCCCTACATGATCCAGTTACAGTGAACGCGCTGCGGAATTGTGGCTTGCTGAAGTTCTTATGCATTTCTAGCATGAGACAGCAGATCAACTTACTGCAGTATTTGCTCGATGCTTGGGATCCTACCAATCAGGTTTTCCAGATCAGGGGAAAATCTATCCCCTTGATTGCAGTAGACATCTATTTCTTGACTGGCTTTTCGAGGCGGGGTGCCCCCATCTCTTTTTCAGGTTCGGCTCGAGGAGGCGATACTATGAGAGATTATGTCCGCCGGTACTGCAGAGAAGGATCTCAGCCGAGTAAAGACGGCAAGATTATCATCCGTGATGTCACTGACAGGTCCCTTAGGACTATTCTGTTTACTTTTTGTAGGATGGCTGGTAGTGCGTCTCTTCATGTAGCCAATCGATCTTATATGCAGCATGCCTTGGAATGCCTCCAACCGAAGGTGTTCAACTGGTGCGACGCAGTACTTCTTGTGATGAAAGAACAACTGACCAAGATAAAGAGCGGGAGGTTGAAGAACTTTGGGTATGGTTCTATTTTGACCGCCTTTGCCTTGGAGAAGATACCACTGATGCAGCCGCAGTACATTGCAATTGATTTACCTTCTCCTACTGAACCACGTATGCAGAGATGGGTTGACCATATGTCTAGGCATGCTGGCCAGTCTCAGATTTCATTTTATGATACCTTCTTCAGGTGGTTTGATCGTCAGGAGATGGTTTATTCTGAGTATCCATACGCTGGCATGGACTTCTGGGGTGATCCAGATTTAGTACTGCCGGATGGCGAGCAGTGGGGCGCCATTGGTAAAATCTTTGACCATATTGCTGTTGATCGTTTTTTTTTGTTTATAATATCCTTGTGTTTTATTCTATCAAGACTTTAATCAAACTCATGTGTACATGCAGATGTTGGTCCTGTTCGTACAGTAGTTCGCCTGAGAGTACCAGCTACTGCCCCAGCAAGAGAGGCCGTCGGAAGGGCTATTCTTCGTGACCTCGATGTGGCCGAGACTCTCACAGCTTTGCAGGAGCATGTTGAGGGCCTCACTCTCGGTATTCCAGATGTGAGGACCGACGAGCTACCTTTGCGGTTACAGCGGCATACTACTGGTGTGCCGAGACGATGGACTCGTCTCCTATGCATGATCGCACAGGCTGTGACTTGCTATCACGAGCATCATTAGACTAGGGTGTCCCCTAGCATTTTTAGTTTTTGGGTCGTTTGACCGATTTTGTCTTGGTTACAGAACATTATGTGTAAACCATAAACAGTTATATATATTTTTGATTTTCGGAGTTTTATTTTGGTTGAGATACATGATCCACATGCAAAACATTGATGATGTGTTTCTTTTTATAAATGTCGCAAATGTCTATCTAACACATAGTTTGCTAATGAGTCAGTTAATGTGTTTAAGTTTCTGGAAATATGTTGATATTGAATAAGATCAAATTGTCTTTCCAAAATCTTAACCCTTAGGAACATGCGATAAATAGCTGGGTTTCGGACGGAATATATACCATTGAGTTGTAGTATTACGAGTTGTGAGTCTAGCCTGACAATTAGTCGGCGTATACCATGAGTGATGGCATCAGAGAGAAGCTCTATCAGTGCTCTATACTCAGCGATGTTATTCATTGATCGACCAATACATACACCTCTGAAACTTACTAACTCGCCGCTTGGATCAAAAATGGCCCAGGCTGCGGAGGACAGGTTCCACGAACTACGACTCGCTCCATCGGCATATCCAACACATGGCTCCAATAGGTTTGACATCTACAACAAATGTAAAAAGTGGATTACTTGACCAAAATAAATACTTTAGTGAAAACAAAAACATAACAAAAGCATACTGGTTACCATTACGCATAGTAACGCTTGAGGTACAACCCATTACGAGGTTGCGCCTATGGAATTCCGTCATAATCCATTAACTCGTAGGCTCCTTTTGCTAACACTCGTTTAACAATATAGGGGCCCATCCATAAAGACTTAAATTTACCTGCTCCCAATTTATCGGACTCTTGGTCATAAAGCAAGACCAAGTCACCTTCTGAGAAGACACAGGGTTTGACATTTTTGTCGAACTGCGCCTTGACTCGTTTCTTATGGGTTTCGTTAGCCAAAGAAGCGTCACGACGGGTTTCATCCAATTGGATTAATTCCAAGAAACGAGTCTCTTCTTCTGAAGTTCTGGGGAGGAGATCAATTGCGAGTTTGCGAGACGAGATTTCACACTGGATTGGTAAGACTGCTTCCAGGCCGTATACCAGTTGGAAAGGTGTAAACCCAGTTGCATTCCTTACCAATGTTCGGTAAGCCCACAAAGCTGAGTATAGGATTAGGTGCCATCTTCTCTTGTGAACTCCAATCATCCTTTGCAGCATGCGTTTCAGGACCTTGTTGATTGCTTCAACTTGTCCGTTCGCTTGCGGATAATATGGAGTAGAGCTGTCGTGAGACAACCCTAGTTTGGCAGCTAATTCGACCATCATGTGATTGCGAAAATGCGATCCATGATCTGTGACTATAGCCTGTGGTACGCCGAATCTGGCGACTACATGAAAAAAGAAGAGGGCAGTTGTTTCACCAGTATTATCTAATGTAGGCATCGCCTCAGCCCATTTGGTAAAATAGTCAACTGCGACTATGATATACCCATGCCCCCCGGTCGAGGTGGGGTTACATGTCATGAAATCGATGCCCCATCTGGCGAATGGCCCAACAGCAACTATTGGCTGTAAAGGTGCGGGTGGTCTTCTGGTTTTGCTATCAAAAATTTGACAAGCATGGCAACTTCTGACTGTGGTTATGCAATCTTTGAACATTGTTGGCCAGAAGTATCCTGCTCGTAAATTTTTTTGTGCTGTAGCATATCCAGATTGATGCCCCCCACACGCGCCTGAATGACACTCATTCAGGACTTTTTCGGCCTCCTCATGGGTGAGGCACCTTCTCAGAACTGTATCGATACCACGACAGTAAAGTGTATCACCGACGATCATGTAGTCTTTTGCTTGGTATCGAATACGTTTTTGTTCAGAGTGGGAGGTGTTTGGCCTAAATTTTTGCATTTGGAGATAAATGATTATATCTCCATACCACTCATTGCTTGTAGATATTAGAAACAAACTCTCATCCACGATTGATTCTTCGGATGTCTCATCGTTGGACGATGATGGGAGATCGCACAATAATTCTGCGAAAACTAGAGCTTTCTTTGACTTGGATTTTACAAATTCCAGATCAAACTCTTGTAGGATTGCTATCCATTTTGAGTATTTGCCCCCAGTAACTGTCGCGACAATATATAAGTCATGGGGTTGCAATCTGACAGAATGGTAGTTTTCTGAAAGATGACATAGTGTCGAAATCTTTGTATCGCTTGAACAGCTGTAAGCGCTAGTTTTTCAACGTAAGAATATTTGCTTTCTGTATCATTTAAGTTTTTACTTAAATAATATATAGGATGCTCAATTCCATCAACTTCTTGAACTAAAACCATTGCGATGGTCGTATCTGCTGCAGCCAGATACAGGTTAAAATCTCTTTGATAATCAGGGGCATACATTAATGATGCTTTCATCAGGGAATCTTTTAAAGCATCAAAGGAAGCTTGCGCAACCTGATCCCAGACAAAGGGTACCTCCCTTTTCAAAAGACGTGTATAACCTTTAGCAAGTTCGGCGTAATTTGGAATGAACCTCCTCAGAAAGTTTGCTTTCCCTTGGAGTTTCTGAATCTGAAGCAAATTCGAAGGTGGAGGCAAATTTATGATTGCCTGGACCTTTCATGGGTCGAGACGAATCCCATCCTTGGAGACTACAAAGCCAAGTAAACGACCAGAACTGATGCAAAATACACATTTGTGCGGATTGAGTCGGATCTTGTAGTGTCAGCAACGTAGAAATATCGCTCTTAAATGCTGCAGATGATCAGTCCACTTTCGCGAATGAGCCGGAAGGTCGTTGAGGTATGGTTGAACGATGTTTTTGATGTCATGGAAGGCATAATTCATTTCCCTCTGAAACGTCTCCCCTGCATTCTTTAAACCAAAGGGTAATTTTCGATATGCGAATGTGCCCCATGGACAAAAAATGCAGTCTTTGACTGGTCCTGTGGGCGGATATTTATTTGATTATACCTGGAGAATCCATCCATGAATGAAAAGATTTCGCATCCAGCGCATTCATCAATTATCTGGTCAATGAAGGGTGTAGGGTAGTTGTCTTTTGGACAAGCTTGATTTACATCTCTATAATCGACGCACACTCTAATTGTCCCTTGTTTTTTCATAACAGGGACAATATTCGATACCCAATCGGTTAGAGGAACCGGGTAGATGAAACCAGCATGGAGAAGTTTTTCAACTTCTACCTTAATGGCAACGACTTTCTTGGGGTGCACCTGCCTTAGTCGTTGTCGTACTGGTTTGACATCTAGATACATCTTAATTTCGTGTTCAATGATACTCGAGTCAATGCCTGGCATTTCATTATATGACCAAGCAAAGACATCTCTGAATTCGCGAAAAAGAGCGTTATATATTTCCAGTTCTGAAGGAGAACAGCATTTGCCAACATAAATATTCTCTACAACATCTGTTTTGGTCGAGATATTTATGGCTATAGTCTCTTCAATGTTGGACAAGTTTCGCTCGGAATCCACCGTATTTACAGTATTTGACAGAAAATCAAAGACTAAAGGATGATAAAGGTCATTTTGAGTATCTTCTCCACAATCCGGAAGAAGAGGACGATGGTGGGAATCATTCCATGGTGCTCCTTCAATTACCATTGATTGGACAATTCCTTCGTCGGTGACATGCACTCGCGACCAAGGATCTAAAGGAGTACCATATTCTCTAGACCTATCTATCCAAACGCTTGATGAGCGTTGATTTGGGTTTGCCTCCCATGCTAGGAACATTGATTGCTATAATATTTCCGTTGGGCTTGGGGGCTAAACCACTGCATGATCCATGTCGATATCGTTTTCTGAGATCTTTGTAGAAGATATCATGTTGCAGGTTCCTATCGATGCTACTTCTGCCAGATTGATTGGAGGTGGAAGAGCGAAAGTTCCCATTAGTATAGGATCTTTTAGTAGGCATACTCCGATATTCTGAAGCGAATGGGGGCTTCCATGGATCATGGGAATTCTTCTAGTAACTTGAGAACCATTGGGGAGGAAGTTTTGCTGATCGACGATTGTAATCCCTCCTTGAAAGGGAAATGCAATCTTTCTAAAATAGGTCGACACAACAGTTGCCATGGCATAAGTCCATGGTCTTCCTAGTAGGATTTGTAATCAAGATTCCCATCGATGACTTCAACATCTATTTCTACCGTTTTCCCTCCTAGTTCAACTTTCAAGTTATTTAGGATACCATATGGGGTATATGTCCTTCCGTCGAATGCTTTTAATGTTGTCGAAGATCGCGACAAGGTTGGAGATCCTAAAGTTTTCCAGCAACTCATCGACATAATGCATGTAGATGCTCCCTCATCAATAATCATTCGATGAACAGTTTTGTTGAGGGCTTTCACTTGAATAAGGAAAGCTAGTTGAGCTGGTAATTGAGGATCGTATCCTTTATGGTCGAAGGTACAAGATTGGAATCCTTTGGGTCAATCCCACCAATGGCTGATAACAAAGCCTGCCTTTGGGATGGGAAATTCTGTAGTACTTCAAGAGTCAACATAGCGGATGATGATTGTGCCAAATATTCCACTATATTATAATGTTGTGCCGCTCTAGCACAGGGATTAAACATCGACTTGTGTACTACTCCCTTTGGTGGTTTTATTGTCAATTCAGGAATGATGGGTGGTGCAACTTCCGTCGAAGTTGTTGTCGAACTGCTAGGTTGATCTTTATCCTTGTTGTTCGACAACTGTGGATTCCCATAATCTTTGTTCCTTGTCGATATCAAAGCATCATTTTGCTGTTTTGAAACCGACAACATTAGCACTTGAGACGGGGAAGCATTTCCACTTTCAACCAAATTTGTTCCTGGATTTGGGAATTTCTTAAGCTCAGCTCTGTGTGGACAATTTGCGGTCCAATGATCCTCATCACATATGAAGCATAGATTTTTTGGTTTCCTATCTCCAGGAGGGTTTGAAGAAGATTTTTCAGGTGATGATTCTTCCTGTTTCTTCTTCTTCCCTTTGCCTTTCTTCTTGCTTCTTGGTTGTTTGGTTTCTTTGCCTTTATTTGTGGATACGACATTTACTTCCGAAGCAAGAAGTTCATCCTTTGCATTTTGACTTGAAATCTTACGGGCCTTTTTGGATGTAGCCTTTGTCGATTTCGTGTCTGTTGTGCCAATCATGCCATCGCCAGCATGAGAGTCATTGTTCGATTTAGGAGGAGGAGGAATTGAGAATTCCGGTCTAGGGGCGTCAGGTATTTTGTCGTAGAGCGTGCCGGACTGAGTGTAAATCAAGTCCAAATATTGCGCACGAGCGATAACTTGCTCTTCTATTATGACTCCCCCCTTTGCCACATCTTTCGTGATGGAAGGCAGTAATGACTTGATAAACCATTCAACTAAGACCTGATCGGGGACATACGTTTTTACCATCCTACGACGACGTCGCCACTCATGTATATGATCAGATATGTGAGTGGCCATTGTCTGTTTGAAGTTGGTAAGAAGTTCTGTTCCCATTTCGTACCTTATTGGTAACTGAAAATGGGTTAAAAAGGTTGTGGCTAAGGCACTGAAGTTGTCAAACGAAGCTCTAGGTAATTCGATGTACCATTTTGCCGCCGGACCCATTAACGTCCTCTGAAAGAGGTGAAGTCTTATCAAATCATCATTTAAGGTATTTGATGAACACCATAGATGAAAGGCCATCACGTGATTCGATGGATATTCACCCGGATTTCCATTAAATTTAGGAATATCTGATGGAAGTTTATGCAGAATCGCTGGCCACCAAGGGGCGTAAGTGATTGGATCGTTTGTTAACCGATTTAAATCAGGTAACTCTAAAGTTGCCACAAAGGGTAACTGTTGATTCAGGTTAGGTGAAGCATACCCAGGATAAGATGGGATTGCCTGAGTAGTTGGTCTTTGCATACCGGCATAATACATCTGATGCTGGTATGTTTGGTAAGGTTGGTGGGCATGACCATTGTAAAATGGTTGATTTTGGCCATTTTGAATGTACGGCTGCCCACTATTAGCAAAGATTTGTTGCTCAGAAACTTGGTATACTTGCTGGAATTGCGGTTGTTGGTATTGTACTAACCATGGTTGTGAAGCCATGTGTTGTTGACCGATACTAATAGTTTGACCAAGATGAGGGGTAATTGTACCCGTCTGAACCTGTGTCATTCCACCAGTCGGCGATTGTGGTTGAGTCGCAGGGTCAAGGGGCTGTTGCATTACGACCTGAGAAACCTGAGGTTGGCATACAACAGGCAGCGCTTGAAATTGTGACACCGTCACAATAGCTGGCGTAGTTGGTATGTTTGACATAGGTAAGCATTGTTGCATCGAATACACAACTCTTGGTTGTTGAGGTAGTATAGGTACCCAACCACTTGAGGTAGTTCCAGTATAACCTGAATGTTGTTGTGAAAACCCGTATGGATATCCTCCCAGAGGGGATAATGAAAGCGTATACTGCCCCCCATACGGTGGTAATCCGGAACTCAAGGGAATTGTTTGCCCTTGGGGACTGGACTGCCCAAATTGACCTCCAAATAGATCAATTTGTTGAGACTCAACATAAGAGTTTCTGGATATTATTTCGGATGAAAAAACAGGAACGGACCATACTGTCGTAATAGCCCCTGAGTGGGCTCCTTCTAGCGGCTGAGAGCTAGTCGGGACAGATGGTATGCCGGCGAACATTGTAGGAGTGATAGAAGGGAGTTCTACCGTCGCTGTGTCAGATGACACAGTCCTAGATGTTGATGGTTGTTCAGACATTTGTATTCTATCCAAAAGATTACCTAGCGATTCTACAGGAGCTTCTGTTGGTGGTAGACTAACTTCTGATGAAGAAGGATATAGAGTGATCCCGACTCCAAAGTGCGTTGGAGTACTTTTTTGAGGATCTTCTACAATTTCTTCTATTGCAATCAGACCAGGTGGAAGGGGAAGACCGTCAGGTGTGTAAAATATTTCTGGTGTCGAAGAAGGTGTGAAATCGGCGCGACATATGTTTGAAGAGTAAGACTCTCCGAATCGGTTGTAGATGGAACTGGTTCAGTAACACAAGTGTTTATTCTCAAACTAGGATCAGTATCACTGTCCTTCTGTGGCTGTTGAACTTCTTCTGTAGAGGCGGGCATTCCAGAAATGTTTGGAGTAACTGGAGTCTCTAATGTCATTGGAACACTTGTTCTAACTTTGATAGGAGATTTGGAACCAGTTAAACGAGTTCGCTTTGTCTGTACTAGTTTTGATTCCGGAGACAAAGACGGTTGACTCGTAAGCCTCCGTGAACGACGAGGTTTCAATTGACTTTCTTCCATGATTGCGGATTACTCGATCAACTAAAATAAAGGGAAGGTATGTTTCCGAATTAAATGAATTTTAGATGCTTTGACACAACTTGTTTTTTCAGTTTTTAAGAGTCGAGAAAAAACAAAAGATGACTCTAGTCTCCTTCAATTTTTAATGAGCCTGAAGTGACAAGTGCTCAGATGGACCTTTTCCGTTAAGGAGTCTGAAAAGGAACGAAAGGGACTGCTCTGGAGATCTAGGTAGAGGGAGTACCAAACCAATCGCAAAACTGCAGAATAATTTTTACGGTATGGCAGTCAATCTTCCCGAATGCTGTGTTCAGTGCATTGCGATCGATAGGGCGGCAGACACGACTTCCTAAGGATAAAGGATTTAAGGCTATAGGGGTCTCCCAAAATATACTCGATGGTACGTGGGAGCACAAGTCCATACTGGCACTTATCGTCTCAAAGTGGAGGAATCACCCAACCATCAATGAGGACAACAGTTACCAGGCTTTACGACGCCAGAATACGTCTCTAGCCTAGACCTCTAAATGTTGTGCGTTAAGTTCCAAAGCGTTGTTAGATTCATTGAATTTATTTTAAGTTGATCTTGCTTATGAAGTTTGCCTTTTGGGTTCACCACGAGATGTAGATGTAATTCCTAAAATGCAATCTAAAGATGATAAACAAACTTTTATCTCTTTTGTGCAATGAAAATCCTAGCTACTAGAGGAAAAGAAAGACACAATCTTTTCACAAAGAGCAAAGAGCACACTGTAAATGCACTTTCCTAAATCAAGCCAAACAGACTGTCTATATGAAAATGCACATGCATGTATTTTTTTTTGACTTTCTTAGTATTGATGCTAAAAAGAAAGTTGATGTACAAATCTGAATTTGCTTTCTAGCGAAAAACACAAAAAAGCTTCTTTTCGAAATCAAAAGATAGAGATGATTACGCCACTTTATGATTTTGAAATGAATACTCATTTTTGACACTAGAAAATCACAAATTCAGACCAAAGGCAATAGTAAAAGTATAATCGACCATCAACAGCAATCAAACTTTCTCCTATGATCAAAATCGACACTTGCGACAGATCTAAATCAAAGGACGATAGTACGACTATTCTACTTTTGCAATGGAAAACTGTAAAAGACTCAACAAACACACAAAAACATTTACATTTCTTTTGTACAAAGGAGGTGGAATAACAGCAAGGAAAAGGGGTTTTAAACAGACATATACTGATTACGGGCTGCAAAATTCAGAGACATAACTGGAAAGAATGAAGCACAAGAACCTCAGCTGCACAGGGCTAGTCTGATCAGCGCACCTGTAACACAGAGAAACTGGATTGCAGCGCAGGTTGCCCTTTCAGGAAGTGCGCTGAAATGTAGGAACTCTTAACAGTACCTACGCTGGGCCAGAAACGTGAATTTTTCCGGGTTCTGGGTCATGGTTTGCAGTTCAGTCTTTGGTTTTTGGCCGAGTAAAAACAATCAGTAATGCACAATCAGGGGTAGATCTAAGGAGGGTCTAAGAACTATCACAAGGGCAATCAGATAGTTTGTAAATCAGCTGTTCAAATCATAAACAGATCCAGTGAATGGATTGAAGCATCAGATGTCTACTTTGCATTTGTTATGGCAAATGCAGTTCAAATGCTACTTATAAGTTTATGAAACAAACAACAAAGAGATACACAAACAAACTAATTAGACATTCTCCCCAGCGGAGTCGCCATTTTGTTACTGGGAAAAGTGTCTATTTAGAACTGCTCTATCCCACTAAGGTGTGATAGCTGCCTTAGAAACAAATAGAGAAAAACTACTTTTGTATTTCCGTTATGAACTATAGATAGAGGGGAATAGAAAGAACCAACCTGTGTCTTGCGCTAATCCTTTGATCCAATCCCTCTCTTCTTTGACAGCTTCTAGCTACTTGCTCCCTTACTTTCCCAGCTTCATCAAGTACCTGTAAGATCATAGAAGAGGAACACTATACAAAGACACGGATCTATATTCATAAACAACTTAGGATCAGATTTAAGTTAACCATACAAATGTAACAAGCATGAATGGTACAAAAGCATGGAGGAAAAACTCAAATAATTTTTATTGATAGACAAGAATAGATCCAGGAGGAGTTACAACCGATGGTTCCTGACCCAGCATCAACCTCCCAGCAAAGAAGCCCCTCTTCACCTCCAACAAAGCATAGATCACCCAATACTCTGATATTTGTCTCAAAACCAACAACAATTCCTTACAATGTGCAAAATTCCAGCCTCTGGATCTCTGGGATGAGGGATCCATATATAGATGTATGTAAGGAGGATGAGTCAGCTTGTGATTTGATTAGTGTCTTCTCTCTGTCAGTTCTTGCTTCCACTTGGAGACCGAAGGCCTCTTACTCATCCTTGGTCGAATTCAGTGAGGCAAGTGTCATAGGAGAAGATTCTAGAAGCTTCCATTGTCTCTCCACCTCGCGGAATGGCATTGCCATTTGTCATTTCTCGCCCAACGCACCCTCATAGTGCATTTAGGTGCATTGCAACACACCTAGCTAGTGTGTTTAGGTGCTATGCAACACACCTAGCCAGTGGAGCAGCTGAAATGATCCTGTTTTGACTTATTCTGAGCAGTTTCTGGTGGAGAACCTCTGCGAGAAGCTGTAATTTGTTGACCTTGTTCCTTTAGGGGTTAGAACAACACTTTTAGGGACTTAGGAGCCCTTGTTTTATGGACATTTCATGCTTGGAGCTGCAAGGCACAAAAATGTCTATAACAGGTCTTAATCACCCGGAGCGGAAATACTTGGAAGTTGTTTGACTGGCTGTATCTTTAGGGACTTTATAGTGTGTGCTCTGTGCTCCTAGTTGGCCTAGCTTTCAATTTTTTGAGTCTTTAGTTAGATCATAACAAAAAATTCAAAGTGGCTGACCGATCTCCAAGACGGTCTCGAAGACTTCGTGGTCTTTCGCCACCAAGTTTAGAGCCTTCTCCTAGAAGGCGCAGAGGCAATACTACCGGTGGGTTTCGTCCCACGCCGATTGATGCATCGGGGATTGATCCTCCTCTCGGGGGCATTAGCGGCCAAGCAAGGCCTGGAACTTCTGAACAAGAGAGGGACACTCCAGTCCTTTCTTGAGTTCTCTTTCAAGCGGAGAATAACATAGAGGTAGAAGAACTTTCAGAGTCGTTAGCGGCTCCAAATTCTCCTCTACCATCTAGTCATCCAGACGTACTGCAATACGTTGGGACTCCGACGCATAGACCGTCTAGTCCAGGTTACGCTACGTGCTTACCATCGATGACCACTACTGGAAGCATGGCTTCTACAAGTGCTACGACTATGCAAACCCCAAAATCAGTGCAAGGGGGAGGAACCATTTCCATTTCCTCTGCTTCCTTGTTTGGATCTTTTGCTAGCACATCTTTAGTTGGGTCTACCTCCATTCCGTCCACGAGTGGAAATGCCCAAACCAATTCTTTTGGTACTGTATTCTTCCGATTTGGCACCCACTCACAGGGTATTCCATCGGTTCCGTTTACTGCCGCTACGTCCATAATGGGCGGATCGGCTTCATTCCAGGGTTTTCCTTTTAGAAGTGGTCATATACGATATTCCAACCCGATGGTAGGATCCATGCCTTTTTCTTCTGTAGGACAAAATAGAAATCCTTTCCAAGGTTGGAATAACCTTGGTGTTAGTAGCGCGGGAACTGGGAATCCGTTTATCGGCCAACAAGGGAATAGGCCGTACTCCACGGTTAGCTCGTTTCAAACTATTCCTCCTCTAGCTTCGGCTTGGAATCCATATCAGGGGTTATCAACTCCTTACAATCCTTTAGGAGGAAACTTTGCTGGTTATGGAGGTTATACGGCCGGAGTTGGTCAAACTCCAAATTTTGCTGGACCACAAGGTTTCCCTTTCGGTTCAGTCGGTTCTACTAGTTACTTCGGGCAGCTTGGTGCCTCCCAAATTCTAGGACAATCTTTTCAGAGCTTTGGGAGTTCTGCCGAGTCCGGGTGGAATCCCCAAGGTCCTCCTAGGCTTCTATTTCTGGCAATGTTGAACTTGCCAGATCTCACTAAGTTAACAAATGACCCGATCAAGTACAATCCGGCCTAGCCTCCGGTCCCAACCAAACTCCCTTCGGACATTCCAAAATTAGAAGGGAAGAGTGGTGAAGACCCAGGCGACCATGTAACCACATTCCATTTGTGGTGCTCATATAACTCCCTTATCGATGACTCAATTAGGTTGAGACTTTTTCAGTGCACCTTGATTGGTAATGTGGCCAAATGGTATATAGAGTTGCCAGGGGGCAGCTTTACATCGTTCGCTGACTTAGCCAATATCTTCTTAAATTATTTTCAGTTGCATGTCCGCTATGATGCCGGAACTAAACTTCTGGCCACCTTTCGTCAGGATAAGGCAACCCACATTTCTGACCATATTCAGGAATGGAGATGGAGAAAGAGGCTCATTAAAGCCAAAATCCCTCCGGAGTACCGTCTCGAGTGGTTTTTGAAGTCTTTACAACCCGAGATCTCCAAGGATGTCTCCATGTCTGGAGTCTATTCTGAGGAGCAAGCCATTTTTAGGGCCCAACAACTAGAATTGATCTACTCTCAGTCTAGGATCCTACAGAAATAGTTGCCAGATGCTCCTGGATCTACGGTTGACGTAGCTAAGTCGAAGCCAGGTCCGCACACAGATGGTATCATTGGGTCAGTAGACACAACTACAGTGAACTTGTTGAATCAATTGCAGCAGTTGTCCTTGCAAGCTGCTTCTAACAACCAAGTCACATCGTCTAATCCCCCCGCTTCCCAAACTTCTTCAATAAATGCCGTCCAATCTGATAACCCCAAAGGAAATCAAAATTCCAATGGGAAAAAGAAAGGATGAGGTAAGAAAAAGAACCAGGATGGGAAGCCTAATGCAAATAAATCCGGCAACAACGCTGGTGGTGGTGGAAATGAGTCGAGAAAGAAAGTCAAGTTTCCATGCAAATTGTGCAGTGGAGACCATCTAACTCATCTCTGCCCTAAGATTGAAGATGCTCAGCGCTTGTTAGGACAGTAAGGGACTTCTAGTTCTCAAGCTGTGTTAACTAACCCGTTTCCCCAAGGGCAGCAACTTCTTGCTGGTGCGAGTTCAAATCCTGGAACCTCCGCTGGGGGCAACCAGGAAGGGGAAGAATCATCAAATGTTTTCATGATGGGTTCTAATGTCCATGTGGCTACTCGGTCACGTGATTATGGTGAAGCCGAAACTTCCAAGGACAAGATTATTCCTGGAAGTACTGACCTTCATATTGAGCGACCCCCTGTCGAGACTATACCACGGATACCAAAACGTTCCGCTAAACGCGCGACGATTAATCCTAATGCTAGGGCCACCCAAAATTACTCCATTGTGGAGGATCTGGCTCAGAGTCCGTGCGCCATGTCCGCTTTAGAGGTTCTCCAGTTGTATCCGGCTCAGAGAAGTGCTTTACTCTCCGCGATTGGAGCAGTCGATCCAGCTAACTCTTTAGTGCTCACTTTTGACATGTTAAATGTCAAAAAGTGACTCCCTCATCATATGGCTTTCCAGATAAAGTCTACGTACCAGAAAACGAATATTTTTCGGACGGTTGTAGATGAGGGAGCTTCCATGTGTGTCATGTCTATGTCATGCTGGAAGGCCATTGGATCACCGTCGGTTGTTCCTTCACCCACCCTATTGACAACATTTGATGGTCATTCTCATAGGCCATACGGGATTATCTCGGCCTTTCCTATATGTGTTGGGGGAAAGGTCGTCAATATTGAAGTAGAGGTCATAGATGCTAACCTAGACTATAATCTCGTATTAGGAAGGAACTGGGTATACGAGATGGATGTCGTTGTTTCGACTCTGTTTCATGTCATTTGCTTTCCTTATCAAGGGAAAATCATTAAGGTTGATCAATTGGACTATTGTCCAGTCGATCCTCAAGAAAACTTTGACTCTACGGTCCCTTTAGTGGGTAACCCCCGTCCGCCTACTGAGAGTTTAGGAGTCGGGATGTACTCTTCATTGATGGGTACGTTCAATCTTCCCCCTCCTACAGTTGGGATAGATACAATTTCATCCTCCAGGGATCCTTTACGAAGAGAGTTTGTTCAAACTCCTTATTCTTCGAATCCTGGAACCTTAGCTTCATCTGTGACCACATCAGATGATGACAAGGTGGGTGGAATAGAATCTCTCATGTCTACAGTAGAACCTAGATGTGAATCTATCGATAACTTTGCAGATAACCATTCTACTACTTCCTATGGGAAAGAGATAGATGGTGATGTGGCTCTTTTTCGAACCCTTGATTCTACCTCTGCATCGGATTTCTCGGATATTGTTTTTCCATCGGATGAAGCGATATTCGAAGCAATGGTGACCGTAGACCGCCCTTTGGAAGATTTACATCATCGGTTACACTTTCATTCCCCTGTGCATGAAGTCGAATCTCGGTCCTCCAGCTCGACTAGTGATGTTTGTATGGTCCCTTTGGCTCCAACACATTCATTTGCCGAAGAGAATATATTGATTGGTTCAATCGTCGTACCTATAAACATCCCTAGGAGTAAGTGGGTGGAGCCCCCTGACGAGCTCTACCTCAAGAAGTACTTTGCTTAGTTTTGACCAGGAAATGGCTTCTTTGTATTTTATGTATATTTGTACATATATCATCGAGAGTTTTCTGATATCAGCACTTTTTGGTCTGCTTTGGCAGGTGTTGATGGATGATTTGGTTTATTTTGGGTTTGCCGATGGTGCTAGTCGGCACACTCGGAATCTTGCTTCCGCAGCTTGGGTACTCTATTATCCAACTGGTCAATTGATGGCATCAAGAGGCATGTGCATCGGTCCTGCTTCAAACAATATGGCCGAGTATACTGCTGTTATTAATTTATTATCTGAGGCAATCTCTCATGGGATCGACTCGTTGGTAGTGTATCTTGATTCTCAATTGATAGTGTCTCAATTAAATAACATTTATTGGGTACGGGATCCATCTTTATATCGCCAGTATTTAAGAGTGAGGTTGTTGCAAAGATCATTTACTTATATTAATTATTTTCATATTCCAAGATCTCATAATTGGTTAACTGATTCTATTTTTAATCAAGCATTAGACTGGCATATTAATCATTCATCACAATAAAATCAAGCATCAAAAAGTCAAACTGTATATATATATATATATATATATATATATATATATATATATATATATATATATCTAGATATATTGTAAAATGTCTCGAGTGTACATATGTGTGTCCAAAAAATATACAAAATTGGGACTCAAATGCCCATAATCATGTTCGGCATATCTAATGCCTCGGCTCAGGATGAGCATCTAAGTATGTCACTATAGCATTGGCCACGCGCCGAAAAATGCAAACCCAGTCACGTGGCATGCCAACCACATGACGCTGCATATCCTCAGGAAGGTCCTCTATGATGGCCATCGGTACTCGGCAGCTCAATCTCGCCAAGTGTCGCTGGACATTGTTTAGAATCTGTTCTGTATCCGCGGCTGCCTCTTCGGCTCCTCGACCATGCCTTCCATGCCGCAGGAATCCATCTGGTCGTATCGGCCCGATGTCTGGAACATGATCATCATATCAGTCATTTGAATCTCATCAAAAAATATTTTTCAAAATTCATCATTATATTTGAAAAATCCAAAAAATCATAAAATCAAAAAAATCTTATCGATCTCGCCCCATGCTGCATTTGGTGGTAACACTAGGTCAGGATCTCCTCAGAAATCCAGCCCAGCATAGGGGTAGTCATCCACGGCGATGATTTGTTGATCCCACCAGGTGAAGAATTCATCATCGAAGGCAGTCCTTGGGACCTCCCCACCCCCCAGACGTTTCATCAGATCAGCCCACCGGCCCATGCGTGGATTGCGTGGGGTGCTAATGGAAACTGCTACCCTGGGACGGAGTGCGGGAACCTTCTCGAAAAAGAAAATACACAAGATGCTCCCATATCCAAAGTTTTTAGTTTGACCCCTCCTGATAAAAGTGAGCTGGCTCTTCATGTTGGCCAGAAGAGGAGTACACCAGTCGAACACAGTAGTGAGACAATCAACTGCCATGCTCATGTTTTGCCATGACACCTGATGTAGAGAGGATGATCCGTTCACCCGAGCCATGGTAAATAAGATTATCCTGAGTGATAAACTCGCCACATGTGTGATGGAAATTTGGCTCCCAACCTTCTTGGGATGTCCCGGGCAGTATATATGTACATAGTCCTCTATTGAAAGGGCACTTCGTGTCCTGCCCCGGGACTGTACTACCTCTCCCCTTCGGGAAAGGCCCGTGATAAAATAGATATCCTCCACTTCTACCCTGAGCGGCATCTGATCGATCATAAAAGCTTCCTCATCGACATCCCAATAATCAATGAGCATCTCAAGCAGACGCATGTTCGCTTTCATATTTGGAAATTTGAAAAATTTAAGCAAACCGCATCCCCGTAGGGCATCTAATGCTTCTGGACTGTTCATAACTTCATTGTCTACCGCTGCGTGCTCTCTTTCACGCCACGTGACAGGCATCTTGAGAAAAAATTGATTCAAAACCATTAGTTTTCATTTAAAATGGTTCGCGGCGTATACGTGGGTTCCTGTGCACACAGTCGTGTATAGGGCCCGCGTGTACACGGGTTCGATATTACCAACCCGCGTATACGCCGCGAGGAAATTTTGGACAAAAGTTCAACGGTGAAACATCAACCAAAAATCCTAAAACATGTCACAATCAATTGCAAGCTAAGTATAAGAGGTACCTGGAGGTTTTCGACGAATTTGAATGGTTGAATTTAGCTGCGAGAAGTTTTGCTCCTTTTGCTCCAAATCTTTTGCTCTCAAACTCAAATGGTAAAAATGGTGAGTCCAAAATGCTTTTTATAAGTTTTGAAAATGCAAAAATTTTTCGAAATTTTATTTTGTTTGGCCTCATGTGACTTTTAACTTGGGAGCTTGGAATGTCGAGATTGGTCTATTTTTCAGGACATTTTGGACGATTTTCAGTTTCGAGACGGTTACATGACTGCTGACCCGTTATGGCAGGTATCGTGTTCTCACTAGCATATAGGTTAGGGACACCATTTTTCTGTTGCATTATGCATACTAGCCTCCATTTGACCGATACATCTGCCATAGGGTTGATCCCATCGTGTTATGGTTCGTAAGCCATCTTCCCTCGCCGATTCTTTAAATCATGACACGATGGTAGAGCCATCCTTTACATGGGCATCCTAGTTAGCAC
The DNA here is from genome assembly GCA_031772625.1 of Pinus tabuliformis. Lineage (NCBI taxonomy): Eukaryota > Viridiplantae > Streptophyta > Pinopsida > Pinales > Pinaceae > Pinus > Pinus tabuliformis. The sequence goes on along the minus strand of CM062816.1, from coordinate 1,676,737,031 downwards.
CTCACTGACATTTGTTGCCCATGCTGCTCCGATTTGAGTAGGCTCGGGAGTCCTCTGTAGTCCCGCCATGACTCATGCGTTGAAGACTCATTCCTCTTAGCTTCTCCGCTTTGTTCTGGCCTTATACCCTAGAGGCTCCTTTGTGTTGAGTTGTACTACTGCATTGCATGTTGACCACTTGCACCTTTTGGCCTAGAGCCGGCTTCACTTGGACTCGTGTTTAAGCCAACTTTTGACCATGACGTCTGCAAAATCAACCTTGCATACCTTTGACTTCTGCAACTTGACACACCTTGATCCGTGGAAGGAACATACCTTTGAGTGTCACTGACCAGTTTTCACCTCCCTGCATTGAGCATAGGAACATTCCTTTCCCAGGAACTAGATCATCTGTTTCACCGACACTCGTTCTTTCCATTGTACCATAGCATTCTTTTATTCTTTTTCTAGCTTAACAGAAAAAGACAAAAAAATTAAATATTCCAAAAAGAGTGGGAACGGGACATTATTTCCATTTATTGTTGGCAGCTAGAGTCAGTCGTGTCGCCCTTGAACAAAGCACTCAAAAAAAAGTCTCCTCCATATGGGTGGGATTTAGTTTGACTTAGGTACGCCATAACCTTGTTACTGAGTCAGTTCTCCACCGATTGGTTATCTCTTCCAATCATATGGAGGGTTCGTTCGTGCCTCCTGCATGGCAAACTTATACAGAGTCATCATATGCTGCCACATAGTCACATTGAGTCGTGCTTTTTTTCAAGGGAAGTTAGCCTGAGTCGGCCTCTCTGCGGTGTCTCTTGACTCATTTTTCAGTCGGCCATCCCTGGTTGTCAGTGTCATGTCTATCATCACATCAGTTATATTGGTCCTTTACTCGTGCCGGTTTGAGAAGGTCCCCATTGACTTCTTGCTGGCGGGTCTTGTCCTTATCGACAACGACATCCTGCTATGAGGATAGGCCTAGAGCTGCACCCTGGCCCTATTTTCATTCTTGATAGGTTACCTTGTGCTTATCATCAATCAGTATCATGGGTCTTTGACTGAGTGGTTTCCCTTGTGTTCGACATCAGCATACATTATCATACATTGGGATTCGTGTAGTACCTTGGTTTCCATTTGACCCTATTGGTGGATACCTCGCCTCTATGTCAGCTTTCATTATTGGTTGGTTCAGAGGGTTTCTGCCGTGCGCTAGCCACATCTTGTGTATGCCGAAAACGTACTTCGGTTGGGTTACTACATCTTTTTCGTCCAATTCCTTCCACATTATTGGCCTACGGGTTACACTCGCGCTAGATTGATGAAGGATGCCTTAATGCCTTCCTTCTAGCGGATCTTTCCCTATCGACTCCGACTCATTGCTCTGGGGCAACGATCTAGAGTCCATTTGCTAGTACCTTGGGGTTTGCAGTCATTAGTGGCAGATCCTTCGCTATCGACAGTGGGAAACCATCATTGTCTCCTGATCGATAGATTCTTACAGGTGTTCGACTCCAGCTCATCTATTCACACTTGTTAGATTGTACTGGGTACCTTGACGCTCATTATCATTATCGGTGAGTAGTCTCGCGTTTGTTAACGGTATACATCAATGACCGGTAATCAAACGATTTCTCACATGGTCGAATTTAGATCATTTATTCCCATGGTGTAGAAATGTACCACGGCGGTCGGTGAAGACCTCAGGTTGTATCAGCATTCATTGGTTCACTTGACAGTTGCTCCTATTGCTGCTAGTTGATACGACTCGACTTTATATGTTGCAGTCAGTCATGGCGACATTCTATATGCTGGCACCTGAGTTTGCAGTGTAGTACCATCCTATTCCATCATGTTCAGTTGGTACCTTTTGGGATCAGTCTTTGATATCAGTGATCCGTTGCATCTTTTAGCATCATTGACAGTCTTATATGTGATATTCAGGCATGTACTTGTTCATTATGATCAGATGATCCATTATGTATCTTTCAGTCATTTATACTTGTCTACTTAGTGGATCCGCTTGTACTTGATATGCAGACATGCTTTAATTTTTCTGAGCATGGGTATGCCCGCCTCAGACAGTGTTTCTTTCTGATCTCCTTTGGTGGCTTGGCAGGCTGAATTCTGGTGAAGTCCTCCTCGGTTTTTGATAGACTTCCTTTCCATGTACTCGCATAATATATTTCGGCCATCATGTACCCCTTCTGACCTCATATATTAGGGGACATCTATTATAGCTCCAAATCTCACTCTTATGGTTTGTGATGTTGTACTCATGGCCTAGGGCAACCCCTCCTTCCAGACCTGGTCCTAAAATTTAAAAAACAATGTTTTATCCCTTATACGTGACATTGCCCTGAGTTAAACGCGTGTATACGCGGGTATGTGTATAGCCAACCCGCGTGTATGTATTAAAACACTTAAAAAATATATCACTCCTTATTTTCGGGCGGAGATCGCGGGTTTTACCTGCTGATCACCTGTTAGTGCCTGTGGCCCAACTGTTCCCAACCAACTCCTAACTAAAAAACTACTTTAGAGATGGTATAAAAAGACCTCAGAGGGAAGGCCTAAGGGAGGAGAGTATAGAGAGAAAGGTTATTATGCTGAGATTTTTCCCTTGACCAGGTCTGAAGTCCCTTGTGCCTTCTGCACTTCCCCCATTTTGTACAGGAAACCTTTGTTTCCTTGTGTGTTGATGTTCATCTACCATTTATGACATCATGGAGAGAGTCATGGAAGGAGTTTTGTTAGAGGCTTGAGGCTGGAATGAATCTGGAAGGAAGCTTTGCTTGGAGCCTGCTGAAGGTGATTCAGGTGAACATATTCCTTTTTATGTACTTTATTTGTCTATAATAAAAGAAACACATGTCTTGGTTCCTGAAATGAATCTTCTTTATGTTAATGATAGCCATGTTTAGAATTCATATGTAAATGGTTGTTTGGATTTCATAACTAACTACCTTTCTTTATAACATGAAGATGGTTTCTTTATAAGTTTTGTCCATGTACTGCTGTGTTCTTTGAATTGGTTGTTTTGCAGGACAAAAGAGAAGAAGGGAACTCCAAGAAGGATTTGGACCCTAAAGGCCTTCTCAAACGTAGGACCAAAGGTACGTACCCTTATCATATAATTAGCTTACAATAGCATAATGGTTGTATGAATGCATGTTTCTTTGAATAGATAACTTTCAGTCTGCGAGGGTTTCAACCCAAAAATCCCTAGGGGAGTAATTCCCTCTATCGGGTAGTTACCGAAAAGATAGTCGAAGATGCGAAGCAGGCAGCAGCTTAGTGCGCAACGAAAGTTACAGTCATCAGGGTCGAGTTACATGGGCTTCATGCAAAGATCTCCACACCTACCAAGTGACTTGAGGGCGAGTCATGATGTTTGTGTTGGGGGGTTGTTGGGAGTGGGATCCCCCAAGGGTAGTTATGGGGCTAAAAGCCCATTTTTAAGTCAAATTTTTGTAATATTATTGTAAAGACTCTGCATTTTGTGCTGACGGAGAGCAAAGGTGTTATGTGTCACAAAGGGTAGTCTGCCCTTAGTTTTGTAAAGTAAAGTCAGTTGTAAGAGATTTACCCATGGTCTGCAGACCATGGGATTGTATAAAAAGAGCTAAGCTCTAAGTAGTTAGGAAAAGGGAGAACAAAAAAGAGAGTCATAGCTTTAGATAAATAAGTCTATGTCTAGGGTTGTAGCGTAGGTAGAGGCTCTACAGTTGAGTGCGCAGAGGCCTAGGGTAGAAGTCTGTAACTGAGTGCGCAGACCCCTGCAGTTGTGTGCACAGGGTGAACAAAGTCTGTAACACTTGGAAGATATTAATAAAAGGAGTTATTCTGCAATTTCTACGTATTTGTTCTGTTGATGGGTTTGGATATTTTTTGTATGAATTTCCTTTATTATGCTTCTATGATGCACAAATTAATACAATTACATTTAATAATTAAACACAATTACGGATATCTGATTACGTGGTGATAACTTTAAGTATTCGGCTAAATAAGAAAATCACTGAGAGTAATTGAGGAATCTGCACAACACGCTACCATAACAACGTGAAAGTACCTGAGCCCCAGGTTAGGGTTGTGTGAAGGTCACTCGTATACTTTTGCAAAGGTATTGAAAGCCAGAATAAAGGCTTTGTCTTACAAGCCCTAGAACGAGATCACCTACGCGAAGGTAGGGATAGGAGGGATCATGTTATGAAACTAGCTCAAGCAAAAGATAGAAAATATAGATCAATGCCTTAGAATTCAACCTCTTCGAGGGGGAAACCTCCTTTACATTACATAAATGAACAATTCTTGGATGATTCAAATGAAAAAACCTCCTTTCTATATATAGGAGTCTAAGGAGTCACAATATAACCCAGCCGACCTAACAATAATAATATAAAGCCACAAAAATAACAATAGAGGGATTCTATGGGGCACAGTAATAACAATATGGGAATAATAGGAGTAGAACAATATTAATAAGGGGTACAACTACAATAGTAATGGGGTAATCAATAGTATTATAGGGACCCAACATGCCCCTCTCCTTCAAAAAATTGTTGTCCTCAACGCTTGAGAAGTTCTGGATGCTTCTGTATAAAATTCTCATCCTCCCATGTGGAATCTTCAGCGGATAAGTTCTTCCACTTGATAAGATACTCCGAAATTGATCGATTTCGTAGCTGTCAAGTTCTTGTTTCTGTGGCTGCTTCCGGTTCCAATATAATTTTTCCTTCCTCATCAAGTTCTGGAAATATTATTTGAACTGGGAGCTTGTTGCCTATAACCTTCTTTAAACATGAAACATGGAAAACTGGGTGCAATCGAGAAGCTGCAGGAAGCTCCAATTTGTATGCCATAGTACCAATCTTTTGCAACACCTTGTATGGACCATAATACTTTGGTGATAATTTATTATCCTTCTTAGCTTGCTTGAGGGACATTTGCTTATATGGTTGTAGCCGTAGGAATACCCAATCACCTACATCAAAACTTCTTTCGCTATGATGTTGATCTGCTTGTTGTTTCATTCTATTCTGTGCCAACACGAGGTTATCCTTTAAGAGTTGGAGGATTTGTTGTTGATGTTCAATGTGATGTTCCACTGCTTGAACCTTAGAATTTTCTCTTAAATATGATGTGATGGATGGTGGATGATACCCATAAAGTTCCATAAATGGGGTCATTTTTGTTGCTGTATGGAAGGAAGTGTTATACCACCATTCAGCCAGAGGCAACCATTTGACCCATTGTGTCTGTTTATCAGATACAAAGCAAATAAGATATCCTTCCAAACATTTGTTTACTATCTCAGTTTGCCCATCAGATTGAGGATGATAAGATGAGCTATGAGCTAACTGAGTACCAAGACAAGAAAATAATTCTGTCCAAAAATTTCCAGTGAAAATGGGATCTCTGTCACTTACAATAATCTTTGGGTTTCCATGTAGCTTTTGAACTGTTTCCATAAATGCAGTAGAAACTGTATTAGCTTTAAATGGATGTGATAATGCACAAAAGTGTGCATACTTGGTAAGTCTGTCAACTACCACCATGATGACACTCTTTCCCTCAGACTTGGCTAAACCTGTGATAAAATCCATTGAAACCTCCTCCCAACGTTGGCTTGGAATGGATAAAGGTTGTAATAGACCCGGTGTCTTAATTGTTTCAACTTTATTTTGTTGGCAAACCAAACATTCCACCACAAACTTTTGAATATCTGCTTTAAGGCCATCCCAAAAAAAATCCTTCTTAAGCCTGTGGTAAGTTTTTAAAAATCCTGAGTGTCCTCCTAAGGGAGAAGTGTGCAATTCCATAAGAATCTTTTGTTTAGCTAGGAATTCTTACAGAGGTATAAGCGATCTTTGTACCATAACGAATCATTTTTCCAGTGAAACGTATCAGACATACTGGAATCTTGTTGTAACTTTCGAATAAGTGCCCACACTTCTTCGTCATTCTTCCATTCCTCCCTTGCTTCGTTTATCCAATCTAGTTGGATAATAGAAATTGCGCACAGCAATGCTTCCACATCCTCATCCTTTCTTGAGAGTGCATTTGCCACCACATTTTGCTTCTCTTTTTTGTAGATGATTTCAAAGTCATAACCCAACATCTTTGTGACCCACTTTTGTTGCTCTTCAGAGGATAATCTTTGTTCTAAAAAGTATTTAAGGCTATCATGATCCGTTTTTACCTTGAAGTGTCTTCCCATTAGGTAGGGTCGCCATTTCTTAAGTGCATGGAGTATTTCCAACATTTCCTTCTCATAAATAGCTTTGTGTAAAAACTTTCCCTTGATTGGACAACTTTCAAAAGCAATGGGTCTTTCATCTTGCATTAAAATAGCACCAATTCCATTTCCTGAAGCATCACATTCCACAATAAAGGTTTTTGTGAAGTCCGGTGTAGCTAAGATCGGTGCTTGGCAAATTGCCTCTTTAAGATGTTCGAATGCCTTTGTTGCTTCTGGAGTCCATGAAAAGGCATCTTTCTTCAATAATGTTGTTAGAGGTGCTGCCATTCTCCCATAATTCTTAACAAACTTGCGATAATACCCTGTCAACCCGAGAAATCCTCGCAGATGCTTTATGGATGTGGGAATTTTCCATTCCTTAATGGCTTTAATTTTGCTAGGGTCTAGCTTAACTCCTTCATGAGATACAATATGACCCAGATATTCCACCTCTTGTACTCCAAAGAAACATTTGGATCTTTTTGCATATAATTGTTTCTCCTCCAATAGTTGTAGCACCCTGTCAACATGTTCAACATGATCCTTCCAAGACTTGTTCTAGATTAGTATATCATCAAAAAATACTAACACAAATTTTCTAAGGAATGGTTTGAAAATTGAATTCATCAAACCTTGAAATGTTGAAGGTGCATTGGTAAGGCCAAAAGGCATGACCAAAAATTCATAATGACCCTCATGAGTTCTAAATGTTGTTTTCAGAATGTCTTCAATCTTCATTTTGAGTTGATGATATCTCGAACGAAGATCCAACTTGGTGAAGTAAATTGATCCATGCAATTCATCTAGTGATTCATCAATGACAGGAATGGGAAACTTATCTTTAATAGTGAGCTTGTTGAGCTCCCTATAATCCGGACACATGCACCATGATCCATCCTTCTTGTGCACCAATACGACTGGAGCAGAGAAAGAACTTTGACTTGGTTGAATTATACCAGCCTCTAGCATTTCTGCAACCATACGTTCAATTTCACTCTTTTGGGCATAGGGATATCTGTACGGCCTGATGTTTGGAGGAACACTTCCTGGAATCAGATGAATAGCATGATCATGATCACGAATAGGTGGGATACATTTGGGAGTCTCAAATACCTTGGAATGATTGTCCAAGACTTTTTGGAGATCTGGAGAAATAGATGATTCCACTGTGGACACATCTAGCGAACATAATTGTGAAATTACACCTCTTTGTTCCTTTTTTAGAAGCTTTGTCATACCATTAGAGCTGATTATCTTTCCCGGTTTCCCTGCAATACCCCTTAATTCAACTTCCTTTCCTTCCACAGAAAATTTCATGACAATTTCTTTAAAATTAAAAGCTATTGTACCCAAGGATTGTAGCCATTGGACTCCTAGTACAACATCAACACCTCCCATTGGAATGGAAAGCATTGGGCTAGTTAATACATATTCTCCCATGGATAGCTTGATATTATGGCACTTTCCCGAGCAATTTATTGTTCCTCCATTTGCAACCATCACTTGACACTCTGGTGTTGGATATAAGAAGCAATTCAATTCTCTTGCTACCTTACAATGAATAAAATTGTGGGTACTTCCTGAATCAATCAACACTATTACCTTTTTCTTCTTGATTTGTCCTTCTATCTTGATGGTTTGAGGAGTGGTAATTCCTGCCAATGCATTACAAGATATGGTTGGATTCATTTCTTCTTTATCTAGGCTTTGTTCCTGGAGTATATCCTCTTCTTTTTACCTTTCTTGCTCCTTTTCTTCTTCCTCTTCACAATCTATGTAGAATAATTTCTTCTCAGCACACTTATGACCTTTAGTGTATTTGCTATCACAACTGTAACAAATCCCTTTTGCTCTTTTTTCTTCCAATTGTTGTGGTGTCAACCTTATAGGTTGTGGAAGACTAGCGGCAACAACACTTCTGTCTTTATAGTTGTGAGTGGTATGCTTCCTGGTTGCCATAATTTTGCTTTCCATTTTTCTTGCTAACCTGAATGCCTTCTCTAATGAATCAGGTTCCCAAAGGTGAACATCATGTTGGATATTATCCTTTAAAGACCCTATAAACACATCAATCCTATGCTCCTCTGGAATATCTTTTACCCTTATGTTCAATTTTTGGAACTCCTCAATGTGCTCCATTATTGAACCCTTTTGTTTGAGACTTATCAATTGGCTAAAAAAAGTGTTGCTTTTTGTATCCTCATAATGTGCTATCAATTCCTCCGTAAAAATTGTCCAAGTGATAAATTGTTTACAAGAGCAAAGCCATTGATACCATACAAACTGATTTGGTTCCAAATATAAAGTTGCAATATGTACCTTTTCTGTGTTTTGCACATTATTGAGATTGAAAAATTGCTCCATCTGTAATATCCATGTTGCGGGATCCTTGCCATCAAATTTCCTCATATCGATTTTTGGAATATGGTGGGTCTTTGATCCAACATTAGAGTCTATGGAATCATGATTAACATTTCTTTTGTTCTCATCATGAGTTTTATTTACTACCCTTTCACCATTAGTGACCCTTTCTTGTAGCAACGTATTCATATTTATCTTCAATTCTTCCATGTCTGTCTTCAAATCTATCTTCAAATCATCCATCTTAGCTTCCACATCATTCATATTAGCTTCTACACCTTTCTTTAAATAATACATCTTAGCTTCTATGCCTTTCTTTAAACCATCCATCTTAGATTCTGTTCCTTTTTGTGCAAGGGACAGTTGTTGCACTTGGTCTTGTAATTTTGATATATCATGTTGCATTTCTTCCTCTTCTTCATGAGTCATGCTAGAGATTTCAGGTTGCTTACTAGGTGTTTGCATTTTCTTTCCACGTGGCATCAGTTACCAATAATAATGCTCTACTATGCCCTTTGAATTCCTTCAAAATAAATTTTCAAACCAAGCTTAAGCAAAAATTTAAGAAAATCTACACACCTTTTTTCACTTTGTAGGAGCTCAATATTGCCTCTAATGTATCTCTGTACTTTCTAATCATCTAGATCTAAATTTGTGCTCTGTAGTAGCCCTCTATGTCCTCTTTCCAATGCCACAAGTCCGACCCAAATTGGATTCTCCAAGGAAGAGTTATGCAAAATCTCTCACAGTGACTTGATTATAGACTAGTTCAGTAGAGTGAACTTGTAATAATTTCCACGAGTCACTGTTTCGACCTTTGGATCTACAAAATCCAGACAGGAAACTACAGTCCGTCCTCTTTCTGTACCTTCTTACAAAATTTCAATCCGATCCCCAGAGAGAAAGTTATGATGCTTTTCCCCAGGTCACCTGTTTGGACTGTAATTCAGGAGTCTGCAAAAAGACCGACTTCCACAGATCATATCTCCGTAAATATAGCACGAACAAATCTGAAATTCAGATCTGAGGTTCAGTGCGATTTCTTCTCAAATGGGTTTTTTTTGCAACTTTTGAAACGTCACAGAAAAAAAGTTATAGCGAAAATTCCACGATGACCTGTTTGGAGCAGCGAAACCCTAGAATCCAAACCTCTGATACCAAATGTTATGAAACCAGCTCAAGAAAAATATAGAAAATGTAGATCAACGCCTTATAATTCAACCTCTTCGAGGGGGAAGCCTCTTTTACATTACATAAATGAACAATTCTTGGATGATTCAAATGACAAAACCTCATTTCTATATATTGGAGTCTAAAGAGTCACAATATAACCCAGCCGACCTAACAATAATAATATAAAGCCACAAAAATAACAATAGAGGGATTCTATGGGGCATAGTAATAAAAATATGGGGATAATAGGGGCACAACGATATTAATAACGGATACAAATACAATAGTAATGGGGTAATCACTAGTATTATAGGGACCCAACAAATCAAGTGACATCACAACCATCTAAGGGTAAGGAAACTTGGTACCAGCATCCCCCCATATTGCTTCAGGTGAGACTTCGGTCCATGCTCCATGGATTGATGCCAAAAGGGGCAATAGTGTAGGGATTTTTTTGGCTAATTAACGGTGAACCTGGGTCAGGTCCCCTCAAGCCAACACATGGTCATGAATGAGCTTTCTAATGAAGTGCATGTGTAATTCAATGTGTTTGTTGTGCTGATGTTGGACTGGACCTTTGCATAGTTGAATGGAACTTTGATTATCGCACCAAAGTGTAGTGGGATGTTGCTGTTGAAAGCCAAACTCTAAAAATATTTGACGAAGCCACAAAGTTTCCTTACTAGCTTCTACGGTGCCATGATACTCTTCTTCTCCTGATGAAAGAGCAATGGAACTTTGTTTCTTGCAAGACCATGTAATAGTTCTAGAAGCAAGAGTGAAGAGATAACCTATAGTAGACTTCCAATCATCAGGGTCACCAACCCAATTGAAATCAGTGAAACCAACCAATAGAGGAGATGCTTATACGCTCTAATGAATCCCAAACTGAACTGTACCTCAAACATAATGAAGTATTCTTTTAGCTTCATTCTAATGACTTTCATGTGGTTTTTTTCATAAACCAAGCAATAAGGCCAACAATAAAGGAAAGGTCAGGATGAGTATGGGTAATATACAAAAGTTTTCCTAAAAGCTAATAGTATAAGGTAGCATCAACTTCAAGGGAGGTACAAGAGACTGAAAGATTGGCTCTAGACTAAAAGGAACAAGGGACTGGATTACAATATTCCATGTGAAAGTTGCGTAGAAGATCACATGAATACTTGGACTGGGAAAGGGAAATACCCTCCTTTGATTGCAAGACTTGAAGACCAAGAAAATAATGCAAGTTTCCTAAGCCTGTCATTTCAAACTGATTCTTAAGGTTGGACTTCACATGGTGTATAAGGTTGGGATCACGACCAGTAAGGATAAGATCATCAACATAAAGAACAAGAATGATAAGAGACTTACCCACTTTCTTTCTATAGATAGTATTGTTAGAATGACACCTAAAAAAGCTAGTATCTAAAAGAAAGCTATCCATTTTGGCATACCAAGCCCAAGGGGCTTGATTGAGACCATCAAGGGATTTCTTAAGCTGACATACAAGGCTGGAGTCTATTTGTATAAATCTAGGAGGTTTTTCCATATAGATTTCTTCATGTAAGTCCCCATGCAAGAAGACAAAATTAACATCCATATGATGTACTTCCCATTTGAAAGAGGTAGCAAGGGAAAGAACAAGGCTGATCGATTTCATTTTGGAAACAGGGGAGAAGGTTTCATTATAGTCAATGCCTTCAACTTGTGAAAAGCCCTTAGCAACAAGATGAGATTTATGTTTATCAACTTTTCCATCTGGTCCAAACTTGGTTTTGTAAACCCATTTACATAACAAGTTTTCTTCCCTTTGGAAGAGGAACAAGATCCCATGTATCATTTGCCAATAATTAATGATAATATTCATTCATATTTACATCCCAATATGGATGGCTTGAAGCTTCTGCAAAGGTGTCAGGATCATAATTCGTTGAAGCTTGAGCCAGTAAAAAAGAGGCTCTATCAAACTGAGAACGTGTACGTTGCTGATCTGTAGGATCACCTACAAGAGAACCTGCTGCATCCCGAGTAGCATAGACCCATTTTGGAAGCTGAGGAGCTGAAGGATGATATTGAGAAGGTGGGGGAGGATTGTCATCCTCGTTGTCATCATCTGAAGAAGAGATATTTTCAATAGTAGAAGGGATACAGAGAGGTGGCATATCCGTCGAACTAGGTTCGTAGGCCGATATATTTTCAACAAACTTTACATCTCTTCTAATGATAACATTTTTGGATTTAGGTGAAAGAAGTATATATCCTTTGACATCTTTAGAATATCCAACAAAAATACATTTTTCACTCTTAGGTTCTAAGGCTTTATGTTTCTCATCTGGAATATGGGCCCATGCTTCACTTCCAAAAACATGAAAGTGACTTACATCTGGTTTAATTGAACTCCATGCTTCTTTTGGAGTGATATTCTTTAAAAACTTAGTAGGAGTATGATTTACTATGTAAGTTGCATAGTTAATTTCTTCTACCCAAAAATTAAGGCTAAGTCCTTTAGATTGAAGCATATAATTATCCATTTCCTTTAAGGTGTGATTCTTCCTTTTAGCTACACCATTTTGTTGTGGAGTATATGGAACGGTATGTTGCAATTGAATTCCATGCTTAGTGAAAAAGTTGATGAATTTGTTGTTAACATATTCTCTTGCATTATCAGATCTTAGCTTAAGAATTTGATGTCCAGATTGTTTCTCAACAAAGGCCTTAAAGGCCAAGAACAGGTTAAATACTTCACTCTTGATTTTTAAGAAGTATACCCAAGTGTATCTAGAGAAATCATCAATGAGAGTTAAGAAATACTTGTAGCCAGAGAATGAAACAACTAGAAGTGGACCACATAAATCACTATGCACAAGCTATAAAGGCACTAAGGCGTGCCAAGAGGCACATTTTTCAAAACTATCCTGATGATGTTTTCCGAGTACACATCTAGAACAAACACCATCTCTGCAAGATACCATAGGAAGACCTCTCAGAATATTTTCTTTACATAGATTTTGAAGGGAGCAATAGTTTAAGTGACCAAATCACTCATGCCAAAGTTTTCTCACTTCATCATTATGAGCAAAAAATACCAGGAGAAGATTTGATGACCCAAAGTTGTTAAACTTATGCAACCTTGTAGAGTCATCAACAATTCCACTAGCTAAAATCTATCTAGGATCTCTGAGGTCCTTAATTACAACATCATGAAGTGAAAATTCAACGATTTTACCTTCACCTAAATGAGTTATTTGATATACATATAGAAGGTTGTAGGATAAGGTAGGAACACATAATACATCATTAAATTGACCATCATCTAGATGAATAATTCCAGTCCCTACAACACTAAGAGATCTATCATCACCAACATATATATTTTTGGTGTTACAATCATTTAAAGAAGAAAACATGGCTTTATTTTTAGCCATGTGATAAGAAGCTCCGGTATCAATGAGCCACTCATGAGAATGAGAATAAAAAGATCCATTTAGTACATAACCAGACCGAGATGCTTGACAACCACATGCAGAAAGTGTTATTATTGAAGATGAAGTTGAAGTTGAAGAGTGCTTCAAATGGATGTTATGCTTCTTCATTTTTGCTTCCAAGACATCCATCTTCTTAAAGCATTTGGATGCTAAGTGGCCATTTCGATTACAAAAGTTGCAATGTCTATCAGTCTTCTTCCCTTTGTTTTTAATTGCTTTATCATTTTCTTGAATTGATTTTTCATTTTAAGACTGAAAGTTCTTAAGACCCTTGGTTGGTGTAGGACCATTCTTTTTAGGATGTTGCTTATTAGGATTCTTTGAACTTGGTTGTTGTTGGGCGGATAAGGCTTTCTTAGAAGAGTTTCTAAGATTAAGAAGAGAAAGATGTAAGAGTTCTTCTTGTTATCTTATTAAATAATCACAAAAAGAATCAAAACAGGGGGACTTGTAGGCTTGTCCTTGAGAAATAAAGGTTTCTCTAGTAGAATGGAAGGTGGAAACAAACACAAAGTAGGTTGGTCCTAACTTTGTAAGAATGGAATAGATAAGGCTACCATCTTCTTTCTTAACCTTAACACCTTCAAGAGAAGTCTAAGGGTCTTGAACTTGGACAAAAATTCTTCAATGGAAGAAAAATTATTGGGGTCCAATGTAAGCAACTCATTTTTGAGTTGATGGTTTATAATTTCATTTTTAATTCCAAAAGGTTTATTGAATTGTTTCATTGCTTCGTCATGGTTATCAAGTTCTGCGATATGGAATCTAAGTTATGGGGAAATAGACATCCTTATCAACCCGCATGCTTGATCTTGCCTATTTTCCCATTTGGTTGCCTTATCTTCCTCTTTAGGTTTAGATTCTTGGCTCATGGTTATTCTATAAAGACCTTTACTTAGAAGTAAATCCACAATGTAAGATAACCATTGGAAGTAGTTGGTGCTATTAAGAATAACTTGGCATGGAATTTCCATTTCATAGAAAATAAAGCTGTAGATGCTGAAACTAAGTATTTTAATGGAAATATCTCAAAAAATCAGGCTAATTAAAAAAAAAACGGCTCTAAAAATGGCTTCTAGATAAAGAAGTTATGGCTTTTTGAAGAAAAGTTGTTGAAGATGCTGAGGAAGTACATGAACGTGTGGAAGTGAATGATAATGTTATATTTTAAACCCCCCCCCCCCCCCCCTTTCAAAACCTAGTTTAATTAGCTTAATTTAAAAAAATATGTGACCCACTTTTATAAATAAGTGAAAGTCACTTTTACAATGGTACTTTATGAGCTACCCACTAAATTGTAACTTAAATAAAAGATAAAAAGACTTTAGAATCATAAATGACTCACTTTTTATAATGGATGAGAACACTTTTACATAAAGTAATTTTAAAACATAAGTTACATGTGCTTTTTGAAAAACTAACTCAACAAAAAGAAAGACTTGAACCCAAGACCTCTATTCTCATAAAGTAACTTTGAACCAAGTGAGCTACTTTAAAAGGTTAGTAATTTTTGGAAAAGAGGAAGGAGGTTTTTTATTTTTTTATTCACTGAAGCTTTGGAGTGCATGCTTACTTGAAAAACCCATTTTCCCTTACAAAACAAAAAAGCACACAACCCACCATGGACATGCAAAAAAAACCAAACCTTATGGCTTGAGGATAACTTTCGCCGTAAACTATATATTTTGCTCAATGCTTTTGATTTCCTAAGATCACACTAAGGCACAATGGAAAAGAGGATATCCATGAGAAAAATCCTTCCTTTCTATTTCTAATTTGCCCAGATCACACAGAGTCACAGGGCAAAGAGCATAGACATAAATGAAACGTATAGATTCGGTAATAAAAAATAGAGAGGTAAATAAACCGAAATAAACAAAGAAATGAATAACTAAAACTGCAAATAAAGATTGTATACCTCCAGATCTTAAAAATGATGTAATTAGGGCCACCAGAAACCTTTTCGCGTGAAATGAAAGGGGTTCCTCGCTAGAACATATGTTCCTAACACAATCGAGCAGTCCTCTCAACCCGAAAGTAGTCAGAAACAATAGATCTAGGAAACGACAGTCAGATGTAGTTGTCTCCGCTTCGAATTTGTATCACCAATGGATGCAGCCCTCAAATAGCTCTGATACCATGTAGGAATTTATAGAGTGAGCTCCTTAGATAGAACACTATAGGACACTACTCACAAACAGATCACAAATCAATACACTAGTGTTCTTGATGTGGTTAAAGCCCTCAAAGAGGGAAACAGTCCATAACCTGAAGTAATGCGGCCACTTCAGGAAATTTATTAATAAAAGAAAGAAAATTTACATAAGCTTCTCTTATGAATGGTCACCCTACAAATGACCCTCTATGCTCTTTAAATAAAGATCATGGACCAATCGGGTGTTAAGCCACAGATCAAGTGTCAGTAATGTCAAAGAGAGAATGGACGGTCAGATCACTTCATGTCTAGAACATATCATGACTGTCGGATTGTAAGTTACAAAAGTACATATTAAAGAAACACACTTTACCTAACTCTACACTAGACCAAGTTATACTTAACAATTTCCTATGTGTCGGAATATCCTAACCTAACAACCAGAAGGTTAAGGTCACGTATAGTAGAATTTCCAATGTAGCCTCCGTAATCATTCTTGACTTGCAATTACAAAGATACAATCAAATAAAACAGATATAAAGCAATGTGCAAGAGAAAATATGAGAGCTTGAATAATTTTCACAAAAATTTGAAGGTCTTGCCTATGGGTAGAAAGATGTGTCACAACCACTACTTTCATGCAATTCACATTCAAACCTCTTCGATGGAATGCATAATTAGACAAATTTTGAAGACTTCTTATGAACACACCTTCTATGTCATTGTGCTTAGCAAGTATGAGAAAAGGACAAAACTTTTTTATTGCAATGGAGCTTACCGAGTAAGATTGCTCCAACCATTCAGCGTTGGATCATGAAATTTATGATGATACTCTTGAAAACCCTGAAATCTTTGAAAATATGGATTTTCAATTGGAGGCACGAGATTATAATGAGAATCTTGTGAGGTAAAATAGATTTGATCATATTCAGCAGTCATGGCGAGACCATTAGGGGATTTTTGAGGTCTAAAATGGGCCTCCTAAGGAAATTATAAATTAATAGTGGAAATAATAAAATAAGATTACATTACATCATCAAATTTTAGAGGGAAAAAAGACAAAACTATTTTTTCAACTCATATCTCTAACTTATCTTCATATGGGTTTACTCAAATTTCAAGCGAAAACACTCGTTGGATGCATAATTTGATTCCTCATCCAAGGAGTACTCATGTTGCATACTTTCGATGGACCCCACTACACGAAAAATGAGAAATAAATGAAAAACGTGATTGCAATCGCGTTTTTTCATTTATTTCTCATTTTTTGTGTAGTGGGGTCGATTGAAAGTATGCAACATGGGCACTCCTTGGATAAGGAATTAAATTTTGCATCCAATGAGTACTTCTGCTCAAAATTTGAGTAAAAACTTAAGTAGATAAGTTGAAAATATGAGTTGAAAACGCAGTTTTATTATTTTATTATTTTTTAATCTTTGTACTTTTTTACTCCAAAAATGGTGAATCATCCCCCATGGTTGACATCATCATCTTGAATCCTATTGGTTCTTATAAAGTTTAGTTTAGTTGTATATTTTTCTTAGGAGGCCCATTTTAGACCTCAAAAATCCCCTAATGCATTGAGGACTTGACATAATTATCAATAGAGACTGAAGTGCCTTAATTGCTCGACAAAAATCTGAATAGTGAGATGTTGAAAAAAGAAGATCCAAGGATGTAAAATAACTTCCATTGGATATACTGGTGGGAAAATGATAATGTGAATGAAATTCATCAAAGATAGAATAATCATCAAATGAGCCAATTAAAGCATCAGATTCTTAGTTTGTAATAAACAAATATAAATCAATTTGAACAGTTTTTTGAATTCTTTGAACAATTGAACCAAGTTCCTCACAAGCAAAATGTGACAAACTATTTTCCTGTAACTGGTGAACAATTGTGCAAGCATCATAATCATGAAAATAATTTAAAAGGGATGTGAGTACAACAAATGCATGAAGACCATTTAGGACATGGTGAATGGAGAAGAAATTGATTCGTGCGATAACTCATGCATTCATTATTACTCAAGAGGACTTTAGGTGAAATGAAGGGGAATATTTGCAATATAAAATTCGTGAGAAAAACTGGGAGCTGCCTATTAAGAGAAGAATCTAATAGGCATGATTCCTTCAGCGAAAGATATTCTTTGAAATGATCAACTTCGCAATTCCATAATGCTATGAGAGATACACATTCCAAACTCGAGATTGATGCGAGAGATTTTCATGAAGATGAATAAAATGAAAAAGATTCTTGAATTTGGTCAGAAGTAAAATCTTGAAAATTTGAAAGATCGTACCCAAAATACCAAACATTTTTCAAAAAAAAAAAATCATCGAGTGAAACCCCGCAAAGAGAGGGATTGTGTGGAAAAAACCACATTTGACTTAGTTTGGGGGGCTTACCAGAGTTGTGAGATCCCAACATAACCATCAACCAGAGTTGAAGTTACTCGACTCCTTAGAAGGTCCCAGAACTTTGCAAGATTGTAAAATCACATTTTGAATATTGAACTAGAACATGCATGGTTTGAGGATAGTTTCTATCACTGGTTTCAATAAAGCCACTGCTCACTAGATGGAACCCATATCTAGCACTACTTTCACCAGATTTTTCAACTTCGACAACCAAATTACTTAAGAGTAAAGGTTCTTCTGATCGCAACTTTTCGAAGATGAATTAATTGAGGAAATTTCATGAGCAAGTCGATTTGAAGATTTGTCTTCATGCAAGAGAAGAGATGATGAGAGGTGGAAAGAGTACTCAATGATTTTATTGTTTTCATTTGCGTCAGGGATAATCTCATTGGATGAATAACTTAAAGATCATGGAGTATCTATGTCGCAAGTAGATGCATCACAAACAGTAGAGCACAAGGAAAAGTGAGATGAAGAGGAAGTTTCGATAAGTACATCTTCTTGGACCAAATCAGATTCTGGATCTAAAGTAAAATATTCATGAGAAACTAAAAGATAAATTGATGCACCTAGGCAATCGCGATCACATAAATCAAAAAATTCATCATCATTGCAATAATATTTTGCTGAGGCTAAGAATTGATCGAAAGAATTGATTACATTTTATTCACTACTGAGATTAGCATATTAGGAATCATCCAAGAATGGAATCACATTGTTTTGACATGGAGGATTTTGAAAAAGAGAAGAAAGATTGAAAGCATCTTCACCTTCTTTCTCATCTACTTGTGTAATGTGGCTACCTTATATTTGATCACAATTTGAACCAACAATGCAAAAATCAAGAGAGTGTGAAAGACTAGCTAGTGGAGTAGATTGATCGAGCGGATCACAGAACAAAAATTCATGGCATGTAGATGATAGAGGATCACAGAAATATAGTTCATATTGAATGCTATATTTATGAATGATAACATCATGTTGCATAACTAGGAAGTTAGTCTTCCCCATGGGCTTCATGAGCCATTACGAGATTTCCTCCATTGAATCTGAGTCATGATAAATGGAATAAGAATGAGAAGATGGATTAGGAATTTGATTTGTGAATTTTTCAACTTCATTACCATCGCAAAGAGGCACCTTCATCGAAATTGGAAAACGAGGAGGACAAAGAAAAAAAGGAGTAGCAAATTCCTCCTTCGAAATTAGAGGCTTCTTATTATTCACAAGAGTTGGGGAAGCAGCAAAATTAGTGGGTTCAGGTTCATCGTGTAAAGAGATAAGAAACAAGATCTCAAAATCTTGTTTCAAGAAATATTGATTCATGTCTTCTTCGGAAATTTCACAACAAAGGTGAAGGAATCGATCAGAAAACTCCTCAACTAATTCATTAGGCTTCATTCTTAAGAGATTAATTCTTTTGTGAACATCTCGGTAATTATACCTATCAAAGGCTTGGTGAAGCTCCTTGAGGAAACGATGAATGGAATGGATGGAAGCACGAGGCAAGTTATGACACCATTAATTAACATGACCTTCAATGGTGAGGAAGAAAAGAACACAAGTAAACTCTTCATCATTGATTCTGTAAGATTCAAAAATTTTAAGAAAATCAGAAATGTGCTTGGTAATGCATGATCCATCCTCGCTATCAAACTTTAACTAGGAAAAGTAATAGAGAGGCTCATCAGGGATTGAAAATTGATAAAGGGGAAAAGTAGAGAAACACCTGAGAGTAATATTTGAGTATGAGTTGTTTTAGATAAGAGATTCAAACCAAATTCAGTGGGATCATCTTGTCATCTAGCCCTCCTTCTAGCGCCATTGTTGTTGGTGCTAGAAATCCATCAACTAAGGGGTCTCCCCAATGTGAAGTACCAATTATACCTCACATTGTTTGCAATAGGATAACAGTGTAAACTTTGAAACGAGAACTGATACGATTACCCATTTCGTAGAGATAGCAAAAAAGTGACCTAATTTTGAAAAGGGGTGATGCAGAATACACATATAT
This sequence comes from Pinus tabuliformis, assembly GCA_031772625.1. Taxonomy (NCBI): domain Eukaryota; kingdom Viridiplantae; phylum Streptophyta; class Pinopsida; order Pinales; family Pinaceae; genus Pinus; species Pinus tabuliformis. The sequence continues at coordinate 1,676,717,212 of CM062816.1, read as the reverse complement.
ATTTTTTTTAGCATAGTTTTTTGCACTTTAAATTTTTTTATGTACATTACGTTTTAGAATGTTAGTGATTTGCATGTTGATTTTAAAAAAATATGATTCTGCATCTGGCCCTCTTTTTAAAATACCTATTTTTTGACCTTAAATTTTCTAGTGTATGAAATGTAAATAATTATTTTCTAAATTTAAAATTTTTTGAAGTGGTATTATACTTCATATTTTCTTGTTTTTATTTAATTTTTTTTTTGGTAGTGAGGTTTTTATTGTTTTGTATATTTGAAGAAGAAGGTCGATATTTTAAGGTTTCGATATTCTACATATTTATACATCATTAGTTAATTTTCAATGCACATGAAATAATTGTCGCTAAAAAACAATAATTTTTAACAAGTGACATAAAAATAACCATTTTCAACCTAAATATAACTGAAAATTTACATATTCTGATAGTTTTTTGCTAGAAATGACATGTTAAAATCAGAATTTTTATAGGAAAAATTTAACAAAAAATGGTTGAATTATAGTTTTTTTTATGAATTTCATGTCAAAAGAATAATAATAATCATTTTTTTTTCAAAAAATTATTATTAACATAAAAATTAATGCGAAAATCACATAATACAAATATTGAACACATAACAACATTAATTGAATGCTTATTCTTCCAATATAATGTCATAGTCATAACATTGCAAGTATAACTAATTAATAGTTACAAAAAATGAGCTTTATTTCCAAGCATAATTTAAATTTAATCAACAATATCACATAATCCAAAATCTTCATCCTCTAGAGTTTCATCATTGTCTTCTTCCACAATATTTTGTGCTTCATTTTGCTCATTTTCCTCTTCTAATGGATCTTTGATGTCTGCAAATCTCCCAATGTATGCCTTTCCAATCTTTCCATGTAATGGTGGTTAAGGTTCCTTTGCCTTTTTTCCCACACATGATTCACTAAAATCCCCTTTCTTAAACCCAATTTCTTGCATTCCATCTGGAAGAAATTGAAGAGCATTAATTTTTTGCTGAAAAAAATGCACTATACTGGATGTTTTTCAATGGTAATGAAATTTCTTCCTTTTTGAAGGAAACATGCTAGTGTTGTACCTAATTATCAAGAACAAAATAAATAATGAAGTAAATTAGTATAATGACATATAAATTAAGAAGAAGATATTGAAATTCAATTCCATATAATAAAAATTACCTGAGCCAGAAAACAAATTCAGAACCCAATCTCCTTCATTTGAACATATGTCTATAATATAGTTAACCAATAACTGTGGTTTTTGATAAATGTTAACTATATCTCCTTTTTCTTCTTTGTCTTCCTATGTTAGCTCTCTCACAACAACATCATAAGCGAGTACTTGGCTATGCCTCTTTCCATCTACCTGATTAAAAATCATAGAGATATAGCTATCATATTTTTCCCAACTATCAATATGGATGAACTCACAATCATTTATAAATGGCTAATCTTCAGGGTTAAGAAGATTTGACTTTTGCTTGTAACATGAAAGAGTAAAAGTTCAATTAACTTGTAAATACATGAATTTTTTAACATTAATGAAATATACATTTTCAACGTCTTACCATGTATGTTGCATCCTTGAGTTTGTTTTCCCCTTGAAGCTTGACAATAACATTGATAATTGTGTGTATGAATGAAATGTCACAAATCTCCATAATAGTGATTATGTGACTTCTAGAAATCCCGCAACCACTTTACTAAGAGCTTGATAAGTATAAGGGTCACTATCATAGTCAATGTTTGGGATACTGAAACCATGGGGAATATCTGCAATCACTAGGGCATAATCCATTTTAAGTATGAGTTTAGCAATGTCTTCACAGTCGCCTTGTATTACTTGATATTGAATAGTGTCAAGCCCCTTCCAAATGAAATGAGTAAGAGTTGGATCAAGTTCAACATTCCTAAGACATTGCTTCTTCAGCATTTCAATCTTAATTTTTTCAATAAAGGGTCTGAAACTATCTGGTGCTCCATTTGCATCCTTCCTCATCTTTAATAAAATCAACAAATCTATGTATAAGATATAAAATAAAAATAGTATATACATGAACAAAATGAATGTCTAAATCAACATTCCTTTTTAAATGCAAGATAAAAAAAATTTAGTGTTGATTTAGAACTTGAATCTAGATAGTTGCATACAACATCATCCCAACTATCTTCATTAAACAATTTAACCATTTGTTCTTGTATTTTCATGTAAACTTTGTGAATACATAGATAAAATAAAAAAAGTTAATATAATGATATGTATAACAAATAATACCAAGAACAATATGTTATATTTAAAATAAATTATAATATAGAAATAAGTAAAAATATTTCAACAAACTTACTTTTGAAATTCCTCACACATTTCCTCTAATGATAATTCCCCTAACCTCACACGAGATAATATTTCTTTGACAAGTTTTTCATCCTTCACTCCTTGCAATGCTCTCTAAGGTGTGATAGTCATATCTTCTGGAAGCTGCTTCATTTCAAGACCTGATTTACTATTGCTACATATCAATGGTTTAGACCTTTTGGTCTTCTGGTTTTTAATGCCAATGTTCTCCCACATGCTAAAATTCTCATTAATCAATTCCCATATCTCTCCAATTCTAAATGCCAACTGGAAAATGTTATCAATACCTCTAAATAAATTAGTATTTACTTTGCCGCCTTTTGAATTGATTTTCTCCTCAATTTGATAGCCTATTTCCATACAACATTCCTTTCGGAAATATACAGTAACATTTATCTTATCCCCACCACATTTTTCTTCAAACTCACTATGAATAAATCTAACCCTTTGGATGAAATTCATAGACATCCTATATTCAATATCTGAATTATGATCCCATGCCACTAACTTTGCTTTTGTATCTAATAAACCAACATAAATGATACATTTCATTGTTTCAAAATGTGGGTTATTAGGATATTCCTTCATCAATTGTCTTTGAGCTTACACAGAATGGTTCCCCCTAAGCACATAATAATTGTATTCAAAACATTTTGACTTATCAAATGCTTCTTTGTTGGGAACTTGAATTGGATCAACAAGAAGCACATAATTAACCACATGAGCATACAGATTGTACCTCATCAATGTCTTCAAGTTGTGAACATGTAGGTGGTGTGGCTTTCTAGTTTGATATTTACATTGTCCTTCACTTGCCTTATATATTTGTCTCACATTAAGTTGAAATGTACGATCACCCTCAATTAAGTTTCTCTTTGTCAAGACATGTCGAATGGAATTTTGTTTTGTTTTAATAATGTCATCCTATAAATCATCCCTTGGTGTAATTATTTCTCTGCTTTCTTTTGTAGTTTCACTAGGATCTTCACTGTTGGTAATGACTACTTGAGAATGTTCAACTTTACTTTTCTTCCTCATAACATTCTCATCATTAACTAGAACAGATTTATTCTTGAGTATTGTTGCTTTTGGTCTTTTATGACTCTTCTCCTTTCTAAAATCAGTTCCAATGTCATCCTCAGTAATGAAAACATATTCTTCAGTGTCAGTTTCAACTTCCTCGTCTTCAAAATTAACATGTCTACCTTTGCTAGATTTATCCACTAGAGGAATTTTTTTTTTTTTCTGATCCCTTCGATGTAGTTTTGTAGCATCATGAATTACTACCTTTTGCTTATTTTCCATATCCTCTTCTGACACTGAGTAGAAACTGCTGACAACATTCATAATATCATGTTCCATGAAATGAATGCCTCCCAAAATAATTGAAACACTTTCAACAAAATTCTATCAAACAAAATATCACATGTCAATAAAAACTAAGCTCTAAAAATATAATGAGATAGTTACAATAACACAAAACACAAATATAAATAACAATACTTACGATATTTTGTGTCATATCATTTACGATTTGTTTACACAACTTTGTAGATACCTCTCTCATGTCATACAATGAATATAATAACTGATACTTAATCCTTTCATGTGATTTGGGTGGTTTTGTAAGTATATAAACAACTTCACTATCTGGTACCGAACACATGTCTATGACCTTTCCCAACACCTCATAAATTCCACTATCATTAGGTATATCAACATATAAATATATTTGCACATCTTCACTTTCTCTTTCTTTCACATACCATACATTTTCTGGAAGTTTCACTTATTTTGATTTCTTCCAGCATGAAATTGTCTTCTTATCATTTGAGGCACTTGAAATATTTGTAGCTATCAGCTCAAGTTTGGTTTGTTCAACAGTGCTTTTTGGGGATCCACCTTTAATAGTCTTTGGTCCAGAAATATTCATATAAATCTTCTTTGATGCCATTTTCCTGCAAAAAAAGGCATATATATAAATCAGTAAATTACAAAAAAATAATAGCTTAAATTAACAAACAAAATGATAAATGATAATTAATTTTATAAATAATAACAATTTAAAAAAAAAAAAATAATAATAAATTCAAAAAATGCAACCCCTTTCCACTCCACCTAAGAAATCGGCCTGCCAGCTCCCCTACCCCACCTTGGCGGCCCAAGGGCCACTCCCCCCTCACAACCCCCAGCCCCCCTACCTCACCCCGATGGCTCAATAGTCGGCCAAGGCGGTGGGTCGTTGGGCCGCCGAGGCACCCGATCCCCTGCCCCACCCTAGTGGCCCAACGACCGGCTGGGTTAAGGGGGCTAGTGCCTAGCGCCCCCCCCCCGCCCCACCTCGGCAGACTAACAACCCGCCACCCCAGCCAACCATTGGGCCGCCAGGGTGGGGCGGGCAGGGCTAGGCAGCCAGCCCCTGCCCCTCCCCCACAAGCCCGTTGGGCTATCAGGAGCGTGATCGAGCCCAACACACCCACTGTGGACGTAGTGGGTAAATCTGTATCATTGAAATTTTTAATTTCTAAAAACAAAATTAAATTTCATTAAAATTATTTAATTTTAAAATTTTCACACAACAAAAGAATAAATTAACCTTTGAAATGCGATAATCCTCTGTTGAATATGTTGTTGATAGGAATGTAGATTCTCCAAGTCTTTTAACGAGCCTCGAAAAACCTTGATGTGATGTGAGGAATAGTGATAATGAAATTCTTATATAGCAGAAATTGTGGAATTGTTTTACTGTACGGTTAATGTGGGACTAATTTGTTTTTATAAATTTTAACATATAAATTTTGTTATGGCGAAATAGGGTACTATGATAAAGAGAACATTACGGAATTGTTTTACAACACGATGAATGTGGGATTAATTTGTTTTAGAAAGTATAATAAAAATAAAAATAAAAACATTCAATTGTCTAGTAAATATTATATATTTTAAGTAATAAATTAATTTAGGTAAAATATTTAGTTTAGAATTTTAATTTAAAATATTTATTTCATAAGAAAATTTTATTTAAAAATTTTCAATAAATTATAGAAGAAAATTATGGAGGGAAATATATGAAACAAAATTTTTGAAGAGAAAAATTTTGGCAAAAAACTTTGGAGGGAAATTTTCATTCTTTAAGCTATATATTATCATTAGGAGAGTCTGCATTTGTATCATTCAACCTCTTATGTTTGAAAGGCATGGATTCTTATGACAGTGAAGTTTCGAAATGTGAAGCATCAACATCTTCATCGCATAACAACTCTATTCATATTGATGAATATAACAAAAATTCTTCCACTATGAATAGAGAGTCAATTCCTCCACTTAGTCCTAATCCTAAGGACTAGGAGAGTAGCACTGATGAAATATGGGATGAATAATTTCAAATAAATAAAGATTCACAGTTTCCACTTAGTCCTAATCCTATGGATTATGAGAGCAGTAGTGATGAAGAGTGTGATGAAGAATTTCAAAAGAATGGAGTGTCACAGTATCCACTTGGTCCTAATCCTATGGACTATGAGAGCAGCAGTAATGAAGAGCATGATGATGAATTTCAAAAGAATGGAGTGTCACGGTGTCAACTTAGTCCTAATCCTATGGAATATGAGAGCAACAACGATGAAGAGCATGATGAATAAGTTCAAAAGAATGGAGTGTCACGGGTGTGGAGCGATAAAAAGGTGCCTTTCGAACTCCTAATTACCTTCACATTAATTATCAACCCAGGGACGACTTTTTATTTCAAGAGTGTACTCTATCTGAGGCGGCTATTTACTTAAGAGTAATGTTTTGCAGTATAGTGCTTAAAACCCAAAAGTAAATGAATGCTTGAAACAAAATCTAATTGGAACAGCAAGAAACTGAAATGTTCTAAACTAAATCATTCATTCAGACAACCATCAATCGAGGATATAGTAGCAATAACTCAGTCCTCTAGAAATTGATGCAAAAGGAATTAGAGCATGGACCATGGATCAGGGAGCGTGGTAGCATTTGCTGAGGCTCACGACAGCCTTGGACCTTCTCTCACACCAAAGCAATAAATACAAGTAAAAGGAATGGAAAAAAGCAGCATGAAACAAAATGGACAGCAGTAAATGAAACAGCAATTAAAAGAACTAAATCTCGTGAGTTAGAACTGAACTCTCATTCCGCAATCAAATAACAATCGGCAAAAGCAATTCCAATGATCTTTACTTTATGAGAAGATATTTACAAATGAATTATGGAACAACATTTATCATATTTACACAACACACTTATTATAGCAATCTGATGTTTCCAAAGAACATGACTTCCGTTTCCAAATGAAATAATATTACTTTCGAGTTCCCACGAATAAGAGTTCAAAATGAATCCAATAGCAATATTTAATATGAAAGCTCTGTAACAGAAACAATCGGTTTAAATAGTGAACATGTAATCAACTCCGAAAAGATTCATTACGCAACATAGAGTCACTTACATAAACTTCTTGAATGAAACCATTAATGAATTAGTCGTAACAGAGCGTTGAACAGCATATAACAAATACATCAGATTACTAAACTATATAAACAATCCACACATGAAAAGATATCATATAGCAGCAATTGTAAAGATATGATACACAATAGCAGCAGCATACTCCACCAGAGGCTGGGCCCTTAGCCGCCAGCGGATGCTGCGGGATTACTTCAGAATGAGAAAAATGAACAGCAACTCCCAATTCATTTATTAATCAGCCAATTGTGGAATCATTACAACAGCAAAAGCTACAGCATGCAACAGTCCCTATCCTATCATGAATAATCCACCATCATTGTCCATCATTTCTCTATCATTCTTCCATCATTCGAATCCCCCCCTCTCTGATCTTTGTTCTCATTTAAATAGAGAAAGATCAGAGAGCATAGATAATTACAACATGATTTGTTTTACAAATTTGGGTTGATTCTAACCAGATGATCAACAAGAAAATATATTCCCTCTCATCTCTTCAACAAAAGCAAGACGAATTTGGGTTTACAGCTGAGATTTGGAGGGCGGCCGCAACTGCAAATCGGAGAAAATCATGCTCAAAGAACCCTGCGTTTCTCCCTGTACAAGCCGAATTTGGGCAAACTATTCTTTATGAAGATAATTGGGCCCGTTCTAGACAAAACCCATGTTCCGGATTTTCCAAATTCGTCTTCATTTGCTCAAAATCTCAACCGCAAAACTGTCACTCCTTAAACCAGCGAATTTATGAGTTGGCAGATTTAAAAATCAAATCTTCAATCTGGAAGTTACCTTGGAGGCTAAAAATGGTGAATAATGTTATAACCAACTTATTAGAACTATCATTGGTAAAATAATGCATAATCATCAATTTATTAGAAATAAAGGAGAATAAATAATATTTATTCATGAGAGCATAAATAATTAATAAAATGGATTTAAATGATAAATTATAATAAATGGCATGATGAAGAATGGTAGAAATGGGTGGAATAAATGTTCACAAGTGACAATAATCATGGCATATTAACGACTCAACAACAGGTGTCCACTTAGTCCTAATCCTACGGACTATGAGAGTAGTAGTGATGAAGAGAATGATGAATAATTTCAAATGAATAGAGTGTCACAGTGTCCACTTATTCCTAATTCTATGGACTATGAAAGCAAAAGTGATGAAGAACATGATAAATAATTTCAAAAGAATGAAGTGTCACAGTGTCCACTTAGTCCTAATCGTATGGACTATGAGAGCAGTAGTGATGAAGAGCACGATGAAGAATTTCAAATGAATAGAGTGTCACAGTGTCCACTTAGTCCTAATCCTATGCACTATGAAAGCAACAGTGATGAATAACATGATGAATAATTTCAAATGAATAGAGTAGCACGATGTCCACTTAGTCCTAATCCTAAGGACTATGAGAGCAGTAGTGACGAAGGACAAGATGAAGCACTTAGTCCTAATCCTAAGGACTATGAGAATAGCAATGAAAAAGGGCAGGATATAGAACTTTCAGTAAGTAAATAGTCACATTTTCGATGTAGCCCTAATCCTATGGATTATGAGAGCAGCACTAACAATGCACATGAGGAAGAATACCCAATAAAAATCGAGTCAAATTTTCCATTTAGTCCTAATTCTAAGGACTGTGACAGTAGCACTGAAGAAGGGGAAGTTGAAGAATATCTCGAAGTCAGTATTTCAAAAGCACAAATGATCATAGTGGGGATAACATTCCTCAGAATGATGATGAAAATGCTTATACAAATGATGATCCAATGATGGAAATGTTGCCAGGAAATATTGTATCGAGGATTAGGAGCAGACCTTTTCATATCAATCCAAGATGTTATAGTTATAAAAGTGGTAGAGAAAAATAATTGATGAGAATAAGTTCTATCAATGCTCTCATTTCGAGTGAATGTTGTAAAAAAGATTGCTTGAAACATATGGATTTCAAGTTTGCATTAGAGAAAAGGAAGAGATATTTGTCAATGAATAAAAGCATGAAAAATTCATATTTAGTGGGGTGCATGCAATCTACATTTTCAAGTTATGATTATCATATTGGGTCTTTATTTATCTGTAGAAAGGCTTTCAAAATGTTTCATTCAATGGGTAATTTTCGTCTGTCAAGAATCCAAGAAAATTTGGAAAAGGATCCCACATTTTATTCAGAAGTACGTCATAAACGATAGTTTGGGCCATTATCAAATACTGCAATGTCATGGATGAAAGATTTATTTTCAAAGCATGGAGAGTGTATGCCAAATAGAGAGACAATACATATTCCAGATAATTTCTCAAGACGAGAAATCTACAACTTATACAAAGAATATGCAGAAGGTGTTGAGGGACATGGTCGATTTATTACATATCAATATTTTGTGAAGGTATGGAAGAAAGAATTCAACAATGTCTGTATTCATAAGAAGACAAGGATGGGGATTTGTAGTACATGTGCTTCTCTTAAATAAAAAAGGGATAAATGTGAAGGATCAGAAAGAGGTAATCATTCATAACTTTAACTTTTAAAATTGTATAGTCATCAACTATGAAAACATATTTCTTAATGACTTTCTTTTATGTTGTGTAGATTCCATTGTCAAAGAACTTCAGGAGCATTGTAAACAACAAACAAGTGAAAAGAAAAATGTGTACAAGAATTGAAAGAAGTGTTATGATAATCTGAATAAATATTTGGGTTTGATAATTGATGGTATGGACCAGAAGAAAACAGTTTTACCACATTTTGTTCACACACCCAAAAATTTACAAGCGAAAAATTTTATTCAGTATCACTTTGTTGGTTGTATGGCCTTCAATGGGAAAATTTTGCCAATGGTGTACTTCACAGCTCCAAATATTCATAATGATGCAACTATGACAATAACCATAATTCATGATGTTCTTTCTCATTGGTATGGTAATCTTCCTAAAGTTTTGTATCTATAATTGGACAACACTTGATGTGAAAACAAAATTCAATTTTTTTTTGGATATCTAAACGTGCTTGTTGAATTGAGAATTTTTCAGAAGGTAAAGGTTGGTTTCCTTCTTGTTGGGCACACTCATGACCATATTGATCAGATGTTCAGTCCTTTTTCAGTCACATTGAGGAGGAAGAAAGTTGGGAGCTTTCCATCATTAATTGAATGTATTAAGAATCATACATGCCAGAGCCTACTTTTGATGTGTTGAAAGAAATTTTTGACATGCGAAGGTTTATTCTAGGATCTCATGGTAAGGAGAAATTCATTGAACAACTTAATGAAATTAGCTTCCAACATCAATTTTGTATCAAAAAAATGATGGGAAAACATAAATATGGGGCAAGAAGTATTCAAATATTGCAGAATGGGTACCGTCATCAGGTTTGGAATTTTTGAAGTTCATTCTAGATCATCCAATATTTGCAACAAATATATTGTTATTACAATTAGTTTCTGAAGTTCATAATGCATGCAGACATAACAAAGATATAAATTACTTTGATTGCATAGAAGAAATTAAAAAATGTATTAGACATACATATGAGTACTTTGACATTGTTGATTCAGTTTGGTGGGAATCATTTTTCAGTAATCAAAGAGATATCATTTCAAGAACAACAAATGAAGATATACCTTTGAAAAATCCATTTATTTGGCCACAAAATGTGTCAAATGAACATGAGGAAAGAAACATTGTTGGAAAACAACAATGTCAAGGTATTATTAATTCTTCACAGGCAAAGGAAAGAGAGATGTATATTAGTTCTAGAAGATCTCGTGCACAACGTGATGCCATGGAAAACCTTTACAAGGGTTCAGTACAGGATATTAAGGAGGGTTGCATGAGCCAAGTGATAACAGATGGAGATCCCAATGGCTATCCATTCTGGGTTGCTAAGGTTATAAAGGTCATTACAGGAAATGAATATCTTACAGGTGTTGAAGTACATTGGTATGCCACAAATACATACCCATTCAATGGTGTGTATAAGCTAGAGATGGTAATTGATAAAAAAATTAGCGGAAAGAGAAAAAGAAAGGGTACAAATATAAGTCGTCACCGCACAAACCTCTTAAAATTGGAGGATGTTGACATACTTGTTTGTGAATTCAATTTAACAAAGAGAGAAACTCTTCACTTTAGGATGATAGAGATTCTAAAAAGGTTGTTACTAGAAGGAACAATCTTGAGATGGGAATTTGCTAAAACCACTTGTAGATCCATAAGATTGAAACCTAAAATGGTGGGCATACATGTGGACACAAATGGGGCACTAGATGAAAAAGAAGAATATGGAACATCTTCATCTGCGTCCATTCATTCATCTAAAGATGTAAATTTTGATGGTGTGCAAGAAAATATAAGTGATTTTGAATCATTGTCTAAGACAGTTTATATAATTGATGTTTGCATCGTATCTTGAAACAAAAATTTTGATTTCCATATTGTGTTAAATCAGAATTTATGAGCCATTTTTATGTTGTTGGATTATATGTTTTAATTATAATGATTTTTATTGTTTAGAATATCTACAATGCAACAATAAATTAGAGATATAATGTATGTTTCATTCAATCTACAAATAATGACATTTTGATTAATTTAGTTATGTAATTTGTTCATAATGTCATGGTTTTTTACTTTAATGGTTGAAAATTTTCTAAATTTTTTTGTATCTTTAATGTTATGGTTGAAAAAAATTAGAATTTTAGTGATTTTTAGTGTCATGTTAATATATGTTTAACAACATAGATGAAAACTAATAGAATTTTAATGTGTTTCAAATCCCATTATGTTATCTTTATCATCATTACTAAAACATATTGAAATTATACTTAGGAAAGAAAAATGTTATTCTACCAAAAACATTAGTGTGTTTTTTCCTCAAAAACAGTTGTTTTTTTGCAAATAGAAAATTGGTTTTACTGGAATTTTTTAAAAATGTTGAAAATTGACCCTAAAAAAAACATTGTTCCAGTATCAACACTTTTCATTTTTAGGGTGTTTGTTTGCACAATTTTTGCACAAAAAATTCGTTTTCACTGCCATTTTTAAAACATGTTCAAAATTGGCCCTAAAAACAAAAAGCATCATTCCCGTATATACACTTTTCATTTTTAGCATTGTTTTTCATGTTTTTTTCGGGTTTTTTGTCTAGAGTTATTGTTTTGAGTTCCCATTTCAAAGTTTAAATTGTTGGATCTTGTTGTAGTGCTTACAACCACCCTCCAAATTTTTTCCTTAACTTCGTTTTAGAGCCTCCCTACCAACCATCCTCAGCAACATGTCTTGCACTGTCAAGTACACAAGCTTCAATGATTTTGTAATAGCATGATAGCCCATGCACAATAGCTTGTTGCATTACCCTCACAGGATGCTTCCTCAGACTTGGTCCAGCTGCAGGCTGAGCAGCTCCCTCAAGAAATTGTGCAATTCTGGAGGGGAACCAACCTTCCCTCCAGAAATTGTGCAATCCTAATTGGCAGCCTGCTGGGATAAGGAATTGCACAATTCTCCCTATCAACCTTCCATGGAAAAACTACACAATATGACCCAGCAAGATTGCTCAGCCTAGAAATTGCACAATCCCTCTAGGCAACAAGCCTAGCTTCCTCCAAGAAACTACACAAAAGTTACCCTCGGTCAAGCAAGTTGTTGCATGTGCCATCAGGTTGACTTGTTCCACCCGGGACCGAGAAAACTTGACTTGCATGCATGGGTTGCTTGTTTCTAAAATAGCAAAAAGGAACATGCAAAAAGCATCCCTAGATTTTAGGGAGATATTTTTAGTAGTTGAAGGTTACACACAAAGATCGTTTTAGAATCTTTCCTCCAAGTGTCGCTTTTTCCTAGATTTGTGGCATGCACGTCATGAGCATCAAACTTATTTATTCGACACTTCAGAGCTCACTTTTTCACATCAATCTTGGAGCTCTGACATCCCACAGCACATCGAGGAGTGTTTGACACATCCAACTCAGCTGTTTCAAGGTAATTCCAAGTAACTTGTCTTTTGCAGCATTTATGTCACTTTTTGTGTTTTGGTTTGTGTGACTGTTGTCTGCTTGATTTTTGTGAATGCCTATTTTTGTTTGCATGCATATTAACTTGTACTAGCACCATTTCATTTTTTGTTAGCATCTCACTATTTTTGCATGCATGACACTGTTTTGCACGAACGGTTGCCGATTTGGTGACTTGCTTCACACACATGCATGTTGTTCCATTTTCTGAATCTTACACTCACTGTTTACATTCATGATCATTCACTCCTGCTTACACTCAGTCTCACCATGCATTCACATCCACATTCGCTTTCAGTTTCCCATCGGCAGGTCTGGGCAACCTTGGCCCGGACTCTGCCTCACCAAGAGAGCATTGTGCAATCCTGAGAGGGAAGGGTCTGCCTTCCCCTCAGAAAATGCACATTTCTACCCAGTGACTATCCTCCAATCTTGCATTGTGCAATTTCAAGAGGCAGTGACTACTGGCTGAAAGAATTGTGCAATGCAGTCACTGGGCCTGCAACCCTTGCCAGCTGAAAATACATATTGCACCATCCCAGCAGCTAGTAGGCCAGTCTGGATTGCACATTACACAATCCCAACAGCCAACAAGATATTCTAGATTATGTATTTCATAATTCTAGCACTCAACTAGCCTCCCAACAGTCTGGACCAGCTTTTGCATAGTTTCGTTAGCCAGTCTCCCAACCTCCCAGGGGAAATTGCGCAATCCTTGCCAGTTAATCCCTTGGTATGTTACATGTTGTTCCTCAAGTTTTATTTGGTTTTACTGACAAATTTCTTTCCATGCATGTCGGCATGTCTCCAGATCTAGCAGGCATTCATCCAGCTCTCAACAGTTCAAGATCAATGGCCTCCAAGAGAGAAAGATAAAAGGACACCGACGGAAGCGCAACTGGAGCAGCAGTTGAGTGAGTGTCTATAAGTTTGTCAATATATGAACACACCAAGCTTATTGTAGACAAGGACATCAAGCTGAAATGGCAAGAGTTCAATGATGCATTTGCAGGCACATTTGGGGAAGACCTCAAAGACCGCCAAGTCTATGTGAACATTCACAAGTCCAGCTTGTACCAGATTGCATGCAGGTATCCAATGTTCCCATGCAAGGACATGATACATTGGATCATCTTGCACGTTGATCCTGAGATGATGACATTGAGAAGTGTCAGTGGGACAAATATTTCTACCTTTAGGGAATAGGATTATTAACAGATGTACCATATGTCAAATCCCTTTATCACCATGGAAACACCCTTCAGCATACCCAACATTAATGCCAACTCCAAAGATATCTTGAAGAACTGGGTGAAGGAGCCAACCAAATTCAGAATGACACCCAACCAGATCTATAAGATGAAGATATTGCAGAAGGTATATCAATACTTGGTCATCTTTGCATGTTGACTGTATGGCCAAAAGAGCAAGGAAAACTTCCCACAGAGTTGGGTGATCATGTTGGACCAGCAGGCAAGTGAAGGCAAAGCATGCAACTGTTCTAACATGTTGGCTCACAGGGTGAAGGAAAAGAAATCAAGAGCTCGATAGCTACCCAAAGGTCAACAAGTAAAAATCTTCATGTCTTCTTACATCTTGGATGCATTCTGTGTTGGGTTGTGTTATATTATTTCAATGACTAGTTCCTCTAGTTAAACTGGGGGTTAGAGGGGGGGAAAAGCCCCCCCTTCATTGCAGCGATTGCACAGCGGAGGGGTCATAGGGGGTTTGAGGGTAGCAGTTAGCTCCCCTCTACGGGGCCTGGGTCAGTGCCCCGAGGAAATTTATTTTGGACCCTATATTAGGTGGGCAGACCTACCTATGGTTTTGTGCATGGTTTTCACAAATGGTTTTGGGTGCGATGGTTTTCAGTCCATGGTATTGGATGCTTCGGCATGTATAAATATGTATTGTAAAATTGAAAGGAACATAATGAAAAATTAATCTAGTAGTCCTGGTTTTGGGATCCAGGGGAAAATCTCAGTGTATATTTGTTTTATGTGTTATGCTCTCAATATTGTTTATTTTCTGTGTTGTAGAATTCGTATGTAGGTAATTTATGTACGGGGTTAAAACCTACAATCTCTGCCTGTCAAGAGTTCCTAGGCTTGAAGTGGGCATGGACATTAGTGGAAACCTCTGTGAACACTTATTGTAAGATGTTGTCTGAATGCAACTCTAGAGGAGTTATCACACAATTTTCTAATCATTTTGTCAAGTCAGTGTACAAGATGATATTTGAACAGGATCCACCTCGCATGTCGAAGGCAAAAATGGAGGCACTGATCAACATAGTGGATTTGTATGCCTCACCATCTGGAACCTTGATACAGATGTTCAACGTGAAGAAGCCTCTACATGTTCTACCGAAGTTTTCCTTGGACAAGCTCGTCATGTAGGAAGTATCATACCACATCTCGGCAAGACTATGAGCTAGGCTGCACAGGAAGAAGAAGGAACCTTGGCCTAATCTTCCGTTGTGGATTAGGTTATATGAGATACAAAATTTCAATCATGCAGATTTCGAAGCAAAGGAGATCAAGAAATATCCATTCGATGCTCGAAGCCACAACTTTTATGACCTGCATTGTTTTATCAAAGATCATTGTACGAGAGTACAGTTTTAGCGGATCCATGGGGCATGTCATTGGGTGGAGGGGGACCCATGGAGATATTTTTATAGCTTCTCCAGGCCCAATGAACTAGCCGACGTCACTTTGGAATGGTTAGTAAAGTAGTGAGAAGCAGCATCTAGGAGAGCAACAGCAACAGCAAGAGCAGCAGAGGTAGACATACCAGTGCGCGACAAAGGCAAGAGGAATATTTTCGACAGCGGAGAGGTAGAGCAGACCCACTTGTTCAGAAATCATCTTTGGAAATAGAGGTGAAGAGGAAACAATGCGATAGGAGGAACGTGCAAAGGCATATAGAAAAATGGATAATGGAGGAAATAAAGAAGAAGTTGCATGATTTGAAGGATCAACTCCTGAATTAACAAGAGTTGTGCAAACATGAGAAGGAAGTGCAGAAGGAATAGATACAACAGGGGGTGCAACATGTACAGACAGATGAAACTACTCATACAAGTAGTTGACTCATCCAAATAGCTCGCACCAAGTAGGAAAGGTGAGAAGTCGCAAGAGCAATACTTTGCTCAAGATATTGAACAAGCACTTGAGAAGATAGATATGGATATTGAGCAGTAGGAGTCAGAGCAAGACATTGACCTCATGCCTCACCACCAAGAGGTCGACCCACTAGCTTCACCAGATTCAGAATTAGCGCATGTCCTGAGTGACCAAGGAGACACTGAAATCCTTGGAGACAATCCAGAGGAAGAGATGCACAACATCTCATTCAATAAGTCCCAACATAGAGTTGTGCAATCTCATAGAGTTTTGACTCCAGATGATCACACATCTCCTGTGCATTTTGAGGAATGAGTGATCATGTTTAATGTGCATAAGCATCCAATAGCATTGGCCAATGCTACTAGAGCATATGCCAAAGCCACTAGCTCAAGTGTTTTCTTCTTGATAGCTAATAACGAGTGAATGGATAAGGAGTTACAGATGACCAAGTAGGGAGGAGAACTGGTTACAACATCCGCCTAAGTAGAATTGAAGAAGGCAATACTGGATGAAGCATTGTCCCTTGACATAGCCATACGGGCATTGTATTCCAAGTTTAGCACTGTGCATAAGGTTGTTTTCCATCTCAACAGCTGACAGCAATGATATGCTAGGAGATCATGTATCTTGTTGAATGTGCATGTTGTTGATTACATGCAAACATGGACAATGAGATACAAGGGAGCCTCGTTACACTTGGCTAAAATGATGAATCCCAGAGCAGTTGAGCTGAAGGCACGCATTCGGAGTTAGATCCAAATCTATGAAGATCTCCTGCAGCTCATCACTAGTTTATAGGCTTCCCATGCATGGGTATTCCAAACTATGGATGTTGTTGTGTGCACCCATGCAATCCCATATATTGGGACACTCACCCAGGAAAAGACAAAGGCACATATCCAACTAGAGCTTGACTTGTATTTTGATGAGTTGATGCGCAAATCCACCAACCTAGACTTGGTGTAAGTGCAAACATCACATCAGTATGTCACTGGTCTAGTCGCACTCAAGACAATGAGGTGCATGTTATCAGATGAGTTGGATAGAGGAGATTGAGCAGTGTACCCAAATGCTATGGAGGAAAGAGTTCTTTTCTAGAAAGATGTCACCTTAGAATAAACAGACACCATCACGGACTTCCAAGCTTGGCATCAGTTCACTATTGTCGACCACCGTGAGGATGTCGAAGAGATGGTCTTCCCACAGTTTTCTGAGTCATAGTGATGTCTTGCATTTCTTTCTCAAGCCTATTTTGTGTTACATGGGTACATGTGCATCTTTTATGTAATGTCTTGTCAAGTGCAAGTTTAAGTGTCGATAATTGGATGTAAAATTCATAGAGTAGATGAAGAGTCATGAGGGTAGATGAAATGTCACAAAGGGGAATGTCAAGGGCCACCCCACCCTTTGCTATATATAGTCCCTCATAACTCATTGTAAAGGCTTTTGGTCAGCCAAGCTTCTGATACGAGTATCTTAGAGAGAGCTTGGACAATATTGTAACGAGCCTTGGCTTCTCCAATGTGCAGAGCTAGTATATCTCTTTGGAGGAGCATGCAACAGTGACTATAACATTCCGCTGTCATAACTAGTGGTTGGTAATGGTTATATTGTATGACTGGAACTTACACTTCTTAATATAATAGAGTCAACATGCTTCATGCATATGTCATATTGTATTTCAGCTCTCTTGTTTACTCTAAATGATAAATGTATCTGTTTCCTTACGCATGCATGTGTAGCTATTTTCTGTATATGTATGTATGAATCTTACTTAAATGTGTTGTTGGTTTAACCATCACTTTGGATTTCTAGCTTGCTTGCCTTCCATGTTTTGATGCATCTTTGCTCCTGTGTTCCCTTCTTAACTATGTGCTTTCACAGGTTTCCAAGGGGCACACTCACCTCACCCTCCGTGTGTTATAATCGCTCATGTACCTTCCTTGAATTTCCACATATGTCACACCCTTACTACCAATAGGGACATATTACTTTCCTCTGTGTGAAACAATGGTTAAGGCAATACCATACGACCCTCTGCTGGGACTCCTACACCAAACAGCCTGAGCTCTAATTGGGACTTCTTACTGGGGAGATCCCCTGACATGTTGGCGGGTCCAACACCGTCTACATTTCTGGCACTAGAAGGATGGCTAGATGACAAGTTGTGTCCTCTCATCCTATTTTGAACCTTTTCATATATATCATGGATTTTTTTACACTTACGCCTCCACGATGTTTTTCACATGACAAACCTCTCAACATCATGAGGGATTTTTTTTAATCTCTTGTCTGAATTCATGTATGATGGTGAAGGAGAAGTGGCTTGGCCTATGTTCTTACAAGACTTCCTTGCCATGCTTGATGAGGAATATGGATTTTCTGACAAAGAGGTGAGCCTGCTGCTTGCATACACACTTCGTGAATCCCCATAATGGTGGTGCTGCAGCCTACCGACTGACAGTGTGCACTCACTTGAGTAGTTTTGTGAACTCATTGAATCTACTTTCCATCATATTGATCTAGAAAATCTTGACCAAAAACTATTACAACAACAGAAGGCCTCACAAGAATCGACTGTGGATTTTGGGCAGCACTTCCGTGTTTTGTAATTTGAAGCTCTGAAAATCCAGATGAAATTTCATTATCTTTGGGATAGATTTAAGTACTGTCTTAACAAAACAGTCAATCCCAAGAAGAAGTTTGAGCCCAAGCCTCGCTCAGCATACTTTAGTGATGGAGTTGCACAATCACAGATGGATACGATCATTGTCACAAGTGATTTTTCATCGTCCCCTCATTAAATAGCTCCACCACTACAGAGTGATGTGGGAGAATAGGCATGCACATATGTTCAACTGTCACATCCTCCCAACATCACTTTGCTTAATTTTCACACAGATTTGGTTGTGAGTCCATTGAGTTGTCACATGAATTTTGTACCTCAACCTCCATCTTCATACTCAGATGATCCTTCCGATGATACTATCTTGGGTTCTTCCATTCCAGACTCTACACTTGTTGTGAATGAGGATCAAGCCATCGACAAGGTTGGTGTTGCACAACCACCATGCATTGTCATTCATGAAGAGTATGACTGGGAGATTGAGCATCAACACTCGACAAAGGATGATTCCCTTCTATCCGAGCCTCCTCCATTCTTTCCTGACATCTTTGGTGAACCTGCCATTCATGATTTCGCATGTGTATCTCCATCTACAGATGCACCCATTATTGATCATTCGCAGGACACACTGGATGCCAGACCATCATTCGACAACAGAGAGGATAAATTATTCTTTGAAAATCCACTTGACATTTCATCTGCCTTTTCTAGAAACACAGAGGGTGAATTTGTCTGCTTCTCATCTACCCATCTGTTTGATTCATTAGATCATGAGGATGCCGATGAAATCATTGATTTTTCTTATCATAGCTATCGTGATCCATTTACTCCTATATTCGATTACGATGATGATTCTATCACAATTGATTTTTTTAAGCCAATTGTTTATGATGATCTATCTATTGATGAAGTTGAAACCCCCCAGAATGTCAAGGAACTTCAGCCCGAGCTAATGGTTATGTCAGGCCCTCACTATCTTGAGGTTGGTTTCACTGATGATCAGGAAATTTTTGAAACACCCAAGGCTCCTCATCACTCATATGTATGCATTGAAGATCAATCTCACACACAGATAATACTTCCTCCACTCGAAATACATGATCCCATCGCTCATGCATTGGAGGAATCTTACATTGCAACCACAAGTGCACGACACAAGTTGTCTTTGTTTCTTTCAGTTACTTCCATGTCATGGTCAAGAGTACGCGTATGCTTAACAACTGCATGTAGTGTTTCATAGCACCATGACGAGTCGATGAATTACATGTCATGTACTTGCACTCACTTATGGTCTATGGACACTTTTAAACTTGGAGTGTGTTTGTCTTCATTGTTATATCTTTCTTGTTTGCTAGTTCACACAACCGTGTTGCTCCTCACGGACCCATGCCATCACCAACATGGGTCAACCAATGCGTCAGTGGCTGCATTGGAAGTATCACTTCCCGTGATCAGGCCCATGCACTGTTAGCTTAGGAGTAGGAGTAGTATTTTCTTTTGGTTGTTTTCTTACTTACCTTTCATGTTTGTTTGTTTTCTTGCTTGTTTGATTTCGCTTTTCTTCCACATTTACTTATGCTTTCACTTTGTTTTGTTGTTTGTTTTCTTATTTTTTTTCATAGCTTAGTTTCACATGAAACCATGCGTGACTCTTGAAAAAAGCTGGGTAAAGTAAAAGAGGCCTTGTGGAGATATCACTACTTGGTTATCTGTCATCCTACCTATGTATGAAGAACTTGTTATCTTTTGTCCATGATACATTGATGGAAAATATGTATTGTTCAAAGTGAACCTTCGTGAAAACACAGCACTTGTGCGCTAACTAGTGTCATCTACTCTAGTAGGTTTTTTTTGGGTTAACCCTTGGAAGGTCAGTCAAGTATAGTAAGGTGAGGGGGGAAACCTTGACAAGAACATCAGAGGTATATATAAAGCTACTTCTCTGAAGGAACAACCTCTTTTGCTCTCAATAAGTCGGGATCCCTCTTCTGCCTCTGAAATGAATAAGTTTTATGCACAGTTATGAAAAATGAAAAAAATGAAAAGTGAAAAAATATCAAAAATGAAAAATGAATAAGGCGAAAGAAGAGAAAGGCTTCTTGTGCAAAGAGGTGATGCAAGTAACTCTGTCGGGGTACTAACTAGGCTCACTGGTAGAAGAGCCATGCTTGCATTCTTACATGTCTCTGTCGGGGTACTGTCTAGGCCTACTAGCAGTGGGGAAACACCAGAGATGAAACTAAGACTTTGATGACTATAATTCTTGTGCACCAATATACCCCTCACCCACAATCAAAACAACTATGTTGACTTGGCTTGGAATGTGTGTCAATCGACCAACATCTTGGTAGATGCTACATATTACAATCAAGCAAGTGTGGAAACCAAGGCGAAAAAAGAACTAAACAATACTTCCAGAGGTATTAGACTTGCTTTTCATGAACAAGGTCAATTCAAAGAGCTGGAGTTCTACCAGTGTGTTGCCAAGTGTTATAGTGGCCACAACCACCCTCTAAAACGTTTCCTTATCTTCATTTTGGAGCCTCTCGACCAACCATCCTTAGCAGCATGTCTTGCACTATCAAGTACACAAGCTTCAGTGGTTTTATAGCAGTATGATAGCCTATGCATGATAGCTTGTTGCATTCCCCTCATAGGCTACTTCCATAGACTTATTCCAGCTACAGGCTAAGTATCTCCCTCAACAAATTGTGCAATTCTGGAGGGGAACCAACCTTCCCTCCAGAAATTATGCAATCCTAACTAGCAACCTACTCGGCTCAGGAATTACGCAATTCTACGTGTCAACCTTCCCTAGAAAAATTATGCAATTTGACCTAGCAGGACTGCTTAGCCTAGAAATTGTGCAATCCTAGGCAACAGTTAGCTGCTCAACCCAGAAATTGTGCAATCCCTCTAGGCAACCAGGCCAGCTTCCTCCCAGAAACAATGCAAAAGTTACCCTCAGTTAGGCAGGTTGTGGCATGTTCCATCGGGTTGACCACTTCCACTCGGGACCAAGAAAAATTAACTTGCATGCAAGGGATGCTTTTTCCCAAAACATAAAAAAGAAACATGCAAAAAACATCCCTATATTTTAGGGATCTATTTTTAGCAGCTGGAGGTTACATGTAATGATCACTTTAGAATATTTCCTCCAAGTGTCGCTTTTTCCTATATTTGTGGCATGTGCATCATGATCATCAAACTTATTTATTCGACACTTCAGAGCTCACTTTTTCACATCGATCTTGGATCTCTGACATCCCACAACACATCCAAGAGTCTTCAACACATCCAGCTCAGTTATTTCTAGGTAAGTTCACGTAGCTTGTCTTTTGCAACATTTTTGTTGCTTTTTGTGCTTTGGCTTGTGTGAGTGATGTCTTTTTGGTTTATTTGAATGTTTGTTGTTGTTTGCATGCATATTAGCTTGTACTAGGACCATTTCCATTTTTTTTAACATCCCACTGTTGTCGCACGCACGACACTGTTTTGCACAAGCAGTCGTCGATTCGGCGACTTGCTTCACACACATGCATGTTGTTCCATTTTTTGAATCTTGCATTCGTTGTTTGCATGCATGATCATTCACTCCTACTTACACTCAGTATAGCCATGCATTCACATCCACATTCACTTTCAGTTGTTCGTCGGCAGGTCTAGGCAACCTTGGCCTAGACTCTACCTCACCAAGATAGCATTACACAATCCTGAGAGGGAAGGGTTTGCCTTCCCCTCAAAAAATGTGCATTTCTACCTAGTGATTGTCCTTCAATATTACATTGAACAATTCTAAGAGGCGATGGCTGCTCACCTAGAAAATTTTGCAATGTAGTCACTGAGCTTGCAACCCTTGCCAGCTGAAATTATGCATTGTGAAATCCCAGGAGCTAGTAGCCAACACGCCAATCAAGATTGTGCATTACGCAATTCCAGTAGTCAACTAGCCCCTAGCAGTTCGGACTGCCTTTTGCACAGTTTCGGCAGCCAGTCTCCCAACCTCTCAGGAAAAATTGTGCAATCCTTGCTACTCAATCCCCAAGTATGTTGCATGTCGTTCCTCAAGTTTGCTTTGGTTTTAGCTAACATATGTCTTGCCATACATGTCTCCATGTCTCCAGATCTTGCAGGTGTTTTTCTATCTCTCAAAAATTCAGGATTAATGGCCTCCAAGAGAGCAGGATCAAAGGACATTGACAGAAGCTCAACTAGAGCAGTAGTTGAGCAAGTGTCTACAAGTTTGTCGATCCATGAAGACACCAAGCTTATTTTAGACAAGGACATCAAGATGAAATGGCAAGAGGTCAATGATGCATTTGTAGGCACATTTTGGGAAGACCTCGAAGACTACAAGGTCTATGTGAACATTCACAAGTCTGAATTGTACTGGATTGCATACAGGTATCCCATGTTCCCATGCGTGGACATGATACACTAGATAGTCCCGCATACTGATCCTGAGACGATGACATTGAGCAGTGTTAGTGGGATGGATATTTCTACCTTCAGGGAACAATATTATGAATAGATGTACCATATGACAAAGCTCGTGATCACCATGGAAACACCCTTCAACATACCCAGTAGCAATGCCAACTCCAGAGATATATTGAAGAACTAGGACACCCAACCATATCTACAAGAAAAAGATACTTTGAAAGGCATATCAATACTTGGTCATCTTTGCATGTTGCATATATGGCCAAGAGAGCACGGAAACCTTCCCATAGAGTTGGGTGATCGCATCAGACCAACTGGCAAGTGAAGGCAAAGCATGCAACTAGTCTGACATGTTGGCTCATAGGCTGAAGGAACAGGGAACAAAAGCTCGACAGCTGCCCAAAGGTCAGCAAGCAGAAATCTACATGTTCGCTTACATATTGGATGAAATCTATTCCTGTCAGGAGTTCTTAGGCTTATAGAGGGAATGGACATCGGTGGAAACCTCTGTAAACACTTATTGTAATATGTTGTCTAAATGAAACTTCAGAGGATTTATCACACAATTTTCTGATCATAATGGCACCCCAGTGTACAAGATGATATTTGAACAGTATCCACCTTACATGTCAAAGGCAGAAATGGAGGCACTGATCGAAATAGAGGATTGGTATGCCTCACCTTCTGGCACCTTCATACGAATTTTCAGTGCGGAGAAGCCTCTGCATGTTCTACCGAGGTTTGCCTTGGAAAAGCTCGTCATGCAGGAAGTATCATACCACATCTTGGGGGGGATATCATCTAGGCTACACCGAAAGAAGAAGGAAACTTTGCCTACTCTTCCATTATGGATCAGGTTATACGAGATACAAAATTTCAAGCATGCGGATGTTGAAGCAGAGGAGATCAAGAAATATCCATTCAACACCCAAAGCTACAATACATATGACCTACATTATTTTGTCAAAGATCACTACACGAGAGTACAGTTTTAGTGGTTCCATGGGCCATGTCATTGGGCAGAGGAGGACCCATGGAGATATTGTTACAGCTTCTCCAGCCCAATGAACCGGTCAACATCATTGTGGAATGGTTAGAAAATCAGCATGAAGCAGCATCCAAAAGAGCACCAGTAGTAGAGGTAGACATATTAGCACGTGAAAAAGGAAAGAGGAAGATTATCGACAGTGCAGAGGAAAAGCAAAACTGCAAGTTCTGAGCACACCCACTTGTGTAGAAAGTAGGTTTGGCAATAGAGGTGAGGAGGCAATAGCGCAAAAGGAGGAATGTGCTAAGGCAGAGAGAAAAACAAACAATGGAGGAAACATAGAAGGAGTTGCATGAGTTGAAGGAGCAACATAGGAAGGAACAAAAGCTGTGTAGACAGGAGAAGGAAGTACAACAGGAATAGGTATAGAAAGGGGTGCAACATGTACAGATAGATGAAACTGCGCCTGTACAAGTAGTCAACTCATTCGAACAACTGGCACCAAGTAGGCAGGGTGACCAGTTGTAGGAGTAGGACTTTTCTCAAGAGATTGAACAAGCACTTGAGTAGATGGATATGGATATAGAGCAGTAGGATTTAGAGAAACACATTGACATCATGCCTCACCACCAAGAGTTTGACCCACCAACTTCACCAGATCTAGAAGCGGAGCAGGTCCCGAGTGACTAAGGAGACACTGAAATCCTTGGAGACAATCCGGAGGGAGAGATGCACAACATCTCATTCGATGAGTCCCAACATAGAGTTGTGAAATATCAGAGAGTGTTAACTCCAGATGATCACACATATCCTGTGTAGTTTGAGGAATGTGTGATCATGTCTGACATACAAAAGCATCCAGCAAAATTGGTTGATGCTACCAGAGCATATGCCAAAGTCACTAGCTCGAGTATTCACTTCTTGACAGCTGAGAACAAGTGAATGGCTAAGTAGTTACAGATGGCCAAGAAGGGAGGAGAACTAGTTACAACATCTGCCTGAGAAGACTTGAAGAAGGCAATATTGGATGAAGTATTGTCCCTTGACATAGTGATGTGGGCATTGTATTCCAAGTTTGGAACCATGCATAAGGAAGTTTTCCATCTCAATGGCTGGCAGCAACGATGTGCTAGGAGAGCACATATCTTGTGGAACATGCATGTTGTTGTTGATTACATGCAAACATGGACAATGAGTTACAATGGAGCCCCATTACACTTGCCCAAGATGATGAAGCCTAGAGCAGTCGAGTTGAATGCACGCATCCGAAATCAGATCCGGAACTATGAAGATCTCCCATAGCTCATCACTAGTCTACAAGCTTCCCATGTATGGGTATTCAAGAGTATGCATTTTGTTGTGCGCACACATGCGATCCCATCGATTGGGACACTCACCCAAGCAAAGACAAAGGCATAGGTCTGACTAGAGCTTAACTCATTCTTTGATGAGGTTATGTGGGTAGCCACCAACTGGGAATTGGTGATCTATGCAGACATCATGCATCAGTATGTCGTTCGTCCGGCTGCTGATCTGATAATGAGATCTAAGATAATTAACAAGGTATTACAAACTCATGTGCATGGATTTTCCTATGTTATTTTATGCAATGGATTGATCAGATTGTGAAATATATAGACTATGAAGTAGTAAAAGACTATAATAGACAAACACATAAAAACACAACAAGTTTAATAAGGAGTTCACCCAATACTCTTGGGTTACATCTCCTGGTCCAGCCTTTAGTGGTGGCCTCTCTATTATGTCTTCAAGGAGAGTTTTTACAACAATATGAGTTCAATTTGAGACTCAATACACAACAAATATAATAGTAAGAGTTTTCTTGAACCTCTCAAGCTTTCTCAGAGTACACAGACTCTCTGAATCACTCTCTGTCTTTGTCTTAGCTATGTCTCAGCACTGCCTATCCTATGTTCTGTTTTATATGGCTTTAAATCCAAACTATGCTACCTGTTCGTTTTATCTCCTCGGCTTTCAGTCTCCCTAGTGTTTGCTTACTCAAATCCCTCTTCTAGTGTGACACAATCATTTCATAATGCCTAAAGGGGAGGTGGCCACCTATTCTGCAATGTAAGAGTGCCTCGAGCCCTTGAAACCCTTTGGAATCCTAAACGCGGTTATTTTTTGCTAACAAAGGAAAATGCATTCGCGACTGTGAAATTCCACCAAAACATAGCTCATTTTGGACTTCAAAAGTCCTTAAATATGGTCTATTCCTCTATCGGGTCCGTCCTCAATCATTGTCGCAAGTCGCTTTGGCCCTGCTCCAAGGTTCCCCTATGTATTTTAGAAATATGTTAAAACTGTGAAAATACCTTAGAAATGGCTTTTCTCCAGACTTGAAACAATATATAATAGCCTTAAGGAACAATTTTCGGTCCGACTTATCGTATCGGTGCTTCACCCCTTGTATTTCATTTAATGAATGAAATACGCAAAATACATTGAAAATGCCTTTTCTGCGGATCTCAAATATTATGCAATAATATTTATATAACCGTCGGGTCTGGTTCATCGGATCGCAGATGTGTATGTGTGTATTCCCACTCCCATGTGTAGCCCTGAATTCGATATTGCGACGTGATTGATCACAATCACACATCACGATAACCCCGGGCTATTGTAAGCGCTCTTCTAATCTCTGATAGCGATCCTACGATGAAACATGGGTTGTCGATTTGCACGCTTGATCGACGGTCCTAGTTAACTCTACCAGTTGTCATCATAAGTGTTATGTAGTCTGCGCTGATATTCGCTTATTTCCACCACCGATTGTGATTTGCCAATCAGATCTAGACTGTTGATCGGCCAGATCTGATGGCTACTATGCATTCACTTGTTCAGACCTCCAATACTCTGTTTTTCACTGTTTTCACATGTTTTTGCGTGTTTTTGGCCTCCCTATAGTCGTTTTCTGCCATTCTAAGGTTTCTTCATATGTGATTATTTGGATCTTTCACATGATTTTAATAGATTTCAAGACTTATAGAGTGTTCTTGGATCCATCTGGATCATGCCTTCCCACTGAAAAAGGCTTTTGGACCACCAAAAGTTGGTTTTCAAGCATCGCTTAAGTGAGGATATAGCTACCTCACTTGCCCAGTCTCTATCCATTTTGCACTGCTGGGTTTTGAACCTTTGAGCCCGATTCTAAGGTACTCAACATCCCCTCTATGCATGGTTCTCACCTTCCTGTCCAGAACTGTATCATCTTGTATCTTGTTGAGATATTCAGGAAACAAATCATCAGTTGAAGGCAATCGACTTTTCTCTTCAGGGTCTTCAATTAATGAAGGTTCAAATAGTCTTAAGTTTTTTACATTTACCACTGAATAGATGTGCATGTATGCTATCAGATCAAGGTGGAAATTGTTCTCACCAATTTTCTCAAGTACCTTAAAAGTCCCATACCTTATTGGCTTCAGCTTCTTTCCTTCACCTTGCATTTTTTCTTTGTTGATATACAGCTAGACTTGATCACCAACTTGGAATTTGTGCTCCACCCGATTTTTATCATGCCTTTCCTTGTACTTGGATTGGCTCTTTTCCAGCTATTCCTGCACCACCTGGTGAATTTCTTGGATTTGTTCAATGAACCTGGTTGCTTTGTCCACATCATTGTGCCCAGCAACTGCTATGTCTTTTTCAAAGACAAAATCCAAGGGAGGCCTTGGTATAAAACCAAAACAGGACTCAAAAGGAGATCTCTGTGTATAAGAATGTTTAGCACAGTTGTAAGCATGTTGCACATAACATAAATGTTCATCCAAAAGATTGGGATGCTTGCTGCAATAACCCTGAGCAACTAGATCACTGTCCTATTGACTACCTCTTTTTGGCCATTTGTTTGTGGGTGAAAGGTTGTTCTCTTCTTCAGTCTGGTGTCCATCAATTTGCACAGACTTGACCAAAAATTCCCAACAAATCGGGATTCTTGATCAGATACTATGGAAGTGGGTAACCCAAAATGCACCCAAACATGCTGAAAGAACAGCTGTAATCTGCTTATTACAAGGTATTAAAATACACATTTTGTTGAACCTGTCCACAATAACATATAAATAATGATGTCCCTTTATAGATTTTGGCAATCCCCCAACAAAGTCCATGGAAACACTTTCCCAAGGATGGGAAGGGACTGGTAGTGGAGTGTACAAGCCTAGTTTTCTATTGCTGGGTTTACTTTTAGCACACATGGTACACCCTCTTACATATCTAGAAACTATTTCATGCATTCTTGGCCAATAGTAGTATCTTTGTAGCTGTGCAATTGTTTTACTTACACCAAAATGACTTGATATGAGAGAAGTATGTGCTTCCATAATTATGTTGACTCTTTTAGTTTTTGGAATGCATAGCTTTCCCAAATGATACAATAGTTGGTATTTAACATAGTAATCCAATTCTTCTACCTTTTTTCCATTAATTATTTAACCTGCATATACATATTTAAAGTCTATATCTTGAGCATATTGTTCAATGTAGCTTTCATGCATTACTGAGTTATGCTTAAGTATAGTAGATGCATTTATGATTGGTCTAGACAACATATCTGCATTTTTATTGTGTATGCCCTTTTTATATCTGATGACTAAATGAAACTATTGTAGGAAACCCATCCACCTATAGTGTCTTGATTGTTGCAATTTAGTTTGTGAGTGAAAATACTAAAGTGGTTGATGATCAGTATGTATAATTGTTTCTTTGCCCATTAAGTAATGTTTCCACTTTTTCACAGTCTGGACTAATGCATACAATTCTTTATCATATGTAGGATAATTAACTACTACAGAATTAAAAGTCTCATAATGGTAGCATATGGGTTTACCATGTTGCATCAACACTTCTCCCATGGAATAGTCACTAGCATTGGTTTCAATCTCAAATGGTTGTTGAAGATTTGGCAATGCTAGTACTGGTGCTGTACTAATTTTTTCTTTCAAGGTGTCGAAAGCTTTCTGTTGTTTGCCTCCCCACTGAAACAGCTTGTTCACTCCTATTAAAGCATGTAAGGGATCTGCAATTAAGGAAAAGTTAGCAATAAACTTTCTCCAATACTGTGTTGTTCCTAGGAAGCTTCTAACTTTTGTAGCAAATTTGGGTTTAGACTAGTTTATAATGACTGCAACCTCAAAGGGATCTATCTTCAATTCACCACCCCCTACAATATGACCCAAATAATTCAAAGAGGTTTTGCCAAATTCACATTTTGATAATTTAACATAGAGATTTTCCTTTTTCAAAACATCTAGAGTCTGCTTTACATGCTTCAGATGTTCTTCCCATGTTTTACTAAAAACAAGAATGTCATCCAAATATAAAATTACAAAAGCATCAATAAAAGGCCTGAGTACATCATTCATAACTCTCATGAAAGTGGCAGGAGCATTAGTTAAGCCAAAATGCATAACTAGCCATTCATACAGCCCTTGCTTTGTTTTGAAAGCGGTCTTCCATGCATCTTGCTCTGCTACTCTGACCTGATGGTAACCACTATGCAAGTCCAACTTGGAAAAGTAAATAGCTCCTTTCAACTGATCCAATAGATCATCAATGTGAGAAAGGGGATAACGATTCTTGATCATTATTTTATTCAGTGCTCTGTAGTCAATGCACATCCTCCACGAACCATCTGTCTTCCTCGCCAACATGATTAGAGATCCACATGGTGATGTGCTTGGTATTATGAACCCTTTCTCGAGCAGCTCCTGTACTTTCTTCTTGATCTCTGCATTCTCTAAAGCAAATAACCTATACATTCCAATGTTAGGCAATGGAGCATCTTGCTGCAAATTAATATCATGTACAATTTCCCTTTTGGGTGGCAAACCTTTAGGTTCTTGAAATAGGATATCATATTCTGAAACAATTTTTTCTAAATTAGCTTGTTGTTGAGCATCACATCCTTCAAATACATTGGTTTTATTAGATTTCTTTTCCTTTACAACCATCACTAAAAATTTCTTGCATGAATTTACAATTCTTTTCATTTGCCCTGAGTTTATGAGAGTATAATTATTCTTGAGTTTATGAGCTCTTACAATATATTCGATTCCATATTTAACGAGTTGATACTTATTTTCAGCTCTATAGAAAATGGCTTTTCTATCATACAAGTAAGGACTTCCTAAAACAATTCCACATATGTCCAAGGGAACGATATCTAACTCAACCTCATCTACAAATGTTGACCCAAAAGAAAACCTAAGTTTACATTGTCTAGTCACTTGTAGCTTTGCTTTATCACATACCCAACCTAATGGATATGACTTCTTGCAAGGTGTGGTTAGTAATCCCAGCTTCTTTACAATTGCTTCAGAAATTAAGTTTACTTGTGAGCCACTATCAAACAGAGTATCAATCTTTTGATGCTTGGAAATAACTCTAATATGAAAAGCTCATGTCTTTCCCTCTTATTTTCTTCACTATCAATAGTTTGTGCAGAATTACTAGTAGATGCTTTAGAATTAATAGGTTGTGATTGTTGTTTCACCACCTATGTTTGACCCCAAATCTTTCTATATAGCAGTAGTAATCTTCTTCTTCTTGCCATCAAACTTCTTGGGTTTCAGCTCTGGATGCAAAGACCAGCAATGTTCATCATCATGTCCATCCTTCTTGTAGTGATTGCATGAAGGTTTAGCCTTCTGTACAACATTTTCCTTCCTCTCTTTCCATTTCTGCTTCCTCTCTGTTCTTTCTTGCAGTGGGTTTTGATGATCCTCCAATCTCTGTGTTCACATTCTTGCCTCTAGCCTCTAGATGCGTAGCCTGAACAAATACCTCATCTATGCTGGTAGGGTTAAACATGAGAATGGTGTGCCTCAAATAGATGTGGAGACCACCTATATACTTTAGCAAATTTTCAGGTGAGTCTAAAGAAATGCATAGAATCAAAGCTCTTTTTCTAAATTCTTGGGTGTAGCTTTGTACACTTTGCCCCTTTAATTGGCGCAAAGTTTTCCAACTCATCATAGATTGCTACATATAAGCTAGTGGATAGAATTTTTTTTTAATTGTAGAAATAAATTCACTCCAGACAGAAAGAATTTTACCATGTTTCTTCAAGTCAGCGTGTGTCTTGCCTTCCCACCATACCAAGGCAATTCCTCCAAGGCGTAAGCTGGCCAGCTAAATTTTATTCCTATTTGAATCAATGCTCTACACCCTGCAATACACATCAATCTGTCTAATCTAGTTATCTAGCTTCTCTACATTTAATTCTCCATCATATATTGGAAAATCAAATTTAACATCTAATTTAATCAAAGATGTTTTCTTCTTTTTATTTTTATGGCTATCAGGAGGTGTGGACAAATGAGCCTCTTTTCCTTTCCCTTTGCCTTCAGAATGGCCATTTAGAAGATATTCTTCTGTTCCTTTGTCTTGTTTGGAGGTTGAAGAATCTTCACTTCAACCTTTCTTAAATTTTCGATACATTTCTTCTACCATGGCTCTCATGGTCATGAAACTGTCCATGAACTGAGAGTCTAATTCCAAGGGATTTTCTTTTGCCATTTTCCTCCTAGGATAGACTCTACCAATTTTTGGGTTGGTTTCAACCAGTTCTCCTTCTTCTACTTTGAGCTTTGACCTAGTTATCATTCACCAATCCAGCACAAGCTTGTCTAACCTTAGTAAACCTAAAGCTATGATACCACTTGATCTGATAATGAGATCTAAGATAATTAATAAGGTATCATAGACTCATGTGCATGGACTTTCCTATGTTATTTTATGCAATGGATTGATCAGATTGTGAAATATATAGACTATGAAGTAGTAAATGACTATAATAGACAAACACATAAAAGCACAGCAAGTTTAATAAGGAGTTCACCCAATACTCTTGGGCTACATCTCTTGGTCTAGCCTTCAGTGGTGGCCTCTCTATTATGTCTTCAAGCAGAGTTTTTACAACAGTATGAGCTCAATTTGAGACTCAACACACAACAGATATAACAGTAAGAGTTTGCTTGAACCTCTCAAGCTTTCTTAGAGTACACAGAATCTCTAAATCACTCTCTGTCTCTGTCTTAACTCTGGCTCGACACTGCCTATCCCGTGTTCTGTTTTCTATGGCTTTAAAGCTAAACTATGCTGCCTATTCATTTTAGCTCCTTAGCTTTTAGTCTCCCTAGCCTCTCCACTCGAATCCTAGCATTACACAATCATTGCATAATGCCTAAAGGGGAGGTGGCTACCTATTCTGCAACGTAAGAGTGCCTCAAGCCCTTGAAACCCTTCGGAATCCTAAACGTGGTCGTTTTTTGCTAACATAAGAAAATGCATTCGCGACTGTGAAATTCCACCAAAACACAATTCATTTTGGACTTCAAAAGTCCTTAAATACGGTCTATTCCTCTATCGGGTCCATCCTCAATCGTTGTCTCAAGTCGCATCGACCCTGCTCCAAGGTTTCCCTTTATATTTTAGAAATATGTTAAAACTGTGAAAATGCATTAGAAATGGATTTTCTCTAGACTTGAAACAATATATAATAGCCTTAAGGAACACTTTCGGGTCTGGCTTATCGCATCGACGCTTCACCCCTTGTATTTCGTTTAATGAACGTAATATGCAAAATACATTGGTAATGCCTTTTTTGCAGATCTCAAATCTTATGCAATAATATTTATATAATCGTCAGGTCCAGTTCATCGGATCATAGATGTGTATGTGTATATGCCTACTCCCTTGTGTAGCCCCGATTGCGATATCATGATGCGATTGATCACAATCACACATCGCAATAACCCCGGACCATTGTAAGCGCTCTTGTAATCTCCAACAGCGATCCTGCGATGCAACATGGGCCATCGATCTACGCGCTTGATCAATGGTCCTAGTTAACTCCGCAAGTCGCCGTCACAAGTGCTATGTAGTCTGCACTGATATCCGCTGATTGCCACCGCCAATTGCGATTCGCTGATCAGATCTGGACCATTGATCGGCCAAATCTGACGGCTATTGTGCATTCACTTGTTCAGACCTCTGATACTCTGTTTTTCACTATTTTCACGTGTTTTTGTCCTCTCGATAGTGGTTTTCCGCCATTCTAAAGTTTCTTCATATGTGATTATTTGGATCTTTGGCATGATTTTAAGAGATTTCAAGAATTAGAGAGTGTTCTTGGATCCATTTGGATCAGTTGCACTCAAGACAATGATGTGCATGTTATCTGACGTGTTGGACAGAGGAGCTCAAGCAATGTACACGGATGTTATGGAGGCAAGAGTTTGTTTCTAAAAATATGTCACCTTAGAGTACACGAACACCATATCAAATTACCAAGCTTAGCATTTGTTCACTATTGTCAAACACTGTGAGGATTTTGAAGTGTTGGTCTTCCCACAGTTTTCCAAGTCATAGTGATGTGTTGCATGGCTTGGTCAAGCCTATTTTGTCTCACATTGGTACATGTGCAGCTTGTATGTCATTTCTTGTCAAATTCAAGTTCAAGTGTTGATAGTTGGATGTAACAGTCATAGAGGAGATGAAGAGTCATGAGGGTAGATGAATTGTCACAAAGGGGAATGTCAAGGGCCACCCACCCTTTGCTATATATAGTCCCTCATAAATAATTGTAAAGGCTTTTGGTCTGCCAAGATTCCAATAGGAGTATCTTAGAGAGAGCTTGGACAGTATTGTAACAAGCCTTGGCTTCTCCACTGTGCAAAGCTAGTATATCTCTTTGGAGGAGTGGGTGGCAGTGACTGTAGTGTTCCGTTGACGGAACTAGTGGTTGGTCATGGTTGTATTGTATGACTGGAGCTTTCACTTCTTAACATAACATAGCCAACATGTTTCATGCATATGTCGTATTGTATTTCAACTATCTTGTTTACTCTAAATGATATATGTATATGTTTTCTTACGCATGCATGTGTAGCTATTTTCTATATATGTATTAATGAACCTTACTGAAATGTGTTGTTGGTTTAACCATCACTTTGGATTGCTAGCTTACTTGCATTCCATGTTGTGATGCATCTTTTCTCTTGTTAGAACTACTCATGCACATTCCTTGACTTGCCGCATATGTCACACACTTCCTACCAAGAGGGACATCTTACTTTCCTACGTGCGAAACCACAGTCAAGGCGATACCGTATGACCCACTACTGGGACTCCTACACCAAATCTTCTGAGGTCTAATTGGGACTTCTTACCGGGGAGATCCCTTGACATGTTGGCAGGTCTAGCACCGTCAACAGATCCCCATCCAGAATATCAACCTAGTTTCCATGTATCTTAGAGATATGCATTGGCTCTAACTATTAGCAAGAGAGAGGAGTGCACATGTTCCTTCGAAAAGTAAGGGAGGCATCCCTAGTGAGTATTCAATAATTTATGTGTCAAATTTATTTCACTGTGGAGGCAAGGATAAGTGAGCCTTTAAGAGAGAGGTAATAATAACACCCTAGTAGAGACATACATGAACAAGAAAGGTATGTGCAACATCAAGCGAAATAGTCCACAAAGATGTGACATTCATTGAAACCAATATAATGCAGAAGATATGTCTAATATCTAGTAGAATAGTCCATGAAGATGTGATGAAGATAATAGAAATTACAACACATTCTCAATATGATAAGTACTAAAATAACTGAAATAGTTCAACTACTTTAGCACAGATGAAAGAAAACATGAATTACAAACATT
The DNA here is from genome assembly GCA_031772625.1 of Pinus tabuliformis. NCBI lineage: Eukaryota > Viridiplantae > Streptophyta > Pinopsida > Pinales > Pinaceae > Pinus > Pinus tabuliformis. The sequence continues at coordinate 1,676,682,449 of CM062816.1, read as the reverse complement.
CACGTAATATTATTACAAATATCCATAATCCATGCATGAAGAATGTGCTTGCCTTGAAGGCCTATTTTATTAAGTAAAATTTCCAAGACACATGTGTATAATGAACATCACTAGCTCCAATAGTGGAGCATTGGAGCCACTCCTTGCTCCTCAAAGGAATTTATCTATCTCTCTAATGCCTTGCAGGAGGAGCCAAGGTGAAAACTCCTTTACTCACAAAATGAGGGAGTATATATAACCAATGGGTGATGCTTCCCTTTCCCTGTGACTCTTTGACTACCCTCATGACTATTTCGCTTCCTATTACTTTGCAACTTTACATGACTCTTCGTATTCCACACATGCCCTTTGGACTTTCACTTTACAATACATTTCTGAAACATACATTACATCATTAGCCATAAGGTGTTGCATGTGACTACTCATGACATGACATTGTTGACATGGACTGCATGATGATGTGGCAAAGTCAAGCCACTGTTGTTATTGATTTTTGAGTGTATGATTCTTCTTTTCACCTCCGTTTGACTTGGCGATAAGGAATCTTCAATGATATTAAGTCTTGAGTTGCGATCGCAAATTAATGTCCATTTTTCTTTTATTGATTGATCAACTTGTGTCTTTAGCTACAAGTTTGTCATTCAATAAGCTTCCCTTCTTCATCATCTTGACATGGTTTGATAGAGTACCTGCATCTGTAATTCACTCATGACGAGATGACAACAGTCTAAAAACCCCCTAGTATAAGATAGTGCATTTTGATCCATTAACTGTGCCAAAACCATGTGACAGATTGATCAGTGATGGAAAAATGCACATTTTTGGTAGCCAAGGGTGAGGCTTGAGCTCTGAGACTATGTAGTGTGAATTTTAGGTGGGACTGAGGGATAAGACTGTGTAGTTTTGAGAGCCAGTGGGATAGGTAGAGGGGATGAGCATTGAGAGGACACACTATGTAGTTTTTGGAGACAAGGGAGGCAAGGCTACTATGAAATTGTATAGTTCATAGGCTTAGGGGATTAGCTTAAGGCTTGTGATTTTAAAGTGCGCAGTGAAGGCCAAGGTGGGAGGAATGATTATGCAATTCTGAAGGTCAAGGTTGGAGCTTGAGCAGAGATACTGCAAAATGCAACAACCTTGGGGGATAGAAACTATGCATTATGTATTTCCAAGGGGTAATATCACATCTAGAGGACTAGAACTACACAGTGTGCATTTTAGGGAGGCCGGGTGAAGGCAAGTTGCTTAGTCAAGAATCCTTCTCAAAAATGGCTAAGTGTAAGATCAGTTAGACTGATGTGAATAGTGATAAGACTTCGACTGTGATCTCACACTTAGAATACTTGATGACACAACCACATAGATCACCCAAGACACAATAACAACACATTTCCCTATGTGTGACCACTTCACGACCATTTATGACAAGTGTGACACTTAACATCAACTTTGAGACAATTGTGATGACACTTGTGTGATAGTGCTCAAAACTTTGTGAACGAGTACGATAGATATTTAAATAGTTAGAATAATTCATATACACAAAGATATACCCTTGGCACCATCAGAATTGGCTTCAACACATTTTGCGACAGTCGATCATGCCAAAAGACAACAGTTTACTGAACTTGTAAAAGGGAGCAAAAATACTTCAAGAAAGCTCATGAAATAAGCTTCGGTGTTTGCGACAACAATGCTCAAGACTAAGGAAGGCTTTGAAATTACGTGGAGGTCAAAATTTTCGATGGTGTTGTAGAAGCTACAACAATATGAGATCTAATATGTTGTTTATTGCTAAAATAAGCAGATCTAAGTGTTATTAATATATCTAAAATTGTTGATACAAGTTATTGAAGCCTATTTGAGAAGTTGTAATCATATCTGGAACAAAAGAAGAGTTATTAAGCATATACAATTTTTTTATTATCCAATATAAGTCTCGGGAGAGAGTTTCCTAGCAAGGACTGAGTTAAAATTAGAAATATTGTTAGTCTAAGGATGTTGGTTATACTGTGAGTTTATTTGGCTGAGTGAGAGTTGAAGTAGTGAGAACAACATATAAAAATATAAATTTTAAAGTGACAGAGTACCTAAGGATCTAAGTCTAAATATTTTATTAAAAATGGATCTGCTAGGTTTTATAGGTTAATGCCTACACATATGGGATTTCGTGCTTCCTTCAAGTCAGTGCCTCCTACAAGTGGGTGCTTGCAAATCAAGGAGTCGGTGCTTCCCTCAAGTTTGTTGCTATAAAAATATTTGGTGTTCATTGTCTCTTGCAACTAGGCAGTTACAAATTAGGGAGCTGGTGCTTCCTTTAGGCTGGTGCCTATAAACATGATGTAATAGCAAGTTAGAGCTTGCATTACAAACAAAATCATATTTGTAGTTTTTTCTTTATGGATTTCCGCATACATATAGTGTCTCTATGTGTTACATATGTGTATGTTGTTTATGGTGTTATTGTGTGATTCATGAGATGTTTACATGGTTGATTGCTAAATTAAGTGAAATGGTGTAATTGGAAACAATTGTTAAAATTGGCCGTATTACTAATTCACACCCCCCCCCCTAGTATTACCTTATTTTCCACCATTTTTTATTAGATCAGGTTCCTTCAGGAATATTTTAACCACTAAAAGGTAGATTTCAGGGACCATGGATAACCAGGATTGGTTTAACTCATATGTAGTACCATTTTTTAATTGATCTGGTTACGTACACTAAAAGGTAAGAATGGAAGATTACTTAGTCGATATTGACTTAAATGTATGCTTATCTGTAGAGTATGGAGTGAAGAATGAATATGATATATAAGTAAAGAAGGTTGTCTTGAAAAGGCTATAAAATCCATACTCTAATAAAGCGAGACATTGTGAGACTACAAGAGAAATTCTAGATAAACTACAATGTAAATATGAAGGAGGAAATCAAAATGCATTGGTAAAGATTGAATACCATGGCCACTCAAGTAATGGATAATATCTTAAAGAAGATCCCTTTGTCATAAATTCTCAAGCTTCTAATCATTTGGAGGATGCAACTAAGGTGAAGAAATTACTAATTAGGAGTGATCTATCGGTAAGCTACTATCTTTATATAATTGTAGAATAATAAGTCATATATCTTATAGATGTTCATATGAATTCTAGAAGAAAGAGATAGATATACATGTACTAGTAATGAAGGACCTGATAGAAAATGTAACTAGTTTTGGTCTTCATAATTGTCATTATACTCATATCATTATGTATATCTTATGTTACAAGAAAAAAAAATAGTATTTTTAAGCATGGGTTTCATGCTCCATTTTGTTGGTCAACTAGGTCAAGCATACATTTTATGCTCCTAGGATTTGTCAAGCCAAAAGAATATTTCTCTTGAGTCAAGAGAGTCTTTATCATTTGTATAAGACCCTATTAAGAAGGTTGTAACATGTAAAAGATATTATTTTTGAGTCTAGAAAGTCAAAAGAGTCCTCCAAGACCAAGTCAGCCTTGCCAAAGGAAGTCGACCATTTTGAGGTTATTTGACCTCCACACAAGAATATATATAGAAGTTGCTTGAGCTCATTTTGATACACACTTTTGTAATTTGATCTGAAGCAAGACAAGAAGGCAATATAAGAGCGAAAGTCAATGAAGAAGAACCAAATAAAGAAGAAGAATAATATTCATCTTTTCATCCCATTTCAGCTCACACGTGCGGGAAAATATAGGGTTTTTTCTATTGTTGGGGACTAAAAGTTATAGGTTGAATTACAGACCTAAATTGTAGGACTAAAACTTTGATTGGTGAATATTTTGGAAAGTTTGCCTTTCATTGACTTTGAATACCTTGGCTTGCTTGAGGAGGGATCTCTTGGAATAAAGCTAGGTTTTTGGTTGTTTCTAGGGGCCAAAGTTGCAAATCTGAAGTAGAAGGACACATTTCTAAAGTAGATCAGAATGGAAGAGTTTTTCACTTGGTCAATCTTTGACTTATTTGAAAGTGATTCTTAAAGGGTTGAGTTGGCACTTGGAGGAGGTCTTGACTTTGGTTTCGGGTCTTGGATTTCGTATTTGAACTAATTCTATAAGAAGAGACGAGATTCTTTTTGGGTTTTCCCCTTGGAGGAGTTTTGCACTAGCTTGGAGCCTATATTTTGTGTCCTCTATCATTTATGATCTTTATGGTTTATTATCTTAATTATTGTTAGATGAAGAGAATGTAATAGAGAACAAGAAGAAGCTAACTAAATTTCACAAGCAATTATTAAGGATAAGGAGAATTGTTTAATTAGCTTCCCTAATTAATTCTCCAACATGGTTTTAGAGCCAATGTGAGAAGAAGGCATCTTAAAGATCATTTTTGTTGGCATAATTGGATGTCATTCATTGAAGTAAATTATTTGCAAGAAAGGACATAAGTGAAGGACACAAGGAAAGGCTCAAAGGATACTACATAAATCTCTCATCAAAGGAAGGCTTAAGGTCATCAATTTGAAGGCTCATTGGAAGACATCTTTGAAGGAAGCAACAAAGTATTTTGGGAACATCACCCACTCTTTAAAGCAACTTGAAGAAACTATTGTTGAAGGAATCCTAGAAGTCATCACTCTAGGGCATATTTGAAGTCTCTTGAAATTCTTTGAAAGTATCAATATAATTGAAGGCATCATCAAGAAGGACACTCGTTTGAAAAGTAAATACCATAGTGTTATATCGATAATTCACTTCTGCAGAAAAAAATGAATGCCCTAGATCTAGTGGTATGATCTAGAAACAATAGAGAGAAAAATATAACTTTTTCCTTAAAGAGATTACAATATGGAAAAGATACCTACCTGGAATCTATAGTAAGTCCTCCTCTTCTCCTTTATTGTAAGCTCCAACTCTAACTCCAAACATTATAAATGAAACCTCTAACAATGACAAAAATAAGAAGGATGACTACAATATCCACATAGAATAAACTAATGCCTCTATTTGATGATTAAAATGGCATTGAAATACATATGAATCAACATGAAACAAGTATAGGAAAACAAAGTGCATTTTGTATTAATAAATGAAGGAGAGAGTTACAACCATTTATAGATTCTTCACTTTGTATATGTCTCCCAAATTTTTTTATCCTTTCGTTGATGACATTGGACCCACCAAAATTCAAGGGGTATCACCGATATGAAGTCCCAATTAGACCTCACACCATTTGGAGTAGGAGCCCCATCCAGAGTACGACCTGGTTTCTGAGGTGTGGGTTTTAGTGATGTGCCTTGGCTACAATAACACATAGACTAGTGTATTCGTGACTTTGGTGAACAAGTGTGTGACTCTATAGAGATTCAAGTGTGATGTATTAAAGGTTATAACACAATCAAGGGAAAATGAGTGAGCCCCTTAGAATCATGTAATAGTATGCAACTTGAAAGGAACACACGAGCATAAAAGACATCACGAGTTAGTCTAAGGCCTGGATATTGGCGTTGAATGAGGCAAGTTGTTTTTTACTCTATGTTGTATCTTTGGAGGCAGTTATAGGCTTAGGAAAGTTGAAAATGCATCTAAGGGATTTCATTTAATTTGATATCCCCAAAATCAAACCATTAATAATTGTACAACCTAAACCTTTTGAGATTTTCAAAGTGTTGATTTTCACTCCTAATAGCATATAATCCTTCAATTGATTTTGACAGAGGAAAGGAGAAGATATATGATAATTAAACATTAATTCTAAATACTTAAGCAATCAGATATAGTAGATGTTTGTAGAAAAACATCTACAACCAACACATATGCATTCAACAAATGACAAAAGGGAACAATTAAATGATGCAGAGGTACTAATTTAAACAACTTATTTAATTAGCTAGTCTCAGTGATGATGATAACTTTGCAGTGGGATATCAGGGAAGTTAATATTTAACTTAGCCTTATGTAACTCCTATGTTACCTTGAACATATGATGAAAAAAAGTGAATACACCAAAAAAACTCACATGAACACACTATTGTTAAAACTAAAGTCATTATCCTTTGATTATCTTCAAAAACTTCTAGAGAAGTACAATGATGTTTCTTGGCTATCACAAAGGTTCAACCCTCTTTACTTTGAATTACAATGTATATATAGAGTGTAATTCAAAAATATCTAATTTAGTACAATATTTTACAAAAAATAAAGTCATATCCAAAATAATTTAGATATATCTAATCAATACAATTTAAAAATATAAATCTGGAAAATTAGCACACTATTCAAGGTTGCTGTTTGCAATTACTACCTTGAAATCTATATCTACCCTTTGTGCTTCTGTCTTTGCTGTACTGGCACGTGAAAAACTACATGTTGTTCCTTCTTTTCTATGTTGCTACCTGAAATTCTACATTTGGTTCACTCTAGAAGTTTAAGGAACTTATCCCATTTTTCATCAGATGGACATGAAAATTTAATTACCTTCTTGTAAGCTTCATCAAATTCTGTATACTTCTCAAAGGTTGGATTAGTAATGAATAAATGATAGACTTCATGCAAGATAAATAAGTCATATTCTAAACCTTCTATAAAATATTTGCCACTTATGATTCCTTTTACCTTAGAAAATCTTAACTTATCTGATGCTATGTCATGTAATTTATACTGGTAATTCTCAAGTGGAATCAATTGGCCACTAGAATCCCTTAAAGATGGAAGTCATTTTTGCTAGAGGATAGTAAATTTTCTATGGAACTTTTTAATTTGAGCTTCCAAGTTCTGACATTTATTTTCCAACTGCAACATTAAGTTCTTTTTTGTCAATAATTTTCTAACCTCTAGGACTATGTTTGTCCTATATTCGATTCCCAGCTCTTCAAGCTCATCTTTGGTTTTTGAGTTCAAAAATTTAATAATCCTTTGTGCTTCTCCTGGTTTATGATCTAGTTCTTCTTTAATTTTTGTGATGGTTTCTTTTGCTTTATATACCAACTACTCATGTTTGAAATATTATCTCAATGGATGTCCACATCTCTGAAATGGTTGAATTAATATCTATCTAGATTTTCTCCTTTGCTTCAGATAATGTTTGTGCATTAATTGACTCATCCATGTATTTTTCAAGTTGTTTAGTTAGCTTGAAATTATTTTGCACCTCTGAAATATATGCATTATCTGCCTTAATTTTATTTTCTTCCATTCTTTGTAGGGATTCTTTCAATTTCTCTATTTCCACATTTCTTAAGGATAGATCTCCCATGGCCTTTGATAAATTCTCAATGGATTCTTCACTCGTTGATTCTATTTGCATTGTAGATGTTCCCTGATTGATTTGTTGTTCCTTCTCTTTCAAGATATTTTCCAAATCTATCTCCATTTTCTAAATCTGAATATCGTGTTCAGCTATCATCTTCAACATATTTTCTTTCTCTTTCTCTAGCTTCCCCACTATCTTAGTTTGGGGATGTTCTTTTGTTGGTTATTTTAGTTGCTTTCTAAGTTCTTTAATGTTTTCATTCCTATTTTTTATGTTTTGTTCGATAACATTAACATCATTAGGATCTAAACCTAAACATCCCTTTGAGTGTCCTTGACCAATTTCACCTCCTTGCATGGAGCGTAGGAATGTTCCCCTCCCAGGAACTAGAACATCTTATTTTTCGACACTCGTTCTTTCCTCTATACTATAGAATTATTTTATTCTTTTTCGAGATTAATATAAAAGAAAAAGACAAAAAATTATATATTCCAAAAGGAGTGGGAACAAAACATTATTTCCATATTTTGATGGTAGCTAGAGTTAGTGGTGTCACCCTTGAATAAAACACTCAAAAGAAAGTCTTTCCTCCATTCGGGTGGGCTTTAGTCTGACTTAGGAGAGCCTTAACCTTGTTATCGAGTCAATACTCCTCCGATTGGTTACCTCTTCCAATCATATGGAGAGTTTTCTTATGCCTCTTGCATGAAAAACTTATACAAAGTTATCATACGCTGCCATGTAGTCACAGTTGAGTCGTGCTTTTGTTCAAGGGAGGTATACTTGAGTCGGCCTCTCTACAGTGTCTCTTGACCTATTTTTTAGTTGGCCATCCCTAGTTTTTAGTGTCATGTTCATTATCACATTAGTTTTATTGGTCCTTTTCTCGTGCCAGTTTGCAAAGGTCTCCATTGAATTCTTGCTAGTGGGTTTTTTCCTTATCGACTACGACAAATTGCTCTGAGGGCAAATCTAGAGCCACATCCTAGCCCTATTTTCATTATTAATAGGTCACCTTGTGCTCAACATCGATCAATATCATGAGTCTTTGAATGGGTGGTTTCCCTTGTGTTTTAAATCATATTTCATTATCACACAGTGGGATTCATGCATTGCCTTAGTTTCCATTTGACCCTATTGGTAGATTCCTCACCTTTGTGTTAGCTTTCATTATTGGTTGGTTCAGAGGGTTTCTATCGTGCACTAGCCACATCTTGTGTATGCTGGAAACGTGCTTCATTTGGGTTACTACATCTTTTCTCATCTGATTCCTTCCACATTATTAGCTTACGGGTTACACTCATGCTATATTGATGAAGGATGCCTTAATGCCTTCCTTCTAGCAGATGTTTTCCCATCAACTTCAGCTCATTTCTCTGGGAAAGAGATCTAGAGTCCATTTTGCAATCATCAATGGCAGATTCATTTACTATCGATAGTGTGAAATATCATTGTATCATGATTGATAGATTCTTTTAAGTGTTCGACTACATCTCATTTATTCACACTTGTTCGATTGTACTGGGTACCTTGACTCTCATCATTATTATCGGTGAGTAGTCTCATGTTTGTTAACGATATACATAAAGGACTAGTAAGCAAAATATTTATCACATGGTCGACTTTAGGTCATTCATTGCCATTGTGTATAAATGTACCATGACGGTCGGTGAAGACCTCGGGTTTGCATCAGCATGTCTTGGTTCACTTATCAGTTGCACCTGTTTCTACTAGTTGATACCATCCACATTATATGTTGTAGTTCCTTACAGTGACATTTTATATGCTGGCACTCAAGTTGTAGTATGGTACCATTTATTCCATCATGTTCACTTGGTACTATTTGGATCAGTTTCTTGACTTCAGTGATCAACTTCATAATTTAGCATCATTGATCAGCTCTTTATATGTGATATTTAGACATGTACTTTCTTGACTATGATCAGATGATCCATTATGTATTTTTAGTTCCTTTATACTTGTATACATATTGGATCTGACTTTGTATTTGACATGCAGACATGATTTATTATTTCTGAGCATGGGCATGCTTGCCTCAGACAACAATTTCTTTCTGATCTCTTTCAATGGCTTGGCAGGCTAAATTTTCATGAACTCCTCCTCGTTCTCAACATGATTCCTTCCATACACTTAATACATATCGGCCATCATGTACCCCTTCTGACCTCATATATTAGGGGGCATCTATTATAGCACCATTTACCACTCATGGTAGATCTGATGCTCTGATTATGGCCTAGGGAAACCATTCCTTCCAGACTTGGTCCAAAATCTAAAAAACTATGTTTTATTCCCTATATGCTACTTTTCCCTGTGATAAAAGTGTGTACATGCGGGTCAACAGATACCAAACCCATGTACATATGTTAAAACACTTAAAAAAAATAAATTTCCTTAGTTTCGAGCAAAGTTCACAGGTTTTACTTGTTACTTACCTCCTATTTCTCATGGCCCAACTGTTTCCCAACTAAAAAAACTAATTTGGAGAAGTATAAATAAACCTCCATGGGAAGGCCTTAAGGGAGAAGATATGAGATATTGATAATATAGTGATATTATCCTTGATCGAGTCTGATGAATCCTTGTGCCTCCTACACTCCCCAAAGCTTCAGGAAACCCTCGTTTCCTTCTTATAGATATCCTTCATATTTCTTGAGATATCCATGTATTAGTGATGGAGGAAGATTGTTGAAGGCTAGAAAAGGACGGATCCAGAGGATGGTTCCCCTTGGAGCCAAAAAAGGACTCAGGTTGTATTTCTCCACTTTACTTGTAGCTAACTTCAATAAAAGGAATGATGTTCTATTTCTGATATTAAATGTGTTTATGCATCAAGTTATGTTGGAATTAATTTATGAATCTTATATTGATGTATAATTTTTCATTCATTTATATGGTTTAAAGTTAATATCATGAACATGCTTTGTGTTTCTACTGTTTTGTATGTTCCATTTGAATAATTTTTATGTTTCAATAACATCAGGAGAAGTTGAGGGTTTGCACCCTGCGGGATCTACCCAAATGAAGGACATCCAGGTAAGGACACTCCTACACAGTTTAATAGAATAAGCATTTTGGCTAATTGCCTGAGAATTTCTTGTTTTGGTTTTCCCTCTACTCTGTTGGGGTTCTTAACCCAAAGCCCTAGGGTGGTTTCACCCGCAACATATTTACCAAATATTATAATCCTTTTATTCTGGTATCTTTAGCTAGGGAAGACATCTTTTCTAGCTTGACTTGTGAATGAATATTGTTTAAGGAAGCTTGTAGTTTCGATACTACCATGGAAGAACTTGTTAATGAGGAATAGATCATCTCACCTACTTCCTTATGAAGATCAATTTGATCTATTTGATGAATCTGCATTGTGTCAAAAGAAAATATAGAAGTCTTATAATCCTCTACACTTTTAGGTATTGGAACCTTTGGCTCAAGGATTGCTAAATTAAATTTCCATCTATCAAGGTCAAGTGAAAATAACAATCTAGTTTGAGTAGTGGAAAACTATTTCTAAAACCCAAAATATGTAGAATTTTTCAATGCTTCATTCTTCTTCTTCATCTTTCTAAATCTTGCAAAAATACTATGTTGATCTAAATAAGGAGAAGAAGGAGAATCTAAAACTGTTTCTTCATCTTATTGAAGAGAATACATAGGCTCGATTATGGTATCAATGTAGTGAGCTCCTATAGATTACTTACCTATGATGACTCTTCTTCTACATTCATTATTTTCCTCCTTTTGAAAAATTTAAATTTCATTGGTCCATGACTTGAACCTATAGGATACATACTCTCACTAGGTCTTTTCAATTCTTTTTCTTTCAACCTTGGGGTCTCTAGAGCTATGTGACTAGAAATTTTCTCCTATGTCTCCTACAAGGTGTTTTCCTCCCATATCTCCTAACATGGATACTACTAAAAAAATTTATAGATGAAACTATTCCCAGAAGGTCATAATACCAGTTGAAACTCAACTTAAATTTCATTATTTTCAATAAATTGTCAACTTCCTTTTCTATTGCTATGGTAATAACTATAAAGGGACCCACTTGTGCCTTTAACTTAAATTTATCCTTTTTCTTCCTAGAAACAAAATTAATTTCATCCATGTTCATCCTTTGCCTAATAAATTCAAGAGAAAAAATTATCATAGGCACAAAAACTGGCAGCTTGTATGGAGGCAATTCACAACCATAAACTCAGATTTCTGTAAAATTTTGGTAAAGATACCAATCTCCTACTTTTGATTGTTCACTGAGATGTAAAATCCTTTTGATTTCAGTGGATATCCTAGGAACTGCATCACTGCTAAGAAGACACAATGATATATATAAAAATTGATCAACAAAATCGTTGAAAGAATACTCCTTTAAAAATTTTCCTGACCAATGAAGTCTAGTGGATAACTGATGTGGCCTTCCCTATGAATCCAAATTTTGTAATGGAATTTTGAATCTTTTTGACTGGTGATACAAGAATATATATACCAAAATTGACTGATGTTTGAAAGACCCCTCAACACTAAACTTTAGAAATTGTTCATGGATAACATCTGATAAAAAATAGCAAAAATTAAAGAAAACTAAGGGATTTTTTCTAGATGAAAATACTAAGAGGAATCATAAAATGACTTCATCAAATCACTGATAATATTGGTATCCTGAAAGACAACAAACCATGGAAACAACTTGTCTAGACATTTCTGGAAAGATGGCATAAGAGTATGGTGGATTTATCCGAGGTAATTCATAATTTTCATGAAGAATGGACTCGAAAATATGGGCTCGCTACTGAAAGGTAAGTTTTTAATAAATTTTCATCAAAGATTTAATTGAAAAGGGATCGAGAGGACTCTAAGGTTTTATCTACAAAGCTTGACAAATTGACTCTAGGGTTACAGAAAACAAGATTCCATTGTTTCAAGAAACTATGGCCCTTTGACTTCGAAAATATGTTCTTTCACACCAAGTGATGAATTCAGAGAAGTGATGGGTTTGAGGGAAGACGAATTGGGGAAACATGGACTCATAGAAGTATAATTCATTGCTAGCATCTTCCAATTTTTGAAATTCCCAATTAGGACTTCATAAAGGTCAAACTCACACAAGGTTTCTACAATCTTAAATTTGGTATCAACAAGGGGAAATTCATATAAATTGGGTACAGGGGGTAGAATTTGACTTTCCACAGTTATTTTGGATTTCCCTTTCTGACTTGCCATTTTAGAAAATTAAATAAAATAGTATGATTAAGGGAAATACCTGGTGAATTTGTGACTGGTAGCATTGGTAGTTGTTGCAATTGGTCGATTTGGTGTCACAGAATGTTCTGGCTAAGAATGGAAGATGGATGATCAATAGATTGATAGCATTGATATAAGTTTATCATGTTTTTACAGTTGTTTTATTTCAATAACCATTATTGGTGCGACTGCAATTAATAGCTAGTGTTTTCCCCTACAATGTCCCAAGCTGAGAGGAATTGATGGAGGTAACCACATACCAAGATTTTAATTTAGTAGCTAGCCCTACCAAACGAGAGAGAGATCTTTCTATGAGATCATAGCCAAAGAAGTGACTAGAATTAAGAGGATTTTAGGCTAGATATGCTAGGCTCGGATAGGTTTTGAAAATTTAAGGTTTTAATGCTAGACAAGGGATGAAAACCAGGTAACTAGGTCAAGGGATCAAAAGGGTAACATCAACAAAGATATAGAGGAACAAGGTAGCAATATTTTTGTGATATTTTAGGGTTTTTCAGTGTAGTGTAGTGTTAAGAAGAAATAAGGGGTCTTAATGAGCATATATATCATGAATTCATTAAGCAAGAAAGAAAATAATACATAATGATATTTCCATCAAAATACAACTTTATGAAAAGAATTTTACTCATAAACTTAAGGAAAAACCATTGAAGAACTGATGAATTAAAAGAGAAGATTAATATCTTTCATATGAAACTATAATAGATAAAATACAATATCACAAACTCACTACACATGAATTCCTAGATAATAGCTGCAAATGTTCCTTTGATTTCATGAAATTGCTCAAACACAAGCTACAAGATTTCTCTCCTCAAATGTCCAACCTTTCTCTCTAATTGAGAGAAAATGATATATATATATATATATATATATATATATATATATATATATATATAGATATAGATATAGATGAATTCGCAAGAAAAGATATTGACTTGAAAAAAAGCATTAGAAAAAACCCTAGACTGATGGCGGCCATGGCAAACATTACCAGCCCTGCGACAGTCGGTTTGGGACGCAGGAAATCGGTTATCAGCTCCATTACATCGTCGTCAGGCCGATTTGGGTTGACTGGTTTACGGAGCCCGGGATACGTGTATAACAAAGGTACCAGACATTGCTCTTTCGCCCAAGTGCAGAGGAATACTCAAGCATTTGGCAATGGCTGTCGAGGGCTTGATATGATGGCAGGCACGGAGATATTCTTTGACAGACGCAACTGGAAATGTAACGGGACACAGGATTCCATTACAAAGCAGGTTACAGAACTGAACAACACAAAACCTGAAGACGAGGTTAGTATCTCCACCGGATCTAGCGCCAAAACCAACAGAGGTGGGATGCATGGGGCGGATCTGTCCCCTCCTGCTGAGATCAGATACAAACAGACCAGATCTGAACTGGATCTACCCATTTCTGTAGCAGCAACCTCAGCAGATCCAAGTTTCCAATTATTTTTAAAGCCCCCTTCTGGGAAATCAACCCTAATCTGGGTTCAAGCTTCAGACAAAGTTTCAAAACTGAAGAAAGACATTGCCAACCACATTGGCCTCCCGGAAGGATACCAACATCTGCTCTTCGAAGGCAGATCAATACAAGATCACAGGGCAATTGGCCAATACAACATTAAGCCCGGATCTAACATTATTGTTAACATGAGACTTCGGGGAGGTGCAGCAGCCAAGGGTCCATGGAAACAAACAGAAGGGGGCAGTGGATCAAAAGCTAAACACAGCCCAGATCCACAACAACAGCACAAAAGTGAAGGAACATCATATAAGCACATTCTTCAGAGGGGAAAGCCTACACCTACAGTCCCACAACAGGCTGGCACAGAACCTAATGCATATATCGTGGATCAGCTGAACTACACACCTGAACTAACAATAGACACAGCAGAAGCAGAGGAGGTACGTAACATATACGAAAGACAAGCTCTCATCTGTCGTTGGAACGGTTTTTGGCCAAAACCCATGGAGCTATTTCACTGGATTTACACAAGATGGTCTCTTGATAGTGAGATCATGCTCTGCTCCAAAGGTTTTTTTATTGTCAAACTTCCATCCGAGGAGGTCAGGGCCCTAGTAATTCAGAAGGGACCGTGGTTTTGGGGATCTTCAGGACTCTTCATCATACCTTGGACCCCAGATTTTGATGCAAACACCTACATCATCTCCAGGGTACCAGTATGGGTCAGACTACATAACCTCCCTGCACACTTTTGGGACCAAAAGACGATTGCATGCATCGGGAACTTATTGGGTAGATATATTAAAATGGATACAGAGCGAACGGCAGAAGCAATCTATACTTTTGCAAGAATATGTGTGGAAATAGATCTCAGCAAAGGTTTACCGGACCGCATAGTACTGAAGCATAAAGAGTTCAGCTGGATGCAAATAATAGATTATGAAAATACAGCTTTCCGATGCAGAATTTGCCGGCAGACAGGGCACTTATAAAATACCTGCCCAAAATTCAAAAAGGACAGCCAAAGAAGGAGGAAATCTGGCAAGAAAAAAGGGTGGACATTCCCACCACCAGATCCGGAGGAAGAGGAAGAAGAGGAGGAGGAAATGCCCACCCCCAATGAAAACAGCACAACAAAACCGCAAGAACAAATGCCCATGGAATCGCAACCGGAAAAGGCTTTAGACACATTGGAACTCAGTGGAACCAAAAGGCAGCACAAATCGGACACATCAGACTCCGACAAGGAAATCCCACGACCCGAGGAGGAAAACCCATTACAACTCATACCCATGCATCCCGCTCATGGCGAGTGGTGCAAGGTAGAGAAGAAAAGGGGGAGGAAAACTTGATCTTTCCCCCATCAATGATCATAGTTCCAGGCATGGATTATTTTACAACAATTTCTTTATCTTCTTTTTATGTACTTGACACTTGTGTCAACCTTTTTCGTCAGGCTACATAGCCTTGTCTAAGCAATGCTTCAGCATCTACAAAATGTAATTTTCAAAATTAATGAAAATGACGATTTTTTTCCAAGTGAAAAAAAAAAGATATATATATATATATGCAAAATTAAACAGTTTCCCCACCCTTAGGGGTCGAATCCATGAGTGGTGGAAATAGTTCGCAAGAATATCTCAACCAACAAATGAGATTGAGAAGGTTGAATACAAACTCTTCATTTAGACTTTGATTCAAGTTTTTTCTCATTAATGAGGCCTAAATTATCATAAAAACAACTTACTAATATAATTTACCAATAATTACATTATCTAGACATTGAAATACTAAAATTACATCACCCTTTTGAATTTTATGAAAGTCGAACTAGGAATTTAAAAAAAAATACACAGTTAAAATTTAATAAAAATCTAAAAAATTCCTATTTGCGTAGAGAGATGTTGGAGGCCATTTTTGAGTGCCTTTTGGAAGTCCAAATCTAGATCTGAAGCCTGTTCTGGAAATATGGGAGAGTTCATATGCCTTTAGAGTATTTGTGCACTCAAAATGACCCATTTTTGGCTGAGATATGGCCATTCTCCCAAGGTGTCTCCAGGTGCACAATGAAATGAAAAAAGAGAGGCAAAAAGGTGATTTTTGGCCTCTTTTTTGCAAATTTCTCAAAAAATGAGCCCTGGACTAGGAAAGTAGGAAAATGGGTTTTGAGAGGGGGTCATAATATTTCCAAAAATGTTTATTTTCCATCATTTGGAGCCCTCAGGAAGAAGCATGGCATGAGCTCGTTGCTCACCTAGATAGAAAATTGCCAAAAATTGTAAATTTGCACCAGTATGCACCAAGACACAAAAATTTCTCCAAATTCTCACAAAATTTGTCCAAATATGCCTAATGAGGTGTCTTATGCAAACATGGGCATCAACAAGCAACTCTAACTTTCCCATCTCCTTTTGGCCGATTAGGGTTTCCTTGAGTTTGGCCTTCAACTGCTTGATTCTGACCTTGACAACCTCATTCATTGTGTAATAATGGATGGCCATATTCATTTGAAACTTTTTATCCATGTTAGCCTTGTAAAGGAGCTTCTCAAGGTGGAAATTTATCTTTTCAAGCCAAAACTCCTTGTATTCATTTATTTCCATGGAAATGCTCTCCTCAAAGGTAAATTCTTCCATTTGTGGCCTTTGTTCTCTTCTAGGTCTAGGTTCATGCCTTTGAACTATTTTTTGCCATGGTTTGGTATGCATGTATCTTGAGAGATGGCCTCCACTAAAAACATGAAATCAGTCCCTACAATGGTGATATTTTCTCCCTTCAAGGTGAGGGCAAATATACTTGTGAGATGTTCATGGTAACCTACTTCCTACACTCTTTGACAAAACCCTAAACAATTGACATCTTCAAATAATTTCATGACAAATGGGGAGGAGGTGATTTCATTGCAATTAGAGGGCTAAAATCTTAGTATATTCCCCCCTTGTTGTACCTCCTCTTCTCTGATGGTGATGAGTCAAGCTCCATACTTCAAACCTTAGGTGAAAGGCAAGCAAAAACAGTGGAATTTGCTGTTGTGGGGGAATGAGGTGGTATGATGGACTTAGGAGTTGCATAAATTTTTAAGTAAATTTAGGAGGGTAGGGGAAAGAAGGAATTTTTGGAAATGAGTGAAGGGAGGGGGTGGAAAAAGCCAAAACATAGGCCTACCCTAGAAAGAGATAGGGTAGACTAGGGTTTAGAGGAAAATGATAGAAAATGAGGGGATAAGGCTTTGTGATTGATGGAGATGGTGTATTAGCTGAAAATATAGGTGTAGGGACAAGTAATCTAGGGTTTAGCGAAAGAATTTATCATTTGAAGATGAAAACCATGAAAATCATGTAAACCCTAGGAGAAGAAGTATTTGATCAATTTCTTTACATATGAGGCAAAGGAGAGCATGAAAATGATTAAACGTACTTGTTATAGAGCTTGGAGGATGAAATGACTGAAGAGGATCTTTTAAAAATAGATTTTAGTGGTCAAACACCAATTCTAGAGAACTTTGCCCCATGTGCAGTGAAGGCTTCCTATGTGCAGTGTGTTGTCCAGGTGCACAACGTAGGTCTCTCTGCCCAGCGAGCTATCTTCCAACCCACTTTTGGAGGCCTTAAACTATTCAAAGTGAGAAATTGATAGCTCGTTGGAAATATCTTGAAGTATGATACAATATGGATGCTTCAAGAATGTAATTTTGACACTCCAGAAGGGAGAAAAAATTATTTTCCCAAGGTCACTCCAAAAACGCAGGGTGCCTCTGACAAAAGCGTAGTGCTAACTTGTAGAGAACTTTTTACTGACTTCCTGGAGGAGTTGCGGGTTTAAATTAGTATGGTTGAAAATATTATGATGTCTGCTACACAATAGAGTTCTTAAGCACTGACAACACCTGCTTCAAATCCCTAAAAAAATATCTTGAAGTTAAGTTGTCCATAAGTGAAGCAACTCTCCCGTAGCAAGTGTAGTTTGGTAATTTATCTCTAACACCTGTGCATAAATAGAAGGAGGTTTTTATTCCTTTCCCTATCATTGAAAAAAACCTCTTTCATATTTGTAAAATGCTTCTCCATTTGGTCAAAAACATAATTTTAGGCAAAAATGTCCCTATGAGAAATGATGAGATGAGTTAGTGTACTGTAGCATTGTCTTATTTAAAATAAATCATTTACCTTTATATTTATTTCGCTTTCCCTAAGCTGCTAACTCCCTTTAACCACTGATTCACATGATGGACATGTTTTTGTTTTGACCTATGGTATCATGATGATACATGGAGTGAAAACCCTAGACCATGACCTAAAATGAGGAATTTAACCATTTCATGAGCCAAAACACTTGAACGAAGATATGATACCTCGAAGAAGACAATGACCATGATGAGTGATGAAAGTGAGTCGCATATGAATTTCTTGAGAGAGTGAAAATAACCCTAGACACACTAGCGAGTGACCCAATTTTTGTTGAAAAGCTATTTGAAACCATAAAAATTTGACCTAATACCCTAGTAAAAACCTTTGTAAGAGCACATTTGATCACCAGTGACTGACATGACGGACAGGCACTAACATTGGCTCTAGCTGGGGATGGAAGCTCCTTGGAGGTGTCAAGAACACCGTAGACTACGTAGCCTTATTCATTGGGCATGTATTCAAAATGCAAAAGACCAAACTCAAACTGAAAACTGACTGACTAACTGACCTTGACAAACAATAAACAAAACAAACTGACTGAACTTACTTATGGCAACACACCATCGAGATCTTAGGGAATTCACCTCAGGCTTCAAATCCCAATGATAACAAACCACCTGCTGAAGATGTATATACAATCATGTGTAATGATCCCTCCATTGTAACCAATCCAACAAATAGCTACTTATTTGAATCATGCTCACACTTTCATTGAATAGGTAGAAAAAACAAAAGATAAGCCACTCTGAGTGTGCACTGAACATATGTACATGATCGATATATACAATAAAATTCATCTCTTTTGATGACTGAAGCAAATTAGTATAATGATCTTGAATAATCTGAAAAGTTACCGTGTCTTGAAAGTTAGCAGAAATACAAGAACACCCTTCATTTTCCAATGCAAAAAAAAAATTCAGGATGAAAATGTTCATTAAGTTTTTCATTTGCATTAGGAAAAAGGGAAATTTTTTTCTTGAAAATCTTCATTTGAGGAAACCATGTCATCAATAGAAAAGATGTGCACATCCATAGGATCCGGGATAATCTCCTCTTCTTCAAAATAATCCTCATTTTTTGTACCTAGAGGAAGATCATCATGTGCATGAGGCTCTAAAACAATATCTCCTTTATCATTTCTCTCTTCTTCATCATCTACTTGCAATGTTTGATGACTATTCTCTTCCATAATTACATTGTCTGAAACCTCCACACACGCTAGTTCAAAATTATGATTTTGTTGACGGTGCTAGACCCACCAACATGTCAAGGGTATCTCCTTGGTAAGAAGTTCCAACTATACCTCAAATTGTTTGGTCTAGGAGTCCCAGCAGTGGGTCATAAGGTAATGCCTTGACCACGATGACGTACAGAGGCAAGTAAGATAACGCTGTCAATAGAAAGGGTGTGACTAATACAATGAGTCAAGGAAGGTGTATGAGAGGTTCTAACACTTCGAAGGGAGAAGGAGGTGGGTGAGTTCCATGTTGAAAGGTATCAGTCCCAACTCAGCTAGTAACACACAACACAAAAGGACATGTATAGCTTCCGGTGGATCAGTCCACTCAGACACAGTAGTCACATCATACAAGGTAAGATAACACGTATAACACTCATGGATCAGTCTAAGATGAGTGCGACAGTTGTTGCAGCAAGGTTCATGTGAAAGGTCTATCTAATGTCTGACAGAGCAGTCAACATAGATAGTGACAACATTAACAACATGTGCAACACATTAACAACAAGATTCATATAATTTCATACAAATCAATTTATACACAAGTATGTAAGTTAAACAACATATATCATCAAGGCAACTGAGCAGTCCAACTACAATAACAACATATGCATGAAAATGTGTTGGCTCTTATTATGTAAAGAAGTATAAATCTCAATCATACAATACATCCATGTAAACCTGCTAGCCCTAATAGTGGAATTTTATAGCCACATCTGCCTGCTCCTCCAAAGAGATGTAGTAGCTTCATGCAGTGGAGAATCCAAGGCATGTTACAATACTATCCAAGCTTTCTTCAAGATAATATTAGTAGAAGCTTGGTTGACCAAAAGCCAATATAATGAGTTATGAGGGACTGTTTATAGCAAAGAGTGGGGTGACCCTTGACATCCCCTTTGTGACCATTCGACTACCCTCATGACCCTTCACCTACTCTATGACTGTTACATCCTCTATTAAGACTTGAATTACAATTGACGTGACTCAACATTACAATGCACATGTACCCATGTGAATAATGGCTTGAACAAGCCAAACTAGACATCATTCAAACTTAGACAACCATAGAAGTCCAACAGCTTGACATCCTCATGCTAATCAATAGTGACATAATGATGCCAAGATTGGTAGTCCTTGATAGTGTCCATGTGTTCTGCTATGACATCCGTCTAAAACCTGAAGCTTGACTCCATAGCATCTGGATACACTACTCAAGCTCCTCTATCCAACTCGTCTGAGAGCATGCACATCATTATCCTCAATGTGGCCAGACTAGCAACATACTTTCACATGATGTCTGCACTAAAAGGCAAGTCTAGGCTGGTAGCGGTGTGCATCAACTCCTTGAAGTATGAGTCAAGCTCCTGTCAAACTTGCTTCTTTGTCTTCTCCTGGTTGAGAGTCCCAAGTGATGGGATCACATGAGTGTGCACTATAACATCCATTATTTTGAATACTTGGGCATGGGAATCCTGTATGCTAGTGATGAGTTGCAGTAGGTCTTCATATTTCTGGATCTAACTCTAGATACGTGCTTGCAGCTCGACCACATTGGCCTTCATCATCTTTGGAAAGTGAAGTGGGGATCCATTGTACTTCATCATCCATGCTTGCATGTTATCAACAACAGCATGTATGTTCTTCAATATGCATGCTCTTCTTGCACATCATTGTTTCCATCCATGGAGATGGACAACTACTTGGTGCACGGTACCAAACTTGGAGTACAATGCTCGCATAGTTGTATCAAGGGAAAATACTTCATCTAGTATTTCTTTCTTCAATTCAGCTTGGGTGGACATTGTCACCAAGTCCACTACTTTCTTGGCCACCTATAGTTGCTTCTTCATTCGCTCATTCTCATCTATGAGGAAACAAACACTTGAGCTAGTGGCTTTGGCATACACTCTAGTTGCATTGGCAAAAGTGGCTAGATGCTTGTTTACATCAGTCATGATCACTTGTTCTTCAACTTCCACAGGGGATGTTTGGTCCTTTGTATTTGGTACTCTCTGAGATTGCACAACTCTATGATGAGATTCGTTAAAGGAGATGTTGTGCATCTCTACTTCTGGCTAACCACCAAGGATCTCATTGCCTCCTTGGTCATTTGAGACTTGCTCATCACCAGGATGCAATGAAGTGGGTGAGTCGACCTCTTTATCATGAGGCATGAGGTCAGTATCTTGTTTGAACTCTTACTGCTCCATGTCTGCATCCAACTGTTCGACTACTTATTCAATCTCATGATAAAAGTCTTGCCCTTGTAATGGTTCACCCTGTTTGCTTGGTGCGAGTCGTTCAGATGAATCAACTCCTTGTATAGGCACTTCTTTTTCTATCTGCACGTGATGCGTCCCCTATTATATCTGTTGCTACTATGCTTCCTTCTCCTGTTGGTGCAACTCTTGTTCTTTCTGGAGTTTCTCTCTTAGCTCATGCAACTCCTTCTTTGCTTCGTCCATTCTCTTCTTATCCCTCTGCCTTCGCGCGAAGTGCTTGTTGCACTACTGGCTCTTTCCCTGAATAGCCATAGTTTCTTTCTCTACAAGTGGATCTGCTTGAAACTTGTAGCTTTGCTCCTCCTCCATGTGGTCGACAATATTCCTCTTCCCTATGTTGCGCACAAGTATGCTTGGCTCTGCTGCATTTGTTGTTGCTGCCACTATTGGTGCTCTCCGTGATGCTGCTTCATGATGCTTTGCCAACCACTCAACGGCAAAGCCAACATGTTCATTGGGTCTGGAGTAATTGTGGCACTACCTCCATGAGTCCTCCGCAGCCCAATGACATGCCCCATGGATCCAATTGAACTGAACTCTCTCGCAGTGATCCTTCACAATGCAATGTGGGTCATATGGGTTGAAGCTTCAGAGGTTGAAAGAATACTTCCTCATCTATAATACTTCGACATCCACTTGCTTGATACTTTGGATCTCATATAACCTAATCCACAATGGAAGAGTAGGCAAAGGTGCCTTCTTATTCCATTGCAATCTAGCTGTCAATCCTACCGAGATGTGGTACACTACTTTCTGCATGACAAGCACATCTAAAGTGAACTTTGGCAGAACATGCGGATACTTCTCCACACTGAACACTCGGATGAGCGTGACAGGTAGTGAGGCATACAAATTTGCAATGCCTAGCAATGCCTTCATTGGTTCCTCTGACATGCAGGGTGGATCTTGTTCAAATATCAACCTGTACACTCAAGTGAAAAAATGTTCGGACAACCTTATGATCACTCCTCTGAAGCTGCATTTTGAAAACAGCTTAAAATGCATGTTCACAACAGTCTTCGCTAGTGACCATGCCCACTCCAAGCCTGAGAACTCATGTTGGGAATAGAATGCATCAAGAATATAAGCAGACATATAAATATTTGCATGCATACTATCGATTGATTGCCTAGCCTTCGTGACTTGTTCCTTCAGCTGGTGAGACAGTATGTCGAACCAATTGCATGGTATTCCTTCTCTAGCCAGTTGGTCCAATGCAATCACCCAACTCTGAGGAAAGGTTATAGTTCTTGCTTGACCACTCAGTCGACATGCAAATATGACCAAGTGTTGGTACGCCTTCCTAAATATATTTGTCTTGTAGATCTGGTTGTGTGTCATCCTGAAGTGAGCTAGCTCCTTTACTTAATCCTTAAGAATGTCTCTGGAGTGAGCTCTGTTGTTGGGAAAGTTGAATGGAGGGGTCATGACAGTCACCAGTTCAGACATCTAATACATCTCATCGTAATCTCGTGCCCAGAAGGTTTCAAGCTTCATCCCACTAACACTGCTCAAGGTCATTGTCTCGAGGTTAGTGTGAGATGATCCAGTGAATCATGTCTGCGCATGGGAACACAAGGTATCTGCATGAAATCTGGTACAAGCCAGACTTGTGAATGTTCACGTACACCTGACAGTCTTTAAGGTCTTCACCAAAAGTGCTTGCAAATGCTTCATTAACCTCTTGCCACTTCAGTTTGATGTCCTTATCTAGATACAGCTTCATATCTTCATAGATCGACAGACTAGAGGACACCTGCTCAACCACTGCTCTAATTGCAACTCCATCAAGTCCTGCAAACCTATTCTCTTGGAAGCCATTGGGACAGATGGACCTGAAAGATCTAGAAAAAAGCAGCATGCATGGCAAGAAATATGTTAGTGGAAACAAAGCAAATCCGGGGGAGGACACAACACATACTTGGGAAACTGATGAGAAATATTGCACAAATTTTACTGTGAGGTTGGGTGAATGGCTGCCAGAACTGCACATGAGGCAATCTGGTTTTTCTGGGAGGTAATACTAGTTGTTGGATCAGCGAAATGTGCAATCCAATCAGGCAACTGGATTATGGGATTGTGCAATGTGAAATTCTAGCTAGGAATGACTATTGGCCTAGGGATAGATTTGTGCAATTTCTTGGGCCAAGAAGTAATTTTCCTCCATAAATGTGCAAAACATTCCTGGAGACTAGTGCAGATCAAGAATGCACATTTCTAGGGAGGAAGGTGAAACTTCCCTCCCAGATTGTGAAATTCAGCCTTGGTGAAGGCAGAGCCCGAGACAAGGTTTTCCTAACTCGCTGATGGACAACTAAAAGCAAATAAAACAGTAAACGCATGGCGTCACTAAGTCATAGAAGAAGTGATTGATAGTGCATGCAAAACATGAATGAAATATTCAACAAACAGATCAACATGCATGTGGGTGAGGCAGTTCGTCATTTGAGTGAACATCCGTGAAAAATAGTTTCATGCATGCGATACCAATGAGATAGTAATGAAATTTAGAAAAGATCTAGGAAAAGCTAAAATACATGTAAATGATAGTAGGCATTCAAATAAATCAAGCAAACAACACAAACACAAGCGAATACACAAAAAGAGACAAAAATGCTGAAAAATACTAGTTGAGGCCACTTACCCATGAATAGCTAAGCCAGATATGTCTAAGAGTCCTGGATGTGTTGTTGGATGTCAGAGCTCCAAGATCGATGTGAATGAATGAGCTCTAATGTGTCGAATAAATAAGTTTGGTCTCAAGACGCGCATGCCAGAAATCTAGGAAAAAGAAACACTTAGAGGGAAAATTCTAAAACAACTTTGCATGTAACCACCGACTACTAAAAATATATTCCTAAATCATGGGTTGTCTTTTTCATGTTGTCTCTTGCTATTTCGGGAAGATCAAGTCATGCATGCATGCAACTCAAGTTTCCTCGGTCCCGGGTGGAACTGGTCAACCAGACTGTCCATGCATGCAAGTGCTCAACTGCTTGGGAAAAATGCGCATTCCTTGCTAGGAGATGGGCTGGCCACCTAGTAGGTTTGTGCAATTCCTGGGCAGAGTAGCTGACTACTTCCCAAATTTGTACAAATCCTGGGCTAAGCAGCTTGTTGTTGGGAAAATTTGCACAAACTCTGTTGGGAGGGTTGGCTCGTAGGATTGTGCAATCCTAAAGCCCAGTAGGCTGTCAGAGAGGATTGCACAATTCCTAGAGGGAAGGCTAGTTTCCCTCCAGAAATGCACAATTTTCAAGGGGAAGCTACTCAACCTGCAGTTGCACCAAGTCTGGGTGAGCAGCCTATGAGGGGAATGGATCAACTTTGATCGACAGGCTACCTTTGTGCGAGGAAAACATTGAAGCTTGAGTACTTGATAAAGCAATACAAAGTGTTGTGTAAGGTTGGTAGGGAGGCTCCAAAATAAGTTAAGGAAAAATTTTGGAGGGTGGTTGTCACTGCTACAACACTTGGCGACACACTGGTAGAACTCCAACTCTCTGCATAGACCTTGTTTGTGAAAAGAAAGTCTAACACCTCTGAAAGTATTGTTCAGTTCTTAGCTCTTCTTGGTTTCACACTAACTTGATTGTAATATGTAGCATCTGCCAAACCCTTGGTCGATTGTATATAGGTGCACAAGGAGTATAGTCATCAGAGTCTTAGTTTCATCTCTGGTGTTGCTCCACTGCCAGTAGGCCTGGACAGTACCTCGATAGAGTCACATAGGAACACAAACATGGCTCCGCTACCAGCAGGCCTAGTCAGTACCCTAATGGAGTTACTTGCATCACTTGCCTACGCAGGAAGTGTTTCTCTTCTTTTGCCTTATTCATTTTTCATTTTGAACTTTTTTGACTTTTAATTTTTTCATTTTCATTTTCACTATGCATAGCACTTATTCACTTTAGAGTCGGAAGAGGGATCACAACTTATTGAGAGCAAAGGAGGTTGTTCTAGTAGAGAAGTAGTTTATTGTATCTCCAACGTGCCTGTTAAGGTTTTCCCCCTCACCTTACTCTACTTGACTGAACTGACAAGGGTTAACCCAAAAACAACAGACTAGAGAAGGTGACACTAGTTAGTGTGCAAGAATTATGTTTTCACCAAGGTTCACTTTGAACAATACGTATTTTCCTTCAATGTATCATGGACTAAAAGTAAAAATATCATCGCACAGAGGCAATATGACAGATAACCAAGTAGTATTAGTTGTACAACCCCTCTTGTACTTTACCCAGATCGTTTCAAGAGTCATACATGGTTTCATGCAAAACTATCCTAAGAACGAAACAAGTGAACTGAAAAACATCAAAGAAAAGAAAAAGCAGAAGAAAAATTGAAAGAAAAGAACAAAGCAAACAAGCAAGCAAGCAAACAAGAAAACAAAGCATATAAGAAAACAAGCATGCAAGAAAACAACTGAAAGCAAACACAACTCCTACTCCTACACTAACGGTGCATGGGCCTGATCACATGAAGTGATACTTCCAATGCAACCACTGGCATATTGGTAGACCCAAGTTGATGAAGGCTTGGTCTGCGAGCAAACTAGTTTTGTGAACTAGCAAGCAAGAAAGATATAACAATGAAGACAACCACACTTCGTGTTTCAAAGTGCCCACAGTAATAAGTGAGTGCAAGTGCATGACAGAAAACCCATGGACTTATCATGGTGTTGTGTGACACTACGTGCAACTTTGAAGCATAAGCACACCCTTAACTATGACATGCAAGAAAACAAAAGAAACAAAGATAACTTGCATCGCGCATGAGTGCTTGCAATGTAAGACTCCTCCAATGCATGAGAAATGGGATCGTGAAGCTCGAGTGGAGGAGGTGTGATCTGTGTGTGAGATGGATCTTCAATGCATACAGATGAGTGATGAGGAGCCTTGGTTGATTGAACAGTTTCATGATCGGAAGTGAGACTAACCCCAAGAGAGCGAGGGCCTGACATAAACATCAGCTTGAGCTAAAGTGCCTCGACAATCTTGGGTGTCTCAACTCCATCATCAGGTAGATCATCATACACTGGTGGCTTCAAAAGATCAACTACGATAGATTCATGATTGTGATAAAAAAAGAAGAAAATGGATCGCAACTGCCATGATTAGAAAAATCAATGAATTCCTCGACATCCTCATGATCAGATGAATCAAACAAAGGGGTAGATGAAAAGCAAACAAACTCATCCTCTGTGTTTCCGGAAAAGACAGATGAAGGATGATCCAGTTGGATATTGGTGGCCACTCACCAATTCCACTTGGACCACCACCATTGTTTCTTTCAGTTTTTCAGTTTCCTTAATTATAGCACAATTTACTATTTTTAGTAGTTTTTCGTGTCTTGAACTTCTGGAGCCATTTTGAGGCCCTAAATGACATTTTTTGGGAAATCTAGAAGAAACAAGGATCCATGGACTGATGTTTCTCTTCCTAAAGTGGTAGTCCTCAGATAGATATTTCTAACGAGGTATTGTACACATCAAACGCAGATCATATGCCAAAGTTACGATCCTGGGAAGTTGATGTACCAATTTAACCAAAACGGGGCCCATAGTTTGGCGCTTCATCTCCTACGGTTAGGTTTTTCGATGTTTAGGGTTTTCCATTATTTCTCAACAATAAATAGGCCTTTGAGCCCCATTGTAAGACAATTCAGAGGCATGTATCCACCACATCTCTTCTTAGAGATAAGCTACCATCGCCCTAGCTAGTTTATTTCCATTTCTGTTTGTAAGCATATTTCAATATTTTACAGTAATGAAATGAAGTATTATTTCTGTTGCATCTCTATATGTATGGTTATATCTATAATTTGTTGCGTTCTGATTTAAATCTAGATCAGCGGTATTAAAGCAGTCCGCTCTTTCTCTATCTATCTTTGCATGTCCCCAGCGAAGTCCAGATATAAAGAGTTAGGGCTTGAACTGGTCGAACCTTTGCAAGACCAGCCTCAAAAATCCCGACAGCCTCCCATGGCAGATGAAAAGAAAGATGAGGAGCTAGGAGATCCTAGCAAAATCTTGCTCGAAGAGGCCCTCGAGTGACAAAGGAATGTGATTATGGACAACTTTTCCCAGCTCCTGCAGCAACTACCCAGGGGCAACACATCTACTTCCAGCAGCTACTCTAGAAGCGCCACACCATTTAAGGTACAAGTTAATTTTGACATTCCCATATTTGAGGGTCAGATAGATGCAGACACCATAGATAAATGGTTAAATCTGCTAGAAGGGCATTTTTCTATTCATGATTTTTCCGGCTGGGAAAATATTACTTTCACTCTTCTCAAAGCTGCCCCCCCATATCAAGGACTGGTGGGAAACCTACTGTGAGCAAAAGGATGAAAGTACGTCATCACTATTTTTAGCCACACCCACTTGGAATTCATTCTAGGGTGCCATCAAGGAGCAGTACTACCCTATTGAAAGCTATGAGGATCAATACATCAAGTGGACCATGTTGTGACAGGGAAGGGACCAAGATGTGCCATAGTTTACCAATATTTTCCATACCCTTCACACAAAGTTGGGTATCAAGGATTTAGAGCAGCATTTTGTACTCAAATACTGTGACTTCCTGCACAAGTACATCCAGGAAGAAATAGAATTCCTGAGCATCTCCTTGCTTGGCACGACATACCAATATGCTGTCAAGATTGAGAAAAGTTTAAGAGCTCCACTCACAACACAAGTGAGTGTTGGGCCAAGAAGTCATTGGTGGGCGAGCTAAAGGTTTCAGAGTCAAATGCATGTTCCGACTCTGATTCAAAACTCGACAAGGGGAATGACAAAGGGAAGAAAATTATCGATGTGGAGCCCAATGCCACCGTTTCCACCACGAAGATCCAGAAGGAGGAACTCGAATATCCAGAGGAGGACAAGTGCCTCTTCCACTCCCAAATGTGGATAAAGGGCTCCCTGCTATAGTTCATTGTCAACAATGGGAGCCAAAATAACCTCATTTTGGCAGAGGTCATGAAGTGGCTGGGCTTACCAACCACAACACATCCACACCGTACACCATTAGGTGGCTTCACCAAGGATGGGATTTTCACATGAGCCAACAATGTCGCCTTCCATACAACAACAAGCCCTTCATGGATGTGGTATTGTGTGACATTTCTCCCCTTGATGTTTACGATGTATTATTAGGCCAACCATACTTGTGGAAGCGACATGATGTGTATGAATCAAGGCCTCATGTTGTTATTGTTACTTAGGGAAATAAGTTGTACAGGATACTCAAGGTAGAGCCGCTTACCACCATCTCTTTGGTTACTACAAAAAAATGCAGTCAGCTCATTTCCAAAACTGGGAAATTTTTTTTCCTGATGATTTGCCCTCAAGGAGAGAAGAAGACGATGGCCACGACCTCCAGACAGGGCCCCTCCACATGACAATTACAGATGGAAAAGGTCATAGAGGAGTGCGAGGACATCTTCACCTCCCTCGCAAGGGTTCCTCTTCACTTTCAAGTCAAGCACTCCATCGACCTAACCCTAGGTGCGTCGCTTCCCAGTGGACCAATCTATTAGCACTCCATTTTGGAGAATGATGAAATCAAGAGGCAGATTCAGGAGCTGCTGCAGAAAGGTCACATTTGTTTGAGTTCATCGCCCTGTGGAAGCCCGATCATGTTGGTACAGACGAAGGATGGGACTTAGAGACTTTGTATTGATTATCAAGTGTTGAACAAGAACACTGTCCATAAAAGGTACCCGATCCCATAGATTGATAACCTCCTGGACCAACTAAAGGGGGTAAAATATTTCAGCAAGATCAATTTGAAGTCAAGATATGACCAGGTACCAATCGAGCCCTTTGATGTGTGGAAGACTACCTTCAAAGACAAGGAGGGCCTTTTCAAATGGTTGGTTATGCCTTTCAGGTTGATGAATGCTCCCGCAACCTTCATGAGGCTAATGGATGACATCTTGCGGCCATTCACTAACTCATTTGTAGTGGTATACTTGGATGACATCTTGATCTTCAGCCAGATTTGGGAAGAGCACCTCCACCACATCCGACAAGTTCTTTAAACACTATGGCAACACAGGTTATGTGCCAATTTGGAGAAATTCACTTTTGGCATGACCCAAGTTTAGTATATGGGATACATTATTGATGAACGAGGGGATGCATGTGGATCCAGCCAAGATCCAAGTCATTTGGGATTAGCCATCTCCACCTAATTTGACAGAGCTCTACAGCTTTATGGGCCTTGCCAACTTCTACAATAGGTTTGTGTTGAGATTTTCTCATATCACTTGGCCCTTGAGTCAAGTCGCCAAAGGAGGAGCGAAAGAAAAATTCTTTTGGTCTGAACCTCAACAGAAGGAATTCACAGAGTTGAAACATCACCTCTGCTTGGCACCAGTTCTCGCATTACCAGGCTTGCAACAACCATTTGAGGTCAAGACAGATACCTCTAACTATGCTATTCAGGCAGTCCTTATTCAAAATGGGCATCTGGTGGCATATCATAGTGAGACACTTTTAGACACAGTCTAGAAGTATCCCACTTATGACAAAGAGATGTATTCCATTGTGCAAGCCTCCAGAAAATGGAAGAATTACATTTTGGTGAAGGAAACGGTCATCCACACAAACCACCAGCCCCTGTAGTTCATACAAACCCAAGGGAAATTGCAGAATTATCACCATTAGAACTGGTCCACATACCTGCAATAGTTCCACTTGAATATCAAGTATAAGAAGGGCAACACCAATAATGTTGCAAATTGCCTCAGTCGACCACCGATCATGGCGTTAACCACCATGCTCAACTCTTGTGGGCACGAGACTTCTGATTGGCCACTTCTCTACAAAAGAGACCCAAAATTCGACCACACATACCACACACTCTTGAAGGGTCAACATATTCTAGATTTTCACCTCTAGGATGCCCTTCTATTCCACCTGGGTCACCTTTTTGTTCCTTCAAGTGAGCATGCCAAGATGATTTGGGAAGCACACTACAGTCAGGCTGCTGGGAATTTCAGGGTCGAGAAAATGGTGGTAGTACTGTAGAAGTATTTCTATCGGCCGAATCTTCGACAGGATGTCAAAAAGTACATCAAATCATGCACTGCCTCCGTCATCGCCAAACCAACTATTAAGAAGCAAGGCCTCTATACCCTGTTACCTACCCCTAGTCGACCTTGGGAATCCATCTCCATGGATTACATGTCAAGCCTTCCTTCTACTAAGCATGGAAATGACTATATTTTTGTGGTCATCGACGGGTTCTTGAAGATGGCCATTATGGCAGCCTACAAGAAGAATATCATAGAAAAAGCCACTGCTAAACTTTTCTTTGAATGAGTGTGGGTACACTTTAGCATCCCACAGTCTATCAGCTCAGATTAGGATAGCAGGTTCCTCAATACATTTTGGTCTACTCTGTGGTTGATGCTAGACACCAAACTCACTAAGCCCACAACCTTCCATCCCCAAACTGATGGCCAAACAAAGGTTGTCAACAGGAGTATCATACACATTCTGTGCATGTACAACTCAAAGCATCCATGCACATGGGATAAGAGCCTCCCCTATGTTCAACACAGCTATAACTAGGCTCTCCACAGCTCGACTGGCCACAACCCTTTTCAGGTGGGCTTGGGATTCCAGCCACTATATCCCATTGATGTGGCCATGCCATTTGCAGCTACTCAGGCAGATTCGGCTCATGTCAATTCCGAAACAAATAAGGCAAACAACTTCATTGAGCACATCCAACATATTTTCCAGTAGGTCCATGACATTTTGGAGAAATCAAATGCCAAGTACAAGCAACAACATGATCAACATCGGGTGCCACAAAAGTTTTAGGTGGGTGACAAAGTCTGGTTGCATTTGCAAAATGAACGCCTTACCGGAGCCTATCAGAAACTCATACCACTCTAATATGGTCCTTACACTATTACCAAGGTTTTTGGAGACAACGCATTTGAGCTGAGAATTCCCCCATTCCTTGGCCTGCACCCAGTGTTCAATGTGGACCGCCTTCAACCATACTTTCTACCATTACTAGACACATTCGACATTGCAGAATAGCTCACACCCACAAAGTTAAACCCAGATTGCATGGAACAAATTGCAAATGATCAGATCATGGACACGCATATCAAGCATACTCACCAACAGAAGATCCAACTGTATCGAGTTGTCAAAGCAGGCCAACTCCTTCACTAGGACAAGTGGCTCACCAGGGACCAAGTTCAGCAGAAGTTTCCTCATCTCATGGAGGAACTCAATGCAATGAGGACCATTGCTTCCTGAGGGGGGAGGAATGATACAGGTGCATATGGGTAGCCACCCACCAATTCCACTTGGACCCCCACCATTGTTTCTTTCAGTTTTTTAGTTTCCTTAATTATAGCACAATTTATTATTTTTAGCAGTTTTTCAGGTCTTGAACTTCTGAAGCCATTTTGATGCCCTAAATGACGTTTTTTGGGAAATATGGGAGAAACATGGGTGTATGGGCTAATATTTCTCTTCCCAAAGTTGTAGTCCTTAGATAGATCTTTATAACGAGATATTGTACGTGACAAATGGAGATCATATGCCAAAGTTACAACCTCAGGAAGTTGATGTACCAATTTACCCAAAATGGGGCCCATAGTCTGGCACTTCATCTCCTAGGGTTAGGTTTTTGGATGTTTAGGGTTTTCCATTGTTTCTCAACAATAAATAGGCCTTTGAGCCTCATTGTAAGACAGTTCAAAGGCATGTAGCCGCCACATCTCTTCTCAGAGGTAAGCTACCATCGCCCTAGCTAGTTTATTTCCATTTCTATTTGTAAGCATATTTCAGTATTTTACAGTAATGAAATGAAGTATTATTTCTGTTGCATCTCTTTATGTATGATTATATCTGTAATTTTTTGTGTTCCTGTTTAAATCTGGATCAAAGGATCAAGTGGATTTTCAATGAGTAACTTATCCTCTTCATTGTGAAATGATAGACTAACATCCGGTGAGTCCTGTGAGTGATCAACAATGGGTGCATTCGTGGATGAAGACACACATGCAAAATCATGGACAGCAGGTTCACCAAAGAGGTTAAGAAAGAATGGAGGGGGTTCGAATAGAAGGGATTCATCCTTCGCCGAGTGTTGATGTTCAAGCTCCCACTCATACTCTTCATGAATGATAGTGCATGTTGGTTGTGCCACACCAACTCCATCAATGGGTTGTTCCTCGTTCACAACAAGTGAAGAGTCTGGAATGGACGAACACAAGACAACATCATCCGAAGGAACACCTGAGTGCGAAGACAGAGGTTGAAGAAAATAATGCATATGAGAACTCGAAGGACTCAACCAAATTTGCACGAAAATTGAGTGGAGTGATGTTGGGAGAGTGTGAAGGATGAACAAGTGTGTGAGCACGATCCTCAACATCACTGGGCAGTGGTGGAGATGTTGAATGAGAGGGAGGCAAACAATCAGTTGAGATAGTGCCCGCTCCAACATGAGATTGCGTAGTTCCATTAATGAAGAATGTTGACCAAGGCTTGATCTCAAGCTTCCTCTTGGGATGGGTAGATTTATTAAGGCAATAATTGAACGGTCCCAAATATAAGAAAATATCATCTAGCTCCTTGAAGCTTGAAACTGCAAGTTATGGAAATGCTGCCAAAAATCAATAACAGATTCATGCGGAGCCCTCCGTTGTTGTAACAGTTTCTAGTCAAGATGGTCTAGATCAGAATGATAGAATGTGTCTTCAATAATATCATAGAAGTGCTCAAATGAGTGCACAGTGTCAGCCAGTAGGCTAAGCACCTAATGAAACGAAGATTCTCGAAGTGTGTATGCAAGCAGCAAACTGACCTATTTGTCAGAAAACTCATCTTCCTCATGAATCATGGAAAGAAAGTTATGTAAGTGCTCAGGCCAGGCCACTTCACCTTCATCATCATATGTGTGAGTGGACAAGAGATCGAAAAGCTTCCCCAATAAGGAGACATCTTCACGATTTGTAGAACACCTCGAGGGAAGAAGAGTGCAAGACTCCATGAAATATATGCAAAGGTTCAAAACTGGATGATAGGACACAGCTTGTCATTAAGCCCTCCTTCTAGCGCTAGAAATGTTGATAGTGTTGGACCCACCAACATGCCAAGGGGATCTCCCTAGTAAGAAGTCCCAATTAGACCTCAAACCATTTGGTGGAGTCCCAACAGTGGGTCATAAGGTAATGCCTTGACCGCGATTTCGCACAGAGGTAAGTAAGCTAACTCTGTCAGTAGTAAGGGTGTGACTGATGCAGTGAGTCAAGGAAGGTGTATGAGAGGTTTTAACACTTCGAAGGGAGAAGGAGGTGAAGGTGAGTTCCAGGTTGAAAGGGATCAGTCCTAACTTGGCCACCTATAGTTCCTTCACCATTTGCTCATTCTCAGCTATGAGGAAATTAACACTTGATCTAGTGGCTTCAGAATACACTCTAGTTGCATCGGTCAAAGTGACTGAATTCTTGTGCACATTAGTAATGATCACTTGTTCTTCAACTTGCACAGGGGATGTTTGGTCCTCCGGAGTTGGTACTCTTTGAGACTGCACAACTATCTGATGAGATTCGTCAAAGGAGATGTTGTGCATCTCTTCTTCCAGCTGAACACCAAGGATCTCAGTGGCTTCTTGGTCATTTGAGACTTTCTCATCATCAAGATGCAATGAAGCGAGTGAGTTGACCTCTTTGTGTTGAGGCATGAGGTCAGTGTCCTGTTCCAACTCTTGCTGCTCCATGTTTGCATCCAAATGTTCAAGCGCCTGTTCAATCTCATGAGAAAATTCTTTCCCCTGCAATGGTTCACCCTGTTCACGTGATGCTAGTTGTTCAGATGATTCAACTACTTGTATGAGAGCTACTTCATCTGTCTACATGTGATGCACCCCCTGCTATATCTATTGTTGTTGTGCTTCCTTCTCCTATTGGTGCAGCTCTTGTTCTTTCTACAGTTTCTCCCTCAGCTCATGCAACTCCTTCTCTACTTCTTCCATTCCCTTCTTATCCCTCTACCTTTGTGTGATGCGCTTGTCTCATTGCTACCTCTTTTCTTGAATAGCCATAGCTGGTTGTTCTACAAGTGGATCTGCTTGAAACTTGTAGCCTTGCTCCTCCTCCATGCGGTCAACAATCTTTCTCTTCCCTTTGTGGTGCACATGTATGTTTGGCTCGGTTGCATCTGTTGCTACTACTACTCCTCCTACTGCTAGTGCTCTTTGTAATGCTGCTTCACGCTGCTTTTCTAACCACTAAACTATGAAGCTGACCTATTCATTGGGTATAGAGGAATTGTAGCAGTACCTCCATGAGTCCTCCTTGGCTTAATGGCATGCCCCATGGATCTAGTTGAACTAAACTCTCACGTAGTGATCCCTTACAATGCAATGTGGGTCATACGGGTTGAAGCTTCGGAGGTCAAAAGGATACTTCATCATCTGTTCTGCGTCGACATATGCTTACTTGATAATCCAAATATCATATAAACCAATCTACAATGGAAGAGCAGGCCAAGGTGCTTTATTCTTTCGTTGTAGTCTAGCTATCAATCCTACTAAGATGTGGTATGCTACTTCCTCCATGACAAGAACATCCAAGGTGAACTTTGGCAGAACATGCAGAGACTTCTCTACACTGAACACTCGGATGAACGTGCTAGATGGTGAGCCATACCAATCTGTAATGCTTATCAATGCCTTCATCACTTCCTCTGACATACAGTGTGGATCCAGTTCGAATATCAACCTGTACACTGCGGTGACAAAATTGTTGGATAGTGGTAGGATCACTCCTCTGAACCTGCAATTAGACAATAGCTTGAAATATGTGTTCACAACAGTATTCGCCAGTGGCCATGCCCACTCCAAGCCTGGGAACTCATGTTGGGCACATACTACATCTAGAATGTAAATGGACATATAAATCTATACATGCATAACCTCGGGTGATTGTCAAGCCTTCGTGACTTATACCTTCAGCTGGTGAGCCTGTAGGAATTTACAGGGTAAGTTCCTCAAATATAACACCAAAGGAAACCACTCAAAAACAGATCATAGATCAATACACCAGTATTGTTAGCATGGTTAAAACCCTCAAAAGGGGAAATAGTCCATAGCCTAAGCCAACGCGGCCACTTCAGGAAATTTATTAATAAAAGAATGAAAATTTACATAAGCTTCTCTCATGAATGGTTACCCTACAAATGACCCTCCATGCTCTTTAAATAGAGATCATGGACCAATTGGGTGTTAAGCCACAGATCAAGTGTCGGTAATACCAAGGAAAGAATGAACTGTCGGATCACTACATATTGTGACCATTAGATTGTAAGTTACAAAAGTACATAGCAAAGAAACACACTTTACCTAACTCTACACTAGACCAAGTTATACTTAACTATTTCCTACGTGTCGGGATATCCTAACATCCCCCCCTAAGAACAACTTGGGATAGGAATGAAGGATGTACAAACATGACACAATAGGAGAAGAAAGGAGGCATTATAGCCTATCACCCCTTAGTGACAACTTCCTGAACTCCAACCATAAATCGAAGTTTAGTAAACTTCACCTCTGTGAGAGCCTTTGTGAAGACGTCTGAAACTTGATCATCTGTTGAACAATATTTCACTTCAAGAACATGGTCATGAATGAGATTTTTGATGAAGTTCATGTGCATTTCAATGTGTTTTTTGTGCTAATATTGGACTGGATCTTTCCATAGTTGAATGGCACTTTGATTATCACACCAAAGTGTAGTCAGATGCTGCTGCTGAAAGCCAAACTATGAAAAGATCTGATAAAGCCACAAGGCTTCCTTACTAGCTTCTATGACACCACGATACTCTGCTTCTACTGAAGAAAGAGAAATGGCACTTTGTTTCTTGCAAGCCCACGTAATAGGTCTAGAACCAAGAGTGAACACATAACCTGCAGCAGACTTCCGATTATTAGGGTCACCAGCCCAATCAAAATCAGTGAAACCAACCAATAAAGAGGATGCTTTGGCACTGTAATGAATCCCAAACTGAACTGTAACTTGAACATAGCGAAGTATTCTTTTAGCTGCTTTCCAATGACTTTCATGTGGGTTTTGCACAAACCGAGCAATAAGGCCAACAGCAAAGGAAAGGTCAGGACGAGTATGGGTCAAATACAAAAGATTTCCTACAAGTTGACGGTATAAGGTAGCATAAACTTCAGGTGAAGTACAAGTGACTGAAAGTTTGGCTCCAAATTGAAAGGGATAAGGGGCTGGCTTACAGTCTTCCATGTGAAAATGGCGTAGAAGATCACAAGCATACTTGGACTAGGAAAGGGAAATACCTTCCTTGGATTGCAAGACTTGAAGACCAAGGAAATAATGCAAGTGTCCTAAGTCTGTCATTTCAAACTTCTTTTTAAGGTTGGACTTCACATGGTTTATAAGGTTGGGATCACTACCAGTAAGGATAAGATCATCAACATAAAGAACAAGAATGATAAGAGACTTTCCCACTTTCTTGGCGTAGATAGTATTGTCAAAATGACCCCTAGAAAAGCCAGTCTCTAAAATAAAGCTATCCATTTTGGCATACCAAGCCCGAGGAGCTTGCTTGAGACCATAAAGGGATTTCTTAAGCTAACATACAAGGCTGGAGTTTGTTTGTATAAATCTAGTAGGTTTTTCCATATAGATTTCTTCATGCAAGTCCCCATGCAAGAAGGTAGATTTAACATCCATCTGATGGACTTCCCATTTGAAAAAGGGAAAGAACAAGGTAGATAGAGTTCATTTTGGCAATAGGGAGAAGGTTTTATTATAGTCAATGCCTTCTATTTGTGAAAAACCCTTAGTAACAAGACGAGATTTATGTTTATCAACTTTTCCATGTGGTCCATACTTGGTTCTGTAAACCCATTTGCATCTAACAAGTTTTCATCCCTTTGGTAGAGGAACAAGATCCATGTATCATTTGCCAATAATGAATGATATTCTTCACTCATAGCTGCTTCCCAATCTAGATGGCCTGAAGCTTCTACAAAGGTGTCAGGATCACAATTAGCTAAAGCTTGAGCAAATAAATAAGAGGCTCTATCGAATTGAGAACGTGTACATCATTGATCTATAGGATCACCGGCAAGCACACCTGTTGCATCCTGAGTAGCACAGACCCATTTTGGAAGCTGAGGAGCTGAAGGAGGATCCTGAGAAGGTGGGGGAGGATTTTCATCCTCACTGTCATCATCTGAAGAAGAAATATTTTCAGAAGTAGAAGGGATAGAGAGAGGTG
The DNA here is from genome assembly GCA_031772625.1 of Pinus tabuliformis. NCBI lineage: Eukaryota > Viridiplantae > Streptophyta > Pinopsida > Pinales > Pinaceae > Pinus > Pinus tabuliformis. The sequence goes on along the minus strand of CM062816.1, from coordinate 1,676,644,478 downwards.
GCACATCCGCCGAACTAGGCTCATACGCCGATATATTTTCAAAAACCTTTACATCTCTTCTAATATAACAGTTTTGGACTTAAGTGGAATAAGTATGTATCCTTTAACATCTTCAGAATATCCAAAAAAAATACATTTTTCACTCTTAGGTTCTAAAGCTTTATGTTTCTCATATGGAATATGGGCCTATGTTTCACTTCCAAAAACACGAAAGTGACTTACATCTGGTTTAATTGAGCTCCATGCTTCTTCTGGAGTGATATTCTTTAAAACCTTTGTAGGAGGGTGATTTATTATGTAATTTGCATAGTTAATTGCTTCTGCCCAAAAATTAAAACTAAGTCCTTTAGGTTGAAGCATACAATTAGCCATTTCCTTTAAGGTGCGATTCTTCCTTTCAGCTACACCATTTTATTATGGAGTATATGGAACAATATGTTGCATTTGAATTCCATTCTCAGTGCAAAATTTGATGAATTTGTTGTTAACATATTATCTGCCATTATCAGATCTTAGCTTAAGAATTTGATGTCCAGATTGTTTTTCAACAAAGGCCTTAAAGGCCAAGAATATGTTAAATACTTCACTCTTGAGTTTTAAGAAGTATACCCAAGTGTGTCTAGAGAAATCATCAATGAAAGTTAAGAAATACATGTAGCCAGAGAATGAAACAACTAGAAGTGGACCACATAAATCACTATGCACAAGCTGTAAAGGGGCTAAGGCGTGCCAAGAGGCACATTTTTCAAAACTATCCTGATGATGTTTTTCGAGTACACATCCGGAACAAACACCATCTCTGCAAGATACCATTGGAAGACCTATCACCATATTTTCTTTACATAGATTTGAAGGGAGCGATAGTTTAAGTGACCAAATCACTCATGCCAAATTTTGCTCACTTCATCATTATGAGCAACAAATACCAAGGGAAGATTTGATGAACCAAAGTTGTTAAACTTATACAACCTTGTAGAATCATCAATAATGCTAGTAGCTGAAATCTGTCTAGGATCTCTTAGGTCCTTAATTATAACATCGTGAGGTGAAAATTCAACGATTTTACCTTCACCTGAATGAGTTATCTGATATACAGATAAAAGGTTGGAGGATAAGGTTGGAACACATAATACATCATTGAATTTACCATTTTCTATATGAAAAATTCCAATTCCTACAACACTAAGAGACCTATCATCACCAACATATGTATTTTTGGTGTTACAATAATTTAAAGAAGAAAACATGGTTTTGTTTTTGGCCATGTGATAAGAAGCTCCATAATCAATGAGCCACTCATGAGAATGAGAAGAAGAAGATACATTTAGTTCATATCCAGACCGAGATGCTTGACAACCACATGCAAAAAGTGTTATTCCTGAAGATGAAGTTGAAGTTGTTGAGTGCTCCAAATGGATGTTATGCTTCTTCATTGCCACTTCCAAGGCTTCCATTTTCTTAAAGCATTTGGATTCTAAGTGGCCATCTCGATTAAAAAGTGGCAATGTCTATCAGTCTTCTTCCCTTTGTTTTTATTTTCCTTATCATTTTGTTGAAATGATTTTTCATTTTGAGACTAAAATGGCTTAGGACCCTTGTTTGGTTTAGGACCATTCTTTTTAGGATATGGCTTCTTAGGATTCTTTGAATTTGGTTGTTGTTGGGCGGGTAAGGCTTTCTTAGAAGAGTCTCCAAGATTAAGAAGACCAAGATGTAAGATTTTTTCTTGTTCTCTTATTAAAGAATCACAAAAGGAATCAAAGGAAGGGGACTTGTAGTCTTTTCCTTGAGAAATGAAGGCTTCTCTTGTAGAATGGAAGGTGGAAAAAAACACAGAGTACGTTGGTCCCAACTTAGTAAGAATGGAATATATAAGATTACCATCTTCTTTCTTAACCTTAACACCTTCCAAGAGAATTCTAAGGGTCTTAAACTTGGACAAAAAATATTCAATGGAAGAAAAATTATTGGGGTCCAATGTAAGCAACTCATTTTTGAGTTGATGGGATTTAAGTTCATTTTTAATTCCAAAAACTTTATTGATCTGTTTCATTGCTTCATTAGGAGTATCAAGTTCTGTGATATGGAATCTAAAGTCTGGAGAAATAGAAATCCCTATCAACCTACGTGCTTGATCTTGCCTATTTTCCCATTTGGCTACCTTATCTTCATCTTTCAGTTTGGTTTCTTGGCTTGAGGCTATTCTATAAAGGCCTTTACTTCTAAGTAAATCCACAATGTAGGACCACCATTGGAAGTAGTTGGTGTTGTCAAGAATAACTTGGCATGGTCTTTCCATATTGATAGAAAGTGAAGCGATAGATTTTGAAACTATGTGTTCCAATGAAAATAGCTTGAAAAATTAAGCTGATTAAAAAAAAAAAGCTCTGAAAATGGCTTCCAGATGAAGAAGTTATGACCTTTTGAAGAAAAGTTGTTGAAGATGCCAACAAAGTTCGAGAATGTGTGGAAATGAATGATAATGTTATATTTAAAAAAAATCCACCCCTTTCCAAACTTAATCTAATTAGATCAACAAAGAGAAAGACTTGAACTCAAGACCTCTATTATCATAAAGTAACTTTGGACCAAGTGAGCTAGTTTAAAATGCTAGTAATTTTTGGAAAAGAGGAAGGGAGGTTTGTTTGTGTTTTTTTTTTTTACTCATTAAAGCTTTGGGGTGCATGCTTACTTGAGAAAGCTCTTTTTTTCTTGCAAAACAAAAACTACAAAACCCAAAATGGACATACAATAAAAAACAAACCTTATGGTTTGAAGTTAGCTTTACCCAGAAACTAACAATTTTCCTCAATGTTTCTGATTTTCTGGGATCACACTAAGGCGCGGTGGAAAAGAGCATATGCATGAGAAAAAAAACTTCCTTTCTATTTCTGATTTGCCCAAATCGCACAGATTCGCAGGGAAAATATCATACGTAGAAATGAAATGTGTAGATCCGGTAATAAAAAACAAAGAAATAAAGAAATCAAAATAAACAAAGAGAAAATAACTAGAAACTGCAAATAAACATTATATACCTCCAGATCTTAAAAATGACGTAGCTAGGGCTACCGGAAACCTTTTTGCGTGAAATGAAAGGGGTTCCTCACTGGAACAGATGCTTCTAACATAGTAGAGTAGTCCTCTTGGCCCAAAAGCAATTAGAAATAATAGATCTAGGAAACGACAATCGGATGCAGTTCTACCGACTTCAGATTTGGATCACCAATGGATGCAGCCCTCAAATAGCTCTGATACCATCTAGGAATTTACAAGGTAAGTTCCTCAGACAAAACACCAAAGGACACCTCTCACAAATAGATCACATATCAATACACCAATATTATTGACATGGTTAAAATCCTCAAAGAGGGAAACAGTCCACGCCCTGAGCCAACACTACCACTTCAAGAAATTTATTAATAAAAGATGAAAATTTACATAAGCTTATCTCATGAACGATTACCCTAAAAATGACCCTCCATGCTTTGTAAATAGAGATCATGGACCAATTGGGTGTTAAGCCACAGATCAAGTGTCGGTAATACTGAGGAGACAATGAACCATCAGATCACTACATATTGTGACTGTTGGATTGTAAGTTACAAAAGTACATAGTAAAGAAACACACTTTACCTAACCCTACACTAGACCAATTTATACTTAACTATTTCCTATGTGTCGGAATATCCTAACAGAGCCAGTATGTCAGACCAGTTACATGGTCTTCCTTCTCTAGCTAGTTGGTCCAATGCAATCACCCAACTCTGAGGAAAGGTTTTAGTGCCTGCTTGGCCACTTAGTCGACATGCGAATATGACCAAGTATTGGTACACCTTCCTCAATATCTTTGTCTTGTAGATCTGGTTGGGTGTTATCCTGAAGTGAGCTAGCTCCTTTACCTAATCCTTCAGAATGTCTCTGGAGTAAGATCTGTTGTTGGGCAAGCTGAATGGAGGGGTCATGATAGTGACAGGTTTAGACATCTTATACATCTCACCATAATCTTGTGCCCAGAAAGTTGCAAGCTTCGTCCCACTGACACTACTCAAGGTCATCGCCTCAGGCTTAGTGTGAGAGATGATCCAGTGAATCATGTCCATGCATGTGAACGTGGAGTATCTTCATGCAATCCGGTACAAGCCAGACTTGTGAATGTTCATGTACACTTGAAGGTCTTCGAGGTCTTCCCAAAAAGTTCCTGCAAATGCCTCATTAACCTCTTACCACTTCAATTTTATGTCCTTGTTTAGATACAACTTCGTATCTTCATAGATTGGTAGACTAGAGCACACCTACTCAACTGCTTCTCCAGCTGCAACTCCATTAGTGTCCTGTGATCCTGTTCTCTTGGAAACCATTGGGACAAATGAACCTGAAATATCTAGAAACAAGCAGCATGCATGGAAACAAAGAAAATCTGGGGGAGGACACAACACATACTTGGGAAACTGATGAGCAAGATTGTGAAAATTTTACTGGGAGGCTAGGTGATTGGCTGCCAGAAATACACAAAAGGAAGTCTGGGTTGTCTAGGAGGCAGGACTGGCTACAGGATCAGCGAAATGCACAATCCAGTCAAGCAGCCACTGTCCTCTAGAAATGTGCAAAATAGTCCTGGAGGCTAGTGTTGGGTAAGAATGCACATTTCTGGGGAGGAAGGTGAGCCTTCCTTCCCCAGATTGCGTAATGCAGCCTTAGTGAACGCAAAGCCCAGGCCAAGGTTGGCTTGACTCGCCAACGATGAATTGAAAGCAACTAAGACAATAAATGCATGGTGAAACTAAGTGATAGCAGAAGTGATTGATAGTGCATGGAAAACATGAATGAAAGATCTAGCAAACAGATCAACATTCATGTGGGTGAAGTAGTTCGCCGATTGGGTGAACATCCATGCAAAATAGTTTCATGCATGCGATAGGAGTGAGATAGCAATGAAAATTGAAACAAAGCTAGGAAAAGCTAAAATACATGTAAACAATAGCAGACATTCAAATAAATCAAGAAAAAAGTACACACAAGTGAATACAAAAAAATTGACAGAAATGTTGAAAAAGACTAGTTGAGGCCACTTACCCGTGAATAGCTGAGACATATGTGTCGAAGTGTCCTAGATGTGTTGTGGGATGTCAGAGCTTCAAGATCGATGTGAATGAATGAGCTCTGATGCATCAAATAAATAAGTTTGGTCTCAAGACGCGCATGCCACAAATCTAGGAAAAAGTGACACTTGGAGGGAAACTTCTCAAACAACTTTGCATGTAACCCCCGGCTGCTAAAAATAGCTCCCTAAATCATGGGATGCCTTTTGTATGTTTTCTCCTATTATTCTAGGAAGATCAAGTCATGCATGCATGCAAGTCAAGTTTCCTCAGTCCCAGGTGGACCTGGTCAACCGGACTATCCATGCATGCAAGTGCTCAACTGCTTGGGAAAAATGCACATTCCAAGCTGGTAGCTGGGCTGATTGCCCAGGAGGTTTGCACAATTCTTGGGTAGAGCAGCTGATTGCTACCTATATTTGTGAAAATCCTAGGCTGAATAGCGGGTTGCTAGGGAAATTTGCACAAATCCTGCTGGGAGAGTTGGCTAGCAGGATTGTGCAATCCTAGAGCCCAGCAGGCTATCAGAGAGGATTGCGCAATTCCGGGAGGAAAAGCTATTTTCCCTCCAGAAATGTGCAATTTTCAAGGGGAATCTTCTCAGCCTGTAGCTGGACCAAGTCCGAGTGAGCAGCCTCTAAGGGGAATGGATCAACTGTGATCGACAGGCTGCCTTTGTGCGAGGAAATTACTGAAGCTTGAGTACCTAACGAAGAAATACAAAGTGTTGTGTAAGGTTGGTAGGGAGGCTCCAAAACAGGCTAAGGAAAAATTCTGGAGGGTGGTTATAGCCACTACAACAAATTTGCACGAATCTTCCCTTGAAATAGTGCTTCAGAAAATAGATGAGCTGGAAAGACATATGAGTGGTGAATGTATAAAAACCCTTGTTCATAAATTTCATCAGAAACCTCATCTTGGTCTTCACAAACCTAATATTGAAATAAAAACTCAGAGAAAGAACAATATGAAAAAACAAGTGAATGAGTATCTTCATACCTCTCATCCAAAAGACGGGGTTTTGGATGCTCATGGAAAACTTTAAATGCAACAACGACTTCAAGTATATTTGGTTCCTCATGTGCTTCAACAGGAAAGATATCAATTTTATTATCACAAGAATCAATAAAAACAACTTCTTGTTCACTATTTCCTTGCAACAGTAGATAATCATTGTCATAATATGGTTCACTGCTTAAATTTTCTATACATTGAATTTCAAAATTCTAACTTGGACCAATTTCTTCTTCATTGTTAGGAAACATATCGGTTTCATCTTCTAGTAAATAAGGAGTTGATGTGTGTTGTGAATGATCCTTTGTATAAAATTAGCTAATCTCTATTATTTTATGTTGGGAATAAAATTCATAAAGGGCCTCTATGATCTCATAATCTAGACATTCTTCATCACCGAAAGTCTCTTCAAGTTATTGAATGAAATTTTCATAGGATTCACAACAATCTTCGAGCAACAAGAATGAACGATGATATTTTCCATAAAACTAAAGGAATTTTGTGTGGCATTCTTTAAGAGAGAATAAGCTACCTGGCTTCAATCCTTCATACCATGATCTTGCTTTTCCTTCTAGGATAGCCATAAAAATTTTCATCAAACAATCATCATGAAACCTAATCCCGAGTTTGTTATCGGGAAATCTAGTGTCCATGCAGAGCTGCTAGTCCCACTAAGACTAGTAGCTATCTTAGAAGCAAACAAACTAAAACTACTTTCATTTTCCTTTATGAGAAGTAGATAAGAGGGGAACAAAGGGGACCAACCTCTGTCTTGTGTTTGGTTCCTTGCTTGATTCCTCTCCCTTCTGATAGGTCTTTGCCACTCGCTTCCTCGTCTACCCAGCTTCAAAGAGCACCTGTGAATCAAAGCAGCATAACACTATCCAAGAACAAAGATCTACTTTCACAAACAATATAGGACCAAATATATATTGACCACACAAATGAATATATCATCAATCATACAAGAATGTGGAGGAAAACTTGAATAGCTTTATTTATATCAAGAATAGCAAAGAGGATTACAACCAATTTTCTAACCTAGCGTCATCCTCTCAGCAAGAAAGCCCTTCTTCACCTCATGAAAAGCTTAGATCACCCAACACTATGATGTTACACCAATAAACCAGCATCACTTCCTTACAAGAAACAAATTCCAGCCTCTGGATCTCTGGGATGAGGGCTCCATATATAGATGATTGCAGGGAGGTGAGTCAGATTCTAAGATTTGATTAGTGTCCTCTCTCTGATAGTTCTTGATTCCACTTGGAGATTGATGATCTCTTACTCATCCCTGGGCGAATTTAGAGAGGCAAGTATCACAGGAGAAGTTTCTGGAAGATTCCATGATCATCCACCTCACAAATTGACTCTGTCATTTGTCCACTCTCGCCCATAGCACCCCATAGAAGGGCTTTTCAATATGCATCGCACCTCCTGTGTGCATTTAGGTGGGATGCATCGCACTTTAACCATGGAGTAGGTGAGATGGTCCAGCTTTGACTAGTTCTGAGTAGTTTTTCATGGAGAACTTCTGGGAGATGATGTAATCAGCTGACCTTGTTCTTTTAGGGGATGGAACAGCACTTTTAGGGACTTAGGATTCATTGGTTTATGGACATGTTTGATTGGGGTTGCAGTGCCCAAAAATGTATATAACAGTTGCCCCCTAAAGCATGAGGTCGTTAATATTTTGATGTCAGGTGAAATGCTTTATCATGAGGATCCGAAGTTTTTTCAAGCTGGAAGGCGACTTGTAATAAGATACAATACAATACATTATCTTCATAATATTTTCATGATCTAGCTAAGGCGGGCATTCCCATGCTCAGCTTTATAAATTCATTTTCATGTACATAAGATAGACAATCGTCTGTGTGCAGACTGATGATTTTGGTAGAGCCATCATCCCTTAGATTGGATGATTATCTGTGCAACAATGATGTACATTTGATGTCTTTATTTTCCTGAATATATATCGCAGCCTGGATGGATGAAACTAGATCCGGGGTCTTCAATTTCGTTCAATCTTCTCTCAAAGTACAAGTCGATCCATGTGAGAGATGTTCTGGAGTCGAACATGGAAAGACATCGCCTGATTACCAACTAGTGATGTAAGCTGTTAATAGGCGCGAGAGGAATCACCGATAATGATGATGACCCTCAAGGTATGACAGTACAATTCACGTGGTGTGAAAAAGGGACTTGGTGTCGAACACCACGCAAAATATTTCGGTTGAAGGCCATTGATGTAAACCTGTCACCGGAAGTGAGAAACTTACCATTGAGGCATGCAAGCTTCAAAGTATTGAAACGGTTGTTCCTAGATCGACTTCCTGGATAATGAGCTGATGTCGACAAGAAGCGATCCATCATAGGAGGGCCTTAATGAATCCCACATCTACGACACGAAACGGAGAAAATGATTTTAATGGAGGTGAAAATGATCTGATAATATAAGGTTCAGGGTGGCGGTCATGAAAGAATGGAGCGTAAATGTATTGCAGTGGATGAGACACAGGTGAATTCTCTGAGCGACTTCTCTTGAACATATTGGCGACACTGACATGATGGATTCGTAGCGTTAACCCCAAATGTGGATGGTGTGATGGACCAATGGTGATATGACCAGTGAACAGAAAAACCCAACCCGACTCGGATGCGGAGTGAAAGTGTCATGTTCAAGAGCGACTTGCTACCAATAAAGTTTCTTCAAGTTTTCTTCCCAATTTTTCCCCAGTCACTGCTGACCAGTACCTCTTTATTTTTGTCAAGCTTGAGGAGGATAACATATGCTTGTTCTACAATTTTCCCTTTGGGCAAACCCATCGCTATGTTTTAACGAGCTTAGCGATATTGAAACTCGTTCTTGTCTGTATGGACAAGTTTGTCACTATTCGGTTTTAACGAGTTTAACAACAAAGATAACTCGGTCCTTTTCAATTTTAGAGTGTCTGAAAGGGACGTAAAGAAAACTCCAACAATCCTTTTTTGTCATATAATCCCTTAAGTCCGAAAAAATATAAAATAATACAAAAGGGATGAATTTTCGGTAATTTTAACGAGCCAAACAAAATAAGCGCTCGATCTTTTTGTGTAATAATCCCTCAGGTCCAAAAAGATTAAAATCTAAAGGAGGGATAGCACTTCCGGTCACTTTAACGAGCTGGAGAGGCCAATTACTCGGCAATCTTTTCATATTTTACGAGTCAGATGAAAAGAGCTTAAAGGAGTCTCGTTTTTCGAGGAATAAGTGATAAATTTGGGTAGCAGCTAATTCCAGGTAAGGTTTGGAATTTTCCAATCACAGCAGTGTCACAAGGATGGCTAACAGGATCACTCTTTGCAGTTGTTCCTAAAAAAGGGTAAACAATCAAATGGAGCTGAATGATCGGCCAATACAGAGTGGAGGTGATGATGAGAACATGACCAAGGCTTCAAAGGTTGATGATAATGTATTCACGATGGCTATTTACCGGAAATTGGTTCATTTTTTAATGAATGAGCTTAAACTCTGGGGGAAACATTTGCTCACTACTTATGTTTAATTTTTAACTAGCTTTAACTCCACATAAAAACTGCTCAATCCAATCATATAATAAGGATGTCTCATCTAAGATACCATTTTTTATGGAGCTTGCACCTTACACAGCTTTGCCCCACATCCTTTCTTTATGCAAGTTAGGAAATGACCAATCCTACGAGTTTAAAGGGTTAGAGGACCTATAAATTTAAAAAATAAATGGTCGCTCTTCGCTTGCATGCCAAAAGGTTTGCATGCTCCTGGGTATAGCGAAAAATTTCAAAGCTACCAAAGATTGTTCCATCCGAACTGCAGGCAAAACACTTCCTCGGCGATGTCTACCAAAATAGACAAAGGTGAGTGGCGCAACTTGCCTCCACTCACTTAACTTTGACGGAGGAATCTTATTCTAGTCTAATCTCATAAACCGGTCATATATCCTTCGCGGAAACCTACCCTATGCCCAAGGTTTCTTTGCTGAAATAGACCAGGGTGCATGCCCCCTGGGTTTCAGTCATGTCCTCCTGAATCACTCGTGCTCATCAGGTGGACGGACTGGGGATTGATGAGACATTCCTTGCGTGAAAAGACCATTCAGGGATGGTTTTTGACTATTTGCTATGTGTGAGCCATGGAATGAAAGCTGGTCTACGAGCTTGACCACTCTTCCTTCATGCAGAAAACACATTACTCTAAAGAGTGAGGAGACAATGGCTCCCATGCAATAAATATAGTCGCGTCCAAGGAGTAGATTATAATCTAGGGGTCCTTGGACTACCATTACGTTCATGTGAACGGTTTTCCTTCTCAATGTTATCGGCACATTGGGAAGGATCCCTAACGGTCGACTGGTTCCTTTGTCAAAGCCCATTATATTTCTCATTTTAGGCAAAAGCGATGGCGAAACAAGTGCTTTCCAAGCAGTTGAGGAAAGGATACTCACGGAAGCCCCTTCATCTATGATGGTACCAGCCATGACCATTCTGTATATTTGTGCAATGATTCGAAATGGTACACTAGCCGGTAAACGGCGTCTGCCTAGTATATTCTAATCGAAGGAAACAACTAGGTTGCTTGGAGGTGGGACCGAATAGACGGTCGGATATGACTCTGACGAACTTCCTTCCTGTGGTAAAGGAACGGGTAGACTGCCCCCATGTTCATCGAAGTCTGTGTTTACGAAGAGAATTTGAACGGTGTCGTTCTTGTTCTCTCCGGTGACTATATGATCTAAAGATGGACCTTCTAAAGGCAAGACCGGGTCAACTGCCGCCTCGACCTTTTGACTTTCATCTGGTGTGAATTCAGATGGTTTATCTTCAATGATAGATGCTTCGACCGACCATAATGGCGTGTCAGTTGGATTTTCAACTAGTGATGGACTTGGCAAGAGTTTCTTATATCCAGGAGGAAGCCGTAATGGTGAAACCGGACGGTCATCCAAAACTCTTTTAGCCTCGTCTAGGAAGGGACAATGGTGGACGGCGTGATTGCCTTCACACAGTTTACAAGGGAATTTACTTTTCCTTTTCTGTCCCGATGTTTTGCTTTCACTAGTTGACGGTGTACTTTCAACATGATCATCAGAGGTTGTTGACACCGGATTGTGCAAACGAGGAGACCAGTCCCTTAAGATCCAAGGGATGCAGGGACAATATCGATGATAGTGATCTCCTTTGCAAATGACACATGAATATTTAGGCTTTGACAATGCAGTGTGTGGATTTTCACTAGATGATGCCTGGTTTCCCCTTTTCTCCTTTGGCTCCTTCTTCTTCTTCTCTTTCTTCTCCTTCCCCTTCTTCTCCTTCTTCGTTACTTGATTTTTGGCTTTACCAGCTTCATCAAGCAAAGAGGAAGGAGGAGAGGGAGAATCAGACAAAGTAGAAGGTTCGGGGGTAGCTTTGGTATCATCTAGTTGCTTACTTGATTGCTAAGGAATCACGGTGTTCTAAATGATAGAGGTCGAGAAGAGCCATACAGGCAGGCCGATTGTCGATCCTAGAAGCGACAATGTGGCCATATGGGGTGCACCAACATCTCCCCAAGAGGAGAAAGGACTAGGATTTCCTCCAAGGGGAAATCCTTGGTTTGTGGACACCATTTTTCTCAACCCAAGACCAACGTAGGAAATTTGATGTTTATTCCGATTAAAATAAATTTTAGATGCTTTGACACAACTTGTTTTTTCAATTTTTAAGAGTTGAGAAAAAACAAATTATGACTCTAGTCGCCTTCGATTTTTAATGAGCTTGAAGTGACAAGTGCTCAGATGGACCTTTTCCTTTAAGGAGTCTAAAAAGGAATGAAAGAGACTACTCTGGAATTCTAGACAGAGGGATTACCAAACCAATCACAAAACTGCAGAATACTTTTTACGGTACGGCAATCAATCTTCCCGAATGCATTGTTCAGTGCAATGCGATCGATAAGGTGGCAAACACGGCTTCCTATGGATAAAGGATATAGCCTATTGTGGTCTCCCAATATATACTCGACAATACGTGGGAGCACAAGTCTGTACTGGCATTTGTCGTCTCAAAGTGGAGGAATCACCCAACGAGCAATGAAAACAACAGTTACCAGGCTTTACAACGTCAGAATACGTCTCTAGCCTAGACTTATAGATGTTGTGCGTTAGGTTCCAAAGAATTTTTAGATTCATTAAATTTATTTTACAATTGATCTTGTTTAAGAAATTTTCCTTTCAGGTTCACCGCGTGATGTAGATATACAATTCCTAAAATGCAATCTAAGATGATAAACTATCATTTAATATTCTTTTTGCAATGAAAATCCTAGCTACTAAAGAAAGAGAGATGATATTCTTTCAACATAGAGTAGATAGCACACACTATATGCACTGTCCTAAATCAAACCAACAAACAATCTAAATGCAAATGCACATGCATGTATTTTTTTCAGCCTTCTTAATGTGTGAATGATAAAAAGAAATTCTGAATTATTTTTCAAAGCGACATTACTAACAAGCTTCTTTTCAAGACAAAATGAAGACAATGACGACACTTTGCGATTTGGAATGGAAATCTTGCTTTCGACACTTGAAAAACTACCAATTCAAATCAAATACAAGAGTAACAGTGTAATTGACTATCAAGAACAATCAGATTCTATTCTATGACTGAAAACGACACTTGCGACACTTCCAAATCAAGAAACGACAGTTCAATTATGATACTTCTTTGTAAAAGAGAACTGAAAATGGCTCACAATACATAAAAATTTTTACAGTTCTTTGCACAATGGAGGCAGAATAATGGCAAGGAAGGGGATTTCCACAGAGGTATACTGACTACAGACAATAAAACTCCTGAATAGAGCTAAAAAGAGTGAAGAAAAACCAAAGTCTGGAGGCAAAACTAGCCTTCTCTGACCATCGCATCTGTTACACAGGGATTCCAGTATGCATCCCACCTACTGCACTCGAGAAGTGCGATGCATACTGATATCCTTGAAGAGAGGGCGCGATGGTACAGTGCGAGACTTTTGATCCAGTTCTTGATCACAGTTTGCAGCACAGTTCAGGGATTTAGGCCGAGCAAGTGATAATTAGTAAATAAATCACAGGGGTAGATCTAAGGAGGTTACTAGAGCCACCACAAGGACAATTAGAGAGTTTGTAAATCGATTCAGTTCATAAACAAAACCCAGAGATAGACTGAAGCAGCATTGATCTACTTTTCACTTGCATAGTAAATGTAGTTCGAAGGCTAGTTGGATTGACTTCAGGCTCTATCTGTAAGTTTATAAAGAAAACAAATATAGACAAACAAACAATCTATTCACTCCCCAGTGGAGTCGCCATTTTTTTATCGGGAAATCTAGTGTCCATGTAGAGCTGCTAGTCCCACTAAGACTGGTAGATATCTTAGAAACAAACAAACTAAAACTACTTTCGTTTTCCTTTATGAGAAGTGTTAGTGTCAGTCTTTGCATCCTTCCTCCAGTGATCAAACATGCTCTTACAAAGTGATTTTAAAATGTCAAGGTCAAATTTTGTCATCTCAGTGAGTCTTCAAGCAAAATTTGGTCACTAGGCATTAGGTCTAGGGTTTGCTTTCACTCCTTCCAAAGTCATCCAAATGTTGGTCTATGTCACTATTCATCTGAGTCTACCATCATTCTGAGGGCTGCCATCATCATGTCAGGTTCCAATGGGTCATTTTACACCTTGTTCATGCTTCAGTTGCGCCTAGGTAAGGTCATTTCCCTCTCCTAGGGTTTTGAAGGCAATTTCTCTTGGATGGTCAAATCTGTTGGAAATAATATTGAGAGGGGGGGTGAATCAGTATTATTAGATCAGATAAAACTTTTTCAATTTCATACTCAGATTCATACACGCAGCTTCAGTTAAGGATATCAGCGTATATACGCGACTTCGTTAAGGGCAACTAGCGTACATGCAGTAATCTTATGATTCAATTAGCTTATCTTCAGTAAATGCATCAGAACATTATTAACCATATTAACAGTAAACAGGTGCAGTATAACAGAACAGATCATCACACATAAGGCACACACATGAACACCAAGATATAAGGTGGAAACCCAATGTGGGTGAAAACCACCTGCTGCAATTTGTTTCTATCTTCCTTTAATAAGAAATTTCTTTTACAATGTACTGGTGCAGTCCTTTACCAGCACGCAGGCTACAACCTGTAGAGGGCTACAACCCTCATAGCTCTTGTACTAGCCGATCCATTTATTAGTACGTAGGTTCCAACCCTACAGAAGGCTACAACCTTCACTCGTTTTCCAGCTGCTCCTGGAAGGGAGCTACAACCCCCTGGCTCTTGTACTGGCTGATATGTTTACCAGTACGTAGGTGCCAGCCTACGATCTTCCCGGGACCACGTTTCATACATTTTCATACTGGATCCATAAGACAATCACCATTGTAGTACAACCTGCATCATCAATCACTGAAACACCCAATACTGAATCACTGAAACCTTGTCAACAACATCATAACAACAACCAGATCTAACTCCATCTTCAAATATCATACTTCATATTGTATATGCTACTTGGATGAACCCAACCTGCGTGTATACGCTCTTTTACCAAAACCAACCTGCGTACAGATCTGCAAATTCAAGCTTAAAACTCCGCAGCTATATCAGACATCAAAACATACCCAGATCATAATAATAATAAACATGCGTCAGTAGATCTAGTCTGTCCACATTCAAACCATATGAAGATAATTATTCCAAGCCTTGAGATCGTGTTCCATCATCCTCCACATGAGTGAAACCTTGGTTCAGATCACCAACCCATAACCAGCATTTGGATCTCACACTTCCTCAGATCTTCATTACTCACACACACTCACTACTTCCTCTGGCCTAATGATCTTTCTCCTTATATAGCTTTAGGCCCTTCACAATACCACGGTCCAAAACCATAGTAACCCAATACCATCAACTCAATACTATGGATCAACACGTCTGTTGAGACTCCATGGTCCAAAACCATAGGCACAAATTCCAAGGACTAACTACCATGGACCAAAAGTAAGCTTTCCGACATGTACGCTCTTTTCCGTTCATGAAACTGCATGTATACCCTACTTGGTATATAGCGAACCTGCATACACGCGACTTGGTATATAGTGAACCAGCGTGTATACGCGACTTGAGCTTAATGAACCTGCGTGTATGAACTTTCTTGGCCTGCTGTACTAAGATCTGTCCTCTGATTAAGTTGCCATCACCTGTACCAACCTCTGAGTGAGTTGCCATCAAGGACAACACTTGAATCATAATGCCAACAAAATCATTGGTAAAACTTGTATCCTGATGTTCATACACCTTACCCTATCCTTAAAATACCTTATCAAACACTTCCCATCACTGAGATTACCCAAATTCCTCATTTTCGCACAAACCCTAGTTTCTTGCTACAACCTGGCAATTTTCTAGGATGGACTTGTGTTTTGCCTTTCTGGACCCCTTCCCCTCACTCAGTCTCTAATATTTCACTTTTCCCTACTTCCTAACATCCCTCCCTACTTCCCAAAATTTCCTCAAGAATTTAGAAGCTCCCTATCCCCTTCATTTCGCTTCATTTCGACAAATCCCTTGTTCCACACATCGGGATAAGTTTCACTCAAATGATGTTTTTGAGCAAGGAAAGATGCATTTGGAAAAACTGAGAGATTTTTTTGTCCAAAGAATTCCAAGGAAGAAAAACCTCCTTCACTTTTTACACAAGTGTCATGGTTTTGAAGCAATGTCACAAATACAATTGCCTCAGGATAATTGATGCACCTATGAAGTGACGTTGGTAAAATCAATTTTTCTCCTAGCTAAGTTGGCGAAATGACTTGCTTGATGAGTCAAATGATAACTAGACTCAAATATATTTCGAATGAGCTATCATGATCTCAATTTGGAGTTGAGGAAGGCATTCAAAACTTGACTGCAACAACACTCTGCCTTGAGGTAGCCTCACTGGGCACTTTTTGACTAGTCTTGGGCGATTTGACTTTTGACAAGGCAAATGAACTCCAAATTGAAAACTTCCAGTTGGGTTGGAAAGTAGACTCAAAGACCTTACCAACAAGCTATTCTATACCAAATTTGGATATCGGGAAAGCCTCCAAAAGTCATCTGGAAAAGAGCACAATGCACAAAGAAAGCGCAACGCACTGGGAGAGGTTTTCCAGTGTAAAGTTTACACTGGCACGGCACACACAGAGAGCGCAGCACATAGGGAAAAAAGGGCCTGAAATTCTTCCAAATTGCCTCAAATTTCTTGGTGAAAGCTATCAAGTTGAGAGGTAGGCCTTATGATACCTCTTGTACATAAAATTTGTCAATGATATGGTGTTTATAAGATGTTTAAATGTCACCCAAAAGCATAAGGTCAACCATAAGAAAATCACCAAGAAGACGATGGATGGGGTTGCAAAAATGAGATGATAGCACCAAGGTTTCACTCCACTCCCCTTGTCTCCTCACCCATCATCTTTCTCATCTCCCCTTCACCATTTTTCCTAAGAAACCCTCCCTAAATCCACCACATAACCCTTTCCCTATCCCTGCAAGCAATTCATGGTGAAATTCTGAGCACGCGGCGCACACACAAGGAGGCACAGCGCACTCAGAGCACGTGGCACACTGGGAGCCCACCCTTAGTGCAAAAATGCCACTGGCGCAGCGCATTCAGAGCGCGCAGCGCACTGGGCAGAGCGCGCGGCGCACAGAGGTATAAGCCCAGAAAACCACAAATTTGCCTAAAACTTTTGTGAATGCCTATCAAACTTGAAAGGTAGACCAACTACCTTCACTCTTGGCATTAAACTTGATGAGAATATCATGATTTTGATGAGTATGAACCCAATGCCAAAATTTGTTTTTTAGTAAACAAAGGAAGACACAAAGAAATCAAGCTCCTAGGGTTTTTGCTACAGTAACAATGTTGTCAAAGTGTTCTCCTACCCTACCCCATCAACACCATACCCAAACACTTCCAAATCCCTGATAAATCTCTCCCTTTAATCCCTATCCCCATTTCATCATTCCTCTCCTAATACTCCCTGTTTTATTGTCCCCTTGGTGACAGATTTTCAGAGCATCTACCAGTTTCATTGGATTCAGAGGGCAGCATAAGACTCAGGGTACAAACAGCAGTAATGGCATCAGAAGTTTCATCAGATTATGAGGGGCCTTCAGGAGAGCCATCAAGTGAAAGAGAGACCGAGTTTGTTCTCCTTCATGATGATGACACTGACACAGAGCCAACAAATGAGGAGCTTAGAGAGGTCATCCAGGAACAGCAGTCCGAGATTGAGGCCTTATCCCTTGATTTGGAGAGGGCCAAGTGGAACATGAAGTACCTGGAAACAGAGAAATAAGCAACTAGAGGATCAGTAGGTGATCATGGAGCTGCAAAACATTTGTGAGCATCGCCAAGCTGCTCAAACAAGAAGGGTTGAGCTCACATCTTTGGAGCAAGAAATCAATGAGGATCGGGAGGCCAAACTTGAGAGGACCAACATGCATTTGGAGAGGTAGCTAGACAAAGCCGACAAGGACCTTGCACTACTGAGGCACATGGAATTTCACTACCGGGCACAAAACATGAGTGCCAAGGCCCGAATAAAGAGCTTGAAGGCAAAATTGAGAAAGGCAACAAGGAGGGAAAAAGAGGAAAAAGAGCAAGATAGACTTAGAATCTTGGCTGAGGGTCCCTTAGCTTAGCATGGCATCCCATAAGGAACCTCTAGCCCAAATTTCAGCAAATTTGGGGAAGTTTTGGTCAAATTTTGATTTTTTGGACAAAAAACAGGAAATTTCTCCCTACGCGCCGCGCCACTGGTGCGACGCTAAAATTCTTGGGCTCAAATGGAGAAACCACTTGCATATTTGGATTCAACATCAAAAATTATGACTATTGGTGTCCGGGAAAGAAATTTTGACAAGTTTTGGGTCTCCTAAAGGTCAAAAAACACCCAAAAATGGCCTCTCTGCCACTTTTTTGACACACAGAACATAGTCTTGGGAGAATGAATATTTGGAGGGGCAAATGAGCACCAAATTGAGAAATTCTAGTGGGGTTAGAAAGTAGACTGGACAGGCTTTCGAACAAGCCTACTTGGGCACATTTTTGACGCCTACAGGTGCCCCAAAGTAGGCTCCAAAGTGGCACGATGCACAGAGAATTTGGCGCACGGTGCACAGAGGAAAAAACTGCCAATTCGCTCCCGTTTGCGAAATTTCAGGTCGCAACTTCTCCAAGTGGGCCAGGTCATCTACTCTTCGGTTTTTTTTGGCACCATAGGTGGCATTTAAAGAGTTTTCTCTCCAGATAGGCATCTACCCAAGTGGCAAAGAATTCAAAGGGTCACCACAGCCAAATGTCATGCTTGAGAGTGCTACACCTGTAGCTGATGGTTGGCTCTCCATCTCCTTTTCAAAATGACTTGAGTAACTTCCCAACCCCTGGGCATTCCATCTCTTCTCTACACTTTCTATCTATTGTATGTAAGTTATTTGCAAAGGGTTGGCTGGCTTGTAACTTCTAGGAGACTGTGGGAAAGAAACTCTGTTTCTGCACTATGTATTTTTGACAGAGAATTAATGAAAGGTAGCAGCTCTGTTTCATGAGATTCTTGTGGTCATGAATGTAGAAAATGTGTCCTTATGTTCCATATGTATCTTGTGATGTTTCATATTTCATTTCATGCTTCATTTTAGTGAAATTTTCTAAGTGAGTTTAGGTAGAATTCAATTTATATTGCTCTGCCTGTGGGAAAATTTCATGTGCAGTGTTATTCTTCTGTTGAAAAGGATTCATGCGACCATGCCCTTTTCACCCTCTTCAGCAATATTTTCATTCCACGTTACCTTAAGCCGAAATTGCTGCGCTTGCCGCCTACCTTGCCTCGCAGAATAATCTGTGCCTTCATTTTCAATTCTCTGTTCTTTGCTAAGCGCCAGTCCCATATACATCCCAGACGCTCAGTCACTTCATAAAATCTTTTCCAAAATCGCTTTTCACTTACTAGCCTAAGGTAAATATTGCATTGGAAGTCATCTCAGACCATTTTGCCTATCCATTCGCTGAGCATGACCCGGAGAGAGCCCTCTCCTGCTCTAGTAGGGCTAGCTACCAAACTGAGCGTGGTTTGTGGTTACCCTAATTTTTGCCTTCCTTTAGCCTAAGGTAGATTTAGGTGCTAACATAGTGGCGACCATACCGGGGAACGAAAATGGTTTGCTTGAAGATTGTCTTGCCCCAGTACATATCTCAAGTTCAGAGCTAATTATTGATGGTGAACAACGATCAGACATAAGAAGATGACTGAAATCATTCACCTGGCGACTCCATTCACTGAAGAATCCATGCAATCATTCCTTCATGGTGACTCCACTGCAGAGGGATCAGTAGCTTTGAGATTTCTTAAGATGGATCAGATTGCAAGAAGATACGCTCCCATGAGCCAAGATCACATCCCAGGTTTTCCAAATAAAATGCCCAAGGTAGATTGGTCAAAGAATTTGCCGGTGTTCAGAAATGTGGAAGGTAATGACACTGCTCTTCATCTGGTGAAATTTCACATTCACGTGCATAAATTAGAGATTGATTTTCCTGAATACTGTTTGATGAAAATGTTTATGGCTACTCTGGAAGACGAAGCCCGATCTTGGTATGAAAGTTTGCCACCTGCTTCCATTTGTTGTCTAAAGGATTTTCATTCAATATTCTTTGAGAAGTATAAAGAATCTTATCCATCATTAAATCTAGTTCATGACTGTTGCAAACATGCTTCTACTTTTATTGAAAGCCTTGAAAAATATTACAAAGATGATAATTTCATGGATGATGAGATCATGGAAGCCCTGTATGAAAATCCCTTTCAGCAGCGTAAAGACGATCATGAAAATTTGCAGCATGATCAAGATTGTAGTACGCTGGAAGATGAAAGAATTCTGCATCTTGATAGTCGACATGAATTATATGAAATAGATCAGCAGGTTGAAGAGTTCCATATGGCTGAAGTTGATGAAAGAAAAAGTGTCGGTTCAGATCTGTCAATAGAAGAAGACGGCATGCAAGTAAGTTCAGTTCTAATTTCAATGTGATAATGTCAAGACAGCTATTTCAGTTCCAGACTTAGACTGTGATGACCAAGAAAGCCTAGTATGGAATCCTATGAAAGAGAACTCTGCTGCTGAAATCATCTGGGATGAAGAAGACAAAGTTTTGGATCCAAATGTTCTCAGTTCATTAGAATACAACCTTCATGAGGAGGTAATCCAGTCAATGTATGAAAAACAAAATCAGACCTTCATTCAATACATTCACACCACAGAAGATCAAAACATTCAAGATTTCCATTCAGATTCCTCTTCATATGTTTCATGTGTTGAAATTTTTTTCCAAGAAGATATCTGCTCATCTACCTGCTCAGAGTTTTTTGAAGCCCAGGAGCATAGTTTTACTGAAGCACGTGATGAAGGAAGATCAGAATTTGAAGCAAAGGACACCTTGTTTCTTCAGCAGGAAGAAAATCTTCATGTTCTTCAGGATCCAATGGCAGATTTACTGCAGTCAGCCGTGAAGGTGATTATTGCAGTATTCAGTGATGAAGGAGATCAGGGTCAATTAGTTTTTTGGATGCCCAGTTACAAGTATCTATTGTTGACCAGAAGATCTGATCAGGAGAATCAATCAAGGAGGCATCTACTTGATTGGTTACATTGGAAGGCACATTACACATGATTGTACATATTGCATTAGTACGCAGGTGGCTGTTATCTTGATTTGAAACCCTCGAATCTTGATGGACTGCTGCCATTGAACAAGATTTGTAAATACTTGTTTTAGTTAAGCCAATCATGAGTCATTTCCTTTTGCATAGAGTCAAGTTTTTCAGTCATTTCAGTTCACATTGAGTCAGTTTGAGTCAAGTTTCAGTCAATAAATTGAGTCATGTTGATTTTTCGGAATAATGGACTCCATAGCCCAATGGACGAAGGCATTGTCTACTCACCCAAAGATCTGCAGTTCTTGGCACCTCCAAGGAGCTGCCATCCCTATTGGAGCCAATGTTAGTGTTAGTCTTTTCATCCTTCCTCCAGTGATCAAACATGCTCTTACAAAGTGATTTTAAGGTGTCAAGGTGAAATTTTCTCATCTCAGTGAGTCTTCAAGCAAAATTTGGTCACTAGGCATTAGGTCTAGGGTTTGCTTTCACTCCTTCCAAAGTCGTCCAAATGTTGGTCTATGTCACTATTCAGCTGAGTCTACCATCATTTTGAGGGTTTCCATCATCATGTCAGGTTCCAATGGGTCATTTTACACCTTGTTCATGTTTCAGTTGCGCCTAGGTAAGGTCATTTCCCTCTCCTAGGGTTTTGAAGGCAATTTCTCTTGGATGGTCAAATCACTGGTAAAACTTGTATCCTGATGTTCATACACCTTCCCCTATCCTTAAAATACCTTATCAAACACTTCCCATCACTGCGATTACCCAAATTTCTCATTTTCGCACAAACCCTAGTTTCTTGCTACAACCTGGCAATTTTCTAGGTTGGACCTATCTTTTTCCTTTCTGGACCCCTTCCCCTCACCCAATCTTTGATATTTCACTTTCCCCTACTTCCTGACATCCCTCCCTACTTCCCAAAATTTCCTCAAGAATTTAGAAGCTCCCTATCCCCTTCATTTCGCTTCATTTCGACAAATCCCTTGTTCCACACATCGGGATAGGTTTCACTCAAATGACGTTTTTGAGCAAGGAAAGATGAATTTGGAAAACCTGAGAGAGGTTTTTGTCCAAAACAAGCTAAGAAAGAAAAACCTCCTTCACTTTTTACACAGGTGTCATGGTTTTTAAGAAATGTCAAAAATACAATTGCCTCAGGATAATTGATGCACCTCTGAAGTGACCTTGGGAAAATCAAATTTTCTCCTAGCTCAGTTGGCCAGATGAATTTCTTGATGAGTCAAATGCTAACTAGACCCAAATATATTTCCAATGAGCTATCATGAGCTCAATTTTAAGTTGAGGAAGGTATTCAAAAGTTGACTGTAACAGCACTCTGCCTTCAGGAAGCCTCACTGGGCACTTTTCGACTAGTCTTGGGCGATTTGACTTGTGACAGGGAAAATGAAATCCAAATTGAAAACGTCTAGTTGGGTTAGAAATTAGACTCAAGTACCTTTCCAACAAGCTATCTTTCACCCAATTTGGACACCGATAAGGCCCCCAAAAGTCACCTGGAACAGAGCGCGACGCACAGAGAAAGCGCGGCGCACTGGGAGAGGTTTTCCAGTTTAAAATTTACACTGCCGCAGCGCACAGGGAAAAAAGGGCTTGAAATTGTTCCAAATTGCCTCAAATTTCTTGGTGAAACCTATAAAGTTGAGAGGTAGGCCTTATGATACCTCTTTTACATCAAATTTGTCAATGATATGGTGTTTATAAGATGTTTAAATGTCACCCAAAAGCATAAGGTCAACCATAAGAAAATCACCAAGAAGACGATGGCTAGGGTTGCGAAAATGAGATGATAGCACCAAGGTTTCACTCCACTCCCCTTTTACCCTCACCCATCATCTTTCTCATCTCCCCTTCACCATTTTTCCTAAGAAACCCACCCTAAATCCACCACATAACCCTTTCCCTATCCCTGCAAGCAATTCATGGTTAAATTCTGAGTGCGCGGCGCACACACAAGGAGGCGTAGTACACTCAGAGTGCACGGCGCACTGGGAGCCCGGCCTCAGTGCAAAAATGCCACTGGCACGGCGCACTGGGCAGAGCATGCAGCGCACAGAGGTATAAGCCCAGAAAACCAAAAATTTGCCTAAAAATTTTGTGAATGCCTATCAAACTTGAAAGGTAGACCAACTACCTTCACTCTTGGCATTAAACTTGATGAGAATATCATGTTTTTCACGAGTATGAACCCAATGACAAAATTTGTTTTTTAGTAAACAAAGGAAGACACAAAGAAATCAAGCTCCTAGGGTTTTTGCTACAGTAACAATGTCATCAAAGTGTTCTCCTACCCTACCCCATCAACACCATACCCAAACACTTCCAAATCCCTGATAAATCTCTCCCTTTAATCCCTATCCCCATTTCATCATTCCACTCCTAATACTCCCTGTTTTATTGTCCCCTTGGTGACAGATTTTCAGAGCATCTACCAGTTTCATTGGATTTAGAGGGAAACATAAGACTCAGGGTACAAACAGCAGTAATGGCATCAGAAGTTTCATCAGATTATGAGGGGCCTTCGGGAGAGCCATCAGGTGAAAGAGAGACCGAGTTTTTTCTCCTCCACGATGATGACACCGACACAGAGCCAACAAATGAGGAGCTTAGAGAGGTCATCCAGGAGTAGCAGTCAGAGATTGAGGCCTTGTCCCTTGAATTGGAGAGGGAAAAGTGGAACATGAAGTACCTGGAAACAGAGAAATAAGCAACTAGAGGATCAGCAGGCGATCATGGAGCTGCAAAACATTCGTGAGCATCGCTAAGCTGCTCAAACAGGAAGGGTTGAGCTCACATCTTTGGAGCAAGAAATCAATGAGGATCGGGAGGCCAACCTTGAGAGGACCAACATGCATTTGGAGAGGCTGCTAGACAAAGCCGACAAGGACCTTGCGCTACTGAGGCACATGGCATTTCACTACCGGGCATGAAACATGAGCGCCAAGGCCCGAATAAAGAGCTTGAAGGCAAAATTGAGAAAGGCAACAAGGAGGGCAAAAGAGGCAAAAGAGCAAGATAGACTTAGAATCTTAGCTGAGGCTCCCTTAGCTCAGGATGGCACCCCATAAGGAACCTCTAGCCCAAATTTCAGCAAATTTGGGGAAGTTTTGGTCAAATTTTGATTTTTTGAACAAAAACAGGAAATTTTTCCCTGTGCACCGCGCCACTGGCGCGACGCTAAAATTATACTGCTCCAATGGAGAAACTGCCTGCATATTTGGATTCAGCATCGAAAATTACAACTACTAGTGTCTGGGCAAGAAATTTTGACAAGTTTTGGGTCTCCTAAAGGTCAAAAAACACCCAAAAATGGCCTCTTTGCCACTTTTTTGACACACAGAAAGAATTCTTGGGAGAATGAAGATTTGGAGGGGTAAATGAGCACCAAATTGAGAAATTCTAGTGGGGTTAGAAAGTAGACAGGAAAGGCTTTCCAACAAACCTACTTGGGCACATTTTTGACACCTACAAGTGCCCCAAAATAGGCTCCAAAGTGGCGTGATGCACAGAGAATTTGGCGCGGCGCACAGAGGAAAAAACTGTCAATTTTCTCCCGTTTCGTGAAATTTCGAGTCGCGACTTCTCCAAGATGGCCCGGTCATCTACTCTTCGGTTTTTTTTGGCACCATAGGTGGCATTTAAAGAGTTTTCTCTCCAGATGGGCATCTATCCAAGTGGCAAAGAATGCAAAGGGTCACCACAACCAAATGTCATGCTTGAGAGCGCTACACCTGTAGATGATGGTTGGCTCTCCATCTCCTTTTCGAAATAATTTGAGTAACTTCCCAACCCTTGGGCATTCCATCTCTTCTCTAAACTTTCTATATATTGTATGCAAGTTATTTGCAAAGGGTTGGCTGGCTTGTAACTTCTAGGAGACTGTGGGAAAGAAACTCTATTTCTGCACTGTGTATTTTTGACAGAGAATTAATCAAAGGCAGCGGCTCTGTTTCATGAGATTCTTGTGGTCGTGAGTGTCACAAATGTGTCCTTATGTTCCATATGTATCTTGTGATGTTTCATATTTCATTTCATTCTTCATTTCAGTGAAATTTTCTAAGTGAGATTAGGTAGAATTCAATTTATATTGCTCTGCCTGTGGGAAAATTTCATGTGCAGTGTTATTCTTCTATTGAAAAGGATTCATGCGACCATGCCCTTTTCACCCTCTTCAGCAATATTTTCATTCCACGTTACCTTAAGCTGAAATTGTTGCGCTTGCCGCCTACCTTGCCTCATGGAATAATCTGTGCCTTCATTTTCAATTCTCTGTTCTTTGCTGAGTGCCAGTCCCATATACATCCCAGAAGCTCGGTCACTTCATAAAATATTTTCCAAAATCCCTTTTCACTTACTAGCCTAAGGTAAATATTGCATTGGAAGTCATCTCAGACCATTTTGCCTATCCATTTGCTGAGCGTGACTCGGAGAGAGCCCTCTTCTGCTCTGGTAGGGCTAGCTACCAGACTGAGCGTGTTTTGTGGTTACCCTAATTTTTGCCTTCCTTTAGCCTAAGGCAGATTTAGGTGCTAATAAGAAGTAGATAAGAGGGGAACAAAGGAGACAAACCTATGTCTTGCGTTTGGTTCCTTGCTTGATTCCTCTCCCTTCTGATAGATCTTTTCCACTCGCTTCCTTGTCTACCCAGCTTCAAAGAGCACCTGTGGAATCAAAGCAGCATAACACTATCCACGAACAAAGATCTACTATCACAAACAATATAGGACCAGATATATATTGACCACACAAATGCATATATCATCAATCATACAAGAATGTGGAGGAAAACTTGAATAGCTTTATTAATATCAAGAATAGCAAAGAGGATTACAACCAATTGTTCTGACCCAACGTCATCTTCTCAGCAAGAAATCCATTCTTCACCTCATGAAAAGCTTAGATCACCCAACACTATGATGTTACACCAAAAAACCAGCAGCGCTTCCTTACAAGATACAAAATTCCAGCCTCTGGATCTCTAGGATGAGGGATCCATATATAGATGATTGCAGGGAGGTGAGTCAGCTTCTGAGATTTGATTAGTGTCCTCCCTCTGATAGTTCTTGATTCCACTTGGATATTGATGATCTCTTACTCATCCCTGGGCGAATTTAGAGAGGCAAGTGTCGCAGGAGAAGTTTTTGAAAGATTCCATGATCATCCACCTCGCAAATTGACTCTGCCATTTGTCCACTCTCGCCCATCGCACCCCATAGAAGGGATTTTCAGTATGCATCACACCTCCCATGTGCATTTAGGTGGGATGCATCGCACTTTGACCATGGAGCAGGTGAGATGGTCCAGCTTTGACCTGTCTTGAGTAGTTTTTCATGGAGAACTTCTGGGAGATGATGTAATCAGCTGACCTTGTTCTTTTAGGGGATGGAACAACACTTTTAGGGACTTAGGAGTCCTTGGTTTATGGACATGTTTGATAGGGGTTGCAGTGCCCAAAAATGTCTATAACAGAGTTTATGTATATGAAAATGAAATTTGATTATATGTAGAATAACCTCATCCTCATTTCCATCTATGAATTTGGGAAAATTATCTTGCCAATCTATTGAAGGAATTCAATTTAGAAAACCAAGAATATGAGCTCAATTCATAGGAGCATACCTTTAAGCAGTTGAATCCATCTTGAAACAATTAAGTCACCAAGAATTTCTTCAAACTACCAGTTTTTGAATAATGGAGTCGCCATGAAAATTCTAAACCTCTGGATTCTTCGACACTGGATTCACCATGTGAAAGACGCACAACATTTCTTGTGGCTGATCACTCTTCACCATCAGTAATTAGATCTAATCCTTGTCATTCTTTCTCAGGGAAGCTATGATATTTTGTTCCCTGACAATGATGCCAAAATGTTATCCCCTACAATGTCCTAGGATGAGAGGAATCGATGGAAGTAACCACAGACCAAGCTTTCAGTTTAGTAGCTAGCCCTACCAAACTAGATAGGGATCTCTCTATGAGATCACAATCAAAGAATTGACTGGAATATAAAAGTATTTTAGGCTAGATATGCTAGACTTACATAGATTTTGAAAATTTAGGGTTTTAATGTTGGACAAGGCATGAAAACTAGGTAACTAGGTCAAAGGATCAAAAGGGTAACAAAAACAAAGATATAAAGGAGAAATGTATCAATATTTTTGTAATGTTTTAGGGGTTTTTAGTGAATTTTAGTGTTTAGAAGAAATAAGAGGTCTTAATGAGTGTATATATCATGAATTTATTAAGCAAGAAAGAAAATAACACATAATGATATTTCCATCAAAACAGAGATTTATGAAAATAATTATGCTTATAGCTTAAAGAAAAACCACTGAAGAATTGATGAATAAAAACAGAAGATGAATATATTTCATATGAAACTATAACAGAGAAAATACAAGATCACAAACTCACTGCACATGAATTCCTAGATAATAGTTGCAACTATTCCTTTGATTTCCTGAAAATTCTCAAGCACAAGCTACAAGAGTTCTCTCCTCAAATGTTCAACATTTCTCTTTGAATGATAAAATGATATATATAGACAAAAATAAATATTTTCCCCACCCTTATGGGTCAAATCCGTGAGTGGTGGAACAATTCGCAATAATATCTCAACCAACAAGTGAGACTGAGAAAGTTAAATACAAACTCTTCATTTAGACTTTGATTTGAGTTTTTTCTCATTAATGAGGCCTAAGTTATCAAAAATAAAACTTACTAAGCTAATTTACCAATAATTAAATCATATAGACATCAAAATAGTAGATTTACATCCCCCTTTTGACTTTTACCAAATTCGAACTAGGAATTTCAAAAAAAAAAAAAAATACACACTAAAAATTTTATAAAAATCTCAGAAATTTCCAGGTGTGCAGTGAGCTGTTGGAGGAAATTTTTGAGTGCCTTTTTGAAGTAAAAATCCAATTTTGAATCCTTTTCTAGAAATATGGGAGAGTGTACATGTCTTTAGAGTATTTTTTCACTCAAAATGACCCATTTTTCGCTGAGATATGGCTATTCTCCCAAGGTCTCTCCAAGTGCACAACGGAATGAAAAGAGAGAGGCAAAAAGGTGATTTTTGGCCTCTTTCTTGCAAATTTCTGAAAAATTGAGCCCTAGACCAGGAAAGTGGGAAAATTGGTTTATAGAGGGGGTCATAATATTTCCAAAAATGTTGAGTTTCCATCATTTGGAGCCCTGAGGAAGAAGCGCAGCGTGAGCTCGCTGTTCACCTAGATAGAAATTTGCAAAAAATTGTAAATTTGCACCATTCTACACCAAAACACAAAATTTTCTCCAAATTATCCTAGAATTTTTCCAAATATGTTTTATGAGGTGTGTTATGTAATCATGGATGCATCAGAAAGAAACTTTAACTTTCCCTTCTCCTTTTGGCTGATTAGGGTCTCCTTGAGTTTGGCCTTCAACTATTTGATTCTAATCTTGGAAACTTGATTCCTTGTGTAATAATGGATGGACATCTTCCTTTGCAACTTGTTGTCCCTATTAGCCTTGTTAAGGATCTTCTCAAGGTTGAAATTTATCTTGTCAATCCAAAACTCCCTGTCTTCATTTATTTCCATGGCAATCCTCTCCTCAAAGGTAAATTCTTCCATTGGTGGCCTTTGTTCTCTTCTAGGTCTAGGTTCATGCCTTTGAACCAGTTTTCACCACGGTTTGGTATGCCTATAGCTTGGGAGATGGCCTCCATTGAAAACGTGAATCATTCCCTACAATGGTGATCTTTTCTCCCTTCAAGGTGAAGGAAAATATACTTGTGAGATGCTCATGGTAACCCATTTCCTACACTCTTTGACAAAACCCTAAACAATTGACATCTTCAAAGAATTTCATGGAAAATGGGGAGGAGGTGATTTCATTGCAATTAGAGGGCTCAAAACTTAGTATATTTCCCCTCTTTTTGTACCTCCTCTTCTTTGATGGTGATGAGTCAAGCTCCATACTTCAAACCTAGGTGAAAGGCAAGAAAAAACAATGAAATCTGATGCTATGAGGAAATGAGGTGGTATGATGGACATAGGAGTTTCCTAAATTTTTAAGGAAATTTAGGAGGGTAGGGAATGATGTCAGTGAGTAGGGGAATAAGGAATTTTGGGAAATGGTGAAGGGAGGGGGTGGAAAAGGCCAAAACACAAGCCTACCCTAGAAAGAGATAAGGTAGACTAGGGTTTAGAGGAAAATGATAGAAAATGAAGGGATAGGATTTTTTATGGATGGAGATGGTGTATTAGCTAAAAATGGATGTGTAGGGACAATTAATATAGGTTTTAAGGAATAAATTCATCATTTGAAGATAAACACCATGAAAATCATGTAAGCCCTAGGAGAAGAAGTATTTGATCAATTTCTTGACATACGAGGCAAAGGAGGGCATGAAAATGATTAAGCTTACTTGTTATAGAGCCTGGAGGATGAAATGACTGAAGAGGAGCTTTGAAAAATGGAATTTTGTGGTCAAACACCAATTCTAGAGAACTCTATCCCGTGCACATTGAAGGCTTCCTATGCGCAGCGTGTTGTACAGGTGTGTGGCATAGGCTCTCTATGCTCATAGAGTTGTCTTCCAAACCGCTTTTGGAGGCCCTAAAATGCTCCAAATTGTGAACTTGATAGATTGTTGGGAATATCTTGGAGTCTGCTACAATATTGATGCCTCAAGAATGTAATTTGGACACTCCAGCAGGGAAAAAAAATTATTTTCCCAAGGTCACTCCAAAAACGCAAGGTGTCCCTGACAAAAGCACAGTGCCAACTTTCAGAGAACTTTTGAATGCCTTCCTGGAGGATTTTTGGGATGAAAGTGCTATGGTCGGAAATATTATAATGTCTTCTACACAATAGAGTCCTTAAGCACTTCCAACACCTACTCCAAATCCCTAAAATCTTGTCTTGAAGTTAATTTGTCCAGAAGTGCAGCAACTCTCTTGTAGCAAGTGTAGTATGGCCATTTCTCTCAAATCATAAAACCTATGCATAAACGAAAGGATTTTTTTTTTCATTTTCTTATAATTGACAAAAACCTCTTTCACTTTTGTAAAATTCGTCTCCATTTGGTCAAAAACATATTTTGAAGCAAAATGTCCCTATGAGAAATGATGGGACGAGGTAGTGTACTTTAGCATTGTCTTATTTAAAATAAAAAATTTACCTTTACCTTTATTTTTCTTTCCCTAAGCTTCTAACTCCCTTTAGCCACTGACTCACATGATGGACATGTTTTGTGTTTTGACATATAGTATCATGATGAGACATGGAGTGAAAACCCTAGACCGTGACCTAAAATGAGGAATTTAACCATTTCATGACCGAAAACACTTGAATGAAGATATGATAATGATGAGCACCAGTATTGCAGTAAGAATGATGTGACTCCTAGAGCTACCATCTTTACATTATCAACTCGGGGTTCGTACAAACTTGGAGGTGACAGTGTTGTATACACAAGTAAAAGTGATGGTTCTGCCTTTTTTCACTGTTCAGCTGGCGAGAGACCACTAGAGTTTTTAAGCCAAACTTCTATGGATTCAGAAGAAGCTTGATTGCTGATGAAAGAAAGAGAAATATACTCTAGGAGAAAGCTTTTCTACTCCAATAAGGAAAATGACTGAAATCCTATGCTAAAAACACACCATGCTCTAACTAACTATTGAGAAACTATGCTTTACAAGAATGCCAAGCTAACATGTATGAAATGCTACTATCTAAAGCATGGAATTTCAAAACATCAAACATCACTACTGTGCATGTAAAGGACTGAAGAAAAAAAACAAGTTTTGTATTTTTATTCTTTTTATGGAAAATCAAGTGTAAACCCTAATCTATTTTGGTGATGTGGCAGGTGGCTTAGTGATGCTGGTGGATGATTGGGAGTTTCAGGAGATGGTTGGAAGGTTTGTGAGACCCTTGGGTGACCTGGTGTGGCTTCTAGAGGTTTTCTCTCAATTCAGCCTTAAAACAGGCCACTACAAGAAAACCTACAAGATGTACTAGAAACCTACAAGATTCCGTGTATTTCTACAAGATACAATCGAGAGAAAAATGATGGTTACTGGAGGTGATGGAAGGCTTATGGGAGGCAGTGGATGGGTGGAATGGAGTGAGAAAACTCATAGGATCACTCAGAACTCAAAACCAAGGTTAGGAGATGGTTGGATTTGCTCAACATGCTTGGAGGAATTTCTATGTAAATTGATGAGATTGGTGAAGGTCTTAGTGAAAGAAAGGATTGATTATGGATGGATGAAGTTGGAAGGTGGTTTCCTGCTATGAGATCTCTTTATACTCCTGAAGCACCTACTCTGCATCAAACATTTATAATTTCCAAAAATTCATGTAAGCAAGAAGAATTCTAATAAGCTAGAAAAGCAGAATTTAATGAACTAGATGTCTATTTCATGCATGAGGAGAAATGCTGAATAAAATGGAATCATGGATGAGATCCACTGTAATATTGAAGATGGAAGAGATGGTGATTAAATCCAACACTTACAAAACTAATCAAATGCTGGTTCTGTTAGCTCTGCTATATAACATCAATGTTCTAATGGTTGGTAGCAACTTGGCCCCTAGTCATGCTCGAAGAAGGCCTTTAATGGTCGCCCTCCCCTTCTCCTTTACTTATCTCACCTTCTCGCCATCTCCATTCCCCATGCTTTTGTTAAAAAATCACATAAAACTCTTTCCTTAAGCCCTGGGCATTAAAACCCCAAAACCCCATAAAACCCACGCCCATATAACTATGCGCCTTCATAAACTCTTCACCCGCCATTGCAGCTATTGATTGCCACACCCCGATCCAACGGTCACCTGTCACATCTGACAAAAACCTACTTGATTGATTCCCCACCATCCGATCATCTTTGCCATGATCGGACGGTGTCTGCTCTCCCTGTGACCACAAAGTGTTAGGGCGTTAACGCGTGATGGAAGGGTGGTTTTCCCACTCCTCCGCTACCACGCATCACGCGCCGAGTGGGATCGCATGCCAACGTACGTTTACTGCAAAATGCTTAATGGTGGTGCGGGAAATACCACTTACCGCCCATCCCACATTCCCGCCCGTTAACTACCACGCATCTCCTCTGTCCGATAGCTATTGGATCCATCCGCCCGAGATCCAACGACCCACGTTTATTCTGCCCCGCTTTTCCTAGTGATCCCCACCAAGCCATATCCGTCATTCATCTGCTCAATCTGATGGCTGATCCTCATCCTTTATCCAACCCATTTGTTCACCATGCAATCCACGTCCCTGCCTGCTCCATCAACCCGAAGGACAAAGATGACCAGTTTTCGGTACTAGGCGCATTTCCTCCTCAACAACTGCATTCAACAGGTAGTATGGCCAAGGAGGAAAGGGACCGAGTATGAGTAAGTAGCTGCATTTAGCAGTTATGGGAATTAATGGATAAGGATGCTATAGCCACCTTAGAGGACAGCAGAGCACCCGAGAAGATCAAATTTATCCACTACAGCAAGCAATCACACTCAGACTCCATCAGGCAGTTAAAGCGGTTGGTGGTCAATTATGGCCCCTCCATACTTAGAATGGCCGAGTGCCTTTGTAATGAAACTCTACAAATACCCAGAAACAAGATGTAATCAGGGTTGATGGTTGATATTTTGATGTAAGGTTCAACTTTTGGAGACTGTAACTACTTTGATACTTGCAGCATCTTGTCTTCATTTTCAGCTAATACAATCTTGTTTTGCTATTAATTGCTCACTTTCCATTTCTATTATGTTCTTGGTTGGGCCTGATATGCAGTTTTCCTGAACTCTTGATGTTTAGCATTAGAGGAGCTGTCATCCCACCTATATGTTTAAACCTTGCATGTACCAGTGAATGTGTTATTCAGGTTTCTTTTCACTTAGTGACAGAGAGCTATCATCTTGTCTGTACACTAGGGAATTAGATTTTCATACCTCTTTATTGGTTGCAGTTAGCCATCACAAGGTCTTGTGCATCTGCTAGTGTGGTCAGTATTCTCCATATTCACCCAATCTCTGAATTGTGAGTAATTGGTGGTCTAAAGCCTTGTAGTCTGGGGGTGTTCACACATGTCTGGAGTTAAGCATAGTAGAAGTGGTTATCTGACTTGAACAAGCATCATTCCTTCCATTCATCCATTTCCAACATTAAGTTGAGTTTGTAATGTTCCCGAGCATCTATGAGCTACAGCCTAGGAGAGTTTCTTGGGGTGATAACATTAATTTGCGTCGTTGCTGGGGAGAGTAGATTGAAGCTCAGCTTCCCTGGGAGAATGACACAGATCTAGCTTTGATGATAGACAAAGTCTGGACACATTTCTGGTTGTAATCATTTATCTGGCGACTCTACTGGAGAACCAACCTAGTGGAAACTCCACATTTCAGTTCTGGCTCAATTTGTGAGCCATACCCGCAGAAATCCTCAGAAATCACCAGCTCACCCAGTTCCTAACCCTGAGAAGTTTGCTAAGCAAAGGAAAACATCACAGAAAGGAGCATCAGGATCAGGTAAGCCTAAGAAATCTTATGCATCTCTGAAAGAGAATGTTATAGCTGAGGATATACAGTTTGAAGATTTAGAGCCTAGCATTGTTAGTAAAGAAATACCTTCAGAGATTCATAAAGCTCCTTGTTCAGTCGGTTCCCCTTTGGACCTCAGTCTAAAGAAAGCCTCCCATACAGTCCATCATATTCCTTCATGTCTATCATCGATTTCATTGCCTCCTGCCATTAAGCCTGCCAATATCCTTCCACCTATCCCAGTCATGGCAGGTCAGCAAGCTCTCACAAAGATGGAAAGAATCATAGCTGCTAGGTATGGACCCCTGGTCTTGCCTATTCCTTTCAATGCCATGCCTGCTGGAGAATATCAGAAATATATGCCCAAGTTCACTGGTACAGAGGGAGTAACAATTGAAGAACACCTTGAGTCCTTTTATAGTTATGTTGATACCTAGATATCAGTGAAGATGATGTGTGGATGGGAGTGTTTGTCCAGAGCCTTGATGGAGAGGCTAGAAAGTGGTTCAGAGAATTGCCCCCTAGGTCCATAGCAAACATTGAAGCATTGGATGATGCATTCCTGAAGCAATGGGGGGATAAGAAATACCTTCTCTATTACCATACAGAGTTTGGAAACCTAAAGAAGGAGAATGGGGAATCATTGCCTGATTTTAATAAAAGACTTAACTGTATGTATAGTAAGATACCAGCTAAGGTAAATCCTACCCCCACCTCTGCCAAACTCACTTATGCCAATTCTTTTGACTCTGATTTCTGCCTGCGTTTAAGAGAGAGAAGATGTGCCACCCTAGCTGAAATGTAAGATGCAGCTTTAGAGGTGGAATCTAATATCATGGCTGCAGAAAATCTTAAAAGTCATGTTGATAAAAGGAGGTAGAGAGGTGAGGCTTCTTCTTCCTCCACTTCATCTTCAGAACCCAAATTAGATAAGATGAGTAAAATGATAGTCATTGGCTACTGAGATATCTAAGCTGAAAGTTGAGCAGAGCTCTAGAAAAGCAAGGCCTCAAAACACGTTTATTCCAAGAAACCCAAATCCTTTCAGAAGAGAAAATGAACAATTGCAAATCATTCAAAGGGGTAAAGAAGCAAATGAAGAACAAAGAGTGAAGGCTCCCTTCCAAAACGTAGTCATGGAAGAGGAGCAAGTCGAAGAAGAGGATGAAATTCATTGCATGTAAGATAAGGGCAGTGTTGCTTTCTTGACATTGGTTGCCTATGAAGAATCATTACTCCAAGACCAAACCAGTCAAGAGTGGGACAGAGAGGTTGTTCTACAAACTAGTGAGCAGCAAAGATATAATCTGAGGTTAAAAGCAAACAATGTCAAGGAGAACCCTGCCCAAAGAGCTGTTGTCCCAACAGAGCAACAGAATATTAGACAGAAAAGACCAGCAGCTAATCCAGTCATCCTAAAAGCACCAGCTCAATAGTTAAGAGGTCCTGATAAGTCTCCTTCCCATTTTAACTTTGAGTCAGAATTCCAGAAGTTGAAAATATCTGTACCTCTGATAGAACTAGTAAAGAATGAAGTTTTTAGAAAGCCTATCCTTGATGCTCTTGAGCTGAAAGCCTCACAAAACCCCACTGACTACGTCAATTTATAAGATGATAAGCCTACAGTTGTGCTTAGCCCAATGACTGAACTTGCTGATGATAATTCTCCATCAGTTTATGTCTCCTTGACCATTCATGACAAAATCGTCCACAATTGCCTGCTAGACACAGGGGCCAGCCACACTTTGTTGCCTAAAGCTGTCATGGAAGAGTTAGGCCTTGATATCACTAGACCATACCATGACTTATTCTCATTTGATTAAAGAAAGGTAAAATGCCTAGGATTAATCAAAGACCTAGCCATTACCATAACTCAGCTGCCCATGAAGAGCATGATGATGGACATTGTGGTAGTAGATGTCCCTCCTAAGTTTGGCATGATGTTGTCCAGAGGGTGGATCAAAAGACTAGGTGGGAAACTACAGAATGATTTATCCTATGCCACTATCCCAGTCTTTGGAGGGGAAAGCAGGAGATTGTACAGAGAAACACAACCGACCTACATCATTAGTGATGAGAAGAACCCTTCTAATCATCCCATATATGTTGTGGACACTGATTTTGGAGCTTGTATTCTCCAAATTGAAGAATCCTAGAAGGTCTCATTGCAAATCAAGAAACCAGTATTCCAGGTCGAGGGAGCAAGGAAGTCTGGTTTGGGAGATGCTCGTTGATGGAGCATGTTCTAGGGAGACTGCAAGAGTAGGGGTGGTGTTGATATCTCCAAAAGAAGAAAGCACACGTCTATGTTTTAAGCTGGCTTTTCAAGTCATGAAAAATATAGCAGAATATGAAGCTCTGATATTGGGCCTTAATGCAGCTAAAGACAGAGGAATCAGGAACATAAAGGTGTTTGGAGATGTTGACCTCACCATTCAGCAAGTAAACAAAACATTTCAATCAAAGCACCCAAGGCTGAAAGCATGCAGAGATGAGGTATGGAGACTCAAAGATTCTTTTGATAATTTTTGTATCTCATATATCCCTAGAGTAAAAAATCAGCTTGTCGATTCCCTTGTCGTGTCTGCTAGCATGTTTATTCCTCCCATGACTCCCAAGCTAGTTTATGAAGTTCAAATTAAATACAGAACATCATTTCCTGATAATGTCCAGCATTGGAAAGTTTTCGAAGATGATGATGAAGTGTCTAGGTTTCTGCAAGTCATTGATGAATTTTCTAAAATGAAAATTGACCAAGAGAATGAAGCCTTGGAAGAAAACCCCCAGTCCCAGCTTAGAAACAGAATTGGTAAAGATAGAATTGTCCAATTGCCCAGCAATCATATACCTAAGGGTCTGGTTCCATTACAAAAGCTGTTTGACCAAAATGATGTGCCTTATAAGGCTACCCAAAAAGAAGACCAATCTGTAGTATGTAAGCATAATATAGGGAGTCCAGGACAACCAAGATATATAAATCTGTCCACCCATTTGTCTGCTGCCCATAGTTCTAAGTACTGCAGTTTAATGAAGCAATTTGCTGATGTTTTTGCCTGGGAATATAGTGACCTGAAAACATATGACAAAAATATCATCCAACATAAAATCCCTTTAGAGAAAGACACCATTCCTTTCAAACAGAAACTGAGACCCATAAATCCTTTGCTCCTTCCTCTAATTGGAAAAGAAATCAAAATGTTACTGGCTACCAAAATCATAGTCCCTCTCAAATATTCAAAATGGGTAGCCAATTTGGTGGTGGTGAGGAAGAAAAGTGGAGAAATCAAGCTCTGCATTGATTTTAGAAACTTAAACAAATGTTCTAAGAAAGATAATTATCCTCTACCCAAGATGGAACATTTTCTACAGAAGGTCTCAGGGGCCAAAGTAATTTCTTTCCTGGATGGATTTTTAGGGTATAATCAGGTTGTTGTACATCCAGATGACCAAGAAAAGACTGCATTCACCACTCCTTGGGGCACTTTTATGTATTCCAAGATGCCTTTTAGGTTGATGAATGATAGAGCCACCTTTCAGAGAGCTATGGATATAGCATTTGTGGGGGAGAAGGATAGGTTTGTCCTTATCTACCTAGACGATATAGTAGTGTACTCTAGCAGCCATCACAACCATTTGCAGCATTTGAAAAGGGTGTTCCTGAAGTGTAGAAGGTTTGGGATTTCAGTCAATCCTAAAAAGTCATAGTTTGCTTTAGAAGAAGGCAAGTTGTTAGGACATGTTGTTTCTGCCGCAAGTGTCCGAATTGACCTAGAAAGAGTAAGAGCAATACAGACCTTGTCTGCCCCAAGATCAAAGAAAGATATCCAGTCCTTTCTGGGCAAGATAAATTTTGTAAGGAGATTTATCCCAGATTTCGTAGAACTTGTAAAGCATATTACCTCCATGTTGAGAAAGGGGTCGGAGATCAAATGGACTGATGCAACAAGAAGATCCTTTGAGTCCATTAAGAAAGCTATTATGGAAGCTCCCAATTTAAGAAGTCCAGATTACAGCAAGGAGTTCCATATATGTTAATTTGCCTCTGATGACACCCTTGCAACAGTTTTATTGCAAGCAGATGAAGAAGGCTCAAAGCACCCAGTGGCTTTTTTTAGCAAAACATTAAGAGATGCTAAGCTGAAGTATGATATCATTGAAAAATAGGCATATGCTCTTATCAAGTCTTTGAAAGCTTTCAGAATTTACATTCTGCATTCCAAGATAATTGCATATGTACCCTCTGCTTCAATAAAAGATGTTCTAACGCAGCCTGATGCTGATGGAAGAAGGGCTAAATGGATTGCAAAGCTTATTGAATTTAACATAGAATTGAAGCCCACCAAACTAGTCAGAGGTCACGGCCTTGCCAGACTGATGGTAGTAGAAAACTGCAGAATGCTGGACATGAATCTCATGAGCACGATTCCAGAGAATTGTCTGACAGAAGAAGAAACAGTTGAACTAGGTAAAAATCAGTCATTGGCAGAAAATTTAGCTTCTTGTGATTGGTACTCTGCAATAGCTCAATTTTTGTTGAAGCTAGAAATTCCTCCGGGCCTTTGTTCAAGCCAAGCCAGAACTATTAAACTTAGGGCAGCCAAATATTGCATTCATGAAAATATGCTCTACTGGAGGGACCCCTCTGGAATTCTTTTGAGGTGTCTAGACAAAGGACAATCCATAGAAGTGATGCAGCAATTCCATTCTAGCATATGTGGAGGACATAATTTTTGGAAAACTACAACCCACAAAATCCTCAGAGTTGGGTACTATTGGCCCACCTTGTTTGCTGATGTCTTTTCATTTGTTAAATCACGTGACAGGTGCCAAAGATTTGAAGGAAAAAAACAATTGAAGTCCCTACCCTTAAAACCCATACATGCTAGTGGCCCTTTTCAGCAGTGGGGCTTGGATTTCATTGGAGAAATCAATCCACATTCTAGTGGCCAGCACAGATAGATCTTAGTAGCCACATATTACTTCACTAAATGGATTGAAGCAATCCCTACCAGAAAGGTTGATCATAATGTGGTCATGAGGTTCTTGATAGAGAATATCTTCACCAGATTTGGTTATCCACATAAATTGGTTACAGACAATGCAACAACTTTCAGGGCAAAAGAATTGGTGGACATGTGTGCCTCAATGGGTAGTAAACTGGTTCATTCCACCTCATACTACCCTCAAGGCAATGGTCTAGTAGAATCTTCCAACAAGAGTTTGATAAAGATAATTAGAAAGTTGTTGGAAGATAACAAAAAGAATTGGGATTCTAAGCTCAAATATGCACTGTGGGCTGACAGAGTAACCACCAAGAAATCCACAGGGAATTCTCCATTCAAGTTGGTATATGGCACTGAAGCTATATTCCCAATACAGTTGACTATCCCTGTGGCAAAGTTCCTACAAGAAGAGCAAAATGAGGAAGAAGACATGGCAAAAAGGATCACTGATATAGCAGAGGTACATCAAATCAGAGAACAGCTGGTTGAAAGATCTGTGGCACATCAGAAGAAGATCAAGGAAGCTTTTGACAGAAGGGCCAAAACAGATAATTTTCAGGTTGGAGATTTGGTTCTGAAGTGGGATGCACTGAAAGAGAAGAAAGGCAACCATGGGAAGTTTGATGCTTTCTGGATAGGGCCTTTTATCATTTCTCAGATCCAAGGGAACAATACCTTCATACTACAAAGTATGGCAGGTGAAACAGTTTTTGATGGCCCAGTTAATGGGCAGTTTTTGAAAATTTATGTTTCTTAAGGTCTTCTGGCCTTAAGGTTGTAAATATTTTATTTTATCAGTTTTTAGTGTAGGCTCAGTTAGATTCCATGCCCAATGGAACACTAGGAAATTTTGCTAATTTGGTTTTCATAGGAAAGGCAATGATCTATAGTTCTTGAGACCTCACAGGGAGGATCTCATCCCCAGAAGGATCCAGTGTTAGCTCTGCTATATAACATCAATGTTCTAAAGGTTGGTAGCAACTTGGCCCCTGGTCGTGCTCAAAGAAGGACTTTAATGGTCGCCCTCCTCTTCTCCTTTACTTCTCTCACCTTCCCACCATCTCCATTCCCCATGCTTTTGTTAAAAAATCACATAAAACTCTTTCCTTAAGCCCTAGGCATTAAAACCCCAAAACCCCATATAACTATGCACCTTCACAAACTCTTCACCCGCCATCACAGCCAATGATTGCCGCACCCCAATCCAACAGTCACCTGTCACATCTGACGAAAAACCTACTTGATTGATTCCCCACCGTCTGATCATCTCTGCCACAATCAGACGGTGTCCGCTCTCCCCGTGACCACAAAATGTTAGGGCATTAACGCGCGATGTAAGGGTGGTTTTCCCGCTCCTCTGCTGCCACGCGTCACACGTCGAGTGGGATCGTACACCAATGTACGTTTACCACCAAACGATCAATGGTGGTGCGGGCAATACCACTTA
The DNA here is from genome assembly GCA_031772625.1 of Pinus tabuliformis. Classification (NCBI taxonomy): domain Eukaryota; kingdom Viridiplantae; phylum Streptophyta; class Pinopsida; order Pinales; family Pinaceae; genus Pinus; species Pinus tabuliformis. Next base: position 1,676,604,598 of record CM062816.1, on the reverse strand, counting down.
CTGCCCGTCCCACATTCCCAACCATTAACTCCCGCACGTCTCCTCCATCCAGTAGCCGTTGGATCTGTCCGCGCAAGATCCAATGGCCCACGTTCATTCCACCCCACTTTTCCCAGTGATACCTGCCAAGCCATATCCGTTGTTCATCCGCTCAATCCGATGGCTAATCCTCATCCTTTATCCAACTTGTCTATTCACCATGCAATCCACGTCCCTGCCCGCTCCATGCACCCGAAGGACGGAGATGACCAGTTTTCAGTACCAGGCACATTTCCTCCTCAACAACCGCATTCAACAGGCAGTATGGCCAAGGAGGAAAGGGACCGAGTATGAGTAAGTAGCTACATTTAGCAGTTATGAGACTTAGTGGATAAGGACACTACAGCCGCCTGAGGAGACAGCAGAGCACCTGAGAAGATCAAATTTATCCACTACAGTAAGAAATCGCACTCAGACTCCATCAGGTAGTTAAAGTGGTTGGTGGTCAATTATGGCCCCTCCACACTTAGAATGGCTGAGTACCATTGTAATGAAACTCTATAAATACCCAGAAACAAGATGTAATCAGGGTTGATGGTTGATATTTTGATGTAAGGTTCAACTTCTAGAGACTGTAACTACTTTGATACTTGCAGCATCTCGTCTTCATTTTCAGCTAATACAAGCTTCTTTTGCTATTAATTGCTCACTTTCCATTTCTATTTTATTCTAGGTTGTTCCTGATATGCAGTTTTCCTAAACTCTTAATGTTTAGCATTAGAGAAGCTATCATCCCACATCTATGTTTAAACCTTGCATGTACCAGTGAATGTGTTATTTAGGTTTGTTTTCACTTAGTGACAGAGAGTTGTCAACTTGTCTGTACACTAGGGAATTAGATTTACAAACCTCTTTACTGGTTGTAGCCGGCCATCACAAGGTCTTGTGCATCTGCTGGTGGGCTTAGTATTCTCTATATTCACCCAATCTCTAAATTGTGAGTAATTGATGGTCAAAAGCCTTATAGTCTGGGGGTGTTCACACATGTCTGGAGTTAAGCATAGTAGAAGTGGCTATCTGGCTTGAACAAGCATCATTCCTTCCATTCATCCATTTCCAACATTAAGTTGAGTTCGTAATGTTCCCGAGCATCTCCCAGCTACAACCTAGGAGAGTTTCTTGGGGTGATAACAGGTTCAAGTACAGTAAACTCTAAATCTTATGAGAAATTGGGAATCTGTCTTTTTGGGGCAGCATAAGGTTCTTTTCCTCAAATCATTATCCCTGAGGGAAGAGGTGAGGCCAATACACCTACTGACAGCTTTGTGGTTCTCCTTTTATCCCTTCTAACCTACTACTAAAGTAAATCACAAACGGAATCAAACTAATAAACAACTAATCAAATCCACATTACTTGCAATGAAATACTTATAAAGACAATTTAGCCATGAATCTATGAAACTGAGCTAAGAATACAGATACAAGAAGAGGAACCTTTGCTGCTAGGCTTGGGCCCTAACCCAAGAGCTTCAACCCTCTGAGTTAACTCAGTGCTAGATCAAGAAAAAGCTCATTTTCATTATCAAAACAGAAAATTACATCAATGTCTTTCACAAGTATGGAGATCGAAAATAACTAGTGTTTTTACAACAAAAATTCGGATCCTAATGAGGCTCTAAGCCTTTCTACTTATACAACTAAAGTCCCCAAAGACTTTCTTAAATCTAGGGAGGCTCAACTCCTAAACTCAAGACGAACTAACTCTTTGTCTATCACTTTCTTGGCTACCTTTCGATCTTCATGACTTGGCTGATTGCACTCCAAGCTGGTGTGATTAACGGATGAATATTCAAATGGGGGAGGAGTAAATCAGGAGGATTTACCTCCTACAATCTCTCTTCCTTGTCCCATTCGAGTTTCAAACCTTAATCTTGCCAAAATTCCTTTATTTTCTCTTCCAAACCTCCATTCAATGCATATTAGTCCACTAGGCATAATATCTCACTTTAATTGATCTCATTAAACAAAATATAATCAAAACATGTAATAAATTGTGAGAAGAGTTGATTTGACTAGCTAGGAGGTGAATTAAGGCCCATATAATGACCTAATGATGAGGCTTATCATCAGCCCCCTACTAAAACTGGTGCTCATCCTTTGAGAAACTTAATAAATATCCATGTCTTTCATAGCACTAGTGGCCTCCCAAACATACCATGCTTCTGCTATGGTTTCCTCTTCTTGTGCATAGAATCCTACCTTCTTTTCTACCTCCTCCCACTGCTTTATTTCTTCTTCATCCTTTCTTCCTTCTAACATCCCCAAGAGCAGTGGTGGACTGAGTCTCAAGCCAATCCAATTTAATGTGAGCCTTTGGATGGATTGCTTGTACATGGCTTTCATATTTAGTGCTTCTCTCATCCTTTGAGGAGAGTGGTACTCTCTGATCTTCAAATTTTATGGCAAAGTATTCCATCTCCTCAGGCAATCTTTCATGTTGTCATCCCCTAACAATCTAATCATGTCCTCGAAATGTGTAATGGCTTTCTCTTGGGCAGCAAGATACCTAGGTGCAAGTTGAGGATCATTTGTAATTAAATTATGTGTGCTAATGACAACCATTGGATTGGACTACTCAGCTTTTATCATGAGAGGCTCAGTTTGTTCCCTTACCAATATCTTCATCATTTCTATAGCCCTTGCTTCCTCATGGTTCATCCAGGATGCCAAATCCATCAAATGTAAACCCCCCATCTTTTCATTAGGGTCTCATACATTCATATTTGCCAAAGCCATGTTATGCAAGTAGAATTCAGACATCTTAGCCCTATCCTCTAATGTAATTTGATCACATAGATCAATGAAATGTCTATAATCTTGGAATGGCATGGTGCCTCTCTATGCTAGGGTCTTGATTTAGAACTTTAGTCATTATTCCTTAAAGGTATAACGCATAGGACTTAGCTGGCATCCTGCACTGGATGGCTTCCAAAGATATATTGGCCATGGATGCCAATTGATTCTCTCTTTCTTGCAGTTGTCCTTTCAACCATGCATTTTCCGCCTCCAACTGAGTCTTCATGATGGCCTCTCTATCCCTCAGGCTACTTAGTTCTACGCCCATCTCTTTGATATTTTCCTCCATGTGAGCAATGTCCTCCACTCCCTTGGACTTGGCAATTTGCATCCATCTATGAATTTTGGCTCTTTCCTTCTCAATCTCAAACAATAATGGAATGGCAATTTTCTGCGAAATAACCATGCCCCCCTCAATAAATCTATAGTAGGAATCAAGGTTAGGTTGAGGACTAGGTTCCCTTAGCTCTGGGTCTTCTATTTTTGTTTCTGGCTGCTTACTTCTTTCCTCATCCAATTTTTGAGTTTCATGTAGGTTTAGTAGAGTTTCCTGTAGGGTTGCTTCTACTTCCTGTAGGTCTTATTGTGTATCCTATAGGATGTATTTTCCTTTGGATGAGGTAGATCTGGTTACAGGAGTTCTCACATAGGTGATAGGAGAATTATGGAAGGTTTGTGATGAGGATCCTTCTTCTTGAGTTTTTATAAGAGGAGCCATCTTCTCCTGCTATTTAGGTGAGTCCTCAATCACAATGGGAAACCTAGTTGGAGTTTGGGGTTTTACCTGCCTTATCCTCGTACCTTTCCTTATTCTAAATTATAAGGGGGTTTCCCTTTATCATTTTCCTTTTTGTTTGATAGGGGTGCTAAGGGCAGTGAGGAAAACTATTGCCTCTCTCTCAGTGGGTTATGGAGGCACTCTAGGTGACTCCTCCTTGTCTTCTAAATCTTCTTTTCCATTGCCCTTTTTACCTATACCTTTTCCCTCTTCTCCCCCCTTTATATCCTCATCTTGTTTATCAGTGTCCTCCTTGATGTCTTCCTCTATTTCTTCATCACCTTCCTTCTCTTTCTCTTCCTCTTCATCCTCGTCTATCTCCTCTTCATCCTTTTCTACTTCTTCTCCATCTATTTCGGTCTCTTCTTCATCCTTTTCACTGATAGTAGGGATAATATCATATGTGAGGGCTTTGATATCTTCATATGTCTGCATGTATCTGAAAATTGCCCATTGGATAGGAATTTTTAGGTTTTGGAGGGAATCTTCTATAATGATTCTAATTAACCCATGGTGGGCTAACTATTGGTAGTTTCCTTCCTACACCTTTATGCATGTATCTATCAGTGATTACAGAAGGAAGTATGCTATGATGAGCCTACAGTGAGGAGGTGTTTCTGCTCCAAACCTCAATTCTTCAAGGAACCTAAAGTGATAACCATAAACCACATTATACCTACCTTCACATGATATGTATTTTATAAGCTGGTATCTTACCTCATTCCAAGGGTATAGTAGGATTGTTCTCCTTACTCCATTCTTGTCCTCAATGGGCTCCTCTCCGAATAAAAAGAATTTCTTCTTGGCATTCTGGCTATCTCCCTTATCTTCCTTTCTCCAAGGCACTCCTAGGGGAAGTGTGGTAATTCTGCTTATGAGTTCAGGGGTGAGCTCTATGGAGAGGCCTCTCACCACAAGAGTGGCATGGGTTCTAGTTAGTGGAATGAGGGAGAGAGAAAAATCTCGGGACACTTCATCATCTTACCCCATTAATTTCACAATTATGCCTCATGAAGATTTATAACACAGGAGGGCGTTGGTGAATCCTCATAGTGTTAATGGGCTCCCTTATATTAAACCCCCTGTCATTTTGTCTTGTGAATTTTGAGGTGTCGAGATGGTTGATACAAATTTTAATGCAGGAGGAAATGGTACTAAAATACTTGAGGAGACAATTCCCTTACATGGCTATCAAATTCACTCAAACTAGGAGATTTTTTAGTTCTATTCACTTGGAAAAATGGAAGGAAATGCAGAGCCTACGTCCTCATGGTATTTGTTGTAGCCAACCCCTGTGTTTCCTTCTCTGAAAATTCTCTCTGCCAATCATGTAGACTACTTGATTATATTCTGTAGGATTCCTATGTGCTCCAGTAGGATTCCCTGTCTGATCTTGTAGCAAGTCTTGCGTGGGAGAAAGATCGAATTTTTCTCTTCTGTAGGTTGCTTGGGTACGAGAGTGATTTTACTGGAGTGAGCCTTGAGGAGATGAATGCATGAGTGCATAGGGATCAACATTTATTTCCTCTTATGCTCGAGTTGAGTGAGGTGGTGTGCTAGCAGTCGAGGTACATTTTTTTCTATTTTTGGACCATTGGTCCCCACTACCACCTCATCATTCCCCTCTCCTTGTAATCAACTCTCACTTTGGGCATCCATAGTCTCAATTGCTTCTGATCTCATTCTTGTTTTCTTTGACTTGACTGCTGCCACATGTGTGGGGACTAATTTTTTTGTCCTCGCTGACTGAATGAAGGTGGCCAAGTTAATTTTCCACCCTTCACTTATAAACCAACTCGCTCACAGCCTTTACATCTTTTGACTATATTATGCAAATGAGAGAGTGAAGCGAGATACTTACCTGTGGTGGTAATACCTTGCTGCAGTTTGTTGAAGACATTAGGTGCTTGCTATGTGTTTGTTGCATGTTATTTTTCCTTCCTTTTTTTATGTCTCTTTGATGATTCCCTTGATGTGTAAGTACCTGGTGTTGAAGATGATGGTGTTGCTGCTGCTTTAGAGCTTCTTCTGCCCTTGGACCTTCATGCTGGAATCTTGCTGCAGCTCATGATTTTGTTTCTATGGGATAGGCTACTACCTACAAGATGTCTTGTAGTTGCTTCTCCCTCAGAATTTTTAATCATTTCCATTATTGGGACTTTGAGGATGATGACAAGGATAGAGAGGACTTCTAGGAGTGTGAATAATGAGAAGTACACTCAGGTGTTGTTCCCTTCTACTCCCTATTTCATTTTCCTTTGTGTTTTCTTTTGAAGACTGTGAAAAAAAATTTGAAACTATTTTTTTTTTATGATGGATGTAAGGGTGATCATGGTGGAGAGAGGTATGGTAATGAATTTTTGATATAGGGTTTTTTATATATTTACATAGGTAGGTCATTTCCTTGCCCTAGGATTACTCATATTAGGATTCCGAAGCCACTATAATTCCTACAAGATCATCCTGTAGGTTTTCAGGGGATCCTGTAGGTTTACAGGGAATCATGTAGAATACACAGTACCCTTGAAAAATGAGGCAAATGAGTGAAAAAAATGAAATAAATGGTAGAGTGATGAATGATAATGGATGGGGAAATAAAAATATCAGTGGAATAGGTCCCTTTTTGATTCTCCTTTTCTCTCTGATCGTCCTCATGCTGACCTGCAAACAATTTTTCATGATTTTTCTTTTCTCCTTTTTTTTTCTTGAAAACAGCTAGCCTTCCTCCAAGAGGTTTCCATTCTATTTTATTGCCCTGGGTACCTCAAGAGACATTTTCACCCAGAGATATTTTTATTTCTCTTTTTTTTCTTTTTCCTTTTTTTGACACCATTGGGCTGCCCCAATTGGTTTTCAGCCCAATAGTGGGACTCAGGCACCTCATGGAGGTTTTCAATTGAGTCCTTATTTTTCTTTTTTTTTCTTTTCTAAGTGACTTGATGAGGCAGGAGTTGAAACTTACTCCACCACCATCACTGTTTTATTGATATCATCAATGAACTCTTGCTTTGACAATGACCTCTTGTAAACATTCAGTATGTACCCATTAACAAGTAAAGGAATGGCCTCTGCATCTATGGTTATGATCTGCACTGAACCATTATCATGACATCTCTCTATAACATAAGGTCCTCATCTTGTCCTTAACTTGCCCTTAAAGTATTGATATCTGGAATCATATAACAAATCCCAATCACCTTCTTGAAATTGCTTATCCTTGATGTTCTTATCATGCTAGATATTCCTCTGAAGTTGAGTTACCTTTGTGTGTAGGAGGGCCTACATTCTGAACTCATCTAAACCATTCAACTAGAGCAACCTCTCTTTTTGTGCACTACTGAGGTATAGATCTAGTTGGGTTGCCATCCTCAATGTGTTATACTCAAATTGAATGGACAATAGGGCATTTTTCTCATAGACCATCTCATAGGGTGTGAATCCAGTGGTGGTCTACCAGGTGGTATTATAGGCCCATGTGGCCTCCACTAGTCTATCTGCCTAATCTTTCCTACTGTTGCTAATCACTTTGGTCAAGATGTCCTCCAGCGCTCTGTTGGTAACCTCCACTTACCCATTAGCCTATGGGTGATAGGGAGTGGAGTTCCTATGCTTGATCTTGTGTTGGCTGAGAAAGTATTCAATCATGTTGGAGGTAAACTGGTTGCCTTGATCAGTGACCAATTCTCTAGGGTACCCAAATTTGTAAAATACATCCTCCCTTAAGAACTCAGCCACCTTCTCCTCTGTTGTTGCCTTAATTACCTTGGTTTCAGCCCACTTAGTCAGATAGTCAGTGCACACAATGATATATTGCTTTTGCTTGGAAGGAGGGTTAATAGGTCTAATGAAGTCCATGCCCCACTTGTCAAATGACTCAAAAGTAACTTGAGGTTGCAAAGGAATTTCATCTCTTGGAGTAGGCTTTCCTATCCTTTGGCACCGATCACACTGACTACTATATATTTTCACATCCTGATGAAAAGTGGGTCAATAATACCCAGCTTGTAACACCTTAAATGTTGTCCTCTTTGCTACAAAGTGACCTCCACAAGGCCCATCATGAAAGGTCAGAAGGATGTCAAAGACTTCCTCCTCCTTGACACACCTTCTCAAAATTTTATCCTGGCCTAGCTTGAAGAGGTTGCCCCCAATCCAAGTGAAGGGGGTGCTCTTCCTCACAATCTTGCTTTTCTCCTTGGAGGACAAATTCTGTGGGAACTGTGTAGATACCAAATAGTTTGCTATGTCAGCAAACCATGGAGAGAGAATTGAAATGGCGAATAAGTGCTCATCCGATATCTGATCATCAACCATTCCGTCTTCACCTATAAGCAAAGCCAATTTGGACAAAAAATATACAACAACATTTTCCTTACCAGGCTTATCAACAATAGTTAGATCAAACTGCTATAGTAAAAGTAACCATCTAATTATCTGGGCATTCACATTAGGTTTATTCATTAAATATTTGATTGCACCATGGTTAATATGTACAAATGTTTGATAGCCTGTAATATAATACCTAAATTTGTTCAATGAATGCACAACAACTAGGAGCTCCTTTTCAGTCACTGTGTAGTTCAGTTCAGCCTTTGACATATTCTTACTGATAAAGTAAATGGCATAAGGAAATTTTCATCTATCTGGCCTAGGGTTGCTCCTATGCCTTTGTGTGAGGTATCAACATGAATATGAAAAGGAAGGGCCCAATTTTGGCCTCAGAGAATCAGTGCAGTGGTTAACTTGTCCTTCAGGGTGTCCAGGGCCACTTGACAACTTTTTGACCATACAAACTTAGAGTCTTTGGCCAACAATCCAAATAAATGAGAAGCCAACTTGTTGAAGTCTTTTATAAACCTTCGGTAGTATCTAGCTAACCCTAGAAAAATTCTAACATCTCTCTTCTTTTGTGGAGATGGAACCCTTTGGATGATAGATATTTTGTTTCGGTCCACCTATAGTCCTTGCTGAGATATTGAATGACCTAGCACAGTCCCTGCAATCATCAAGAATTCACATTTTTTGGGACTGGGAGACAAGTTTATTTCAATGAATTTGTGCAGAACCTTACGTAAGTTGGATATAGCCTCCTCAAAATCACATTCATAAGGTGTAAAATCATCCATATAAATTTCTACCACATCATGGACCAACTTGACAAAGATACTCGGGACTGCTTTCTGAAAAGTGGTAGGAGCATTGCATAGGCCAAAAGGAAGGACCTTATAGGCGAAGGTACCCCAAGGACAACTGAAGGTGGTTTTATCCTGGTCTTCTGGGCTGATCTGGATTTTATTGTACCTGTTGAATCCATCTAGGAAAGAGAAAAACTTTTTCACTACCAGGCCATCTAGCACTTGGTCGATGCAAGGTAGAGGGAAATGGTCCTTCTTTGTGGCTTTATTTAACTCCCTGTAATCGACACAAATCCTCCACTTACCATTTTTCTTCTGAACCAACACCAAAGGAGAGACCCACTCACTATCTAAGATAGGGTTGATGAATATTGCATCTAGCAGTTTTTGCAGTTCTTCTTTAACTATATATTTAAGATCTAGATTCATCCTCCTTTGGGGTTATCAGACTGGCTTGCAACCTTCTTTGATATAAATGTGGTGAGTACACACTGAGGGGTGCACTCCATTCATATCTTTGTAACTCTAAGCGAAGGCACTGAGATGTTCCTTTAGCATGTTGCACAACTTTTCTTCTTGGAGAACAAAAAGAGATGGATTGATTTTCAAGGTTCTCTCAAGGTCAAATTCTATGGTTTTGACATGGATAGGGTTGGAATCAGCTAAGCATAGATCAACTATATCGTTGTTTTGGGTTTACTTTATTACTTATTCTAAGGACAATTTACTGGGAGTTGGACTTTGGAGTATGTGTTCGATCAAATCATCTTCATCCTGTTGTCCCCCTCCCAGGGTTGTTTCTAAAGTATAGAGTTGGGCAGAGTAAAATTCATCTTCCTCCTCCTCTTCCAGCCACAAAGGTAAGTCATTTTCTAGAGGTTGCTGAGCAGGATGGTATAGGAATAACTCCTTGGACATATGCCCATTCTTGATGGTCATATTTCCAGCTCTGTAGCTAACGCAAGCATCGGCAGTGGCTAACCAGGGCCTCCCAAGGATGAGAGGGTAACCAATAAGCTTAGTCTTAGGCTGGAGAACTAGGAAATCTACAGGGTATTCCAAAGAATCAATGGAGACCATCACATCCTCCACAATCCCCTCAGGGGTCACTGTCGAGTGGTCTGCAAGTTGCAAAATTGTTGTTGTCTTTCTTAATGAACCTTGGAGGTTGAGGTTGAGCATGGTGTCCTTGGTGATCACATTAATGGCATACCCAATATTGATCAAAGTGTGTGGGACAATGGTGCCATTGATGTGCACATCTACTATAGGGCTTCTAGGGTCCAAATATTCTGGACTAATTACCTGCCCCAACATTAATTCGGACAGTTGTCCAATGACAATAATGGTAGGGGCATCTCTTCTTCACCTCCCTAGATGCTTGAAGCACTTCTCCTTAATCAACCTATTGTAAATAGGTACATCTTTAATAGCTTGGCGAAGTGGAATTTTGACACATAGGTTTTTCAATTCTCCCAGAAGCTCAGTTGCTTCTGGGGTAGGTTGTGTTATCACTCTAAAATTTCCCTAGAGTTGTTATCTTTTGTCAAAATAAATATTAGAGGTAACCACAAACCTACTTTTGAGATCAAGATCTAGCCATTCTAATGCTCAGAGAGGGCTCTCTCTTTATGATTTAACTTTGTTGAATTAATTGATTTTAGGCTAGTTGTTTAAGCTTTGATTCGGTTTTGATTTTTCTTTGGTGGTGGAATCACTGACTTAGATGGATAGAGGGATGTCCTTTACCATTGGGCTATGGGGTCAAGTGTTAAGAAGACAATACTGAATCAAGTTCTAAATATAGTGTTTACAAGGCAAGGTAGCTGAGTAAATTCAGATCTTTTAGGCTAGATGGTGAAGTGGTTTTCAATCGGGATCAAGAAGAAGTTAAGGGTTCCTCAAACTAGATAATGAGGGAAATGGTAGGGGTCAATCGCAACTAGGGAGAAATGAAGGATTACCTACTCTGGATATCAGAAGAAAATATTAAAATGATTAACTGTTCAAGACAGAGTGTACTTAAACAAATTCTATAATAATTTTCTAGTTATTTCATTCAATTTAGATAACATGCAAGTATGTGAAACACTTAAGAAGCTAACAATTTGACAAATAGAAAATACTTCACTGAAGTGGCCCAACACATGAATCCTACAATGCAATGTCTTTATTACTAAATCCAGTCTTTTGACTTGAAAAATTGGTACAATGAACCATCGGGTTTCATATCAATACAACTATAGTAATGTCAATAAATCCACACACTATACTTTGAATTACGAAGTATTTATACAAAAACTTATTACAAAATATCCCAAACTATTTTGGGAATTATTCAAGGAAATAGAAAAATCTTCATGCAAGAAGATAGAGGTAGATATGTAGCTACTACAAGTTGTCCCTGTTTATTTGGCTCTACTGTCAGATCTTTTGCTGCCTTTTCTCCTTTGAAGTTTGTCTTCCATGTTGACAGTTCTTTTACTTTTCCCTTTGACTGATACTCTTTGACTAAGCTGACCTGGTGCTTTTCTTTCACTACTGTATCAACTTTTACCTTGCATTTTTACAGTAAATCATTTAATTTTTCCCAAGTATCTGTATCTGGTAATTTAATATTTACCATTCTTCTTTAGACTTCATCAGGTTTTTTTGTATTTTGCAAAGGTAGGCTTGTTTACAAAAAGATGTTTTACCTCATGCTAGAGGTAAAAGAGGTTCTCAAAAGTCTGGTACAGAAGGTTTCCTGTAGGAATCCATTTCATAGAGGAACTATTGGATTGCTCTCTTGCCACTTCTCTGACTTTCCTGTTATATTCTTCATGTGGAATTAACTTGTCATTTATTACCAATGGGTTTGGTAGACCTTTCTGTCACAGAGCATCAATTTGACCATGAACCTACCTATATCTAGCTCCATGGTTTGGCATTTGTCCTCAAGCTGCATCATTAAGTTCCTCTTGGTGAGCACTTTATTCACCTCTAGTATAGTGCCTGTTAGCTCTACTATAGCTATGGTCCTTTGAAGGCCAACTATAAGCTTGGTTAGGTTGACTATGCCCAAAATAAAGTCCACAACAAGCATCCTCATTCTTTTCCTCTGCCCCACTGACTCTCTTTCACCCCCGCTGCCTCCATTTCTCCCTTAGTACCCAGCGTAACCCCTGTTTCTCCAAGCCCCTAGCACAAGGTTCAAAACCCCATAGCACCACATCCACATGACCTCACGCCTCCGCAACCCCTCGTCACCTTTTATTTATGGCCATCGATCGCCGCACCCTGATCCAATGGTTCCCCATCACATCTGTTGAGTCCCAAACTTGCATCTTCCCTATACACCTTTTTAGCCTTCTTTTCCAGTTAATTGAACCACCAAGTTGTCAAAGCATTGCATATTAGTTTAAAAAGAGCTTATAAAATGGTTTCCTAACTATGTCTTGTGACTGTTGTTTGATTTATATTTTTGCTCAGTCAGCTGCGGAATCTTGTCAATTTCCGTAGCCAACTCAACTTTCCGCAGCCATTTTGTTGAAGTCTATGTTATAGGTGTCTACTGGAGAATCTGGCCACATGGGCAAGCTGCAAATGATGTGTACATGGAACATGTCCCCTTGGTTTAGCTGAATCACTCACAAAATGCCATGGTCAAGGATAGTCAAAGCGGTGGTCAAGCTAAGAGTTTTGCAGTGGCAGGACTCTGTTTTTCACCACGTGAAGACTTGCGTGGCAAATTCATCAATCTCAGGAGGTGTGCTAACACCTGTTGACTGTTTCGTGAACCCAAATCCAACAGCCACCACTCCTTGGATTTAATTGTCACGGCTACCATATTGCTAGATCTTCGGACGTGGTTATTCACGTGTCTATTTAGTAGCGCAGAATTTAGGAAGTAGTTGTAGCATCCTCAGTTATAAATAATGCGTTATCATACGCTTGTTAGTTAGCTTGATATATGTAATTTTGACTACTTTACGAGCCCACTGTGTCGTGCTCTATCTTTATCTTATGACTACATTTTAATATATGAGAAAACAATGTTCTTAAGTTCAATTTGTGACTGATTGTTGATTGGCCGAGGTTGCAGAGGGCCCCTGTACACCAAGGCTCTGTAACTACTATATAGTTTCTTGCTTTCTTCCATTATGTTACTGTTTCCATAATCATTTGCTTGTATATATTACACTATTTTTGATATTCATGTTAACTGCTCTCCATATTTTCTTTTATGCTTTCTCATGACTGTTAACTGATCAGTGTTTTTCTTTCAGGTTCTTGTAGACAGCCCGGGCAATTTCACATAGCTTTTTAATAACTAATGACATGAAATCATCTTGTCCTTCTGCTGATTTATTTTCTGAGTTCTAATTCCATCACTGTTTATTTCTTTCAGTTTTGTTTTGCTCATTTACTTTTATGCAATTTAGAAATTGGATTACTCAATTTTTTTATGATTACCTCCTATAGCCAGAGCGAGACTACTGGTGAGGGGTCAGAATATGAGTTGATGTGATATGATTTAATTTACTTTTCTGCAAGTTAGTGATTAGATTACTCATGTCATTTTCAGTTTCCTCTTATAGCCAGAGCGAGACTACTGGTGAGGGATTGAAATATGAATGTGTAGTTTGATCTTAGTTTCATTTTATACAATTTAGATATAAGATTACTCAATTTATTTATGATTACCTCCTATAGCCAGAGCGAGACTACTGGTGAGGGGTCAGAATATGAGTTGAAGTAGTATGATTTACTTTACTTTCTTACAGTTTTTGAATTGCTTTAAGTTCATTTTTTTTTCTCTTTTTATACAGCAGCAAGGATATTGGGCTTCATTGTCACTAGCTCACTGTTTGGTACATTCTTATTTTCTTTTAGGAATTGATTTCATCACTGCAAGTTTTAAAACCTTTTTGAGAATTTTGAAGTTTGGAAATTATTTTAGAGGTCACCATTTCCTTGAACACTTATATCCATACTTGACTTTTTCCATCTCACATTAGGAAATCAACAAAAGATAAACCCAAAAACAAACCAAAAATCACAAACGACAAAGAATTAAGAAATCAGTTATCTTGCACATACAGTGCACTTCACTTCAATAGTTTACTACTCCCGGATTGACAAGTTATATAGCAATTTAGGACATACTAAATTGACCAAACATTTTGGCGCCGTTTCCGGGGGAGTGAAACTAGGTAGCCAATTTCTTGAAAAAAAAAAACAAGAAAATTTCAAGGAAGGTAAAAATTAATAACTTCTCAAAGTATGCTCTCCTCTTGCACCTAGTGTGATCTGGAGGATCAGAAAAGAGAGTTATTGGTTCAGTAATTTCTTGAGTATGCTCTCTTCTTGCACCTAGAGTGACCTGGAAGATCAGAAAGAGAATTATTAGCCCGACTTGAAGAAAAATAAAAAATGACATGCATAGAGCAAGAGATTCTAGGGGAAGGATTATAGCTAGGGCTAAGAGTTCGATTTTTACAACTCCATCTACTTCAAGGTATAGAGAAGATACACCTCCATCATCTCCAATTCACACTCCTAGCCTTAGGATTCCTGGAATTCAAGAGGCAGTGGTTGAATTAGGAGACTCTCCCACACTATCCACTGAATTTCAGTTAGGAAAAGACCCTTTCTTTACTTCTACAGGAAAACACATTGTAATTGAGGAAGTAGAATCACCTGAAGAAGAAGAGGGAGAAATTCCTCTTCATTCGCCATTAGTAGAAGAACCATAGGATTCTGAAGTCTCTGAGGAAACTATCATGACAGAGGAAGTAGTAAACGGATTTGGAGGAGGTAGAGGTAGAGGTAGAGGTAGAGGAGGAGGAAGAAACAATGGAGGAGGTAGAGGTAACAATGGGGGAAATAGGGATGGAGATAACTCATTTGGATTTCCTATAGTTGATGAGGAATCTCGAACAACAATGAAAAACAACTCACCATCTGTCCTCCCAAACTTATATGGGTTGTGAAGTGAGGATCTTGAAACATTTCTATTTGAGTTTGAAGTCGTCTACCAAACTTATGATTATATGGAAGACTCTCAAAAACTAAAATTGTTTCCTTCAACATTAAAGGGAACTGCTTTAAAATGGTTCATGGGATTAGTCACTCAATCTATTAAGACTTGGAATGATATGAAACAAACATTTTTGGATAGATACCTGGACTATTGTATGCCCACCAATCATAAGGATGAAGTATTCAAAATGGTGCAAAAAGAAGATGAAAACTTGGAAGATTTACTTGAAAGATTTCAATACAACCTGAAAAGAGCAAAAATGAATAACTTAGATGAGGAAACCTTGAAATCCCTTCTATTAAAAGCCATTAGAGATGAATGGATAGATATTTTGAACATGATGTGAAAATGAGATATATCTCAACTTCCACTTCATGATATAGCAGAGCTATGTGTCCATCTCTCAAGGGGAAAAACTAAAACTGGGAAAGGGCCTAGAGATCCTTCTCTCATTAGAGCAAACAAATATGAAACTAGATCAGTAAGTAGGGCTGAGATTGGCAACATGCTTGATGAGTTCAAAACTGATATTTTAGGGAGTCTTAGTGAGCAACTAGACACCCTTAAGATACAAAACAAGCAGAAAGCAGAAGCTGAAGCTTCGGCCATCTTTTGTCCGAAATGTAGGAAGAAACATGTTCTAAGGGAATGCCCCTTGGATGCAAAAGTTGTAGAAACATGTGTGATTTGTTCAGAAAGCCATGAGACCAAGGATTGTCTTTCAATTCCTGGGCTCAAAGCTGTCTTTCAAGAAGATCCAAATTCAATTGATTCTCTCTGTTTTGTTTCAAGGACACCTTGGCAGGGGCAACAAAATCAAGGGTTTAACAACCCTACGAACTTTCAACCCCCACCAAATTGGAATCCTTGGCAACAACCTTGGTCCCAACCTCAAAATCCATTTCAATCATGGGTACAAGGTATGAAAAATCCTTATGGGAGATTTGCTCAATTTATCAATATCCTCCATATTTTCAAAATCAATAAGCTCCACAACTTCCAAATCAAAATCCACAACTTTCATTGCCATTTCAACAACAACAACCTTCTCAACAGAATCCAAATTCCCAACTCTTGCTTCCATTCCAACCGAAGACAAATCAACTACCTTCCCAGCCATTGCCAAACCCCAATAATAAAAACCCTCAAAATGCTTACATGGTAGAAGGACAACAATTTCATACTTATATGATTGTTCCTCTCAATGATGTACAACTCAGATCTGGTAGAGTTTTAGACAAGCCTTCTATAGATGCTCAAAAGCAAAGCATTTATGAGGAAGACTCTCTTGAAGCCAATAAAGGTTCTAAAGCATCTCTTCAAAATCCAAGCACTCAAAAAGAAAAAGAAAAAGAGTCAACCTCCACAACTCCTATAGTTGAGCAACCTGCATCTTCATCCACACCTCCTTTTCCTGAAAGATTAAAAATTGACAAAGGGGTGGAAAAACAAATCTTGTTGCTTGACTATGATTTCCTAGATGAATTAAAGAATGTACGTATCAATATTCTCTTGTTGCAAGCCATTAGAGAAATTCCTATTCTAGCAAAAACAATAAAGGAGTTGAGTCTCAAAAGACCAGGAAGGAAAACAAGAGATACAAGAAGAATCCACCTGGTAGGAAAAATTGCAGATATCATGATGGGAAAAATTACCATGCAGAAGTATGTAGATCCTGGTAGTCCAATTGTCAAAACACATATCAATGGGGTAGAAATTCCAAATACTTTGATTGATTTAGGGGCTGCTATCAACATTATGAGTAGACAGACTATGGAACAGCTAAAACTTCCTAATCTTCTTTTTACACCTACTTTATTGCAACTTGCAAATCAATCAATTATCAAACCAGATGGTGTATTAGAATACATTTCAGTCTCCTTAGATTCTTGGGAATATCCAGTAGATTCCATGATTTTAACTCCCAAAAGTAATCTAGGAGGGCACCCACTCATCTTAGGAAGACCTTGGCTAGCCACAGCTGATGCTTTTATCAGTTGTAGATCTAGGGCTATGTATATTTCTAATGGTAACTCGACAAAGAAATTCAATCTGTATCCTCCAGCAAAATCAATTACAGAGTAGGAGATAATGAATGGGTTGATGATGAGGACACTATACAACCCGTCTTTACCATTTCTGAAATCAGTGAAGATAGTCAAATTCTGAACACATTAGAAAATTTTGAAACATCTTTAGAATATGACCACACACAATTGCAGTTAGATTCTGACATTGAGTATTTATTATCTAGACAAATTTCTCTTTACTCTATGGAAGAGTTTGGTAGTTCCGCCATTGAAATATTTCCAGGTAAAACATTGAATATAAAAAAAAACTTGGAAAAATCACAACAAGGAGAGCTAACCAAAATATTGCAAAAACATTCTACTGCATTTGCATGGGAGTATACTGATATGAAAGGTATTGACCCTAAGACTTGCATTCATTACATCTACATTGAGGAAAACAGTAGACCAATCAGGCAACCTCAAAGAAGGATGAATCCAAACCTTAAGGAGATAGTGAAAGAAGAGCTCCAAAAAATTACTCAATGTAAACTTCATTTATCCAATTTCAAATAGCCGATGGGTTTCTCCTCTGGTTATAGTACCTAAAAAGAATGGTAAATGGAGGGTATGCATTGATTACAGGGAATTGAATAAAGCAACTTTGAAGGATCACTTTCCTTTACCCTTTATCGGTCAGGTATTAGATACTCTAGTAGGCAAAAAGTACTTTTCATTTTTGGATGGTTTTAGTGGCTATAATCAAATTCAGGTAGCACCTGAAGATCAAGATAAGACCACATTTACCTGTCCATGGGGAACTTTTTCTTATCGAGTGCTTCCTTTTAGATTATGTAATGCACCCGCAACATTTCAAAGGGCAGTACTAGGAATCTTTTCTGATCTAATCCATGATTGTGTAGAGGTTTATATGGATGATTTTACAGTTTATGGTGATTCATTTGAAGAGGCATTAGAGAATTTGGAAAAAGTCCTTATAAGGTGTAAAGAAACAAACCTTTCATTGATTCATGAAAAATGCTTTATGATGTTTACTGAAGGTATTGTTTTGGGACATCATATTTCAGGGGATGGGATTAAAGTTGATAGATCAAAAGTTGAAGTCATCTCCAAGTTGCCTATTCCAAATTGTCAAAAATATGTTAGAAGTTTTCTGGGATTTACTGGGTACTATAGAAGATTTATAGAAAACTTCACCAAAATAGCATCTCCACTCTTCAAATTACTTACAAAAGCCTGTTAATTCAAATGGGATCCTGATTGTCAATCAGCATTTGAAACTTTGAAAGCAAGAATATCTGAAGCACCCATTTTGAGAGGACCAAATTGGAAACTTCCTTTCCATATTTCTACAGATTCTTCAGATACAGCTCTAGGAGCTATGTTAGGTCAAAAGGATTTAGTTCCTTATGCCATTTACTATACCAGTAAAAATTTGACTCCCACTGAGTTGAACTATACTGTGATTGAAAAAGAGTTCTTAGTTGTTGTTCATGCAATCAATAAATTTAGACATTATATAACAGGCTATGAAACTTTTGTCCATACTGATCATTCTGCAATTAGATATCTAATAAACAAACCTGTTACTAATGGCAGAGTTACAATATGACTCTTACTTTTACAAGAATTCAATATTACTGTGTTGGATAGACCAGGGAAACAAAATACAGTAGTTGATTTCTTGTCTAGGATCCAAAATACTAACGAAGATTCTCCTGTAGAGGATAAGTTTCCAGATGAATATTTATTTGCAGTAACTACTAAGACTCCTTGGTATGCAGATATTGCTAACTATTTGGTTACAGGGAAGCTACCTCCACATCTATTTCCTAGTGAAAAAAGAAGAATTATTCAGGAGAGTTCAAAATATTCATGGATTTCTAACGAATTGTTTAAAACAGGGCCAGATTGTGTGATCAGAAGATGTGTTCGGGAAGATGAAATGCCTGACATCCTTAAGGCATGTCATGATGAACCATGCGGTGGACACTTTGCTGACAAAAGGACGGCCTATAAAATCCTTTCTTTAGGATATTATTGGCCTTCCCT
This sequence comes from Pinus tabuliformis, assembly GCA_031772625.1. Lineage (NCBI taxonomy): Eukaryota > Viridiplantae > Streptophyta > Pinopsida > Pinales > Pinaceae > Pinus > Pinus tabuliformis. Next base: position 1,676,585,743 of record CM062816.1, on the reverse strand, counting down.
CTTCAAAGATACAAAAGAATATGTCAGAAGGTGTGACAGCTGCCAAAGAGTAGGGAAACCGACTCTTTCAAATGAAATGCCATTACAACCACAGGTACTCATCGAACCCTTTGAAAAATGGGCTTTAGATTTCATTGGACCCATTAATCCACCATCTAAATAGAAGAAGTATATATTGGTATGCACTGATTATGTCACTAAATGGGTAGAAGCCAAAGCATTACTTTCTGCTACTGAAAATTCAGTTGTTAATTTTCTTTATGAGGATATTTTTACTCGCTTTGGTGTCCCAAGAGAAATTGTGACAGATTAGGGAAGTCAATTTACATCCAACATGATGGAGAAGCTGATGGAAGAATACAAAATCAAGCACAGGAAATCTACTCCTTACCATCCGCAAGCAAATGGCCAAGAGGAGTCTACAAACAAAGTTATAGAGAGCATCATCACCAAAACTGTCCATCTACACAGAAGAGATTGGGAAGAAAGGCTTCCTGAAGCCTTATGGGCCTACAGAACTACATGGAGGAATAAAACATGACATTCTCCCTATGAACTTGTTTATGGGAAAGAAGTCTTGCTCCCCATTGAGTTTCAAGTCAAAACTTTCAAGACGGCAATTCAATTGGGGATGGATCTATCAAAAGCCCAAAAGCGTAGAATGGAGCAGCTGAATGAGCTAGATGAGATCAGACAAGAAGCAATCCTAAGAACTAATCTAGTTCAACATCAAAGAGCTAAGTGGCATGACAGATACATCAAAGAGAAAAAGTTTCAAGAGGGAGATTGGGAATTACTATTTGATTCCAAGTTTAAAGACTTCAAAGGTAAATTTCAGACCCATTGGCTTGGGCCATATGAGATTGAAAAAGTCTTTAGCAATGGAGCAGTAAAAATCAAGACCATTGATGAATTTCAAACTCCTCTTATTGTGAATGGCTACAGATTGAAAATTTATCATAAGCCACTCTCAAAAGAGGAATTTGTCAAAATGTTTCAAGAAAATTATGCAATAAGGCTGGTGAAGAAGAATCCTTCTTCCCCACCAGCCTAGCTTTTGTTCCTTTCTATTATATATATATATATATATATATATATATATAATTTTTGTATAAGCCTGAAAACCAATCACTAATTGGTAGTCTTATATAGAAAATGTAGAGTGAAAATCAGGGACACCTGACACTCTACATTTTCCAAAAAAAAAATCTCTCCTTATTTTTCCATTTTCACTTCACTTCATTGCCATCCCACTTCATCTCCATTTCATTTTCATTTCACTCCACTCCACTTCATCTCACTCCATCTCATCCATTTCATCAATAAATGTCTCTTTCATGACCATTTCCATTCAGTTAGTTATTATCTAACTATCTTCATTCAGCCAAGTGGGTGTTGTGTCAGTTTCCGCAGCTGGAATCAGTTTCTGCAGCCAGAAGCAGTTTCTACAGCCACCACTCTGTTTTTCAAATTTACAGTCAAAATGTTAGTGCAATAATCATGAAAATGCAGGTGTGATTGAGAATATGCTATGAAGACATGGAGCATATAAAAACATCAATAAGGAGCAGTTGATTAAAGGCTAATGGACAACAAATGACAAGGATTCCAAGGTATGAGCAAAAATTCCTTTCAAATAGCAATCAAAGGCACAATTTTGCATAGTTATTAAACCTTAAAGCTCCACTATGTGCAATGATTATTATGATAGCTCCATTACCCATTACCATTCCACAACATTATTCCATAAACCATGCATTTATTCCCTAACGGTCTCATGATTAAATTTCGGGTTTAACTCGTAGATGACTGCACTTTCATACTCCACTTGTAATCATGAGATGTGACCTATTTCATTACGGCTCCTCTCTACCACATTTTTCGCAGCCATTCCATAAACGTGTAACATCTCGTACGCAGCTGTTCAATTCAAAATTCCAACTTCACTCCATTACACTGCCATTCTGTTAAAGCCATCTCATTCACATACGTCTGCACTTCATTTTGTGAACTCACCTCGACTGCTCATCCTCTGTTTCCGTTTGCAGTTCCTGAACACTCCCGTTACCTGTTATCCATCTCCCAATTGCAGCCACTGCGTTTTTTCCGTAAACCCTGAAACCTAGCCATCTTACCTCTGCTAAACCCTCACACGCAGTTGAATTTCAGTTGAATTTCAAAGCAGAGGAAAGGATGGGACAATTACTAAGGGCAGAACCGGAAGGACCTAAGTATTTAGAAGGTTACCCTCAAGTAAAAGATTTGCTGAAGAAAGTAAAATGGCTACGCTTCATTCAAAAATTTAAAGGCCATAATAAGGAGGTAACAAAAGCCTTTGCACAGTCTTTCAATGGCTAGATGGTGGAAATTGGAGACCTGAAGTTCACGGTCACTGAAGCTTCAATAGTAGCTGCCACAGACTTGCCCCAGGAAGGTGAGCATTGGTTTAAAAACAAAAGTGTGGACGAACAGGCATGGAGAATCATATTATGAAACCCAGGTATGGACGTTACTGTATTTACAAAAGGAATTCCTGTTCATGCATTAAAAGAAGAATGGGCCAGCTTACTGTTAATCATCCAAAAGTTTATCACTTACAAAGGACGCTTTGGAGCAATGTACATGTATCATGCTAGGTTATTGATGAACTTCTTAGAGATTCAAACCCTTAATCTGCCTTATTTCTTACTGCTGAGTTTGAAAAAGATGAGTACCACAGTCCAAAAGAACATAGGAGATATAGAACCTCATTTATATCATCATGGACTTGTAAGGATTCTCATTGAAGACCAACTGAAGAAAAACAAAGATACCTGGGAACGGTTCTTAGTAAGAAATTACTTTCAAGATCCATCTGAGGCACCTGAAAGCAGTACACCAAAGACACCAAGAAGGAGTAGGAGAAAAGAAAAGACTATCATAATCCAAGACTCCCATGTTAGCAAAACTAAAGAAGTGGGTCAAAAAGAAGAGGAGGAAAGAACTAAGGACAGAAAACAGAGGAAATTGAAAGAAAAAAGGAACATAGAAGAAGTCTACCAATCACCAAAGCCATCTATAGAGGAAGACCATAAAACATTGTCTGAGAGACTAGTGCATCTTCAAGAACAAGCTGCTACAGCCAAAAAGAAGGAAAAAGGAAAACAAAGCATAGAAGAAGGGAATACTAGCCCACAGTGTTTAAGAAGAAGCAACAGGCTTAGAGGAAAGGATAGGAAAACACAAGTAAAAGGACCCCACTTCATCGACTTGGGTGGGGAAACACCCGAGAAACCTCCAGCTGGCCGAAGTCCACCTCATTCTCAGCCAAATATTGAAACTGGTCCTCCAGATGTTGATGTAAGTCCCTCTCAGTCGGAATTAGAAAGCAGTCCTCCTCCTCAACAAGACTTTGAAGTCAGTCCAAGAAAAACACCTGAAATAGATCCAAGTCAGCAGGAGGTGTATGATTACCTCGAATCTTTAGAAAAGACAGTTGCAGGCCCGAGTACATCATCCACTCTGCCCTACATGACACAAGATGCACAAGTCCAATCTTTAAAACAAGAAGTGTTTGAATTAGAGGTTCTAAACAGGCATATTAAGTAAGAAAATGAAGCACTTAAGGAGCAGAGAAAAGTGGACAAAATCATTCATGATAATACTATGCTACATTTGGGTCTATGGCAGAAGAAGAACAAGAAATTAAAGAAAAAGTGCAGAAAGTTGAGCAGGGAATTAATCAATCTCAAATTCAGATGTTTGATAAGGAAACCCAGGATGGTGGTAGCACCAAGAAAGAAGAGAAGAGGACTGGCTGTACTAGCAGAGGCTTCAGAACATATGGACTAAAGGGGAATGACTAAAATTTTGGTTGCATGAGGACATGCAACACCTTCACAGTTGGGGTATGTTGAGTCCCAAACTTGCATCTTCCCTATACATCTTTTTAGCCTTCTTTTCCAATTACTTGAACCACCAAGCTATCAAATCATTGCATATTAGTTTAAAAAGAGCTTATAAAATGGTTTCCTAACTATGTCTTGTGACTGCTGTTTGATTTAGATTTTTGCTCAATCAGCTGCGGAATCTTGTCAGTTTCCGCAGCCAGCTCAACTTTCCGCAGCCATTTTTTTGAAGTCTATGTTACAGGTGTCTACTGGAGAGTCCGGCCACATGGGCAAGCTGCAGATGATGTGTACATAGAACATGTCCCCTTGGTTTAGCCGAATCACTCACAAAAGGCCATGGTCAAGGATAGTCATAGCGGTGGTCAAGCTAAGAGTTTTGCAGTGGCAGGACTCTGTTTTTTTACCACGTGAAGACTTGCGTGGCAAATTCATCAATCTCAGGAGGTGTGCTAACACCTATGGACTGTTTCATGAACCCAAATCCAATAGCCACCACTCCTTGGATTTAATTGTCACGGCTACCATATTGCTAGATCTCCAGACGTGGTTATTCACGTGTATGTTTAGCGGCGCAGAATTTAGGAAGTAGTTGTAGCATCCTCAGTTATAAATAACGCATTATCATACGCTTGTTAGTTAGCTTGATATATGTAATTTTGACTATCTTACGAGCCCACTTTGTCGTGCTCTATCTTTATCTTATGACTGCATTTTAATATATGAGAGGACAATGTTCTTAAGTTCAATTTGTGACTGATTGCTGATTGGCCGAGGTTGCAGAGGGCCCCTGTACACCAAGGCTCTATAGCTACTGTGTAGTTTCTTTCTTTCTTCCATTATGTTACTGTTTCCATAATCGTTTGCTTGTATATATTATGCTGTTTTTGATATTCATGTTAACTGCTGTCCATATTTTCTTTTATGCTCTCTCATGACTGTTAACTGATCAGTGTTTTTCTTTCAGGTTCTTGTAGACAGCCTGGGCTATTTCACATAGCTTTTTAATGACTAATGAAATGAAATCATCTTGTCCTTCTGCTGATTTATTTTATGAGTTATAATTCCAGCACTGTTTATTTCTTTCAGTTTTGTTTTGCTCATTTACTTTTATGCAATTTAGAAATCAAATTACTCAATTTGTTTATGATTACCTCCTATAGCCAGAGGAGACTATTGGTGAGGGGTCAGAATATGAGTTGATGTGATATGATTTAGTTTACTTTTCTGCAAGTTAGTGATTAGATTACTCATGTCATTTTCAGTAGCCTCCTATAGCCAGAGCGAGACTACTGGTGAGGGATTGAAATATGAATGCGTGTTTGATCTTAGTTTCATTTTATGCAATTTAGATATCAGATTACTCAATTTGTTTATGATTACCTCCTATAGCCAGAGCGAGACTACTAGTGAGGGGTCAGAATATGAGTTGTAGTATGATTTACTTTACTTTGTTACAGTTTTTGAATTGCTTTAAGTTCAGTTTCTTTCTCTTTTTATACAACAACAAGGATACTAGGCTTCATTGTCACTAGCTCACTGTTTAGTACATTTTTATTTTCTTTTAGGAATTGATTTCATCACTGCAAGTTTTAAAACCTTTTTGAGAATTTTGAAGTTTGGAAATTATTTTAGAGGTCACCATTGCCTTGACCACTTATATCCATACTTGACTTTTTCCATCTCACATTAGGAAACCAACAAAAGATAAACCCAAAAAAAAACCAAAAATCACAAACGAAAAAGAATTAAGAAATCAGTTATCTTGCACAAACAGTGCACTTCACTTCAGCAATTTACGACTCCCAGATTGACAAGTTATATAGAAATTTAGGACATACTAAATTGACCAAACAACATCCGATGAAAAACTAGCTCGATTGATCTCCTACCAGCCAATCACCCCCATCACGATCGGACAGTGTCCGCTCTCCCCGTGACCACAAAGTGTTGGGGCGTTAATGCACGATGGAAGGTTGGTTTTCCCACTCCTCCGACACCATGCGTCACGCGCCAAGTGGGATCGCTCTCCATTGTACCTTTACTGCCAAACGATCAACGGTGGTGTGGGCAATACCACTTACTGCCTGTCCTCCGTCCCCACCCGTTAACTCCCGCACGTCTCCCCCATCCGATAGCCATTGGATATGTCCACCCGAGATCCAACGGCCCACACTCACTCCGCTTCCATATCTCCCGATACCCTCAACCAAGTAATCCTTGCCATCTATCCCCTTAATCTGACGGCCAGTCTAGCTCTTCCATCCAACTCATACATTCGCCATGCAGTCCACTTGTCCTGGCCATTCCATGCACCCAAAGGATGAAGATAACCACCTACCAGTACCTGGTGCATTTCCTCCTCAACAACCGCATTCAATAGACAGTATGGCCGAGAAGGGAAAGTATAGAGCTCGAGTAGATAAATGCATTTAACAGTTATGGGACTTCATCCCATACGATACTCCAGCCACCTGAGAGGACAGCAGAGCATCCGAGAAGATCAAATTTATCCACTACAACAAGCAATCACACTCAGACTCCCTCAGGCAGTTAAAGCGGTTGGTGGTCAATTATGACCCCTTCATACTTAGAATGGTTGAGTGCCTTACTAATGAAACTCTATATATACATAAAAACAAGATGTAATCAGGGTTGATGGTTGATGTTTTGATGTAAGGTTCAAATTCTGGAGACTGTGACTATTTTGATACTTGCAGTGTCTCGTCTTCATTTTCAGCTAATACAAGCTTCTTTTGCTGTTAATTGCTCACTTTTAACTCTTCTTATGTTCCAAGTTGTGCCTAATGTGCTGCATTTCTGAACTCTTGATGTTTAGCATTAGAGTAGCTATCATCCTACCTCTGTGTTAAAATCTTGTATGTATCAGTGAATGAGCTATTTAGGTTTCTTTCACCTAATGCCAGAGAGTTGTCATCCTGTCTATGTGTTGGGAAATTAGATTTACAGGCTTCTTTACTGGTTGCAACTGGCCATCACATGGTCTTGTGCATCTGCTGGTGTGGTCAGTATTATCCATATTCACCCAATCCTTAAATTGTGAGTAATTGGTGGTCTAAAGCCTTGTATTCTGGGGGTGTTCACGCATTTCTAGAGTTAAGCATAGTAGAAGTGGTTATCTGGCTTGAACAAGCATCAGTCCTTCCATTCATCCATTTGCAACAATAAGTTGAATTTGTAATGTTCTCGAGCATCTCCAAGCTACAACCTAGGAGAGTTTCTTGGGGTGATAAAAGTGCTAGTCTTGTCAGCTATGTCAAGCTCCTATAATTCATATTTATTCTTAGAGTTAAGGAATTGTATTATTCTTGAGGCTTCTTTTGGCATATTTCCAAGTTCGAACATAACTCTTTGAATTGCTTCAATAGCCTCTTTGAATAAATCATTTTGTTCAAAGATAACTTGTATAGATCGCCAAATATCATTGGCAGAGTCAATGTTGGGCCATAGTTGTTCTTTTGCTAGGCAAGTGGCTCCTTTAATGTTAATTCTTTTTCCAAGTTCTTTATCCTCTCATTCAACCTTTTGGACTTCTATACATCATTTTTATGCATAATCTGAGCGAGTTTCTTCTCATCCTCTAGACTCCTTATCTATTCTTTGAGTCTATTTATTTCAGTGGTCTGAATGGACATGTCCTCCATGGCTTTGACCAGTTTACTTGCCCCATCACTTGGATGAGTTGCTGCTGTTGTTGAACCTGTTGTTGATGTAGTCACTGTTGCAGCTGGAAGTGTTGTAGCTAGTGGAGCTATTGGGGCCAATGAAGCTGCCAAAGTTGAACTATTGTAGTAACAGTAGGAATAATAGTAGTAGTGGTTGTCTCAAGGTTATCCTATTTCAGATGTATTAAATTGTCCAATTCATTCTCCATTTCTTTCATTTGAGCATTTAGTTGAAAAATGGTGTCTTCTTGCTCAGTTACAGGATTAAGCTTGGGCTTCTTCCTGTAAGTGATTTCAAACCTGCCATCTGTATTATCCATTCCAGAGGTAGAACTTTCTTCCCTAGTTCTTTTTACATTTATGTCCTGCATGGCTAGAGTCTGTATAATGGGAGTAATACTCATCTCTTCTTGTAGGGTTGGAACTTGCAGAAAGGAACTAGTATCAATCTATTTTTCCACATATAGAAAGATATTTTCCATATCTACTAAAGTATTCTCGAACCAAACTCATTGGTTGGCATATCTTTCAATGTCTGGCCTGGGCTCATGTATGAAAGGACTTAACTAAAATTTGAGCCTTAGTTTGTTTTGACTCGATTAGGGTCATACTGCCACATGAAACTGCTTTTGAAGTTCATTTGTTGTAAGATATTCTCTGCCTCTTGTCTAGCTTCCCTATTATTACAAATAAAGGGCCTAATTGGTTTTTGATCTTGAACTGAGTTTTCTTCCTAGTTGAAAGAAAATTAACCTCATCAGAGTTTATTATCTCCCTGAAATACTCTAATGCAAATATCCAAATGGGTAGGTATTTAGTTATTTTGTAGGGGGTGAGATGGCATCCATATATCCTAATTTCTGTGTGGTCCTGGTATAGATACTAGTCTCCCACTCTACTATTTTTAGACAACTGTAAAACTTTCTTAATCTCATCATTGATCCTGGGTTGATAGCTACTGGTTAGCATGTTTATAACTGGATGAACAAATGAATCTATGAAATCTTTATAACTAAAAACAATGGAATATCTTTGGATCAATGGTGTCTAAATGATGACAGATCTTGGATGGCCCTTTGTGTCTAACTTTTGGATGTTGACTGGAAACTTGTCTGACTAAAAATATAGGAACATGTGAAACAATACTAATGAGTATTTGAATACTCTCTCATTTGGCAATTTGATAAACTGTTCATGGATTTTGTCTACCAATAATTGAGCAAAGTTGTAAACTATAGCTTGAGGCTTACCTGGGTAGAAAATAGAAAGGAAAGCAAGTACAACCTCATCCACATGATCATCAATGGTGTATCCTAGAATACAAGAGAGCATGGTTATAATTTGTCTGGCTTTCTTAGAGAAAATGGTGGAAGCATATGGAGGAATATATGTAGGGGTATGAGACTCTTCTATGATGAAAGTCTGAAAGATTTGAGCTTTCTTGGGAAGGTCTAGCTTTATGTAGAGTTCAAGTAAAGCTTCAATGGAAAGGGGGGTCTCATTTGGGCTTGGCTAGATCTGCAGCATTTGATTTATTAACTCTGCAGTAATGGTGAACAAAATCTGTCGGTAAGGGGAGACTATGGCTCTTTGCCTTGGGAATAGGTGTACCTATGGGAACAAGTGTTTGGGAAAATTTGATTCCAATAGGTGAATGTCATCATTCTGGTTCATGAATTTATCTTTACTCCAGCAGTGGAGTAGGTGGCTAAGGGAAACATTGTCCTTAATATGAAAATCTTTGTCAGATAATAGGAGGTGGTCAATATCCAGGTGAGGGGTTTGCAAGGGGCTTACATCCAGAGAGCTTTGGGAAGCCATAATGTGGTTTATTCAACTAAATTACTTTTTTTGTGGCTTTAGGAGTAAGTTCAAAAGCACTAGAATAGTGGGGAGGGTAATTACAATCTGTAGAAAAGGGGTTTGGATGCACAATAAGTTTTTCTTCAGTTTAGCAAGGTTTTTTAATTAATTTAATTAATTAACCTTTTAAAAATTAGTGTGCATAGCTCAAATTTACAAGGCCATTCTATTTCTTTCAAGAATACCTAGAAAATGACGATTTGGTGCACAGATAGGGTTTTATGGTGGCAGCAGAGGTTTCTGAGGCTTCAATTATGTATTTTCTACTTCAATTTGGTGTCTAGAGCATCTTCTAGTTGCAAAAGGTGGTTAAAATGGTTGCGCAGAGCTTCAAGGTTTCAGAATTGGTTAACAGGGGTTCTTGCAGTGAAAATGAGTGAAAAGAGAAAAAGGGGACTTTTTCGGCCTTTTAACCAACAACGGTCACATTTTGGCGTGAGATTTGGTAAATAAACAGTGGGCTGTTTTCTTTTATGAGGGGAGGCGATTTTATGCCATATCGCACCGCTCTTGGGTGGAGAGCAGTATTTTTCGCAAGCATGCGATATAACCCGATGCCACCATTGTTGTGGGGAAAAATGCCTATGCAGGACGATCCTATCCACCTAAGGTGTGACAGTTCCTTAGCAACAAACAGAGACAACTATTCTAGTATTCTTTCCTTTATGAATTAAGAATGAAGAGAGAGATAGATGGACTAACCGGTGTCTTCCGTTTGTCCCTCGATCCAGCTTCTCTTCTCTTGGAGAGTTCCCAGCTACTTGCCTTCTCGCTCGCCCAGCTTCAAGAGGTTTCTGCAAGATCACAAGAAGAGAACACTACACAAGACATGGATTCATATTCATAACTAGTTTAGGATTAGAAATAAACTAAACATACTAATGCAATCATACATCAAGAATACATCATCATATAGGAGAAACCAAGATAGCTTTATTGATGAATAACAAGGTTCAGGAAGAGATACAACCCAGAGGGCTCCAATCCAGCATCTCCTTCCCAGCAAATGGAATTCCTATCTTCACCCCCTTCAAAGTAATAAGCACCCAATAGTTCTAGTCTCAAACCAACAACAATTCTTTGCAATAACAAAATTCCAGCCTCCAGATCTCATGGAGGAGAGATCCATATATAGATGTTTGGAGAGAGGATGAGTCAGCTTGAGATGTGACTAGTGTCCTCTCCCTCTGTCAGTTCTTGATTCCACTTGGAGGTTCTTGCTTCCACTTGGAGATTTGGAACCTCTTACTCATCACCAGTCGAATTCCCTGAGGCAAGTGTCCTTTTGGAAGCTTCCTGGGTTTTGACACCTTGAGAAATGAGCTTGACACATGTCCATTCTCGTTCAACGCAGGTAGCCAGTGTTCCATTTGACATTCAACACAGGTAGCCAGTGTTGGCTTTGACATTCAGCGCAAACAGCTAGTGTAGCCACTGAAATGATCCTGAATTGACTTGTTTTTGAGCAGTTTCAGGTGGAGAACTTCTATGAATTGCTGTGGTTTGTTAGCCTTGTTCCTCTAGGGGTAGGAACAACATGTTTAGGGACTTTGGATCCCTTAGATTATGGACATTTCATGCTCAATGCTGTAAGGCACAAAAATGTCTATAACAGTTGCCCCCTAAAGTATGAGGTTGTTTATCGGGTGAAATGCTTTATCAGGGGGATCCGAAGTTCATCCAATGCTGGGAGGAGACCTGTAATAAGATACAATACAATACATTATTTTTCATACTGCTTTCATGATCTAGCTGAGCGGGCATTCCCATGCTCAGCTTTATAAATTCATTTTTCTGTACATAGAACAGACAATCGTCTGATGGTAGACTGATAATTTTGATGAAATTATCATCCTTTGAGTAGGATGATTATCTGCTGCAATGATGTACATGTCAATGTCTTTATCTTTCCTGAATATATATCGTAGCCCGGATGGATGAAACTAGATCCGGGGTCTTCAAACTCATTCGATCTTCACTCTAAGTACAAGTCGATCCATGTGAGAATTGTTCTGAAGTCGAACATGGAAAGACATCTCTTGATTACCGGTCAATGATGTAAACCGTTAACAAGCGCGAGAGGAATCACCGATAATGATAATGACCCTCAAGGTACTGCAGTACAATTCACGTGGTGTGAATAGAGGACTTGGCATCGAACACCACGCAAAATCTTCTGATCGAAGGCCATTGATGTATACCTGTCGCCGGAAGTGAGAAACTTGCCATTGAGGCATGCAAGCTTCAAAGTACTGAAGGGGTTGTTCCTAGATCAACTTCTTGGATAATGAGCTGATGTCGACAAGAAGCGATCCGTCAAAGGAGGGCCTTAATGAATCCCACATCAGTGACACGGAAAGGAGCTAATGATTTTAATGGAGGTGAAAACGATCTGTGACATATGATTCAGGGTGGTGGTCATGAAAGGATGAAGGATAATGTACGACAGTGGATGGGACACGGTCGACTTTTCTGAACGACTTCTCTTGAACATATGGCGACACTGATGCGATGGATTGGTAGCATTACCCCAAATATGGATGGTATGGCGAGACCATGGATGTGACCGGTGAATGAAACAACCCAACCCGATTGTGGTACGGAGGAAAAGTGTCATGTCCAAGAGCGACTTGCTACCATCAAAGTTTTCTTTAGTTTCTCCCAATTTTTCCCCAGTCATTGCTGACCAGTACCTCTTTATTTTTGTCAAGCTTGAGGAGGATAACATATGCTTGTTCTATAACCTGCCCTTCGGGCAAGCCCATCGCTATGTTTTAACGAGCCTAACGATAGTGAAACTCGTTCTCGTCTAAAGACAAGTTTGTCGCTATTTAATGATTTTAACGAGTCTAACGACAAGGATAACTCGGTCCTTTTCATTTTTAGAGAGTCTGAAAAGGTACATAAAGTTAACTCCAAAAGTCCTTTTTCGTCATCTAATCCCTTAAGTCTGAAAAAGTATAAAACAATACAGAAGGGATGAGTTTTCGATAGTTTTAACGAGACGAATAAAACAAGTGCTCGATCTTTTTGTGCAATAATCCCTCAGGTCCAAAAAGATTAAAATCTAGAGGAGGGATAGCACTTCCGGTCGCTTTAACGAGCTGGAAGGCCAAAACTCGGCAATCTTTTCATATTTTACGAGTCAGATGAAAAGAGCTTAAAGAAGACTCGTCTTTTGAGGAACGAGTGATAAACAGGGTTAGGAGCTGATTCCAGGTACAGGTTGGAATTTTCCAATCACGGCAGTGTCACAAGGATGGCTAGTGAAATCACTCTTCGCAGCTGTTCCTCAAAATGGGTAAACAATCATATGGAGGTGAACGATCGGCCAATGGAAAAGTGGAGGTGACGGTGCAAACACGACCAAGGCTTTAATGGCCAATAAGGTTACATTCACAGTGGTTATTTACCGGGTAGGTTCATTTTTTATTTTAAAATGAGCTTAAACGCTGGTGGAAACACTTGCTCATTGCTTATGTTTATTTTTTAACGAGCATGAAGTCCGCGTTAAAACTACTCGGATCTTGCGTTTATTTTTTAACGAGCATGAACTGTGTGCTAAAACTGCTCGAATACCCAGTCATATGATAAGAGTGTCTCATTGAGATTCTTTTTTTTATGGAGCTTCATCTCACAAAGCTTTGCCCCGCATCCTTTCTTTATGCAAGTTAGGAAACGGCTAACCCAAAAAACAGATAAATAACCGCTCTTTGCTTGCACTCCAAAAGGTTTGCATGCCCCTAGGTATAAAACAGAGTTTCAAGGTTACCTCTACTTCACTTCTGCCAAAACATTTGTTTTAACGAGAGAGGCTTACCTCTTTCAGGTTACCCAAAGATTGTCTCGTTAGTAGTTTAAACAAAACACTTCCTCGGCAATGTCTATCGAAATAGACAAAGGTGAGTGACATAGCCCACCAACTCACATAACTTTGACAAAAGAATCTTATTCTAGAATAACCCTCTTCCTAGACGGACAAGGTACAGACTAGTCATATTCTCCCGTGGAAACCTACTCTATACCCAAAGTTTCCCTGCCGAAACAGACCAGGACGCATGCCCCCTGGGTTCCAGTCATATCCTCCCGGATTACTCGCGCTCATCAGGAGGACGGACCGTGGGTTGAGACACTTCTTGCGTGAATAGACCATTTAGGGATGGTATATGACTATTTGCGTGTTGGCATTATGTTTTTGGTATGGCTATATGTTACAGATGTTGTACTTGATGGCAACTCCCATGACAAGGCTCCCATTTTATTGAAAAAATTAAGAAGGACGCAGAAAATCAATTCAGAAGGCGCGTACCTGCAGGCACATCATGCAGGGACCGCGTCCAGAGACGCAGGCCAGCCATTCAGGAGGTGCGTCCACCTAGTGCACACATTTCAAGGCAGAGAAAGGCACACGTGGGGGTTTCTTGTGATTTACTCTTGGTATCTAGCCGTCGGTATTGTGTTATTAAGGTGTCGGCTCGTGGTATTGTTCCATGATTTGAGGAGGAGCTTGCCTATATAAAGCAAAGGAGATCATTTGGCTCATGTAGGTCTTTGGTTGAATATCTTATGGGGGCTAGATCTGGTCTAGATCTAAAGAAGGCGAATCTTCTGAAAGACTGAGATCTCTTTGGCGCATGATCAGATCTGTAGATCTGACTGTTTGGGTTACACTTAAAGTCTTGAAATCATTCATACCCGAAGGTACGCAGGTACAGTGAAAGGCAAGTGCGCCGGGACGCAGTGCAGTAGGAAGAGACCTGCGTGGGGACGCAGGGCAGAGTAAGATTTAGGTGCGCCCGGGACGCAGTACAGTAACAGGCGCACTGCGTGGGGACGCAGAGCATAATAAGGATCAGGTGCATCTCTGAGAAAAAAGACGCGGCGCGATAGTATCTCTGGGTGCGTCCTTGCAGCAATAGGATGCGGCGCGATAGTGTTTTTGGGTGCGCCACTGTAGCAAAAGGACGCAGTGCAGTTGAAGAAACAGTGCGTGGGCACGCAGTACAGCAGAAGGATACCTGCGGGTGTACGCAGGCAAGCAGAAGGTTAATTGCGTCGCGACGCAGGCCACAGAAGGGAAAATTGTGTCTCTGTCTTAAAATGTTCTGTTGATTGAATTTCTCTGTTGATAAGGTGTTCTGGGTTAGTTCTGTTATTGATGATCTGATAACTGTAGTGGACTGTAACTGTTATATTCTTGATGATCATTTGATGCTTTATGAAAAGAAGTAGGGGGTTGTAGCTCCCTTCCAGGAGAAGACTTGAAAACGAGAGAGAGTTGTAGCTCTCTGCAGGTTGCAGCCTGCGTACTGGTAAAGGACTGCACCAGTACAAAATCATTGTAAAAGGAGTTTCTAATTTGAAAGAAGATAGAGACATATTGCAGCAGGTGGTTTTCACCCACATTGGGTTTCCACCTTACATCTTGTGTTCTTTGGTGTGACTATCTGTTTTCTTTGTTCATGCTCATTATTTTATGGTACTGACATGCAAAATAATTCAAAGATCAAATAAGGAAGATTTATTAAATTGCTAGATAATACTGATTCACCCCCCCTCTCAGTATTATTTCCAACAATTGGTATCAGAGCAGGTCCTTCAGAGAAGCTTGATCGCTTGAAGGTAGATCGTTCATCATGAGCAACTACGAGAGAGAAGCATCAATCAGGCCACCGGTTTTTGATGGGACAAACTTCAATTATTGGAAGGTAAGAGTTACTGCATATCTTCAATCTCTTTGTACAGAAGTATGGGACATTGTAGAAACAGGCTACGCTTTTCCTTCAGCTACTCCTACAGATCCAGCTGAGAAAAAGAAGTATGAAACAAATGCAAAAGCAGTCAGTACTCTGTTAGGATGTATATCCCAAACAGAATTCATGAAGGTAATGCACTACAAATCCACAAAAGAGATATGGGACAAAATTGTCACAAGCTATGAAGGAGATGAACAGGTAAAGCGTGCTAAACTTCAAACTCTCAGGATTCAGTATGAGACTCTCAAGATGTATAATGATGAAAGTGTGGCTAACAATTTTCTTCGGGTAGATGAGATTGTTAATTGTATGAAAAATTTGGGTGAAGAAATAAGAGAGGCTATAGTGGTTGAAAAGGTTCTAAGATCATTGTCCCCCAAGTTTGAATCTAAAGTATCTGCAATAGAAGAAAAGGAAAATCTACGAATTCTCACTATGTCTCAGCTACATGGAATTCTAACTGCTTATGAAATGAGAAAGGGAGGTCCATCAGACAGAAGAGAAGCTGCTTTCAAGGCATCAGGTAAAGAAGATTATTATGAAGCAAGCCACGTCCCAGAAGAAGAGGAAGAAGAATCAAATTTTGTTAGAAATCTTCAAAGAGGTTTTGGAAGGTTCAGAGGTAAGTTACCTTTTAAATGCTTTTCTTGTGGAAGAGTAGGTCATTATGCTGCAAAATGTCCTTATAAGGATAAAGGAAAGGAACCTGCTAGATGGAACAAGAAACAAAGTGCAAATAAGAAAAGCTACTACACCCATGAAGATAGTGATGGTCTATCGAACAGTGATGAAGATGAACGAGGTAATGAATATAAGTTGTTAATGGCATTTGAAGATGATGATTATGTGGATGCTATAGATGTGGATAACCTTTATGATGAAATTACTAGACTCAAGAGATGTATAGAAGAAAAGAATGTGATCATTGATACTCTACAATTTCAAATTGATGAAAAGGAAAAACATCTTGAAAAACTAGAAGGAGAAATTGTTGGTCTTAGAAAAGAGATTGAGAAAACAAAAGCTATTAATCTTAAGTTTGCCAAAGGATCTGAAACTTTGGATAAGATTATCAATGTGCAACGGTCTCCTCTAAACAAGACAGGTCTAGGCTACAATGGAGAAACCTCTCAAGCATCCACCTCAAAGAGTTATCTTGATGCAGCAAGAAGAAATGAGCAAAAGAACAATGAAGATCATCAGGTAAAGCAGGGACGAATTACAAACAGAAACTATCAGGGGCAATCCATCTTAAGGGTGAACCAGCCACAGGTAAAATCTTCTCAATTTGGTTCAAGAATAGATGAAAATAGAAATTACAATCAGTTGGCTGGTAGATTCGATAACCGCAGAAGTTTCTTCAATGGGCAATGCTTTTCTTGCCATAACTTTGGTCACAAAGCAGCTCAATGTGTTGCATATAAAACGATCATGACTAGGGAAGCTCAAAAACAAAGAAGTATGACAGGGATTACAAAAAGGACCTATAACAACTTTTCGGTTCTTGAAAATGAAGTTGAATGTTCTATTTGCAATAATTTTGGTCATGAAGACTCTGAATGCAGGAGCAGGTTTCATCAGAAAAAGGAACAAGCCTCAAGCACCAAAACATGGAGAATAAAGGAACCTCAAACAGAAAGATGCGGGATAGCTTTTTATGCAGAGGGACAGGAAAATCTATGGTACATTGACAGTGGATGTTCGAAGCATATGACAGGTGATAAAGAAAAACTTGAATCTCATTCTGCTCTAGAAAAGGGAAAGAAAGTCTCTTTTGGAAATGATACTCCTGCAACTATAAAAGGAAAAGGCATTGCTCAGTTAAAAGAAAAGGTCAAGGCTGGAAATGTTTTGTATGTTGATGGATTGAAGCATAATCTTCTAAGTGTCAGCCAGATGTGTGATCAAAGAACCGAGGTTATATTCAGATCGAATGGATGTCTTGTTCGAGATCTTAATACAGGTAAAACAGTGCTCAAAGGTAAAAGAACTCCAAATAATCTGTACATATTTGAAGAAGGACAACAACAATGCTATCTGAGCAAGGATGAAGAGCACTGGTTATGGCATCGAAGGTTGGGACATCTAAGCTTCTCACAAATAAGGAAAGAATGCAAATATCAGGCAGTTCGCGATTTTCCAGATATCAAAATTCCTGACAACACCGTATGCAAATCATGTCAGTTTGGAAAACAAACCAGAACTAACTTTCCAGAGAAAGAAGGATCAGCTAGCATGCCTCTTGAGCTAGTACATACAGATACATGCGGTCCCTTCAGAAAAAGAACACCTCGAGGAGAAGAATACTTGATATTATTCATTGACGATTTCTCCAGGTTTGTCTGGTTAGGACTTATGAAGCACAAAGATGAAGCATTCGAAAAATTCAAATCCTTCAAAGCCTTGGTGGAAAATGAATCAAGTCACAAAATTAAGTGCCTCAGATCCGACAAAGGTGGGGAATTTACTTCAAATGAATTTTTCGATTTCTGTGAAGAACATGGGATAAGAAGGGAATTCTCTACAGCAAGAACTCCCCAGCAAAATGGAGTTGTGGAAAGAATGAACAGAACAATCCAACAAATGGCTCATGCTATGCTTGATGAATCAGGAACTCCCGCTACTTTCTGGGGTGAAGCTGCACATGCTGCGGTTGTTATTCTCAACAAAACGAATGTCCGGGTGAACAGCACTCAAACTCCTCATGAGCTTTGGAATGGTAGGACTCCTTCGGGAAAGCACTTCAAAATCTTTGGGAGCAAATGCTATATCAAGAATACTGATGAGCAGCTTGGCAAACTTGAACCTAGAGCAGATGAAGGCATTCTTCTTGGTTATTCTCCATATAGCAAATCATACAAATGCTACAATAAAAGACTTGGCAGAATTGTTGACAGCATTGATGTAGTGGTTGATGAGAAGGGATACATTCCTAGGCAAGTACATCGTGAAGAAATCAAAGAAGATGAAGGCTACCCTCAAAGACAGAATGATGAAGAAGAAGAATCTCAAGAAGAACCTCAAGAAGAACCAGAGGAGCAAACAAGAATAGAAGAAAAGACTCCATCCAGATATGTTCAGAAGAACCATCCAAAATCACAGATTATGGGACAGAAAGAAGCAGGTGTACAAACTCGAAGAACAGTTGCAGAAGCTTCAAGCTATTTAGCATTACTCTCCTCAACTGAACCACAAAATGTGAAAGAGGCATGCAAAGATGAATGTTGGGTGAAAGCAATGGATGAAGAACTTGAGCAGATCGAAAAAAACAACACTTGGGAGCTGGTTCCTAGACCAAAAGATAAGAATGTTATCGGGACAAAATGGGTCTTCAAAAACAAATTGAATGAAAATGGAGAAGTAATTAGAAACAAAGCCAGACTTGTTTGTAAAGGGTATGCGCAGCAAGAAGGAATAGACTTTGAAGAAACCTTTGCTCCTGTTGCAAGACTTGAGGCCATCCGAATGTTTCTTTCTCTCTCAAGTTTTCAAAACTTCAAAGTATTTCAAATGGACGTGAAATCAGCCTTTCTGAATGGAGACTTGGAAGAAGAAGTATACATTGAACAGCCAGATGGGTTCATTCTTGGAAATGATCCAAACCTTGTATGCAGATTGAAAAAGGCCCTCTATGGTCTCAAACAAGCTCCAAGGGCTTGGTACTACCGCTTGGACAAATATCTTCATCAACAAGGTTTTTCAAAAGATTCAGCAGATAGCAATCTTTATATAAAAGTTGAAAATGACAAATTGCTAATACTTGTTGTGTATGTAGATGACATTATTTTTGGCAACAATGAAGAAGCTATGAGTCAAAGCTTTGCCTCGGTCATGCAGAAATAATTTGAAATGTCCTTGCTAGGAGAACTGACATATTTCCTTGGTTTGCAAATCCAACAAAAGGAAGGAGGAATCTTTTTATCTCAAACCAAGTATCTCAAACAGATTTTGAAGAAATATGGTATGGAAGATGCAAAACCAGTATGTACACCCATGGTCACAGGATGTAGTCTCAGTGCAAATGATGAATCTACAGCAGTACATCAACCAACCTACAGATCTATGATTGGAAGTTTACTTTATTTGACAGGTACCCGACCGGACATCATGCATGCAGTTGGAATAGTTGGAAGATTTCAGGCAAATCCGAAGGAGACTCATCTTCAGTCAGTGAAGAGAATTTTCAAATATCTTCAAGGGACTCAAAATTATGGCTTATAGTATCCTAGAGATACAGATCTTACTCTTCATGCTTATACAGATGCAGATTGGGCCGGAAGCGTGGATGATAGGAAAAGCACAAGTGGTGGTGCGTTCTTTATGGGTTCCAGACTGGTATCTTGGTTCAGCAAGAAATAGAGTTCAATTGCCTTGTCTACAGCTGAAGCGAAATATGTTGCTGCTGCATCTTGTTGCACCCAACTCCTTTGGATGATGCAGACTTTGCAGGATTTTCAAATCACTTGTACACCACCAATACCCATCTTATGTGATAACACAAGTGCAATCAGCATCTCCAAGAATCCTGTTATGCATTCAAAAACCAAGCACATACCAATCAAGTACCATTTTCTCCGGGAACAAGTACTTGAACAGAAGGTCAAGTTGGAGTATGTTCCTTCTAAAGAACAAGTTGCGGATATTCTCACCAAACCATTGCCCAGGGACACTTTTGAGTACCTCAGGCAAAAGCTGGGGGTTGTTTATGCATCATCTTATTGTTGAATCTTTTCTGATTAATGGTACAGGTTCAGGGGGAGCATATAATGCATTGTTGGCATTATGGAGGATGGTCAGAAGGAGATCTTGGAAATAGCTGCAATATGTCTCTATCTCTTTCATGGTGGATTATGGTTCTTTGTTGCAGATCTGGTTCATATTCAGGGGGAGCATGTCTTTAGGGGGAGCATACCCCTTTGCCCTTGATGTCAAAGGGGGAGAATAAAGCTGAAGTTTGTGAGGTTGCCATCAAGTCCAAAGGGGGAGATTGTTGGCATTATGTTTCTGATATGGCTATATGTTACAGATGTTGTACTTGATGGCAACTCCCATGACAAGGCTCCCATTTTATTAAAAAAATTAAGAAGGACGCAGAAAGTCAGTTCAGAAGGTGCGTACCCGCAGGCACATCATGCAGGGACCGCGTCCAGAGACGCAGGCCAGCCGTTCAGGAGGTGCGTCCACCTAGTGCACACATTTCAAGGCAGAGAAAGGCACACGTGGGGGTTTCTTGTGATTTACTCTTGGTATCTAGCCGTCGGTATTGTGTTATTAAGGTGTCGGCTCGTGGTATTGTTCCATGATTTGAGGAGGAGCTTGCCTATATAAAGCAAAGGAGATCATTTGGCTCATGTAGGTCTTTGGTTGAATATCTTATGGGGGCTAGATCTGGTCTAGATCTAAAGAAGGCGAATCTTCTGAAAGACTGAGATCTCTTTGGCACATGATCAGATCTGTAGATCTGACTGTTTGGGTTACACTTAAAGTCTTGAAATCATTCATACCCGAAGGTACGCAGGTACAGTGAAAGGCAAGTGCGCCGGGACGCAGTGTAGTAGGAAGAGACCTGCGTGGGGACGCAGGGCAGAGTAAGATTTAGGTGCGCCCGGGACGCAGTACAGTAACAGGCGCACTGCGTGGGGACGCAGAGCATAATAAGGATCAGGTGCATCTCTGAGAAAAAAGACGCGGCGCGATAGTATCTCTAGGTGCATCCTTGCAGCAACAGGACGCGGCGCGATAGTGTTTTTGGGTGCATCAGTGCAGCAAAAGGACGCAGTGCAGTTGAAGAAACAGTGCGTGGGCACGCAATACAGCAGAAGGATACCTGCGGGTGTACGCAGGCAAGCAGAAGGTTAATTGCGTCGCGATGCAGGGCACAGAAGGGAAAACTGCGTCTCTGTCTTAAAATGTTCTGTTGATTGAATTTCTCTGTTGATAAGGTGTTCTGGGTTAGTTCTGTTATTGATGATCTGATAACTGTAGTGGACTGTAACTGTTATATTCTTGATGATAATTTGATGATTTATGAAAAGAAGTAGGGGGTTGTAGCTCCCTTCCAGGAGAAGACTTGAAAACGAGAGAGAGTTGTAGCTCTCTGCAGGTTGCAGCCTGCGTATTGGTAAAGGACTGCACCAGTACAAAATCATTGTAAAAGGAGTTTCTAATTTGAAAGAAGATAGAGACATATTGCAGTAGGTGGTTTTCACCCACATTGGGTTTCCACCTTACATCTTGTGTTCTTTGGTGTGACTATCTGTTTTCTTTGTTCATGCTCATTATTTTATGGTACTGACATGCAAAATAATTCAAAGATCAAATAAGGAAGATTTATTAAATTGCTAGATAATACTGATTCACCCCCCCTCTCAGTATTATTTCCAACATTGCGATGCGTGATCCGGGAAATGAAAGTTGGTCCACGAGCTTGACCACTCTTCCTTCATGCGGAAAACACATTACTCTAAAGAGTGAGGAGACGATGGCTCCCATGCAATATATATAGTCTCGTCCAAGGAGTAGGCTATAATCCAAGGGTCCTTGAATGACCATCACGTTCATTTGAACGGTCTTCCCTTTCAATGTTATGGGCACATTGGGGAGGATCCCTAAAGGTCGACTAGTTCCTTTATCAAAGCCTGATAGATTTCTCATTTCAGGCAAAAGCGCTGGCGAACCAAGCGCTTTCCAAGCAATAGAGGAAAGGATACTCACAGATGCCCCCTCATCAATGATAGTGCCAGCCATTACCATTTGTATATTTGAACGATAATCTTGAATGGTATGCTGGCTGGCAACCGGGGTCTGCCTAGTTGGTTCCAATCGAACGAGACAACTAGGTTGCTTGGTGGTGGGACCGAATAGACAGTCGAATATGACTCTGACGAAGTTCCTTCCTGTGATAAAGGAATGGGCAAATTTCCCCCTTGTTCGTCGAAGTCTGTGTTGATGAAGAGAATTTGGACGGTGTCGTCTTTATTCTCCTCTGTGATGGTATCATTCGAAGATAGAGCCTCTGAAGGCCAAACCGGGTCAACTGCCATCTCAACCTTTTGACTTTCGTCAGGCATGGATCCAGACGATTCATCTTCAATGATAGGTGCTTCGGCTGACCACCTGGGTGGGCCAGCCGGGTTCTCAACTAGTGAAGGACTTGGCAGGAGTTTTTGATATCCAGGAGGAAGTTGCACTGGTAAAACCGGGCGATCTTCCAAAACTCTTTTAGCCTCGTCTACGAAGGGACAACGGTGGATGTCGTGGTCGCCCTCACACAGTTTGCAGGGAAATCTAGCTTTCCCTCTCTGTCCTGTGGCTTCACTTTCACTAGTTGACGGTGAGCAGTCAACATGGCTATCATAGGTTGATGCTACCGAATTGTGCAAACGGGGAGACCAGTCCCTTAGTATCCGAGGGATGCAGGGACAATCTCTGTGGAAGTGGTCTCCCTTGCATATGACACATGGCGATTTAGGCCTTGTCAGTGCTGTGTGTGGATTTTTGTCAGACGACACTTGTTTGCCCCCAGTCACTTTTGGCCCCTTCTTCTTCTTCTCTTTCTTCTTCTTTTCCTTCTTCTCCTTAGGAACTTGGTTTTTTGTTTTACCAGTTCCGTCAAGCGAAGAGGAAGGAGGAGAGGAAGAGTTAGATGAAGTAGAAGGCTGGTTGGCAACTCTGGTCTGGTCTAACTGTTGACTCGACTGTTCAGGAATAGTGGTGGTTTGAACGACATTGGTTGAAAAGAGCCAGACCGGCAGGCCAATTGTCAATCCTGGAAGCAACAATGTGGCCATATGGGGCACACCAACATCTCCCCAAGAGGAGAAGGGACTAGGATTTCCACCAAGGGGAATTCCTTGGTTGGTGTGCTCCATTTTTTCAAGCTAAAGATCAACGCAAGAATAAAGGGTGATTGTTCCGTTTAAAATAAATTTTTAACGACGATTAGAAACAACTTGCTTTTTCACTTTTAAAGAGTCGAGAAAAAGCTAAAGATGACTCTAGTCTCCTTCGATGTTTTAACGAGCCCGAAGTGACAAATGCTCGGATGGACTTTTTCTGTTATAGAGTCTGAAAAAGGCCAAAAGGAACTGCTATGGAGTTCTAGGCAAAGGGTGTGCCAAACTTTTCGCAAAACCGCAGAATACTTTTTAGGGTACGGGCGGTCGATCTTCCTGAATGCTGTGTTCAGTGCATTGCGATTAGTAGGGCGGCTGACATGGCTTCCTAAGGATAAAGGTTTTATGCCTATAGGGGTCTCCAAATATATACGCGACGGTACGTGGGAGCACAATCCGTACTGGCGCTATCGTTCCTCAGGAGGAATCACCCACCATCCACGAGATCGACAGTCACCAGGCTTTACGACGCCGGAACACGTCTCTAGCCTAGACCTCTATGTTGTGCGTTATGTTGCAAAGCATTGTTAAGTTCATTCAATTTATTTTAGGTTGATCTTTTTAAAGTTTGCCTTTCAAGGTTCATCACGAGATGTATGATACAAATTCCTAAATGCAATCTAAAGATGATAAGCAAGCTTTTTATCTTTTCAACTTTGAAAATCCTAGCTACTAAGGGAAAAGAAAGACACCATCTTTTCTCAAAGAGCAATCAGCACACTTTAATGCACTTTTCCTAAATCAAACATGCAAACTATCAAGATGCAAATGCACAATGCAGGTGTTTGTTTTCCGCTTTCTTAGTATTGATGCCTACAAAGAAAGCTTTTTGCACAACTTTGAATTTGTTTTTAAATGACAAATACAAACAAGTTTACTTTTTCGAAATCAGAAAGGGTAGAAGAGATTACAACACTTAACGATTTTCGAAATAAACTTTTGTTTCGACACTTTAAAAGAGACAAACTCAAACCAATAAGCAAAAGCAAATGTATAATCAACTGTAAACAACCAATGAACTCTCTCCTAAGATCACAATCAACAGATCTGAATCAAGGGCTACAGGATGATTATTTTACTCATGCAAAGGAAGACTGTAAATGACGCCACAAACACATAAAAACACCCACAGTCTTTTTGTACAAAAGGAGGTGGAAGTTAAGCAGAGAAAAGGAGTTATCAGACAGGTACCTATGCTGGTTACAGGCTGCAAAAAACAGAGATCAAAACAGGGCAAAACAGAGTAGAGAACCCCAGCTGCACTAGGACAAACTGGTTCAGCGCAACCTCAACACAGGGGTTTTGACATTCAGCGCAGGTAGCCTTCACGGGACCTGCGTTGAAATGCAGAATCCCTTGACTGGGTCTGCGCTGAAGGAGAAACTCTCGTTTCTCACTGGTTCTGGGTCACAGATTGCTATTTAATTCACTGTTTCAGGCCAAATAAAAGCAACAAGCAAGGTGTAACCAAAGGGATGCTTTGAGGGAGTACTAAGATCTATCACAAAGGATCATCAAATCATTTGTGAGTCCATAGTTCAGATCATAGACAAGTCCAGTGATTGGATCAAAGCAGCAACTGTCTACTTTGCATCCGGGAAAAGTAGATGCAGTTCGATTGTTGTTGTCAAGTCTATGAAACAAACAATGATAGAAACACAAATAAAATGACTAAACAAATCTCCCCAGTGGAGTTGCCAATTTGTTGTGGGGAAAAATGCCTATGCAGGACGATCCTATCCACCTAAGGTGTGACAGTGCCTTAGCAACAAACAGAGACAACTATTCTAGTATTCTTTCCTTTATGAATTAAGAATGAAGAGAGAGATAGATGGACTAACCGGTGTCTTCCGTTTGTCCCTCGATCCAGCTTCTCTTCTCTTGGAGAGTTCCCAGCTACTTGCCTTCTCGCTCGCCCAGCTTCAAGAGGTTTCTGCAAGATCACAAGAAGAGAACACTACACAAGACATGGATTCATATTCATAACTAGTTCAGGATTAGAAATAAACTAAACATACTAATGCAATCATACATCAAGAATACATCAGAATATAGGAGAAACCAAGATAGCTTTATTGATGAATAACAAGGTTCAGGAAGAGATACAACCCAGAGGGCTCCAATCCAGCATCTCCTTCCCAGCAAATGGAATTCCTATCTTCACCCCCTTCAAAGTAATAAGCACCCAATAGTTCCAGTCTCAAACCAACAGCAATTCTTTGCAATAACAAAATTCCAGCCTCCAGATCTCATGGAGGAGAGATCCATATATAGATGTTTGGAGAGAGGATGAGTCAGCTTGAGATGTGACTTGTGTCCTCTCCCTCTGTCAGTTCTTGATTCCACTTGGAGGTTCTTGCTTCCACTTGGAGATTTGGAACCTCTTACTCATCACCAGTCGAATTCCCTGAGGCAAGTGTCCTTTTGGAAGCTTCCTGGGTTTTGACACCTTGAGAAATGAGCTTGCCACATGTCCATTCTCGTTCAGCGCAGGTAGCCAGTGTTCCATTTGACATTCAACGCAGGTAGCCAGTGTTGGCTTTGACATTCAGCGCAAACAGCTAGTGTAGCCACTGAAATGATCCTGAATTGACTTGTTTTTGAGCAGTTTCAGGTGGAGAACTTCTGTGAATTGCTGTGGTTTGTTAGCCTTGTTCCTCTAGGGGTAGGAACAACATGTTTTGGGACTTTGGATCCCTTATATTATGGACATTTCATGCTCAATGCTGTAAGGCACAAAAATGTCTATAACAACCATGTAGCAAAACATTACTCGGCCAAAATTGTGAATCTCCCGTGCTTTTGGACCTTTAACTGTCAGATGATGAAATTGCGCGACATTGATATGCGCCTTTGGATCTCGAGGTGGGAGATCTGAGGGCTATTGCATGGCAAAGTTGCACGGACAGAGTTGGGATGTGGGAGGAGAGGCCCGGGGTTTAATTACAATGAAATGTGATTAATTAAAAAGTAATCATGGGATTTTAATATAAGCAATTGGTTAATAAAAGGTGGGGACCATGGGTTATGTGGCAGAGGTTTTAACTATACACCAAGGTTTGGTGAGTTAAAAGGGTGTCGGGGAATCATAACGTGGGGGACCTTAAATACATAAAGCGGGGGTATAGTTTTAGGAAATAACTTAGGATAAAGGGGTTTAGTGGGTTTTAAGGGGGAAAATGGAAATTAATAAGGGGGGAATGTATTATTTGTGATGTGAATGGTTTTCACACTAGGAAAGGGGTTTTGGGAAGGGGAAATGAATTTGAAAGGGTAATGTATAGGGAAATGTGTGAAACAAAGGGAAAAAAGGTCAAAATGAATGGAAAGGGTTTTTACAAGGGGAAATGAAGAGGGAAGGGGTGCTTTGGAACCAATAAGGGGACAGCATTAGGGGATGAAAAGTAATGAAGGGATAACGAAGGTAAATTAATAAACTAAGTATGTGGGGGTCTAGTGAAATGAGGGGAAATTAGTAAATAAGCTTTAGTGAATGTCCTTTCTCTTTAACAATTCCTCATGCACATGAAACATAAGATTAAGCATGATGAAAGTGCTTTTGACTCAGCAACCTTATGCACTTGCAAGACTTCTTCTACCTACCCTTTATTTACCCTAGCATTTTCTCTTCATTCATTGGGTTCATTTGAGCTTGTTGACCCTTCATTTCTTTTTCTTTGATAAAAAAGTTGTATAACTCTAACCTTATAACTTCCAGTGGCTCAGATTAAACTGATGAGCTCATTATTATTCTCTACCTAACTACTGATCTTCTAAGATTAAATAGTTTGGCTAGATCTTTATTCTCTATCTATCAACATGAAATTTAAGGCATGAATGAATCAAGTTTAAACTACTTTGACCATCATGGCTTGTGGCTTTTTTGAAAAGCTGCACACAATATTATTTTGCAAAGTAAAGGAAAAATGTAGTGGCATTTGAATTTTCACACTTTCATGATCTATTGTTATCTCTTTTTGTGGGGCTCATATTTAATACTTTTTTATCTTTTTCTTTCTTTTAGTCCTTTGATTATTCTTTTATGACTCACCCTCTTTGGATTTTTTATTTTAAATATGGAAAAACATTTTGCAGAAAGAAAAAGTATGTACAATATTACAGGACTAACCATAGCCAATTCAAAATTATGAATCCTATTATCATAGGACCCTAGCAGTGGCTCCACATGGGGATGGAATTTCCTAGTGAAATGTCAAGAACTTTAAGATCAGTAGCCTTTGAAACTTTAAACGTGGTTTCCTTGTAACTTCTCCTGTGTGATATGCTTTATTCATACATATGATGGTGCACCTTTCAAAGCTCAGGGCCTTCTCTTCGGGCTTCAACCTCAATAGATTACCATCCAATCCAATCTAAACTTTGAAATGTTATATACAATGAGCAAAGTAAACAAATGAACTAATGTTAATCTGTGGACAATTAATGCTTCAGTATTCTACCATTGATTGGTCCTGCTGGTAGATCTGTTCCATCTAACTTTCTCAAGAAAAATGCATTGTTACCTTTGTAACCATAAATTATATAAGGGCCTTGCCATAGGAAATCAAATTTACCATGTTTACCCTTCTCTTATATTCTACAATCCCATTTGAGTACTTTATCACCTATGTAAAAATAATCAGATTTGGTTTTCTTGTCAAAAATCCTTTTGATTTTATCGTGGATCAATTGTGATTTGACATAGACTTCTTCTCTAGTTTGCTACAAATGTATTGTCTGATTTATCCTCCTTTGGATATCATTGGACTCTACCTTCAATTGTTGAATCATTTTCATCACTGGTACTCCCAAAGAAGATGGGAAAACATCATCCATTCCATATACTAGCTGGTAAGGAGATGTACCAATGGATTTTTTGGTAGTTAGTATGTCTACCCATAAGGCATTAACTAACTTTTTGTTCCAGGTCTTCTTGTTGTCTTCTAGCAGTTTCTTGATGATATTAACAAGGCTTTTGTTTGAGGATTCTGCAAGTCCATTACCTTGAGGGTAATAGGTATTGGAATGGCTAAGGGTAATGAGATATCTATTACAAAAGTCTACCATTTTCTTGGATTTGAAAGCAGCTGCATTATCAGTAATGATCTTTTGTGGGCATCCAAACCTAGAAAGGATGTTGTTCTCAAGGAATGAAATGATGACAGATTTTGTGGCTTATCTAGAAGGGATGGCTTCTATCCATTTAGTAAAGTAGTCAGTGGCTGTCAAAATCCATTTATGTTGGGCTGAGGAGGATGGGTGAATTTCCCCAATGAAGTCCAAACCCCATTGTTGAAAAGGCATTTATGTGGAGATGGGTTTGAGAGGTAATGGTAAGAGTTTATTTTTGCCTTCAAATATTTGGCACTTGTGACAGGAGGTCACATATTTCTTAACATCTGCAAAAAGGGTGGGCTAGTAAAAACCTGCCCTTAAAATCTTATCAATGGTTGTTTTCTAGTAGAGGTGACCTCCACAATCTCCTGCATGAAATTCTTGCATAACTTTTTCAGCTTCATCTTTTAATAAATAATTCAATAAAATGCCACCATTATCTTTCCAAAATAAAATATTGTCTATGATACAATATTTTATTGATTTCATTTTCAAAAATCTACCTTTAGTTCTAGAATAAACCAGGAGGATCTTGTAGGTTTAGTAAAACAAATATGATATTTTCATACTAAGGTGAATCTATGAAATCTTCACTGATCTGTGGAGTCGCCATCTCTTCCTGATCATCTAGGGCACCAATGAAATTTATATCTAAGGCCTGACAGTTCGATTTAGCCATGAGTTTAGCTAAACCTTGGGCTTTGATAAGTTTTGTAGGATTCATTTCTATGTCATATTCCAAAATTGTGGCAATCCATTTGCCTCTCTTTCCTTCAGGCCCATTCTATGTTAAGATGTCTTTTACTACTAAATTTGGAACATATGCAATGATATGTGAGTATAATATGTACACTCTAAAATCTTTAATAGCTTTCACTAAAGCAAGTGCTTGTTTTTCCATTATGTTGTACTTTAGTTTAGCATCTCTCAAAGCTTTGCTGAAAAATGCAATAGGCTGCTCATAACCTTGATCATTCTTTTGCAACAAGACTGCTGCAATAGTATGTTTTGGAGCAAAAGAAAAAATTATAAAGACTTTTTTGAAATTAGGACTTATGAGGACTAGTGTTTTAGTAAGGGCTTCTTTGATTGCCTCAAAAGACTGTTTAGCCTCTATTATCCACTTAAGTACTGAATGTTTCTTTAACATGTTATTTAATTCTGTGATTAGTTCTGCTAAGTTAGAAATGAATCTCCTAAGAAAGTTTATTTTTCCTAAGAATGATTGTAATTCTTTGATGTTTCTAGGATGAGTGCTGTTTAGGATTGCCTCTATTCTAGCTGGATCTATTCTAATTCCATCTTTTGATATTACGTGTCCCAAGAGTTTACCTTATTCTAGCCCAAAGAGTGTCTTTTTGGGATTCAAGGAAATACCAAATATTCTACATTTAATGAAAACTCTTCTTAGGTGATCTAGATGTTCATTATCTAATTTGGAAAACACTGTGATGTCATCTTGGTAAACAACAAGAAATTCATGGATTTATTTTGCAAAAACCGTGTCCATTGCTCTTTGGAATGTCACTCCAGCATTCATTAATCCAAAATGCATATTTAAATACATGAAAGTACCCCAGGGAGTGCTAAATGAAGTCTTTGCTTGATCCTCTGGTTGAACTAAGATTTGGTTGTATCTAGAGAATCCATCAAGCAATGAAATTCTGGATGACCCCACTACCCTCTAGAGAATGTGGTCCATTTTAGGGAAGGGATAGTTATCTTTTAGTGATACTTTGTTCAAGTTCATGAAATCAACATAGAGTCTGATTTCTCCTGTTTTCTTTCTAGTTGTGACTAGATTAGAGATCCAATCTGAATATCTAATTAGTGCTATGATTTGTGCATCATACATCCTTTTCACTTCTTTTTCAATTAATGGCATAAGAACTAGATTAAGTATCCTAAGATTTTGTTTAAATGGTTTCTGATCTTATTTGATGGGTATCTTATGTTGAATAATGTTGGTATCATAAGAATTGAGCTCTTCATATCTCCAGGCAAAGAAATCTTGAAATTCTTTAAACAGACTTATGTATTTCAGCTTTTCATCTGGAGGTAACGCTTTGGATATTTTGATAAGATTGGGGTTTTCTTCTATTCCTATGTTACATTCTTCTATGTCTGATCTTAAAGGCTCCATTTTTTGTTTTCTCGCAACATCATTTGAATCAAAAAAATCTTCTAATGGGACTAATCCCTTAGGCAAAAAGTTATTCTTAAGGTTTAAAATCTCAAAATCATCATTGGTTGTTTCTTCTATTTCTACTTTTTCGAAGTTATATATTTCTACTTTAGTGAATTTAGTGGGTTTATCTACATCTAAATCATTTATATCTATCTCACTATTTATGATGTTATCTATTGTACAATCAGTATCTATGTTACAATTTTGAAATTCTCCCTCAACATTCATGAAATCATAGATTTGAGAATCTTGTGAAAAAATCTGCCAATATTTCATATTATCAGGTATAATAGGTATGTGTCTTACTTTAGCAGTGTACTAGTGGTTGGGCTGAAAAGGTAATTTTCAATTGCTAGCAAAAGTAGCTAAACCATGAGCTTGCATGTTCTGTTTTCTAGGAATAGCAGCAAAATCAATTTCAAGAAGCTCCTTAGTCAAATCTAGAATAGTTTCTCTGTATTGGCTAAGTCTAGGATTATTCACAGAATACTCTCCTTTAATTTGTTTTATGATTAATTCAGAGTTTCCCATGATGGAAACTCTCTTGGCTTCAAGTTTTCTTACAATTTGCAGTCCTAATATTAAAGCTTCACACTCTTCCATGTTGTTTGTGAATTTAAAGTTTAATCTAAACGCATGACCTTCAGAATGATTACTTTCCATGTTATGAATCCAAACTCCTGCACCTACTCCTAATATATTTACAGAGCCATCAAAATCTAAATGCAATAGAGACTCATGTGTTATGTTTTCACTATCAGGTGCTTTTTATTTTTCTTCTGCAACAGTGATTTTATTTTTTCCATTGTCTAAATTATACAAGATAAATGAGTCCATATTAGAATTCATGGAGTATATAGGATAATTCTGTGGTTTTTATGAACTACTTACCATGTATTTCATCAAGGTTTCTCTGAAAATCTTTCTTTGCTGACCAAACACAGAGATGGTAGCATATGACATGTCTAATTGTAGAGATCCCTACAATTTTTCTCCCATGAGCGAGATAATAGCATTCCATACTTGGGTGGGATATCAGCAACTACTATTTCCATAATAATACTCTTCACTAGGTACTGGTCTAGAGTCACACACAAATCTTTAATCAAGCCAAGGCATTTGACTTGGCTAGAATCAAAGGAAAAGAGGTCCTTATAGGGTCTAATAATATCTAAGTTTAATATTTCCATGATTGCTTTAGGCATTAGGTTATGGGATGCCCCTGAATCTAGCAGAGCATTATTTAAGATTTTATCATGAAAATTTAAGCTAATGTAGAATGGAGGGATACCCCCTTGTTGATGTTTTCCATTTACTTCTGGTCCAAATAATAACTCAATATTATCATCATTATGGTTTACAACATCTTTTCCTTCACCTATGTTTAGTGTTTCAGTGATTTGTGCTTTGTAAATTTCATTTTTCACTAGCTTTATCAAAGGAACTGATATTTTCAATTTGGCTATCTCAGTCTTTATGTTGAATGGCAATTGAGTTTTGCCTGATTGTATGAGATCTTCCTTAGCAATTGTGGTTTGTGTACTTTTATCTTCTTTATCGACACTTGGCAACTCAACTTGTGTACCAGCAGTTTTATTTTGAATTTTCATATTTGGAATGGTTTGAGTAATAATTGAAGTTTGAGTTTGAGCTAAAGTTATGTCTACAATTTTTGAGCTGGAAATCTCCTTAGTTCCTCTAGGGAGAATTTGTAGAACTTTGGTCACAGGAGCTTCTGCTTTTTTTTAGTTTGGGTTTGGACTGACTTCTTAGTGGGAACTTCTGTATTCTTTTTTCTTCTAAGGCTATACTCTTTGTGAACTTCATAAATAGTAGATTCATAGCCTTGTTTGTAGTAAAAGGACTCTCCAGATTCTAATTGTAGTTGTTGTAACATCTACAATTCATGTTCTTCATAAGTAAGAAAAACAACATCTTCATTTTTAATCCCTAATAGGTTTATCTGGGTGTCCTTGTCTTCTTCATGGTTTTGTGAACCTTCAGCATAATTTTCTTGGAAAGGTGGTCTAACCTATTGATCAGGTATATCATCTTTTTTTTTTTCTAGTATTAGGATTTTTCCTAAAGTTGGGGTTTCTTATCAGGGGTCCTTGTTGATTTTCCCACTAAGTTTTTCTTTCCATATTTTCTAATCTATCCATTATCCTTTCTACACTTTTAGCTAAACTGTCTATTTTACCATATGAAGTGGATGGTTCCTCTTTAATGGTAACTCATTTCTCATTTCTCATCCTAGCTTTCTTAGCTAATAAATTGGCTTCTACACTAACTACATTACTTTTCATTTGTTCCAATGTTTCAAGTTTTCTTTCTCTCAATTGGTAAGACATATCAGTGTCAAAACCATGAGGAAATTTGATTAGTGTTAGGTCATGTGGAGGTTTGATATTTGCAATGATTGCATTATAGATATTGTTGAACCTAGTACAATAGTCCTTAACAGATTCATTAGGAGCTCTTCTAATGTTTTTATATTCGAACAATATTTGTAAATGGCTTTTCTTTCTTTCCCATCTATCGATAAACAATCTATGGAAAGCAACTAAATCAGCAATATGATTAGCAAGTAAACCTTTAAACCATTTTTTGATATCTCTTGCTAGTGTTTGGGAAAATAACCTTATTTGCACATCAGACTCATTAATCTCATGTAACTCAAAATAATCAGTCATTTTATTGACATGCTGTTGGGTAGTATATTGACAAGTAGCATCAAACAGAAATATTTTACTTTGGTAGTCTTGGGGCATGGCATGTAGTTGAGCTAGTAAGACCAAAGGTGCATATTTGTCTTCCATCACTAAGCCTTTGGTTTGACTAGGGTGTAAAGTAGTGGTTCTTGAAGAAGAACTTGAGATGGGTGTAGCTGAACTAGATGAACTTGAGATGTTCATTTGGAGAGGAAGTTGAGGAATGAATGGTTTAGGGACAATGACCTATGGTGGATATTATAGGTGAGGTGGTAGTAAATGAAGCTCTATTTACAATTTTTGAAGACTCAGTAGAAATTTCAGGGGTAGCAGCAATTAGGGTAGCTAATTCAACTTATTGTTGAAGATATGCTTCGTCCATATGCTTTATCAAAGTTGAGGTTAAAGCTTCTAGTTTGTCAAAAGTATCCAAAACATGTTGATCTAAATCAGGATGTATAGGACCCTTTTTTGATTCAATAAATTGAATAAAATTGGGGTCTATTACAATATCATGAATTGAATTTTCAAATTTGGTACAGAACAAAAAAAGCTCAAATGATAAATAAAATTGAATATCCTATAAACTTGATAACTCTTTAGGGAGTGACTTTTCTTTGATTAACTAACTACTACTTCCTTGAGTTTCTACCATTTTTGGTTTTCTTAAAATTTTGTCAGCATCATTAACTATTATAGCAGGGTTTGGATCTGGATGTGCCTTGGTATATTGTGTTCTTTTGGAAGCTAAATTTTTAATTTTTTAATTGTTTAATGAAACTTTTTAACAACTCTAAAATGACCTTAAGGTGCAAAAGATGAGATTTAATATTTCCTTAAAGTTTTATTAAAATGAGGACTGTCCCTAGTATGATCTCCATTATGTTATCACTCTAAAATTTCCCTAGAGTTGTTATCTTGCGTCAAAAGAAATATTAGAGGTAACCACAAACCTACTTTTGAGATCAAGATCTAGCCTTCCTAATGCTCAAAGAGGGCTCTCTCTTTATGATTTAACTTTGTTGAATTAATTGATTTTAGGCTAGTTGTTTAAGCTTTGATTGGGTTTTGATTTTGATTTCGTGGTGGAATCACTGACTTAGATGGATAGAGGGATGTCCTTTACCATTGGGCTATGGGTTCAAGTGTCAAGAAAACAGGACTGAATCAAGTTCTAAAGATAGTGTTTATAGAGCAAGGTAGCTGAATAAATTCAGATCTTTTAGGCTGGATGGTGAAGTGGTTTTCAATCAGGGTCAAGGAGCAGTTAAGGGCTCCTCAAATCGGATAGTGATGGAAATGGTAGGGGTCAACTGAAACTTGGTAGAAATGAAGGACTCCCTACTCTAGATATCATAAGAAAACATTAAAATTATTAAGTGTTCAAGATAGAGTGTACTTAAACAAATTCTCTAATAATTTTATAGTTATTTCATTCAATTTAGATAACATGCAAGTATGTGAAACACTTAAGAAGATAACAATTTGAAAAATAGAAAATACTTCACTAAAGTGGCCCAAGACATGAATCATGTAATTCAATGTCTTTATTACTCAATCCAGTCTGTTGACTTGAAAATTGGTACAATGAACCCTCAAGTTTCAAATCAATACAACTATAGTAATGTCAAGCAATCCACACTCTACACTTCGAATTATGAAGTATTTATACAAAAACTTATTACAAAATTTCCCAAACTGTTTTCAGAATTATTCAAGGAAACAGAAAAATCTTCATGCAAGAAGATAAAGACAAATATGTAACTGCTACAAGTTGTCCCTATTTATTTGGCTCTGCTGTCAGATCTTTTGTTGCCTTTTCTCTTTTGCAGTTTGTCTTCCACACTGACTATTCTTTTACTTTTCCCTTTGATTGATACTCTTTCATCTTATACTCTTTGACTAAGCTGACCTTTTGTTTTTCTTTCACTGCTCTATATCCACTTTTACCTTGCATTTTTACAGTAATTCATTTAATTTTTCCCAAGTCTTTGTATCTGGTAATTTAATATTTACCATTCTTCTGTAGACTTCATCAACTTCTATTTATTTTCCAAGGTAATCTTGTTTACAAAAAGATGTTTTACCTCATGTTGAAGGTAAAAGAGGTTCTCAAAATTCTGGTACATAAATTTTCCTGTAGGCGTCCCTTTCATATAGGAACTATTTGCTTGCTCTCTTGCCACTTCTCTGATTTTCTTGTTATAGTCTTCATGTGGCATTAACCTGTCATTTATTACCAATGGGTTTGGTAGACCTTTCTATCTCAGAGCATCAAATTTTACCATGAACCTGCCTATAGCCAACTCCATGGTTTGGCATTTGTTCTCAAGCTACATCATTAATTTCCTCTTGATGAGCACTTTCTTCACCTCTAGTATAGTGCCAATCCTGTCAGCTATGTCAAGCTCCTGTAATTCATATTTATTCTTGGAGTTAAGGAATTGGATTATTCTTGAGGCTTCTTCTGGCATATTTCCAAATTCAAACTTAACTCTTTGAATTGCTTCAGTAGCCTCTTTGACTAAATCATTTTGTTCAAAGATAACTTGTATAGATGGCGAACTATCATTGATAGATTCAATAATATTGGGCCATAATTGTTCTTTTTCTTGGGCAAGTGGATCCTTCAGTGTTAATTCTTTTTCCAAGTTCTTTATCCTCTCAATCAACCTGTTTGACTTCTGTACTTCATTTTTATGCATAATCTGAGCCAGTTTCTTCTCATCCTCTAGACTCCTTATCTATTCTTTGAGTCTATTTATTTCAGTGGTCTGAATGGACATGTCCTCCATGGCTTTGACCAATTTACTTGCCTCATCACTTGGATGAGTTGTTGTTGTTGTTGAACCTGTTGTTGATGTAGTTGTTGTTGCAGCTGGAAGTGTTGTAGCTAGTGGAGTTGTTGGGGCCAATGAAGTTGCCAAAGTTGAAGGAACTGTTGTAGTAACTGTAGGAATAACAGTGGCAGTGGTTGTCTCAAGGCTGGCATGTTTCAGCTATATTAAATTGTCCAATTCATTCTCCATTTCTTTCATTTGAGCATTTAGTTGAAGAATGAGATCCATCATTTCCTCCTACTGAGTTTGGCACTCTAGGACCTCCTTGGCCTGTCGATGTTCATAAGGAGGCAAATTCAGTTGTTTCTTTAAAGCAACAATATCCTCATTTTTCTTCTTTATCATTTTTTCTAATGCCTTGATGTCACTTGGATTATATCCAATCTCAATCACCAAGTCTTCTAGTGACTTGATTCTGTTATCCTTGGCTTGTGAGGATGCCTTTTCTAGCTTAAACTATGTTGTGATGTAGTCCAGAGAGCTTTGAAGTTTCTGCATAGTCATTGCTTTGTTAGTAATTGTGGAGTAAATCATTTCACCTGCCTGCTTATAGAATTCTATTTGATCAATAGGGTGAACATCCCTGGCCAAAACTTCAAACTCTGTCTTCCTGTAGTTTGCTGATGACCTAGGCTATTGGATTGTAGGCTACATAAATGTCATCTGCATCTTACTAATCTTAATGTCAAAGGCTGACATTAATCTATTCTAATTGGCAGGTGTTTTTTTGAAGTACTGGGCATATGTTTCATCCTTTAATGCCTCATTCCTCAACTTGATTTCTTTGTAATTCTCTTTTATATCTTTCTCTTTATCCACTAGCTTGCTGGTTTTTCAATAATTTGAGTATTTGAGGTAGAAGGTTTATGAGTTTCCTCTGAAACTATTATACCTTTACTCTTTCCCACCATTGTGTTAGTATCAATGATTTCAAATGTCTCAATGGTGTCTTCTTGCTCAGTTACAGGATTAAGCTTGGGCTTCTTCCTATAACTGATTTCAAACCTGTCATTTGTAGTATCCATTCCAGAGCTATAGCCTTCTTCCCTGGTTCTTTTTACATTTTTTTCCTGCATCACTAGAGTCTGTATAATGGGAGTAATACTCATCTGTTCTTGTAGGGTTGGAACTTGCAAAAAGGAACTAGTATCAATCTTCTTTTCCAAATCTACTAAAGTATTCTCCAACCACTCTCACTAGTTGG
Organism: Pinus tabuliformis; assembly: GCA_031772625.1. Lineage (NCBI taxonomy): Eukaryota > Viridiplantae > Streptophyta > Pinopsida > Pinales > Pinaceae > Pinus > Pinus tabuliformis. The sequence continues at coordinate 1,676,548,598 of CM062816.1, read as the reverse complement.
CATATCTTTCAATGTCTGGCCTGGGCTCATGTATGAAAGGACTTAACATGAATTCGGGATTTAGTTTGTTTATGACTCCATTAGGTTCATACTACCACATGAAACTGCTTTTGAAGTTCATTTGTTGCAGGATTTTCTCTGCCTCTTGTCTAGCTTCCCTATTATTACAAATAAAAGGGCCCAATTGGTTTTTGATCTTGAATTGAGTTTTCTTCCTAGCTGATAGAACATTAACCTCCTTAGAGTTTATGATCTGCCTGAAATACTCTAATACAAATATCCTCATGGGGAGGTATTTGGGCAGTTTGTAGGGGGTGAGCTGACATCCATATATCCTTATTTCTGTGTGGTCCTGGTATAGATATCAGTCTCCCACTCTACTATTTTTAGACCACTGTAAAACTCTCTTAATCTCATCATTGATCCTGGGTTGATAGCTACTGGTTAGCATGTTTATAACTGGATGAAAAATTGAGTCAATGAACTATTTATAACTAAAAATAGTGGAATATCTTTGGATCAATGGTGTCCAAAAGATGACAGAGATTGGATGGCAGTTAGTGTCTAACTTTTGGATGCTGACTAGAAACTCATCTGACTGAAAATATAGGAACATGTGAAACAATACTGATGAGTATTTGAATACTCTCTCATTTGGCAATCTGATAAACTGTTCATGGATTCTATCTACCAAGAACTGAGCAAAGTTGTAAACTATAGCTGGAGGCTTGCCTGGGAAAAAAATAGAAAGGAAAGCAAGTACAACCTCATCCACATGCTCATCAGTGGTGTATCCTAGAATACAAGATATCATGGTTATAATTTGTCTAGCTCTCCCAGAGAAAATGGTGGAAGCATATGGAGGACTATCTGTAGGAGTATGAGACTCTTTTATGTTGAAAGTCTGAAAGATTTGAGCTTTCTTGGGAAGGTCTAGATTTGTGTAGAGTTTAAGTAAAGCTTCAACGGAAATGCGGGTCACATTTGGGCTTGGCTATATCTGCAGCATTTGTTTTATTGACTCTACAGTAATGGTGAATAAAATCTGTTGGTCAGGGGAGACTATGGCTCTTTGACTTGGGATATAGCAAGCTTGGTAGAAGTGGATGATTTTTGGGAATAAGTGTACCTATGGGAACAAGTATTTGGGAAAATTTGATTCCCATAGGTGAATGTAATCATTCTGGTTCAGGAATTTATCTTTACTCCAGTAGTGGAGTTTCAGTAGGTGGCAAGGGGAAATAGCGTCCTTAATTTGAAAATCTTTGTCGGCTAATGGGAGGTGGTAAATATCTAGGTGAGGGGTTTGCAGGGGTCGTACATCCAGAGTGCTTTGGGAAGCCATAATGTGGTTCATTCAACTAAATTACTTTTTCTTTGGCTTTAGGAGTAAGATTAAAATCTCTAGAATAGTGGGGAGTGTAATTATAATCTATAGAAAAGGGGTTTGGATGCACAGTAAGTTTTTCTTCAATTTAGCAAGGTTTTTTAATTAATTTAATTAATTAACCTTTGAATAATTACTATTCATAGCTCAAATTTATAGGGCCATTCTAGTTCTTTGAAAAATACTTAGAAAATGACGATTTGGTGTGCAGACATGGTTCTATGGTGGCAACATAGGTTTTCAAGGCTTCAATTATGTATTTGCCGCTTCAATTTGGTGTCTGGAGCGTCTTCTGGTTACAAAAGGTGGTTAAAATGGTTGTGCAAAGGTTCAAGGTTTAAGAATTGGTTAACAGAGGTTCTTACAGCGAAAATGAGTGAAAAGAGCAAAAGCGGCCTTTTTCGGCCTTTTAACCAACAACGGTCACATTTTGGCACAAGATTTGGTAAATGAATAGTGGGCAGTTTTATTTTAAGAGGGGAGGTGGTTTTATGCCATATCGCACCGCTTTTGGGTGGAGGGCGTTATTTTTCGTGAGCACATGATATAACCCGGTGTCGCCATGTAGAAAAACAGTGCTCGACCAAAACCATGAACCTCACGTGCTTTTGGACCTTTAGCTATCAGATGATGAAATTGTGCGATATTGATATGCACCATTGGATCTGGAAGTGGGAGATTAGAGGGCTATCGCGTGGTGAAGTTTCCTGGACGGAGTTGGGATGTGGTTGGTGGGACCCAGGGTTTAATTAAAATGAAATGTGATTAATTGAAAAGTAATCACGTGATTTTAATATAAGCAATGGGTTAATAAAAGGTAGGGACCATGGGTTATATGGCGGAGGTTTTAACTATACACCAAGGTTTGGTGAGTTAAAAGTGTTTCGGGGAATTATAACGTGGGGGACCTTAAATACATAAAGCAGGGGTATAGTTTTAGGAAATAACTTAGGATAAAGTGCTTTAGTGGGTTTTTAAGGGGGAAAATGGAAATTAATAAGGGGGGAATGTATTATTTGTGATGGGAATGGGTTTCACACTAGGGAAAGGGGTTTTGGGAAGGGGGAATGATTTTTAAAGGGTAATGTCTAGGGAAATGTGTGAAACAAAGGGAAAAAAGGTCAAAATGAAGGGAAAGGGTTTTTACAAGGGGAAATGAAGAGGGAAGGGGTGCTTTGGAACCAAGAAGGGGACAACATTAGGGGATGAAAAGTAATGAAGGGATAATGAGGGGAAATTAATAAAATAAGTATGTGGGGGTCTAGTGAAATGAGGGGAAATTAGTAAATAAGCTTTAGTGAATGTCCTTTCTCTTTGACAATTCCTCCTGCACATGAAAAATAGGATTAAGCATGATGAAAGTGCTTTTGACTCAGCAACCTTGTGCACTTGCAAAACTTCTTCTACCTACCCTTTATTTACCCTAGCATTTTCTCTTCATTCATTGGGTGCATTTGAGCTTGCTAACCCTTCATTTCTTTTTCTTTGATAAACAAACTATCTAATTCTAACCTTATAACTTCCAATGGCTCAGATTAAACTGATGAGCTCATTATTATTCTCTACCTAACTATTGATCTGCCAAGATTAAACAGTTTGGCTAAATCATTATTCTCTATCTATCAACATGAAATTTAAGGCATGAATGAATCAAGTTTAAACTACTTTGACCATCATGGATTGTGGCATTTTTGACAAGTTGCACAAAATATTATTTTGCAAAGTAAAGGAAAAATGTAGTGGCATTTGAATTTGCACACTTTCATGATCTATTCTTATCTCTATTTGTGGGGTTCATATTTTATACTTTTTTTGATATTTTTCATTCTTTTAGTCCTTTAATTATTCTTTTAGTACTTACCCTCTTTACATTTTTTATTTTTAATATGGGAAAACATTTTGCAGAAAGAAAAAGGATGTACAATATTACAAGACTAACCATGGCCAATTCAAAATTATGAATCCTATTATTATAGGACCCTAATAGGCTAGAGTGGTTGAGTTAATCTCTTAGGAAAGGGTGGTGTATTTACTTTAAGCATGCTTTCCTCTCCTTCTTCCTCAACTTCCCTAGGTGGAGTTAGAGGTTGATTGTTCGGAAGTACTCTCCTAGATCTTAGGTTGATTTCCTGAATTTTCACAGCATGAGCTGGATAGGATGTCTCTCCACTATATATTTATTGTGCATGTCTATTGTTCGTTTTTGGATTTGGTTGGGTAGGCATCTAGGATTGTTTAGGTGGAGTAGAGTGTAAGAGATGTGGTTGGGCAGGTGTCGAAGGAAATAAAGCTAGAACATTTTTTTATTTGGGCACCCCTAGGGCGGTGCATTCCACCAGGTTGTAGCGGAGCATATGGTTGAAATGATTGGCTGGGAATGATACTAAGGTGCAAAGGACCAAGGAGGAGGTGTATACCAGGAAGGATGAGCATGGCCCCCCCAAGAAGGTATGGATGTGGTCTAGTTGGGGTTGTAATATGCATGGGATGACCCTTGCATGCCCTGCTGGTATAGCCTAGGCCCATGAGGTCTCCTTTGGTTTATGTAGCAAAGCTGCTCAGTGACCCCTTCAGCTCCTTGATATACAGCTTTGAGTCGAGGAAAAGAGGAGAACTTGTTTGTGGAGTTTTTTTCTTCATAGACTGAGTAAATTTAAATAGAATTCAATGGACATTCATTCCTAGGGTGCCTCCTGGTGCATCTAGGACAGAAAATGACCAAGGCTCTCTCTACTTCCTCCTACTTCCTCTTAATATGCATAGTGTCCATCTATAGGGCAAGGGTTTGCAACATCTCACTTTTGAAATCCTCTAGCATATTTCCAATTTCACCCTTGATGGATGAATTAGAAGAGGATGGACTGACCGTAGGTTGACTACCCCTACCCTTTTTCTTAGCTGCCCTAGAATGGTTTCTAAAGATATTCTTGATATCCTCATAGGGTAATTGGTTGACATCCCCTCCTTCTAACAAGTGTAGGGTATCCAGAAGATCTTCCCTTACTCCTCTAAGCAGGACCAACTTCAATGACTCAGGGTCAAGTGTGCACCTGGCCCTTTTGTAGCTAAGCTGGAATCTTTCTTAATAATCCTCTAGGGATTCATCAATACCTAAGGTCATCCTAAAAATTTCCTATTTAGTGTCTTTAGACCTACAGTAGTCCTGATACTTGTTGTTGAAGGCTTGTTGCATCTAAGCCCAATTTGTGATGCTATCTCTAGGTAAACCCATGAACCAGCACAAAGTTGCATCCTTGAGAGTGGATGGAAATAGTTTCAACTTCTGCTCATCATTTGTATAGTCATAGGTTCGGTATATGACAACAAACTCAAATAAGAAAGTGTCTGGGTCTTCTATGGTCAAGCCATGGAAATGAGGAAGGGTAGAAGGGATTATATTTTTCATATTAGTATCCCCATTGGTTTCCATGGTGGGGAAGGCACCCTCAAGTCTTTCTCTATTTCCTCTATCATTTTTGTTTTCAGCCATAGGTTCAGTAGGAATGGTTTCTCCTTCTTCTTCTTCCCCTGTAGGTTCTTCAAATATGTCTGGTTTCTCACCTAAGGGTTCCTCCAGTTCACAACCACCAAATAAGAGGGAAGGTTGGTTGTTTGATGCAGTGGAGGTATTTGGAAAAAATTTCCCTAAGTTATCCCTATTCCTACGAGGCATGAAAATAAATATTTTTGTTTTTTTTTTCACGCTTGGAAAGTATTTGCATAATTGAAATTGCACACTGAATGAAAGCTATTGACTGAATGAAAAACTAATTGCTTGATTGAAATCCTACTTGCAGAATGGAAAGGAAAGAAAATAGTATAGAATGAAAAATGAAGCAAACTAAATTACATTTGTAGAAATGAAACTAAGAGCAAAATAGTAGAAAAAAGAATAGAAGAAAGAAAGTAGTAATCACATATTACTCAAACACCTCCCTCGAAATGGTGCCAAAAAGTGATGAGCACCAGTATTGCAGCAAGAATGTTGCAACTCCTGGAGCTACCAGCTTTACTTTATCAACCCGAGGTTCATACAAACTTGGAGGTGATAGTGTTGTATACACAAGTAAAAGTGATGGTTTTTCCTTTTGTCAATGTTAAGCTGGCGAGAGACCACTAGGGTTTTAAATCCAAACTTCTATGGATTCATAAGAAGCTTTATTTGTAATGAAAGAAAGAGAAATCTACTCTAGGAGAAATCTTGTCTACTGCAATAAGGAAAATGACTAAAATCCTATGCTAAAAACACACCATTCTCTAACTAACTGCTGAGAAACTATGCTTTACAAGAATGCCAACATAATACGTATTAAATGCTACTGTATAAAGTACGGAAGTTAAAAACATCAAACATCACTACTGTGCATGTAAAGGACTAAAAAATATATGTTTTGTCTTTTTATTCTTTTTAAGGAAAATCAAGTGTAAACCCTAATCTCTTTTGGTGATGTGGCAAGTGGATTAGTGATGCTGGTGGATGGTTGGGAGGTTTATGAGATGGTTGGAAGGTTTGGGAGACTCTTGGGTGACTTGGTGTGGCTTCCTAGAGGTTTTCCCTCAATTCAGCCTCAAAACAGGCCACTACAGGAAAATCTACAGGATGTACTAGAAACCTACAAAATTCCCTGTTTTTCTACAAGATACAGCCGAGAGAAAAACAATGGTTGCTGGAGGTGATGGAAGGCTTAGGGAAGGTGGTGGATGGGTGGAATGGAGTGACAAAATTCCTAGGATCACTCATAACTCAAAACCAAGGTTAGGAGATGGTTGGATTTTCTCAACATGCCTGGAGGAATTTCTATGTAAATTGATGAGATTGGTGAAGGTCTTGGTGAAAGCAAGGAATGATTATGGATGGATGAAGTTGGAAGGTGGTTTCCTGCTATGATATCTCTTTATACCTTTGAAGCACCTTCTCTTTATCAAACATTATAATTTCCAAAAAGTCATGTAAACAAGAAGAATTATAACAAGCTAGAAAAGCAGAATTTAACAAACTAGCTGTCTATTTCATGAATGAGGAAAATTGTTGAATAAAATGGAAAAATAGATGAGATCTACTGTAAGACTAAAGATGGAAGATATGGTAATTAAATCTTACACTTGCAAAATGGATCAAATTCTGGTTCAAGTATAGTAAACTCCAAATCTTATGAGAAATTGAGAATCTATCTTTTTGGGGCTGCATAAGGGTATTTTCCTCCAATCATGATCCTTGAGGGAAGAGGTGAGGCCAAGACACCTACTTAAAACTTTGTGGTGCTCCTTTTATTCCTTCTAACTTGCTAGTAAAGTAAAGCACAAATGGAAGCAAACTAATAAACAACTAAACAATTCCACATTACGTGCAATGAAATACTTCTAAAGAAAATTTAACCATGAATCTATGAAAATAAACTAAGCATATAGATACAGAAGAGGAACCTTTACTGCTAGGCTTGGGCCCTAACCCAAGAGCTTCAGCCCTCTGAGTTAACTCAGTGCTGGATCAAGAAAAAAATCATTTTCATTATCAAAACAGAAAATTACATCAATGTCTTCCACAAGTCTGGAGCTTGAAAATAACTAGTGTTTTTACAACAAAAATTCGAATCCTAATGAGGCTCTAGGCCTTTCTACTTATAAAACTAAAGTCCCCAATGACTTCCTTAAATCTAGAGAGCCTCGGCTCCCAAACTTGAGATGAAATAATTCTTTGTCTATCACTTGATCGGCTTCCTTTTGATCTTCATCACTTGGCTAATTGCACTCCAAGATGGTGTGATTAATGGAGGAATATTTGAATGGGGGAGGAGTAAATGAGGAGGATTTACCTCCTACAATCTCTCTCCCTTGTCCCATTCAAGTTTAAAACCTTAGTCTTGCCAAAATTCCTTGATTTTCTCTTCCAAACCTACATTCAATGTATATTAGTCCACTAGGCATAATATCTCACTTTAACTCATCTCATTAAACAAAATATAATCAAAACATGTAATAAATTATTAGAAGAGTTGATTTGATGAGCTAGGAGGTGAATTAAAGCCCATATAATTACCCAATGATGAGTCTCATTAGATACCTCGAAGAAGACAATGACCATGATGAGTGATGAAAGTGACTGGCATATGAACTTCTTGAGAGAGTGGAAATATCCCTAGACACACTAGCCAGTGACCAAATTTTTATTGAAAAGATATTCGAAACCATAAAAGTTTGACTTAAGACCCTACTAAAAAACTCTGTAAGAGCACATTTGATCACTGGTGACTGACATGACTGACAGGAACTAACAGCTAGAATGTTGGTGGGAAATTTTAATCATTCAACAGTTAAAATTTTAACTAATCAAGAAATGTGGTGATTGTTAATTTGGTGGAATGTTTGACAGTGGGCTAAAGTAGAGGGATCATTAGCAGAGGGTGAAAGTGGTTGGTTGGGGGGGGGTGGGGGGCGATAGTGGTAAGTGGTAAGTAGGGGTGTCCCATAGTCTCTGGGAGGCTGATAGTAACCATGGGCAGTAAAGTGAATGTCATTTTGTGGACCCCCCCCTTCATTAACCATCAGGAGTGCAGGGGGCCCCGAAATCATTTAATAGTCATTGATTGGAGCGGAATAGATCTAGAGCATCTGAAGCTACCCAGAATTTAACTTCTTTAGCAAAAAAATTTATTTCAATAAAAATAATAATCATTTGAATTCTTATTTGTTCGTGCTATAATAAAATGTAAAGAGACATTTAATCTAGTGTGCTTTATTACAAAGTGCTATGCAATTTACAAAATAAATGCATGGAGAAAAAGAGGTTACAGCACTTTGAATGATCATTCACACATGTGATTTCTCCAACCCTACCTATTTCCTTGTTTTCTTCGCGAATTCGAATGGTGCCCCTTTTATTACCTTGACCACTCATGCATAGCAACGATGGATGTATGGATAGCCTTGAGGGATTTAGAATTATCTTTACAGTTTCGTTGCATTTTGTGTAAGAAGACAACTTCTTTATGCACGGTGACAAGCTCCTCATAAAGGATCTACATGGTTTCTCCCAATGTCGATACTTTGCCAAGTATGGATGCCTTAAGTTCTTCCATATATACTTGTACGAGAGTTGTGTTCTGGACCTCTACTCAGAGTTTTTCAATTTCTTGCCTTGCATCCTATAAGTTCTTTTCCATTTGTTTGTTCTCAGCCATCAGATACTTCATGTTTGACTTTGCTTCTCTTGCGAAGGCCAAGTTATCTACGGAAATGGAATTTGGATTCCTTTTGGTGTCTATCACAATCACCCTTTCTCTAATGAATGCAAGATATGTGAGATCGTCCAAAAAATATTTCTTCCTTTCTTGTACAATATTCTTTTGAAGCTCGTTGTAATTCAAATTGTATGTGTCCATGACCAGACCCTCATCAAGAGGAACAATTTTGTTCTTCCTTTCTTAGATATTTCTCTTCTATCAAAGGAGGGGGAGGTTGAATGGTGACATGTTGAGTGCTCCGCATCATATCAAGATCTTGGTTCAGTGGCTCTGGTTCCACCTCCATGTCTTGAATCACTATCAACTCTTCAATTTATTGAGCGGGCTATTTTGTCTTGCAACTATTTTCTCTCCTCTTCTACTAGTCATTTCAGCTCTTTATCCTCGTCTTATTCACATATTTCTTCTTATTCTTCTATTCCCCACCTTTCTTCTTCTTCTTACTTATGATTTCTTTTCTTCCAATCTCCTCTACTCTTTTTCTTCCCTTTGATTCATATATTCCTCTTAATTCCATTGCTTCCTCCTCTTTTCTTTTGCAATGGTCGCTTCCAAGGTGATTAGATCTACTTTCATCTTGCAGCTTTGCTCTTCCACTGGACTATGTGAAAATTTCCTCTTACCCTTTTCATGCATTGGATTGCACCTTCCTGCTACTACTTCTTACGGAGTGACTTCCTTCCATAGAGTAACATGTGATTTTCCTATGAAGCCTACTGATTTGCGAGACTTGGAGGAATTATAACAATTCTTCATCTCTTCCTTCACAAGCCTGCGAAATATCCTACTTGGCCACTGAAAATGAATCCTTGCATTGTGGTCTTTACAAACATTCCTAGGATTGTACTGACTGAAGTCTAAATGATTAAATGTGAATTTCTCTATATCCTTTCCTTAAGTATCTACGACTTTCAAATTCTTGATTTCATACAATCTGATTTGCAAAGGAAGAGCGAGCCAAGGTGCTTTCTTCTTCCTATGCAAAATTGTTGACAACCCTGTGGAAACATGGTAAGAAACTTCTTGCATGACTAACTTATCGATGGCATACCTTGGTAGAAGATGTGGAGACTTATGTCTTCCAAACACTTTGAGGAAATTACCATCTGGCGAGGCAAATCAATCTATTATTTCTAACATTACTTCAATTTCCCCACATGACATGCAAGGTGGCTCTTCCTCAAAGATTAACTTGTATAATGGAATGAGGAAGTGATCAATTAGTTTTTCCATTACTCCATTGTGGTTGCAATCCAAAAGAAGCTTGCAATAAATGTGCACGACATGCTCTCTTGGTGTCCAGGTCCAATTCATGCCAAGAAATGAATTGTGAGCACATATTGCATCCAACAAGTTGGAAGACATGTAAATATGGCTTGCTTTCCTTTGGGAGGATTTTGGGCATTTGCTACATGGATCTTTAGTTGTTGAGCCAACATTTCTGAATAGTTGAATCATTTTCCTTTGTTCATAATCTGATTCAGCAAGAATTCCCACCCTTTAGGGAAGGTCTCAGTACTATGCTGACCATAGATCCTGAAAAATAGAACTATCAAGTACAGATAAGCCTTCCTAAGAGATTTTGTCTTGTAAGTGTTGGTGGGTGTCTGGTGGAACTTTGTTGGCTCTTTCACCTAGCCTTAAAACAACCTCCTTTGTATTCAAGTAGTTGGTGGCTACATAGAAGTAAGAAAATATGAGTGATTTTGGATCTGGGAAATGAAACATGAGATGGTAATCTGGTGCCATGAAAGAGGCAAGCCTTTGTCCACTAGCACTGCTAAGAGTCATCATCTTGGAATATGTATGAGATATTGGTCTTCAAGATATTCTTTGAAGCTTCTTGCTGAGAATGCCTCATTCACTTTGTGCCATGTGACGTCTGACTCTTTTTCTATAAACAATTGAGTATCTGATAAAACTGACAAGTTCATTGGATTACTCTCAACTACCTCCCTGGTGTTGTTTTCTGTAGTGTCCTTTGCGGAAAATATCTTGGGGGGTGTTAGAGTCAGTCTGGTCAGCCCTCCATCAGAGATCAAAGCTCTTTGTGCATTTCAATTTTAGGTGTCCCGCTCCATCCACTCAGCTGCATTTCTCTAGGGACATGTCATGATCTGACGGAGAAAGTCATGCTACTCATTTTCCCTCATGTCTGGCCCCTGCTGGCTCAGGTCTTTGTCCATAATCACTGAAAGTTCATGATAGTCAAGGTCTGGTCATATTACAGGACACAGTCCTTTTTATTGCTGGGTCTAGGAAATCATCAGTGTGGTCTTTGAAAAAACATGTCCAGAACAAGTCATGCAGGCCAGAGGGAGATCTTATACAGCTATGGTTCAGAAAGCATCATCATCACCTGAAGAGACATCGACTCTTCTTCAAAACTCTGTTTTGAAGAAAAGTCAAACAAGGTCAACTATGACAAAATTTTCCAAAAAATCGCCAGTTGACTTTTTCAGATGCAGTCAGGGTTTTCATGGCCAAGTGCCTAGTCACACAATCCCCACAAAGAAGGGTCGAAAATTTCATCATGAGAGCCAAAATTTCAAAGAAAAAATGAAAAGCATAGTGTTTTAAAGTCAATGAAAAGTGCAAAACTCAAACATTAGAAAGTGGGTCTTCAAAGAAGAAAAAGTTAACCCAACTCTCCCAAGCCTATATATACTTGTTTTTGCCCAAAACAAAAACCATTTGTGCCTTGGCAAGCTTGGAGAGAAATTACAAAGGTAAGAGAGCAAATTCATGAGGCTTTGAGTGAGGGAGAGCTGGTTTCCAAAGGGTGCGGCGCACACACCAAGGAGCGCGGTGCACACAGAGGGCACGACGCACTGGCAACCAGCCCGCAGTGCAAAATCAACAAGGGCGTGACGCACTCAGGGTGCGTGGCGCACTGGGCTTGGCACGCGACGCACACAACCAGGGAGCTCAAAAACACTTGCAAATTGGTTTTATATCCCGGTTGAAGGCTAGCAAGCAAAGAGGTAGGCTCGAATGAAACCTCTTCTCTGTCAATTTGGTCAATGACTGGTGTTTCTAAGATGTTGAATGATATCCAAAGTGCATTGGCCATCCATGAAAACAATCATCAAAGCAAAATGATAAACGGGGTTTGCAAATTTGTGAAGACACCACCAAGGTTGCTCCCATCCCCTTGTCCCCTCACTCCTCATCATTTGTCACCTCCATGCCACCTTGTCTCCCAAGGAAACCCCCTAGAAATCCCCACTAAGACCCATCCCCAGAGTTCCAAGCAAAGTTGTGTCGTTTGACAGTGCGCGACGCACACACAAGGTGGTGTGGCGCACTCAGGGCACGCGGCGCACTGGGAGCTCAGCCATAGTGTTTATATTACACTGGCGCGGCGCACACCCGGCACTCGGCACACTGGGCAAAGCACGCGGCGCATAGGCCTGTGAACCTAAAAAAGCACTGAATCACCCAAATTTTTTGAAATTGGCTCTCAAAATTGCAAAGGTGGCCCTAGATACCTTTACCATTGATCCTTAACTCAAAGAAAAATATGATGTTGGTGACCATGAAATCAAAGGCAAAACTTTTATTAAGCAAAAAAATGACACAAAAAAGGGTAAAAAAGCTAGGGTTTTGCTACAGTAACATGATTGCTAAATATGCTCCTACCCTACCTATATCAACTAATTCCCCTGGAGCAGTTTCCCCTAATAGTTACCCTAGCTACATTGCAATCATATCCGTTCGTCCCCTTTATTCCCATAGCTCAAATTATCCCAAACCCTGCCCCATCAAAACCACACCCCAAACACTCCCAAATACCTGATAAATTTCTCCTTTAAACCCCTATTCCCCTTTTCATAACTCCCCTCCTAACACTCCCCTGTTTTATTGTCCCTTTGGTGACAGATTTTCAGAGCATCTATCAGTTTCATTGGATTCAGAGGGCAGCATAAAACTCAAGGTACAAGCAGCAGTAATGGCATCAGAAAATTCATCAGAGTATGAGGAGGGGACCCACAGTGATACATCTTCAGGAGAGAGGGCCCATAGGAGACATCATTAGAGTGGAAAACATCTTAGAGATGAGCCAAGCACCCTCACTGAGCTGCAGGCATGCCCACTTGCCATGTCTTGTTTTCAGCACTTGGCATGCTATGAATTTTGTCAAAGGGTGGCAAATGTCAAAGTCCATCATGAGTTGGCCCGCCTTTTTGCACTTCATCTACAGGGAGGCCAATCTGTCCTGGCTGGGGTCACTTTCACCTTGACACCAGAGGCTATATTAGTAGCAATAGGGATACCAAACATTGGGGAGCAGTGGCATAAGAAGAAGAAGGTGGAGAGGCATCACTATGAGCCTTACATCAAGGACAGCTGCTTGAGCCAGCTCACCAGAGTTTTTCCATTCAGATTCTTGAGGGATGAGTATGCCCCACTCATGAGATTGATCATGAAGTATTTCAGTTGCGAGGGGAGGTTTTCTCGCCTTTATGCCTATCACATCCGCTTGCTCATGCACTTCACCAGGGTGAGGATGATGAGCCTCCCATTTTTCATCTGCAACAACATTGAGAAGATGAAAAACTTCATGCAGCGCAAGACCCCATGACAACAGCTAAACAGTGTCTATCATTTTTCTCTCATCCGAATCTTGGTAGACCATCAGTTGGGATTGCAGGGTATTGCTTGGGAGGACTTCATCTCCCGTGATTTCTTCAGCGCCCCACCGGTGATATCAGAGGCAAAACATGAGGTGGGAGGTCCTTCACATCAGTCTGAGCATGAGCTGGGAGGTCCTTCACATCCGTTTGAGCCTGAGATGGGAAGTCCTTCACATCAGTTCGAGCACCATGAGACTGCCACCATGCCAGTATACCTCACATACCAGAAGGGCAGTAGAACATTGTTTGTAGCAGCAAAGCGAGTGTTATCTCCACCCAGGGTGGAAGGGGCCTCGCTTCCGACATCAGCACCACAGGAGTAGGGTAAGGGCAAGGAGCCAGTGCAGGAGGAAGGGCCATCAGGTGAGCAAGAGACTGAGTTTGTTCTCCTACAGGATGATGAGACAGATGCAGAACCTACAAATGCTGAGCTGGGAGAGATCATTCAGGAGCAGTAGTCTGTGATTGAGAACCTATCCCTGGACTTGGATAGGGAAAAGTGGAACGTGCAGTATCTAGAGCAGAGGAACAAGCAACTTGAGGATCGACTAGCTGAGATAGAGTTGCAGATGATCAAGGAAAACCGGTGACACATCCTAGCAGCGCAAGGCAGACCTATGGAGCAAAGAGACGAAGACCGGGAGTATGTGCTAGAGAAAGTGAATGTTCACTTGGAGCAGTGGTTGGACAAAGAAAACAGGGAGAAAGACATGCTGAGGCGCATGACTCATCACTACCAGGCCCGAAACATGAGTTCCAAAGCAAGAATCAGGAGCCTAAAGGCAAAATTGAGCAAAGCGACAAAAGAGGCAAAGGAGGCAAAGGAGGCAAAGGAGCAAGATCAGCTTTGAATCTTGGTTGAGGCTTCCTTGGCATAGAAAAGCACTTCATAGGGAACCTCCAGCCCAAATTTCAAAAAATTTGGGCAAATTTTGGTCACAGGCAAAAGTTTTGGGCACAAAAGAGGAAATTCCTCCCTGTGCGCCGCGCCACTGACGCGACGCTAAAAATCTAGAGCTCTAATCAAGGAACGGCTTGCATATTTGGATTCAACATCAAAAAATACTACTACTGGTGTCTAGGCTAGAAATTTTGACAAGTTTTGGGTCTCCTAAAGGTCAAAAAACACCCAAAAATGGCCTCTCTGCCACTTTTTTGACACACAGAAAGCAGTCTTGGGAGAATGAAGTTTTGGAGGGGCAAATGAGCTTCAAATTTAGAAATTCTAGTTGGATTGGATAGTAGACAAGACAGGATTTCCAACAAGCCCACTTGGGCACATTTTGGACACTTGCAAGCACCCCAAAACAGGCTCCAAAGTGGCGCAATGCACAGAGAATTTGGCACGAAGCACAAGGGAAAAAACGGCCAATTTTCTCCCGTTTAGCGAAATTTCGGGTCGCGACTTCTCCAAGTGGGCCTGGTCATCTACAATTTCGTTTTTTGGCACCAAAGGTGGAATTTAAAGAGTTTTCTCTCCAGGTGGGCATCTATCCAAGTGGCAAAGAATGCAAAGGGTCACCACAGCCAAATGTCGTGCTTGAGAGCGTTGCACCTATAGCTGATGGTTGGCTCTCCACCTCCTTTTCAAAATGATTTGAGCAACTTCCCAACCCCTGGGTGTTCCATCTCTTCTCTACACTTTCTATATATTGTATGCAAGTTATTTGTAAAGGGTTGGCTGGCTTGTAACTTCTGGGAGACTGTGGGAAAGAAACTTTGTTTCTGCACTGTGTATTTTTGACAAAGGATTAATGAAAGGCAGTGGCTCTGTTTCATGAGATTCTTGTGATTGTGAGTGTAGCAAATGTGTTCTTATGTTCCATATGTATCTTGTTATGTTTCATATTTCATTTCATGCTTCATTTCAGTGAAATTTTCTAAGTGAGATTAGGTAGAATTCAATTTATATTGCTCTACCTGTTGGAAAATTTCATGTGCAGTGTTATTCTTCTGTTGAAAAGGATTCATGCGACCATGCCCTTTTCACTTTCTTCAACAATCTCTCCATTCTGCATTACCTTAAGCCGAAATTGCTGCGCTTGCCGCCTACCTTGCCTCATGGAATAATTTGTGCCTTCATTTTCAATTCTCTGTTCTTTGCTGAGCGCCAGTCCCATATACATCCCAGAAGCTCAGTCACTTCATAAAATCTTTTCCAAAATCCCTTTTCACTTACTAGCATAAGGTAAATATTGCATTGTAAGTCATCTCAGACCATTTTGCATATCCATTCGCTGAGTGTGACTCAGAGGGAGCCCTCTCCTGCTCTGGTAGGGCAATTCCTTCAGCCTAAGGCAGATTTAGGTGCTAACAGGGGGCATGATAGCAATGACTGATCAAGAGAAGTGCTCAACAACTACAATACCTATAGCAAGAAAATGCACTCATAGAAAACATCAATTAGCTTCAGCAAAATGACTCACAAAGCGAGATCAATGTAACAACCACAAGACTTGGGGGGGGGGGTGGATTACGCAATTCCTAAGTTGGGGAAAGGGATTGGATTCAAGAACTATTCATTGCACAGTCTCAGTATCTAGGGGAGTAACTTGAAGCTTGAGATTATGCAATGCGTAGTCCAACCCTAGGTAGAGTGACGGAGATACTATGCATTGCACAATCTCAATGGCCAACGGTGAGGCTTGAGCATTGGAACTGCACAATGTGTAGTTGGGCAAGCCATGGACTATGCATTTCACAGTCTCAAAGGCCAAGCATGAGGCTTCAGCCTTGGACTTCCACAACTCCCAGTTGATCAAGGCAACTGATGGCCAAGTGAAGGGAATATTTTCCCAGAAAGAGGACGGGAAAGTGGAAAATATGAGTGATAGTGCAAGCTAGAGTCTATATCTGACTAAGGAAAGATAAATAAGTGAAGATCAAGTGCAGAATATCAACATGCAAAAGGAAAACAAATGTTATACTCTTGACATGCGAGAAATCCATAATACTAGAAATACAAAGAAATATAGCCCAAGACATAGAATTAACACAAGAAATGAGAAAAATTGCCAGGTATTCTATTATTCAGAAGTATATTCAATGTTTACTTACCTCTTCGAGGGGGAAACCTCCAACAGAGTAGATATAAATTACAATAAGAATCAATGATCTTTCCCTTAATAACTAAGACTATCAATAGATAAATGACATCCAAAACCCTAACTATTAGTGGTCCCTTGCATAACACGAGTTAACAAGTTTATTTATTAAGTATGGCCTATTTACAACTAATTATGGTCCCTTTTTATAATGCGGGTCAACCACTTACAATTAGATGTATTAACTCTTTAACTAACTATGACTCTAACTCGGACCTTTGGGCTTATTACATAAATAAATGGGTTAAGGTTGGACCCTAACATGCCCTCCCCCATCAAAAGTATCCTTGTCCTCAGGGATAAAGCTATGGAAACTACTGAAGAATAGTGGTTGGTTCTCAAATCACATCTTCTAGAGAGGTTTCTTTCTGCTTTATGAGGACTTCCTTGATCGTGTGGTCATGGAGATGTATTTCCTGATTATCGAGTGCATGTTCCAGTCAAAGCCAAAGTGAGCCTTCCTGACCCAATTTGGGTAGACTTGTTTGAACCCTGAAATTGTTCCCCACCACTTTCTTGAGGCATGATACATGGAAGACCAAATGCATTTTTGAAGTAGGTGGAAAGGCTAGTTTGTAAGCGAATTCTCCTATGCGCTGAAGTATCTGATAAAGCCCATAGAATTTTGGTTCTAGTTCCTGGTAGCCCTTTTATTTGAGAGATGTTTTCTTATATGGTGGGAGTCGTAGGAATACGTGATCCCCATCTTGAAATGAGTGCTCGGAATGATGTTTTTCATCCTGATGCTTCATTCTATTATGGGCTTGATGTATATTATATTTGAGATGAGTGATCATGGTAGCATGGTTTTGTAGGAGCTGACCAATTTCTTGTACTTTAGAACATCTAGGGATATAAGAAACTGGTGAAGGTGGGAGTTGTCCATACACTGCCTCATATGGATTCATCTTGGTGGCTTCATGATAGTTATTATTATACCACCATTCAACTAAAGGTAGCGACTATACACATTAATGTTGATTTTATAAAGTGAAGCACCTTAGATAGACCTCCAAACATTTCTTGATCTCTTATGTTTAACCATCGGTTTGGGGATGATAGGAGGTAGTTAGTTGGAGTTGTGCGCCCTGTGGCTTGAAAAGTTCCTACCAAAATTTTCTGGTGAAATTTGGGTCACGATCAAACACAATGGAAGTCGGCATGCCATGCAGTTTGAAGACTTGGTCCAAGAAAACTTGAGCCACCAAAATGGGGGTAAATGGGTGTGGTAGAGAAAAAATATAAGCATATTTAAAAAGTTTGTCAAAAACCACCATGATCAATGATTTTTTGCCTAACTTTGGGAGACCGGTGATGACATCCATGGAAATATCCATCCAGACAGAAGCAGGGAGTGGCAATGGTTGTAAGGTTCCTAGTGACTTGATTGTTTCCCCTTTGTTGCATTGGCACACGTCACATTCAGCTACAAAAGTAATAATGACATTCTTCATCCCAGTCCAAAAGAAAGAATGACATGTACGAGCATAAGTCTTTTGAAATCTTGAATGTCCTACAATTGGATATGAGTTCAATACATCCAAGATGCGGGTTTTGAGGGTGGATGTTAGGGATAGCACTACTCAATCCTTGTAGCAAAGAATATCATCTTTCCAAGAGTAGTCTATTGAGGAATTTGGATCTTCTCTTAATAAATTAATGAGTTGGGATAGATAGGGGTGGGAGAACCATTCCTTTCAGGCCTCTTCAATCCAAGTTGGTATGGGTAAAGAGAGTGATAGAAGGGTGCTCTCATCCTCAAATTGGTGTGATAAAGCATCACACACTACATTGTCATGCCCCTTCTTGTAAATTATCTCATAATCATATCCTAGTATTTTGGCAAGCCATTTATTTTTTTGTGTTGATCATAGATGTTCCTTTAGAAAATATTTTAGGATATGATGGTCTGTGTGGATTTGGAAACATCGCCCCAATAAGCATCGCCACCATGTGTCTACTACATGTAAGATGACCATCATTTCTTTCTCATAAGTATATTGACCTAGATGTTTTCCATTTAGTTGTTGACTAGTGAAATCCAATGGTCTACCCTCCTACATTAATATAGTTCCAATACCCATACCTGAAGCATCACATTCAATCACAAAAGATTTGGTGAAGTCGGGTAAGGCCAATATGGGAGTGGAGCACATGGCTTGTTTGAGAGCCAAGAAGGCCTATTGAGTTGCATCAGTCTAGAGAAATGATTTTTCCTTGATAATATTAGTGAGGGGTCTAGTAATGTGTCCATAATTGTGGAGAAATTTGTGATAGTAGCGAGGGAGAACCAAGAATCCCCTCAAACTCTTCAAGGTTTTTGGTAGGGGTCAATCTTGTATTTCCTAAATCTTTTTCAGATCAACCCTCACTCCTTCACAACCCAAAATGTGTCCCAAACACTCTACTTCTTCCATGCCAAAGGAGCACTTGGATAATTTGATAAATAATTCTTGATCTTGGAGAAGTTGCAATATCTGGTCTACATGCTGAAGATGTTTGTCCTAGGTTATGTTGTAGAAGAGAATGTCATCGAAGAATACCAGGACAAATTTTCGAAGATATGGTTTTAGAAGGTGTTTCATGAGGATTTAAAAATTGTATGGTGCATTATAGAGACCAAATGGCATGACCAAGAAATCATAATGGCCTTCATGAGTTCAGAAGGTAGTCTTGGGAATGTCTACTACCTTCATGCATATTTAGTGATAGCCCAAGTGGAGGTCCAGCTTGGTAAAGAATTTAGCACCATGCAACTCATCAAGCAGATCATCAACAACTGGAATAGGAAATTTGTCCTTGATAGTGAGCTTGTTAAGGGCCTGAAAGTCTGGACACATTTGCCATTCACCATATTTCTTTAGAACCATGACCACTGGAGATGAATAATGGTTGATGTTGGGACGGATAACACCAGCTTGTTCCTTGATGATTTTTTCAATTTCATTCTTTTGGTCAAAGGGATATTTATATGGGTAGATGTTAGGTGCTTGGGCACTCGGGACAAAAGGGATGTTATGATGATGTTCACCCCTAGAGGGTGGAAGCTCTTTCAGTTTTTTAAAGACCTACCACTGACAATATAATACCTGTTGCATCTCAGGATGAATATGAGGATTAGTGGATTCAATGGCATGTATGGAATTAAATTGGGCGACTAATCCATGATGGCCCTTTCTAAAATCTTATCCATTCAATGTTTTGAGATGATGATAGTAGGAGCACCTGCCTAGAGTCCCCTCAATGTATGAATGTGGTTGTTCTACTTAAATATCATATATAACTCTTAGAAATACATTGTGATAGGACCCAGTGTGTGAATCCATTCAACAACAAGGAAAATGCTGCAACCACCCATTTCAATGGAAAACATGTGGGTATTTTGGTGGTATTCTCCCATCTGAAGCTTAATATTTTCATAGCGGCGTTCACATTTCATGGTCCCCCATTAGTGATAAGGACTTGGAAATTAGATATCGCCCGTACAAAGAAATGAACATCTTTTATGACTCTCTTATGGATAAAGTTATGAGTGCTTCTACTATCAACCAATACCACTATTGACCGATGTTTAATAAAACCTCATATTTTGAGAGTCTGAGGTGAACAAATCCTAGCCAAGGAATGTAGTGATATAACTGGCTCATCAGGCGTAGCTGTGAGATCATTGTCAGTTTGGGTTTCACCGACTTATTCCTCAGGCACCTCAAAGGATGGAGCTTCATCTACTGAGCTTTTATTAGTAACATCAATTTGAAATAATTTTGGTTCCTTGCATTTATGTCTAGGGGACTACTTTCCATCACAGTAGTAGCATAGTCCTTATTTCCTCCTTTTGGCCATTTTTGTCGGTGACACCTTTTGAACCTTAATTGTTTGGGTGTGGCCCTACCCCTGGGTGGGACATGCCTTAGGGATAAATTTTAGACGATTGGACTAGGAATTTAAGGTGATTTCCACATCTAACACCTTGCTACATGTGTCCAACCAAGTAGTTGGGTGGTGCATTTAGACATGGGATTGGATGGCCTCTTTTAAGCCACTGATGAAACATTCCAAGTAGAAATAATCTCCTAGGTCGTTAGTTCTAATGTCCAATTGCTCAAAGGCTACAATGTAGTCCTTTATTGTACCTATTTTCTGGAGCTAAGTGAGACAGCCAAAAAAATTAGATTCTTGTTCAAAGCGATCACATATGGCTTTTGAGAACATGCTCAAAGTTTCTCTCCTTGGATAACATTTCTGATGCTACTTCCACCACTGCCATCTCTCTTGGTCCAGGTAAAGGAATCCCACATGATTTTTAGTTCCAGCTTCACAAATATCATTAATGGATAAATATTGTTCCATTTGTGCTACCCATACTACAAGGTTAGAGCCATCAAATTTGTACATGTCCAGCTTGGGTGTCTGGTGGCTCGAAGAGAGGTGATTTTCATGGAAGTGAATGTGATGGATGGATTCTCCTTCTATGTGTGTGCATCAACACTAGGCTCCTCCCTATGAGACATTTGTATAAGGGCTACTAGTTGTGAGATCTAGCTGGTAATGGCCACCTCTAATGCATCAATTTTTTTCTCAAGGTTGTCGACCTTCTCGACTGCCCTTTCTGCAGCCATAATTTGAGATCTAGTACCTAGCATACACCAACCTTGGTAAAATTTTTTAGCTTACTTAAGAGTATTCTACTTGGAAAGAGGGTAAGCTTGGGAGTTTATTGGAGTGGACCACTTGAAGCTACGTTGAGAAAAATTATGTGACTGGTAGAAAATTGGGGGCTTGCAAGTGAATGTTACCACTGTAACTAGCTCGTTGTCATGAAGCTTATGGGATAAGGCTCTTACAAGTGTCATGGGATGGTCTCAAACTCTCTCTTTTTTTTTTTACTCTGAAAGGAGTTTTACTCCCAATTGATCAATACTGCAGTGGTCGAATTCCATAAATCTTGATATTTCCCAATATCTTGTGAAAATCGGGCTTGGACTATAGTAATTGAAACCCAAAGGTCTTGGTACTACATAATGTGTTGCAACAATCTGATATGGGCGAAACCCTCACTACACAAAGAGTTTGATATGCACTATGAAAACCCCAACTACTGAGTCTAATTTGTACGGTGGCGGTAGAACCCTAACTATTGGATTTGATCTTGATAGCATCAGTCGAACCCCAACAATTGGATTTGATCTAGAGACAAGGTAGAGGGCAATCTTCAAATAGCAGATGGAACTATGTTCACAAATGAGTGTCAGATGTTACATATCGCAATATACGAAGGGATCCAACAATAGTACTTGGCTTAATCTTTCAAGGCAGTAACCAAGTAGGATCAACCATACCCTTAGCCATACTACCCTATTATCGTATAGTAAGCGTGAGTAATCTCCTTGAGTGTAGTTCTCAGTGTACTATACGTGGAAGTGCAATCTGTGCATGGTTCTATCTAATGTGATACTACTTGAAGGGGTACCCACAAGGGTTACAACGCAGTCTAACTGGCACGACCACCTCTTGTAGTTCCCATGGGCATGCCTCCCAAAATCCGCATGTTTATGTGCTCAATGAAAGGTACTGTGGTTTAAAGACATTGGAACACGTCTATAGCCTAAAATAAAATATCTGAAAATTAGAGGTAAAGTTATCCCTAGAAAGTGCTTTGCTACCACTTCTTATACTCTTAACCTGCGAGAAATCTAGAATATCAGAAATACGAAGGAATATAGCCCAAGACACATAATTATCACATGAAATGAGAAAAATTGCAAGGTATTTTATTATTCAAAAGTAAATTCAATGTTCACTTTCCTCTTCAAGGGGACAACCTCCAACAGAGCAGAGCTCAATTACAGTAAGACTCGATAATCTTTCCCTTAGTAACTAAGAGTATTTATAGCTAAATGACATCCAAAACCCTAACTACAAGTGGTAGATTTCATAACATGGGTTAACCAATTTATTTATTAACTATGGCTTGTTTACAACAAATTGTGGTCCCTTTTCTATAATGTGGGTCAACCACTTACAATTATTAATGCAGGCTTTATTGAATCTTTAACTAACTATGACTTTGAGTCGAACCCTTGGGCTTATTACATAAATATAGGGGTTAGGGTTTGTTAGGGTCCCACCCTAAGCCCCTTATTTATGTAGTAGGATCGAGTCATAGTTATAGTTAAGTAAAGAGTCAATAAAGCCCATATTAATAATTGTAAGTGGTTAACCTGCATTTAATGACAGGACCACAGTTAGTTATGGGCCATGGTATTAAATAGATGGTATTAATAAGAACCATGGTATTGCTCCATGGTATTGCATGTATGAGTCGTATATAAAGGATAGAGACTCCTTGCGAGGAGCATCGTGTCTTATTTTGTAATCGAGCTCTGCTCTATTGGAGGTTGCCCCCTCGAAGAGGCAAGTGAACATTGCTTCCTGAATAATAAAATACTTGATGTTGTTACTCACTATTCTATGTTTTGGGTATATTTCTTCGCATATTTGGTATTCTAGTATCGTCTTGCAGGTTAAGAGCATAACAAGTGGTATTAGAGCACTTTCCAGGGCCGGTGGGATCTCCATTTCTTAGCAAAAAAAAAAAATTGGGCTAGAGATGTGTTTCAGCGTCTTTAAACCACGGGATCTGTCATTGAGCACATAAACCTGTGGATTTGGGGAGGCATGCATGCAAGAAATACAAGAGGTGATCACACTTGTTGGACTCCCTTGTAACCCCTGTGGGTACCCCTTCGAGTAGTAGCGCATTAGACAGAACCGTGCACGGACTATCTTCCAAGTACCCTCTGGGTATATGGGAAGCCACCTAGCTCCTTTGCAACCTCGCCATAGATAAACCGTCAGCCGTCTTGCTGCTACAGTACACTGAGAACAACGCTCGAAGAGATTACTCGCCCGTATGGTAGGGTATTCGGGTTGTACGGCTAAGGGTATGGTTGATCGTCCTTCGTTAGAGCCCTGAAACATTGGGCCGAGCACTACTGTCAGACCCTTATGTATATTGCGATCTGTAGCACCTGACACTCCTTGAGACCATAGTTCCCTTTTCTACCTTTGGATCATGCACAATCTCTACCACATCAGATCTCTCAAGTGGAGTTTGCAGTAGCAACAGACATCAGTCCCGCAGTTCCGAGTTAACAGAACAGTCATTCAGATCTATTAGATCCATCATATCTGCAGTAGCAATCTGTTCCGCCGCTCAGAGCTATCCATTCAGATCTCTCAGATCCACCAAATCTGAGTAGTTGTGTGGGGTTCCTATACCGGGGCGCGATTTTCGTAGGACTTTTGGCAGCATTGACATTTTGGGGATTCGGCTACTGTAGTATTCCTAAGCAAGATCCCCCAGGGTGCTTATTGGTGATCTAGCCCATAAGAATCAGGACGACGAGCTGAGCAAGGTGGTACCATTTAATTGTTAGTGCCAAAAAAAATTCAGGCAGACCCAAATTTCAAGTACATCGGATCGGTGCATGGTAGAAACTAGAGCTCAAGCTATGGCCAATGAGAAGATCGAAAAACTTGAACAATCCTTGAAAGACCTCCAAGATCAACTGACATCACTAACTAACCAACTCTCTAAGGGCAAGGTGGAAGCCTGCGAGGAGGCGTATATTGGCCATTAACATAGTGAGGGTGAGTCTAGCCGCTCTCTTCACCTTTGGGGCAACCACCAACAATCCCGTCTGCAACCTCCCAAGTTGGATATGCATAAATTTGATGGTTCTCACCCGACAGCATGGGTAGCATAAATGGATCAGTATTTCAATCTGAACTACATCTTAGATAATGAGACTCAGCTTATGGTGGGGAGCATGTAGTTGGACAATGAAAGATGGCAATGGTGGCAATGGCATCAACGTTGCAATGGAAGTTTTTTGACTTGGGACACCTTCAAAAAAGCTCTTATAGAGCACTTTGACTATCACTCCGATTTTTTGGGTCGTCTCACTAAGCTCTGATAGACTGGCATAGTGGATGAATATATTACAGCCTTTGAAGCCTTAGCTTTCCGCACTAGGGGTCTCCAAGATGCATTCTACATAGAATGTTTTATCAATGGTCTTAAAGAAGCCATACAAGCCCACGTCCGATTGCACCACCCTCCCACATGGTCAGAGGCTTGCAAGGTAGCTCATAACGTGGAACGTGCGTTAGCGGCCCAATACACTCGCCCAAATTTCACCACCAAGGGTCGCCCCCCACAGGCTCACAACACAACTCAAACACTTAAGGTTCAAAAGGAGTCACCTGTAGAAATGGCAGAAAGAAGAAAGCAGGGATTATGTTACTACTGTGATGAAAAATACTCCCTAGGTCATAAATGCAAGGAGCCCAAATTCTTTCAAATTGATGCCACTGATTACAGCTCATCGGAGGAAGCCCCACCACTTGAGGAACTTGAGGAGGCAAAAGAGGACAACGAGAAGGACAAAGTCCCTGACGAACCAATTATTTCGCTACATGCTTTGGCATGGATTTCTTCACCTCAAACTCTCAAAATCAGAGGTTTTATTAAGCATTTCCTAGTAATAGTCTTGATTGATAGTGGAAGTACACATAATTTTATCCACCAAAAAGTCACGGAAGCAGTGCATTGTTTTGTACGAGCAGTTTCTAACTTTCAAGTCCAAATTGCGGATGGGGGAACAATGAAATGTGAAGGCCGCTGTGAAAATGTCAAACTTCAAATGGGGGATTATCAATTGAAGACCCACATGTTTGCCATACACATGGGAGGGTGTGACATTGTCCTCGGTGCTGAATGGCTTCACACACTTGGGCCAATCACAATGGATTTCCAGGAGTTATATATGAGCCTTAAGTAGAACAACTCCACACATACCCTCCGCAAACTCCAAGCGGGAGCTCCCTCTATCATCAGATCACATAGGATGGAAAAATTGTTAAAAAAGGGCCATCATGGAGTTATAGCTCAATTTAACGCCATCCAGGCTGTCGAACCCAATTCTCTGCTGATTTATCCTGAGATGCAACAAATTTGAAATAACCATTTTCTAGTCTTTGACAAGCCTCATGAGCTTCCACCCTCGAGAGGGGAACATGATCATAGCATCACCTTGGTCCCAAGGGCCCAACCACCAAATGTGCACCTATACAGATATCTGTTCACCCAAAAGAATGAAATAGAAAAAATAATCAAGGAACTTATGGAAGCAGGCATCATTCGTCCCAGCATTAGTCCTTATTCATCACCGGTGGTCATGGTGCTCAAGAAGGATGGGGAATGACGTATGTGTCCAGACTTCAGGGCACTCAATAAGTTGAGAGTCAAATATAAATTTCCCATCCCGGTTGTTGATGATTTGATGGGTGAACTCAATGGGGCTCAATTCTTCACTAAGTTGGATCTTCACACAGGCTACCACCAAATTCGCATGCAGGAAGTCGACATTCCAAAGACTGCTTTACAAACTCATGAAGGCCATTATGAGTTTCTGGTCATGCCATTCGGTCTTTGTATTGCCCCATCTACTTTTCAAAGCCTTATGAACCACCTTCTCAAACCATATCTTTGGAAATTTGTCCTTGTTTTCTTTGATGACATCCTCATCTACAGTTGCACTTGGGCTGCACATCTTCAGCATGTAGATCAGCTCTTGCGACTGCTCTGTAAGCATAAATTATTTGTTAAGATGTCCAAGTTTTCTTTTGGAATGAAAGAAGTTGAGTATTTGGGCCACATTGTGGGGCATGAAGGTGTCAATGTGGACCCCAAAAATATCCAGGCAATGCAGAATTGGCCTCAACCTAAGACCTTGAAGAGCCTGAGAGGATTTTTGGGTCTCATTGGCTACTATCACAAATTTGTCTGCAATTATGGTCACATTACGAAGCCCCTCACTCAACTCCTCAAGAAAAATTCATTCTTCTGGAATGATGAAGCAAAACAGGCATTTATAGCTCTCAAAAATGCCATGTGTTCCACTCCAGTCTTAGCACTACCCAACTTCACCAAATCTTTTTTCATTGAATGTGATGCTTCAGGTATGGGTATTGGGGCGGTCTTAATGCAGGATGGTCGACCCTTGGCCTTCACAAGCCAACAACTAAGTGGGAAGAATCTTCGACAACCTACCTATGAGAAGGAAATGATGGCCATCTTACATGCAGTAGATACCTGGCGTCCTTACTTATTGGGGCAACATTTCCAAATCTGCACAGACCATCACAGTCTTAAATGTTTTTTGGAGCAACACCTATCATCCCCACAACAAAATAAATGGCTCACAAAAATGCTAGGATATGATTATGAGATCATTTACAAGAAAGGGCACAAAAATATTGTAGCAGATGCATTATCTCGCCAATTTAAGGAGGAAAGTACCCTGCTCGCAATTTCCCTTCCCATTCCAGAATGGATTGAAGAGGCTCGCAGGGAATGGTTTTCACATCCCTGGCTCTCCCAACTCATTACTTAATTGCAGGTAGATCCAAATTCCATCAAGGGCTACTTGTGGCGGGATGAGATTCTTCGCTACAAGTACAGAGTCATAATATCACCAACATCCACCCTCAAAAGCCACATTTTGGTGGAATTGCACTCATCCCCCACTGTAGGACATTCAAGCTTTCATAAGACATATGCTCACACTAGAAGATCATTTTTTTTTACAGGAATGAAAAAGGACATCCTTACTTTTGTAGCAGAATGTGATGTCTGTCAGTGCCACAAAGGGGAGATAGTCAAAGCACCAGGCACATTACAACCATTGCCCATTCTGGCATCAATATGGATGGATGTTTCTATGGATTTCATTACAGGTCTTCCAAAGTCAGGAAACAAGTCAGTCATCATGGTGGTTGTGGACCGACTTTCTAAGTATGCTCATTTTTGCACCCTACCCCACCCTTTTACACTGACTTTGGTCGCTCAATCTTTCATGGATCAGATCTTCAAATTGCATGGCATGCCCACTTATATTGTGTCTGATCGTGACCCGATCTTCACCAGTAATTTTTGGTAGGAACTCTTTAGGCTACAAGGTACCCAACTAAAACTCAGTACTTCCTATCATCCACAAACGGATGGCCAAACTGAAGCAGTCAACAAATGTCTGGAAACCTATCTTAGGTGTTTCACTTCAGAGAAGCAACATTTTTGGGTACGGTGGTTACCTCTAGCTGAATGGTGGTATAACACCAATTATCATGCCACCACCAAAGTGACTCCTTATGAAGCAGTTTATGGTCAACTCCCTCCTTCCCCTACTTCTTATATCAAGAGGTGCTCAAAGGTACAAGCAATGGATCAACTCCTACAAAACTGCACAACCATGCTTGCCCATCTTAGAGAGAATCTTCATTAAGCTCAAAACCGCATGAAGCAACAAGTAGATCAGCATCGCTCAGAGCACCAATTTCAAGAAGGGGATCATGTATTTGTGAGGCTGCAACCATATAAGCAAACATCACTCAAAGATAAGGGTTGTCAAAAACTATCTCCAAAATTCTACGGACTATATCAAATACTTCAACGCATTGGAGAAGTGGCCTACAAGCTAGCTTTTCCACCCACTACAAAAATCCATCCAGTTTTCCATGTCTCATGCCTCAAGAAAGTGATTGGGAACAATTGCAAAATTCAAACCAGTCTACCTAAATTGGATGAAGAAGGGTCAATCTGGCTCCAACCTGAATATGTCCTAGACACACAAGAACGGCACCTGCGTGGCCACATGATCAAGGAAGTCCTTGTCAAGTGGAAAGACACCTCTCCAGAAGATGCAACCTAGGAACCAGCCACTATTCTTCAGCATTTTTCGCAGCTTCAGCCTTGAGGACAAGGCTATTCTTAAGGGGGAGGGCATGTTAGGGTCCCACCCTAACCCCCTTATTTATGTAGTAGGATCGAGTCATAGTTATAATTAAGTAAAGAGTCAATAAAGCCCATATTAATAATTGTAAGTGGTTAACCCACATTTAATGACAAGACCACAGTTAGTTATGGGCCATGGTATTAGATAGATGGTATTAATAAGAACCATGGTATGAGTCATATATAAAGGATAGAGACTCCCTGCGAGGAGCATCGTGTCTTATTTTGTAATCGAGCTCTTCTCTATTGGAGGTTTCCCCCTCGAAGAGGCAAGTGAACATTGCTTCCTGAATAATAAAATACTTGCTATTGTTTCTCACTATTCTATGTTCTAGGTATATTTCTTCGCATATTTGGTATTCTGGTATCATCTTGCAGGTTAAGAGCATAACAGGGTTTGACCCTATGTTGTAGCGGCTACACCCACCCTCCAAAATTTTGGCTTGCACCCAATTTCGGAGCCTCCCTTGAGAGTTTCACTTGATGACTACACAGACTCGGGTTCACTCCATGAGCTCGTGTGAGTCTCCACACCCAACTTGCTTGATCATTTCACCAAAGTTTTTTAATGTTGATGTTAAATTCATGCTTTTGACCATGTTCTAATTATAGTCAAAGTCTTCGCTTCATGTGTACATGTTGTGTTCGTTATGAAAACATTTTTCGCACTCACACATGGAGTCACATTCACTACGCGCAAGCTTCATCACGGTCAACCAACAATCAATCACAAATGTCATTCTTGTCTCTTACACTGTTGGTCATTCATGTTGAGCATGTGTGTCTGGATGGTTTGAGTCATCTCATCGTCAAGTCATGCAAGTGTGTGTTTGCAATATCACGTATGCATCTTTTTCTTGTTCACACACTTAGCCACTTTGTTGAAGTTCTCACGACCAGATTCCCCTCTGACAGCGGGACCATCACCCTACCATCAAATCAATCAACTGTCACGCAGAATAGTGTAGAAGCACCAAGCAAGTCTTTTAAGTTCCACTGTCTGCAAGAAAATCAATCAACCTTCATGCTGGTCAACCAAAGAGTTTGACGTGGCAACCACCCAAGGACTAACTCCCCTCAAAAATTTTGTAGAGGCTGCAGACCTTTCTCGCTCCACTGACTGAGAAAATTACACAGACACCTAGTGCCCGTCCCTATCTCCCTTAGAAAATTGTGCAATTTTTCCATCCAGCCCTCCCGATAGTCGACTGGCTACTCACCCAGAAAATTGTGCAGTTTTCATGAGCAATTCCTCTGCTTCCCAGCAGTCTACTTAGCTAAGAAACTGTGCCAAGGTGGCCAACAAGCTAGCCTCCCAACATCAATGCAGTTTTTCCCGCTAGCATCTCCCAGTATCCGACTGACAGTTCTCTCCAGGAATTACGCAATTTTTGCTGCCAAGCTCTAGCAGCTGATTGCCAATTCCCTCCAAGAATTGTGCAGCTTTTTCTTCCAATATCCCGGAAGTTGACTCCTAGTTCCCCTCAAGAATTATGCAGTTTTTGCTGCTAGTGACCCAACAACCAACTGCCAGTAACCCAACAGCTGACTACTAGTTCCCCTCAGGAATTGAGTAGTTTTTGCTTCCAGTGACCTAGTAGTTGACTGCCAGTTCCCCTCAAGAATTGCGCAGTTTTCACTACCAAGCTCCCACTACCCACTCGCTCTAGAAATTGTGAAGATTTTTCCTGCCTAACCTTTCCGCAACCCAGACTATTCCTCTAAAAAACTGCACAGTTTTGTCCTCCAGCTGAGCCAGACCCCACAGATAGTCACTATCGATCCAGATTGCCCATCTTCATCACCTAGTGACTCCTGTGTAGTTTTCATCAGCAGTGCCCGGAGCTTCCATCCCTCCTTGCAACCTTGTCACCTCTACTAGTCACCTACATCTAAAATGATCATGCATCATGGTAGACTAGGAGGTTTATGGATTTGATGTCATCTCGTCATGAGTGACTTCATACATAGGTACACAAGCAAACAAGGTACGACAATGGATGGGATGAACAAAGGGAGCACATGCATAAGGGCAGGTTCACCAACGGACAAATAGACGATTCATGCAAATAGATGTGCTTGCGAATGGATGATCATGCAAAGATGTGTTCACGGATGGACGAATGTGAAAACATGCAATATGTGTTCACAAATGGACAAACAGACGAACATGCACCTTTCGCGAATGGACGAACCTGTCAAGATTACCCACATACAAGCAAGGAGAAATGCGTGAATGCAACATCAAGTTAACCAATGACCATTGAAGACTTCGCGCACTTTGCCATGCGGAGGTGAAGCTGTGACACACCATGAAGACATTCATCACCCAACAACACTGCAGCTCAACATGTACACCAACAGCAGAATGAACGTACCAGCACTGTCATGTCGAGTCATGTCATGAGTCATGTCATCCACATCTCTATTGTGGGCCATATTGTCAATCAATGTAATGTAACATGGAAGTCCAAGAGACCCACTTTTTGTACGAAGAGTCATGTAAAGTCGAAAAGTCATTGAAGTCAAACAGTCATGAGGGTAGTCGAATAGGTCAATTTCACCCTTGGCTATAAATACACCCTCATTTGCACATGAAAAGGACTTTTCACCTCAGCTCATCCCACATAAACTTGAGAGTTTGTAATATTTTCTTTGAGGAGTAAGTAGTGGCTCCAATGCTCCACATGTGGGGTTACTGATGTATGGTGTAACGATGTGTCTTGAAACTTTCATTTAATTCAGAAGCCTGTTAACAGGCCAACACATTTTCACACATGTATTGTAACTGTTGTAAGACTAATATTTAACATTTGTAATGCATGTTTCTTTAACCTGTGTTTAACACTTGAACTAATTCACTTTTTGTAATACACATATGTTAATGAAAATATTTTTTATATGTTGTTAACATTGTCTCGCCTATGTAGACTACTCTCCTGAACATCAGACAAACCTTTCACAAAAAACCTACTATAGAAACCGTTACACTCGTGTGGACTAATCTGTTGAGTGTTATATGTGTTGTGACTGCCATATCCGTGTGGACTATTCTGCCAGAAGTTGTGCATGTCTTATTATGTTGTGTGTTCCTATAAGAGTTGGGACTACTCCCAACCGACTTGGGATTCACTCCCACCCTCTCCCTCTATGGTGAAAGAACCATTGACACAAGTGACACTTACAATCACCAGGAACATGAAACACACTTATCGAAAGACAAAGAGGACCACACTCCTATGATGACAGGCAAGATTTGAGGCAAATATTTAAGATAATGGCAACCAGGTCATCATACCGAATGGGAATTCCACACCAAATGGTGTGAGGTCTAGTTGGGAATTCATACTGAGGTGATCCCCTAAACGTTGGCAGGTCCAGCAACATCAACATTTTTGACGCTAGGAGGAGGGCTAGATGACAAGGTGATTCCTCACAATCTGTTTTGAATCTCTGCATATCTATCATGACTAACTACAAAGTTTCTCTTCCGGAGTGTATGTCTTATGGAAACGACTTCATTACCTCAGATAATCTCTCAGATAACTTGTCACATAAAACATACGATGGTGGAGGCCACGTAGCCTTGGTTAGGCATGCGATTGGTGTTGTAGGCTCATGCGAAAGACATGGAATCTTTGAAGAATACATGACCTATGGGTTGTTTGTCTACACGCTTCAAGGACACTGAATGCACTAGTGTGCCACACTACCTGAAAAATATATTCATTCTCTTTCTCATCTGGTTGCATAGATAGACCATGTTTTCAATCACTTTAACTATAAAGAACTTGGTAAGGAAATTCTGAAATTAAAAAAAGAACCTGATGAATCCATTGACCAATTTCACACACACTTTTGTAATCTTTCATACTGATTTCCCGAAAATGATATTGATTGGGAATTTCTCAATGGAATATTTCAGTATCTTCTTTACATATCCGAAAATCGGCAATTCTTGAAATCATTTGAATCCCGCTCAACATACCTCAGTGATGGAACTGTGCAATCATAGGCAGGCACAGTTGATGTCATAAGAGACTGCCCACCTTCACTTCATCAAACAACTCTACCACTGCAGAGTGATGTGGTGTTATAGACATTTTTGTGCCTTACAGCTCTAAGCATGAAATGTCCATAAACCAAGGGATCCTAAGTCCCTAAAAGTGTTGTTCCTGCCCCTAAAGGAACAAGGTGAACAAACTACAGCTTCTCCCAGAAGTTCTCCACCAGAAACTACTCAGAAACAGTCAAATCAGGATCATTTCAGCTGCTCCACTAGCTAGCTGCGTTGCATAGCACCCCAGTACACTAGCTAGGTTCATTGCAATGCACCTAAATGCACTACCAGGGTGCGCTGAGCGGGAAATGACAAATGGCAGTGTCATTCCACGAGGTGGATATACAATGGAAGCTTCCAGAATCTTCCCCAATGACACTTGCCTCACTGAGTTCGACCAAGGATGAGTAAGAGGCTCTCGGTCTCCAAGTGGAAGCAAGAACTGACAGAGAGAGGCCACTAGTCAAATCATAAGCTGACTCATCCTCTTTGCATACATCTATATATGGATCCCTCATCCTAGAGATCCAGAGGCTGGAATTTTGTACTTTGCAGAGAATTGCTATTGGTTTTAAGATAGAGATCAGTGCATTGGGTGATTTATGCTTTGTTGGAGGTGAAGAGGGGATTCCTTTGCTGGGAGGTTGATGCTGGATCAGGAATCATCGGTTGTAACTCCTCCTGGACCTTCTTGTTATATCAATAAAACTATTTTAGTTTCTCCTACATGCTTGTGTATCAATGATGTTTTGTTATATTTGCATTTTTAGCTTAAATCTGATCCTAAGCTGTTTATGAATGTAAATCCATGTCTTTATGTAGTTTTCCTCTTCTGTGATCTTACAGGAACTTGGTGAAGCTGGGCAAGTAAGGGAGAAGGTAGCTGGAAGCTGTCAATGAGGAGAGAGATTGGATCAAAGGACTAGCGCAAGACACAGGTTGGTTCATCCTATTCCTCTTCGTTTACAGTTCATAAAGAAGAATACGAAAGTAGTTTTCCTTGTTTGTTGCTAAGGCACTGTCACACCTTAGTGGGATAGGGGCGTTCTGAGTAGACACTTTTCCCGTCAACATGTGGGAGAACATGCACACACATCTGTTGAATTGTCACATCCTCCCAGCCCACTTGCTCTTGATATCTGTACATATTTTTCTTGCAAGCCTATTGGTTTTCACGTGGATTTGTTCCTTTAACCTCTATCCTCATGTTTTATTGATCCTCCAGATTGTACTATCTTGTGTTCTTCCATTCGGACTCCTCACCTGTTATGAACGAGGATCAAGCTGTGGATGGAGTTAGTGTTGTGTAGCCAACCTACACAATCATTAATGATGAGTGTGTGTGGGAATCTAAAGAAGAACCTATGGTGAAGGATGACAACCTTCCAACTGCGCCTCATCCGCTCTATCCTGACATCCCTTGTGATTCTTCCGCTTTTGATTTCCCCTGTGAAATCTCATTTCTGAGTGTTTCTACTTCCGTTCTTTCACAGGACACTTCAGATGTCATTCTGTCATTACATTGGAGAGAGGACACATCTTCTTTCGAAAATCCATCCAAGCTATCATTTGTCATTTCTAAAAACAAAGAGGGTGAACATCCTTACTTCTCATGTACCCCTCTGCATGATTCATGAAATCATGAGGATGTCGAAAAACATCCTAAATTTTATGATCTTGGTTGTCATGATCTCTTTACTTCTTCATCTAATCATGATGTTGATTGAATCATTGTTAATCTATTTAAGACACTAGTCTTCGATGATCTATCTGTCGACAAATTCAAAACCTCGCAAACTGTCAAGGCACTTCAGCCCGAGTTGATGGTTATGTCAGGTCCTCGTTGTCTTGAGGTTGGTTTCGCTTCTGATCAGGAAATTGTTGAAACACGCAAGGTTCATCATCACTCTCTACTTTTCATTCAAGATCAATCTAATACTCATATTTCTCTTCCTCCACTCAACCTACACGATCTCATCACTCATGCATTGGAGGAATATTACACAGCAAGCACACTTGCACAACGTAAGTGGTCTACCTTTCTCACATTTTCTTGCATGTCACAGTCAAGAGAATTCATACACTCAACATCTGCATGCAGTGTAGCACAACACCATGGAAAGTCCACAAAATGCATGTCATGCACTTTCACTCATTTTTGTTCTGTGGACGCTTGTAATCTTAGATAATGTTTTTCTTCACTCTTATATCTTTCTTGTTTGTTGTTTTGCACAGTTGTCTTATTAGTAAACCATTCCTTCACCAACATGGGTCTACCAATGCGTCGGTGGATGCATTGGAAATATCATTTCACGCGGTCAGGCCCATGCACTATTAGCTTAGGAGTAGGAGTAGTTTTTTCTTTGATTTGTTTGCTTGCATGGACGTTTTCTTCTTTCTTTCTGTGTTTTCTTTCTTACTTGCTTTGCACACGCATTTGCTTCTGCTTCTTGTTTTATTTTTAGTTTGTATGCTTGTTTATGTCCATAGGTTAGTTTTGCATGGACTGCGTGTGACTCTTAAAACAAGCTAGGTGAATTACATGAGTACTTGTATAGCTATCAATACTTGGTTATCTATCGTCGTGCCTCTTATGTAAGAACTTGTTACCTTCAGTCCATGATACATCAATAGAAAATATGTGCAAAGTCTAGGAGAATCTTGGCCCACACATGTACTAGCTGAAATCACTTGATGAGAGGGTTGATAACCTTCCTGTCAATGGCCAAGATCTCAAGAATTATTTACGGTAGGCTGGGCCATGCCCCATGCCATGTACATAGTCTTCTTGTTGCTTGTTGCTTTCATTTTGTTTTCCTTGCTTACTATCTTTGTTCTTATTTGGTTTGTTTTGCTTCCTATTTTTGTTTACATTTGTTTTGATTTCTTAATACCTTACTATTTTTGTTTCCAAAAATCAGTGCTGCCAACTACTGCGTTCTAGCTTTTAAATAGAGTATGTGGCTAATATTTGAAGAAACTTGTTACACTGCAGCACTTGGCCAGTCTTGTGTCCATCTTCTCTGTTCTTGGTTATAACCTTCAGCCAATGAAGTCTTGATGGAAAATACGAGACGTCTACGGGGGGAGTTTTGGTCCAACCATGAACCTGTGTCCACACTGGGAAGCCCCATGCCTACAGTCAGTCGTCTGCTCTGTGTGTTCAAGCTCATCCAACTAGTAGAAATGGAGAAGGGGAAAATATAAACAAGCAAACTTATCTCAGAGGTCTTACATGGTTCTTTGAAGGAACAACCTCTTCTGCTCTTAATAATTTGGGATCCCTCGTCCACCCCAAAAATAAATAAGTGCCTTTACAGAATCGTCTTGAAAAATACAAAGGTGAAAGAAGAGAAAGGATTCCTGCACAGAGAGGCGAAGCATGCAACTCCATTAGGGTGTTGACGAGGCTCGCTGGCAGTGGAGCAATGCATGTGTTCCTGCATGACTCCACTGAGGTACCGTCTAGGCCTACTGGTAGTGGAGAAACAACATAGATGAAAACTTATACTCTGAAAATCTTCAACTTGCGAGCTAAACTACCCTTCCTGAATTCGAAACATTGTGATCAATTTGAACTTTTGATTGTGTTTGACTAAGTTGGAGAAAGGTGAACCATGTATGTCGATGAGGAAAGTGGGGAAGCCAGAGTAACCTAGACAACAATTCAATACTCCCCAAAAGATGAAGGCCTTGTGCTATCAACGAACCAAAATAGAGAAGTTGGAGTTATACCAGTGTGTCGCCAAGTGTTGTAGTGACTACACCCACCCTACAAAATTTCAGCTTGAACCCAATTTCGGAGCCTCCCTTGAGAGTTTCACTTCATGATTGCACACACTCAAGTTCAATCCGTTAGCTCGTGTGAGTCTTCGCACCCACCTTGCTTGATCATTTCACCCAAGTTTTTTCATGTTGATGTCAAAGTCATGCTTGCGACCATGTTCTGGTTATACTCAAAGTCTTCACTTCGTGTGTACTTGTTGAGTTTTCTATGAAAACATCCATCACACTCACACACAGAGTCATATTCACTATCACATAAATTTCGTCATGGTCGACCAACAATCAATCATAAGTGTCGCACTTGTCATTTATACCGTCTGTCAGTCATGTTGAGCATGTGTGTCTGGATAGTTTGATTCGTATCATTGTTAAGTCATGTAAGTGTGTGTTTGCAAGATCACATATGCATATTTCGCTCATTCACACACTTAGTCACTTTCTTGAAGTTCTGATGATCGAATTCTCGTTTGATAGCTAGACCATCACCCTACCATCAACTTGATCAACCATCACCCAGAATAGTGCAGAAGCACCAAGAAAGTCATTTCAAGATGTGTTGTCCTCAAGAAAATCAATCAACCTTCAGATGGTCAACCAGAGAGTTTGACCCGGCATCCACCTTGGGACTGACTCCCCTAAAAATTTGCGTAGAGGCTGTAGACCTTGCCCACTCTGCCGACTGAGAAAATTGTGTAGACAGGTGGTATAGACATCGAGTGCCCATCCCTATCTCCCTCAGAAAATTGTGCAGTTTTTCCAGCCAACCTTCCTGACAGTCTACCAACTGCTCACCCAAAAAATTGGTTAGTTTTCATGAGAAAGTGATTTCCTGCCCAGCAGTCTGCTCAACTCAGAAACTATGCAGAAGTGACCTGCAAGCCATCCTCCTAGCATCAGTACAGTTTTTCCTACCAGCAGCTCCTGGCACCCGACTGACAGTTCCCTCCAGGAATTGCGTAGTTTTTGCTACCAAGATCGAGCAGCTAACTAACAGTTCCCTTCAGTATTTGCATAGTTTTTTTACCAAGCTCTTTGCATCCGACTGCCAGTTCCCTTTAGGAATTATGCAATTTTTTCTGCTAGTGACCCAGCAGCTGACTTTCAGTTCCCCTCAACAATTGCACAGTTTTTGCTTCCAGTGACCCAATAGCTGATTGCCAGTTCCCCTCAAGAATTGTACAGTTTTTGCTGCCAAGCTCCTGTCGCTCGCTCATTCTAGAAATTGCACAGATTTTGCCTGCCCAATCTTTCTATAGCCCTAACTGTTCCTCTTAAAAACTGTGTAGTTTTTTCCTCGAGCTAAGCCAGACCCCGTGGACAGTCACTATCAGTCTGTATTTCCCATCTTCATCACCCGGTGACTCCTGCGCAATTTTCATCAGTAGCACTTAGAGTCTCCATCTTGCCTCACAACCTTGTCATCTCTCCCAGTCACCTGCATCTGAAATGATCATGCATCATGGTCGACTAGGAGGTTTATGGATTTGATGTCATCTTGTCATGAGTGACTACAAACATAAGTACACAACCAAAATGGCACGACGACAGATGGGATGAACAAAGGAGCACACACAGAAGGATAAGTTCACCAATGGACGAATAGAAAATGCATGCAAAGAGATGTGTTCGCGAATGGATGATGATGCAAAGATGTGTTTGTGGAAGAATGAACGAGCAAACATGCAATATGTGTTCACAAATGAATGGACAGATGAACATGCACCTTTTGCGAATGGATGAACATGTCAAACTTACCCACATAAAAGCAAGGAGCAATGTGTGAATGCAACATCAAGCGAACCAATGACCACCAAAGACTCTGTGAACTCTTCCATGTGGAGGTGAAGCTGTTACACACCATGAAGACATCCATCACCCAACATCACTACAACTTGACATGCACACCAACAATAGCACAAATGTACCATCACTGTCATGTCGAGTCATTTCATGAGTCATGTCGTCCACATCTCTATTGTTGGACATATTGTCAATCAATGTAATGTAACGTGGAAGTCCAAGAGACCTAATTGTTGTACGAAGAGTCATGTAAAGTCAAAAAGTCATGGAATTGAAACAATCATGAGGGTAGTCGAATAGCCATAAGGGTCAGTTTTTCCCTTGGCTATAAATACCCCCTCATTTGTACATGCAAAGGAATTTTTACCTAAGCTCCTCCCACATAGCCTTGAGAGTCTGTAATCTTTTCTTTGAGAAGTAGTGGCTCCAACGCTCTACATGCGGGGTTGGTGATGTATGGTGTAACGATGTGTCTTGGAACTTTCGCTTAATTTATAAGCCTATTAACAGGCCAGCACATTTTCACACATGTATTGTAACTGTTGTAATACTAATCTTTAACACTTGTAATGCATGTTGCTTTAACCTGTGTTTAACACTTGAACTAATTCACTTGTTGTAATACATGTATGTTAATGAAAATGTGTTGTATATGTTGTTAACATTGTCTCTCCCATGTAGACTACTCTCCCGGACATCAGACAGAACTTTCACTGAAAACCTGCTATAACAATTGTTGCACTCACGCAGACTAATCCGTTAAGTGTTATACATGTTATCTTATCTTGTGTGTTGTGACAACCGCATCCGTGTGGATTGTTTCGCCGAAAGTTGTGCATGTCCTATTGTTTTGTGTGTTCTTAGCAGAGTTGGGACTACTCCCAATTGACTTAGGACTTAGTCCCACCCTCTCCCTCTATGGTGAAGGAACCATTGACACAACACTTACAATCACTAGGCATGCAAACCTCACTTCTTGAAAGACAAAGCTAACCACTCTCCTATGCTGACAAGCAAGAGTTGAGGCAAATATTTAAGATAATGGAAACCACGCCATCATACCGGATGTGACTCCCACACCAAACGGTGTGAGTTCTAGTTGGGACTTCATACCAAGGTGATCCCCCGAATGTCAGTGGGCCCAACACGGTCAACACCCTAACAACAAACATGCATAGGGAGTCACCAAAACGACAATGACTAATGGGAAAAAATAATAAAGCTGATGTGAAACTTGAAAAACATGAAGGATGGGCTAAACCAACACTTGTACAAGCTAATATAAGTTTAATTCCAGAAACCATGAAAACAAACAAGAAAAATAGCACTCACGGAAGAAACATGACAAAACGTGATGGAAAAAGCGACAAAAGAATAACTCACTTGGAAAAGCGCCTCAAATTCCACTAAAGGCTCCTTGATCTTCTTGGGAAGGATAGAGTTCCAAGATTGAATGTAAAAATTAGCTCTATGGGAATCCATTATATAGATCTATGTTGGTTATGTTTTATGATGCACATGCCTAAAATCAAGGAAAAAGTAACACTTGGCGAAAGTTTAAAAATACAACTTATGCCATCCTTCGGGAAATTAATTATCCACTCCCTATTTTCTATGGATTCCTTTTTTCCTTTTTACTGTTTTATTTTTATGGGAAACCATCCAGTCACACTACCAAGGAGGATTACGCAATTCCTAACCATCAAGGACTAGGCAAGTCCTTGACTAAGTGAATTGCGTAGTTTCTGAGCTCAAGGGAATCTTTGTGTAATTTATGAACTCAAGGTTGAGTTGTATCCCAGAATTGTACATTTTCTAAGCTCAAGGTTGGCCTTCCTATTTGGCTTATGCAATTCAGATCCTCAAGGTTGGCCTACCTTCCAAGATTTTGCAGTTTCTATGGGGAAGACTGGCAATGCTAGAAATTCAAGTCAAGAGATAGCTTATGTATGAAAGGTATAAAACCAGGATCAAAACAACACATTAGAAGGACAACATGAAAAGTTAAGTCTTTAACATAACATGAATACTTTACAATAGTGAATGATAATCTCATGTGGATAGAAGGGAGGCTCCAAAATCAAAGCATGGAAAAATGTTTGGAGGGTGGTTATAGCGGCTACAACACTTGGTGATGTACTCATAGAATTTTAGCTCTTTATATGGGTCTTAACTCATGTAAACCATGTCTAACTCTTCAGGAAGTATTATTTAGTTCATTTATCACCATAAATTATATACTTAGCTTACGTTAGAGATATAGCCCCTACCATTATATACATCAGCGGCACACTAACAAAGACAAGTCAAACTCAGTGGTTTCGATTGGGGATGGGGAGTATATAGATACACAAGTGAAGCAGGGTTGTCAAATTCTTGGTTTTCATGTTTGGTTTTTCTTCATTTCCAGTAGGCCTAGAAAGTACCCTGACAAAGTCACTTTAGGGACACAAACATTGCTTCACTACCAGCAAGCCTGGACAGTACTCTATTGGAGTTGCTTGCTTCATGTTTTTGCATAAGAAGCCTTTTTATTATTTCTCCTTTTATTTTTATTTTTGTATTTTTGTTCAAAGAAATATGCATAGGAACTTATTTATTTAATGAGGCAGAAGAGGGATCCCAACTTATTGAGAGCATTAGAGGTTGTCCCTTCAAAGAAGGATATTTATACACCTCTAAAATATAGTTCACTTGTTAAAGTTTCCTCTCCTCCATAGTCTACTTGACTCAGTTGACAAGATGAAACTAAACAATTATAAAACTTATTAGAGTGGGTGGTACTAGTTATAGATTAAGCATCATGATTGTATTGGTATTTTGATATGAATCATGCAGTTCACCCATTTCCACATTAATTGTCAATGCAGGGCTCGACTGGTTATTTCAAGGCTATCATGCAAGGTATATGCAGGCCACAGTTTCCCTACCGAGCATTGAACATTAATCATAACATAACAATGTGTAATAGCAAGTTATAATTGTAACAAGTAATAATTGTAACAACAATCAGAGTAACAAGAAGTTATAATTGTAACATCAATCAGAGTAATAACAAGTTAAGACTCACAACAACACACTGAAATCATTACATAGCAAAGAGATAACACAACGGAAAATAAACCTAAGCACACATCTAATCCAACAGCACCTGGTCAGGAGAGTGGGTCCAACTCCCTGATTAGGGCTGCAGAAAGATCAATAAATATAAAATATGTTGAAAAGTGTGCAACAAGAAATGCTTGTTTAGATTGCAACAAGATGATGGAGCTTAGTGAAAAGAGTCGCCTTCACTAAGTGGGCCCGCAGGCTATTTTTGGCGCAAGTCTATTTTTAGACTATGTCTATTTTTAGACATATGGATCATGTCTATGGATGATTGATCAAGTTGGGAAAAATAGATGGACTTCTATTTTTGATGAAAGTGTGAGTGATCACAGTGTGAGTGATTACAGTGTGAGTGATCACAG
The DNA here is from genome assembly GCA_031772625.1 of Pinus tabuliformis. Lineage (NCBI taxonomy): Eukaryota > Viridiplantae > Streptophyta > Pinopsida > Pinales > Pinaceae > Pinus > Pinus tabuliformis. Next base: position 1,676,507,256 of record CM062816.1, on the reverse strand, counting down.
TGTGAGTGATTACAGTGTGAGTGATCACAGTGTGAGTGATCAAAGTCAAAAATAGAAAAGTCAAATGTTATTATCTCACAATAATATTTGGACTATAAACTCAATCTTATTCTCTTGGAGCACTTCAGTTTGAGCTACGGAAGTGGCACATGCAGCTGTCAGAAGGAAATTCGTTTTTCTTATGAGTCAGTTGAGTTGTTGCATGCATGACTTCAGTTAGAAGTCAAGTGAGTTGAGTTTAGTGGACTGGAGGTACAGTTGATGGAGTTGTGTTCAGTTTAGCTTTGTTAAACTGGTTGTATTTAGTCTAACTGATCAATAGACTAAAGATGAGTTGGGTGAATTAGTTATTAATTAATTCACAAGTTATTAACTCATAATGCAACTATAGAATACATCAGTTAACTCAGTTGCATGTCAGTGCATGTTCAGTTCAGCAGGGACAGGTGTTAGAGGATCAGATTGCTATCAGTTGTGACTATAGCTGTCCATGATGATTTGCACAATCAAAGGATTGAGTATGCCAATGAGTTTGCTCACGTATCTTCATGATATTATAGCTGTTGCTCACGTCCAACATAGTGTGGGTGACTATTTTGCAGTGTAAAATCGAGTTTGGGAAGCTATTCTCATCAGTTCTTGAGCAGGTTTGAGCAGTGGAGGCAGGCAAGCAGCGGGAGAGATTTGGAGATCAAATCTGAGCTGTATTGTGTGTAACAGGTGGAGATACTTGTGAGAAGTATTATGCTTTGTATTGTTACATGATTCAATCAATATAATATACAGATAGTGTGGGGTTTTTAGCGAGATGCTTTCCCCGGGATACATACTGTGTTTATGAGTTTGATTGATGCTTCTATGTGTGCCTGTGGATGTTTCTGCTTCTGTAATTTGATGATCAACATAGAGGAGATTATGTATTATACATGTTCCGCTTAAATTGTATGATCAGGATAATCTCTGTTGAATATGTGTCATATTATTCAAAATTTCTACATGGTATCAGAGCAGCTTGATTTGTAGGAGAGATTTCTACAAGATATCAAAGCGAGGATTGATCATCAGATCTATTATTCAGGAAGTGTTTACATTTTATTTCTTCAGGCAGAGTCTGTAATCGGGCCAGGTAGCCTCTGGATTCATCCTTCCTTTGGAAGGTGAGATATCCGGTGAATGCCCATACAGTCAATCTCTGTACAAGAAATAATTTGTTCTCACGAATTCTAGATCGGAAGCAGTTGAGTTTTGTGCTGGTGGAATTCGAATTTAATTCCAAAGCAAGAGATAAAACTCAGAAACATTCAGTTCGAGAATGGAGATAGTATGCCCCAGTATCTCACAAGGTTCACTCAGTGTCGAGATGAGCTGGTAAGTGTGGGGGTTACTGTTGATGATGAGGATGGTGAGTCTAGGACACCTTGACCTTCCTAAGAGTTGGCATAGCTACCAGGACTCGGTGAATGGAAGGGAGAAACTGCCAGGATGGGAGAGACTTTGGTCGGATCTTGTGCAGGAGGAGATTAGACGGTGCACCAGAGACAGTTCTTCATCCATGCAGGATGAGGAGAACTGTGCCTTAGCGAGTAAGGTGAAGAAGGGGAAGGAGAAGGTTTCTCTTTCCGAATCTTTTTCTTCCAGTGATGGGAAGAAGGTTGACAAATCGAAGGTGAGATGCCTTCATTGTCATGAGATTGGTTCACGGGTCAGGAACCTGTATGCTCTTGAGGTTCAAGATGCATGCAAAGCCTTGAGCAGCAAGGCAACTGATGGAGACTTGGTGGTTGAGAGGGAGCGTATATTACCTCTCAACATGCAGAGCCAGAAGAAGTCTCAGACGATTGTGGAGGAGCCACGATTGGTGCAGCAGCTTCAGGAGATTGTGGAGGAGCCACAACAAGGGAAGCTGAGAGGAGAAGTAGTAGAGACATCTACTGATCCAGAGACCTCCAGTAGGGGGAAACTTCAAGCCAGGTGGGCTGAGGGATCGCATGCAGCCATACCTCCAGGTAGGAGGTGGGGTGATGTGGATTGATTGTCCCAAGGAGGAGGGGCAGGATCCTTGAGGTACCCAACCTCTTGGATGAGACCTTGCTACGGGAGCCCCGATGTGTAGTAGCAGGAACTGACTGATTGGGTAGAGGCATATGCGGATGGAGCGGCAGAGAGAGCGACAGTGCAGGGAATCCCAGGACAGCGCATAGCTAGCAGGCTGTAGCAATGCGAGAGGCACAAGTGTTTTGCACAGTGCTAGGTGGCACAGAGAGGTGTGCAATGGTGCGAGATGCATGGAGATGTTGCAGTAGCGCAGATGTCAGAGAGGGAGCACTTGTCAGCAGCAGGTAGAGCTTCAGCATCAGAGGATGTTTCTATCCCAACAGGGACGTCAGTTGGGAGGTGCAGTGCGGATGCAATGCTGGGAGATAGAACCAGCAGCAGCACGGATGCAGTCAGAGATCAAAGTGACAGAGGCTAGAGCAGTCAGATACTGAAGAGCACAGAGATGCAGAGTTTCAGTTGACAGAGGCAATAGCAGTCAGAGACTTTGATGACAGAGCAAGTGGACCGGCCAGATGTGTTGCATGGAGAACATTCCAGAGTTACAGGATCGGGTTTGAGAGGAAGCCTTTCTTGTTGAGAGGGAGTGTTGAAAAGTGTGCAACAAGAAATGCTTGTTGAGATTGCAACAAGATGATGGAGCTTAGTGAAAAGAGTCGCCTTCACTAAGTGGGCCCGCAGGCTATTTTTGGCGCAAGTCTATTTTTAGACATATGGATCATGTCTATGGATGATTGATCAAGTTGGGAAAAATAGATGGACTTCTATTTTTGATGAAAGTGTGAGTGATTACAGTGTGAGTGATCACAGTGTGAGTGATCAAAGTCAAAAATAGAAAAGTCAAATATTATTATCTCACAATAATATTTGGACTATAAACTTAATCTTATTCTCTTGGAGCACTTCAGTTTGAGCTACGGAAGTGGCACATGCAGCTGTCAGAAGGAAATTCGTTTTTCTTATGAGTCAGTTGAGTTGTTGCATGCATGACTTCAGTTAGAACTCAAGTGAGTTGAGTTTAGTGGACTGGAGGTACAGTTGATGGAGTTGTGTTCAGTTTAGCTTTGTTAAACTGGTTGTATTTAGTCTAACTGATCAATAGACTAAAGATGAGTTGGGTGAATTAGTTATTAATTAATTCACAAGTTATTAACTCATAATGCAACTATAGAATACATCAGTTAACTCAGTTGCATGTCAGTGCATGTTCAGTTCAGCAGGGACAGGTGTTAGAGGATCAGATTGCTATCAGTTGTGACTATAGCTGTGCATGATGATTTGCACAATCAAAGGATTGAGTATGCCAATGAGTTTTCTCACGTATCTTCATGATATTATAGCTGTTGCTCACGTCCAACATAGTGTGGGTGACTATTTTGCAGTGTAAAATCGAGTTTGGGAAGCTATTCTCATCAGTTCTCGAGCAGGTTTGAGCAGTGGAGGCAGGCAAGCAGCGGGAGAGATTTGGAGATCAAATCTGAGCTGTATTGTGTGTAACAGGTGGAGATACTTGTGAGAAGTATTATGCTTTGTATTGTTACATGATTCAATCAATATAATATACAGATAGTGTGGGGTTTTTAGCGAGATGCTTTCCCCGGGATACATACTGTGTTTATGAGTTTGATTGATGCTTCTATGTGTGCCTGTGGATGTTTCTGCTTCTGTAATTTGATGATCAACGTAGAGGAGATTATGTATTATACATGTTCCGCTTAAATTGTATGATCAGGATAATCTCTGTTGAATATGTGTCATATTATTCAAAATTTCTACAAAATACTCAAAAGATCAGAAATTATATTAATCAAAATAACATTACAAAGGTATGTCGTTACAGCTCAGAAATCTCGTATATCTCCTAGCAGTGGCTTTCCCATCCCCTTAATCACTACTTGTACATTTCATTTAACAACTAATATTGCCTAAGGTTATGGTAGTTGTCTGCCTACAAATGCATATCAATTCTTGAGGTATAACATAATACAAAGATAGCACTTATGTTGGTCAATAGATTGAAATACCGTTGTAGTTGATATCCAAAGATAGCATTGCCAACTTGATAGTCATCATATGTTGAATCATGATTTTGATCATCATTCCTCCAAATTTGCATGGAAATTTAAGTTAGCAAGTCGCTTTAGGAAATAATCCCCTGCAACTATGCTTCATTGATTAACAATTCAAAAATACATGACAATATGTGTACCTTTACTATTTGGAATACAAATCGACCAAAAAGGACATGAAATGAGTACATGAAAGGGATAAAAATGTGGGTAAAAAGTGGGAAAATTTAGTGACCAACATCTCCCCTTAACTAGCCTTTCTGCATGTCCTCATGCAACTCATCTCCTATGTAGATTTGTGTTACAACTACTATGGTTAGCATGGAGCTATGCAAGGTCATATTTCGCGGCCATTTCTGTTTTGGGAACCTTGTATCCATCTGTGTGAGGACTTCCTTCCACCAATCCTTGTGTACCACATAAGCTGGTGTGTATTGCTCAACTAGAAACCAAACAATTGGAAACCAAAATCTCAGACCCATCCATTGGGTTCCACAGGTTTGAATACATGTGATAATATCATGGCATTCTATTTAAAAGCTTGAACAAAATTAGGGACCCCAAAAGGTTCACATATCCTTACTGCCGATGACGACAACACCCAACATTTCTAATAACTGGCCTGGGCCTCCTCCTGAAAAGTAATAATTTTCTTTGTACACATGTCAATGCACAACTTCTGCTTTGCCAACATTTGACCTTTCATCCTTTTATTCCCAAGAAGGTAGGAAATTTTGCTAAAAATATTCACAGCCTGACAATGCTCTGCTCGAACTACAAGTGGCTTGTTCGCTTGGTTCTCTTCGAATGTGTCGAAGGCTTTCTTCCACTTAACCTAGTTAATTGTGAAGGAGGTGAAGACTCTCAACTAAATATCCCCCACATATGGCATTGGATTGAACGATTGATCGGTCCCGAGAAAATAATCATGCATGTAGAGTTTGCACATCAAGTGTTGGTTCAGGGTATTGTGACCCCTTAGGATCCATAGAAACTATATCGAATCCTCAATTTCATAACTTATCTCCTTATGGATGCTCTCCGAATAGAAGAACATGTGCTATTCATGGAGGAATAGAGCATAGCTATGAGTAGGAGGTTGGAACATCATTACTTGTTGCACCATAGCAAACATTTCGTCTTTGTCATCCTTGAGTACCCACACTTGCTCTTCTAGTTCCTCAATCCTTTTCTGCTACTTTCTTGTTTCTTCTTTGCTTTCTCCATCTAGGTCATGTAATCAGTCACTACTTTCATAGCTTGTTCCTGAATTCCTCTCACTCCTTCTCTGTGGGCTTCCAAAGAGATAGACCCACGTTGAAGGCAAGATGTAGTACCTTGCCATTTCTGAATTTCTGTGGTGAACAAGAATTCCCATGACTCAAATAGATGCAAAAATGGCTCGGTCTGTAATCATTTTGAAGTGATTTTTGCTCCAGAATTTGCAGCAGCCCATTCGACATTCCTCTTATGCTTCCTCACTTGTCTCTATAAGCCTAACACCTACTTCCTTAGCTTAATAATCTCCGTTTTTAGTTACATATTCTCTTTAAATTGTGACTGGTACCTTCCCTGGATGGGGGCCCTTCTCATTGCGCATTGTTCAATGAATTCTTGTTTGATAACAACCTCCTCCATTGGTCTCACGGACTGTGTTGGATTTGGCAAATTGATGTCAAGAAACTCATCAACAGGCTCTTGTTTCACCCTTATTTCTTCTCTCTTCTCCTCAACTCGGGCGGCGGCCCTAGCACATGGAAAATTTTAGGGGCTAATATTCGCAAGTGGGCTAATTTTCCAAGCTTTTTCCAAAAATTTGATTCGCCAAATTTCCATTTTCTCTAAAATTTATTCGCCCACATTTTATAGTATAAAATTATTTTACCTTGAAAATCACTAAAACTGTATAGAGAATGATATGAAATCATTAGAAATTTGAATATCTTTAGAAAAATATATCCAAACATTTTACACTTTGCATATTAGGTACTAGTAAGATTCGCCAAAGTTTCTAAAAATTATGAAAAATTACCTTAAAATTTTCCTTACCCCAACATCTTCTTCTACAGGTCTTGAAACCACCACATCTTCCTTGAATGAGTCCGGAGCCACTACAGGCCCTTATGGAGTAACATTTTCAATAGCCTTTCCTATGGCTACTCTGTTGTCTGATTATCTTCCTCTATTTTCTCAAAAATTGGTTCTGGCCCCTGCAGGTTGGTACCAACAACAAAATTTTCTTCCAATATCTCTATGTGAACAACATCAACCACTATTTCTTCAACTTTCCCCTCGGTTGACACTGGTTCTTATGTAGTAGTGTCGACCACTAGACCTTCGATTTTCTCTATTTTTCCACCAGTTGACACTGGTTCTTGTATGATAGTGTCGACGATGGTGCCCATAGTTGTACCTACAAATTTTAGTATTGAGGGAGAGATCTTTTCTTTCACTGAGCATTTAGGGGAGCGAAATTTTCTTTCCCCTCTTGGCAGGGAGTCAGAAAGTGGAGAACGAGGGATATCCTCCTCAATTTCCATCCTTTCAGCACCAATTGTTTCAATTCTTTCTCCTTCCCCTGGATGTTCTGCACTTTCCTTCTCATTTTATTCCCGTGCCACATGTTTTTCCATTTCGGTTACTTGCTCGGCTGTCGATGTTGGTTCTTGTGTAACATCGTCAACTATAGCTTCCACTTCTTCCATTGGTTTCTCCACCACTTTGGCAAGCAACGTTGGTTCTTATGTAACAAAATCATCAGTAGCTTCTTCCATTGTCGACAATTCTTCCATTAGTTTAGCGGTCTACGTTGGTTCTTTTATAACAACATCACTTGTGCTTCCTTCCACTTCCATTGCTCTAGCTTCTAGGTCAGAAGTGGATTATGGATCTTGTGTAGCAGCATCGCCTGGAACCCCTTCTACCTCCATTGCTTCTTCTTCCAGGTTAGCATTTGATGTTGGTTCTTGTGTAATAGCATCATCTGCGACCCCTTCCTCTACTAGCAATTTTGCTTCAGCCTACTCCATCACTAATTCTTCCAATTGTTTAGTAGTCGGAGCTGGTTCTTGTGTAACAACATCGTTTGTGGCTTCTTCCTCCACCACTAAATCCTCTTCCTCTCTTGTTGACATCATGGCTGCAATTTCTTCTTATGCTAATTCAGTGAATTGTGGCCAGGCCATGGAAGTTTATGACAAGGCATGCACCATCAACAATCTGACAAGCTTGTGGTTTGTGAGGACCTCCAATAGTTGACACGCCAAACAAGTAGACTATGCCATTAACTAAATTTTATTCCATAAGAAATATGGCATATCCAGATAATTCACATGACGGAACTGAAGGCATGCAAGAAGTTTAAAATGGTATTTGAACAAGGTAGCAATTCGACCTTCACAAGTAATGTATCACACCACAAAGTATGCGACCTTGGCCCATGGATGTGGCAAGGATTTCCAATCATATCCCCTTCCCTTTTGAACCATAATTTCTACTACCTACAAGAATAATTCTGGAAATTCTAGTAAGGACGATTTTCAGGCAAACCATTTTTTCCCTCCTTGTGGCAACCCACTGATAGTCGAGATAATTTCTTCATTGACAAGAATGTCCAACTCATGGACTCTGGAATAATTCTCATCCAAGTTTAATGTGAATTCCACTGTAACGACTTCATCGAATCCTTGCAACCTCTCAAAATAGGTATGTCATCCCGCACTTTGAAAAACCTTCCATACACCTAGATGGCATCGAACTTGTTTTGTGTCTTCTAGTTCATGCCTAACATATTTCCCACCCATTCTGCAAGTTTCTCTATAGCAGCGCTGAGACTAGCAACAAAACTGTTGAGGAGAGTGTTAGCTAGTAAATTTGTGATGACAGGGATTATGGTTGCAAAGGATGCGATGAAATGGAAATCTTGGCAGATATTATGGGAAAAATCCATGGTGGATTATGGTAAATAATGGAAATTATTACAACGCATTGGGAAGGACCATAATTCAATGTAATCATTCGTAGTTCAAGTTCCAATGACTATGGATAAATGTGCAAGGAATGGTAGGGATTATAATGATGATGTGGAATGCACGAGTTGGTGCGAGGTTCAATATCGATAATGATGGATCATCATTTCTATTAAATACGATATCTTTAACATTAATACAATAGCCCCCTCCCCAACTAAGGGATGATCGTCCACCATCATATCTAGTCATGTCATAGGTGAAATATCAATCAAATCCATGAAGTCAGTTGGGGATGTACCTAGCGACTTACCTTGACAAAGTAACAGAACTATAGGAGTAACAACATCGGAGGAGTAACAACACTGAAGGAGTAATAGCACCGATAAGTAATAGCACCAGAGGAGTAACAACGTCAGAGGAGTAACAACACTAGTGGACTTAAATAATTGCGACAAACGGAGTAACTACACCGAAAGAGTAACAACACTAGTGTACTTAAACGAAATATAGAAAAATGGAGTAAAAACGCTGGAGGATTAACAACACCATTATACTTAGCCGATCACAATGAATGGAGTAACAGTACTAGAGGAGTAATAGCACCACTGGAGTACTTAGTGTTGAAAATGGAAACAAGAAATTCTAAAAATAGCATCGCTATAAATAGGATTTTGGGTACCAGTTTTGGACATAGAAACAAGGAATGAAAAATGAAAGTGCTAAAAATAGCATTGCTATAAATAGCATTTAAGGATGGATTCCAATTTTAGTTAGTCCTTGAACTAAAATAGAGAAGTAAAATTCGAATTTGATCTTAGCAGTTGTTTGTAAAATAATTAATTAATTCATCTTGAGTTAATTAGTTGTAGAAAATCAAACATGAAGTCTATGTGAGGACATGCAACAGTTATCCCATTAATTGAGGAATTTATCCCTTAGTTAAAGAGATAAGTATGAGTTGTAATTAGTTAGCTCAGTTAACTAAGTTAAGTCCAGTTAGATTAGTTCCAACATTTTGTGGAATTAATTGCGAGTTCAGTTAGTTAATGCTTGCATGCATGTAATTGTTGCTCTCCAGATAACTGAATATTCTCTCATAAACAACTCATGCATGTCAGTTCAGTCAGAGACCCAATTGAGATTAGAGGAAGGGACAATGTACTATCAGTTGGAGGATTTTTCCTATATAGGAAACTCATCCATGCAAAAGGAATTATCTCCTTCAGGATTGTGCAGTTACTACTGAACCAAGTGAGTAGTGTGAGGTGGGAATTCACACAAGTGGAAGCATTGGACCCTAGGAAAAATTGCACAAGGAAATAGGAGGCTTGGACAACATACGAGAAGGTTTGTGATAAGTCTTTGTCTGTCTATGAGCAGCAAAGGGATTGTACTAAGAACTGGGTAGCTTTTGAGCTAAATCTTTGTGTAATCTGGATATATTTCCACTTGTATGATAATATAGAGATCGGGGTTTTGAACTGAGGCTTTCCCCAGAGTATTCTTTTGTGTTCCATGTGTATGATTTCTTCTTTTCTGTTATATGTGTTCTGATTGATCTAGCTCAAATTGATTAAGCTTCCACAAACTTTGATTGTAGAAGTAGATCTAGTATTTTTCTTTAGTATATTGCATTATCAGGTGATCTAAATACCAAGTTGATCAAAGCAAAGAACAATATACTTAAGGAGATTTCGAAGTTTTTAGTTTTGGGACGTGAGTTTTTAGAGCAGATCTGAAAATTTTTGTGCAAAATTTTCAAAAGAAAATAGTAGATTTAGATTCCTTGCGAAAATGACCCAAATTCAAAAAAAAAAATTAGCTAAATCGGAGTTCGGATGAGGGAGATCTCGTTGATTTAAAATTTGCTCTTTTTCTAGAAAATTTCATGACAACGGGAAAGGTGAAGTAGATCAGTTCACGAGTCTAGAACCTGTATGCTCTTGAGGTTCAAGATGCATGCAAAGCCTTGAGGAGTAAGCTAACTGATGGAGACTTTGTGGTTGACAGGGAGAGTACATTACCTCTCAACATGTAGCACCAGAAGCAGTCTCAGACAATTGTGGAGGGGCCACAATTGGTGAAGCAGCTTTAGGAGGTTGTGAAGCAGCCACAACTGGAGAAGCCGAGAGGAGACCAAGCGGTGGCATCCACTCATGCAAATACCTCTAGTAGGGGGAAATTTCGAGCCAAGTGAGTAGAAGGATCACATGCATCCATACCTCCAGGTTGGAGCTAGGGCGATGTGGAGTGACAGTCCCAAGAAGGCTGGAATAGGGGCAGGATCATTGAGGTACCCAACCTCTTTGATTAGACCTTGCTACAGGAGCCTCAATGAGGAGTAATAGGACTAGATGAGTAGGTAGAAATAGATGCGGATGGAGTAGTAGAGAGAGCTATAATGCAGGAATCCCAAGACAATGCAGAGTTAGCAGGCTACAACAATGCAAAAGACATAGGAGTGTTGCACCAGTGCAGGATGGCAATGTGTGTGCAACGGTGCGAGATGCATGGAGTGTTGTAGCAGCTCAAAGGTCAGAGAGGGAGCACTTGTCAGCGGCAGAGGGAGATTTAGCATCAGAGGGTGTTTCTAGCCCAACAGAGAAGTCAGTTGGGAGATTTTTTTTTGTTTCTAGAGTTGTTAGAGCAATAACACTTGGGAGAAGTGTTGCATGCAAAACATTCCAAAGGTTTAGGATCAGGTTCGAGTTGAATGCCTTTCTTGTTGAGAGGGAGTGTTGAAAATGGAAACAAGAAATGCTAAAAATAACATTGCTATGAATAGAATTTCGAGTACCAGTGTTGGACATAGCAACAAGGAATGAAAAATGGAAGTGCTAAAAATAGCATTGCTATAAATAGCATTTCGGGATGGATTCCAATTTTAGTTAGTCCTTGAACTAAAATAGAGAAGTAAAATTCAAATTTGATCTTTGCAGTTGTTTGTAAAATAATTAATTAATTCATCTTGAGTTAATTAGTTGTAGAAAATCAAACAAGAAGTCTATGTGAGGACATGCAACAATTATCCCATTAATTGAGGAATTTATCCCTCAGTTAAAGAGATAAGGATGAGTTGTAATTAGTTAGCTCAATTAATTGAGTTAAGTCCAGTTAGATTAGTTCCAATAGTTTGTGGAATTAATTGTGAGTTCAATTAGTTAATTCTTGCATGCATGTAACTGGTACTCTCTAGATAATCAAATATTCTCTCATAAATAACTCATGCATGTCAGTTTAGTCATAGACCCAGTTGAGATCAGAGGAAGGGACAGTGTACTGTCAGTTGGAGGATTTTTCCTATATAGGAAACTCATCCATGCAGAAGGAATTATCTCCTTCAGGATTGCGTAGTTACTACTGAGCCAAGTGAGTAGTGTGAGGTGGGAATTCACACAATTGGAAGCACTGGACCCCAGGAAAACCTGTGCAAGGAAATAAGAGGCTTGGAGGGCAGAGGGGAAGGTTTGTGAGAAGCCTTTGACTGTCTATGAGCAGCAAAGGGATTATACTGAGAGTTGGGTAGCTTTTGAGCTAAATCTTTGTGTAATCCGGACATATTTCCACTTGTATGATAATACAGAGATTAGGGTTTTTAGCTGAGGCTTTCCCCAAAGTATTCTTCTGTGTTTCATGTGTATGATTTCTTCTTTTCTATTATATGTGTTCTTATTAATCTATCTCAAATTGATTAAGCTTCCATAAAGTTTGATTGTATAAGTAGATCTAGTATTTTTCTTTAGTATATTGCATTATTGGGTGATCGATAGTGGGAAATTCTACACTTAGACAAAATCATCATCCGCATACTAATAGCACCAGAGGAGTAACAACACTGGAGGGGTAACAACACCAGTGAAGTACTTAGACAAAATTAGCATCCACAGAGTAACAGTGTAGAAGATCCTGTAGATTCACAAGCTAATGCAATTTGCTAAAGCAAGAGGCAAGAATCTACTTCTACTCTTTACAACAAAATACCATAAACATCGAGCAAACAATAATCAATAGAGGAAGAGAACCAAAGGCACATAACACAATAAACATCTGGGGAAAGCCATAGCTCAAAACCCCACTATCTGTTTTATATTAATATGGAAAATCAAGATGAAATTACAATGATTTTTCTCTCTAGAACAATCCTAGCACTCAACAAATTCAATCTCCAACTCATAAGCAAGCTCAAGGTCAAATCTTAGCCTCTTCACAAGCTCTCCAAGTCTCTATTACAATGTGTAATTCCTATGAAGGATATATTATATTTAAAGGGAAATAGATCCTCAAAAAATAGTGTAATCTCTTAAGGATCACTTCCTGATTGCAAACACTATCTGTGAAACTTAGAAAAATCTAAAACAAATAGTACATTTTCCCTACACTCTAGTCTCAATTGGGTCTTTCTCAAAATCAACATGCATGAGTTTCTGATGAGTAAATATTCAGTTAACTAGAGTAGAACTGGTGGAGTTCATTAGTGTCACAACTGACTGTTAACTCACTATTAGTTCTCTTAATCAGTTTGAGAACTAATTTAGCTAAACTGACACATGAAACTGAGTCTTCTATTTTATAACTCACAATTAACTCACATTGGACTCTTACAAAGTAGGGAGAACATATACATGACTTCCAAAAGACTTCCAGCTTGAATTTCCTAAGTTAAGTAAGTTTAATAAACTAAATTTAAATATTTTAAGTTGCTATGAGAATAGAATTCAAATTTATTTCATAGTTTAATTCAAGGAAAAATTAAACTAGAATTTCTTGTTACCATTTCTCAACAAGAAAGGGATTATCAACTACCCTGATCCTGTCTCTGTGAAACTCAAATTTACATCTTGACAATGGCTTTGTCAAGATTTCAACATCTTGCTCCTCTGTGGGAATGTAATCTAAAAAGATGATCTACGACATTGTCAAGATGTCAGCATCTTGCTCCTCCATGGGAATTTAATCTAACAACATGATCCACCTTAATACACAATATCTGAGATGATGATTCCAGATATCAATATGCTTGGACTGATCATGAAGTACTAGATGTTCATAGAGTTTGATACAACTCTCATTATCACAATAAATCACTTTCAGATCCATCTGCTGACGAAAAAAACCAACCGGGATCTTCCTCATCCAGATAGCCTCACATGTTGCCTGAATTGAAACCATGTACTCTACCTCTGTAAAACTGGGTGCAACTGATATCAGTTTCTTGCTGTACCAAGAAACTGTCATTGACCCAATACTAAAGATCCCTCTTGATGTGCTCTTCATGTCAGATGGACTCCCTACCCAATATGGATTGGTGAAGCCTTGAAGCTTCACTCCCTATGTCCGTTTGTACCATAACCCAAACTGAGTAGTGCCTCTAAGGTATCTCAATACATGCTTTGTTGCCTTCCAATACAGCTTGGTAGGCCTAACCATCGCATGACTAAGTTGGTTAACGGCATAGAACATATTCGATTGTTTGTTCACCAAGCACATGAGTGAACCCACAAGATGCCTGTAAACAATAGCTTCCACTACTTCCCCTGAGGTAGCATCCTCCTTCCTCTAGTTACCAGCTAGAGGAGTCTCCATGGGTTTTTAGCTCTCCATGCGGAATCTCCGAAGTATCTCATTGGCATACTTTCCATGAGATACAAACAACTCCCCATCTCCCTGCCATACCTCCATGCCAAGGAAGTAATGCACGAGTCCCATGTCCTTCATCTCAAACTCTCTTGCAAGGTCCTCCTTGCAAGATTTTATGAGCTTCACATCACTTGTCAGTATGAGATCATCTACATAAAGTACAATGATAAAAAACTTACCTTTCACCACTATGTTATATAGGTTCGCATCCACTTCACTCTTCGTGAAGCCCAACCCAGTGAAGTAGCTATCTATCCTAGCGCACTAAGCACGAGTGCTTGCTTCAGCCCATACAATGCTCTCTTGTGTTACAAAACATGCGACTCACAGTCCAAGGTTTCAAAACCTTTGGGATCCTTTATGTACACCTCTTCCTTAATCAAGCCATTTAGGAAGGCAATCTTCAAATCCATATGATGGATCTTCCAACCCATTTGTGCTGATAGTGCCAAAATAGATCTGATTGATGAGTACCTTGCAACAGGAGAAAAAGTCTCATCATAGTCAATACCCTCTATCTTTGAAAAGCAATGGGCCACAAATCTAGGCTTATGGTTCTCCATGCTACCATCTGCATATTTCTTTACCTTGTAAAGCCAATGGGAGCTCACAACTGACTTGTCCTCCAGTATTGGGACCACATCCCAAACACTATTTTGAACTATGGAGTCATACTCCCCCACCATTGCATCAACCTAAACCAGATACTACACTGCTTCCTGAAAGGAAGATGGCTCTATCACAACACATGCACCCATAAGTGCCATGTATGCAGTGTACCTCTCTGGTGACCTCCTTTGTCTGCACTGAGAAGAGGGTGCTCCCACATTCTCCTGTGCATCATCCAACAATCTGGTAGCCTCTCTAGTGCGCTTTTTTCCCTCTCTAAAAGACTTTGTCTCAGTGGATGTCTCCACTCTCTAAAGCTCTACATGTTACTGCTCCACATCAATCTGAGGCCCCTCAATCTTAGGAGCTAAAATCTCCTCATATGCATGTAGCTCAAGCTCCCTATTAAGGGATACTCGCATGACCTTCTCCTCATAAAACTTGATATCCCTCTTAAGGGTATCAGTGTACCCCATAAAGATCCCAAACTCTATTGTTGGCTCAAGCTTCTTTCATGCATCATTGATCACATGGCAATAAACCGATGACCTAAAAATCCTGCAGTGACCAACATTTAGCCTCTTACCAAAATAAGTTTCCTTTTGTGTCTTTATCTTAAGTATCTGATGTGGGCTACAGTTTTGAACATAAACTAGTGTGTTGCATTCCTTAGCCCACAAGTGTAGTGGTAGGCCCTGATCATGCAACACCACCCTAGGTGCCCCTACTATGGTACTATTCTTCCTCTCAAAAACCCCATTCTGTTGAGGTTTATGGGTTGCTGTCAACTCTCGTTTAATCCCTTCTATTTCACAGAAGTTCTTAAACTCATTGGATACATACTCACCATCATTATCACTCTGTAGAGCTTTAACCTTCTTTCACAACTCTTTCTCTACCAATGCTTTGAACTCACAAAACTTTGTGAAAGTTTGATCCTTTTTTCTGCATAAAAAGTACCCAACATTTACGAGAATAGTCATCAAAAAATATAACATAATGCCTGTGTTTTGCCATGGATTCTATCAAGAATGGTCCACACACATATTAATGGAATCTCTCCAAAATAGACTCTACTCGACTGTCCCTGTCTCCAAAGGAAACTTGGTGTACTTTCCCAAAGAACAACCCTTGCATGTATCAACTTTCTCAAGTGTACCTTTGGGAAGACTGGTAGAGATTTGTTGCAATATCTTCAAAGCCCCATTATGGAAGTGACCCAATCGCTTGTGCCACAACTCGTCGACATCTTGGCTCAACATATTTTCCACTTTTTAACTCAAAGCAGCACAATACTCTACCTCTATCTTATAGAGATTCTGAACTCGAATTCCTATTTTCTTTACTTGACTTGTGGCTATGTGTCAAAGGAACGCCTTTCCTTTCGAAAAAATCACATCATAGCCTCTATCCTCAAGCATGGCAACAAATACCAAGTTCTTCGCTAGTCCGGGTACATGCATAACATTCTTCATGGTGAGTGAAGTTGCATGCTCCCTCTAAAAAGTAATAGTGCCCATACCAGTAACACTATACTTACCGTCATCACCCATCTCGATATGCATCTTGAGGTCTTTCTCCTCCAATTCACTAAATAACTCTTTGTCTCTAGTCATGTGGAAAGAAGCTCCACTGTCTAAGTACCAGACATTTCCCATCATTTAAGACACCATCCATGCAATGAGGGAAAATTCCAATTCGAATTGGGAGGCCAAAGCCTCACCTGCTGCTCCTCCTGAGGACTTCTCCTTGGCCTTATTCAATGGACAATTTGTATCAAAGTGACCCATATTGTGACAATGAAAGCATTAACTTTCGTCATGTCCTTCTTTACCTCCATGATAAGAATCTGATTTGGAACGAGAAATTTTACCTTTCCCCTTCCTTGCCTTAAGCACTAAGCCATTGTTCTCTTCATCATCAGTATTTGATGAAGAGCCATCCCTGGTGTTCCTCTTGATCTCATCCTTCATCAAATCCAACCATAGTCATTCCCAATCTGGTAGCTTCTTTTGACCATTGACAAAGACCTGATAACTATGCCAACTCTTTAGGAGTCGAAGAAGATCACGGTTCATCACATCCTCCTCAGTAGCTGTGATTCCAAAACTTCCAATTTCATCCTGACATTGAGTGAACTTGGTCAAGTATTTTGGAATCGTCTCACCTTTCTCCATCTTGATTTTACAAAGTTTATCCTTCAGTGCCAACTTCATTTGATCACTGCTATTCTGATACAAGTCCATCAACTTTTTCCACATAGTAAGCAGGGTTTCCTTTCTATGGAGACTCGAGACAATATGATCTTGAACTCCCTCAAGGATTATCTGCCTTGTCTTTGCCACACACTTCTTCCACTCGGCCAAGCTTTGTGTATCAATAGTTGTTGGCTTAGGAATTGATTGTTCAACAAATTCCTTCAAGCCATTTTCCTTTAGCACAACATCCATCCTATCCCTCTAGGCTATGAAATTTGAGCTGCCTTCCAAGGAATACTCAAGCCTCAACCCATGGAATGCCATCTGTCAATCCTAAAGTATGTATTGCAAATTTGAACTTTACTTGTAACCCAGAAACTCAAAGCTTTGAAATCTCCTCTAGAGAGATGATTTTAAATCAACGATATCTTCCTCATCTGAACTTCGATTCGGCCAATTTTATTTTTTGAATTTGGGTATCTTTTCCCAAGGAATCTATATCTAAAAAAAAATTCTGAAAATTTTTCACATAAATCTTCATATCTATTCTGCTAACTCTTAGCCCAAAAAGCAATCTTGCTCCGATACCATATAGAAAATCTTGTAGATTCACAAGCTAATGCAATTTTCAAAAGCAAGAGACAAGAATATACTTATACCCTTTACAGCGAAAGCCCATAAAAATCGAGCAAACAATAATCAATAGAGGAAGATAATGAAATGCACATAACACAATAAATATCCTGGGAAAGCCACAACTCAAAACCCCACTATCTACTTTGTATTAATCCGGAAAATCAAGATGAAATTACAATGCTTGTTCTCTCTAGAACAATCCAAGCACTCAGAAAATTCAATCTCCAACTCATAAGAAAGATCAAGGTCAGATTTTAGCCTCTTCACAAGATCTCCAAGTCTCTATTCCAATGTGTAATTCCTATGAAGGATATCTTGCATTTAAAGGGAAATAAAGCCTCTAAAAATAGTGCAATCTCTTAAGGATCAGTTCCTGATTTCATGCACTATCAGTGCAACTCGAAAAAATCTAAAAAATATAGCACATTTTCCCTGCACTCTAGTCTCAACTGGGTCTTTCTCAAAATCAACATGCATGATTTTTTGATAAGTAAATATTCAGTGAACTAGAGTAGCACTGTTGGAGTTCATTAGTGTCACCACTGACTGTTAACTCACTATTAGTTCTCTCAATCAGTTTGAGAACTAATTTAATTGAACTAACTCATGAAACTGAGTCTTCTATTTTACAACTCACAATTAACTCACATTGGACTCCTACAAAGTAGGGATAATATATACATGACTTCCAAAAGACTTCCAACTTGAATTTCCTAAGTTAAGTAAGGTTAATAAACTTAATTTAACTATTTTAAGTTTCTACGAGAATAGAATTCGAATTTAATTCATGGTTTAATTCAAGGACAAATTAAACTGGAATTTATTGTTTCCACTTCTCAACAAGCATCATCAGAGGAGTAACAACACCAGTGGAGTAATAGCACCAACAAAGTACCTGCAAGAAAAATAATGATAGATTAGTAACATCATTTTATTGTATATGTGTGTGTGTGTGTGTGTGTATTCTTTCTTCTTTTTATTTTTCTTTTTTGAATTAAGAAAGAGGTGCAGAGGAAGAGTTATTTGCACTAACGATTTCAAAACTAGGATGATCAGAGAGATGTTTAATAAAGGAGTCTTTGGAAACTGGATGGTGATACAATATGAGGTGATATCCATTTACAATCAGGGGAGTATGTGCCTCATCGATTGTTATGAGTCTAACAATCCCGTTATCAAACACTATGTCAACTTCATATGGTCCCATCCATATAGAGTAGAGTTTTCCTTTAAAATATTTGAACTAAGAGTCATAGAGCAATTCCCAATCTCCTCTTTGAAACATCTTTTTCTTGATAAATTTATCATGCCATTTAGTTTGTTGTTGCTGAATTGTAGTAGTGTTCTAGACAACTACCAAGCGAATTTCATCCAATTCATTTAACTATTCCAATCGGTGTTTCTGGGATTTTGAAAGATCTAAACCTACTTGAAGGGTTGTCCTGAGTGTCTTAATTTCGAATTCCACTGGAAACAAAGGGGATTTCCCATAGACAAGCTCATATGGTGAAAATATTGTTGTGTTCCGCCATGTTTTTCTATATGCCCAAAGTGCCTCAGGAAGTTTTTTGGCCCAATTTCGGTGATGGTTTGCTACAGTCTTCATAAGGATATTCTCCAACACTTTATTTTTACTCTTGACTTGACCATTCACCTAAGGATGATATGGAGATGTCACCCTATGCTTGATTCCATACTTCTTCATAAGTCCTGCTATCAGATGTGATGTGAATCATGCCCCTCCATCTGAAACTATCTCTCTAGGAGCTTCATACCAAGAAAAAATTTCTTCGAATAGGAAGTCTAAGACAACCTATTTTGTTACTTTCACAAAAACCTTTGCCTCTACCCACTTTGTCACCTAATTCGTGCATACCAGAATGTGGACTTTCTGATGTGAAGGTAGATTGAATGGCCCAATAAAATCAATAACCCATTTCTCAAAGGGCTCAATATCTAGTTGAGGTTGTAACGACATCTCATTTGACCGACCAGGTTGTACCATACGATTCCATATATCGCACCCTCATACATATTTCCTTGCATCATGAAAAATATAAGGCCAATAGTACCCCATATGTAACACCTTATGACATGGCCTCTTATCTGCAAAATTCCCTCTACAAGGGCCATCGTGAGCATCTTTCAGGAAATCATAGATATCATCTTCACCTATGCAGTGCCGAATTTGTTGATCGGGTCCTATATGAAGGAGGTATCCCTCTATCCACGAATATCAGGAATTATGATGGATAATCTTTCGCTTCTCTCTGTATGGAAAGCATTGAGGTACTTTTAATGTAGAAAGATAGTTAACAATATCTGCATACCACGAAGTGTGAGTAGAAATTGCAAAAAGATGTTCATCTAGAAAACTATCCTCTACAAGTACACCTTCATCACTAGTATCTAGTCTAGACAAGAAATCTGTAGCCACATTAGCTTTCCCTGGCTTATCTACAATGGTAATATCAAATTCTTGAATTAATAGTAATCATCTCGTAATATGACCAAGAGCTATCGATTTATTCATCAGATACCTGATGGTTGTATGATCAATGTGCACAAAAGTGGGATAACCTATAATGTAATATTGAAACTATTAATAGCATAAATAATAGCCAAAAAATCATTTTCAATTACTGTATAGTCCAGTTCAACAGGAGTCAGATTCTTGCTAGCATAATAAATCGCGTACGGTTTCTTGTCCTCCTATTGTCCCAAGATTGCCCTTATTTTTATGTGAGAAGCATTTGTGGAGATATGAAATGGGAGCTTCCAGTTAAGACCACATAATATCAGAGTTTTTCAAACAAGTTCTTTGATTTTCACAAAGGTTGTTTCACATTCATCTGTCCACACAAACTCTGCATCCTTAGGTAACAACTGAAAAAGTTGAAATTATATCTTATAATTTTTTTCTATAAAACGTCTATAATAGACAGCATAACTGATGAAACTATGCACATGTGTCGATGTCTTAGGTGTAGGAAAATCTAATATTACCTATACCATGACATGATCAACCCAAATTCCTGCAACTAAAAGCAGATGTCCCAACATTATTCCTTCTTTCATCATCATATGGCACTTTATTGTACTAATATAAATATGTGTTTGATTACATATTTTAAGTACTTTCTCTATTTTTTCCAAGCCTTCTTCAAAAGAGTTCCCATATGGGTGAAGTCATCCTTATAGATTTCAACACTATCATTGATTAGATCAAAACAAATTCCTAATATTTCCCATTGAAAGGTAGCGGGTGCATTACAGAGACAGAATGGGAGGACTCGGTATGCAAAATTTCCCCAAGGGCATGTGAAGGTAGTTTTATCTTGATCCTCAAGAGCTATTTGGATCTAGTTGTACCCACTAAATCCATCCAGAAAGGAGAAGAACTTATTTCCAGCTAATGTATCAAGGACCTGGTCAACAAAAGGTAAGGGAAAATGATCCTTTTGAGTTTCTTTATTTAATTCCCTATAATCAACAAAAATCCACCACTTTTCATTCTTCTTCAAAACAATGACTAGTGGGGATACCCATTGACTATCTGAGATTGGGTAAATAAATCCCACATCTAATAGTTTATGTAATTCATCTTTGACAATGTTCTTTAAAGTGGGATTCATTCTTCTTTGTGGTTTCCTAACATGTCAACATTCTTCTTTAATGTATACATGATGAGTAAATAAGTTAGCAGGGATTCATGTCATATTTTTATATTCCCAAGAGAAGGCTTCTTTCTGTTCCCGAAGGACTTTCAGTAATTGTTCAAACTAGGAAGGTGAAAGGTCAGGATTAACATCCAACGTCTTCCCTTGTTCAATTTCTATAGGAATATTGTTTCATGGTACAATTACAAGAATATTTCCAACTTCAGTCTCTGGTTCAATAGCTTCATAGACATTGCAACTCATAACAGATTCTAATAGTTGGCGGGTTGAATCAGAAATAGAGTCAAGGTTGCTGATAAAGGTACTAATGGAATCATCTTTTGTTTCATCCTTAAAGCGGAGGGCCTCACCAATAGTAAGAATTGGTCTAATTTCTTCGTTCTCAGGTTTGAGCCCTTTTTCAGGTAGATATTTTTGTATTAAGGTAAATCCTGGTTTATCTGGTGAACTCGATTCTACAGGGGGATAAAGGATAAGATTATTTGTAACTTCCCCATTGGATATTACCATATTTCCCAACCGACACCCAATGTAAGCATCCGCAGCCGCAAGCTAAGGTATTCCTAAAATCAAAGGGTGCCCACCAACTGGGGATTGGGTATGTAATACCAAAAGATCGACAGGATACTGCCATGAGTCTACTGAAATGGTTATATCTTCCAACTTCCCTACTAGTCTTATAAAATATCGGTCTGTCAATTCTAGGATGGTGGGAGTTGGTTTAAGTTTTCACATGCCCAAGGTAATCATAGTTGTAGAAGTTATGACATTAATTATTGCTGCCAAGTCTACCAACACATTTGGGATATCAACCCCATTAATCTATACTATAAGAATCGGGTTCCATGGATCCCTATACTTAACAGATGTAGACTTCGCCAACATGTTTTCTGATAATTTTCTCATAACGTGAATATTGAGTGGATCCTTCAGTTTTCTTCTAGGTTTCTTAGAGAAATATTCTTTGATTATTTTCACATAAATCAATACATCCTTCATAGCCTTAAGTAACAGTATTTTGACAAATAAATTTTGCAATTCCCCTAAAAATTCAAATTCAGGATGGGACTTTGTTTGCCCAAGGATAGTCTCTCAGGATAAGGTGGACAAGTCTGACATCCTCTAGTAACAATTCTTTGAGAAGGGGGTTTTTTTTCCATAGGGGTTTGCATTGACTCATCTCTAGTTGTTCTAACATAATTCCTAGGTCCCGGTTCTGAGACGTCATCATCAATATGTTCAACAATTATTGGTGAAGTCTGAGTATTTACCACCCAACCAGACCAAAGATTTAATTCATTACATTCCACGGTGGTAATATTGTATGCAGGAAGGTTGAGTGTCACAACTTTTTGAGCCCCACTATTGTTTGTATTTGGATTGGATTGAACAGGAAGTTGTGGACGAAGAGGAGGATTACTAGTGGATGCATTAGAAGGTAGTTGTAATTATCATTGTGGCATAGGCTAGGAGAATTGTCTTAAAGGAGGATGAGGTCCACGCCAATTCTGGTACCATGAAGGAGTTGGACCAAATTGAGGGAACCATGGTTTCCAGGCCATTGGATATTAACAGGATTGCAACCATGAAGATGAAAAAGGTATAGGCTGAGGCCCAAAATTCAAATTATTAAACTATTGAGAGGGGTCTTGAGGCATACCTTGATTCATTTTTTGTGGTCATGGTTGCATTGGTTTCTTTGATCCCATGAAGTACAACTAATATACCTCTTCATTTGCTCCCTGAAAAACTACCTTCAGCCCAATAAGAGATGGACAAGTGCTAGTGGAATGACTCTGTTCACATATCGCATAGGCCTGGACAGTATACAGTGGACATTCCTTAAGCGAGTGCTTCTTCGTACATTGAGGGAAAAAAATGGGCATAACCTTATCTGCTTCCATATGCTTCTGTTTTTCTTGTAAAACATCCAATTGTGAGGATAGTATGCTTAATATATCAGTCCTCAAGTTGTCCATAAAGTTTCCAATTTCTTCCATAACTCCACTGCTAGATGTCTTGAGGTTTTGGATCCCCTACCTATGCCTTGCAGCTCCATGTGAACACTTAATTCATAATTCACGAATGGTGTCGAATTATTCCTTTGATATATCTCCCTTTCCTACTACGTTCAAAATCTCCAAAGGTTCCTCCCTTAGTGCCTAAAAAAAAATTATCTTCAAGACATATTTATCTGGATCACTATGGCCTAATCTCTGCAAATTGTATTTGAAACATTCCAAAAAGTCCTCCATGTTCTCATCCTCTTTCTGCATAATCTTAAAGATTTATTCCTTAACATCTTGGGATTTGCACTAGTCTTAATACTTTTCGAGGAAAATCATCTTCATATAATCCCATGTAGTAATAGATTTCCCCCCTAAACCCATGAACCATCTCAAAGTTTTTCCCTTCAAAGTGGCAAGGAATATCTTTTATTATCTAAGCATCAGAAATATAGTCATACACCTGATAGAGAACAATGAATTTGAATAGAAATGTGTCTGTATCTTTAGAAGAAAGACCATGAAATTTAGGTAATTTTTTCAAAGGAATAGGCTTCATAGGCACATCACCGTTGATATCTCCAATTGGGAACTCGATCGAAGAAGTTGCAGGAGCAATGAATATCTTCCAATATTCACTTGGAATCTCAATAGGCTTTGGTTGTTATATAATGTGTGGTTGAGTGTATTTAATAGTGCTTCCTCGACCAAATGGTGCAGCAAATTCCCTCAAGTCTTCTTCTTCTTATGAACTCACAGTGTTTAGTTCCCTCAATCCTCTGCTTGCTACTTCTTCTTCCCTAAATTGTGCTTATGTTATTGGGGGAGGTTTTGGTTGTGAAATTGACTTCCCTCCATATCTCATATGAGATCTCACCCTAATAGCAGCTTGCGATGATGCTCCTTATTCATCTTTTGAAATGATTCCTTGGATATAGGTAATTCTGCCTAGATCTTTCCTTCCTCTTTTTGGGGATCTTCCTCTGCCCCTTTTATTTGTATCTCTATTCATGCAATCAAAAAATGAAAGGAAAACATTCAAGAAAATTGAAAGCTCGTGACTTGGAGCAGGGTAAAAACTTCCCTCCCCAAGACGAGAGAATAGCCCCTAAAAAGAAAGAAAAAGAAGGAAAACAAACCAACCACAAAATCTAAGCTCAAGACCTGAAACAGGGTTAAAAAAACTTCCCTTCCCAAGACAAGAGAGTGATTCCTATGAAAGAAACAAAACAATCTAATGCTTAGGACCTAGAGCAGGGTGAAAAAACTTCCCTCCCCAAGACGAGAGAGTGGTCCTATGGTCAATACTGGTCGTACTTTCCTGCCTTCGATAGCCTCCCCAGCAAAGACGGCAAAATGTGGTGTTCAAATATGAATCATGAAATTCACCCAATTCCACATTAATTGTCAACCCAAGACTCGACTTTTTATTTCAAGGCTATCATGCAAGGTATATGCAGGTCGTAGTTTCCCTACCCATCATTAAACATTTAATCATAACATAACAATGTGTAACAACAAGTTATACCTGTAATAGAAATCAGAGTAACAACAAGTTAAGATTCACTAAAACACACTGAAATCATTACATAACAAAGAGATAACACATCAGAAAATAAACCTATTAACACATCTAATCCAAAAACCCCTAGTTAAGAGAGTGGGCCCAACTCCCTAATCAGGGTTGTAGTAAGATCAATAATTATAAAATACTCAAAATATTAGAAATTATATTAATCAAAATAACATTATAGAGGTATGATGTTACAGCTCAGAAATCTCGTATATCTCCTAGCGATGGCTTTCCCATCCCCGTAATCACTACTTATACATTTTATTTAACAACTAACAGTGCCTAAGGTTACGACAGTTGTCTACCTACAAATGCATAGTGATTCTTGAGATATAACAGAATACAAAGATAACACTTATGTTGGTCGATAGGTTGAACCACCGTTGCAGCCGATATTCAAATATAGCATTGCCAACTCAATAGTCATTATATGTTGAATCATTCTTTTGATCATCATTCCTCCAAATCTACAAAGAAACTTAAGTTAGCAAGTCGCTTTAGGAAATAATCCCTAAAACTACACTTCATTGATTAACAATTCACAAAGACATGAAAATAGGTGTACATTTGTTGTTTAGAATACAAATCGACCAACAAGGACATGAAATGAGTATAGGAAAGGGATAAAAATGTGGGTAAAAAGTGGGCAAATTTAGCAACCAACAAATTTCACTATGGTTTTCTTCGAAAAAGAACGTATTTTCCATCAGGGTATCATCAACTAGGAGTAATATCCACACAAAGAGAGGGAATAAACATGTAAATAAGAATTGATAGTAGCACAATTTCCTCATGAAATTCACCCTGCTTGCTTAAAAAACCAAACACGGTCTCATGCAGAAGCTATCCTACAACGAAAAGGAAAGAGAAGAGCTAGGCAGAAATTAATTCAAAACAAAACACAACAAAGAAAATGCACAAACTACTCCTACTCCAAAACTAACTGAGAATATGACAGGCTTATATAAATTGAAACTTCCTATCAAACCATCGATGCATAGGCTAACCTATATAGGCAAGGGAATCCATATTAAGAAATATATTCAATAATAACATCAGACAAGAAGGATAAATCAATACATTCCCCACATTCGAAGAGTGAAAATGCATGTAGAAAAATATGATAGAAAATCATATACAAAGCACTATGTGGATGCATGATGGTGTTTATACATGTCAAAATAAGGTGACATGCAAGAGCATCCTTTTGAACTTCTAAACTCAGCAAACATAAAGAAAGTGAAAAACTTGTGTTTCACAAATGAGCTTTTCCAAGTATGATTCCTCCAATGATTGAGTGATATCATCATGAAAAGTAGATGGAGGGTGTGAATATTATTGAAAGGATTGATTTTCAATCTGCACAATTGAATGATGAGGATCCTTGAAAGATAAAGGACTATATTGATCGTGATTGGTATTGGCCTCAAGACTACGAGAACCTAACATAACCATCAATGTGGGATGAAGTGTCTCTACAGTTTGGGATAGTTCCAGGACATCGGATGATAGATCATCAAAAACCGATGGCTTAGAAAGATAAATAACATAAAAATCAGAGTCATAACCAAATGAGTCAAAGAAAATATCACAACAACAATGATTAGAAAGTTCAACATTGAAATCGAAGGCATCATCTTGATCTGATAAATCGTAGAGAGGGGAAGATTGAAAACAAGAAATTTCACCCCCTGTTTCTTTAGAATGATCAGACGATGGATTGGAGGGATCAAGAAGAGAAGATTTTTCCTCTCCGGGTTCAGATGTAAAACTATCATTCCATGAATTCTGAGTATGATCAGAATTAACATCGTATGAAATTGTTCCTTAAAAATATTTAACATGTATGATAGAATCATGGAATATGTC
The DNA here is from genome assembly GCA_031772625.1 of Pinus tabuliformis. Lineage (NCBI taxonomy): Eukaryota > Viridiplantae > Streptophyta > Pinopsida > Pinales > Pinaceae > Pinus > Pinus tabuliformis. The sequence goes on along the minus strand of CM062816.1, from coordinate 1,676,480,953 downwards.
AAGATAATGAGGGAGAGACGAAAAAGGAAAAAGATCAGCTTCATCGTAGATTCTTGTTCATAAATAAAATCCCACACATAGTCATCGTAAATTTTATCACAAGTTGGCTAGTCAACACTAACTCCATCCTGAGTTTGATCCTCTTGAACACCAGAAGAAATGATTGAGACTAGAGAACACTAAAACTCAAAATTAGGATGACCAAAGGAACCAACGGAAAGAGGGCGAGGAGAAATAATATCACCAGAAAAATCAGATCTGTATTCCAAACTTGCATTTAAATTTTGAGTATGTGAGGTGGGAGAAGATGGTGGGAGATCAACAGATGGAATCTCAAGTTCTCCAACGTCAACCTACGTAAATTGATTTGTTTGATGAGAGGAAGACAAAGAGTCACCTCGAACAACAACTTCCTTCGTCACAGATATGGGAGCTCCATAACCGGTATATGTTGGGAGACTTTCAAAATATTCATATTCCTTTGGATTCATATGATCTTGATGATGAAACACAGAGGTTGGTTTGAAACATCAATTCCAAAAAAAATGGATGTAATGACTCTGGAATATATAACCACACAAAATATGAATCGCAGAAGCCTCAAATCTATAAGAAATTAAAACTTCTCTTTCATTAAATTCCAATCAATATCACCTTCAGAAAATTCAAAACATAAATGAATAAAGTGATCATGAAAATCATTAAGAGATTCATCAAGTGTTTCTCTTAAATGCATGATTTTCTTGAAAATAGAATTGTAATCATACATGTCAAATGTGTGATAGATCTCTTTGATAATATATTAGAAAAAGTGTATAGAAGCAGTTGGCAATGTGTAACACCATTCCTTAATGCATGTTTCGAATGTGGGAATAAATAACCTGTAGGAAGTATACTCACAATGAATATTATGTTGAGTGAAAAAGTCAAGAAAGTGAGCAGTGTGCTCGAGAATGGTTTTTCCACCCTCACCATCAAACCTGAGATTTGACAAGTCACTAATTATCCTCATGGGCACTTTTAGATTTGTAGTTCTAGAAAAACATGTCTGGGTTAAGAAATGGGAAGAAGCCATTTAAAGATAAGGAAAGTTCAAACAGACTTCATGGGCTCAACTTGTCATCTAGCCCTCCTTGTAGTGCCAGAAATGTTGATGGTGTTGGACCTACCAACATTCAGGGGGTCTCCCCGATATGAAGTCCCAATTAGAACTCACACCATTTGGAGTACATCTCGATTGCTGAAGCAGTGGGTTTTAATGATGTGCCTTGTTTTCAATAACGCATAGAGTGGTGTATTCGTGACTTTGGTGAAAATGTGTGTGACTCCGCCGAGGTTCAAGTGCAATGTATGAAAGGTTATAAAACAATGAGGAGAAAATGAGTGAGCCCCTTAAAATCCTGTAATATTATGCAGCTTGAAAGGAACACACGAGCATAAAAGACATCACGAGTTAGTCCACAAAATAGTTCACAAGTTAACCATGATGGAAGTAAACAACAACATGCATTAAATAAGAATCATACTAATGCAAATAAAATAGTTCATAAGTGTTAGTGTAAGTGAAACAACATACATTGCAAACATAACAAGAATAGTCCTACTATATTCAGAACATATGAATGAAAACATGTTGGCTATAATCTTTTATTAAAGTGAAAGTTCCAAGCATACATATAACATTGAAGAACCACTAGTCCCAATAGTGGAACATGGACTTTACACCTACTCATCCAAATAAAGATACTCCCTCTATGCTATGGAGAAATCAAGGCTCTCAACAAAACTCCCAAGATCCTAATCCTAAGCTAAAAGCCTAGAAAAATTCTTGGCTCCAAAAATCCCTTTACATGATTTATGAGGGCATATTTATAACAAAAGGGGTGACTTTTCATCTCCCTTTTTTGACTCCTGGACTTCTCTCATTACTCTTCAACTTCATTACAAAATGACTCTTCACATTCCACAATTGACACTTGCAATTTCACCTACAAATTAATTACAGAAGAATATTACAATATACTCGTACCCATATAGGCCAAAATTGGGTAAAGCCAACTAGATAGCCTAATAAGAAAAACAAGTCACACTTCAGTTTGGGGAGACTCCATCTCAACAACTTTGACTTGTAAGTTCTTAGCCACATGACAGTTCCAATATTTGTATTGCACGATGACTTCCCGAAAATTTGTGATGGGATTAGGCTAGAAGCAGACTCTAGCCTCCATGCCATCTGAGTACACTAATTTGGAACTAGTCTTAGTTTCCTTCTTTATCAAGAGCAACATGGTATTGATCTAGACAGGGCCACCTATTTCGAAAATATTTAGTGTTCTTGGACAAACGCTTAACCCTCTTGATTTAGTAGCAGGTCTAGAAACAACAGAGAAAGTAATCTCTACCTTTTCTATAATCAATAGATAAAACAACAAAGAAGAGAAACCTACTTGTAGTTTTCGCCAGCTCCTTGTCTCCCTTGACCAATCTTACTTCTCCTTTCCGTACTTAAGCTACTTGGAAAGTACCTGCACAAAAACAGAAACAAAAACCCATCAAGGCAAATGATAATGATCTATTGCTTATAAATAACATGGAATCGAGAACATGATATACATATGAAAGCATTAACATATAACACAAGCATAAGGGAAAAGTCTTGAAAACTTTATTGATAAGAGGAAAGATTAAAACCCATATCTGCTCAATCGAGTGACACTCTTCCAATTCAATCTGTCTTCACCTCATGACAAGCAAGACACTTCAACACTATTACAATACTTGCACTCAATTCTAATCTCATATCACCAACATCTCCTTACAACTCAATATTTTTTAGCCCCTGATCTCTTAGATGATTGATATTTTTATAGGTGAGTTAAGGAGGTTATGCCATCAATGGTGATAATGAATGCCTTTCTAAATTTAGAAAAACGTTCCATGGAAGAAGGGATAGGGGATTGATGTTTCCTAATTCCCTTCCTCATCCAAATGCGAACTCAAAGGTGTAGGTGGCATTGAGAAACTTCTAGAGTCTTCCAATGGATAAAGAATCTTCAAACCCTCATGGAAGTTCACTCAGCGCAGGCCAAAGAGGGACCAAGTGCGCTGCATAGCACCCTATCAATGTATGGTTTGCATTGCAACACACCCTAATGAAGGCCTACCTGCGCTAATATTCTTAAAGGTAGTTTTTTGGATGTTTTCAGTGATGGAACTTCTTGGGAAGTGAGGCATTCTGATGACTAACTTCTTTAGGACATGTAACAACTGCACTAGGGTTTGATGGGACCTAATAGTATCGATCTGTAATTTGGGGTTGATGTGCCCAAATGGATCTGTAACAGTTGCCCCCTAAAGCATGAAGTCGTAAATATATATATGTCGGGTGAAACGCTTTATCACGAGGAGAGGAGGTTTCGAAATGGAAGGTGACCTGCATCAATTACAATACATATATCATGATAATTTGATTTTTCACATTATCTAGCTGAGGGAAGGCATACCCATGTTCATCTTATAAACTTTCATTACATGTACAAATGTAGTTGTCTACAGATATAGACCCATGAATGGTTGACCATGAATGTAAGGCCATTGTACATTTGATTTAGTACTCCTGAAAATATCGCAACCCGGATGGATGAAACTAGATCTGGGGTCTTAAATCTCGTTCAATATTTTGCTCAAGTACAAGTCTAACCATGTGAATATATGTTCTGAAGTCGAACATGGAAAGACATCATCTGATTACCAGCCAATGATGTAAGCCATCAACAGACGCGAGAGGAATCATTGGTAATGATAATGACCCTCAAGGTACTACAGTACATTTCGCATGGTTTGAATAAATGATTTGATGTCGAACACCATACAAATTCTTTCGGTCAAAGGTCATTGATGTCAACCTATCGCTGGAAGTGAGGAACCTGCCATTGATGTATGCAATCTTCAAGGTACTGAAGGGGTGTTTCTAAGTCAATTTCTTGGATGATGTGTTGATGTCTAGAAGAAGCAACTTCGTTGCAGGAGGGCCTTGATGTATCCCACATCTATGACATGAAACAAGGTAAATGATTTTGGATATGAGAATCGACTGATGACACAAGGTTCAGGAATGGTGGTCATGAAAATGAAGGTTTTCGGTATTGCAAAGGATGAAGTTTGAATTGAATGACTTCTCTTGAACATGTTGGCAACACTAAGATGAATTGTTAGCATTGAACCACAACAAATTAATGGATGGTATGATAGACCAATAGTGTGATAACCATCAAGCTGAATGACCCAGCCCACATAGTCACGATGATGAGGTGAAAGTGTCATGTTCAAGAGCGACTTGCTACCATAATGTTTTCTCCGCTTTTTCCCATTTTCCCCAGTCATTGCTGACCAGTGCCTCTTTATTTTTTATCAAGCTTGAGGAGGATAACATATGCTTGTTGTATAATTTCACCCTTCAGGCAAATCCGTCGCTATTTGATGCTTTAACGAGTCTAGTGAAAGTGAAACTCGGCCTTGTCTAGATGGACAAGTTTGTCGCTATTTGATGTTTTTAACGAGTTTAACGACAAAGATAACTCGGTCCTTTTCATGTTTAGGGAGTTTGAAAAGGATCGAAAAGGAAACTCCACAAGTTATTTTTCATAAGTTAATCTCTCATGTCCAAAAAAAGCATAAAATAATACAAGAGAGATATCGTTTCCAATCCTTTAACGAGATGGAAAATACAAGCGCTCGTCAATATTTTCATTTTTAAAGAGTCTGAAAAGAGCTTAAAGAAGACTCCATTTTGAGGAATGAGTAGTGTCTGGGTAGCAACTGGTTCCAGTGATGTGGGAACTTCTCAAAACATGTTGATTTACGTGAAGAGGCTGGCTAATAAGACCACTCATTGCAACTTTTCCTCAAAAAAGGGTAAAACAACCAAGTGAAAGCGTATGATCGACCAAAGAGATGGTGGTAATGGAATAAAACAACCAAGTCTCATCTGATAGAAAAGGATGATAAAATGGCAACCACAAGGGTTAAAATGGAAATTGGTTCATTTTTACTCAAGCTTGAACCATAGGGAACTATGCTTGGATTCAGTTTCATGTTTAAACAAGCTTGAAATGAAAAACTATGCTTGAATTCAGTTTCATGTTTACACAAGCTTAATACGAAAAAATATGCTTGAGATTGGTTTACATGCCCCTAGCATGATGAAAGGAAGAGTCTCTTGTAACCAGATGGAAGTCACTGCGGTGAAGCAGGACGGTTATCCAACACTTTTTGGCTTCGTCCAGATAGGGACAAAGGTGAATGGGGTGATTCCCTTCACATCACTTACAAGGAGACTGAACTTTATTATTAGGTGCATGCCGCTAAGCTTCATTACATTTACCTAAGTAGACTACTTGTGGCTATGAGGTGGATGGAATGAAGATTCGTTTACGAGATCAAGGGAAAGAATCGACTGGGATTTTACAAGATCTAATCAAAGACTCGACTTGGAACTTGGGACCTTGTTTCATTTTTTAATGAGCTTGACACAAGACAAGGAACTATGCTCAGATTCCTTGGTTTCATTTTTTTACGAGGTTGACACAAGATTAGGAACTCTCCTCATGGGAGTTGTTTCATTTTTTAATGAGGTTGACACAGTAAAAGAACTATCCTCATACTCCTTGTTTCATTTTTTAATAAGGTTGACACAAGACAAGGAAATATCCTCACATTCCTTGTTTCTTTTTTGAATGAGATTGACAGAAGACAAGGAACTATCCTCATGAACCTGTTTCATTTTTTAACGATGTTGACATAGTAAAAGAACTATCCTCATACTCCTTGTTTCACTTTTAATGAGGTTGACACAAGACAAGGAACTATCTTCACATTCCTTGGTTTCATTTTTTAATGATGTTGACATAAGACTAGGAACTATCCTCGTATTCCTTGGTTTCATTTTATAACGAGGTTGACACAAGACCAGGAACTATCCTCATATTCCTTATTTCATTTTTTAGCGAGGTTGACACAAGACAAGGAACTATCCTCGAGTTCAATCACAACTCATAAGAGGTCATGAAGGAGAGATATGGTTCCAATGCCCCTAGTACATGATATAAAACATCACTGAATTGATCATCAATTGATGTAGGTATGGAAAAGGTTGCCACATAATTAACCCGTGGTGGGGATGATACCATTGGTACAAAAGGACAAATTAGGGAAGATGGTTGACTAGGAGCCATATTTAGACTGGGAAATGAAAAGTTGGTCAACGGTGAAAATTTTGCCTTCATCCGGGAAACAAATCACTGAAAAGAGTGTTGAAACAATAACTCCCATGTCATAAATATAGTCGCACCCAAGAAGTAAATTGTAATCTAAAGGTCCTGGGACTACCATCACATTTAGATAAACGATTTTTCCTCTCAAAGTAATAGGTAACTGAGGGAGGATCTTTAATGGTTGACTGGTTCTTCTGTTAAAACCCAACAGATTCTGGGTAACAGGCACAAGTAGCAGCGAACCAAACGCTTGCCAAGTAGTTGAGGAAAGGATGCTCACCAATGCACCTTCATCTATAATAGTGCCAGATACAATCATATTACAAACTTGTACTATGATCTGGAAAGGCACATAGGAAGGAAGGCGAAATCTTGCTAATTGATTCCAATCAAAGGAAGTGACTAGGCTACTTGAAGGGGGTACCATAGAAATGGGAGAATTAACCCCTTGAGTTACGAGAAATGGAGGATTTTCCTCCTATCTTGATGGAACAAGAGGATTGCCCCCAAGCTTATTAGAATCTGAAGAAACAAAAAGAACTTGAGTGGTATCATATTCACTTTCTTCGGGAAAGGTACGATTTACTAAAGGTGAAATTGAGTCAATTGTTAGCTCAACCTATTGATTTGGGTCGGGTATAGACTCATAGGATTCACTTTCAGAGAGAGTGGTTTCGACCGACGGTTGATTTTGGTCAGTCAATTCATCAACTAGTGAAGGAATTAGGGAGAGTTTCCTGTAACTAGATGGAAGTCGCTGCGGTGAAGTAGGACAGTTATCCAACAATCTTTTGGCTTCATCCAGATAGGGACAAAGGTGAATTGGGTGACTCCCTTCACATAACCTACAAGGAAACTTAACATTGCCCTTCTCTCCATGAACTTTACTATCACTAGTTGATGGTGTGTCACCAACATGATCTCGAGAAGTTGATGACACAGGATGATGTGAACGGGAAGACCATTCTTCTAAGATTTGAGGAATATGAGGACAATTTTGAAGAAGATGGTCTCTCGCACAAAGTTTTTATGGATATCAAACTTTGTGAGGCTTGACGAATAGTTTCTCATCAGGTGTTGCATTCAAAGAAATGGTTGCTTGGTTGGCCCTCTGCTGAATTTTCTTCTTCTTCTTCTTCTTCCCTTTCTTCTTCTTCTTCTTCTTCCCTTTCTTCTTCTTCTTAGCCACCTGGTTACTAGTACCAATACTTTCACTAGGTGAAGAGGAAGAAGGGGAGGAAGAAACAACTGAGGAAGAAGGAAAAGGGTCAACTTTAGGATTAACTAGAGGTTGATTTTGTCCAGTTGGAGGTGTACTTGATTGCGGAGAAATCACAACATTTTGAACCAAGGAGGTTGAAAAAAACCATACTGGCAAGCCAATGGTATATCCTAGAAGGGACAATGTAGCCATATAAGGAGCACCAATATTTCTGAAAGGAGGAAAAGGACTAGGATTCCCATCAAAAGGAATTCCTTGATCAGTGGACTCTGGATTTGTTGCCATATGTTTCAATCTAAGATCAGCTAAGGAGTGAGCATGGAGGATGTTATCAGTGGTCAATTAAATTTATTTTAATCAAAGTACCATAACAAAAACAAAAGAGGGATGATCTAGGCAAAAGGATTACCAAGTAAATGTGGACTATAGAATACCTCCTGGCGAACCAAGAAGTACGAGCAGGCAATCTCCCTGAATGTTGTGCTTGGTGTATCACAGTGTACAAGGTGGCCAACTCAGTTACCTAAGATGGATAACAACCTAGAGTTGTCCTCCCATATATACCCAAAGGTAAGTGGAGGCCCAGTCCATATAAGTGCTATCTAATGCAAAACCGCACAATGAGAGCATTCCCATATACTTTACGTATTTTAACACCACCCTATATACCCGAAGGTACATGGACAAGCTACAATATACTTATGTACGTGGAATGAGGTATCACACTCAGGATGTATTGCAGACAAGTTAGCGACAACTTCTTTGTTTTACAATGCCAGAACATGTCTCTAGCCTAGACCTCTAAATGTTTTTCATTAGGTGACAATTCTCCTTTAGGTAAATTCAGATAAATTTTAAGTTGATCTTCTTTAGAATTTGCCTTTCAAGGTTCACCATGTGATATATATTTGCAATTCCTAAAATGCAACTAATATGGTAAGCATTCTTTCCATTCAAATTAATGATGAAAATCCTAGCTACTAGGGATAAAGCAAACAAGTACTTCTTGATCAATCAACAAAGAGCACAAACTGGATGCAACTCCCTAAACCATTCCTTTCAAGCATTCAAAAAATTTAATATGCATGATGCAAGTTTTTCTTTTAAAATCCTTTAATGCTATGATGAACAAAAAAGGAAATATTCACAATCGATCAAAAATCTCTTTTCATAAAAATGACGATTTTGCGACAATTTCTTTTCAAGGAAAGGAAGAATTTACGACACTTTCGATTTCAAGGAAATGAGGAATTACAACACTTTTGACGAAAAGACAAGCCATATGCACATATAAATCAATCGATATTTTATGAATGAAGACTTTACGATAATTTAGTTTTCGAAGGAAAAGACAACTTTACGACACTTTCTTTCGACAAAGATCAATCGACCAAAAGCTAACTTTGACTATAGACTAATAAAGACAAAGAAAACATTAAAGAAACATTAATCAATCCAATGAAAGCAGGGATGGCTAAGGAGATGAAAACCTATTTTCTGAGACAAAACATCATTGACATTCAGCAACTAATTCAAACAAGAGAAAATTGGAAAAAAAATTCATTTCCTAGATGGGAAACTGACCCTGAAGGGATCAGCGCAGGCAGCAGATAGAGATAGCATAATGAATCGCACTGAACCTATGCGGGAAGTGCACTGCAGCGCACTATTTCCTTCATCAGACTACGTTGATGATAGTAAGCAATTCTAAAGGCAATTTTTTCACAGCTTCGACTCAATTTTCAATGAAAGAGGACTGAAATCAATAAACGACCACAAGTACAATATGTAGAAATGTCTTAAGAGGCTGATGAGCTACTAAGATGGATAAAAATTTCCCTAGTGGAGTCACCAATTTGTTTTGGGAAAATTTACTGTTCTTGGACAAACACCTAACCCTCTAGATCTAGTAACAGGTCTAGAAACAACAAACAAAGTAATCTCTACCTTTTCTATAATCAATAGATAAAACAAGAGAGAAGAGAAACCTACTTGTAGTTTTCACTATCTCCTTGTCTCCCTTGACAAATCTTGTTGCTCCTTTCCATACTTAAGCCACTTGGAAAGTACCTGCACAAACACAAAAACAAAAACCCATCAAGGAAAATGATAATGATCTATTGCTTATAAATAACATGGAATCGAGAACATGATATACATATGAAAGCATTAACATATAACACAAGCATAAGGAAAAAGTCTTGAAAACTTTATTGATAAGAGGAAAGATTACAACCCATATGTGCTCGATCCAGTGACACTCTTCCAATTCAATCCCTCTTCACCTCATGACAAGCAAGACACTTCAACACTATTACAATACTTGCACTCAATTCTAATCTCATATCACCAGCATCTCCTTACAACTCAATATTTTTCATCCCCTAATCTCTTAGATGAGTGATCTTTTTATAGGTGAGTGAAGGAGGTTATGCCATCAATGGTGATAATGAATGCCTTTCTAAATTTAGAAATTAGTTCCATGGAAGAAGGGATAGGGGATTGATGTTTCCTAATTCCCTTCCTCATCCAAATTCGAACTCAAAGGTGTAGGTGGCATTGAGAAACTTCTAGAGGCTTACAATGGATAAGGAATCTTCAAACCCTCATGGAAGTTCACTCAAATTCGCTCAGCGTAGGCCAAAGAGGGACCAAGTGTGCTGCATAGCACCTTGTCAGTGTATGGTTTGCATTGCAGTGCACCCTAATGAAGGCCTACCTGTGGTGATCTTCTTAAAGGTAGTTTTTTTGGATGTTTTCAGTGATGGAACTTCTTGGGAAGTGAGGCATTCTGATGACTAACTTCTTTAGGGCATGTAACAACTACACTAGGGGTTGATGGGCCCTAATAGTATTCGATCTGTAATTTGGGGTTGATGTGCCCAAACAGATCTGTAACACCACCAATGTACTTATGCATGTTCTACCTGCTCATTTCAAGATCTTCCTTGGTAGCGATCTGTCTAAACCGATCCAAGTATTCTTCAACCTTATTCCTGCATTTGGCTTTAGTGAGTGAGTCAACTAATGGGATCTTCCTCAAGGTGGCTCTTCCTCAAATATTAACTTGTATAATTGAATGAGGAAGTAATCATGTTGGACGCAGCCCAACTTGGCTAGATTTTGGGCAGATTTTGGGAAAGACACTTGAGTTTTGTGGAGCACGCAATAGAAAAGATGTTGCAGAGTACAAAGTGGACCGTGTATTGGAGTAGCGGAGCACAACAAAGACCATGCAACAAATTCACCAAAAACCATAAGGGACTTTGTGAAGAATCCCCTCCCTTTTTGTAAAAAACATAAAATATTTTAAAAGTTGATGGTTTTGGACCATAGTCCCTTGTATTTTGGAAACCATGGTATTGAATCCATGGTATTGTAGCGATGTAATTCTTCAATGTAATAGTATATATAAGGATCAATAATAAATAAGAGGATCGTCTTAGGATCATATCATGTATTAAATGGTTGAATCTTTGTGATTGAATTTTGTGGTGAAGGAGATGCTCTATAGCAAAGTGCATAGAGGCCTAAGTCTATAGCTGAGTGCACACGTCAAGAACTATTTGTTGTAAAAATACTATATTATAAGCAACAGTTCTTATGGACGTAGTCCCACATTGGGATGAACCACGGTAAAAATTGTGTCTTCATCTGTTGATTTTCTTATTATTTGCACTTTATTTCAGTACTATGAAGTTTATGTATGTTATGTTTAAGTGATGAATGTAATTTTGTGAAGTAATATATAAGTTTGAAGTAGTTCATGAATGAGAAGTAATTTATAAGTATCCGCCATCACAAGTGACTATCCTCCTTGGTTAGTTCCCTGAAATATTGGGCCAAGTACTACTGTCAGACCCTTATGTATATTGCGATCTGTAGCACCTGACACTCCTTGAGACCATAGTTCCCTTATCTCTCTCTAGATCAAGCATCATCTTTGCCAGATCAGATCTAGCAGGTGGGGTCCTATCGTAGCTGCAACAATCAGTTTCGCCATTCAGATCTCTTAGATATTCCATTCAAATCTATCAGATCCGCCAATCAAATCTATCAGATCCACCATACAGATCTAGCTGTTTTGTTCTGTAGCAGTCACCACAATCAGATCTGCCATTTAGATCTAGCAGCAGGGGTTCGATCACTGCCACATTCCTACTCATACTCTACAATTGAGGGTTCGCCGACAGATCTGACTATTTGTGTGGCCCCCTATACCTAGGCATGATTCTCGCAGGACATTGGGCAGAATTTACTTTTCTAGGATTCGACTACTACAGTATTCCTAAGCGAGGAGTAAAACTCCTTTTGGAGTAAAAATAAAAATAAAAAATAAAAAATAAATTAGGCCAACAAGCTAAGCAAGGTGGTACCATTCACTTGTTAGCATAAAAAATTTCAGGTGTTTCCAAATTTTATTTATTTTTTTCGCAGTAATGATAAGTGCACCGGATCGGTGCATGGTACAAACTAGATCTAAATCTATGGCCAATGAGAAGATCGACACCCTTGAACAAAAGTTGGATGCATTACTGACGACGATCCAGACCATAGCTGACACAATCACAAAGGTCAAGTTGAGGGAACAATCGGAGGCATATGCTTTTAATGAAAACACTAAGGGCAAGTCTAGCCATTCTCTTCACCTCGTTGGAAACCACCAATAGTCCTAGCCGTGACCACCCAAGCTAGACATGTATAAATTTGATGGCTCTCATCCGACCACATGGCTAGCACAAATGGAGCAATATTTTACATTGAATCACATTAGAGATGATGCGACTCAACTAAGTGTGGGTAGCATGTACTTGGACAATGAAAGATGGCAATGGTGGCAGTGGCATCAACGTTGCTATGGAAGGCCCGTGACTTGGCAGATATTCGCAAAAGCCCTTACGGATTGCTTTGACCATGAATCTAATTTGTTGGGTCGTCTTACTAAGCTCCTACATACAGGAACAATGCAAGAATATATTACAACCTTTGAAGCCTTAGCCTTTCGCACAGGAGGTCTATGATATGAGTTCTACTTGGAATGTTTTGTCAGCAGTCTCAAAGAATCCATACAAGCCCAGGTCTAACTGCAACACCCAATCTCATGGTTGGATGCTTGCAAGATAGCTCATGAAGTAGAACGCATGTTAGCAGCTCAATTGACTCGTCCAAACTTCATAGCCAAGGGTCGCCCCACCCAGGCTCCAAGCACTACCCAAACACTTAAGGTTCAAAAGGTGTCACCAGTGGAAATGGCGGAAAGAAGAAAGCAAGGATTGTGCTACTACTGTGATGACAAGTGCTCCCCGGGGCATAAATGCAAGGAACCCAAATTCTTTCAAATTGATGCTACTGATCACAGTTCATCGGAGGAAGCCCCACCATTTGAGGAACCTGAGGAGGAAGATGAGGACAACTAGCTAGACAATGCACTCCTAGCTACACCTGACGAACCAGTTATCTCGCTTCATGCTTTGGTAGGGATTTCTTCTCCTCAAACTCTCAAAATCAGAGGTTTTATTAAGCATCACCCTGTAGTAGTCTTGATTGATAGTGGCGGTACGCATAAATTTATCCATCAAAGAGTCGTTGAAGTAGTGCATTGTTTTGTCAAAGCGGTCTCTAATTTCCAGGTCCAAATTGTTGATGGGGGGACAATGAAATGTGAAGGCCGCTGTGAAAATTTCAAACTTCAAATGGGGGATTATCAGTTAAAGACCCACATTTTTTCCATATGCATGGGAGGGTGTGACATTGTCTTGGGTGCTGAATGGCTCCACACACTTGGCCCAATCACAATGGATTTCCAATAGTTATATATGAGCTTTAAGCAGAACAACCACACACATACCCTCCGCGGACTCTAGGCGGGTGCTCCCTCTATCATCAGCTCACATAGGATGGAAAAATTGTTAAAAAAGGGTCACCATGGAGTTATATCCCAATTTAATGCCATCCAGGCCTTCGAACCCACTTGTCTTCATATTCATCCTTAGATGCAATAGATCTTAAACCACAATCTGCCGGTCTTTGACAAGCCTCATGAGCTTCCACCCTTGAGAGGGGAACATGATCATAGTAGTACTTTGGTCCCAGGGGCCTAACCACCAAATGCGCACCCATATAGATATCCGTTCACCCAAAATAATGAAATTGAAAAAATCATCAAGGAACTCCTGGAAGTAGGCGTCATTCGTCCTAGCATGAGTCCTTATTCATCACCTGTGGTCATGGTGCTCAAGAAAGATGGGGAATAGCGTATGTGTCTAGACTTCAGGGCCCTCAACAAGTTGATGGTCAAAGATGAATTTCCCATCCTAGTTGTCGATGATTTGCTGGATGAACTAAATGGGGCTCAATTCTTTATTAAGCTTGACCTTCGCTCGGGCTATCACCAATTTCACATGAAAGAAGTAGACATTCCAAAGACTGCTTTCCGAACTCATGAAGGCCATTATGAATTCCTGGTCATGCCATTTGGTCTTTGTAATGCCCCATCACTTTTGAGAGCCTCATGAACCACCTGCTCAAACCATATCTCAGAAAATTTGTCCTTGTTTTCTTTGATGACATCCTCATCTACAGCCACACCTTGGCCACACATATTCAGCATGTAGATCTGCTCTTGCAACTGCTCTAGAAGCATAAATTATTTGTCAAGATGTCCAAGTGCTCTTTTTTCATGGAAGAAGTTGAGGATTTGGGCCACATTGTGGGGCATGAAGGTGTCAGGGTGGACCCCAAAAGGATCCAAGCAATGCAGGATTAGCATCAACCAAAGACCTTGAAGAGCTTGAGAGGATTTTTAGGTCTCACAAGCTACTATCGCAAATTTTTCCACAATTATAGTCACATTGCTAGACCCTTCACTCACCTTCTCAAGAAAAATTCATTTCTCTGGAATGATGAAGCGCAATAGGCATTTATAGCTCTCAAACATGCCATGTGTTCCACTCCTGTATTAGCACTACCCGAATTAACCAAATCTTTTGTGATTGAATGTGATGCCTCAGGCATGGGTACTAGGGCGGTCTTAATGCAGGAAGGTCGACCCTTGGCCTTCACTAGCCAACAACTAAGTGGGACAAATCTGGGACAATCTACCTATGAGAAGGAGATGCTGGCCATATTACATGCAATAGATACCTGCCGACCATACTTATTGGGGCAGTGTTTCCAAATCCGTACAAACCAAATCCGCACAGACCATCAAAGCCTTAAATATTTTTTGGAGCAATGCCTATCCTCGCCACCACAAAATAAATGGATCGCCAAAATTTTGGGATATAATTATGAGATAATTTACAAGAAAGGGCACGAAAATGTCGTAGCAGATGCGTTATCACACCAATTTGAGGAGGAAAGCACCCTGCTCACAATCTCCCTTCCCATTCTAGAATGGATTGAAGAGGCTTCCAAGGAATGGTTTTCACATCCTTTGCTCTCCCAAATCATTAATAAATTACAGGCAGATCCAAATTCCACAGTGGGCTACTCTTGGAAGGATGAGATTCTTCGCTACAAGGACAGAGTCATGATATCACCAACATCCACCCTCAAAAGTCGCATTTTGGCAGAGTTTCACTCATCTCCCACTGTAGGCCATTCAGGCTTTCAGAAGACTTATGCTCGCGCTCAACGTTCATTCTTTTGGACAGACATGAAAAAGGACATTCTTACTTTTGTAGCTAAGTGTGACGTATGTCAATGCCACAAAGGAGAAACAATCAAATCCCTAGGCACATTACAGCCATTGCCCATCCCTGCCTCAATCTAGATGGAGGTTTCTATGGACTTCATTACGGGTCTTCCTAAGTTAGGCAAAAATTCAATCGTCATGGTGGTTGTGGATAGACTTTCTAAGTATGCTCATTTTTGCACCCTACCCCACCCTTTTACACTGAATTTGGTGGCTCAATTATTCATGGGCCAGATATTCAAATTGCATGGCATGACCACTTCCATTATGTCTGATCGTGACTCAATATTCACCAGTAACTTTTGGTAGGAACTCTTCAAGCTACAAGGTACCCAAATACAACTCAATACTTCCTATCACCCCCAAACTGATGGTTAAACTGAAGCAGTCAACAAATGTCTAGAGACCTACCTTAGGTGTTTCACATTAGAAAAGCAACATCTAGGGGTACAGTGGTTACCTCTAGCCGAATGGTGGTATAACACTAAATATCATGCCACCACAAAAATGACTCCATATGAAGCAGTTTATAGTCAACTCCCTCCTTCACCTACTTCTTATATACGCAAAATTCAGGAAGGGGATTAGGTATTTTTGAGGTTGTAACCATATAAGCAAACATCACTCAAAGACAAGGGTTGTCAGAAATTATCTCCAAAATTCTACGGATCGTATCAAGTACTTCAGTGCATCAAAGAAGTAGCCTACAAGCTAGCTTTGCCACCCACTTGTTATAGACATTTTTGTGCCTTACAGCTCTAAGCATGAAATGTCCATAAACCAAGGGATCCTAAGTCCCTAAAAGTGTTGTTCCTGGCCCTAAAGGAACAAGGTAAACAAACTACAACTTCTCCCAGAAATTCTCCACCAGAAACTGCTCAGAAACAGTCAAATCAGGATCATTTCAGCTGCTCCACTAGCTAGCTGCGTTGCATAGCACCCCAGTACACTAGCTAGGTGCATTGCAACGCACCTAAATGCACTACCAGGGTGCACTGAGCCGGAAATGACAAATGGCAGTGTCATTCCGCAAGGTGGACAGACAATGGAAGCTTCCAGAATCTTCCCCAATGACACTTGCCTCACTGAGTTCGACCAAGGATGAGTAAGAGGCTCTCAGTCTCCAAGTGGAAGCAAGAACTGACAGAGAGAGGCCACTAGTCAAATCATAAGCTGACTCATCCTCTTTGCATACATCTATATATGGATCCCTCATCCTAGAGATCTAGAGGCTGGAATTTTGTACTTTGCAGAGAATTGTTGTTGGTTTTAAGATAGAGATCATTGCATTGGGTGATTTATGCTTTGTTGGAGGTGAAGAGGGGATTCCTTTGCTAGGGGGTTGATGTTGGATCAGGAATCATCGGTTGTAACTCCTCCTGGACCTTCTTGTTATATCAATAAAACTATTTGAGTTTCCCCTACATGCTTGTGTATCAATGATGTTTTGTTATATTTGCATGTTTAGCTTAAATCTGATCCTAAGCTGTTTATGAATGTAAATCCATGTCTTTGTGTAGTTTTCCTCTTCTGTGATCTTGCAGGAACTTGGTGAAGCTGGGCAAGTAAGGGAGCAGGTAGTCGAAAGCTGTCAAAGAGGAGAGAGATTGGATCAAAGGACTAGCACAAGACACAAGTTGGTTCATCCTATTCCTCTTCGTTTATAGTTCATAAAGAAGAATACGAAAGTAGTTTTCCTTGTTTGTTGCTAAGGCACTGTCACACCTTAGTGGGATAGGGGCATTCTGAGTAGACACTTTTCCCATCAACAAAATGGCGACTCTGCTGGGGATCGTGTCTAGTTAGTTTGTTTGTGTTTCTCTTGTTGTTTGTTTCATAAACACAGAAGTAGCAATCGAACTGCATTTGCCATTATCAAATGCAAAGTAGACACCTGCTACTTCAGTCCACTCACTGGATTTGTTTATGATTTGAACAGCTGATTCACAAATGATCTGATTACCCTTTGTGATAGCTCTTAGACCTCCTTTAAATCCACCCTCTGATTGTGCATTACTGATTGCTTTTACTCGGCCAAAATCCATAGATTAAACTGCAAACCGTGACCCAGAACCCGGATAGAAGTCTCGTTTCTACCCCAGCGCAGGCTCTGTGAAGAGATTCTGCATTTCAACGCAGTTCCCGAGAGGGCTACCTACGCTGCAATTCAGTTTCTCTGTGTAACAGGTGCGCTGATCAGCCTAGCCCTGTGCAGCTAAGGTTCTTTGCTTCATTTTTCAATTTTGTCTCTAATTTTGCAGCCTGTGATCAGTGTGTATCTGTTTAAAAACCCCTTTTCTTTGCCTTAATTCCACCTCCTTTGTACAAAAAGACTGTAGATGTCCTTTGTGTGTTTGTTACATCATTTACAGTTTTCCATTGAAAAGGTAGAATAGTCATACTGTCGTCCTTGGATTTAGATCTGTCGTAAGTGTCGATTTTGATATTAGGAGAAAGTTAATTTGTTGTTGACAGTCGATTATGCTTTTACTTTTACCTTTGGTTTGAATTTGTCACTTTCTAGTGTCGAAACAAGTGTTTATTTCAAAATCATAAAGTGCCGTAATCTTCTCTACCTTTTGATTTCGAAAAGAAGCTTGTTTGTGTTTGTTTCTTGAAAGCAAATTCAGATTTGTACATCAACTTTCTTTTTAGGCATCAATATTAAGAAAGTGAAAACAAATAGATGCATATGTGCATTTGCATATTGATAGTCTGTTTGGCTTGATTTAGGAAAAGTGCATTTACAGTGTGCTCTTTGCTCTTTGAGAAAAGATTGTGTCTTTCTTTTCCCCTTGTAGCTAGGATTTTCATTGCTGAAAAGAGATAAAAGCTTGCTTATCATATTTAGATTGCATTTTAGGAATTACATCTACATCTCGTGGTGATCCCAAAAGGCAAAATTATAAGAAAGATCAACTTAAAATAAATTGAATGAATCTAACAATGCATTGGAACTTAACGCACAACATTTAGAGGTCTAGGCTAGAGACGTATTCCGGCGTCGTAAAGCCTGGTAACTATTGTCCTCACTGATGGTTGGGTGATTCCTCCACTTTGAGACGATAAGTGCCAGTACAGACTTGTGCTCCCACGTACCGTCGAGTATATATTGGGAGACCCCTATAGGCTTAAAACCTTTTATCCATAGGAAGCCGTGTCGGCCGCCCTACTGATCGCAATGCACCGAACACAACATTCGGGAATATTGACTGCCGTACCGTAAAAATTATTCTACAGTTTTGCGATTGGTTTGGTACTCCCTCTACCTAGATCTCCAGAGTAGTCCCTTTTGTTCCTTTTCAGACTCCTTAACAGAAAAGGTCCATCTGAGCACTTGTCACTTCAGGCTCATTAAAAATCGAAGGAGACTAGAGTCATCTTTTGTTTTTTCTCGACTCTTTAAAAATGAAAAAACAAGTTGTGTCAAAGCATCCTAAAATTTATTTTAAACAGAATATTCATACCCTTTTCCTACGTTGATCTTAGGTTGAGAAAATGGAGTCTACCAACCAAGGAATTCCCCTTGGTGGAAATCCTAGTCCCTTCTCCTCTTGGGGAGATGTTGGTGCACCCCATATGGCCACAGTGTCGCTTCCAGGACTGACAATTGGCTTGCCAATCTGGCTCTTCTCAACCAATGTCGTTTAGAACACCACTATTCCTGAACAATCGAATCAGCAATTAGACGAGTCCAGAGTTTCCCACCAACCTTCTACTTCCTCTAATTCTTCCTCTCCCCCTTCCTCTTCGCTTGATGGGGCGGGCAAAGCCAAAAGTCAAGTTCCTAAAGAGAAGAAGGAGAAGAAGAAGAAGGAGCCAAAGGCAAATGGGGAAAAATGAGTGTCGTCTAATGAAAATCCACACACTGCACCGACCAGGCCTAAATCGCCATGTGTCATTTGCAAAGGAGACCACTTTCACAGAGATTGTCCTTGCATCCCTCGGATACTAAGGGACTGGTCTCCTCATTTGCACAATCCGGTGTCATCAACCTCTGATGATCATGTTGAAAGCACACCGTCAACTAGCGAAAGTGAAGCCCCAGGACAAAAAGGGAAAGCTAGATTTCCCTGTAAACTGTGCAAAGGCAATCATGCCATCCACCGTTGTCCCTTCTTAGACGAAGCGAAAAGAGTTTTGGATGATCGTCCGGTTTCACCGTTACGACTTCCTCCTGGATATAAAAAACTCTTGCCGAGTCCATCGCTAGTTGAGAATCCAGCTGGCCCGCTCAATTGGTCGGCTGAAGCGCCTATCATCGAAGATAAACCATCTGAATCCATACCAGACAAAAGTCAAAAGGTTGAGGCGGTAGTTGACTCGGTCTTTCCTTCAGAGGTTTTATCTTCGGATGATACAGTCACTGAAGAGAACAAGGATGACACCGTCCAAATTCTCTTCATCAACACAGACTCCGACGAACATGGGGGCAATCTACCCATTCCCTTACCGCAGGAGGGAAGTTCGTCAGAGCCATACCCGGCCGTCTACTCGGTCCCACCTCCAAGCAACCTAGTTGTCTCCTTCGACTGGAATCAACTAGGCAGACCCCGTTTACCAGCAAGCATACCATTCCGAATTATCGTTCAAATATATAGAATGGTCATGGCTGGTACCATCATAGATGAGGGGGCTTCTGTGAGTATCCTTTCCTCTATTGCTTGGAAAGCGCTTGGTTCGCCATCGCTGTTGCCTGAGATGAGAAATCTGACAGGCTTTGATAAAGGAACCAGTCGACCTTTAGGGATCCTTCCCAATGTGCCCATAACATTGAGAGGGAAGACAGTTCAAATGAACGTAATGGTAATTCAAGGACCCTTGGATTATAACCTACTCCTTGGATGAGACTATATTTATTGCATGGGAGCCATCGTCTCCTCACTCTTTAGAGTAATGTGTTTTCCGCACGAAGGAAGAGTGGTCAAGCTCGTGGACCAGCTTTCATTCCCCGGATCACGCATCGCAAATAGTCATATACCATCCCTGAATGGTCTCTTCACGCAAGAAATGTCTCAATCTCCAGTTCGTCCTCCCGATGAGCGCGAGTAATTCGGAGGGATATGACTGAAACCCAGGGGGCATGCGTCCTGGTCTACTTCGGCAGGAAAACTTCGGGTATAGGGTAGGTTTCCGTGGGAGAATATGACTAGTCTGTACCCCGTCCGTCGGTGGAAAAGGGGTTATTCTAGAACAAGATTCTTTTGTCAAAGTTATGTGAGTTGACAGAACTGAGTCAATCACCTTTGTTTATCTCGGTAGACATCGCCGAAGAAGTGTTTTGTTTGCACCGCGAATTGAGCAATCTTTGGGTAACCTGTAAGAGGTAGGCCTCTCCTGATAGAACAAATGTTTTGTCTGCAAATTGAGGGGTAACCTTGAAACCATATTTTATACCTGGGGGCATGCAAACCTTTTGGAGTGCAAGCGAGGGGCGGCTATTTATTTTTTTAAATTTTTAGGACCTCTAACCCTTTAAACTCGTAGGATTAGTCATCACCTAACTTGCATAAAGAAAGGATGTGGGGCAAAAATCTAAAAGTTGTCGTTTTATATGAGACATTCTTATCATATGACTGGATTAATCGAGCAGTTTTAGCACATAGTTCAAGCTCGTTAAAAAATAAACATAAGACATGAGCAAGTGTTTCCACCCGCATTTAAGCTCATTAAAAAATGAACTATTCTCCGGTAAATAACCACCGTGAATAAAGCATTTCAGCCATTAAAGCCTTGGTCGTGTTTACATCGTCACCTCCACTTTTCATTGGCCGATCATTCACCTCCATTTGATTGTTTACCCATTTTAAGGAACAACTGCGAAGAGTGATTTCACTACCCATCCTTGTAACACTGCCATGATTGGAAAATTCCAACCATTACCTGGAATCAGCTGCTACCCATTTTATCACTCGTTCCTCAAAAGACGAGTCTTCTTTAAGCTCTTTTCAACTGACTTGTAAAATGTGAAAAGATTGCCGAGTTTTGGCCTTCCAGCTCGTTAAAGCGACCGGAAGTGCTATCCCTCCTCTAGATTTTAATCTTTTTGGCCCTGAGGGATTATTGCACAAAAAGATCGAGCGCTTGTTTTGTTCGGCTCATTAAAACTATCGAAAATTCATCCCTTCTGTATTGTTTTATACTTTTTCGGACTTAAGGGATTAGATGACGAAAAAGGAACTTCGGAGTTACCTTTACGTACCTTTTCAGACACTCTAAAAATGAGAAGGACCGAGTTATCTTTGTCGTTAAACTCGTTAAAAAGATTAATAGTGACAAACTTGTCTTTAGATGAGAATGAGTTTCACTATCGCTAGGCTCGTTAAAACATAGCGATGGGTTTGCCCGAAGGGCAAATTATAGAACAAGCATATGTTATCCTCCTCAAGCTTGACAAAAATAAAGAGGTACTGGTCAGCAATGACTGGGGAAAAGTTGGGAAGAAACTCAAAGAATCTTTATTAGTAGCAAGTCACTCTTGAACATGACACTTCCACTCCGTGCCTAAGTCGGGTTGGGTTGTTTCATTCACCGGTCACATCACCATGGTCACGCCATACCATCCACATTTGGGGTAAATGCTACCAATCCATCACATAAGTGTCGCCGACATGTTCAAGAGAAGTCATCCAGAGAAGTCACCCGTGTCCCATCCACTACCATACATTATACTTCATTCCTTCATGACCGCCATCCTGAACCATATATCATCAGATCATTTTCACCTCCATCAAAATCATTTGCTCCGTTCCGTGTCATTGATGTGGGATTCATCAAGGCCCTCCTTTGACGGATCGCTTCTTGTCGACATCAGCTCATTATCCAAGAAGTTGATCTAGGAACACCCCATTCAGTACTTTGAAGCTTGCATGCCTCAATGGCAAGTTTCTCACTTCCGGCGACAGGTATACGTCAATGACCTTTGACCGAAAGATTTTGCGTGGTGTTCGACGCCAAGTCCTTTATTCACACCACGTGAATTGTACTGAAGTACCTTGAGGGTCATCATCATTATCAGTGATTCCTCTCGTGCTTGTTAATAGTTTACATCATCGACTGGTAATCAAGCGATGTCTTTCCATGTTCGACTTCAAAACATTTTTCACATGGATTGACTTGTACTTCGAGTGAAGATCGGACGAGATTGAAGACCCCGGATCTAGTTTCATCCATCCGGGCTGCGATATATATTCAGGAAAAATAAAAACATTGGCATGTACAGCATTGCAGCACAGATAATCATCCTACGAAAAGGATGATGACTTCATCAGAATCATCAGTCTACCATCAGACGATTGTCTGTCCTGTGTACATAAAAAATGAATTTATAAAGTTGAGCATGGGAATGCCTGCCTTAGATAGATCATGAAAACAGTATGAAGATAATGTATTGTATTGTATCTTATTACAGGTCTCCTCCCAGCATTGAAAGAACTTCGGATCCTCCTAATAAAGAATTTCACCTGATAAACAGCCTCATACTTTAGGGGGCAACTGTTATACACATTTTTGTGCCTTACAGCTTTAAGCATGAAATGTCCATAAACCAAGGGATCTTAAGTCCCTAAAAGTGTTGTTCCTACCCCTAAAGGAACAAGGTCAACAAACTACAGCTTCTCCCAGAAGTTCTCCACCAGAAACTGCTCAAAAACAGTCAAATCAGGATCATTTCAGCTACTCCACTAGCTAGCTGCGTTGCATAGCACCCCAGTACACTAGCTAGGTGCGTTGCAACACACCTAAATGCACTACCAGGGTGCACTGAGCAGGAAATGACAAATGGCAGTGTCATTCCACGAGGTGGACAGACAATGGAAGCTTCCAGAATCTTCCCCAATGACACTTGCCTCAGTGAGTTCGAGCAAGGATGAGTAAGAGGCTCTCAGTCTCCAAGTGGAAGAAAGAACTGACAGAGAGAGGCCACTAGTCAAATCATAAGCTGACTCATCCTCTTTGCATACATCTATATATGGATCCCTCATCCTAGAGATCCAGAGGCTGGAATTTTGTACTTTGCAGAGAATTGCTGTTGGTTTTAAGATAGAGATCAGTGCATTGGGTGATTTATGCTTTGTTGGAGGTGAAGAGGGGATTCCTTTGCTGTGGGGTTGATGCTGGATCAGGAATAGGGAAATGACAAATGGCAGTGTCATTCCACGAGGTGGATAGACAATGGAAGCTTCCAGAATCTTCCCCAATGACACTTGCCTCAGTGAGTTCGAGCAAGGATGAGTAAGAGGCTCTCAGTCTCCAAGTGGAAGAAAGAACTGACAGAGAGAGGCCACTAGTCAAATAATAAGCTAACTCATCCTCTTTGCATACATCTATATATGGATCCCTCATCCTAGAGATCTAGAGGCTGGAATTTTGTACTTTGCAGAGAATTGCTGTTGGTTTTAAGATAGAGATCAGTGCATTGGGTGATTTATGCTTTGTTGGAGGTGAAGAGGGGATTCCTTTGCTGTGGGGTTGATGCTGGATCAGGAATCATCGGTTGTAACTCCTGCTGGACCTTCTTGTTATATCAATAAAACTATTTGAGTTTCTCCTACATGCTTGTGTATCAATGATGTTTTGTTATATTTGCATGTTTAGCTTAAATCTGATTCTAAGCTGTTTATGAATGTAAATCCATGTCTTTGTGTAGTTTTCCTCTTCTGTGATCTTGCAGGAACTTGGTGAAGCTGGGCAAGTAAGGGAGCAGGTAGCTGGAAGCTGTCAAAGAGGAGAGAGATTGGATCAAAGGACTAGCGCAAGACACAGGTTGGTTCATCCTATTCCTCTTCGTTTACAGCTCATAAAGAAGAATACGAAAGTAGTTTTCCTCGTTTGTTGCTAAGGCACTGTCACACCTTAGTGGGATAGGGGCGTTCTGAGTAGACACTTTTCCCGTCAACACCACTACCAAAATCCATCCAGTCTTCCAAGTCTCATGCCTCAAGAAAGTGATTGGGAACCATTGCCGAATTCAAATCAGTCTACCAAAATTGGATGAAGAAGGTTCAATCTAGCTCCAACTTGAACGGGTTCTTGACACGCGAGAATGGCACCTGCACGGCCACACTATCAAGGAAGTTCTCGTCAAGTGGAAAGACACCTCTCCGGAAGATGTGACCTGGGTCCAGCCACTGTCCTTCAGCAGTTTCCACAGCTTCAGCCATGAGGAAAAGGCTATTTTTATGGGGGAGGGCATGTTAGGGTCCAACCCTAACCCCCTTATTTATGTAATAGGTTCAAGTCTGTTGAAGCCCCGAAAATCGGGTCGACAACAAGGGGGATACCCACCCGGTCCGGACCTTGGTTGGCAGCTCCTTATCCGTTTGGTGTAGCGGGTCCGACTGGGGATAATGGGACTAGTTTCCCAATCTAAGGGTGTGTGTGTGTGCAGAGTTGGATGATGCTGATCTAAGGGTTCTAATCTAAGCTACTTTAATCTAATTCTATGCTATTGTAATCTAATGAAAACAGCACATCTAATCTATGCTAACCCAGGATGTATTTCTTCTATTATGCGATCTAAAGAGATTTCAAATAATCACTGGTAATAAAGATCATTCAGCTATCATAAGAATGGAAATCAATTAAGATGAACCACTTTGCATAAAAAGTTAGGTAAAATAGTTGTGAACAGCATATCGCATAATAAGTTATTCATATATCAAACATAAATAAATGACTCCACCATACAAAAGTGCCAAATGGTGACTCAAACATTCATGCAATAACATATAAACAACTAAAAACTGTATATCACTTTAAGAATATAAGCAGAAATGGTCAATATAAGCAGAAATGGTCAAGATAAAAGTACCATTTATGACTGGTCCTACTTATAAGCTTCAAGCAACAATGATTTATCTCTCCTTGTTCTAATATCTACCAAGAGTACAGAAGTGCAACATCAGTAGCAAATATCAAATGCAAACATTAATAAAACTTGATCCATTCATTCATCAAAACCTCCTCTGAGGGTGCAAAAGTGCATGTTCTGAGGACAAGTTTTTGACAAATTTCTGGACCCTTCTCTAAATGCCTGAGAAGGGTTTAAATACTGCTAACTAAATAACTTAATTACATAAATTTAGGATATGGTTTAAATGACCGCCCTTTATCTAAGCAAACTTATTTCTAAAAATTGAATCTAATTTCTAACTATTTCTGCATTTGCTCCAAATTGTTGCGAGCATGCAACATTTGCCTGGGAAGAGTCGGCTGGTTGTCTTCTGCTTTTGCTTGGGCTACGAAAATAGAAATGGCAAGTGATGGCACCACTTTTTAGTAAACTAGAAGATATTTTTGGGAATCATCTTCTGGCTGGGCGAATTTACTGCGTATATACTTGGTAACAACCCAAATTCCTCTTAAATTGCCTCTGCTTTTGCTATCTCGGTTTCCAGACTCGTGGATGACTAAGCAAGTTAGGGACTTTGCTTTCTGAAAAATTTTCTTAGCGATGCGTGATTAGCGCCTAGCGCTAATCGCGCATCAAAAACTGCCTCTGTTCTTTGATCCGGCCTTTCTGGTGCGTTTTCCGCCTTTAGCGCTTTTTCCTTTACCGGGCATAAGCTTCAGAATTTTGTAAACATGCTGCTTTTGTGAGCTTTTGACCTTGAGTGTCGAATCACCTATTGATATCAGCATCTGTTCAATAATACTCTGAAATCTGCGTTTCTGTTGCATGCGATATCTGTTTATGAGGGCATCTCTTCTCTGTTCTTCGAGCATTGACGCTTTCCCTTTTTCCTTAGATGTTTCCTGCACATTGCTTCATGTTGTTTCCTGTTTTTTATTCCTGCAGTTCACGCAAAGGAAAAGAGTAGTGATAATAAATTTTGACACGAAAGCTTTAAGCTCTACGAATGTATAAAATCATGACACCCACAGTGAACTGACTCTTCGAAAAACACAAAACTATCCTTCATGAATACTTTGGCGTACATTCATTAATTTCCTTTAAGCGCGCACCCAATTTTTGGTTTAGGGACAGCTTTTCTTGAATGTTGAGCCAAGGAAATTTTGAGATGGGTGATTTCTGCGACTCGCATTGCATCATCGCGGATCGCATTATCAAGATGTGTCATCGCAGAGTTTCCTGATCAGTTTAGCGCAAAATCGCGCAGATCACAGCATCGCAAGATCACAGATCGCATTTATCGCAAGATCGCATTTATCGCAAGATCGCATTTATCGCAGATCGCATTTATCGCAAGATCACATTTATCGTTGCAATTTGTTAAGTTATTGTGTGTTGTTTATGCGATGTTGCGATATGCAATGTCGCATATCGGCCATCGGAGATTTCTTAAGATTTTCATTTATGGGCGCTTCTTAATGTATGCGATGCGATGAATTTCGCGTCGCTTCTTCGCAGTTTTTTATTGTGCTCATAAAGAAATGTTTCACTCTTCTCCGTGCGATGTATTTTTTGAGGAGTATAATACAAAAAAATTTATAAAATTTTTTGAATTTTTTACTAAGGGTCCCCACTTCTTTAGTGTTATTGCTAATACTAAAGAAGGAGGGGGGTTGTTAGTGGTCACAACAGAGTCATAGTTATAGTTAAGTAAAGAGTTAATAAAGCCCATATTAATAATTGTAAGTGGTTGACCCACATTTAAAGAAGGGACCATAGATAGTTGCAAATGGGCCATGGTATTAGATAGATGGTATTAATAAAAACCATGGTATTGACCCATGGTATTGCATGTATGAATCCTATATAAAGGATAGAGACTCCCTTCGAGGAGCATCATGTCTTATTTTGTAATTGAGCCCAACTCTATTGGAGGTTGCCCCCTCGAAGAGGCAAGTGAACATTGCTTTCCTTTTTGAATAATAAAATACATGTTGTTATTTCTTATTGTTCTGTGTTCTGGGTATATTTCTTCACATATTTAGTATTCTGGTATCTTCTCGCAGGTGAAGAGCATAACAAACCAATGGTGCATGGTCCTGATCACGTGAAGTGATATTTCCAATGCAGCCACCAGTGCATTGGTTGACCCATATTGGTGAAGGCTTGGTCTGCAAGCAACCTGGTTGGGCAGACCAGTGGAGAAGAAAGATATAACGATGAAGACAAACACACTTCATGTTTAAAAGTGTCCATGGGACATAAGTGAGTGCAAGTACATGGTATTTGGTCTGTGGAATTGTCATGGTGTTGTGCGACACTGCGTGCAGCTTTGAAGCATACACATACTTTGACTGTGACATGTAAGCAAATGGAAGAAACAGAGACAATTTACATCATGCATATGTGCTTGCAATGTAAGATTCCTCTAATGCATGAGTGGTGGGATCATGCAGTTTGAGTGGAGGAAGCATGATCTGCATGTGAGATTGATCTTCAATGCATACTGATGAGTGATGACAAGCCTCAAGTTATTGTAAAATTTCCTGATTGGATGTGAAACCAACCTCAGGACAGTGAAGTCCTAACATAACCATCAGCTTGAGCTGAAGTGCCTCGATAGTCTAGGGAGTTTCGAATTCATTGTGAGATAGATCATCATAAATAGGTGGCTTCAAAAAATCAATTTTGATAGAATCATGATCATGATCGAATATGGGAATAAATGGATCACGACAGCCGCGATCAAAAAAATAAATGATTTCATTGGCATCCTCATGATCTGATAAATCAAATAGAGGGGTATATGAGAAGAGGACAAATTCATCTTCTGTGTTTCTGGAAAAGGTAGATGAAAGATCAAGTGGATTTTCAATGAATAACTTATCCTCTCCATTGTATGATGATGGACTAACATCTGGTGTATCCTTTGCGTGATCAACAATGGGTGCATCCTTAGATGAAGATACACATGCAAAATCATGGATGGAAGGTTCACCAAAGATGTCAAGTAAGAACAGTGGGGGCTCGGACAGAAGGGAGTCATCCTCCAACAAGTGTTGATGCTCAAGCTCCCAGTCATACTCTTCATGAATGACAGTGCATGTTGGTTGTGCAACACCAACTCCGTTGATGGCTTGATCCTCGTTCACAACAAATGTAGAGTCTAGAATGGAAGAACACAAGACATTATCATCCAGAGCATGGAAAATTTTAGGGGTGAATTAAGGGTTTTATATTTTTATTGGGAAAATATTGTATCACAGTACATTGTTACAAATCGCCTCAAATTTATTTTATAAAAAAGTTAGGTATGGAAGTTAGCCCACCTTATTTTAAGGGAGAGAGTAAAAAAAAGTAAATTTAGCCCTTGAAATTAGGAGTTACAACCTTCCATTCGCCCTAATTTTCAAGAATAGGTATTTATGATAGTTATTTCACCCTCCACATTCAGTGTAAAAAAGGTGTTTTTCTTTCATTTTCCCATATTTCATGTAATTGGGGTTAATTTCGAGAGAATGACCTTATTTTTTGGAACAAATGGTCACAAAAGGATAATTCATTTTATTTAAAAATTCAAGTCTCTTATTTTCATGTTTATTTAAAGATTGAATAATGTTCTTTCCATATTCCAAGTTTGCATCTATTTATTCATAATCATATAAAGAATAATGGAAAACATTTTTTAATATTTACTCCATAAGTCACCTTATATTTAAGTGTAAATAAATAAAAATATAAATAAAGTGGAGTGTGGTAAATAAATAATTATACTTACTCCAAAGATATGGTAAATAAATATAAATATAGATAAACTAGAGGTATGGTAAATAAATAAAACCTATTTTTATATTTAGTCCATAACCCTCTTTCTATTTAAGAAGGCTCAAAAAAGAGGCTTTATTTAAGTGAATCCTATGGGCCAAATACCATATTTATAAAATAGGTATGGTAAATAAATAAAACATATTTTTATATTTACTCCAGAAGTCACATTATATTTAAGAACACTAAAAAACGTGTTATATTTAGGTGAAGCCTATGGGCCAAATACCATGGACCAAATTATTATTAATACCATGCAAAAAAAAATTATTAAACCTAATATTAGTATTAATAAAAAAAATATGGCACATGGTATTGACCCATGGTATTCACGTGGAATGTAGGTTATTTAAAGGGGGGAATTAAACTAGCATAGATCCATATTTAGTCTGGATCTACTCAGCCCGGGAGGGATCAAATATTGTGATATGCAAACTAGCATAGATTGAAAAAATATTTGATCCTCAAGCTTAGTAGATCAAGGGTAAAAATGGATCTTGTAATTTAATGTCACTTAAACATTTTAATTTGGTTAAAATAAAAAAATAAAACAAAAATCAATTATTAATTTTTATAAATTAGTGATAGTGGTTTTTAAGCTCTAGGTTTATGATAACCCATGGTATTGACCCATGGTAATATCATGGTATTCATGTGAGCATAGACTATTTAAAGGAGAAATTCTATCAGCTTAGATCCATCTTAATTCTGGGTCTACCAAGTGATGTGAGGGATAAATAGATTTCATCCCTCCAAGAGTGGTAGAAGTGGAGTTAAGATGGATATAGGTTGGTTTTTATGATAATGAAAATATTAAATGGACTTAGGAAATTATATTATAAAAAACATCGTAAGGTGAATAGTTAAAGCCACATTTAGTCACTTCACAAAATTTAGTAAAAAATACCAATATCTCCATTAATATTGATTTTTCTGATTTAACAAAAAAAAACAAAACAATGAAATCTTATCACTCTTTCCACATCACCCACATCACCCTCGCAGAAGAGAGATAGTCAATGCCCAGATTTCCCACCATTTTTCAAATGTTCTCAGTATGATATATTCATGAAAAAGTTAAGGTACTGATGTTGGATTAGTTGTTTGAAAAATATGTTGGTTTGTACAACCTTTCATCTTCTCTGTTATTCTTAATTTGTCATAATGATCTATAGGGGTTGGGCCGGTGCTTGAAAAATATGTTGGTTTGTACAACCTTTTATCTTCTCTGTTTTTCTTAATTTGTCGTAATGATCTATAGGGGTTGGGCTAGTGCACCATATGGGGTTGGGCCAGTGCACCATATTGTCCTAAAAGGTGGATATTGTGCACCAAAAAGGAAATTAATCCACATGTTACAACATTGTTAAAAAATGCAAGACGTATGAAGGTAGTGAATTATGATAATAAGCAATTTAGATTGGGAGAGACGTAATTAAATTTTATTATTTAATTGAATATTTCCAATTAAAATAATAATAAATCTATATGTATATATATTAATATATTGATTGGAAGGCTTCTAACAATGGTCACTTCTTTCCATTAGATCCCCTTCAAGCCTTTGGGATGCCTACTACTTTCTTATATTATATAGTTGGGGCTTGCTACTTGTTGGCGTGTTGGGGTAAACAAAATGTGTTTTTTTTTTTATCTCGTAGTTGGAGTCTATGGAATAAGAAAGAAATTTGATAGCTTGACAAAAGTAGCACAAAATATGTTTTTTTTTTTATCTCGTAGTTGGACTCTATGGACTAAGAAAACGATTTGATAGCTTGACAAAAGTGGTAGAAAAAAGATTAATCTCTCCTACCTTGATAGAACTAGTGGTCAAGATCAACACCCACAAGAACTTTGTTGTGGAATATTATCAAAAATAATAGAAGGATATGAAAGAGTGTACAGTGAGAACCTTGACAAACATGGCCACTGAAACTTGCAACATTGTTTGTAGGAAGAGAAAATTATGTTTCTTTTTTCCAAACATATATGTTAGTATATTACAATTTAATGAATATGTTTTCCTATTATCATATATGGTTTCATACTTTAACAAAACATTATCCAAGACTTCACTTTTTATTATTCAGTGAAAGATTTGCCAAGATCTTACAAGATTTTATAATTCAATGATAGATTCGCCATGACTTTACAAGATAATACAATCCGGTGAGAGATTCGCCAAAAAACTTATATATACATATTATACTATTAATAAAATCGCCTCCCATTTTTCCTATGTATCATGGGGATTCGCCCATTTATTATACATATAAATTTAGGGTGGTTCTTAAAATTTTCCCTGATCCAGAGGAACAACTAAGTACGAAGACGGATGTTGTGGTACAAAATGCATATGACAACTCGATGGAATCACAACCAAATCTACGTGAAAATTAAGCATAGTGATGTTGGGAGGATGTGACAGTTGAACAGATGTGTGATCATGATATCCGCATCACTCTGCAGTGGTGGAATTGTTTGATGATGGGACGGCAGATAGTCACTTGTGAAAGTGACCATATCCATCTGTGATTGTGTAGCTCCATCACTAAAGAATACTAATTGAGGCTTGAGTTCAAACTTCTTCTTGGGATAAGAAGATTTCGTAAGACAATACTCGAATTGGTCCCAATGACAGAAAAATTTCATCTAGCTCTTTGGAGCTTGAAACTACAAATCACAGAAGCACTGCCACAAATCCATAGGTAATTCATGCGGAGCCTTCCGTTGTTGTAATAAGTTTTGGTCAATATGTTCTGGATCAAAATGATATAAAGTATCTTCAATGAGATCATAGAAGTGCTCAAGTGAGTGCACGTTGTCAGCTGGTAGGTTGTACAACCACCGATGTGGAGATTCATGAAATGTGTATGCAAGCAGTAGACTGGCATATTCGTCAAAACATCCATCTTCCTCATGAAGCATGGAAAGGAAGTCATGTAAGAACTTAGGCCAGGCCACTTCGCCTTCAACATCATACGTGTATGTTGAAAAGAGATTGAAAAATTCCCTCGTGATGGTAACATATTCGGTATGCGAAAAAAATCGTCAGGGAAGGAAAGTGCAAGACTCAATGATAGATATGAAACGATTCAAAATAGGATGAGAGGACACATCTTGTCATCTGGCCCTTCTTCTAGTGCGAGAAATATTGAAGGTGTTGGACCCGCCAACATGTCAAGGCATCTCCTTGGTAAGAAGTCCCAATTAGACCTCAAACCATTTGGTGTAGAAGTCCTAGTAGTGGGTCATACGATAATGCCTTGACTACGATTTCGCACAGAAGCAAGTAAGATGTCCCTGTTGGTGGCAAGGGTGTCATAGCTGAGACAAGACAAAGAAGGTGCATGAACGATTCTAACACATAGAGAGTGGGGTGAGTGTGCCCCTTGGAAACCTGTGATAGCACGTGGCTTGGAAGGGAACACACAAGCAAAGATGCATCACAAAGTGGAAAGCAAGTTAGCTAAAAATCCAAAGTGATGGTTAAACCAATCAACACATTTTAGTAAGATTCATACATACTTATACAGAATAGTCCATACATTCATGCATAAGCAAAAAGATACATATACCATTTAGAGTAAATAAGATAGCTGGAATACAATATGAGATATGCATGAAACATGCTGGATCTATTATATTAAGAAGTGTAAGTTCCAATCATACAATACATCCATGTCCAACCACTAGTTCTGATAGCGAAACGTTACAACCACAACTGCCTACTCCTCCAAAGAGATATACTAGATCTGCGCAGTGGAGAAGCCAAGGCATGTTAGATTATTGTCCAAGCTTTCTCTAAGATACTCCTATCAAAGCTTAGCTGACCAAAAGCCTATATAATGAGTTATGAGGGACTATTTATAGCAAAGGGTGGGGTGGCCTATGATATTCCCCTTTGTGACAGTTCATCTACCCTCATGACTCTTCATCTACTCTATGAATGTTACATCCAATTATCAACACTTAAACTTACACTTGACAAGACGTTACATTACAATGCACATGTACCCATGTGAGACAAAATGGCTTGAGCAAGCCATGCAAGACATCACTATGACTCGGAAAACTTTTGGAAGACCATCTCTTTGACATCCTCATGATGATCGATAGTAGCAAACCGATGCCAAGCTTGGTAGTACATGATGGTGTCCATGGACTCCCAGGTGACATATTTCTAGAACTCGATTCTTGCCTCCATAGCATCGGGTACACTTCTCGGTCTCCTCTATCCAACTCGTCTGATAGCATGCACATCATTGTCTTTAGTGCAGTTGGACCAGCAACATACTTGGGCATAGTGTCTGCACTAATTGAGAATTTGGACTAGTGGCTATGTGCATCAACTCATCAAAGTATGAGCAAGCTCTAGTCGGACCTATGCCTTTGTCTTCGCTTGGGTGAGAGTACCAATAGATGGGATTACATGTGCATGCAATGTTGAGTCAAATTATATTGCATAATTTGAGAAACATAAATTATCAACTCAAGAAGGTAAACTGATGAGGTATAAGCAAAGTATATGTAGGCGAAATACTTAGAAGTGTTAAATCTCTAACTACTGAATCCCATAAACCATTGCAAGCCTCTCTTGAGCGATCAATTTGTCGCAAAGGTTATAGAGTGGATTCACTCCCTCTACAACTCATGATCTTTCTGTTGGTGATTTTGAAAGAATATATGAAAACCACGCTTCAGCAATCTCAGAAATGGAAACAATCAAGATTCAATCTAAGATGGCCACCATAAATAGAAATTTAACCATTCATCTAGGTGCTACTAATTATAAATGACACATTGGTTATTTAATGATCTTATTGTTGTAATCAAAAGTAAAGCATGATAAAATAAACCTAAAACATAAATAAATTAGAAAATAATTATACATGGGTGTTGTGAGTGAAAGGGGGCCCTTCCCTTGCTCAGAACCCCTCTAAACACAAGAGAAGTTGCTCAGAAAAATGGGCAGAACATGCAACTTGTAATAAAATATGAAAATGTTAAGTTACAGCACAGGCTTGAAGCCACACAACAGTATAAATCTAAACACAACCCTCTCTCCCCCTCGCTCCCATATTCTTACTATTTTTATACAAAGGACCAAGACCAAAAGTGGCTAGTAGTAACAAGAATATGCTAAATAAGGTTTCAGTCAAACAGAAAGAACAACATCAAATGATCTAAGTTGGAATAGATACAATCTATGACTAGAAGAATACATTGGATAGCATATCATTTCAGGAGCACATCCATTGTAGAGCGGTTGCATCCAAGTAGATCGGAGCTTTAGGCATGGTCAAAAGGGAAAATAAAAAATGTTGATAGGATAGAAACCATGTGGATCGAAATCCCTTTTCAACCCATTTCTTAGTTTAGCTGGAACATGATGCATCATGCCAAATCTCAGATTTTGCTGTAGGGATTCTGGGCAGTTACGTGCAGTTGCAGTTTCTGCAGGAAATCCGGGCCTCTGCAAGAAATCTGATTGCTACAGAAAATCTGGAACTTGGCGTTTTGGTGCAAAATTGTTCCTGTTGCTGCGTGGAATGATCTTGCACATGGGCTTGGAGTTAGTTGGAGAGTAATAAAGTGAACTAATAGTTTAGCTAGAGAATAATTAAATATTAAAGACAAAATGATGTTTTTAATAATAAATCCACATACCTTTAATCTAATGGCAAACTTTAGGCAAAACATAGGAAAATGAGTAGAAAATAGATAGGTAGGACAGAAAATAGGTTCAAAAGTGGTGAGAATGTGATTCAAAAAAATGGCCAAAAACAGGTCAAGTCACAACCCAACATGCTCCACAACATCCATACTCTTGAATACATGTGCATGGGAAGCCTGTAGACTAGTGATGAGCTGCGGGAGCTCATCATAGTTCCGGATCTAACTCTAGATGCGTGCCTTCAGCTCAACCACTTTGGCCTTCATCATCTTATGCAAGTGAATCAGGGCTCCCTTATATCTCATCATCCATGTTTGCATGTAATCAACAGTTGCATGCACATTTGACAAGATACATGATCTTCTAGCATATCGTTGCCACCATCCATTGATATGGATGAATACCTTATGCACAGTGCCAAACTTGGAATACAATGCCCGCATGACTCTGTCAAGGGAAAATACTTCATCCAGTATTTCCTTCTTCAGTTTTTCTCGGGTGGATGTTGTAACCAATTCTCCTCTGCTTGGCCGTCAGTAGCTCCTTCACCATTCACTCGTTCTCAGCTATTAGGAAGCGAACACTCAAGCTAATGGCTTCAACATATGCTCGATAGCATCGGCCAATGCTGCTAGATGTTTGTGCATGTTAGACATGATCACTTGTTCCTTAAATTGTGCAAAAGATGTATGATCATCCAGAGCCAAAACTCTGTGAGATTGCACAACTCTATGTTGAGACTCGCTGAATGAGATGTTGTGCATTTCTCCTTCCGATTGATCTCCAAGCATCTCAGTGTCTCCTTGGTCACTTGGGACATGCTTGTCTTCTAGATGCGCTGAAGTTGGTGGGTCGACCTCTTAGTGGTGAGGTATGAGGTCAATGTCTTGCTCTAACTCCTAATGCTCCATATCCATATCCATCTGTTCAAATGCTCACTCTATCTCCTAAGCGAAGTCATGCTCCCGTTTTGGTTCACCCTGTCTGCCTGATGCCAACTATTCTAATGAGTCCACTACCTGTATGGGTGCAATTTCATCTAACTGCACAAGTTGCACCCCTGTTGTAATTGTTCCTATTGTGCTTCCTTCTTTTGTCTGCGCAACTCTTGTTCCTTCCGAAGTTGCCCCTTCAACTCATGCAAGTCCTTCTCTTTTTCCTCCATTCTTCATTTCTCTCTCTGCCTTTGTGCATTTCTCTTATTGCATTGTTGCCTCTTTGCCTCTATTTCCAAATCTTCTTTATGCACAAGTGGGTCTGCTCAGAAATTGTAGCTTTTCTCTCCCTCCATGCGGTCAACAATCTTCCTCTTACCCTTGTCGTGCACTAGTATGTTAACCTATGTTGTTGTTGTTGCTTCTGGTGCTCTCCGGGATGCTACTTCGCTATCGATTCCACGGCGAGTCCGACTAGTTCATTAAGTCTAGAGGAGTTGTAAGAATATCTCCATGGGTCCACCTTTGCCTAATGACATGCCCCGTGGATCCAGTTGAACTGTACTCTCATGTAGTGATCTTTCACAAGACAATGCAGTCATATGGATTGTAACTTCGAAGTTTAAAGGGATATTTCTTCATCTACTATGCTTTGACATCCGCATGCTTGAAAATCTATATCTCGTATAACCCGATCCACAACAGAAGAGCAGGCCAAGGTGCCTTCTTCTTCCGATGCATCCTACTTATCAATCCTGCGGAGATGTGATATGATACTTCTTACATGACGAGTATGTCCAAGGCAAACTTCAATAGAATATGCGGAGGCTTCTCTACACTATACATCCGTATGAAGGTGCAAGACTATGAGGCATACCAATAAGCTATGTCGATCAGTGCCTCCATTGTTGCCTTCAACATGCAGGGTGGATCCTATTCGAATATTATATTGTACACTAGGGTGACAAAATGATCAGACAACTGCGTGATAATTCCTCTAAAGCTACATTCGAACAACATCTTACAATAAGTGTTCACAACAGTCTTCATCATTGCCCATGCCCACTTCAATCCCAGGAACTCTTGTCAGGTACAGATTGCATCCAATATGTAGGCGGACATGTAGATTTCTTCTTGCATACCTTTGGGCAACTATCTAGCCCTTGTTACCTGTTCCTTCAGCTGATGAGCCAACATGTCAAACTAGTTGCATGCTTTTCCTTCTCTGGCCAGCTAGTCCAACATGATCACCCAAATCTGCTAGAAGGTTCCCGTGCATTCTTGGCCATATTGTCGACATTCAAAAATGAACAAGTATTGATACGCCTTCTGCAGTATCTTCGTCTTGTAGACCTAGTTGGGTGTCATCCTGAATTTAGCCGGCTCCTTCACCTAGTTCTTCAAAGTGTCTTTGGAGTTGGCATTGCTATTGGGTATGCTAAAGGGAGTCTCCATGTTGATCATGGGCTTCGATATAGGATACATCTCATCATAATCCTATGCCTTGAAGGTAGAAATTTTCATCCCATTGACACTGTTCAATGTCATCGTCTCAGGATCACTGTGCAAGATGATCCAACGTATCATGTTTGCACATGGGAGCACGGGATATCTGCATGCAATCTGGTACAAGCCAGACTTGTGGATGTTCACATAGACTTGGTGGTCTTCGAGGTCTTCCCCAAATGTGCCTACAAATGCATCATTGACCTCTTGCAATTTCAACTCAATGTCATTTTCTACAATCAGCTTGGTGTCTTCATAGATTGGTAGAGTTGGAGACACTCACTCAACTTGTTGGGCACCAAATCAGGCTATCTTTCTATTGCATTTCCATCACTCTTTTTGACCTTTTTACATTTATTCACCTATTTTTACTATGCTAAATCCACGAGGTAATCACCCCTTTTATGTTTATTGGAATATTCTATTAATGAAGTAAAGTCACGGGGTTTTGCCTATTCACAGCACTAAAACATATGTTTGACTGCAGCTTCTGGAGAACAAATACTAATCTTGCAGCGTTCCGCAACAGATCTGCAATTCACAGAAATGACTAGCCATAGGGAAGCCATGTAGCTGGAGTCGCAGATCCTCGAACCATTCTTGGACCACTCGTTGATCTTGTCTATCTGGTTTTGGTATTGTTCCAAACTAATGTACATTTCTGGGTATACGATTACCAGGTTTTGGGGAAAGATGTTGTTCTCCCTCGTTGTGTATAAAAGATAGGTTATTCTTGTAATTGGGGGACTCCCCATCAATATTGTAATATCCCTTTATAGATTAATAAAATATCATCTCTTTTGCTGCTCCATTCTTCGCTGTGATTAATGCAGCCCTGATAAGAGAACTAGGTCCGCTCTCCTGATCAGGTGTTGCGTATTTATGTGTGTGTTTTTTGTTATTTTATAGTTGTTGTTACAACTTGTTAATTCCTACAATTACTTTTCTTGAGTTTTGTAGCTAGTTAAGTTTTACAACAACGTTTTGAATCTTAATCACGAACCCTTGGTTGGTAATGGATGGTACGCTTGCCCCTACATATACCTTGCGCATTGCCTTGAAAGGATATGCACCCAGATTGATAAATTAATGTAGGAAAAAGGTGAATAGATTGTTCATACCTACCCCAACATTTTGGTGCCATTACCGAGGAGGCTAATAAGGTGCAAGACACAATATGGACCAACCAGAGGGTCAATCTCTCATCCTGGGGAGAGAACGATTTTTCTCACTCTACTCCAGGTCCTGAGCATAGGTGTTCCTTTTGCTTTTTTTTATTTGCTTTCCTATTTTGATTGGGCCACTCTCTTGTCCTAGGGAGGGAGGAGTCTTTTGACACCCTGCTCCAGGCCCTGAGTTAGATGTATTTTTTTCAAACCCTTGTGTGTTTTAATTTCGGGAAAACCTATCTTTTACCCTGGGGAGGGAGGAGTCTTTTGACACCCTGCTTTAGATCTGGAAGTATTAGGTCTTCTCAGAGGCATGTGTTTGTTCCTGGTTCTTGTCCTGGGCAGGGAGGAGTCCTTTGACACCCTACTCTAGACCCTGAACCCTATCTTTCTGTGTTTTTAGCTGTCTCTCTTTTTGTAAGCTCTTTTGTCGTGTGGAAGGAATAGTCCTTTGATACCTTACCTCAAGACTAGAGCATTGTAGGTTGATACCCAGACCTTCTATCATATCAACATTTGTGTGAACAAAGAACCAAATAATTGGGGTAGAGGAAGAGCCCCAAAAAGGGGAGGACCAGACTTGGGAAGAAAGACTTATATCCAGCAAATTATAGTGAAAGATGAATCAGAAGCATCCTCTCGCGCAGCCATGAGACTAGGTGCAGGGAGAGTAAAGTCCGAGGGACAATCAGTAGATCAACCAGTGCTGTCTACAACATTCTGTGGTGATTTGACATAGAAAACCCCTCCAATAGATGAGGAGACATCCAATAGTATACCTGACCAAGGGAACCTTATGCTGGTAATAGAAGGGGAAGAGGTTGCAAGCAAAACATCGACAGGGTCAAGCCACTCCAGTAAGGGAAAGGAGGACGTAGCCGAGTGATCAAGTCATTAGGACACAGGAGAAGAGAATGAAGGGGCACTTGCATCACCAAGGGACCGAGGAAGTGTTGTCAAAGCAACCCAAACCCGAGTGGTAAGGAATCCTGGGCCATCTTCCATAGAGCCTGTTGAAATACCCAGTGATTATTGGAGGATATTTATGGCTCCTACAACCTCCACCATCAAATTTCTGATCTGAGATCTGGGAGCTGGTGCACCCACAAAGCCTATTCCATTACCATCCCTACCAAGATTTCATGGGCTTGTTTCAAAAGACCCCGACACATTTTTATTTGAATTTGACATAGTGTTCCGAGGGTATGACTACATGACAGACCCACATATGTTAAAAATTTTCCCTACTACATTAAAAGGGACAGCGCTGCGACGGTTCATGGGCCTTGGAGGAAGCTCCATTTCCACATGAGATGATATGCAAACAACTTTTCTAGAAAAATACCAGGATTACTGCAAGTCTTGGAACATCAAGGAAGAAATTTTTAAGTTCACACAGAAAGAAGACGAGAGCTTGGAAGACTGTGTGGAACATTTTAAGTATACATTACAGAGGTCAGGTCACTCTGACTTGGATAGGGAGATTTTAAAAATTATCCTCCTCCGAGCTTTTCATGAGGAATCTTTAGAACTGTTGAACATCGTAGGAAAGGGAGACATCTCCAAGGAAAGCTTCAAAGCTATCTATGAACTATGCATTCAGTGCTCGAGAGGGCTTGCAAGAAACAAACAAGGGATTTGCTCAACAAAGGTGTCTGGCGGGTGTGTTACGAAGGCAGAAATTGAAAACCTACTAGACAATTTGAGAATGGATATCTTGAGTACTCTGTCAGCACAGATGGATATGCTACAAGTAAAACAAAAGCAACTTAAACTGGAAAATACCATGGCTATATTCTACCCGAAGTGTAGAAAGAAGCATCCAGAGAGGGAATGTCCATTAAACTCCATAGAGGAATGTGCAATCTACGAATTAAATCATGCAACAAGCTCATGTCCCTCCTTACTAGGCCTGAAAGTAGTATTTCAAGGGACAGGGGAAGACACAAAGCAACTATACCTCATGGGGTATAGAAAGCCATGGCAGCCTCGACCACCAATGGGAAATCAAGGTATGTAATCAGACCCATCTCAATATTTCAGTAATTTCATTATGAATCCTCAGTCCATGCCCTATCCTCCCATGTGGCCATAGTACTAGTTTCCACCTTGGCAGCAGTGGAACCCTCAAGTAAGTTTGAGCTCCCCATGGGCTCTAACTTGGTGAGGATCCTCTCCTAGGTAGTTTCCTCAGCCGATGCCATAGCAGTAGCTCCAATTGCCCTGTAATGTGACTCCTGGTATTCAACCTACCCATCCTCAGCTTCCAATCCAACCTAACCCAAATCCCAGTAATATGGGAGCTCATCAAACTGACACTCTTAACCTACCTTTGTATAACATTTCCACTGCAGAGTTGTATGAAATGAATTTGTGGTTAGGATGGACAAAATATGTTCAACCTCCTCCAATTATCATTGAACAACTTGATAGTGAAGGTAAGGAATTAGAATTAATTAATAAAGAGCCAAAATAAATTGGTAGAAATCAGGTGCCTCCTCCAAAACAACATCAATCTGAACCACCTTATCCAGAGATACTAACTTTGAGTAAATCAAGCCCTCAAGATGAATTCGATTTATTAGGTGAATTATAGAACTTATTTGTCAAAATTCCCCTATTACAAGCTATGAAGGATGTACCAATATATGTAAAGACTCTTAGGGAATATTGTTCAAAGAAACTTGTAAAGAAATCCAAAGACCCCCTTACTATTCATTTCATGGGAAAATTATCAGATTTTATGATGGGAAAGTCAATGCCTGTAAAGTATGGAGATCTAGGGAACCCAATTTTGATAGTACAAATTAATGGGGTAGATATTCCAAATGTATTGGTAGACCTGGGTGCTGCCATTAATGTTATCACCACTAAAACTATGCATACATTAGGTCTTCGTAACTTGAAACATACACCTACAATGTTGGAACTGGCAGACTGATCTATAGTAAAACCTATAGGGAAGTTAGAATATGTAAAAATTTCGGTGGATTCATGGCACTATACCATAGATTTCCTTGTTTTACATAAGCAGTATTCGGTGGGCGGCCATCCTCTAATTTTGGGTACACCATGGCTAGCTATTGTGGATGCTTACATTGGGTGTTGTTTAGGGCACATGGTTATTTCAAATGGAAACAACACTAAGAATTTAGTGTTATACCCACCTGCAGAGCCAAACCCATCCACAAAACCAATAAGTAATAAGAAAAGTTTATCTAGAAAGGAGCCTGAAATGGAAAATGAGGAATTAAGACTAGTCCTCACTATTGGACAGGCCCTTCAATAAAAAATGGAATCGGAGGATGATGTAATCACCTCTTTCATGGATGATCCTTACTCCATTTCAGAGCCAAATCAACAAATCTTAGAA
This sequence comes from Pinus tabuliformis, assembly GCA_031772625.1. NCBI lineage: Eukaryota > Viridiplantae > Streptophyta > Pinopsida > Pinales > Pinaceae > Pinus > Pinus tabuliformis. The sequence continues at coordinate 1,676,439,425 of CM062816.1, read as the reverse complement.
TCTATCCCAAGTTGTGAGACACAGGAAACTATTGAAATAGTAGAAGGATCAGAGGAGCTCCCTATTGATTCACCCCATGGAAGTGTCCCAGTGGAATTAGAACCAGGAAAAACCCTGAATATTAATCCAGACCTGTCAGAATCCCTGAAGAAGTAACTTGTAGATGTCTTTCAGAAACATAAAGAAGCCTTCGCCTAGGATTACTCAAACATGAAGGGGATTCTTGCTAATTTATGTACCCATCATATATTCATTAAGGAAGATTACCGTCCTACGAGACAACCTCAGAGAAGGATTAACCTTGCATTGAAAAATGTTGTGAAAGAAGAACTTTAGAAATTACAGGACGTAGGTTTTATTTACCCATTTCAAATAGAAAATAGGTTTCTCCATTATTAATAGTCCCCAAGAAAAATGGTAAATGGTGGATATGCATGGATTGTAGAGAATTAAATAAGGCAACACAGAAAGATCATTTTCCTTTACCATTTATTGACTAAGTTCTAGACACATTGGCCGGAAAAAAGTTTTTCTCTTTCCTAGATGGATTTAGTGGGTATAAGCAGATCCAGATAGCTCCTGAAGATCAAGACAAAACCACTTTCACATGCCCCTAGGGATCATTCGCATACCGGGTCCTTCCTTTTGTCCTGTGTAATGCACCTGCAACATTCCAGAGGGCAATTTTGGGGATCTTCTCTAATTTGGTCGATGATAGTGTTGAAATTTACATGGACAACTTTACTCCATATGAGGATTCATTTGTAGAAGGGCTGAAAATCTTAGAAAAAGTTCTTGAAGGGTGCATTTAGGTGTGTGTCTCCTTAAGTACAGTAAAATGCCATATGATGATGGAGGAAGGAATTGTTCTAGGACATTTGCTCTCAGCTAAAGGAATCTAGATGGACCCAACTAAAATAAAGGTAATTCTGCACTTTTCGATACCCAAAACACCCACGCAGGTATGCAGCTTTATTGGTTTTGCTGGTTATTACAGGCGTTCTATAGAAAGTTTTGCTAAAGTAGCACATCCACTCTTTCGATTGCTTACAAAAGATGCAGATTTTGTGTGGACAGATGACTGTGATGTAGCCTTCGTGAAAACCAAGGAATTGGTATGTAGTTCTCCAATCCTTAGAGGACCAGACTAGGCATTACCCTTCCACATTCACACGGATGCTTCCCAAACAGTGGTTGGTGCAGCATTAGGACAGTAAGAGGACAAGGTACCATACGCAGTTTACTATGTTAGTAATAATTTGGCTCATGCTAAATTAAATTACACAGTGATTGAAAAGGAGTTCCTTGCTGTCATCTATGCCATCAACAAATTCCAGCACTACATTACCAGGTATCCTACCTTTGTACATACTGATCATGCAGCTATCAGGTATTTAATGAATAAACATGTTACCCCTAGGCACATTACAAGATGGATTTTGCTACTACAGGAATTTGACATTATTGTAGTAGATAAACCAGGGAAGGACAACGTGGTTATAGATTTCCTGTCTAGGATAGAAAATGATGGTAAGAATACACCAATTGAAGATAATTTTCCAGACGAACATATTTTTACAGTTTCTGCTAACACTCTGTGGTATGAAGATATTGCTAATTATCTTGCTACAGGGAAGGTGCCTTGTCATTTTTCATATAAGGAGCAAAGGAATATTAATCATCATAGTAACCGATATTCATGGATGGCAGGGTATCTCTTTCATATAGGGGTTGACCAATAGATTCGGCGTTGTGTGGCAGAAGATGATATCTATGAGATATTAAAGGCTACCCATGATGGCCCCTATGGGGGACATTTTGTAGATAAGAGAATAGGTCATAAAGTGTTGCATATGGGTTACTACTAGCCTTCCATCTTTCATGATGCTAGGGATTATGTTCGTAGATGTGATAGCTGTCAACGGATGGGAAAACTTGGGAAAGTAGATGAAATTCCTCTACAGCCCCAGGTAGTCCTTGAACCTTTCGAAAAATGGGCCATCAATTTTGTTGGACCTTTCAATCCACCTTGTCATTAGAAAGCTTACATCTTGGTCTACACCGATTATGTGACTAAATGGGTAGAAGCCAGAGCGGTCGCAAGAGCAACAAAGCAAGTAGTGGCAGACTTTCTTTTTGAAGAAATATTTGCTTGATATGGTACTCCAAGGGAAATTGTGTTAGATGGAGGGACGCAGTTCACATCTCACATGATAGGGAAGCTAATGCAGAAATATGGGGTCAAACATAGAGTGACAACCCCCTATCACCCCCAGGCGAATGGACAGGTAGAAAGTACAAACAATATATTGGAAAATATCTTGAAAAAAATAGTGGCAAGTCATCACCGGGACTGGGCACAGAAGCTTCCAGAAGCTTTATGGGCGTATAGAACAACATGGCGGAATACAACCGAGTTTTATCCATTTGAATTAGTCTATGGGAAATCCCCCTTGTTTCCGGTAGAATTTGAGATCAGTACACTCAGAACAACTCTAGAAGTAGGCCTAGACCTATCAGAAGCACAGAAACACTGACTGGAACAGTTGAATGAGTTGGACGAGATTCGATCAGTAGCTGTCCAAAAGACTACTACTATTCAATAGCAGAGAATGAAATGGCATGATAAATTTATCAAAAGTAAGGTGTTTCATGTGGGGGATTGGGCATTACTTTATGACTCCCGATTTAAGGATTTCAAAGGAAAGCTTCGCACTCACTAGATGGGACCATATGAAGTGGATGCAATGTTCGACAATGGAATGGTTAGACTAATTACAATAGATTGGAATCATACCTCATTCTTGGAAAATGGACACCATCTAAAACTATACCACCATCCATTCTCTAGAGATGCCTTTGTCAAACACCCTTTTGATTCATCTGATTTAATGGTTGTTGGAATAAAGGACACTCTCACTCTGCTCTTAAAAAAAGAATATATATATATATATATATATATATATATATATATATATATATATATATATATATATATATATATATATATATATATATATATATATATATATATATATATTGTTATTACTTGTTTGTATTTTGCAGGAATAACAAAGGAATATGGCCAGGAGAAATATAACACTCAACGTTGTTACTCCACCAGTGCTGCTATCAAGCTATTGTTATTACTCCACTAATGCTATTACTCCACTAATGCTGTTACTCCACTGGTGTTGTTACTCCACTGGTGTTGTTACTCCAACGGTGCTATTACTCTGTCGGTGTTGTTACTCCGTAACTGCTATTACTCTGCCGGTGATGTTACTCCGCAACTGTTGTTACTCCACTAGTGCTGGTACTCTGAAATTGTCGTTACTTTACCAGTGCTGTTACTCTGCAACTATTGTTACTCCACCGGTGTTACTACTTTGCAACTGTCGTTACTCTGCTGGTGCTATTACTCCACAACTACTGTTACTCTGCCAGTGCTGCTACTCTGTAACTACTGTTACTCCGCCGGTGTTGTTACTCCACAACTATCGTTACTCTGCCAGTGTTGTTACTCTGCAACTATTGTTACTCCGCTGGTGCTGCTACTTTGAAACTATCGTTACTCCACCATTGCCATTATTTCATCGTTGCTATTACTCCTTGTTGTTGTTACTCCCTGTTGCTGTTACTTCTTGTTATTGTTACTCCGTCAAACATTTTGCTATTACTCCAACACAAGGTAGGTTCCCAGGTACGTCTTCGTTGAGTTTTATGGATTTAATTAAAATATTCCAAAAGACATTAATACGTGTCGCGGACGGTCATAATTAAGTTGGGGGGAACCATCATAAGAAATGACAGCGTACCACGAAAATGCATTCATGACACATGATTCATACCAAACTAAAACTAATGATTACGGTACTTCATAATAACGACCTCGACGCCTTGGAATGTGTATTCATACGTGAATATTCATAACCAATCACCTGACCAACATGCTACATTAAACCACTAAAATATCCAACAGTACCGCCATAACCCGCCATCATCCTCAAACGTACCAGTACTATTTCATCTATTTTCCCCAAAGCGACCATGAAGTTATTACAGTTGCCAACGGTTTGGATCCCTATCATTTTCCCCTACTAGCTAATTGCATTCGTCATGATGATCTCGCCTCTACAGCGATGGGTGGACGATCTATGCAGCATGAGCCAGAAGATACAACAAGATTTTGTAACAGTCAGGAGACATGGTAGGTCTTTGAGAACACAGGTTGGAACATCTACCTTGACAGGTTGAGAGGGTTGAACGAAGAATTTGTGGCATAATTCGCACTCAACCTAGGAGAAGAAAGCTCTCAAGTCCGTGCGATAGAAGTCCTGGTTATGGAGGAAGCCATTGAAGAAGTTAGTAGCCCCCTCAAAATGGATAGTGATGGTTTTCAAGAAGGAATTCCCTCCCGGAGTTTCCTGAAGCCTTTTTGTAGGTAGGAGAGAGCATCGTGCAGAAGAGTCGAGGATACGACCGACACTCGCTACTGCATCCATGGGGAGGGGTAGCAGAGTTCATAAAATATGTAACTTGTGAGGGTAGATACTCCACTATATTCAAATATCATCTTCGAATATTAGCTCACCTTCGATTCGCCCAAGCAGAGGCCTTTTCACTAAATTTGCCTTATTTCTTACTAAGAAGTCTTTAGCTGATGGCACATTCGGCTCAAAGGTTGCAACAGGTGTTGGTGGTCATTACCCACCATGGGCTAATCCAGCTGCTGGTAATGAATGCCATCAGACGAATCCCGATCCCTTGGGAACTGTTTCGAGATTCCACAAAGGAAGAGATAGCAACTGTTGTGGCCACTGGGGAAGATGAACCATAAGCCATGGAGGAAGAAAATGAAGGAGAAGATGATTACGTTGACCAGGAGGAGCCAGAAGAGATGGAGATGGAAGTTGAAGAATTCGAAGAAGAGGCTGCTCAAAAGAGCAAGCTGAAATTGTGGAACCGATGGAAGATGCAGGAGTCGACACAAAAAGGCCCACTAGTACCGCAGTCAAGGCTGATCCACAAGAACCAGCCTCGACTATGGAGCTAGCAGAGAAAATTGATAGCATGACAACCGCAGAGGTAGTACCACAACAAGCAAGGACAGGAGAATTGGTCGATATTGTGACCGAAGGGACCCCACAAGGACTCCCTGTCACCATGGAGTCAATGGAGGAAGACAACCTGAACGAAGAAGAGGTCGTGACCACCCCGACCATAGAACCAATGGAAGAGGAGGAACTAGGACAAGAAGGGCTCAGAGCTAGGAAAACCATGGAACCTGTGAAGGAAGCTCTAAGAGAACTAGGGCATGAGGCTAGCACTGATCCACAAGAACCAGCGTCAACCTCAGGACCAAACATTAAAAATCCCTGCCAATTTTCCTTTTTCTCCTCCATCCCAAGAGGAGCAAGGGTATCTCGTCCCCCTCGGGGCACAGAATAAGATCTTGTCATTCCTCTTGATTTGAATTTATCACAACTACCACAACTGGGTGGGAGAGATGCTACCCAGGTAACAGGCACCTCGGAACTAGAAAGGAGAGAAGAGGTAGAGGTCCTTGAGTCAAGGGAACCAGAAGGGGCTTCAGCAGACACATTAATAGGAGATCACCTCACAAGGGTACCACCGATCATGGTGAGCACACAACAAAGGGAAGAAGCTGTTGGTGAAGTAGAGGGACCAAGCGAAGTGGTCTCGATGAATGAGCCAGTGGTAAAACTAGGTGAGAAGGCCATGAAGCAAGAAATAATCGAAGAAGAATAGACAGTGGAGGAAAACCCGACAGTTAGCATGGCAAAAGCTATCCCGAGGGATTTACCTCCAGCTACTGAAACTGAGGAAGTTTTGGTTAAGCAAGAATGGGTGGAGTTGTGAGAATAGTGAAGACTCCCTATCAAGCAAAAATACCAGCTGCAATTTAAAGAAACAATGTGGCTTAAGATGGAGGTCAGGAAACTAAGGAAGCAGGCACACAAAATGCAGAAGCGGATGAAGAAATACAAGCGGCAGGCCAAAATGTCTAAGGCCATGGTAGTAGAAGTAGAGACTCAGGTGGACGAGATAACCACAACTTTTGCTGCCACTCCAACAGGCCCGGTTGAGCGATTGTTTGAAGACCGTGAGTATGCCTTAAAGACCGAAGGGCAAACATGGAAATATACTGCAGCTTGGTATCAAAATGAGGTAAAAAGAACTCAGGAACAAGCCTACACAACCATTTTTGAATATGTGGAGGGCATAGATGTCATGAAATTGAGGCATGTGAAGTAGAAACTCAAGATGGAGCAACTGGAAAAGCAAGTGGCAGAGCTGAAAACTGATAAGAAGAAGATGTTTAACTTGGTGCAAGAGGTGATGGCATGTTGTCCCCCTACTTCTTGTTATTCTCTATTCTGGCATGAACATTTTCTTTTATTATGCATGGAGAGCATTAAGAATGAAATTAGTCATGAAATAGAGGATGGTGTATAATTCCTCCGCATAATGAGGAGCCATGACGTGCCAACTCAGCATTTGATGTGTGTGTTTTACCTGCATGGGGATCTACTACGCATGGACAGAGAATTTAACCCAGTCTCATATGTGGGGGACATTCATTTAAGGGACCTCACCTCTTATACTTTTAATCAGATCATCTGGTAGAAGGCCTTTAACAAATTTGAGTCCAATTAGGGTACAAAGCCATTTATATTAAGAGGAGAACATGAAAGGTCAATCACCATGTTCACTAAACACAACACCTTTTTGGGAATTGAGAGGAACAGAGAAAGAATGTTCAGGACACAAAAATGGTGCCATGATCTTTGTGTCAGGAAATTAGTCACATTTCAAGTTGAGGCCCTTGATTGTTGCCAGAAAATGTGGATGAAGTCACCTACATTTGTCTAGAATAGGGAACCTTTTGGGCACCAAATTTTGCACGAGTGCTCCCCAGAGTGGCTAGGTATGTGGCATGTGTCTGAACATGCGGGGTCCAATGGATGGGGATCCGGTTTCAGTTCCCCACTATCTGGTTGCCAGTAGAAAATTACACCCCAAAATATAATGTTCCGGGAGATTGGTGGAAGGAAGTCTTCCTCTTAGATGGTTTTAAAGTTCCAGGGATAGAGATGGCTAAAGAGTATGATCTCGCTGAGCTCCAGGAGGCCAATAGTCTACAAAACCCAGACTTACGGAGGTAGCGAACTGCATGAGGGCATGCAGAAGGCTAGTTGGGGGGAGATGTTGGGCATCAAATCAGGCTATCTTTTTGTTGCTTTTCAATCACTCTTTTTAACATGTTTGCATTTATTCACCTAAGTTTACTATGATAAATCCACAAGGTAATCACCCCTTTTCTATCAATTGGAATATTTTATTAATGAAGTAAAGTCACAGGGTTTTGCCTATTCATACACTAAAACATATGTTTGACTCTAGATTTTGGAGAACAGATACCAATCTTGTAGCTTCCCACAACAAATCTGCAATTCACAACAATGACCAGCCATAAGGAAGCCATGTAGCTGGAGTCGCAGATCCCCGAACCATTCTTGGACCACTCGTTGATCTTGTCTGTCTAATGTTGGTGCCATTCCAAACTAATGTACATTTCTAGGTATACAATTACCAGGTTTTGGGGAAATATGTTGTTCTCCCTCGCTATGTATAAAATACAAGTTATTCCTGTAATTGGGGGACTCCCCATCAATATTGTAACAACCCTTTATAGATTAATAAAATATCGTCTCTTTTGCTACTCCATTCTTTGTTGTGATTAACACAGCCCTGATCAGGGAGCTGGGCCCGCTCTCCTTATCAGGTGTTGTGTATTTCTATGCGTGTTGTTTGTTATTTTATAGTTGTTGTTATAGCTTGTTAATTCCTGCAATTACTTTTCTTGAGTTCTATAGCTAGTTAAGTTTTACAACAATGTTTTGAATCTTAATCACGAACCTTTGGTCGGTAATGGATGGTACGCTTGCCCTTGCATATACCTTGTGTGTTACCTTGAAAGGATACACACCCGGATTGATAAATTAGTGTAGGAAAAGGGTGAGTAGATTGTTCATACCTGGACCCGAACACAACTTCTGCTCCAGTTACACTTTCATCAATGTCCCTTGATCCTTCTCTCTTCGAGGCCATTGATCCTAAATTGCTAAGAGGTAGATGAACACCTGCTAGATTTGGAGACAAAGTGACATGAATGGAAAGAAATCTATCAGCGAAAACCAAAGAAAATTTGTGGACTACATGCAACATCCCTAGGGATTTACTGGCAAGGATTGTGCAATTTCTTGTAGGAGGCTGGGGGACTGGCTACAAGAACTGTGCAAAAGGAATTCTAGATTGTCTGAGGAGGCTGGATGGCTGTTGGAATTGCATAATGTGCAATTGATCTGAGAATGAGATCTTAGACTAATATTAAGGTATTACAGACTCATGTGTAGGATCTAGACCATTGATTGGCCAGATCCGACGGCTCCTGTGCGATGTTGCTTAAGCCTCCATTTAACTTTGTTTTTGCCATTTCTTCTTGTTTTTCCTTGCCCAATAGTGTAATCTGCCTTTTGTAAATGTTTTTCTCATGCGATAGTTTTTAAGTATTAAAGGCTTAGAGGGTTTTTAGGATCCATTTTGGATCAGTAATCTAGGATGGCCTACTAGCTGCTAGAACTGCGCAATGTGCAATTTCAGCTGGCAATGGTTGCAGGCCCAATGACTGCATTGCACAATTTTCTAAGCCAGTAGTCACTGTCCCTCATAATTATGCATGTAAAACCCCTCCTTTGTGTACTACATTATTGTAAACCTAATCTATGTTAAAGCTAGGTGTGATGTCCTCCCTTGTGTGTTAAATGTTCTAAACCTACATTGTGGAAAGCTAGGTTTGATACCCTCTTTTGTGGGTTAACCTATTCAAAACCTAAGCTAATGAAATATAGGTGATATGTAATATGAAAAGCAAATGTGTTTTCAAATAAATTAATAAAATAAATCACTTCGAGGGTGGAGCACCAAGAGAGAGGAGATGCTTGCCAAATTCCATGAGGAATGGGATAGAGATGAATCTTTCATGATAAGCTTCTAGATGTGATTCTAGATAAGATTGGATGGATTTGATATTCATCGGATGGATGGGAGATAAAGATCCATCAAACATAAAAGCTTTGCGGGAGATAAGGGCAAGCTTTTATATTGAAAAGCATCATGGGAGATAAAGATAAGCTTTTCCAGACAAGACCTAGGCAAATGGAAAAGTCCATAAAGTGGGACATCGCTAATGGTAACTAAATCATGAAAGAGGGTATTAAATACCCAGTGCATCGATCAATTGAGGACGGTTGATCTTAGCAAGATCTTTGGCTCGGGCAGAATCAGAGGTGATTCATGGCTGGGTGGTGGTGCTCCTCCCTCCAAGTGAGATTTAGTTGGTGTTATTTGCGTGGAATGTTTGTATGTTGACTCTTACTCTCTCTCTGTTATCGTTCAAATTTTCCTATGAGGAGGTCTCTTAGTTATGAGAATAATTGAATGAATTATATATGCTTAAGTATTAATAGATTTAATGATGTTTTCCTCTATTTTGATGAGATTCACTTGCATGGTATGGTGTTTATATTTATCCATACTTGTTATGAAGTCAAATCATTTAGCTTAGATATGCTGATGGTTGATTTCCTATCGTTATATTTATTTCCTATTGTTAGATTGGTTAAATCATTCAGCTCAAGAGTATAGAAGTTGTGGATTCAATGAACGTATGCATATAACTAATTATTTCACTTCAAATAGTGATGAAGTAATTGTTGAATCTAATCTTCGACCTCATTAAAGGAACTCAAGGAAAATAGAGTGTCTCTAACTTATCTTATATTATTTATACCTTAAGACTTCGATTCATCCAAAAAATTATGGAGTAATTTTGCTAGTTGTATAATGAGGTAGTATTTTCTATGCCCTGCATGAGCTATATCAATTAGACGCAATAGACTCACAGTAATATTCTATTACATATTAATGAGGTTGTTGTCAAATATTTTAATGGTTGTATGTTATGATTTTCATTAAGAGTTAATTTGAATTATAACCTCTGGCAGCTGGATCTAAATTTTCTACTGGTTGGGGAATAGTGTAGGTAATATTGCATGTGCATATTAAACAGTAGTAACTTTGCAAGCCCATGCTAGCAGGAAATGTGCTATTGTTGTTACTTGGAATATTGCATGAAGACACAAAAGTTATGGTAAGGGTTGCATATTAAGAGAGCATGGGATATTACACCTAGTATATGACTCATCACCTGGATCTCTCACAGCAGTTATGATCCTTGATTCACTGAACTAGTGACAATTGTGAAATCTAACCAGAACTGATATAAAAAATTTAAATTTTATGGGGTCTAAGGGCTATTTTCATAGGTGGGTGAAGGAGGTTTGTTACAAATGGTATCAAAGCCCAAGTTCAAGCCTTGCGGCCTATACACTCTTCTACCTCTGTAAAGTTTTGTGGGCATATTTAATTATAAAATTCTTATGGAACAATAACCCCAAAATTTATCTAGAAATTTAAGCATATAAAGTTTATAATAAATTCTTGCAAACCGAGAGAACATAAGATTTTTCAAAGGAGAATCCAAACATAACTAGGGTTCTTGAAGGATCAATAGTATATTTTAAGTAAGGTTTTGTTTTATAAAAGGTTAAATGATTAAATCAATAGCTAAATAATTCTCTCTTTTGGACAAAACTTGTATGGTACATAATAACTTAAACATATGCCGAAACTAATAAGTAATATATCTTAAAAGGTGTATAGTCTTTGAACTTTTTAAAAGCGCAATTTCACTAAGCTACGTTATACTCTCCACTTCTTGTCCACTGGGTTCGGTTGAAACTGAGTAATTGTCGAACCCTTCACTGTATATATAAAAAAAAATAATGTCGAACAAAATAGAACATTGGCAATTTTATTTATCCATGATATGAAAGCAAGGATTATCTAGTTACTAATTTTCATGATGTTGTATGGGAAACAGGATAATCTTGCTATGTGTGAATATTTGGTACGTTTAGAAAAGAAACTAATTGATATGATTAATTCATATTAATGACCATGCAAGTAACAAATATAGTTATTGTAGCATGAGTAGCCAACCTATTAGGGTTCATTAAATGAATTATTTGTCACTTATTACACAGTTGTATTCTGTTTTTAATGGGTTGGCGGATATGTAAAGATGGATTTTAAATTACATGCATATTAAGATGGATAAATCGACGCAGTAAGTAGAAAACTAATCTTGACACAGTAACTAAACACCTCCAACACAGTGAGAGTCGAGTACGAGGGGGGCGCTACATGACATCATTAACTCGGGTGTCGTACCATTCTCATAGCCATGCTCTGTGCTCTCATCTGTGCTACTCTTCATGTGCTGCTAAGGGAAGTGGCATGTTTTTTTTCCGAAATAATGCACCAAGGGGGTCAACTGTAGATCCATATTTTAGGAAGGACGTTTAAGGAGAAGTGTTCAATTAAACTACTGCTAAAGGCACTACATTCGGCTATTTTATTAAAAGGAAAAAGTACGATAATGTTCCTTATGCCTATGTGAGGGGTGGAAGGAGATAAGTGCGATAATGATTATCCTTGTAGGCAGATAGAGATAGTGTTAAATGCCATGGCGCTTGACTGTATAAAAACCAGAGAGAGAGTATAAATGGAAAATACAATGGATAATAAAAAAATGGAAACAACGATCCATTGCTTTTCCCTTAGTAATGATGCAAGGCAACCCGAAATATCGAGCTTTTCAAAACAGCGTAGCCTTTTGTTAATTTCTATGACTAGAAAGCTATGGCTTTTGATAACCAAAATCACTGTACTCACACCATTAAGATCATATGTTATCCCATTATACCATAGGTGTGCATCCTTATCAACTCTTTGCATGATGCTTTTCCGGGGATGATATCACCCACACCTTGTTTCTTTAAGCTTACAGTAATGCAATAGAAATAAGAAACAACATTTACTGACTTGATTTTCTCCAAAAAGAAAAAATAAAAAAAAATTAGCTACCTATCCAGTGGAAATAGGAGATAAAGATGAAAGGATAAAAGCCTAAAGATAATGTTTATCCCAATACTTTAACTTAGTGCTCTATCATTTGATGAGCGCAAATAACATATGTAAGTGTTATTTATTCGGTCAATGTTGTCTTTCTTGAACAAAAAAATCAATATCCATATATATATGGACAGAGCCTGTAGAAACAAAATGCGGAAAATCCACTCTATTCTTTGTTATTTCTCTTTGGCCAGCGAGGTTCACCACTGAGAGTAGAAATGTTTTTAGTTATTATTCCACTGCCACCATGATTCATGTTCATCAATGCCAAAGAGGCTGCTCAAACTCGAAACAACATGGCATGTGTGGAAGCATGTAGGAATACAAATTCTAGAACGTGAAATAGGTGTGAAAAACAAAAACAAAGAAGTCATGGAGGAGATGCACCAATGGTTGCCTCCCCAAGTCTACGTTCTCAAGTTTCAGGTATACAGTTATGTTTGTCGGCCATAGTATAAAAAGAATGAATGACTAACGTATATTAAATTATGAAGCTATAAAGATCATAGTAGGTAAGCTCACAGGTCTTCAAAGTGATGGAACAATGCTAAGTGGCATCGTCATGGTGAAATAGACCTTGTGTTTCCAATCAACACATTAATCAAAAAAATATTTAAAATTATTGAACGTGGTAAATTAAATTGGTCGTTAAGAATTTAGCTGTTGAGGATCTTTAATTACAGCGAATCCCAGCTATGATTGACCATTCAAAAGCATGACCTAGCCATTGGCTACACCGTTTTAAGGTTATCTGTCCTGAGGATCAAATTCAATGCTCTCTGGTCCCTAGATTTCGTTCCATAACTTTATCTCAGACTTTTCAGGGTTTTTTTCTCTATATGTGCATCAATGTTTCTTGCTTGCGATGACAATTTATAGGTTTTCTAGTTAGAGACTATAACTTCTACACCATCTGATTACCAGCGTAGGGAGAGAGAGGAACTCTGGCTCACATTATTATCTGCTTCTTTTAATGTTCGTTTCAGTGACTCTGGACAGTATGCCTACGGTTATGATTTCGGAGGAGCTCATCGGCATAGATGATGGTGCAAGTGAGGGAATGTTATGCACAATTTCTCATGAAATTTTTATTGTTAAAGAACGTGCAAAACGTTTGCATTGCAGTCATATTTATCATGAGGAATGCATTCTTGATTGGCTCGTGCATAGCATTACATGTCTATTATACATACATAAGTTTCAGCAGGTATTTCATTTTACACCGTAATGAGAACAAGCCCCACAACATTTTTATAATTATATCATGATTTTTGTAAGTACACGGATGTTGTTTTTTAAGTCTGCTTTACTTTGATTAAAGCCTATATATATATATAGATAATGAAATCAATGTGTTATATCAATATTATAGGCTTAGGCTGTGACAGAGACGAAGATATGTGTAGATGAAAGGAAATCTAAGTTACAGTTGTTTGAGTTTCCATGCTATATTAATGTTTAAAGGAGTTACATGCAACTAACATATATGATTCGATGGCTGTGATGAGATGATTTTATGGTTGCATGTGATTCTAGTTACGAGATAAATGTAGTTCTAGTTATAGTTATGAAATTGTGGCAGTAGCATTAAGGATTATGTATGATGAATGATTTCATTGTTATGCCTGTGACTCTCATTACTTAAAGGAGTAGCTACATAGTAGGTAATTGTTATGGCTTGGGGCTATGGAGCCATCTTACTCATTATGAAAAGTGCATGGGACCATTATACCGAAGTGGAACATATTATAATAACCTTGTTGTGGGATGTACATATATGGGTGTATGAGACATCTAGTAAATCTAAATGTAATCATCATTATGAAACATATGATACCTTTGGTTAACTGGAAAAAAATTCATGCATAATACTAGGATGCTTGAGAAATTAATATGCTATAATCTACGGTTTCAATTATCTACGCTATACATTGATACTAGTTTAGCTAATCCTGCTTGCTGCTTAAAAGAAGAGACCTGGAAGAAATTTGTGTGGTGCATACCATGATGCATGCCTTTCTCCAAGTTGAGGGTTTGTGCCCAAGTGCTTATCTGAAGAGTCATTGCTTTGACATACTTGTGATAACCATTGAATATTAAGAGTACACGAAGAAATCTTAATATTTAAGAAGCCTTGGAGCTAATATGCTAGTTTCCTTCGGAATAGATAAGAATATAATATTATATCATCCATTAAAGGTTGGATAATATGGAAATTAAAAAGCAATGTCAACGTAGTTCACTGTTCAATTCCTCATTAGGAAATGCTCTTGTTAAATTTTCATTAAGGATATGGTTGTGTTTATGTGCATGTTGGTGTTTATTAATATTCACAATAATGGTTAGGACTACATGCAAATCCATTATAATCTTATCGAAGTCACCTAAAATATTCTTATCATTGCGGAGAATTAAAGCTGGGAATGAGGTAAATTATTCTAAGAGGTGGATAGCATGGATTAATTCACAACTATAATGCAAGAAAATTGACACCCCTACAAGTGCTATAAAGGGAAATAACTAAAAAGATAATTGTATAAAAGAAGAAATGTCAAACCCTAGTAAGGAGTTATGTAATGAAATAGGTTTTCATGAACAATGTTAGGAATATAAAAGCATGTGTCTCTATTGCATCAAATAGTAGAGTTAGTGGTATGTGGCATAGTGGGTAATTGTTATCACACTCATTAGAGCTATCCTACTCATGATATCATCTGCATGGATGATGATGTGTAAGCATAAATACTTATATTTTGAACATATATGGATAGGTGAGACCTCTTTTAATTTGGAACTTGGTCATTACTATGTTTAGTATGGAACATAGTATGCTTCTTGTTAGGTTCCTATACCAATAGGAGTCATAATTTTGAATGACTAATGGTGAGTCTTGTAATATTATACATACCTTTTCTTTCTACAAATGTTTTCCATATTAAAAACATTAGAAAAGGTAAAGAGGCTATGTCCTAAAAGAATAATCAAAGGACAAAAAGAATGAAAATAGGTCAAAAAATGAAATATATGAACCCCAAAAGGCAAAAGAGACCATGGAAAGTGTGCAAATCAAAATGCCACTACTACTTACCTTTTATGCTTAATAAATGATTGTGTGCAACTTGTTACTTATGCCACAATCCATGAATAGTCAAAATGTTTAAACTTGGCTATTTCATGATTTGAATTTTATGATTATAGGTAGTGAATAAATCTGACCAAATAGTGTAATCATGGCAGATAATTAGATAGGTAGAGTAAATAAAATGAGCTCATCAGTTTAATTTGAGCCCTTGGATGATATAATATTAGACTTAGATAGTTTATTTTGTAAAGAAAAGAGAAGATTGATAAGGGTTTGCTAGCCTAAATGCACCCAAATAATGTGAAGAAAAAATGGTAGGATAAGTAGATGGGTAAGTAGTAGAAAGGTTGCAAAGATGTCTTGTGATTATATAAAAATCACTTATGATATTTTTCCAAATGCATCCTTTAAATATGCATAAGTGGTACATAAAGTAAAGACAATGGTTCAGAAAATGATTCATTTAACATCCCTATCTCTCATTTTAACCCCTACATCACTCATTAACTTCCCCTTCATAATAAAATAATAATATCTTTAGCACCTTATGTCAAAGAGGCTCAAAGCATTTCTCTGACTTCTGGAGGTACCAGACCCTCGACTTGATGACTTAAGAAACAAAGGTGTTAAAAAACCCCTTGCAATTCATTCATCCCCCCACAAAAACCCTTTTCCTAAAGGCTAAGTCTTTTGCCTAGAGAAAACCCATAACAAACGTGTTCTATGTTAAAAAACCCACCATGTAACATTTATCCTAAGTCAAGCACCCCCCCCCCCCATTTCACTTCATATTAACTTTTATTAATATATTCAAAATCATTGAAAAACCCAATTTCCCGTATATATTTAGTTCCTGTGTATAAATTAACCCCACTCCTTAGTTTAATTATAAGCTATATTACCACCCATATCCCACAAAAATATATTAATAACCCCACCTTAGCCCTTAATCCCACATTAGAGTGCCCTGATGAGATTAAAGGTTAAGATAATCTCATACCACTATGATTAGGCCCATGGGACCCCCCGAAAACTTTAAGGTTCACAACTCCCATCTCCTAACCACCATTGATCATCCGTCCTTTACATCCAATGCCTCTCATCCATATTGGGCCAACCCGATGTTCGCCCTTTACCTGCCTGATGAGGTGGTTTTCCCCTTGGCCCCCGATACTACATGTCAAGCGCTGAATGGAATCGGGCGACCCCTCTCGAATACTGCCCGCAACACAAAAGCGGTGCGATGGACCTACCAAACTGCTTCTTCTTTCCAATCGAAAATAACCACTGTTCATCCATTAGTGAAAGCCCCCCAAAATTAACCATTTTCCTATAAAAGCCTGATTACCCCTCTTTTTGCTCTTTTCACCCGTTTGCCTTTGAGAACTCATAGCATCATTACAACTCCTGCAAACTGCCAAAACAACTCATGAACCTCCACAATTGCTCCACAAAAGCTGTAGATAGTCCGACACAGTCATCCATCCGTACCAGATCCGTACAGATCCCTGAAAACCTCCATCAACTACCAATTATAGTCAAATTCACCCAATTCTAGGTATTTAACCATGGAAAACCCACTCAGTCATCCAAATCCAATAAATTTCCCTCATAACACTTTAAATTAAGTGGAAAATAATCAAATTTATTTTGGTTTTTACACTTTAGACCAAAATCATCTGCAAGAACACCATTGCCCTAAAAACTTAAAATTACCCCCATACTCAAATCCATAAGAACTGAGTATGGCTGCCCCAATTTCTATGGATGTGAGACCTATCTCTACACCCCATTTAGACCTGGACCACCTTCCCCTAGCTGATAAAGATTTCCAGATAAAAGATACCATTGTCATAGAGCTCCTGTTTAAAGTACATTGCCAAAGAAGGGATGGGTTCCTGAACCATGGTGATGAAATTGGCCTTTGGGAGTCAAATTTTCCCAAGTACCAGTTCCCCCAAGTCCACATTTTTCCTGAAATTGTGCATATGTGCTATGCTTGTTACATCCCAAGTCATAGAACCATCATGTCTCATGACCAGAAGGTCATTTTCACCATCACTATTGAGTCTATAAATGAAATTTTGTGGCTCCAACTAGGGCCAAACCTAACTCCCCTCTCAATTAGAGATCTGTTGGACTTATATCCCAAACTCAGCTCTACAAAATTGGCCCAATTACTCCAAACCTTCATCAGAGAAGAGAAGCACATCCCTAAATACCCCCCTCCATATGTAGTAACTATATTTCCCCTTAGGGCCAAAATATTGTAGCCATGATATCTTGTGTTTTGGGTGTTGGGGATGGAATCCCCCCACAACATGTTTTTGGGCTCAAAACCCAAGTTTTGGTCAAAGGTTTTGTAAGACTCTGCAAATTATGGGTGCAGAGTGCTAATTAGAGGTTAAGTCATAGGGTTATCCACCCTAAAGTAACGTAATGTAATGTAAAGTCATGTTGGCCTACCCATGGTCCGCGGACCATGGGATTGTATAAATTGAGCGAGGCTCTAAGTTGTAAAGATAGCTAAAAAATAAAAGAGAAGAGTATGAATGGTTCGAGATTGGAGTAGGAATCTAAGTTTATTGGGTCGTAGTAGTAGGAAGAGACTCTACAGCTGAGTGTGCAGAGGCCTAGTAGAGTCCGCAGCTGAATGCGCAAGGCAGTGTCAAGTTTTTAATCTGGGTTGAAGACTAATAAAGAGAAGTTGATTCCTATTTCTGTGTATCTGTTGTGCATTTCCTTCTTTACATTTATACTATTTTATTTATTGTGCACATATTGGTACATATTACCAATATAGATAGTGAGTTAAGTACATTTGATCCCGATTCCGTCATGAATGTACGACCCTCGAGTTAGTTATGGTAACTTGTTGGTCAATGAACAAATGGATTTATTGATCTCTCATATCAGCTAATATGATTGATGAATATGCTGTAATAATCATTAGTCCTACATAAACAAGTTAAGTAATCAGATAATAACAGATTAAATAGAAAGGAACTTGGGTATTATATTGGTTGCACCCTAACTAGGGCTGCATGGAAGTAGCACCATAGGTTGCGAAGGGATAACAAGTGTGCATAGCGACGGGTCAGACTGTGAACCTCCAGAAGCCCATCAAACATCCGTAGGGTACAAAAACTTGGTTCTAGTACCCTCCCATACTACTTCAGCTAAGACCTCAGTCTGCGCTCCGTGGACTATTGTCGAAAGCACCAATAGTACCAAGATTTGCTTGGCTAAATCACCTTTGAACATGGGTAAGGCCCATACAAGCCAACAAATGGTTCCGTTGTCGGGACTGGAATCTGCATAAAGGATGTCTGATGTTTTGCCACTGGAATCCAACAAGGAAAGAAATTGAAGAGTGGTTGGACAAAACGATTCACGAGTTCATGGCACATGAGAACAGAAACCTGCAAGTATCTAAGAAACAGTGGTTAGAGCACTACTTGTATACAGAAATCCACAAAATTTTCTTTACATCCTTTCCTTCAAAACCGTATGAGTGGATCGCGAAGTTAGCAAAAGGCCAGGGAAGGTGTAGGCTCGACAAACCATTAGTGTGGACTCCGGAAGTAGTATGCAAAATAGAAGCATCAGGAGATAAGATAGCGTGAGTTGTGGACCATTTGCTTGACTGAATAATAGGAGGATTTATCACTGAGTTCGCAATGAACATGACCATCAGCTACAGTGAGGCGGAACGATGTTTCCTCAAGGAACCGCAAGCTAAGTATATTAAATATTTGAACACTTAGATTAAGATGCTATTGTGTGAAAAGCATCTTATGTGAATAAATTAATGTTTGGAACTACGCGAAGCGGGAAGATCTACAAAAGCAGAGGTAGTGAAGAGTTGGAAAACAATCCCTTAATTTCACCCTCGTGGGAAAGTGAGGAAGAGCTTGCGAAAGTTTCTCCGAGAAGTGTGGTTAGTCTGATAAGGCAGTGTATTCCGCGTTTACCACCTCCAACCACACCACCACCTGTCTCACCCTCCTCACCTCCATCTCCACCCACCCCACCTCTGCCACCACCACAATTCAGTATGGCGAGCGCGATCAAACTACCGGTATTCAGAGGAGTGGGAAACGAAGATCTAGACCAATTTTGGTTCATGGTAAGAGCAGTATGGGAAGCATAGGGCATCGTGCATGATAATATTAAAAGGGATACGCTGATGAGTGTGTTATAGGATCGCACATTAACGTGGTATATCAAGCATTCTAATGACCACCCAAACGCAGGAATTGCAGAGATCCAAGCCACGATGAACCAGGAATTTAGTAGGCCAAAGTAAGAAACAAAATCAATCAATGGGTTTAAAGAGATCTGATGCTCCCGGGCGAGACCCCCTAGGAACGGGAACAAAGGCTCAAGAGTACAATCTATGAAGCCAATATGACGTTAACAGATGCACAACATCATGCATGATTTGTGGCCTCCCTTATGCCACACTTAACGACATCGTTGTCACAGCAAAAGCTTTCCACCCAGGCCGAAGCGTTGGAGATGACAATGAGATTGCATGAGACCCCTATATAAGACCCTTGGTTGGGAGTCCAACAAATCCATGCACAACTACATAATATGTGTCTGGAAATGCAAATTTTGAAATAGGACAAGACACCTCGGCTAGAGGTGCACGAGGAAGTATGGTGCATAAAATGCAAAGGCCAAGGAGATGACAAGGACCACTGTCCAGTGTTTGCAAACTATTTGGTAGGAGGAGGGTTGATGCCAGTAAGACCTGAGGCATAGGCAGGGCCAAGCATGGCGTTTGCATTATGGTGTGCGATCTACCAAATAGGAGGAAAAAACACCATGGATAATTGTCACACGGAAAGAGTCGTTAGTGCGGACACAACCGACCTCCCTAGAAGCCTAAGACTTTCTAGTGACAAACAAGACAAATAAGAGCAATCCTTCCCTAAATATGCTTTTACAATATGAGAAATCAAGTGTTTAGATCCTACCTGTAATCCAACGTTGTTGTAGTAGTCCAGCTTCGTTGATCCGGATGAGCTCCTCCTTCCCTTCGAAACCTGCATTCACTAACAATCAAACGATTAAATAGCACCTGAATATCACATAAAATAAAACATATTTAACATATAGACCAAGGAGTATATGAAACAACTCATAAATAACAAATTGTTGAGAAGAATGGACTAATTTGTATTAAAAGGTAACAAAAGGAACCATTACAACCTGAGCCTTTTTGTTGTGCAAGCTCCTCCCAGGGTCCACAAGAGTTCTCCTTTACTCTGATCAACTCACCTACCTCCCAATGGAAACAAGCAAAGATGGTAATCTCTCCTCACAAGCTTCTACAAGGAAGTCCTAATTCCAGCAGCATCTACCCTTAGGAATGTTCAGCTTTCAACCTCTCCTCCTTTTGGCCCAATGCCTGTATTTATAGTGCTCTAGAGGAAGTTATTCAGGTCCACCATCAATGGGATAAGCCCCTCTTTGGATGGGATATCTCCCCTCTTGATGGGATAAGTTCCTCTTTGGTAGGGATACATGAACCATCTGGAGGCGCTTCATACACGTCAAACAAGCTTCTAGAAGACTCTAGAAATGACCACAAGTAACTTTTTTGGAGTGAAACTTGCGCCTTTTGACCTTTACAGGAGTACGCACCCATTGCTTTACATACAGAGCGTACAAGTACGCAGGTATTATGAACTTGGGTTGCGTACGCACAGGTAAGGCTAAGAGAAACTGCGTACCAGAGATAATTGACTTTAAATGACTTTTCTCTCTTTCTTGGAGTTTGACATGAAGAGCAGAGGTATGAGACTTGCCAAGGAGGATAGTATGACAGTGGATGGAGCCATACTAACTGAAAATAGTCATGGTGACATTTTTTAGTCTAACAGATTGCCCCCTAAAGTGCGAAGCCTGTAGTAGATTAGGGTTTCATATGATCTAGGAAGGGTGAAGTACTTTATCATTTCAAGGAGTATCTTGCAGAGAGCCTGGTCAGAACCTGCAAATATTCAACACAAAATACATATAAAAGATGATATCATCGCTGAGGTAGGCATTCCCATACTCAGATTGAAAACTTTAACTAACAATCTAACTACTGCTCTGATACAAGAATGATTTTGCAGTACATCACAATCATAGACTTTTGTAGACACAGTATGGATGCAGCCATCTGTTTATGATAAGTCTACTATATAATGAATACAAAACTCCTCGCAGCCTGGATGGTGGAGACTAGATCCAGGGTCTTCATTTCTACTTCCCGAATTGGTACGATTCTATCCATGCGAATAAATGAGTTGATGTCGAGCATGGTAGAAACCACTTGATTACCGGTCAATGATGTAAACCGTTAACAAGTGTGAGAGAAACCACCAATGATGTCAATGGTTCTCAAAGTACCCAGTACAATCCATGAAATGTGAATGAATGAGTTGATGTCTAACACGTCACGGAACCCTTTGATCGAAAGTCAATGATGTAAACTGTCGTCAAAGGCGAGAAGCCTGCCATTGATGCATGCAGACTTCAAGGTACTGACGATTTCTAAGTCATCTTTCTAGATAATGTGCTGATGTCGATAGAAAGCGACCCGTTGCAGGCAAGCCCACAACACGAAATCATTGTTCAAGTTGAAGAAATGTTGCTGTAAGGACTGACTCAGTGATGGTCAAAATGGATAACAAGTATTTTGCATATGAATGGTTTATTTGCAGAGACCTCTTGAACACATAACGACACGACAGATGGCTTGGTGACGATTGACCCAAATTTAATACCCAGAAACGATTGAAGACTTTCAAAATGGTTTGATCAACTTTAAGACAAAGGATTTCCCAACCCAGGTGAATGAAAAGTGTCGTGTTCAAGAGCGGTGATAAGGTTCTTCTGTAACAAAGGATAACAAATAGGTTCATTCTTCTCTCTTTTCCCCCACCATTTCTGGCAAGTACCTCTTTATTTTTTACAAGCTTGAGGAGGATAACATATGCTTGATTATAAGCTCATCCTTCGGATGAGTCCAACTTAGTTTAGATTCGGACCCTAAGAAGGAGTGGTCCGTTCTTGTTTGTAATCGAACAGGTCCTTTACTGTGAAATTTTAACGAGTCCAGTATAGGAGAAACTCAGCGTTTTTCAATTTTTAGAGAGTCTGAAAAAACTAAAGAAAACTCCAAGGTGAACTTTTTCGTAAATTTGTGTCTCCCAAGCCCGAAAAAGTATAAAATAATACCTGAGAGAACCGCTTGATCTTGCGACCAAGGAGTACTTTCATGATTAATGCCTTTGACCTGAAAAGTAAAAAGTGATCAGAGGCATGTCGTTTTATTTCCAGTATCGAATTTGAAACGACAAAAATCCGGCAATCTTTTCGTGTTTTTACGGTCAGAAAAGGATTGTAAGAGGATCGTCTTTTAATTCCATTTTAACGAGTGTAAAAGAAATGCTCGGCAATCTTTTCATGTTTTAGGAGTCAGAAAAGGGCTTAAAAGATGACTCTGATGTCTTGGTTCGTGAAAAATGATGATTTTACCCTAAAGTCCTTTTGTCCTGCACAAAAACAACACATTACTCATACCTGTTTAAGATGGGCAAAAAATACATTGAAAAATATCTTTTCATGGTAAAAAATAAACAAACTTAGCATTCATTCATCCAAAAAACCTATAAAAAGACTTTTTACCATGTCATTTTTACCATTTTACTGTTGAGGTTGAGAAAAGGGCTTTTGACAAGAAACTTCCCGTGGACTTTGCGGAGAATCCGACCGTCAGAATCGAGCGCCGTCTCTTTCAGGTATTTCACAACATCCTCCTCTTCAATTTCATCCGTTTAGAATTTCATTTCAAGTTCTAGTTTGATTTTTTGGAGGGTTTGGGGTTTTAGAGTCTGCTTTTCGGGGGACGCAGGTGCCCCATCGGCGACCTGTGTACCCCGACATTTTCGTATATGGGAAAAAGGTCGGAGTACGCAGCCCACCTTCAGAACAGCTGCGTCCCGCCGCTCTGTTTTCTGAACGCGGGGTGCGTACTCCGCGTAAAGCGGATTTTCAAACCCCAAACACAAAAATCAACCATCAAATTTTTATTTTATGAATTCTAATCAATGTTTTTTGGTGTGTAGATTGCCCACCATGCTAGATTGGCGTGAAAGAGAACACGAAGATGTCGATTTGGCCGCAATAGGTCATCAACCTTCCATTGATGCTTTAAAGGCATGCGGTCTCTACAAGTACTGGGCCATACCTGGCATGAGGGCCGAGGTGCCATTCTTAGAGTGGCTGGTTGAAAGGTGGAACATTCAGGATCAATGTTTCTACATCGGAGAGCACCAGCTCAAGATAGAGCCCTCTGACATATACTTTCTCACTGGCTTGCCTAACAGGGGCGAGCAACTCTCTCTATTCGGGACTAGGCCGAGTGGCCAATCCCTTGCTAGTCTCCGGCTAGAGTGGTGCAACAATCAAAACCAGGAGAAGGGGATAGAAATCAAATACATATCCCGACCTGAACTTATGGTAATTTCCTTTACAGTTACCAGACTTTGCGGTGCTACCGCTTTGCACATAGCCACTGGTTCCCAAATGCGGATGGCTATAGATTGCTTCCGAGGCACCATTTTCAACTGGTGCGATGCTGTGTTGGCCAATATGAAGGGCCAACTAACCAGGGCAAAGAACGGACAACTGAAGACCTTTGGATATGGGCCTTTAGTTGTGAGCTTTGCCCTAGAGAGAGTTCCAATGCTGATCCCCCAACATCTTACAGTTCCAGTTGGGCCTCCTTAGGAGCCTAAGTTGACGCGATGGGTTTCGGTAATGGCCTGGCATCCTGTTGAGGGAGCGGGAGTTGTCCGATTTTCTGATGGTTACTTTCACTGGCTGGAGAGCCAGGTCTTTGCGATTCAGGATTTTCCTTATGCCGGAATGGATTTTTGCAATGATCCGGACATGGTTCTTCCACAGGGAGAACAATGGGATGACAGAGGTACTTCATTTTTCACGAGTTTTTAAATTATCTATTTTTTTTGTTTTTTTATATATCGTCTCAAAAGTGACAGTGACAAATTTTCAAAATGCAGATGTAGGCCCACGGCGTCCGGCCAATCTCCGGGCTTTTGAGAGAAGAGTACCAGTTGCACCGGCACCAGCCCCACAGGATGCGGCCACAGAGACCTTAGCCGAGCTGGAACAGGATCTAGAGCGTCTGACGGCGGGTATACCAGAGACGACTATAGACGACATTCCTATCCGACTTCAGCACTATTTGGTCGCAGTCCCGGGACCTCTTAGGAGGTTCCTGTGTAGGGTAGCGCGGGCAGTGGTCTCGTATAGAGAGCACCACCAGTGATTGGCTAATCACTTTTGTAGACACATGCGACATTTTTGGTTTTTTGTACTTATCATTTTTGCCGATCATAAGGCGTTTTTCAACCTATGATCGAAGACGATGTATATTTTTGACACACTCCTATCTATATATATCATTATTACCGGCTTATTTTGTTAAACATGTGTGATGAAATGTTTATAAATTTACATTTATGATTTGTTACAAATGTCTATTTAACATTCGAGACACCATTGCATCTGCTAATGTATTTAAAGACCTTGGAATATGCTGATATTCAATGTAATCAAATTCACGTTCGAAGAGACGCACCCTCAAAAACAATCTTAATAACACCGGATTTCTAATGGCATAGACTCTATTAAGCTGTAATACAACGAGTTCAGAATCTAACCTCACTATCAAACTCCGAATCCCAAATGAAATAGATTCAGATAATAATTCGATCACTGCACTGTATTCTGCAATGTTGTTTGTTGTTTGACCGAGGCCCACCCCATGCATAGAAACTAACTCGTCAGAGGGCGAATAGATAACCCAAGCTGCGGAAGAGATATTCCGTGTACTACGACAAGCACCATCAGAAAATCCAATGTACGTTTGGAGAGGCGTCGACATCTGCAATATCAAGAGTAAAACCAAGATAAGCCAGAATAATGACGAAAAACACACTCTCTAAACTAACCACACAGTCTAAACTAAAAACACAGTCTAAACTAAGCATACATACCAGCTAGAAAGAAAAACTAACCTAACTAAAATCTCCATACCCATCATTTAAGCATAATACCTCTTTAGGTAAAGTCCATTTCTGGGTTTACCCAAAGAGTCCCCGTCAAAGTCTACCAGCTCATAGGCCCCTTTTGCTAGCTTGCGCTTGACAATGTAGGGCCCATGCCACATAGGAACGAATTTTCTAGCACCTAACTTATCATTAGCTTGATCATATAACAACACTAGGTCTCCTTCCGAAAAATTTCGAGGGGTTACATTCCGATCATACTGAGCTTTCATTCGTTTCGCGTGAGTCTCGATTGCTAAAGCAGCTTCACGTTGAGTCTCATCTAATTTAGCTAAGTATAACAGACGCTTCTCCTCTTCGGAAGTAGCTGGAAGTAATTCGATGGCTATTTGCAGTGACGGGATTTCGCATTCAATGGGCAGCACGGCTTCCAAACCATAAACTAGTTGGAAAGGAGTGAACCCTGTTGATGTTTTCACTGAGGTCCAGTATGCCCAAAGTGCTGAAAATAACATGTTGTGCCAATTCGACCAATGAATACCAATGATCCGTCGGATCATGATAACTAGAACTTTGTTGATGGACTCAACCAAACTGTTTGCTTGGGGATAATAAGGAGTAGAACTATCATGACGTAAACCAAGCTGGCTTGTAAGTTCTGTCATCATAATGTTTCAAAAATGGCACCCATGGTCAGTGATTATCACTTGTGGGACACCAAACCTAGAAATAATGTGATTGAATACGAAAATTGCTGCTGTCTTGCCGCTTGCCTCGAATGTAGGCATCGCCTCGGCCCACTTAGTAAAATAATCAACCGCAAGGATGATATACGCATGCCCCCCGGCCGAGTGAGGGTTACAAGTAATAAAGTCGATACCCCATTTGGCGAAAGGACCAGCGACAATTATAGGGTGGAGAGGAGCAAGTGGCGCGCGCATCTTACGATCAAACACTTGGCAGTTGTGGCATTTTCGGACCACAATAATACAGTCTTTTAAACAATGACGGCCAAAAATAGCCAGCGCACAATATCTTTTGGGCTGTGGCATACCCAGACATATGACCGCCACACGCTCCAGAGTGACAGTCATTCAAAACCCTTTCAGCTTCCTCATGAGTTAAGCAACGTCGAAAAATCAAGTCCACCCCACAACGATAAAGAGTATCTCCAATGATTTTATATTGTTGGGACTGGAATTGAATTTTCCGACGCTACGACTTTGAGATTTCGGGCCGAAAGGATTGGGTCTGGAGATAGACAATTATATCCCCATACCACGGATCTAAAGTGCTGATAAGAAACAAAGATTCGTCCGCAATGGGCTCCTCTGCCACTGTTTATGTGTCAGCACGCAGGAAATCACACATTAACTCGGCAAAAACTAAGGATTTCTTAGACTTGGACTTTTCGAACTCCAAATGAACTCCTGCAGGATAACAATCCATTTGGAGTACTTGCCCCTAGCAATTGTTTAGTCAGAATATAGATCATAGGGTTGCAATCCGAAATCATTGTAGTTTTACAGAGAAGAATGTAGTGACGAAATTGCTGGACAGCTTGAACGGCTGCCAGTGCCAACTTTTCCACATGCGAGTATTTTAGCTCGGTTGGATTCAACGTCCGACTGAGGTAATATATCACATGTTCCGTTCCGAATTCGTCTTCCTGAACTAAGACCATTCCAATGGTGGAGTGGGAGGCGGCAAGATACAAAAAGTAGTCCTGGTTGTAGTTGGGAGGATGCAGCAACGGTGCATGGGTCAACGCGTGCTTAAGTGCATCAAAAGATTTCTGAGCTATCTCATCCCAAGAAAATTGAGCGTTTTGTTTCAACAACCGGGTGAAACCCTTTGTAACCTCGGCGTAGTTAGGAATGAATCGACGTAAAAAGTTTGCTTTCCCCTGCAAACTTTGGAGTTGGCGCAAACTCGAAGGAGGAGGCAATTTGATGATGGCTTCGACCTTCGAGGGATCGACGCGGATACCGGCTTTTGAAACGACAAATCCTAGCAATCGTCCCACTTCTATGTAGAAGACACATTTGTGTGGGTTCAACCGAATTCGATAATGCCGACACCTCATAAAAATAGCGCGTAAGTGGACGAGGTGATCAGCTCGATGTAAAGAATGAGCAGGCAAATCATCGAGATACGGTTGCACAATGTGTTTGATGTCGTGAAACGCGTAAGACATTGCCCATTGGAAAGTGGCTCCGGCATTCTTAAGTCCAAAAGGTAATTTGCAGTAAGCAAATGTCCCCCAGGGACAAATGAAAGCTGTTTTTGGTTGATCGGCAGGTAGAATATTGATTTGGTTGTAATCGGAAAAACCGTCCATAAAGGAAAATATTTCACTGCCAGCACAATCATCAATTATTTGATCGATATAGGGCGTGGGATAGTTGTCTTTTGGACAAGCACGATTTATATCCCTATAGTCGATACATATTCTTATTGTTCCTTGTTTCTTGTTAATCGGAACAATATTCGATACCCAATCCGTTAACGGGATCGGATAAATGAAACCTGCTTTCAACAGCTTCTCGACTTCTTCTTTAATCGCAGCCGCTTTCCTAGGGTGTATCTGACGCAGACGTTGCCGAACGGGTTTAGCGTCCGGGTAGGTCTTGATTTCATGAACAACAATGGAGGGATCAATTCCTGGCATTTCCAAATAGGACCAGGCAAACACGTCACGGAATTCTTGAAATAGGACCTTGTATGTTTGAATTTCGTTATCTGTACACGAGGCACCTATATGAATGTTTTCAATAACTCCGGTTTTAACTGAGATGTCAATGGCAATAGTTTGGGAAATGTTTCCCAAATTCAACTCTGAATCAGGATGTTTCATGGGATTCTGAGCGTCCTTGACATATTCAGCTGTAAAAATTGATGAAAAATCATTTTCAAAGTCATCACCCTTAGGTAAAAACGAAGATCTATGATGAAGATCTTCCCATGGTAGATCGTCTACACTTAGGATTTCGCGAAGTTGTTCGTCAGATGACACGACTTCAGGAAATGTTATCTATTCTGAGGTTGATGTGAAAAGTGATTCCTCACGGACCACATTCATTTGGTCGATTTGGGTTGAACGCGAGTCGGTAAAAGACTGCACGGCTTCATAAGCAATTTCATATGGACTCAAAGGCATGGCATCACCGAATGAGTCTATCTCAGATTCAGATGGGACAATCCAAGGATCATCGTAAATAATAGTGTCTGAAGTAATCATATGAATGGACGCGAATGAAGGGTCTGCATTGATCGAAGGAAAAGGAAAAGTTCCCAGTAAACCGGAATCTTTAACTAATCCTACACCAACATCCTTGTAAGGGATAATCGTTTTACCGACATGCTGGATACTCTCTGAAGAGGCTGGTTCGGATGAAAAGTAAGCCAACTGGTCTATCGTTACAATCTTACCATTATGTGGAAACTTTATAACTCTGAAGACCGATGACATGACTGTTGTCATAGGGTAAGACCAACTGCGACCCAAAAGAAGGTTGTAGTCTAGAGGGGCATCAACCACCTCCACATCCAGACTAACGGTTTTTCCTTCAACCCCTATAGGCAAATCCTGTAGAATGCCAAACGGATGGAACCCACGGCCATCAAAGGCCTTAAGAATCGTCGGGGATTGGTTCAGTGAAGGAGAACCAAGCGATCTCCAACACTGAATCAACATAATACACGTAGAAGCTCCTTCATCAATTACAGTCCGATGAATAGGCCTGTTTTTGACTATCACTGGAATCTGGAAAGCCATTTGATGAGGGAGACGTGGTGTACTATTTTCTAGATCAAAGATTATCAGGTTCGGGTCCTGAATATCAACAGCTCCTATAGCCGACAAGAGTAATTTTCGTTGTGCTGGGCATGATTGCAGCACTTCCAAAACCGACATTGCTAAGGGTGAAACAGCTAAATCCTCAACAATGTTATAATTCTGAGCTGCTCTCGCATGTGGATTGAAAGCAGACTTTCGAAGTATACCCTTGGCGGGCAGTTTGATTACCAAGTCTGGGTCAGGTTTCTCGATCTGTAGTGGATCGGAACCGGGAGCTGAGGTTGATGGATTAGAATGAGAAGATTCTGCTTCTTTGCCATCAACAGGATTCTTACTACCATAATCTTGCGATCGAGTCGCAATCCGTACATGAGACATCATCAATATGGGTTCTTCACTGGCACTCGAGGAAGAACCTATCATTTTACTCTCCTGCTTCGGAAATGGATCTTTCAAAACAGCAGGAGTTGGGGAACCTTTAACGATTTTCACAACCTCTGCCCGATGAGGGCAATCTCTTGTGAAATGATCTTCTTCACAAATTAAACAAGGATAGCGAGGTTTGCGCTTTTCGTCGTTAGATTCTGACTTCTCTTTTTTCTCCTTTGGAGCCTTGTCTGCTTTTTCTTTCTTCTTGCCTTTCTTCTTACCACCGTTTTTTGATTTAGCCGTAGATGACTCTACAGCGTGAACGTCGACGGTAATTTCAGGAGAAGACTCTCCTGTCGGGGAGTCTGGTAAGGTTATTATCGGAGAAGAATTCTTTGAGGATTTCTTCTTACTTTTAGTATTCACCGTACCAATCATGCCATCAGCAACATGAGACCCCGAAGGAGCAACAGCGATTTGATTCGACTTAGGAAGATCTGGGATCTTCTCGTGCAACGTACCCGACTAAGTGTAAACTAAGTCAAGGTACTGGGCTTGAGTAATGACTTGCTCCTCAGTAACTACTCCGGCCTTAGCTACATCTTCAGTAATCTTCACTAATAATGATTTTACAAACCATTCAGCTAAGATTTGGTCCGGGATAAAAACTTTCACTAAACGTCTTCGACGTCTCCATTCATGAATATGATCGGAAATATAAGTGGACGTCGATTGTTTTAATGAAGTTAATAACTCAGTACCATTATCGTATCTGACCGGCAACTGAAAATGAGTTAGGAACGAGGTAGCTAACTGGCTAAAATTGTAAAAAGAGGCCCGTGGTAACTCAATGTACCACTTGGCCGCGAGACCAATGAGCATACGCTGGAAAAGACGTAAGTGGATCGAATCATCCGAGATAGAATTTGAAGCACACCAGAGGTGGTAAGTCATCACGTGATTTGACGGATCCTCTCCAGACTTACCTTCGAACTTGGGTATATCACTGGGCAACTTATTTGGCATTGGCGGCTAGAACGGAAGATATTGAATTGGATCGTTCGTTAGACGTGTCAAGTCTGGTAAATCCAAAGTTGCGATAAACGGTAATTGCTGATTAGGATCCCTAAAACTTTGGGTCACAAGACCAGTCCCAGGAGGAGGATATCCAGGATAACTTGGAACAGGAATCGCATTCGGGATATTATATCCTCCTAGAAAACCAGGATTAATCGGACCGTACTGGGGTTGTTTGTTAGGATATTCCGACACATAGGATATAGTTAAGTTCAACTTGGTCTAGTATAGAGTTAGGTTAGAGTTAGGTAAAGTGTGTTTCTTTACCGTTGTACATTTTGTAACTTACAATCCGACGGTCACGATATGTAGTGATCCGACGGTTCACTCTCACCTCGGTATTACCGACACTTGATCCGTGGCTTGACACCCGATTGGTCCATGAGTTCTATTTAAAGCGCATGGAGGGTCATTGTTCGGGTAATCCGTGCATGAGAGAAGCTTATGTAAATTTTCATTCTTTGATTAATAAATTGTCTGTACCCACGTTGGGACAGGCCGTGGACTGTTTCCCTCCTTGCACTCTGAGGGTTTTAACCACGTCAAAAATACTGGTGTATTGATTTGAGATCTGGTTGTGAGCGGTGTCCTTTTGGTATTCTTCTGTGGAACTTACCCTGTAAATTCCTACATGGTATCAGAGCTATTTGAGGGCCGCGTCCGTTGGTGATCCAAATCTGAAGCCGGTAGAACTGCATGCGGCTGTCGTTTCCTAGATCTGCTGTTTCTGACTGCTTTCGGGCCGAGAGGACTGCTCTGTTGCATTCGGAGCATCTGTTTCAGTGAGGAACCCCTTTCGTTTCACGCGAAAAGGTTTCCGGTAGCCCTAGCTGCGTCATTTTTCAGATCGGGAGGTATACAGTGTTTTTTTTGCAGTTTACTGTCATTTTCTCTCTGCTTATTTCGGTTTCGGTTTATTTAGCCTTTTTTTTTCCGGATCTATACCTTTCATTTCTGCGTATGCTCTTTGCCCTGCGACTCTGTGCGATCTGGGCAAATCAGAAACAGAAAGAAAGGATTTTTCTCATGCGTATGCTCTTTTCCCTGCACCTTAGTGTGATCTCGGAAAATCAGAAACATTGAGGAAAAATATTTAGTTTTTCGGCTAAAAGCTAACTTTGAGATTTTTTTTAAAATTTCTAGTTTTTTGGCTAAAGCTAACTTCGAGCCGTAAGGTTCGTTTTTCTTTGGATATTCGTGTTGGGTTTTGTGTTTTGTGTTTTGTAGGGGAAAAGAGTCTTCCCAAGGCAAGCACGCAAATCGAGGCCCCCCCCCCCCCCCCCCTCTCTCTCTCTCTCTCTCTCTCTCTCTCTCTCTCTCTCTCAAATCTTTTGTATAGATCAATTGGTTCAAAGACCTTTTAAGAGAGTAGAGGTCTTGGGTTCAAGTCTCCATTTTGTGGGGGCGGATTTTTTTCATTCCCGCACATTCGCGCACTTTGCCGGCAACGTCAACAATTTTTTTTCAAAAAGCCATAACTTCTTCATCCGGAAGCCTTTTTCAGAGCCGTTTTTTTTAAAACCGCCTATTTTTTCGAGATCTATCCATTGGACCACTTACTTTCAGCATCTTCAGCTTCAGTTGTTTTTCAAAAATGGAAAGTCCATGCCAAGTCATTCTTGACAGCACTAACTACTTCCAATGGGTAGCCTACATGGGAGATTTACTTAGAAGTAAAGGTCTCTTCAGAATAGCCACAGACCAAGAGAAGAAACCCAAAGATGAAGACAAGGCCGAAAAATGGGAAAATCGACAAGATCAAGCACGTGGTTTGATAGGAATGTCTGTTTCTCCTGATCTTAGATTCCACATTGCAGAAATTGAAACTCCTCATGAAGCATTAGAAAAACTTGCTAAAGTTTTTGGGATTAAAAATGAAATTAGAGCCCATCAACTTGAAAATGAGCTGCTTACTTTGGATCCTAATAATTTTTCTTGCATTGAAGATTTCTTGTCAAAATTCAAGAACCTTAGATATCTCTTGGAAGGTGTTAAAGTTAAGAAAGATGATGGTAACCTTATTTATTCCATCCTTACTAAGTTAGGGCCAGCCTACTCTGTATTTGTTTCCACTTTCCATTCTACCAGGGAAGCTTTCATTTGTCAAGGCAAAGACTACAAGCCCCTTCCTTTGACTCCTTTTGTGATTCCTTAATAAGAGAACAAGAAAAACTCTTACACCTTGGTCTTCTTAATCTTGGAAACTCTTCCACAAAAGCGTTAGCCGCCCAGCAGCAACCAAATTCAAAGAATCCTAAGAAGTCTTATCCTCAAAGGAATGGTCCTAAACCAACTCAGCCTCAAGATGAAAGATCATTTCAGCAATATGATAAGACCAATAAAAACAAATGGAAGAAGACTGATAGACATTGTAACTTTTGTAATCGAGATGGCCACTTAGAATCTAAATGCTTTAAGAAGATGGAAGCCTTGGAAGCCGCAATGAAGAAACATAACATCCATCTGGAGCCTACTTCAACTTCAACTTCCGGAACGGCATTTTCTGCATGTCATCGTCAATCATCTCAGTCTGGTTATGCATTAAATGTATCTTCTTCTTCTTCTCATTCTCATGAGTGGCTCATTGATTCTGGAGCCTCTTGTCACATGGCCAAAAACCAAGCCATGTTTTCTTCTTTAAATGATTGTAACACCAAAAATATATATGTTGGTGATGATAGATCTCTTAATGTTGTAGGGACTGGAACTGTTCATCTAGACAATGGTCAGTTCAATGATGTATTATGTGTTCCAAACTTATCCTGCAACCTTCTATCTGTCTATCAGATAACTCATTCAGGTGAAGGTAAAATTGTTGAATTTTCACCTCATGATGTTGTAATCAAGGATCTAAAAGATCCTAAACAGATTCTAGCTACTGGTCTTGCTGATGATTCCAAAAGGTTGTATAAGTTTCACAACTTTGGGTCATCCCATCTTCCCTCAGTATTTGTTGCTCATAATGATGAAGTGAGCAAACTTTGGCATGAGCGGTATGGTCACTTAAACTATCGCTCCCTTCAGCATCTATGTAAAGAAAACATGGTGACAGGTCTTCCTATGGTATCTTGCAAAGATGGTGTTTGTTCCGGATGTGTACTCGGAAAACATCATCGGGACAGTTTTGACAAACGTGCCTCTTGGCACGCCTCAGCCCCTTTACAGCTTGTGCACAGTGATTTATGTGG
Source organism: Pinus tabuliformis (assembly GCA_031772625.1). Classification (NCBI taxonomy): domain Eukaryota; kingdom Viridiplantae; phylum Streptophyta; class Pinopsida; order Pinales; family Pinaceae; genus Pinus; species Pinus tabuliformis. The sequence continues at coordinate 1,676,405,690 of CM062816.1, read as the reverse complement.
TCCTCTTCCTGTTGCTTCATTCTCTGGCTGCAAGTACTTCTTAACTTTCATTGATGATTTCTCTAGACGCACTTGGGTATACTTCTTAAAACTCAAGAGCGAAGTATTTACCACCTTTTTGGCCTTCAAAGCATTTGTTGAAAAACAATCTGGACATCAAATTCTTAAGCTAAGAACTGATAATGGTGGAGAATATGTTAAAAATGCATTCATCACTTTTGCACCGAAAATGGAATTCAAATGCAACATACTGTTCCATACACTCCACAACAAAATGGTGTAGCTGAAAGGAAAAATCGCACTTTAAAGGAAATGGCTAATTGTATGCTGCAATCTAAAGGACTCAGTCTTAGTTTTTGGGCCGAAGCAATTAATTGTGCAAATTATATAATCAATCGCACTCCTACTAAGGTTCTAGAGAATATCACTCCAGAAGAAGCTTGGAGTTCCATTAAACCAGATGTAAGTCACTTTCGTGTGTTTGGAAGTGAAGCATGGGCCCATATTCCAGATGAAAAGCATAAAGCCTTAGAACCTAAGAGTGAGAAATGTACTTTTGTTGGATATTCTGAAGATGTAAAAGGCTATAGACTTATTCCATTTAAGTCCAAAAATGTTATCATTAGAAGAGATGTAAAATTTGATGAAAATAAATCGGCCTGCGAGCCTAGTCCGGCGGATGTGCCACCTCTTCCCATCTCTTCTATCTTTGAAAACATTTCTTCTTCTGATGATGAAAGCGAGGATGATAATCCTTCCCCACCTTCTCAGGATCCTCAACTTCCAAGATGGGTCCGTGCTACTCGGGATGCAGCAGGTGATCTTGCCGGTGATCCTACAGATCAGCGACGTACACGTTCTCAGTTTGAAAGAGCCTCTTCTTTACTGGCTCAAGCTCCAGTAAATCATGATCCTGACACTTTTGCAGAAGCTTCAGGCCATCCACATTGGGAAACAGCTATGAATGAAGAATATCATTCATTGATGACAAATGATACATGGGATCTTGTTCCTCTACCAAAGGGACGCAAACTTGTTAGATGCAAATGGGTTTACAGAACCAAGTATGGACCAGATGGGAAAGTTAATAAACATAAAGCTCGTCTAGTTGCTAAGGGCTTTTCACAGGTTGAAGGCATTGACTACACTGAAACCTTCTCTCCAGTTGCCAAAATGAACTCTATCCGCCTTGTTCTTTCCCTTGCTGCCTCTTTAAAATGGGAAGTCCATCAAATGGATGTTAAATCTGCCTTCTTGCATGGGGACTTGCAGGAAGAAATCTATATGGAACAACCCATTGGCTTCATACAAACAGACTCCAGCCTCGTTTGTCGACTTAAGAAATCCCTTTATGGCCTCAAGCAAGCTCCTCGAGCTTGGTATGCCAAAATGGATAGCTTTCTTTTAGAATCTGGCTTTTCTAGGTGTCATTCTGACAATACTGTCTACACCAAGAAAGTGGGCAACTCTCTCATCATCCTTGTTCTTTATGTTGATGATCTTATTCTTACTGGTAGTGATCCCAACCTTATAAACCATGTGAAGTCCAGCCTTAAAAAGAAATTTGAAATGACAGACTTAGGACACTTACACTATTTTCTCGGTCTTCAAGTCTTGCAATCCCAAGAGGGTATTTTCCTTTCCCAGTCCAAGTATGCTTGTGATATTCTTCGTCATTTTCACATGGAAGACTGTAAGCCAGCCCCTTCTCCCTTTCAGTCTGGAGTCAAACTTTCAGTCTCTTGTACTTCTCCTGAAGTTGATGCTACCTTATACCGTCAACTTGTCGGAAAACTCTTGTATTTAACCCATACTCGTCCTGATCTTTCCTTTGTTGTTGGCCTTGTTGCTCGTTTTATGCAAAACCCCCGTGAAAGTCATTGGAAAGCAGCTAAAAGAATACTTCGTTATGTTCGAGGTACAATACAGTTTGGGATTCATTACAGTGCCAAAGCAGCTCCTCTGTTAGTTGGTTTCACTGATTCTGATTGGGCTGGTGACCTTGATGATCGGAAGTCTACTGCCGGTTATGTCTTCACTCTTGGTTCAGGACCTATTACATGGGCTTGTAAGAAACAGGCTGCCATTTCTCTTTCGTCAGCAGAAGCAGAGTATCGTGGTGCCGTGGAAGCTAGTAAGGAAGCCTTGTGGCTTCGTCAGATCCTATCAGAGTTTGGCTTTGAGCAGCAGCATCCAACCACACTTTGGTGTGATAATCAAAGTGCCATTCAGCTATGCAAAGATCCAGTCCAGCATCAGCGCAGCAAACACATTGAACTACACATGCACTTCATCAGAAAGCTCATTCATGACCATGTTCTTGAAGTGCAATATTGTCCAACGGATGATCAGGTTGCAGACATCTTCACAAAGGCTCTCACAGAGGCGAAGTTCACTAAACTTCGATATATGCTTGGAGTTCAGGAAGTTGTCACTAAGGGGGGATAGGCTCTAGTGCCTCCTTCCTTCTCCTATTGTGTCATATTTGTAAATCCTTCAATCCTATCCCAAGTTGTTCTTAAGGGGGGATGTTAGGATATTCCGACACATAGGATATAGTTAAGTTCAACTTGGTCTAGTATAGAGTTAGGTTAGAGTTAGGTAAAGTGTGTTTCTTTACCGTTGTACATTTTGTAACTTACAATCCGACGGTCACGATATGTAGTGATCCGACGGTTCACTCTCACCTCGGTATTACCGACACTTGATCCGTGGCTTGACACCCGATTGGTCCATGAGTTCTATTTAAAGCGCATGGAGGGTCATTGTTCGGGCAATCCGTGCATGAGAGAAGCTTATGTAAATTTTCATTCTTTGATTAATAAATTGTCTGTACCCACGTTGGGACAGGCCGTGGACTGTTTCCCTCCTTGCACTCTGAGGGTTTTAACCACGTCAAAAATACTGGTGTATTGATTTGAGATCTGGTTGTGAGCGGTGTCCTTTTGGTATTCTTCTGTGGAACTTACCCTGTAAATTCAGACATTGTTGAGGTTGTTGATAAGTGTACCCAGGATATGGTTGATACTGGTAAACCGGTTGTTGGACAGCAGGACCGAATTGGTACTGTCCCTGGTACTGTTGATAAGTAAATTGAGGTTGACTTGTTACAACAGTACTTAAACCAGGCTGCCCTACAGGCATCTGGACCGTGGTTTTAATCGTAGATCCGGACAACGGTAAAGATGTCTGAGGAGTGGTTGCAGAGACAGTAGAAACCGGAGCTGTCGATACTCCAGAAGTAAGTGCGGTAGATGTTGTGGTAGTTGCAGCAGTCATTTGAGATGGAGTACTAGGTGCAATTGGCGGCTGAGTAACTACCGAAGTTACAGAAGTTTGAACATTTGACTGGACAGGTTGCGGTTGCTGGGGTGAACTAGAAACTACGGGTTGTCCAGTTTGAGGTAACAACTGTATACTTGGCTGCAACACCTGTTGACCTTGTGATGGATCCCGTACTATCATTCCAGGGTATTGACCCGTAACAGGTTGAGGATACTGAGATCCATAACCAGATTGAGGATAGGATTGATAACTGAAAGGCACAGTTCCCATACCTTGAACATATGACTAACCTTGAGGTGGTTGATAACCTTGACTCGAGTATTGACCTTGAGGTTGATAACCTTGGGGTAAATACTGATACTGGGGTTGACCTTGACCTTGAGGTTGATACCCTTGAGGTAAATATTGATACTGAGGTTGACCCTGGGGTACATATTGAGGCTGGGGTTGACCTTGAGGCATGTATTGTACTATGGGTACATACTAGCCTTGAGGTTGCCCCCCAGACACGATTTGCGTACCTTGAGGTTGCCCCCCAGGCGTTATCTGAGGCTGCCCCCCAGGCGGTAATTGGCCACCTTGAGGTTGAGAAACGGGAACTGAACCTGAAATCATGTAAATGTCCCCTACACCCAACGGTTTATTACCATTGTTTCCAGCTAATAACCCATGATCAATGGGTTGAGGAGATGCCCCCGCAAAGGTACCAGAAAGTGATTGATACCCGGTGGGAACAGAAGAACCGCCGTGTAAGAAAGATTCAGGAGATTGAGTGAACACGGACGACTGACCAGACATATTTACAGGAGTATAAATACCTCCAGGTGGAAAAGGAGTACGAGGTGGAGAAAAACCTACCCCTGAGTTGTCTAAATAATTGGTTAACGAAAGGTACCAAGTAGTACTTCTAGGAGGACTGTAAAAGATAGATTCACGCTCCCTTAGATCAATAGTAGGTTGATCTTCAAGGATAGATACGCCTAATTCTTCCTCTGGAGCAAGTTCTTCAATAGCTATCAAACCAGTAGGAAGATTTTCGGTGATGACTCTTTCTACCCTAGGTGAATCTGGTACACTAGAAGTTGGAGTAACAGGTTTAGATACTTCAGGTTCTTCGCCTATATCACTAGTAGATGAAAAACTACCAGCAAGCTCGGAAACTGCAACTGCTTCAGGATTATAACCTGTTTCTAGACTTTGGTAATATTGATGGACTACCGACGAAGACTCTCCTTCTTCAGGTGAACCTGCTCTACTACCACTAGGAGGAGTTACAAGGACTTTCAAACCTTCGTAATGACTCGAGACGTCTTGAGGAGGTTCATCCCGAAGTCTACGGGATTTCCTCAACAATTCGGCCACAGAAACAACCTTAGGAGACTTGCCCCGAAGTCGACGGGACTGTCTCGGTAATTCCGCCACAGTTAAAAACTTTTAACTACTGCACACGCAAACAAAGTAAAATCTCAAAGCAAACCACCTAAAGTCTCTAAAGAACCAAACAAATTTGAATCACACGCCTAAAGAATCTAGGGCGTCAAACCAAGCACAAACAGTAGCCTTCCAGACCGAAAACGCTAGTTGGAGATGAAACCCAACATCGCCAGATTCAGTACAGAAGTGGCGGGTGGAACAGTTACCCCGACAACCTGCTTAATGAATAGACCGGCACAAGTTCCTCCACTTTAACCGTCTCGAGTGAAGTGAACCCCCTGGAAAATCCAAGTGAGTCTAGCCGACGTCTGCTCCAAGTACAGTGGGATCTTCCCTCCACCGTCACCTCGATAGAATCCTAAAGATAATGGTCACTAAGGTTACCAACATCAACAAATGCACCTGGGGGAACAGTCTACACTCTGACAGCACGCAAGGGCAGAGTATCAAGCTCAATCCCCTTGCCGGCTCCTTGACAATAATCCAAGGTTTACCGACAAGTGACCCCTGGCTCCTCGACAATGGTTAATCCGAGGTTTACCATTTGTAATACGTGCATGTCTGGCGTCGTTCCCAACGAGGGAGGATTGATCCCCTCACTGGTTCGGACACGAGCTCGTGCTTCTCCTTTAAGAGGAGCTTTCCCAGAGTACAAATGAAACAATTGGATTTATTCTATCACAAGATAAGCTACTTGTTTGGTTTTGTTGTCTTGGAGAGTTAATTACTCTCCTACTCCAAGACACTAGCCTGATCTAAATTGGTGTTTTAGAGCCCTAGTAAATAAAAGTTACTAAGTTGATTTTACTTTAAGCGTTAATTTTATGGTTTTTCTTAAAGACAAAAGGTAGTGGAGATGAAACTGGTGGTGTGTAGACTCGACTCGCAACCACTACAAAGATGCACCTAAGATGATTTACACTACTTTTCTTTTTCAATGAATCTCCTAGCTAAGAGAGTTGGAAAATGCAAATTTTATAGAAAACAACTTTCTTGGCAAAGACAATCAAAGAAACAATCTCTTTATCTTTTCAAGACACACAACTCATGACCACTAATTACTTTACGAAATTTCCTTTTTCTCCTAAAAGACTACAAATGCTACCAAAGCAAACTTTTTTCCAAAAGAATTTTTGTGTTTTTTTTTATATTAATAAAGCATGTAAAACTATTTTATCAAATCAAATTTAACAAATCTAATACAATCAAATCAAATTCACTCAAAAGCAAATTAAAAGGAAAATTACCTAAAAGCAAAAATAATGAGGACAAAAGCCTACAAGGATGATTCCCGGATGTTTTACTCAGTCAAAATGCAACTAAGGATCAGTTCATGCAGAATCATAAACTAACCAAAAAACAAAATCGAAATCTTTTTGTTCTTTTTTCTCAAGAATGAAATTCAAGGTTTTAACAAACAAACTTTTCGAGATTCGCAAAGAGAAGACACAAAGGTAGGTCTCTCACAAGAGTGACTTCTAAGACAGGCCCGACTCCTAAGAGGACTGACCAAAACCAAGGAGATCCAAAGTTTGACAACCTCTAATGCCAAAGTCACTACAGGACCAGTTAAAAATCAAACCCTAAGGCAAAATCTCTATGAATTCCACCAAAACCCTCGACACTAACGGGACAAGTTCAGGTGAAGATCTCTGACAGTAAACCAATGGATCTGGGCAGTAAAAACAAATTAAAAACAAAATCTAAAGAGCAGAAGGAGGAAAAATGGAATTTTCTCAAATTTGACAGGGGTACGCAGGTGATCTGTTGACACAGGCGCGGGTATGCCCTATGCACAAAGACGCAGTGCGTACAAGTACGCACTGTGCCTAACTCAGAGACTGCGTACTGCTGGAAAAGCTAAGAAAAATAAAAATCTAATTTGACTCTAAGCTAACCCACCCAAATACACAGTTAGACAGCCAAAAATCAGAAAACAAGCGATTTTTCTCAGACCAAAATATCAAATCAAAAAGAACTCAAACACATTCATGGAGTCCCCAGCGGAGTCGCCATTTTGTCACACGGAAAGAGTCGTTAGTGCGGACACAACCGACCTCCCTAGAAGCCTAAGACTTTCTAGTGACAAACAAGACAAATAAGAGCAATCCTTCCCTAAATATGCTTTTACAATATGAGAAATCAAGTGTTTAGATCCTACCTGTAATCCAACGCTGTTGTAGTAGTCCAGCTTCGTTGATCCGGATGAGCTCCTCCTTCCCTTCGAAACCTGCATTCACTAACAATCAAACGATTAAATAGCACCTGAATATCACATAAAATAAAACATATTTAACATATAGACCAAGGAGTATATGAAACAACTCATAAATAACAAATTGTTGAGAAGAATGGACTAATTTGTATTAAAAGGTAACAAAAGGAACCATTACAACCTGAGCCTTGGTGTTGTGCAAGCTCCTCCCAGGGTCCACAAGAGTTCTCCTTTACTCTAATCAGCTCACCCACCTCCCAATGGAAACAAGCAAAGATGGTAATCTCTCCTCACAAGCTTCTACAAGGAAGTCCTAATTCCAGCAGCATCTACCCTTAGGAATGTTCAGCTTTCAACCTCTCCTCCTTTTGGCCCAATGCCTGTATTTATAGTGCTCTAGAGGAAGTTATTCAGGTCCACCATCAATGGGATAAGCCCCTCTTTGGATGGGATAGCTCCCCTCTTGATGGGATAAGTTCCTCTTTGGTAGGGATACATGAACCATCTGGAGGCGCTTCATACACGTCAAACAAGCTTCTAGAAGACTCTAGAAATGACCACAAGTAACTTTTTTGGAGTGAAACTTGCGCCTTTTGACCTTTACAGGAGTACGCACCCATTGCTTTACATACAGAGCGTACAAGTACGCAGGTATTATGAACTTGGGTTGCGTACGCACAGGTAAGGCTAAGAGAAACTGCGTACCAGAGATAATTGACTTTAAATGACTTTTCTCTCTTTCTTGGAGTTTGACATGAAGAGCAGAGGTATGAGACTTACCAAGGAGGATAGTATGACAGTGGATGGAGCCATACTAACTACAAATAGTCATGGTGACATTTTTTAGTGTAACAATAATTGTCATCTGTTGCAGAAGTATAAGCAGACGTCCCAGTGATTGTTTTGTAATTTCTATAGGTCAGTAGGCCATGACGAACACACCTACCAAAGTTATGAACTAATGATGGATCAAACTTCTGCCTATAGGGTGCAGACCAAAACACGAGCCCTCGACCCAAATGCAGGATGACGCATGCTGGGTTTCAGGGGCATGGTCAGGGTCGAGGTGGAATGGGGTCAGGAAGGGGTCGCGGACAAATAATTTGTTACAATTGCAGAGGGCTAGGGAATTATGCCCATGAGTGTACAAACCCAACAAGAATATCATGTTGGTACTATACTCAGTTTGATCATGAGGTAGAAGACTACCCTTCGCTGATAGTGAGGATGTACAAAAAGGGGGTACTCCAGCCCCCCTCTGACCCAGAATTTACAAATGATGAGGTCTTAGTCGCGCGAAGAAGACCTGAATGTAAACATGATGCTCAGGAGCAGTATGACTACGAGAGATGATGAAGGGAAGCAACCAGAATAAAGTGCATGGGTTAGCAAGGCTCCTACAAAGGAACCCAAGTTTGATCTAGAACATGCAAATGAGACATTCATGGAAGCTAAGAAGAGCTTCACAGAGGCCTCTACTTCAGGTAGTAAGGATCAACTAGAACCAGGGATTGATCCTTCAATGCTCACTACCTGTCTGGAGACATGCATGAAACTGCTGCATGACAGAAAGGTAGTCAAAGGAATACAGGAACTTATTACTAGGTGTGTGGGGTCAGGAGAACCATGCGGGGTCAGGAGAACCATGTGTGGTCCGGAAACTTGGGAAGCATGCATTGTGCACAAGAATGGAAATGAGGTTAACTGCGCAAATAGGTGAGTATGAAATGGATCAGGTAACCCTAGATCTAGGTTTGGATGCGAATGTACTACCAAAGAAAACATGGGAATGAATGGGTAGACCTACGCTACAATGGTTCCCTATTCGGTTACAAATGGTGAACCAATAGAAGATTTTTCCCATGGAAAGATTACAAGGAGTAACAACAAATATTGAAGGTGCTAGTGTGCAGGCAGATTTTGAAGTGATAGAGATTGTCGATGATAGCAATCCCTATCCCGCGCTGTTAGGAATAGACTAGGCCACCGATATGAATGGAGTCATAAAATCTGAAGAAGTGAAAAATTATCTTTGAGAAAAAGTCACTATGCATGGTAGTATCGCTAGATCCAGCCGAAGGAGCGCGATACACTGAACCAATCTGCAATGATGATAGTGATGACGATCTCGATTTTATTTACAAGATAACTGTGTGAGAACAATATTGGGTGAATCTAACTGCAGATGAAAGGATTTCATGGGAGCACAAAAACTCCTCAACTTCAGATTCAGATGAAGAGATAGAGCGATGGTAGAATCAGCTACATGAAGTAACAATGCTTAATTGCAACATGATGATTAGATCATTATGTTGCATGAAAATAGAGGCAAGGGAGCTACCAACATATGATGGATTAACAACGGTGGATGAATTTCTGAGCAAATTTGAAAGCGCAGTTCCAAAAAAGTAGTGATTCGATGCACTAAAGTGAGCACTGCATGCCACATCCACATGATGGTGGGGTATGCATCAAAGAAATTTTTAGGACTCACGCAAATGCAAAAGGATGATGCACCTATGTTTCAAAAAACCACAAATATGACTAGTAGACAAATATGACGAATGAGTTGATCCATGCATGCACCTCGCAAAATGGACCAAGGTCTATGGGGAAGAACCACAGCCTGAATGGGTACATTTATTCTAACATACCCTGGATGTCATACCCATGAATTGGTATACTGAGATGGAGCTATGCCATGGTACGGGCGAATGGGATATCTTGCGTGAGGGATTTTTGTTAACATTCACATATGAAGATCGTTGGTCAGATACTGTTGACGATGTGCTAAAAGTAGTAAAAGCTGCTATCTTCAAAATACCACAAGAGCCAATGGGAGTACTTCAACCAGAATGGATGACACAGTTAAGAAATGCACTAGAGTGTTATAATGTGAATGTTGAGGAGGATGATGAGGACCCATGGAACATTAACATTTCATAAACATAAGGTTGTCACGAGATTCACGGACCATCACTTGAAGACCCCGCCATCACCGTGCCGCTAAAGATGAAGCACGTCAACATTGGAACAGAGGAAAAGCCAAAGTATGCAACACTTTCGGACTATTGGGACGATGCCATGGTCGATAAAGTCGCTAAGTTACTCCGCAAATACCAAGACTTGTTCCCAACTAAAATTACAGACTTAAAAGAGATCGTGCGTGATTTAGGGATGATCAAGATCACCCTAAAACCCAACGCGAAGCTAGTTAAGTAGTGGCCATACTGCCTGAACCCAAATTACAAAGAAAAGGTCTGTGACGAATTAGACAAAATGCTCGCAGCCAGAATTATTGAACCAGTGGAAAAATCCGACTGGGTGAGTCCTATGGTAGTACAGGAGAAAAAACAGAAGGGTGAAATAAGAATATGTGTAGATCTCAGGAAGCTAAATGTTTCCTGTGTACATGATCCATTCCCAACACCATTCACAGATGAAGTACTATAGAATGTTGGCAGTTAGGAAGCATACTCATTCACGGATGGGTTCCCAAGGTACCATCAGATCAAGATCGCACTAGAAGATAGGAGCAAGATGACCTTTGAAACAGAATGGGGCTCCTTTCAATACACCGTGATGTCCTTTGCACTGAAGAACACGCTAGCTATATTTTTGCGTGTCATGGTAGCCGCATTCAAACAATACATCCAAAAAAAAATTGAGGTCTATATGGATGATTGGACTATTTTTGGGTTAGTTAAGCACCATGTAGCGAGCTTACGTTTGATGCTAGATACTTGCCGCCAACACCAGATTGCATTGAACCTGAAGAAGTGCACATTCCTCATTCCCTTTGGAAACCTGTTGGGACATGTGATCTGCAAACAAGGACTGGTGGTGGACCCTGCGAAGATTGTCATTATCCTAAATTTGGAAGCACCGAAAAGTGTTAAACAACTACGCGCTACCTTGGGACACACTAGATACTATAGGAAGTTCATCAAAAGTTATGCCCAAATAACCATGGCGATAGAAAAGATATTAAAAAAAGATGTTACATATTTTTGGAATGATGATTGCGTCAAGAGTTTGGATGTCCTAAAGGGGAAACTGGCCTTTGCGCCAATCCTGGTCTTCCTGAAATGGGACGTGGAATTTCATGTACATGTTGATGCATCATGTATCGCGTTGGGAATTGTACTCACACAGGAAGACGCGAAGGGTGTATATCAACCGATCACATTTGTGAGTCGAAGATTGTCCAAATCAGAAAAGAACTACCCTACCACCGAGCACGAGGGGTTGGCAATGGTGTACGCACTCTAAAAATACCAACACTATTTACTTGGAGGACATTTCAAGATGTATACCAACCATTATGCATTGAAATACTTGGTGAACAAGCCAGTGTTGGGGGGGCAAATATGCAAATGGCTTTTACTATTTCAAGAATATGATTTTGAGGTCATAGTCAAGCCGAGATGCTTAAATGCAAGACTAGACCACTTGTCACGAATTGAGACGGGCGAGGAACCAACAAATTTGGAGGAGGGACTACCTGACGCACAGCTCTTTGCAGTGTGCATCACGGATGGACACTTCGAAGATATAATCCATTTTCTAACAATAGGGACTGTGTCGAAAGATTAATCAATCCAACAGAAGAAGGAATTGGTGGTGCGCGCGATGGACTTTTCTGTCATCGCAGGGAACCTCTACAAGATGGGCAACGATGAGATATTGTGAAGATACGTACCTGAATTTGAACGAGGTCAAATCTCACGGAAGCACATGGGGGTGCTGCAGGAGGACACTATACAGGACGTGTGACCACATAGAAGATTCTTCGCACAAGGTTATGGTGGCTGACCCTGCACCAAGATTCGAAAGCGCACTGTAAGGCCTGCAATATATGTCAAAGGATGGGAAAACCATCACGAAGGGATGAGATGCCACTAAATCCCCAAATGACACTGCAACCATTTGAGAAATGGGCAATCGACTTTGTGGGCCTGATCAAACCTCAGGGAAAGATGGGTGCGCACTACATCATCACCGCGACGGAGTACCTAACATGATGGGTGGAAGCACAACCTGTCAAGGACTACACAGTCGCTATGGCTGCAAATCTTTTGTTCGAAAACTTGTTGACACAATTTGGCTGTATGAAAATCTTAATGAGCGATCATGGAACACATTTCTTGAATGAAACCATCAGTGTTCTCATAGAAGAGTTCCTGGTGTATCATCAGAAAATTACACCATACCACCCACAAGCCAATGGAACAGTAGAGGCATTCAATAAAATATTGGAGACTACACTGACCAAAGTATGTAATGTGCAGCAGAACGACTGGGACCTACGCGTACCTGTCGTGTTATGGGCGTATAGGACAACGTGCAAGAAATTGATGGGACAGACACCCTTCTGGTTAGTCTATGGTATAGAAGTTGTTATGCCAATGGAATACATCGTACCTAGTCTGTGAATAGCAGCGCTCACAGGCATGACGAACTGTGAAGCTCTAGAAGAAAGACTCATGCAATTAGAAGAACTCCAGGAAGAATAGTTTCTGGCTGGATTTCATCAGAAAGTACAAAAAAGCGTGAAAAGGCCTGGCACAACTACCATATCAAGTTTTGCACCTTCAAGGTAAATGAATTAGTACTACTGTATGACAATAAGTTTGAAAAAATTCTGGGAAAATTTAGAATGCACTGGCTAGGACCATATGTGGTAAAAGAGGTCACAGATGGAGGCACAGTCCAGCTGGTCAAACTAAATGGAGAACCCTTCCCAGGAAAAGTAAATGGCAGTCACTTGAAACCCTGTGTGGGTGGGCTGGCTCTCTGACTAACCAGTCGAAGCACAGTCTTCGCGACCCAAGAAGCCAGACAAGGGCACTGGACTATAAACACATGCATTAGATGCTGGTACCAAAGAAAGGACACGATTCAGATGTGGATGATTCAAAATCCAAAATTTAGCAGGTCCAGCAAACCACAGAATAGTGCATCACAGACCTCCAAGCAATACGGGACCAATTGGAGGGACTTTGTGCCAAGATCACCGCACCAGTAGAGTGACTCAGGATGAGTCACGATGATTGTGTTGGGGGCTTGTTGGGCATGGAATCCCCCCACAGCATGTTTTGGGGCTCAAAGCCCAAGTTTTGGTCAAAGGTTTTGTAAGACTCTGTAAATTGCGGGCGGGGAGCACAAAGTAGAGGTTAAGACATAGGGTTGTCCACCCTAAAGTAATGTAATGTAATTTAAAGTCATGTCGGCCTACCCATGGTCTACGGACCATGGGATTGTATAAATAGAGTGAGGCTCTAAGTTGTAAAGATAGCTAAGGAATAAAAGAGAAGAGTACGAATGGTTCGAGCTTAGAGTAGGATTCTAAGTGTATTGGGTCGTAGTAGTAGGAAGAGGCTCTGCAGATGAGTGCACAGAGGCCTAGTAGAGTCCACAACTAAGTGCGTGGGCCCCTGTAGCTGAGTGCGTAGGGTCATGTTGAATCTGTAATCTGGGTTGAATATTAATAAATAGAAGTTGATTCCTATTTCTGTGTATCTATTGTGCATTGCCTTCTTTATGTTTATACTATTTTATTTATCGCACGCACTGATATGATTGATGAATATGTTGTAATAATCTTTAGTCCTACATAAACAAGTTAAGTAATCAAATAATAACAGATTAAATAGCAAGGAACTTGGGTATTATATGGGTTGCGCCCCAACTAGGTTTGCACAGAAGCAGCACCGTAGGTTTCGAAGGGATAGCAAGTGCGCGTAGTGATAGGTTAGACTGTGAACCTCCATGAGCCCATTAGACATCCCCAGGGTGTGGAAACCTGGTTCTAGCACCCCCCCATACTACTTTGGGTGAGACCTCAGTCTGCGCTCCATGAACTGTTGGCAAAAGGGCCAGTATTACTGAGATTTTCTTGGCTAATTCACCTCTAAACCTAGGTCAGGCCCATACAAGTCAACATTGGGTTACTCCACAAGTGAGTATATGGATGAAATTATCTTGGCTTTCATGTCCATATATACCCCAGGACATCCTCCTGCAACCATTTATGAATTTTCCACATTCATAGCTAACAGAATGCATGAGAAGTTTACAAGAATGGGGAATGAAAGGGTTTTCAAATACTCCTTAGTTTTATACCATATGTTCTTATATTATCAATCAGAGAAATTCCCATTCACCCTCCAAAAACTAGAAACCAAGGGTCAACCCAGGTTAGTCATTTTTTGGACCCAATTAGTCCACGAGTATCAGTCTCCATACTATTATTCAGACTTCATTGACTTATTTGTACATCTAGTTATGATAATGTTGACTGGAAACCCTCCTCCAAGAATTAGTCCAGAAATAAAGAGAGCCCTTCAACTGTCAAAGCATACCAAAGTGGGTGACTGGTACCTTTACCAAAACCACATAGAAATTAGGATATATGGTTGCATTCTTGCACCATATAAGTTGCCAAGATACCTCCCTATGACGTTGTTTGAATTAGAATACTATAGGAAAGTTATCAATGAAAATGAGGTAAACTTCGTCAATGCCAAGAAGAAGGCCAATTTAAAAATAAAAGACCAACTAGGCCCCGTCATATGCAACTCTAGAGGGGTTGGAAAAGAGGTAGATTTGATACTATAGAATATGAAATTCTAGAGAAGTTTTGTCTAGAGATATGATCCTTTAGAATTTATCACAAAGAAGAGACAAAAGGTCAAGCTAGGACCTTTCATCCACCACCCCATACCTGAAATAGAAGCATATGAAAACCAAAAAGAATGGGTGGAAGGTACCCTAGTAGACCAGGACAGCACCAAAATAGATGTAGAGAATGCTCTCATTGATTTAGAAAAGCAGCTTGATGACAACTCTTTTCTGCAGGTACCAGAAGAACCAGAGACTGCTATGAGTACTCCTCCAATCATGCAGACTCCTCAGAATGAGGAGAAGATCCCAAAAAGAAACAGAGAAGGGGCTTCCACTTCAGGAAGAGCCACCTCTGATTTGTAGCAAGAATCAAACAAGAGGCAAAGGCTAAATCCAGCCTCTGAGCAAAAGTATATTGAAGACTCGGCTGAGGTCACTAGTACGAGGTCAGAAAGAAGCAGACCTACCACTCCATCTGGAAGCATGCAAGAGCCTTCCACATCACAAAATCAGATTTTGGAAAGGTAGCTTAGTGTTGAAGTGTCTTCTTTTAGAATTCCAGCTAACAAAGGCCAAGATATCAAGGAAAGGTATAAAGAAATCAAGGCTAGAAATGAGAGGCTCAAAGCCCAAACTTATGCTCAATACCTGAAGCTCACCCCTACCAATCAAACAAGGGTAATGTCAGCCTTTAACATTAAGGAGGGGAAGCTGCAGATGACCTTTGTGAAGCCTATAGGCCAGCAACCAAAGACAACATCATATTTCAAAATGGTAGATTTTGAAGTGCTGGCAAGGGATATTCATCCCATAGACCAGATTGAATTGCATAAATAGGTTGGAGATGATATACTCCATGCTGACAGGTAAAGCCATAGCTTCCCACTAGCTACAGAACTCTTTGAACAACATCTCAACACAATTCCAATTGGAGAAGGCCTCCTTAGAGGCCAAGGACACAAGGATCAAATCATTAGAGGACTTAGTAATTGAATTGGGACACGATCCCAAGGATATAAAAGCCACAAAATAGCTTATTAAAAATAATAATGATGACATAACTACATTGAAGAAACAACTAAAAATACCTCAACTACAACATCCACAAACACTGGAATTCCTAGAAGCCCAGTAGGGGCATGAAGAACTAATGGACTTGGTCTTGAAATTGAACGATCAACTAAAATATACTGAAAAGGAATTGGATGCTTTGATCCAATGAAAACAAGTAGATATGGCCAACTCTTCAACAAATGTTATCCCCACAGTCTCTACAGCAGTGTCATCCACATTGGGAGCATCTTTGGCACCTACAGCTCCACTTGCAACAACCTTGCTAGCAACAACAGAATCTACATCAACAGTAGGTGCATCAGGAGAGAAAGTAGAAAAACTTGTGAAAGTCGTGGAAGAAATGACCATCTAGGCTACACCGATGAAAAAGCTAAAGGAAAAGGTAGCAAAGTTGGAAATGGATTACAAACTAGCCCAACTCAAGCAAAAAGAAGAAACACAAAAGACACAGAGAAGGGGTGAGAGAATCAAAATCCTAGAGAAGGATTTAACACTCGAAAAACCACTTCGACAAACCAAGGAAATGTTGTGGGCCAATATCATTGACTCTATCAAATGATATTTGGCCATCAATCAAAGTTATTTTTGAGAAAACAGAGCTAGTAAAGGTAGCTACTAAAGCTATCCAGAAAGTAAAGGAGGAGTTGGGAAATAAGCCAGAGGATGCAAATAGACTATCCACTTCATCAACAACAAGAATAGATATGAGATCCAAGAGCTAAATATAGAATATAGGACTACTTCCATTTTAGAAATAAGGAAAGTCCTTTCCAAAAGGAACCTTATGCTTAATTTGGAAGAAAAGTGCCACAATATGTAGGTAGCCATTGATAGGTTCATGGCTAAATTTCAAATTTTGAGGGAGAAAGGTCTACCTAGTCCTATGGTCATCAATGATAAACTCTTGACACAATTGGACTATGGTGATAGACCTAGAAAATTGGCTAACGAACAAGCCAGTTCTTCATCCATTAAAGCCCTGCCAATAGGCAAATTATTATATGACACATTTGAGAACTTGTTTTCCCTTGAGCATGAGGTAAAACATTTGTTCCTCACTAAGCCCAATTTTGCAAAGTATATTGAGGCTGATGAAATATACAGGAGAATGGTGAATGTGAAATTACCAGATGTATAATTGTGGGAGAAAAGGACAGATTTACTGTGATAAATAAACAGCTGAAAGTTACTGCACAGTAAAAATGAAGGCAGCAGGGTGAAACAAGTAAAAACAGCACAACAGGGTCAAAGAGTATCAGTTGAAAGACAAAAGTAGTAAAGAATACTCCAATTTGAAACTCCACAACTGTAAGCTAGCATAAAGGGATACACCTCAACCATAAAGGCCAACACAACCATAATAAAAGGGATAGCAAGAAACAGTTCATTAGTTGTCTCTATCTTCTTGCAAGAAGATATCTTTATTTCCTAAAATAAATATCAAGTTGTTTTGAGATATTTTGTAATCATTTTTTTGTATATACACTTCACGATTCGAAGTATGTAGGGTGGATTCTTAGAAATTTCTATAGTTTTCTTGATCAAATACTGTAAGCTATTGTATCACTATTGGACCAACAAGCTAGATTATTAGATAAAGCAAAGACATTTCACTGGATTCATGTGTAGTGCGGAATACATACAAGTATATTATTTTTTGTTGTCCATTTCCTTTAAAAGTTTTTCCATAATCTTAAATTTATCTTAAATCTAAATGCTTAATATGGAATGATATCTCAAAACTTGCTTCACTGCACTCTGTTTTGACTATTAGGCATTTTGTATGTTTTCTTCTAAAATTATCTAAATTAAGGAATTCTTTAGTGCTCCTTAATTCAGGTAGTTTCCCTCTGGTCTATAGTAAAGGATTCTTAACTGCCCTTTGCTCATGATCATCCTCTATTCCTCCTTTTAGTCTTAGTTTGAGGATTCTTGAGTGCCCTCTCACCCTAGTTAAGATAATTTCATCCATTCGACTTGAAAACCAGCATTTCACTTTGCTAGCTTACCCATTGAACACTCCTTTTAATGATATAATCCCAGTTTTGCTGCCCTCCTTTGACTCCATAGCCCAATAGCCAGAAACACCATTCTATCCATTTGCTTAAAGATTCCACCATCTAACTTTCAATACAAAACCAAAACCTCCCTGAACTTTAAGAACTGGCCTAAAACATCAGCAAACAAAGCTAAAACATATAGAGAGAGCCCTCTCTGAGTCATAGGTTGGCTAGAGCCTATACTTAAAATATTGGTTTGTAGTTACCTTGGTCTTTTCCTTCTTCTGATAACTTCTAGGGAAAATTCTGAGTGATAACATAGTGGCGACCATACTGGGGAGAACCCTCAGTCCTAATAAATCTTTAAGAAATTTTTAATTTTGTATTTAGAGCCTCTTAAAGTATTTTATTAGAAGTTATTTCTCACAAAAAGAAAACAATTAAAAAAAAATCTGAAATTATGGCTTCGAGGAAAACTCATTATACTAGGGCTAACCCAGATCCAAACCCTCCCCCAGTATTTGATAATCCCAACCTGATTTCAAGAAAATCCAAAACAGAAGAAAGTTCATCCAGTCACACACCCTTAATTAAAACTAATTCATGCCCTGATGAATGGTTGTTTTTAGAAGATCTTCCCTTTGATGAGCAATTTGATTTGTCATTATTTAGATCAAACTCTGAAAGTGAAATTTGTGACACTATCATAGATCCAGAGTTTATTACAGACCTCAAAGTCCATAAAGCCAACAAATCAATTGATGAGTACCTTCTAAATTCACCACAGTCATCCCTCAGTACTGCCAAGATCCCTGAGATTTCTGAACAGTTTTCCACTACTCTCAGTTCACCATTATTCCCTTCAACATCTGAAGCCCATTCTGCACCTCCATTCATACCCTCACTCCCTTACTAAACTATCATATCCCAGATACCACCTACTGGTCCTGGTTCATCCTTGACTACTGCATCATCTTCTAGTGCCTCAACCCCACATTTTAGCCCTTCCCAGCTTATAGCCATGGAAAATAGATATGCTCCCCTTACCTTACCTACTCCACTTGGTGCCATGCTAGCAGGCTACCAGAGTAAAATCATCTACTTTGATGGCATAGGACACTACACTGCACAACACCATGTTAATAAAATGACAAACTACTTTGAAATTCATGAAATTGATATTGTGGAGGTCCAAATGAGATTATTTGCTCAAACCTTAGCTAGTGATATTAGGAAATGGTTTAGATCACTGCCTGATAATAGTATTGATAGTTTAGAAGTATTTCAACAACAATTTTTTAATAGATGTGAAAGAAAAAGAATCCTCTACAGATCCTTTCAGAATATGAAAATATTAGGAGAGGACCCAATGAGACTATTCAATATTACTCCACCAGATTTAACAATATATATAATGCAATTCCATTAATCTTAGAGCCCCACCTGACTTATATTTGATAAAGTTCCTTGATGGCTTTGACATAGACATGGCATTCTAGCTCAGGGAAAGAAACCCCCCAACCCTAGAAGATATGCAAAATGTAGCAGTAAGCGTAGAGGCTAATTTATTAGCTAAAAGAGCTAGAGTTAGGAATGAAAGAAGAGGATCAGCTAAAGACTAACCTTCACCCTCTAACATTAAAATAAATAGCCTAGCGAAATGCATGGAAAAGTTAATGGATAGAACAGAGAATATAGAGAGGAAATCCCAATGGGATAATTAACAGGCACCTCCAATTAGAAACCCAAACTTTAGGAAAAACCAAAACCAAAACATTGGAAAAAATGGACCTAATCAGAATATTAGACCTCCTTTCCAAGAAAATTATGCATAAATATCCCATCATTAAGACCCAGAACAAGAGACACCAATTAACCTGATGGGATTAGATGATGAAGGTGTTGTTTTTCTGACCCAAGATGATCAGGAATTGCATATGCTATAGCAATTGCAAATTTAGTCTGGAGAGTCATTTGATTATAAAAAAGGTTATGATTCTACCATCTTTGAAGTACATAAGCAGTACAACCTAAGGAGTAAAAAGAATTCTGATATCCCTAACCAAACCAAGAAAACAATGCCAACTCAACCTAAGAAAATCAAAGAAGCCCCAGTTTCTAAAATCCTCTAAATTCTCCCCAGAAAAAACTAGAACTCTTCTGGCCCTACCATTGAAGATATAACCCCTAATCAACCTTCTAATGATCAACCCTCTACTTCAATTCCCCCCCAAAAAACCAGTGGACACACCTCAAAATACTAGATTGGAAAATTTACAAAAAGAGGTCCCCAATAAAGGAAAAGAAGACCATCCCACCCAAATCCCTATTGTCAAAAGTTCAAACCCTCAAATAGAGAAAGCCCCTTTGCCTTTTAATTTGGGAGCAAAGGTATCTAAGCTAAAGATTTCAGTCCCTTTGAAAAAGTTAATCAAGAATGAAACCTACAAAACACAAATAAACCAGACCCTAAACCTTGCTGAAAATGAGGATTTTGTTAACCTGTTTGATGACCAGCCTGAACTTATATTTGGTCCAAATTTCAATGGCAACCACTAGAAGGAGGAATACCACCTTTCTACATTAGCCTTGGCATCCATGACAAAATCCTTCATAATGAAATGTTGGATTCTAGGACCTCCCACAACTTAATGCCCAAATCAGTAATGGAAAAATTTAACCTAGACATTACAAGACCTTACAAGGACTTATTTTCATTCGACTCAAGTCAAGTAAAGTGTCTAGGGTTGATTAAATACCTCTGTGTCACCTTAGTTCAATATCCAACCAAGAGAATCCTTATGGATATTATGATTGCTGACATCCCACCAAAGTATGGCATGTTGTTATCTAGGTCTTGGGGAGCCAAACTTCAGGGATCTCTACAACTTGATATGTCATATGCAACAATTTCTATTTTTGGACAACCCAAGAAGCTGTACCGAGAAACTTTAATGAAATACATGGTGAGTAGCCAAGATCAGACTCAAAACTTTCCTATCTACTCTGTACATTCAAACATTGATTCTTTTATCTTGTATAATATTGGTCAAACACAAGAAACTATTTTAGACAGTGTTGATATAGAATCAAAAGAAATTTCAGTTTCAAAACAAGAGGAAACTGTCCAAAATTTAGAACTTTCCACTAAACAAGGTAGTTAAGATGAGGAAAAGTTGGTGGAAATAAATGATGCTAATTATGAACATGAGATATTGTGGCATCTTGAGTTTGATGGGTCATTCAATAAGTTTGGAGCAAGAGCAGGAGTTTGCATATACAATCTAGAGAATGATTATTCAGAAGGCCATGCATACAGACTAAATTTTAAATGTACTAACAATATGGCTGAGTATGAAGCACTAATTTTAGGTCTTAAATTAGTTAGGAAGCTAGGAGCTATAAAAGTTTTTGTCATGTGAGACTCTGAATTAGTGATAAAACAAATTAATGTTGTATATATGACTAAATACCCTAAATTAAGTTGTTTTAGAGGAACCATTGTAGAAATACTAAACACTTTCTTAGAAACCAAAGTTGTTGTAATTCCTAGAAAACATAATATGCAGGCTCATAGTTTAGCAATGTTTTCCAGCACCTGCAAGTTACCCTTTTAGCCTAACTATCAGTACATTGCTGAAGTAAGGCACAGGCCTGCAATTCTAGATAATTTGAAGAACTGGCAAATATTTGTTGATGACAAACAACTAACAACTTTTTGATTTTAGAACAAGAATTTGTAAATAGAAATATAGATACTAACACACCAATAGATCCTAACACTAAAGACAAAATAGAGATAAATGAGATAGAAGGTGAAGAGATAGATATATTTAATCCCACTAAATTTACAAAATCAGATATATAAAACCTAGAGCAAGTTGAGATTGATGAGATAATTAACGAAGACACTGAAGTAATCAATCTCAAAGACAATTTCTTGCCTAAAGGATTAACCCCTTTGGAAGACTTGTTTGATTCAAATGATGTTCCTAGAAAGCCTAAAATGGAACCTTTGAAATCTGATATGGAGGAGTGTAATATTGGAACTGATGAAAATCCAAAATTGATAAAACTTTCTAAATCATTACGTCCCACTGAAAGAGTAAAATACATTGAGTTATTAAAAGAATTTCAAGATGTTTTTGCTTAGAGTTACGAGGACCTCAAATCCTATGACACCAGCATCATACAACACACAATCCCTATAAAATAAAATCAAAAACCTTTCGGACAAAAACTTAGAGGGATAAAACTTGTCCTATTACCTTCAATTGAAAAGGAAATTCAAAGAATGTATGATGCTAAGATAATCGCACCAATCAAATTTTTTGATTGGGTTTCAAACCTAATTCCAACTAGGAAGAAAACTGGTGAGATCAGACTCTGTGTGGACCTTAGGAACCTCAACTAAGTATCACTCAAAGACAATTATCCTCTCCCCAAAATGGACCATATTTTTCAAAGGGTAGTTAGATTAACCAAGATCTCATTATTGGATGGGTTTTTGGGTTACAATAAAATCTTAGTTCGTCCTAATGATCAAGCCAAGACTGCCTTCACTACTCCTTGGGGCACATTCATGTATGTGAAATTCCTTTTGGACTAATGAATGTAGAAGCCACTTTCCAAAGGAATATGGACATAGCCTTTGCCAAAGAGATTCATGATTTCCTTGTAATATATCTAGATGACATTACTATATTTTCAAAATATGATTGCCAACATTTGGATCATTTAAGAAAAGTTTTTATTAAATGCAGGAAATATGGAATTTATTTAAACCCAAAGAAGTCTTTTTTTGGGTTAGAAGAAGGAAAGTTACTAGGTCATATATTTTCAAAAGATGGTATCCGAATAAACCCTGCAAGAATAGAAGCCATCTTACAGATACAACATCCAAGGAAAATCAGAGAATTACAAGCTTTTTTAGGGAGAATTAACTTTCTTAGGAGATTTATTTCTAATCTTGCAAAATTAATTAGATCACTGAACAATATGTTGAAAAAATATTCGACCATAAAATGGACTGTTGAGGCTAAGAAATCCTTTGAAGACATTAAACTAGCCTTAACAAGAACATCAGTTTTGATCAGTCCAAAATTTGACAGAGATTTCATCTTATTTTTCTTCACTTCTGAGCACACAATTGTTGTAGTTTTACTGCAGAAAAATGACCAGGGCTATGAACAACCTATTGCTTTCTTTATTAAGGCCCTAAAAGATGCCCCCTTAAAATATAACATAATGGAAAAACAAGCTTTTTCTTTGGTCAAAGCTATCAAGGACTTTAGAGTATACATTTTATATTCTCATATAGTAGACTATGTTCTGAATTCAGTAGTCAAATACATCCTAACTTAGGGTGGTCCAGATGGAAAGAGGGGAAATGGATTGCTACTATTTTAGAATATGACATAGAAATCAGACCAACTAAGTTAATTAAGGGCCAAGATTTAGCCAAGCTCATGGTTGAATCAAACTATCAAACCCTAGATATAAACTTTATTGTGCAAATAGATAATGAAGAGGAGATGGCAACTCCACTAATCAGCCAGGCCTTTATTGAATCACCATGGTATGTTGATATCATTTATGTTTTACAAAATTTACAAGCTCCGCCTGGATTATCTAAGACCAAAAGTAGATTTTTGAAGATGAAGTCCTTAAAATTTTGTATATTAGACAATGCTTTGTTTTGGAGGAATCATGAAGGTATTCTTCTCAACTATTTATTAAAAGATGAATCTGACAAAGTATTACAAGAGTTTCATGCAGGTGACTGTGGAGGACACCTTTACTGGAAAACCACCACTGATAAAATTCTTAGAGCCAGTTTCTACTGGCCTACCTTGTTTTCTAATGTAAAGAAATATGTGACCTCTTGTCACAAATGTCAACTTTTTTAGGGAAAGAAAAATCTTCTACCATTACCCCTCAAGCCAATCTCTGCTGAAACACATTTTCAACAATGGGGTCTAGACTTCATTGGTGAAATTCACCCACCTTCCTCTGCCCAACACAAATGGATCCTCACTTCCACAAACTACTTCACAAAATGGATAGAGGCCATACCTTCAAGGCATGCCACTGACATTGTTATCATAAACTTCCTTGAAACCAACATTCTATCAAGATTTAGATGTCCAACTAGGCTCATTACTAATAATGCAGCAGCCTTTAAATCCAAAAGAATGATATATTTCTGCAACAAGTATCATATAACCCTAGGCCATTCCACAACCTATTATCCTCAAGGAAATGGACTAACAGAGTTCTGAAACAAAAGTCTGGTGAACATCGCTAAAAAATTGTTAGAGGACAATAAGAAAACATGGAACAAAAGGTTAGTCAATGCCTTATGGGCAGACAAACTAACCACAAAGAAATCAATTAGTACTTCTCCCTACCAGCTAGTTTATGGGATGGAAGTTGTCTTTCCATCCTCCTTGGGAACACCAGTGATGAAGCTGCTTCAAGAGTTGCAGGTTGAACCAAATAGTATCCAAAGGAGAATCAACCAGACCATTCACCTTCAACAAACCAGGGAGGAAGTTTATATTAGGTCTTAAGTTGTGCAAGAAAGGATTAAGAAGATTTTTTATAAGAGAACCAAGGCTAAAGATTTCTACCTTGGTGACAAAGTACTCAAGTCGGATTCAAGGAGGGAAGACAAAGGTAAACATGGGAAATTTTACTTCCTATGGAAAGGCCCATATATCATTTATGCTTTCAGAGGTAATAATGCTTTCTTCCTCAGAGAAATGGATGGTACAAAAGCAGAAGGAGGACCAATGAATGGTTGAATGCTCAAACACTATTTTGAACCTAACTACTGATTTTTACTTTCCATTGTACATATTCCATTTTTCTTCAAAAATTTTAGTTTGGATTGGATGGTGGTTTTTCGAAGTTGAATCCCGAAGAGAAGGCCCTAAGCTATGAAATATTTACTATCATAAGTATTAATAATACAGAAGCATAGAGGAACATTTGGCAACGTAATATCAACAAAAATTCAAAGGCTACTAATCTACAAAATTCTTGACATTTCACTAGGAAATGCCATCCCCAAGTGGAGCCACTATTAGGTTCCTATACCAATAGGAGACATATTTTTGAATTACTAAAGGTGAGCCTTGTAATATTGTACATACCTTTTCTTTCTGCAAATGTTTTCCACATTAAAAAATTAAAAAAGGTAAAGATGGTATGTCCTAAAAGAATAATCAGAGGACAAAAAGAATGAAAATAGGTCAAAGAAATATATGAACCCCAAAAGAAAAAAGAGACCATGGAAAGTGTGCAAGTCAAAATTCCACTACTACTTACTTTTTATGCTTAATAAATGATTGTGTGCAGCTTGTTACTTATGCCACAATCCATGAATAGTCAAAATGTTTAAACTTGGCTATTTCATGATTTGAATTTTATGTTTATAGGTAGTGGATAAATCTGACCAAAC
This sequence comes from Pinus tabuliformis, assembly GCA_031772625.1. Taxonomy (NCBI): domain Eukaryota; kingdom Viridiplantae; phylum Streptophyta; class Pinopsida; order Pinales; family Pinaceae; genus Pinus; species Pinus tabuliformis. The sequence continues at coordinate 1,676,380,591 of CM062816.1, read as the reverse complement.
AGTGCAATCTTGGCAGATAATTAGATAGGTAGAGTAAATAAAAGGAGCTCATCAGTTTAATTTGAACCCTTGGATGATATAAGGTTAGACTTAGATTGATTATTTTGTAAAGAAAAGAGAAAATTGATAAGGGTTTGCTAGCCTAAATGCACCCAAATAAAGTGAAGAAAAATTGGTAGGATAAGTAGATGGGTAAGTAGTAGAAAGGTTGCAGAAATGTCTTGTGATTACATGAGAAGCACTTATGATATTTTTCCAAATGCATCTTTTAAATATGCATAAGTGGTACATAAAGTAAAGACAATGGTTCACAACATGATTCATTTAACCTCCCTATCTCTCATTTTAACCCCTACATCACTCATTAACTTCCCCTTCATAATAAAAGATTAATATCTTTAGCACCTTATGTCGAAGAGGCTCAAAGCATTTCTCTAACTTCTGGAGGTACCGAACCCTCGAATTTATGACTTAAGAAACAAAGGTGTTAAAAAACCCCTTGCAATTCATTCATCCCCCCCACAAAAACCCTTTTCCTAAAGGCTAAGTCTTTTGCCTAGAGAAAACCCATAACAAACATGTTCTATGTTAAAAAACCCACCATGTAACATTTATCCTATATCAAGCACCCCCCGCCCCCCCGCTCATTTCACTTCATATTAACTTTTATTAATATATACAAAATCCCTGAAAAACCCAATTTCCTATATATATTTAATTCCTGTGTATAAATTAACACCACCCGTTCGTTTAATTATAAGCTATATTACTACCCATATCCCACAAAAATATATTAATAACCCCGCCTTAGTCTGTAATCCCACATTAGAGTGCCCCAATGAGATTAAAGGTTAATGTAATCTCATACCACCCTGATTAGGCCCATGCCCCCCCCGAAAACTTTATAGTTAAATCACCACGCAACTCCCATCTCCTGACCACCGTTGATCGTTTACATCAAACACCTCTCATCCATATTGAGCTGACTCGATGTTCGCCCTTTACTTGCCCAATGAGGTAGTTTTCCCCTTGGCCCCTGATGCTATGTGTCAAGCGTTGAATGGAATCGGGTGGCCCCTCCCGATTACCACCCGCACCACAAAAGCAGTGCAATGGACCTCCCAAACCGCTTCCCCTTTCCAATCAAAAACTGCCATTGTTCATCCATTAGTGAAAACCTGTCAAAATTAATTGTTTTCCTATAAAACCCTGATTACCCCTCTTTTTTCTCTTTTTGCCCATTTGCCTTTGAGAACTCAGAGCGTCGTTGCAACTCCTGCAAACTACTGAAACAACTCACAAACCTCTGCAATTACTCCAAAGAAGCTACAAACAGTCCAACACAGTCATCCATCCGTACCAGAGTCGTACAAACCTCTGCGAACCTCCATTAACTACCAGCTACAATCAAATTCACCCAATTCCACATATTTAACCATGGAAAACCCACTCAGTCGTCCAATTCCAGTAAATTTCCCTCATAGCACTTTAAATTAAGTGGAAAATAATCAGATTTATTTTTATTTTTACACTTTAGACCAAAACCATCTGCAAGAACATCGTTGCCCTAAAAACTTAAAATTACCCCCCATACTCAAATCCACAAGAACTGAGTATGGCTGCCCCAATTGCTATGGATGTGAGACCCATCTCTACACCCCCATTTAGACCTGGACCACCTTCCCCTAGCTGATAAAGATTTCCAGATAAAAGATACCACTGTCATAGAGCTCATGCTCAAAGTACATTGCCAAAGTAGGGATAAGTTCCTAAACCATGGTGATGAAGTTGGCCTTTTGGAGTCAAATTTTCCCAAGTACCATTTCCCCCAAGTCCACATTTTTCCTGAAATTGTGCATATGTGTTATGCTTGTTATGTCCCAAGTCATAGAACCATCATGTCTCATGACCAGAAGGTCATTTTCACCATCATTTCTGAGTCTATAAATGAAATGTTGTAGCTCCAACCAAGGCCAAACCTAACTCCCCTCTCAATTGGAGATCTATTGGACTTATATCCCAAACTCAACTCTACAAAATTGGCCCAATTACTCCAAACCTTCATTAGAGAAGAGAAGCACATCCCTAAAGATTGCCCTCCATATGTAGCAATTATATTTTCCCCTTGGGGACGAAATATTGTAGCCACGATATCTTGTGTTTTGGGTTACTCCACAAGTGAGTATATTGATGAAATTATCCTAGCTTTCATTTCCATCTATACCCCATGACAGCCTCCTACAACCATTTATGACTTTGCCACATTCATAGCTGACAAAATGCATAAGATGTTCACAAGAATGGGGAATGAAAGGGTTTTCAAATACTCCTCAGTTTTATACCATATGTTATTATATTATCAATTAGAGAAATTCCCATTCACCCTCCAAAAACTAGACACCAAGGGTCAACCCAGGTTAGTCATTTTTTGGACCCCATTAGTCCATGAGTATCTGTCTCCATACTCTTATTCAGACTTCATTGACTTATTTGTACATCCAGTTATGACAATGTTGACTAGAAACCCTCCTCCAAGAATCAATCTAGAAATAAAGAGAGTCCTTCAACTGTCAAAGCAGACCAAAGTGTGTGACTAGTACCTTTACCAGAACCACACAGAAATCAGGATATATGCTTGCATTCTTGCACCATATAAGTTGTCAAGATACCTCCCTATGAGGTTGTTTGCATTAGAATACTATAGGCAAGTTATCAATGCAGATGAGGTAAACTTCGTCAATGCCAAGAAGAAGGCCAATTTCAAAATAAAAGACCAACTAGGCCCCTTTATATGCAACTATAGAGAGGCTGGAAAAGAGGCAAATTTGATACTATAGAATATGAATTTCTAGAGAAGTTTTGTCTGGAGATATGATCCTTTAAAATTTATCACAAAGAAGAGACAAAAGGTCAAGCTACCCAACAAAATGGGTGGAAGGTACCCTAGTAGACCACGACAGCACCAAAATAAATGTAGAGAATGATCTCATTGATTTAGAAAAGCAGCTTAATGACAGCTCTTTTCTGCAGGTACCAGAAGAACCAAAGAATGCTATGAGTACTCCTCCAATCATGCATACTCCTTAGAATGAGGAGAAGATCCCAAAACTAAATAGAGAAGGGGCTTCCACTTCAAGAAGAGCCACCTCTAATTTGCAGCAAGAATCAAACAAGAGGCAAAAGCTAAATCCAACCTCCAAGTAAGAGTATACTGAAGACTCAGATGAGATCACTAATATGGGAGCAGAAAGAAACAGGCCTACCACTCCATCTAGAGGCATGCAAGAGCCTTCCACATCACAAACTCAGATGTTGGAAAGGAAGCTCAGTGTTGAAGTGTCTTCTTTTAGAATGCCAGCTGACAAAGACCAAGGTATCAAGAAAAGGTATAAAGAAATCAAGGCTAGAAATGAGAGGCTTAAAGCCCAAACTTATGCTCAATTCCTGAAGCTCATCCAAGGCTAATGTCAGCCTTAGACATTAAGGAGGGTAAGCTGCAGATGACCTTTGTGAAGCCTACAGCCCAGCAACCAAACACAGCATCAAATTTCAAAAGGGTAGATTTTGAAGTGCTGGCAAGGGATATTCACCCCATAGACCAAATTGAATTGCATAAACAGGCTGGAGAGATGATATAATCCACCCTGACAAGTAAAGCCATAGCTTCCCACCAGCCATAGAACTCTTTGAACAACATCTCTGCACAATTCCAGTTGGAGAAGGCCTCCTCACAGGCCAAGGACATAAGGATCAAGTCCTTAGAGGACTTAGTAATTGAATTGGGACACGATCCCAAGGATATAAAGGCCACATAAAAACTTATTAAAAAGAAGAATGATGACATAGCTTCATTGAAGAAACAGCTAAAAATACCTCAACTACAGCATCCATAAACACTAGAAGTCCTAGAAGCCCAACAAGAGCATGAAGAACTAATGGACTTGGTATTGAAATTGAACAATCAACTAAAATAGGCTGAAAATGAATTGGATGCTTTGATCCAATTAAAACAAGAAGATATGGCCACATCTTCAACAAATGTTACCCCACAATCTCTACAGCAGTGCCATCCATACTAGCAACATCTTTGGCACCTACATATCCACTTGCAATAGCCTTGCCAGCAACAACAAAATCTACATTAGCAGTAGGTGCATTAGGAGAGAAAGCAGCAAAACTTGTGAAATCCATGGAAGAAATGGCCATCCAGGCTATAGAGATGAAAAAGCTAAAGGAAAAGGTGGCAAATTTGGAAACTGATTGCAAACTAGCCCAACTCAAGCAAAAAGAAGAAACACAAAAGACACAGAGAATGGGTGAGAGAATCAAAATCCTAGAGAAGGATTTAACACTGGAAAAACAACTTTGACAAACCAAGGAAATGTTGTGGGCCAATATCATTGACTCTGTCCATAATATTTGGCCATCAATCCAAGTTATTTTTTAGCAAACAGAGCTAGTAAAGGTAGCTATTGAAGCTATCCAAAAAGTAAAGGAGGATTTCGGAAATAAGCCAGAGCATGCAAATAGACTCATCCACATCCTCAATAGCAAGAATAGATATGAGCTCCAAGAGCTAAATATAGAAGACAAGACTGCAACCATTTTAGAAATAAGGAAGGTCCTTTCCAAAAGGAACCTTATGCTTAATTTGGAAGAAAAGTGCCACAATATGCAGGTAGACATTGATAGGTTCATGGCTAAATTTCAGATTTTGAGGGAGAAAGGTCTACCTAGTCCTATGGTCATCAATGATAAACTCATGACGCAGTTGGATTATGGTCATAGACTTAGAAAATTGGCTAAGGAACAAGCCAATTCTTCATCCATTAAAGCCCTGCCAATAGGCAAAGTATTATATGACACATTTGAGAACTTCTTTTTCCTTGAGCATGAGGTAAAACATTTGTTCCTCACCAAGCCTAATTTTGCAAATTACCATATGTAGAATGGTGAATGAAATCTACAGGAGAATGGTGAATGTGAAATTACCATATGCAGAATGGTGGGAGAAAATGACAGATTTACTATGATAAATAAACAGTTGAAAGTTACTGCACAGCAAAAAGAAAATGAAGGCAGCAATGTGAAACAAGTAAAAACAGCACAACAGGGTCAAAGAGTATCAGGGTTAAAGAGTATCAGTTGAAAGACGAATGAAGGTTTTAACCCCGTACAGAAATTACCTGCATACGAATTCTAAAACACAGAAAATAAACAATGTGAGAGCATAACACATATACACAGAGATTTTCCCCTGGATCCCAAAACCGGGACTACCAGCTTGATTTTTCATTGTGTTCCTTTCAATGTAATAATACATATTTATACATTCTGAAGCATCCAATACCATGGACCAAAAACCACCGCATCTAATACCATGGACCTAAAACCATCACGTCCAAAAAACATGTTTGAAAATCATGCACAAAACCATAGGTGGGTCCGCCCAACCTAACATAGGGTCCAAAACCAAAATTTTCCGGGGTGCTGCCCCGAACCCCATAAAGTGGGGTTACGGGTACACCTCAAACCCCCTGTGACCCCCCTGCTACACAATCATTGTAATGAAGGGGGTGCTCCACCTCCCCCTCCCCCCTCCAACCGCCCCGGTTAACTACGTGGGCTAGTCGTGGAAAGAATATAACACAACCCAACATTCTCCCACTTGTTGTTTTCTTTCCATAGGTGGCCACAAGATATCTTAGTCATTTTTCCGATGCATCCTACTTATCAATCCTACAGAGATGTGATATGATACTTCTTACATGACAAGTATGTCCAAGGCAAACTTCAATAGAATATGCGGAGGCTTCTCTACACTATACATCCGTATGAAGGTGCAAGACTATGAGGCATACCAATAAGCTATGTCGATCAGTGCCTCCATTGTTGCCTTCAACATGCAGGGTGGATCCTATTCGAACATTATATTGTACACTAGGGTGACAAAATGATCAGACAACTGCGTGATAATTCCTCTAAAGCTACATTTGAACAACATCTTACAATAAGTGTTCACAGCAGTCTTCATCATTGCCCATGCCCACTTCAATCCCAGGAACTCTTGTCAGGCACAGATTGCATCCAATATGTAGGCGGACATGTAGATTTCTTCTTGCATACCTTTGGGCAACTATCGAGCCCTTGTTACCTGTTCCTTCAGCTGATGAGCCAACATGTCAAACTAGTTGCATGCTTTTCCTTCTCTGGCCAACTAGTCCAACATGATCACCCAAATCTGCTAGAAGGTTCCCGTGCATTCTTGGCCATATTGTCGACATTCAAAAATGAACAAGTATTGATACGCCTTCTACAGTATCTTCGTCTTGTAGACCTAGTTGGGTGTCATCCTGAATTTAGCCGGCTCCTTCACCTAGTTCTTCAAAGTGTCTTTGGAGTTGGCATTGCTATTGGGTATGCTAAAGGGAGTCTCCATGTTGATCATGGGCTTCGATATAGGATACATCTCATCATAATCCTATGCCTTGAAGGTAGAAATTTTCATCCCGTTGACACTGTTCAATGTCATCGTCTCAGGATCACTGTGCGAGATGATCCAACGTATCATGTTTGCACATGGGAGCACGGGATATCTGCATGCAATCTGGTACAAGCCAGACTTGTGGATGTTCACATAGACTTGGTGGTCTTCGAGGTCTTCCCCAAATGTGCCTACAAATGCATCATTGACCTCTTGCAATTTCAACTCAATGTCGTTTTCTACAATCAGCTTGGTGTCTTCATAGATTGGTAGAGTTGGAGACACTCACTCAACTTGTTGGGCACCAAATCAGGCTATCTTTCTGTTGCATTTCCATCACTCTTTTTGAACTTTTTGCATTTATTCACCTATTTTTACTATGCTAAATCCACGAGGTAATCACCCCTTTTATGTTTATTGGAATATTCTATTAATGAAGTAAAGTCACGGGGTTTTGCCTATTCACAGCACTAAAACATATGTTTGACTACAGCTTTTGGAGAATAGATACTAATCTTGCAGCGTCCCGCAATAGATCTGCAATTCACAGAAATGACTAGCCATAGGGAAGCCATGTAGCTGGAGTCGCAGATCCTCGAACCATTCTTGGACCACTCGCTGATCTTGTCTATCTGGTTTTGGTATTGTTCCAAACTAATGTACATTTCTGGGTATACGATTACTAGGTTTTGGGGAAAGATGTTGTTCTCCCTCGTTGTGTATAAAAGATAGGTTATTCTTGTAATTGGGGGACTCCCCATCAATATTGTAATAGCCCTTTATAGATTAATAAAATATCATCTCTTTTGCTGCTCCATTCTTCGCTGTGATTAATGCAGCCCTGATAAGAGAACTAGGTCCGCTCTCCTGATCAGGTGTTGCGTATTTATGTGTGTGTTTTTTGTTATTTTATAGTTGTTGTTACAACTTGTTAATTCCTACAATTACTTTTCTTGAGTTTTGTAGCTAGTTAAGTTTTACAACAATGTTTTGAATCTTAATCACGAACCCTTGGTTGGTAATGGATGGTACGCTTGCCCCTACATATACCTTGCGCATTGCCTTGAAAGGATATGCACCCAGATTGATAAATTAATGTAGGAAAAAGGTGAATAGATTGTTCATACCTACCCCAACATTTTTGTGCCATTACCGAGGAGGCTAATAAGGTGCAAGATAGAATATGGACCAACCAGAGGGTCAATCTCTCATCCTGGGGAGAGAACAATTTTTCTCACTCTACTCCAGGTCCTGAGCATAAGTGTTCCTTTTGCTTTTTTTTATTTGCTTTCCTATTTTGTTTGGGCCACTCTCTTGTCCTGGGGAGGGAGGAGTCTTTTGACACCCTGCTCCAGGCCCTGAGTTAGATTTATTTCTTTCAAACCCTTGTGTGTTTTAATTTCGGGAAAACCTATCTTTTACCCTAGGGAGGGAGGAGTCTTTTGACACCCTGCTTTAGATCTGGAAGTATTAGGTCTTCTCAGAGGCATGTGTTTGTTCCTGGTTCTTGTCCTGGGGAGGGAGGAGTCCTTTGACACCCTACTCTAGGCCCTGAACCCTATCTTTCTGTGTTTTTAGCTGTCTCTCTTTTTGTAAGCTCTTTTGTCGTGGGGAAGGAATAGTCCTTTGACACCTTACTTCAAGACTAGAGCGTTGTAGGTTGATACCCAGACCTTCTATCATATCAACATTTGTATGAACAAAGAACCAAATAAGAGGGGTAGAGGAAGAGCCCCAAAAAGGGGAGGACCAGACTTGGGAAGAAAGACTTATATCCAGCAAATTATAGTGAAAGCTGAATCAGAAGCATCCTCTCGCGCAGCCATGAGACTAGGTGCATGGAGAGTAAAGTCCGAGGGACAATCAGTAGATCAACCAGTGTTGTCTACAACATTCTGTGGTGATTCGACACAGCAAGCCCCTCCAGTAGATGAGGAGACATCCAATAGTATACCTGACCAAGGGAACCTTATGCTGGTAATAGAAGGGGAAGAGGTTGCAAGCAGAACATCGACAGGGTCAGGCCACTCCAGCAAGGGAAAGGAGGTCGTAGCCGAGGGATCAAGTCATCAGGACACAGGAGAAGGGAATGAAGGGGCACTTGCATCACCAAGGGACCGAGGAAGTGTTGTCAAAGCAACCCAAACCCGAGTGGTAAGGAATCCTCGGCCATCTTCCACAGAGCCTGTTGAAATACCCAGTGGTTATTGGAGGATATTTATGGCTCCTACAACCTCCACCATCAAATTTCTGATCAGGGATCTGGGAGCTGGTGCACCCACAAAGCCTATTCCATTACCATCCCTACCAAGCTTTCATGGGCTTGTTTCAAAAGACCCCGACACATTTTTATTCGAATTTGACATAGTGTTCCGAGGGTATGACTACATGACAGACCCACATATGTTAAAAAATTTCCCTACTACATTAAAAGGGACAGCTCTGCGACGGTTCACGGGCCTTGGAGGAAGCTCCATTTCCACATGAGATGATATGCAAACAGCTTTTCTAGAAAAATACCAGGATTACTGCAAGTCTTGGAACATCAAGGAAGAAATTTTTAAGTTCACACAGAAAGAAGACGAGAGCTTGGAAGACTGTGTGGAACATTTTAAGTATACATTACAGAGGTCAGGTCACTCTGACTTGGATAGGGAGATTTTAAAAATTATCCTCCTCCGAGCTTTTCATGAGGACTCTTTGGAACTGTTGAACATCGTAGGAAAGGGAGACATCTCCAAGGAAAGCTTCAAAGCTATCTATGAACTATGCATTCAGTGCTCGAGAGGGCTTGCAAGAAACAAACAAGGGATTCGCTCAACAAAGGTGTCTGGCGGGTGTGTTACGAAGGCAGAAATTGAAAACCTACTAGACAATTTGAGAATGGATATCTTGAGTACTCTGTCAGCACAGATGGATACGCTACAAGTAAAACAAAAGCAACTTAAACTGGAAAATACCATGGCTATATTCTACCCGAAGTGTAGAAATAAGCATCTAGAGAGGGAATGTCCATTAAACTCCATAGAGGAATGTGCAATCTACGAATTAAATCATGCAACAAGCTCATGTCCCTCCTTACTAGGCCTGAAAGTAGTATTTCAAGGGACAGGGGAAGACACAAAGCAACTATACCTCATGGGGTATAGAAAGCCATGGTAGCCTCGACCACCAATGGGAAATCAAGGTATGTAATCAGACCCATCTCAATATTTCAGTAATTTCATTATGAATCCTCAGTCCATGCCCTATCCTCCCATGTGGCCATAGTACTAGTTTCCACCTTGGCAGTAGTGGAACCCTCAAGTAAGTTCGAGCTCCCCATGGGCTCTAACTTGGTGAGGATCCTCTCCTAGGTAGTTTCCTCAGCCGATGCCATAGCAGTAGCTCCAATTGCCCTGTAATGTGCCTCTTGGTATTCAACCTACCCATCCTCAGCTTCCAATCCAACCTAACCGAAATCCCAGTAATATGGGAGCTCATCAAACTGACACTCTTAACCTACCTTTGTATAGCATTTCCATTGCAGAGTTGTATGAAATGAATTTGTGGTTAGGATGGACAAAAGATGTTCAACCTCCTCCAATTATAAATGAACAACTTGATAGTGAAGGTAAGGAATTAGAATTAATTAATAAAGAGCCAAAATAAATTGGTAGAAATCAGGTGCCTCGTCCAAAACAACATCAATCTGAACCACCTTATCCAGAGATACTAACTTTGAGTAAATCAAGCCCTCAAGATGAATTCGATTTATTAGGTGAATTATAGAACTTATTTGTCAAAATTCCCCTATTACAAGCTATGAAGGATGTACCAATATATGCAAAGACTCTTAGGGAATATTATTCAAAGAAACTTGTAAAGAAATCCAAAGACCCCCTTACTATTCATTTCATGGGAAAATTATCAGATTTTATGATGGGAAAGTCAATGCCTATAAAGTATGGAGATCTAGGGAACCCAATTTTGATAAAATTAATGGGGTAGATATTCCAAATGTATTGGTAGACCTGGGTGCTGTCATTAATGTTATCACCACTGAAACTATGCATACATTAGGTCTTCGTAACTTGAAACATACACCTACAGTGTTGGAACTGGCAGACTGCTCTATAGTAAAACCTATAGGGAAGTTAGAATATGTAAAAATTTCGGTGGATTCATGGCACTATCCCATAGATTTCCTTGTTTTACATAAGCAGTATTCGGTGGGCAGCCATCCTCTAATTTTGGGTACACCATGGCTAGCTACTGTGGATGCTTACATTGGGTGTCGTTTAGGGCACATGGTTATTTCAAATGGAAAAAACACTAAGAATTTAGTGTTATACCCACCTGCAGAGCCAAACCCATCCACAAAACCAATAAGTAATAAGAAAATTTTATCTAGGAAGGAGCCTGAAATGGAAAATGAGGAATTAAGACTAGTCCTCACTATTGGACAGGCCCTTCAGTTAAAAATGGAATCGGAGGATGATGTAATCACCTCTTTCATGGATGATCCTTGCTCCATTTCAGAGCCAAATCAACAAATCCTAGAATCTATCCCAAGTTGTGAGACACAGGAAACTATTGAAATAGTAGAAGGATCAGAGGAGCTACCTATTGATTCACCCCATGGAAGTGTCCCAGTGGAATTAGAACCAGGAAAAACCCTGAATATTAATCCAGACCTGTCAGAATCCCTGAAGAAGTAACTTGTAGATGTCTTTCAGAAACATAAAGAAGCCTTCACCTAGGATTACTCAAACATGAAGGGGATTCCTGCTAATTTATGTACCCATCATATATACATTAAGGAAGATTACCGTCCTACGAGACAACCTCAGAGAAGGATTAACCTTGCATTGAAAAATGTTGTGAAAGAAGAACTTTAGAAATTACTGGACGTAGGTTTTATTTACCCATTTCAAATAGAAAATAGGTTTCTCCATTATTAATAGTCCCCAAGAAAAATGGTAAATGGTGGATATGCATGGATTGTAGAGAATTAAATAAGGCAACACAGAAAGATCATTTTCCTTTACCATTTATTGACAAAGTTCTAGACACATTGGCCGGCAAAAAGTTTTTCTCTTTCCTAGATGGATTTAGTGGGTATAAGCAGATCCAGATAGCTCCTGAAGATCAGGACAAAACCACTTTCACATGCCCCTAGGGAACATTCGCATACCGGGTCCTTCCTTTTGGCCTGTGTAATGCACCTGCAACATTCTAGAGGGCAATTTTGGGGATCTTCTCTAATTTGGTCGATGATAGTGTTGAAATTTACATGGACAACTTTACTCCATATGAGGATTCATTTGTAGAAGGGCTGAAAATCTTAGAAAAAGTTCTTGAAGGGTGCATTCAGGTGCGTGTCTCCTTAAGTACAGTAAAATGCCATATGATGATGGAGGAAGGAATTGTTCTGGGACATTTGCTCTCAGCTGAAGGAATCCAGATGGACCCAACTAAAATAAAGGTAATTCTGCACTTTTCGATACGCAAAACACCCACGCAGGTATGCAACTTTATTGGTTTTGCTGGTTATTACAGGCGTTCTATAGAAAGTTTTGCTAAAGTAGCACATCCACTCTTTCGATTGCTTACAAAAGATGCAGATTTTGTGTGGACAGATGACTGTGATGCAGCCTTCGTGAAAACCAAGGAATTGGTATGTAGTGCTCCAATCCTTAGAGGACCAGACTAGGCATTACCCTTCCACATTCACACGGATGCTTCACAAACAGTGGTTGGTGCAGCATTAGGACAGTAAGAGGACAAGGTACCATACGCAGTTTACTATGTTAGTAAGAATTTGGCTCATGCTAAATTAAATTACACAGTGATTGAAAAGGAGTTCCTTGCTGTCATCTATGCCATCAACAAATTCCAGCACTACATTACCAGGTATCCTACCTTTGTACATACTGATCATGCAGCTATCAGGTATTTAATGAATAAACATGTTACCCCTAGGCACATTACAAGATGGCTTTTGCTACTACAGGTATTTGACATTACTATAGTAGATAAACCAGGGAAGGACAACGTGGTTGTAGATTTCCTGTCTAGGATAGAAAATGATGGTAAGAATACACCAATTGAAGATAATTTTCCAGACAAACATATTTTTACAGTTTCTGCTAACACTCTGTGGTATGCAGATATTTCTAACTAGCATTTGCACCTGATGTTGCAAAGAAAACGCCGTAAGGCAAGCCAATAGAAAATGAACTAGTAGCTTGAAGTGTCTTGTAAAATCAATGCAATCTCTGCACAACATTATAATGTTTCAAAATGATATATTTACAATGTTCAAGATCATTTAGTCAACATTTATTACCACGAAAAATAACAATATAAAGGCCTGGAAAATAGGCTTTTGATCACCCTATGAGGACACAAATAATAATGTTGAAGGTACATTTGAGATAATTTCACAAAATGGCTACTGAAGATGCAATATCCACTTGCAAAAATTAAATTAACCTGAATAAGCATAGAGGAAGAGTGGGTTATGTAGATGGGAAAATTGAGAAGATAGTAGCCAAGGAGAAACAGTTTTAGGGCATTACTCCGGACCCAATTATAATTATAATCATATGAACATGTGTGATATGAAATGAGTTGAGTTTTTTGGGAATTTAGTATTGATAATCCATTGGCCCATGATATTATAACAAAGACTATTTACAAATTAAGAATCTCCATGGTAAAGTGAGGGTAAATCACCATGTATATAGTTATCTTATATATTAATTCTTTTTATTATTCAATAAATTAGCTATGGTTTTTTTATTATTTAATGAATGAATTATGGTCTTCTTGCAATTTGGTATTGATACTTCATTGCCCCATGATATTATATAACAAGACCTATTTACAAACTAAGAATCTCCATGTTAAAGTGAGGCTAAATCTCCATGGCTAAGAATTTTATTCTATGTATTTTTAAATATATATATATATATATATTTATCTTATATATTAATTCTTTCATTATTTAAATCCAATATCTTATCCCTGTACGGAGGGGATACTTGGAGTGAAATCCTTGCACTCGAAAGTGTTAGAGTAAGGATAAAAAGAAGAGCTTCAGATCTACATTTATCTCATCTTATCCCTAAAATCCAATATCTTATCCCTGTACGGAGGGGATACTTGGAGTGAAATCCTTGCACTCGAAAGTGTTAGAGTAAGGATAAAAAGAAGAGCCTCAGATCTTTAGTTCTCTGAAATCCAATATTAATATTCCTTTTTTCCCTAGGTTATGTGAGTCCTGAGATGGCTAAAACACGTAACCTATGGCTTCATTAGCAGTGACCAAGGAGCATGTCAAAATCATTTGTGTATCCACCCGTCCTAGACCACAACAACCCTTAGCACGACTTGAATTTTTTGCACAAAGTTTCAAACTGGTGATAGTGACACCACAGAGTGTCTTAACAGAACACCCATGCTCCCTAAACTGTTTAATAATATTAATAATAATATAAAATAAATTTATAACTTTTTTAATGTTAATAACATATAATAAATGTATTGATATTTCTTATGAATTGATCTCTCAACATTTAGTATCCATTTAATTTAATAAGTACAGTAATTTGAATATAAGTGCATCAAAACAAGGCGAAAACACAAAAAACAGATAAATCACATAGATCAATAGAAAAATGTTACCAACCATCGTAAACATGAAGAAGCACATGATTTGATTCCAAATTAAATTTCTTTACATTTTGAAAGTGTTTAATGCTTATGGGATTAACCTCTCATGGGGATGTAAATAGTGTAAATGTTGATGAGATGAGAAGTTGGAGATTGAGAATATCACCTTTCAAACATTCAATATTAATGACATAGAGGAGTGTGGCATAAGTAGGCTCATTGTTGCATTCAAGTGTACAGTTGGAAAGGAAGGTTGACTTCTTTATATGTGAGGTATGTTTGAGGTGCTGGTGTTAGGAGATGAACATTAGAGAGGAGGCGAGGATGAGACCTCACTCTCCTTATTTTGGAAGGTAGTTTGTTCAGTGGGAAGAGTTAATTTGGCTTTCTGGAGAATTATTTGTGTTGGCATTTGTTCTCACTTTAGGCTTTGTAATTTTTTTTGGTGAGGTTTCTATCTATTTCCATTTTTGTTTCTTCTTATTCCTTTGTCTTGAGTTGTTTTCAAGGTGATTTCCAATTCCATAGGTGGTTTGTGTTCTTGTGGTTACTCTATCTTTCAACTATTGTGGGTTTCTTGGTAGTTTTTAGAAGTTGATGGTCTGTTCCGGTTCTCAGGGGTCTCTGTTTTATGAATTTATACTCAAACAAAGTCCTGAGGTAGGAAATATAATTTACTTTGAGACTTGAAAATTGTATTGGGAAATTTGGAAAGTGTGATGCCAAATCGTTTAGAAATGTTCTAGGTTGCTTCTTAATTAGATGCTTAGTTTTATCTGAATCGTGTGTGGGTCGAATTATGTTTTTAATGGTGTTCAGTTGTGAGGGTTTTCTTGAAGGTGGTGAGTTTCCATCTTCCCCTTCTATAAATTTGGTAGGCTCTAAATTAATTGTTAGCAGCTTTAGTGATGATTCAATGGTTTTCGGTTCAGGAAGTCAACCTAGAGCATCTGTTACGTTATCTTGTCTTTACTATTGTTCTTTTGCAGGTTGTGGCTTCCCAATGTGTCCTCTCTCTACAAAATTGATGCCTCCTAGACAATGCATGCACTAAATAAGGGGAGGAGGTAGCCATGTTTCTTTGAGACAAAGAATGGTCAAGGCCTTTACTTATGATTTTGTAGCTACATATTTTAATGTTATTCCTCCATATTTACAAAAGGAAATTAGTGGGTTGGAATTTCAAGATAGAATGGATGCCAAATTTCATTCTGATACAAAGTTTCTTAACAGTGCTTGGAAAAATATTCTTGGCTCTCGTTAGTACATGTGCAAGAAGAAACAAGATTTGAACTCATTAGTTTTGCATCAAAAAATGTTCACATTCCTGAGATCAGTCCTCAAGGATAAGCAGGTAGAAAACTATAATATTTTCTCCTCCCTAGAGTACATTTATAGAATGATTCATAATCAACGATTCTACTTGGACAACTTGGATTCTTGTTTGGAATGTGTTCAGGGTCACATTGTGAGTGATTCTAAGAAACGAGACCTTTCAGATCCCCTAGGTTCAAGTGCTAAGTGACAGGAACAATCCAGGAACAATTTCTTCTTCTGAGAAGGGTTAATGTTGCTAAGATTTGGCAGTGTTCGTGGGAATTTATGTTCTTCGCCTCAATCATGTTGTCGTTGAAAAGTTGGTCTAATATTCAAGTATGGTGTCCTAGTTACTAATGCTTCAAAATGAATATCGCGGGCCTTCTTTCTCTAGGTCTTGGCAGAACTTGCTGTAAATATGTGTTGTGATATTTTTTTTGGATTCTCATGTTAAATTTTGTTGTTAATGGTGTGTATCCTTGAAGAGTTATGTAGCTAGTGTGAGTTTTGAATCTCTTAATTTTGACAGTGGCTCTATTATCGTTTCTAATTTGCTATATATAGATGAAAAAACATTGGATTTCGGATTGTATTTTGTGATGGCTTGGATTCAACATCATATAAGCTTGGATCCTAGTTTCTTTGTGGATATGTGAGATTGTAAATGGAGAGTGATAAAAATTTCCTTGAGAGAACATTCTAAATCGCCTATATATAACATGTTTTTATGATTAATTAGCTATGTACCTAAATCTCCTATGTATAACATATTTTTCTGATTAATATGAAAGCCTCCTTTCCAAAAAAAATTAATAATAATAAAAATCTGAAATTAAATTTTTATTCAAGGCTCATGTTGCGTGAAATTGTTGTTGCCAATAACCCAAAACGAGTGGTTGCTCGATTATTGTGTTTTAAAATTAGGAATGCATGTATTTGGCAGGGGAGTTGCAAACCCATCAGAGAAGGAGGAGCCGGAGCGCGGGAGAGTATACGTCCCAGAGAGATCATGCCACCATTTCTCAGACTCAACAGGTTTCAGCCAC
The DNA here is from genome assembly GCA_031772625.1 of Pinus tabuliformis. Classification (NCBI taxonomy): domain Eukaryota; kingdom Viridiplantae; phylum Streptophyta; class Pinopsida; order Pinales; family Pinaceae; genus Pinus; species Pinus tabuliformis. The sequence goes on along the minus strand of CM062816.1, from coordinate 1,676,364,085 downwards.
TCATCAAAGTATGAGCCAGACAATTTTCGGGAGTTAATAAACCTTATGTAGCTGATTGGTTTCCCTGGTTTCGATGGGTGTCATCAGTTGATTGGTTTTTGGGTCGGAAGGCATCATAGCCTCCTTCTCGCTGCGCCACCCTACTTCTAGTTGTAGTCTCCTGCATGCTCTCCCACCCTATCCTTCGGACACGTAGAGATGGTATCGTTTCTCGTTTCCATGCAAGAGAATGCATGGAGGGGGAATTGTATGGCGCTACGTTGTCCCTTCTAAGTTATAAATATTCCCCTAGAAGCTATCTTGTGTTTTCCTTTTCCAATCCTGGGCCTCACGGCTTCGGGATGCTCTGCAAGGATTTCCACGAGGGAGGTCTGTAAACATCAAATTTTTGTTATTCCTTGCAGTAAATATCCGATTTTTTTGGGCTTTAGTTTTTCGTGGTTCTATGCTACTTTGCTTGGATGGTTCTGGAATGGTAATGGATGCTCTCTCCCGTTGCTCCGGCAAAAGCTCAAAAAGGTCAGTATCGTTTCTCTTCGTATGTCATCTGATTTAATGGGCTTGAAGATGAAGGTTGTTCTTAATCAGGTTTTGTAGTAAATTGTCATCTATTAATGGAATAGATAAGGCGAATTTTCTAGTTTTGATAAAAATGCTGAAGTCGATTTTTATTAAAATAAAGAACTCTATAGTTTTTTACAGTCCCTGTTCAGATTTTCGCATTAGATTTGGGAAATGGTGTTGTGTTTTCCACCCATTCTGTTGCTGCATCGATTGTCAAGACCACTCTTCTGCATAGTGCTACAGCTCCAATCTGGTTTTTCTCAAACCTGTTTTAAAATGGTTGTCAGAATACCAGATGAGATTCCGAGATTTCCTATCTCTTCGGCGATCTGAAAAATTCAAAACTTTCTGGATAATTATCAGCTTCAGTACTTCCTAACTTGGCACAATACCCCAATCTCTTCCATTCATTTCTAGTTTTTGACTGGGGGAATGGAATTGTCCTTTCCTGTCTTTTCTATAGAAGCATATTCTAGAGTGTCAGTCATTCTGCCTCCAATTTCCCTTTCTGGAGCCTTCTATCTTTTGGATCCCAAGTTCTCATCTTGCTGGAGCTCTTAATTATCCCTTTCTAGCTGTGTCCTTTTATCAGGATCGGATCTACGGTCTGGATTTTTCCTGACTTGCCCTATTAATTTCTTCAGCCTCTAGGAGTTACTCCATTTGGGGATTTTGTTTAGAAAAGAATCTACAGGTTAGATATTGCCTGTACTGCTGCTGCAGTTGAAGGTCTCAAAGCACCTGTCGGATTAATTGCATCCTTATCTCTATCAAAATGGCGGATGGGTCTGACTCATTGGCCACGAGGGCGCTTGTACAGGCCACTATCCAAGCTGAGGAGGCGAAAAAAACATGCTCGAACCTTACAGGCTGGCAAGCTACGGTGGAAGACATGATAATCAATCCAGCTTGTAAAGTGTTTCATAAGTCTAAAAGGGATTTTCCCAGAAAAGACGGGTCTCCTTCTCTCTTTTACAACAAATCCAAGAATCCTGTTAAGACTGTACCCCCCCCCCCCGCAAGCCATTTCTTTAGATGGTGCTACCCTCTCTGAACGAATTGACAGTATGAAGAATTTAGCTATTGTTGGGAAATGGCATTTCCCTGAAATGGGTGATTCGAACATGAGGAAGTGGTTGTCGGACAAATGGTCTCCTTTGATTAGATATACTCCTATCATCTCCCGACTTATGAAGGAATGGTATTCTTTCCATTTCCTAAAAGTATCTGATTTAGAGTTTATTCTAAATGCTCCATGGGTTTTTGGAAGAAGCTTCTTGGCCCTTTCTCGATGGTATATTGGTTTTGACCCATTAAAGAACACCCCATCGAACAGTCTGATCTGGGTGAAAATTCCGAACTTGCCGTTGGAACTATGGTCAGAAGTATCTCTCTAAAAAATTGGAAATTCGATAGGCAAGTTTGTTTATGTAGACCCCTGGTGTAGAGGAGAGAAAGATAAGAGAATTGCTTGGATCCTTATAGAGAAGTCGTACAAAGGTGGATACCCTGATCATATGGAGATAGCTTGGGGCAATTCCAAAATCCATCAAAGATTAGACTTTTAGGGTATCCCCTTCAGGTGTTCCTTGTGCCATAAAACACGACACCTGATTAAAAATTGCAGTCATCGGTTTTCCCGAAGAATCAAGAAAACTAACTTCAAACAAGTTAGGAAGTCTAAATCTGAATGATCCCTGGACTTTTTGGATATTCGGGAGTCCTCTCAACTGGAAAATCAAAATTTTTCGGCTCCTGCTCAAAAAATTTCTCATAATCTCCCTATTCATGATCCACTATCTGAGCCGGACCCATGCTGCTCCCTTCAAGACTCTCTTGGGCGTTTCGATGCTAATACCTCGCCTCCTTTATGCACTCCAATTCCAGAACCCCGAGAGGACATCCCGGTCCCCTCTCCCCCTGTTATGAATCAAAGGGACATTGTTGTTGGCTCTCTTCCTATCCAGATTTCCTCCTCTTCTCCGACACCTGTCAAATCTCGTCCTGCTGACCCAAAAGGGATAATTCGCTTTCAGCATCCCCAGTCAACAATTTTGATAGCGACATTGACTCCCTTCTCAATAGGACATCTCTGGAACTTGAACCATTGACCATTCATAAACTGTTCAGTCCGTCCCATCTAACCATAAGTCCAAAATATACAAAAAATATCACGGTCAGGAAGAAATCCAAGGGTGGTAGTCGTCATTTTAGAGGAAGATCTGTAGTCACAAAGCATGGTGTGAGGAACTTATCTCTAGTGGAAGTTCCTGTTCTGGATTCATCGGAGTTCCAGCCTCTTAGAGCATGCGTGGTTGGTGAGTCATCTAAATGACCTTTCTTGCTTCTATGAATATCAGGGGCTTAGGCGCAGCCCCTAAGTTTAATGCGCTAAAAGATGTATCCTTCCTGGCTCATCCAAAGATCATTTTTATACAGGAAACCATGCATCCTAGCTATGTGTCTATTGCTTTTTTTTAGGAGAATGTTTCCGAAGTGGTATATGGTTGCCACTAAGGCAAATGGTCAGTCTGGTGGTCTGGTGGTTTTGTGGGATCCTGCCTAGATAAGGGCAAAAGCTTATAAGTGCTGTGCAGGAATTTTAATATCAGCATCTATCACGGGTCAAGCTTTTGCACTCAACTTTCTTAATGTCTATGCTCCATATAAAAACAAACTTTCCTTTTGCGAGAGGCTTTTTGAATCTCGAATTCTAGAGATCGAATCGTTGTTGATGGTTGGCGACTTTAATTTGACTCTCAGTTCTGATGAATGTTGGGGTAATTGCAGGAAAATTGACCCTTTGGCTGACAGAATAAGGAAGGAATTACTAAATAGGGATCTGGTGGACATTACCCCTGATAAAATGAGGCCTACGTGCGATAACAGAAGGACTGGGTAGGCCTACATAGCAAAGAGAATTGACAGAATCATTATACATGCTAGCATTATCGGGAAATTTGTTATGCCAGTATTATCTATCGGGAATGATCACTCCTCTGACCACAAACCCATTCTTCTAAAATGGCGTGAAAATGTAATCAAACTTGGTTACCCTTTTAAATTCAACAGGATCCATTTGGAAGACCCATCCTTTAATGAAATAATTGCCAGAGAATGGAAGAGTCTCCTCAAATCCGAAATGGTGCCTTTTATGCCATTCCGTGTAAAGATGGAGAGATTGCAGGCTGTGACGAAGGAATGAAAAAATCAAAAGAGGAGGATGGATAAACAAGAGTTGAATAATATTCGAAAGGAACTGGACTCCCTATTAGAGTTAGCTGATCCCAATAGTCTATCTCTAGATCTAAAAAGCAAGATAAGAAATTTGGAGAAAAGGAAACAATTGATCTTGCTAAAGGAGGAGGCTACATGGCAGCTAAAGAGCAGAGCCATTTGGCTCAAAGAGGGAGACAGAAATACGAGATTCTTCCACAGGTATGCAAATGCAAGAAGAGAAAAAAAACTCTATCTGGAGCATTAAAGACGAAAAGGGGAATGTTCTCTTATCTCACCAAGAGATCTCGATGGAGGCTGTGAGATTTTTCCAAAATCAATATAAAAGAAGGGAGGTCGTCTTTCAAGATGCCCTGTGGGGCATAGAGTTGGTTCCAGAAATGTTTGATGGTGCAGCAAATGAAGAGTTCATAAAGCCAATCTCTGATGATGAACTTTCAAGTGCTATCAAATCTTTTAAAAAGGATAAAATTCTGGGGCCGTATGGATGGCCAATCAAATTTTTCTCTCATTTCTTCGACCTTCTTAAAATAGACTTGTTACGGATGGTTGAAGCCTACCGGATGTCTGGAAGCATACATTCGGCCACTTCCTCTACCTTCATAGCTCTAATTCCAAAAAAGAATAGATCTGAGTCCTTTCATGACTTTAGGCCTATATCGCTCTGCAACATCATGTTCAAATTAACCTCAAAAATCATTGTGGAAAGAATGAAGCCTATTCTAAATTCCTTCATTTCTAGGGACCAACATGCGTTCTTAAAGGGCCGTATTATCTTGGATGCGGTTTCCATGACTCAGGAAAGTCTGTTTTCAATGCTGACAAAGAATTTGGATGCGGCTATCCTTAAGATTGATCTGCAAAAAGCCTATGATTGTGTAGATTGGGGCTTTTTAAGAATTCTGCTGGCAAAAATTGGACTGAAGTCACAAAGTGTCAATTGGGTCATGTCCTGTGTTGAGAACGTCAGATATTTAGTGATTGTAAATGGACTTCCTTCGTCTTTCTTCCAAGCGGAGAGAGGACTCCGACAGGGATGTCCCCTTTCCCCATTTCTCTTCATTCTGGTAATGAACTCTCTCAGTTTGCAGATAAATAAAGCAGTTGAAGACAAGAGATGTCGTCCGGTAAAGATTTGTAAGGATGTCTCCCTCTCTCATAATCTCTTTGTTGATGATGTCCTCATCTTTGCTATGCTTTGTAAGGTCTCCTAGGCATGCATAAATGATATTCTTTCAAAATTTTAGAAAGCTACAGGTTTGTTTATCAATAAGGAAAAATCCTCTTTGTTTCATAACGATTCAAATATGGAAATCGTTCACTGGATATCTGAATTAATGGGCATTGCTCCTTTTTCAATTAAGCAACGGTTTAAATACTTGGGCTTCACCTTAAAGGCAAAAGGAAACTCCAAAAGGTATTGGAAATGGCTACTGGACTGGTTTTATAAAAAGATCTCAAGATGGGAGTTTAAATTTCTTTCTCTGGCTGGCAGATTCATCTTAGTACAGGCTGTCGTTTCCCAACTTTCAGTCTACTGGGCTCATATCTTCTTTCTTCCTGCCAGCATCATAAACCAAATGAACAGATTGATTGCTAATTTCCTCTGGGGAGGACATGCTTTTCAGAACAAAATTCATCTTGTCAAAATGGCTTCTATATCTAAACCAAAATGGGCTGGTGGATGGGGCCTTTTAGATATGCGCACTTTCGGGAAAGCCCTCCTCTATAAGTCTTTTCATAGAGGAATTTTTGGCGACAGGCCATGGAGTAAGATTATTAAGGCAAAATATTTAAAAGGCAAGAGTATAGAATTCTGGTACAGGAGGCGGTCCATTGGCATCAGGAGTGGTTCGACGATTTGGTAAAGTCTCAGGAAGGTCCATCCTTTCTTCATGGAGAATCTTCGCTGGAAACTCTACTCGGGAACTAGTATGTTTATTGGTTATGATTCTATTTCATGTGCCCGGGAGTTCTCGTTCCCTTGTCCGTTGGTCTACAATCTACATAGGTTGGGATGTTTTACATGGGACAAGCTGATAAAAGAATGGTCTGGTTCTTCCCCGGTTTGGTATGATGGAGAGGATCTGCATTTGCCCCAATCGATGCTCCCTCTCTGGAATTCGGTAAAAGTGAGCCTTTGTAGTATGGGGATTATTCGATTGGGATCAAAGGATCTTCTGGTTTGGTCTCTTAAAAAATAAAACCACCCTGTGAGCGTAAAGCATATTTGTGCAGATATGATCTCTGTCAGTGCAAGGAGTCCTCATCCGCTGTTCCCTCCACGTATTTGGAAGGCTGCATCTCCTCTCAAAATGATTATTTTCTCTTGGCTGCTATTTGGGAACAAAAACCTTACATGGGAGGTTCTTCAAAGGAAAAGATGGCAGGGTCCGAGCCGATATGCTATGTGCCTCAATGAAGCGGAATCTAATCTGCATATGTTCTTTCAATGTGCCTCGTCCCTTTATATCTGGTATGAGTTGTCTTTATATTTTGGTTTTCCTTACATTATCTTTTCTTCTGTTTAGGATGCTTTTATATGGTGGAGTAGGCAATCCTCATCTTGGAGATCGTTGTTTATCATTTCCTGTTGGTTCTTGTGGAACTGGAGGAATGCACAAATTTTCCAAGGTTCTAAGGAACCCCTTCATGCTATTCTTCAGCGTATTCAGGCATGCCATGAATCCTTTCATCAAAATGACTCTCTGCCAAAGGCGCCTACTATATGATTCTGAGGGTTTTTGCTCCTGCAAGATGGTTTCAGTATTTCTGGATCTCTGTTCCAAGGCTGGGCCGACTGCTCCTATTTTCTTATGTGCTAATTGTATGTAATCTTTTAATAGGGTTGTTTCTTCAAATGATCGTATAATCTGTTAGCATCTTTGGTCATGCGGGCTTTGTAGATGGGATGTATATGTTTTCCCTTTTTAGATATGGAAGATTCAGACTATCTGTATCCAATTTTTGCAAAGGTTGCTGGGCATTTGGCTCAATCCAATAGCTTATGTATCGAAGATCTTTATATTTTCTTAATATAAATCTATGATGGTTTTTTTTTTTTCTCAAAAATGCATGTATTTGGAAGAATATCTATTATTTTAGTGAGTAGAAAATAAGATTCAATTCCATTCCTATAATTTTTTTAAATTAAAAGTTCGGATTAATCTTAATAACGAATAGAAAAATGATTTACTTATTTATTAATCTTAATAATGAATAGAAAAATGATTTCCTTATTTATTGATATTTTTATTAAAATTGTGTGAATGGTGAATCCATTTTACATGTTAGGTTAATTTTGATTATTGTAAGTGAGCTAAGATTTTAATTTGTTTTCACAAAAATTAAATCAATAATTTAATAAAAACTAAACCTTACACAATTCTATATTTTTACATAGATAATTTATTCTTAATATATAAATTTTATATTTTTAAAATAAAAAAATATTAAAAAATTTCATCGCATAACATGTGAGATCATTAAAAATAATTAATTATTAAGATGAAAATTCGAAGAAAGTTTCTCAAATAATGCTTGGATTTATTATGAAATATTATGAAATCATTGGAAAACGGCTAAGATTGTAAAATAATAATAAAATAATTAAGAGTGTTGCATGGGCTTTTTAAATGAAAGTATTGAAAGGTAATAGAGTGAGAAGATTATTTGTTGAAGCTTATAAGTAGTGAAGAAAAGCGTTGTAATTTAATTAGCATTTGCACCTGATGTTGCAAAGAAAACGCTGTAAGGCAAGCCAATAGAAAATGAACTAGTAGCTTGAAGTGTCTTGTAAAATCAATGCAATCTCTGCACAACATTATAATGTTTCAAAATGATATATTTACAATGTTCAAGATCATTTAGTCAACATTTATTACCACGAAAAATAACAATATAAAGGCCTGGAAAATAGGCTTTTGATCACCCTATGAGGAATCAAATAATAATGTTGAAGGTACATTTGAGATAATTTCACAAAATGGCTACTGAAGATGCAATATCCACTTGCAAAAATTAAATTAACCTGAATAAGCATAGAGGAAGAGTGGGTTATGTAGATGGGAAAATTGAGAAGATAGTAGCCTGTAAAATACTGTGGAAATATATTTGGTATGGGTTTATTGTTTCAATCAAATTTCCAATGTTTAGATTTTACATGGCGATCTTCTGTTAAGTGAAAGATAATTTTATGCGAAGGATTTGTTCCAAATTTTCTCAATTTAAGACATTACAGTGGTATTAGAACTTTGATTTTAGATCAGCCATAGGTTATCTTGAAATGCCAAGTCGAAGGTTTACTTTGAGTATGCCAAATTCTATTTCCGGAGCCAATATTTGGCAAGAAAGATCGAGTTTGGGGAGCTTGTGTTGTGAAGGTATTTTTTGCTGAAGGAAAAGATTGTATTGCCACAACCATCATTAGGGAAAAGTTTTAAATTAAACTGCATGGATCTGTACAAGCACACTCATATTTTATAATGTCCATGTAAATCAAATTTCAAAGGTCGCATGAGTATTAATTTGAAGAGACGTGGACTAATCGAATTCTTTTTGGAAGTGCTAGTTTTTTTATTTATTCGAGAGTTATGCTAACCGAGGCCCAATTGATTTATCTAATGGAAAATCTTATTAAAGTGGGGCATAACTTGAATTAAATCTTTTCAGCACGATGTTATTTTCCTTCCCGGTGGAAATTACAAGTCTGTCGAGTTTTGATTTCTCATTATAATCTGAGTGGTAATCGGGATAAGTTTTAGAGCTTAGTCACCACAGAGAATGGTATGGCCATCATCCCGTGACTACAGACGGATCAGATCATTTGTGAGGCTGTAAAATATTCTGAAGCGGGCGTGGAATTTTCTTTTCTTAAAGGGGCCGACTCTTTGTGAAGTTCGTATTATATCATGAGAGCCAAAGTTTATCAAAAGCCAAGTTTTGATTTCGAAAGGGACCACTCCTCTTATGAAGGTCGAGGGTACAGTTTGTTCGAATGGACGTGTTTCTCATTCTAATGAACCCAATTAATTATGTTGAAAATTCGAGTTCAATTACAAACAGAGGGACCGAATTTCTGTTGACTGAAGAAGACTGAATCTATGGAGGTTAATCACTGGAGTGGCGATTAAGAGGGCCATTCAGAGTCTACCATTCCATAGGTGCTAGAAATTGAAATTTCTCTGAGGGTGTCGAATCACTGGGTTGATGAAGCTTATAGTCATCATGGAGTGTGGGCTACAGTTCTCCACTGAAGTTTGAATCGAATCCGTTGAGCCTGTGGATAGTAGCCTGTGAAATACTGTGGAAATATATTTGGTACGCCTTGCAACATGATGGTGTGCTTTCATGTGCCGCGGTGCAAATACATTTGCGTTGACAAACCGCATCCGCTGGGGACTGTGTCGAGCGGGTGGCCCCTGCCGGAAATTCTGTTCTGGCACTAACCTACTACAGTTTCAGTTTCCTACGGCTGGCGCTCATATAATCTATTTTTTCAGTCTCTTACGACAGTTTCCTAATGTTTCCTGTTATTTATGTTTTCCACAAACTTCAACAAAAATGCAGAAAGAAAAAACAGCGAGCGCATTAGCAAAAAAAAGTCCATAAAAAAAGTTGACTCTCACTGCAAATTTCAAAAACAGGGATGCTTGCCTACTATTTTATCTGGAAAACACAGAGGCTTTGCAGCTGCAGAAATCTCCACGCGAAATCTCCACAGGCCCACACCAGCAACCAAATTTGTTCGCAGCGGAAATTACAAACGCCATGGGTGACCAAGTGAACTCATAAACCCCACATACCTCAGAGGAATCCAGAAAGATGCTATACGGCCCTATAAACGTCGGCAGGGCTTCCATGGTTCTCCTTTGCACTTCCCCTCCCGGCAACATCACAAACCCCATCGAGGAGCCATCTTGGAAACGGACCGCAATGTGTCTACAACTTTAGGCCCACGAATGGCGAGGGATAATGAATCGAAGACTTCGAATCAAACGGTGGATATCAATTCCATCATCTAACAACGAAATCAATGGCGCATGAAGGTACAGAGTGGCACTGGAGGGGAGTTTTTCCCAGAGGAACGCCTTACGGCGTAATTATCTTGCTACAGGGAAGGTGCCTTGTCATTTGTCATATAAGGAGCAAAGGAATATTAATCATCATAGTAACCGATATTCATGGATGGCAGGGTATCTCTTTCATATAGGGGTTGACCAATAGATTCGGCGTTGTGTGGCAGAAGATGATATCTATGAGATATTAAAGGCTACCCATGATGGCCCCTATGGGGGACATTTTGTAGATAAGAGAACAGGTCATAAAGTGCTACATATGGGTTACTACTAGCCTTCCATCTTTCATGATGCTAGGGATTATGTTCGTAGGTGTGATAGCTGTCAACGGATGGGAAAACCTGGGAAAGTAGATGAAATTCCTCTACAGCCCCAGGTAGTCCTTGAACCTTTCGAAAAATGGGCCATCAATTTTGTTGGACCTTTCAATCCACCTTCTCATTAGAAAGCTTACATCTTGGTCTACACCGATTATGTGACTAAATGGGTAGAAGCCAGAGCGGTCGCAAGAGCAACAAAGCAAGTAGTAGCAGACTTTCTTTTTGAAGAAATATTTGCTTGATATGGTACTCCAAGGGAAATTGTGTTAGATGGAGGGACGCAGTTCACATCTCACATGATAGGGAAGCTAATGCAGAAATATGGGGTCAAACATAGAGTGACAACCCCCTATCACCCCCAGGCGAATGGATGGGTAGAAAGTACAAACAATATATTAGAAAATATCTTGAAAAAAATAGTGGCAAGTCATCACTGGGACTGGGCACAGAAGCTTCCAGAAGCTTTATGACGTATAGAACAACATGGCGGAATACAACCGAGTTTTATCCATTTGAATTATTCTATGGGAAATCCCCCTTGTTTCCGGTAGAATTTGAGATCAGTACACTCAGAACAACTCTAGAAGTAGGCCTAGACCTATCAGAAGCACAAAAACACTGACTGGAACAGTTGAATGAGTTGGACGAGATTCGATCAGTAGCTATCTAGAAGACTACTGCTGTTCAATAGCAGAGAATGAAATGGCATGATAAATTTATCAAAAGTAAGGTGTTTCATGTGGGGGATTGGGCATTACTTTATGACTCCCGATTTAAGGATTTCAAAGGAAAGCTTCGCACTCACTGGATGGGACCATATGAATTGGATGCAATGTTCGACAATGGAATGGTTAGACTAATTACAATAGATTGGAATCATACCTCATTCTTGGAAAATGGACATCATCTAAAACTATACCACCATCCATTCTCTAGAGATGCCTTTGTCAAACACCCTTCTGATTCATCTGATTTAATGGTTGTTGGAATAAAGGACACTCTCGCTCTGCTCTTAAAAAAAGAATTAGATATATATATATATATATATATATATATATATATATATATATATATATATATATATATATATATATATATATATATATATATATATATATATATATTGTTATTACTTGTTTGTATTTTGCAGGAATAACAAAGGAATATGGCCAGGAGAAATATAACACTCAGCGTTGTTACTCCACCAGTGCTGCTATCAAGCTATTGTTATTACTCCACTGATGCTATTACTCCACTAATGTTGTTACTCCACTGGTGTTGTTACTCCACTGGTGTTGTTACTCCAGCGGTGCTATTACTCTGTCGGTGTTGTTACTCCGTAACTGTTGTTACTCTGCCGGTGATGTTACTCCACAACTGTTGTTACTCCACTAGTGCTGGTACTCTGAAATTGTCGTTAATTTACCGGTGCTGTTACTCTGCAACTATTGTTACTCCACCGGTGTTGCTACTCTGCAACTGTCGTTACTCTGCTGGTGCTATTACTCCACAACTACTGTTACTCCGCCAGTGTTGCTACTCGTAACTACTGTTACTCTGCCGGTGTTGTTACTCCACAACTATCGTTACTCTGCCAGTGTTGTTACTCTGCAACTATTGTTACTCCGCTGGTGCTGCTACTTGAAACTGTCGTTACTCCACCATTGCCATTATTTCGTCGTTGCTATTACTCCTTGTTGTTGTTACTCCCTGTTGCTGTTACTTCTTGTTATTGTTACTCCGTCAAACATTTTGCTATTAGTCCAACACAAGGTAGGTTCCTAGGTACGTCTTCATTGAGTTTTATGGATTTAATTAAAATATTCCAAAAGAAATTAATACGTGTCGCAGACGGTCATAATTAAGTTGGGGGGAACCATCATAAGAAATGACGGCGTACCACGAAAACGCATTCATGACACATGATTCATACCAAACTAAATCTAATGATTACGGTACTTCATAATAACGGCCTCGACGCCTTGGAATGTGTATTCATACGTGAAGATTCATAACCAATCACCTGACCAACATGCTGCATTAAACCACTAAAATATCCAACAGCACCGCCATAACCCGCCATCATCCTCAAGCGTACCAGTACTATTTCATCTGTTTTCCCCAAAGCGACCATGAAGTTATTACAGTTGCCAACGGTTTGGATCCCTATCATTTTCCCCTACTAGCTAATTGCATTCGTCATGATGATCTCGCCTCTACAGCGATGGGTGGATGATCTATGCAGCATGAGCCAGAAGATACAACAAGATTTTGTAACAGTCAAGAGACATGGTAGGTCTTTGAGAACATAGGTTGGAACATCTACCTTGACAGGTTGAGAGGGTTGAACGAAGAATTTGTGGCATAATTCGCACTCAACCTAGGAGAAGAAAGCTCTCAAGTCCGTGCGATAGAAGTCCCGGTTATGGAGGAAGCCATTGAAGAAGTTAGTAGGCCCCCTCAAAATGGATAGTGATGGTTTTCAAGAAGGAATTCCCTCCAGGAGTTTCCCGAAGCCTTTTTGTAGGTAGGAGAAAGCATCGTGCAGAAGAGTCGAGGATACGACCGACACTCGCTACTGCATCCATGGGGAGGGGTAGCAGAGTTCATAAAATATGTAATTTGTGAGGGTAGATACTCCACTATATTCAAATATCATCTTCGAATATTAGCTCACCTTCGATTCGCCCAAGCAGAGGCCTTTTCACTAAATTTGCCTTATTTCTTACTAAGAAGTCTTTAGCTGATGGCACATTCAGCTCAAAGATTGCAACAGGTGTTGGTGGTCATTACCCACCATGGGCTAATCCAGCTGCTGGTAATGAATGCCATCAGACGAATCCCGATCCCTTGGGAACTGTTTCGAGATTCCACAAAGGAAGAGATAGCAACTGTTGTGGCCATCGGGGAAGATAAACCATAAGCCATGGAGGAAGAAAATGAAGGAGAAGATGATTATGTTGACCAGGAGGAGCCAGAAGAGATGGAGATGGAAGTTGAAGAATTCGAAGAAGAGGCTGCTCAACAAGAGCAAGCTGAAATTGTGGAACCGATGGAAGATGCAGGAGTCGACACAAAAAGGCCCACTAGTACTGCAGTCGAGGCTGATCCACAAGAACCAGCCTCGACTATGGAGCAAGCAAAGAAAATTGATAGCATGACAACTGCAGAGGTAGTACCACAACAAGCAAGGACGAGAGAATTGGTCGATATTGTGACCGAAGGGATCCCACAAGGACTCCCTGCCACCATGGAGTCGATGGAGGAAGACAACCTGAATGAAGAAGAGGTCGTGACCACCCCGACCATAGAACCAATGGAAGAGGAGGAACTAGGACAAGAAGGGCTCGAAGCTAGGAAAACCATGGAACCTGTGAAGGAAGCTCTAAGAGAACTAGGGCATGAGGCTAGCACTGATCCACAAGAACCAGCGTCAACCTCAGGACCAAACACTAAAAATCCCTGCCAATTTTCCTTTTTCTCCTCCATCCCAAGAGGAGAAAGGGTATCTCGTCCCCCTCGGGGCACAGAATAAGATCTTGTCATTCCTCTTGATTTGAATTTATCACAACTACCACAACTGGGTGGGAGAGATGCTGCCCAGGTAACAGGCACCTCGGAACTAGAAAGGAGAGAAGAGGTAGAGGTCCTTGAGTCAAGGGAACCAGAAGGGGCTTCAGCAGACACATTAATAGGAGATCACCTCACAAGGGTACCACCGGTCATGGTGAGCACACAACAAAGGGAAGAAGCTGTTGGTGAAGCAGAGGGACCAAGCGAAGTGGTCTCGATGAATGAGCCAGTGGTAAAACTAGGTGAGAAGGCCATCAAGCAAGAAATAATCAAAGAAGAATAGACAGTGGAGGAAAACTCAACAGTTAGCATGGCAGAAGCTATCCCAAGGGATTTACCTCCAGCTACTGAAACTGAGGAAGTTTTGGTTAAGCAATAATGGGTGGAGTTGTGAGAATAGTGAAGACTCCCTATCAAGCAAAAATACCAGCTGCAATTTAAAGAAACAATATGGCTTAAGATGGAGGTCAGGAAACTAAGGAAGTAGGTACACAAAATGCAGAAGCGGATGAAGAAATACAAGCGGCAGACCAAAATGTCTAAGGCCATGGTAGTAGAAGTAGAGACTCAGGTGGACCAGATAACCACAACTTTTGCTGCCACTCCAACAGGCCCGGTTGAGCGATTGTTTGAAGACCGTGAGTATGCCTTAACGACCGAAGTGCAAACTTGGAAATATACTGCAGCTTGGTATCAAAATGAGGTCAAAAGAACTCAGGAACAAGCCTCCACAACCATTTTTGAATATGTGGAGCGCATAGATGTCATGAAATTGAGGCATGTGAAGTAGAAACTCAAGATGGAGCAACTGGAAAAGCAAGTGGCAGAGCTGAAAACTGATAAGGAGAAGATGTTTAACTTGGTGCAAGAGGTGATGGCATGTTGTCCCCCTACTTCTTGTTATTCTCTATTCTTGCATGAACGTTTTCTTTTATTATGCATGGAGAGCATTAAGAATGAAATTAGTCATGAAATAGAGGACGGTGTACAATTCCTCTGCATAATGAGGAGCCATGACGTGCCAACTCAGCATTTGATGTGTGATTTTTACCTGCACGGGGATCTACTACGCATGGACAGAGAATTTAACCCAGTATCATATGTGGGGGACATTCATTTAAGGGACCTCACCTCTTATACTTTTAATCAGATCATCTGGTAGAAGGCCTTTAACAAATTTGAGTCCAATTAGGGTACAAAGCCATTTATATTAAGAGGAGAACATGAAAGGTCAATCACCATGTTCACTAAACACAACACCTTTTTGGGAATTGAGAGGAACAGAGAAGGAATGTTCAGGACACAAAAATGGTGCCTTGATCTTTGTGTCAGGAAATTAGTCACATTTCAAGTTGAGGCCCTTGATTAGTCACAATGTTTTGAATCTTAATCACGAACCTTTGGTCGGTAATGGATGGTACCCTTGCCCTTGCATATACCTTGCGTGTTACCTTGAAAGGATACACACCCGGATTGATAAATTAGTGTAGGAAAAGGGTGAGTAGATTGTTCATACCTGGACCCGAACACAACTTCTGCTCCAGTTACACTTTCATCAATGTCCCTTGATCCTTCTCTCTTCGAGGCCATTGATCCTAAATTGCTAAGAGGTAGATGAACACCTGCTAGATTTGGAGACAAAGTGACATGCATGGAAAGAAATCTATCAGCGAAAACCAAAGAAAATTTGTGGACGACATGCAACATCCCTAGGGATTGACTGGCAAGGATTGTGCAATTTCTTGTAGGAGGCTGGGGGACTGGCTACAAGAACTGTGCAAAAGGCATTCTAGGTTGTCTGAGGAGGTTGTATGGCTGTTGGAATTGCATAATGTGCAATTGATCTAAGAATGAGATCTTAGACTAATATTAAGGTATTACAGACTCATGTGTAGGATCTAGAACATTGATTGGCCAGATCCGACGGCTCCTATGTGATGTTGCTTAAGCCTCCATTTAACTTTGTTTTCGCCATTTCTTCTTGTTTTTCCTTGCCCGATAGTGTAATCCGCCTTTTGTAAATGTTTTTCTCATGCGATAGTTTTTAAGTATTAAAGGCTTAGAGGGTTTTTAGGATCCATTTTGGA
Organism: Pinus tabuliformis; assembly: GCA_031772625.1. Taxonomy (NCBI): domain Eukaryota; kingdom Viridiplantae; phylum Streptophyta; class Pinopsida; order Pinales; family Pinaceae; genus Pinus; species Pinus tabuliformis. Next base: position 1,676,348,227 of record CM062816.1, on the reverse strand, counting down.
TCAGTAATCTAGGATGGCCTACTAGCTGCTAGAACTGCGCAATGTGCAATTTCAGCTGGCAATGGTTGCAGGCCCAATGACTGCATTGCACAATTTTCTAAGCCAGTAGTCACTGTCCCTCATAATTATGCATGTAAAACCCCTCCTTTGTGTACTACATTATTGTAAACCTAATCTATGTTAAAGCTAGGTGTGATGTCCTCCCTTGTGTGTTAAATGTTCTAAACCTACATTGTGGAAAGCTAGGTTTGATACCCTCTTTTGTGGGTTAACCTATTCAAAACCTAAGCTAAGGAAATATAGGTGATATGTAATATGAAAAGCAAATGTGTTTTCAAATAAATTAATAAAATAAATCACTTCGAGGGTGGAGCACCAAGAGAGAGGAGATGCTTGCCAAATTCCATGAGGAATGGGATAGAGATGAATCTTTCATGATAAGCTTCTAGATGTGATTCTAGATAAGATTGGATGGATTTGATATTCATCGGATGGATGGGAGATAAAGATCCATCAGACATAAAAGCTTTGCGGGAGATAAGGGCAAGCTTTTATATTGAAAAGCATCATGGGAGATAAAGACAAGCTTTTCCAGACAAGACCTAGGCAAATGGAAAAGTCCATAAAGTGGGACATCGCTAATGGTAACTAAATCATGAAAGAGGGTATTAAATACCCAGTGCATCGATCAATTGAGGACGGTTGATCTTAGCAAGATCTTTGGCTCGGGCAGAATCAGAGGTGATTCATGGCTAGGTGGTGGTGCTCCTCCCTCCAAGTGAGATTTAGTTGGTGTTATTTGCGTGGAATGTTTGTATGTTGACTCTTACTCTCTCTCTGTTATCGTTCAAATTTTCCTATGAGGAGGTCTCTTAGTTATGAGAATAATTGAATGAATTATATATGCTTAAGTATTAATAGATTTAATGATGTTTTCCTATATTTTGATGAGATTCACTTGCATGGTATGGTGTTTATATTTATCCATACTTGTTATGAAGTCAAATCATTTAGCTTAGATATGATGATGGTTGATTTCCTATCGTTATATTTATTTCCTATTGTTAGATTGGTTAAATCATTCAGCTCAAGAGTATAGAAGTTGTGGAGTCAATGAACGTATGCATATAACTAATTATTTCACTTCAAATAGTGATGAAGTAATTGTTGAATCTAATCTTTGACCTCATTAAAGGCACTCAAGGAAAATAGAGTGTCTCTAACTTATCTTATATTATTTATACCTTAAGACTTCGATTCATCCAAAAAATTATGGAGTAATTTTGCTAGTTGTATAATGAGGTAGTATTTTCTATGCCCTACATGAGCTATATCAATTAGGCGCAATAGACTCACAGTAATATTCTATTACATATTAATGAGGTTGTTGTCAAATATTTTAATGGTTGTATGTTATGATTTTCATTAAGAGTTAATTTGAATTATAACCTCTGGCAGTTGGATCTAAATTTTCTACTGGTTGGGGAATAGTGTAGGTAATATTGCATGTGCATATTAAACAGTAGTAACTTTGCAAGCCCATGCTAGCAGGAAATGTGCTATTGTTGTTACTTGGAATATTGAATGAAGACACAAAAGTTATGGTAAGGGTTGCATATCAACATAGCATGGGATATTATACCTAGTATATGACTCATCACCTGGATCTCTCACAGCAATCATGATCCTTGATTCACTGAACTAGTGACAAATGTGAAATCTAACCAGAACTGATATAAAAAAATTTAAATTTTATGGGGTCTAAGGGCTATTTTCATAGGTGGGTGAAGGAGGTTTGTTACAAATGGTATCAAAGCCCAAGTTCAAGCCTTGCGGCCTATACACTCTTCTACCTCTGTAAAGTTTTGTGGGCATATTTAATTATAAAATTCTTATGGAACAATAACCCCAAAATTTATCTAGAAATTTAAGCATATAAAGTTTATAATAAATTCTTGCAAACCGAGAGAATTTAAGATTTTTCAAAGGAGAATCCAAACATAACCAGGGTTGTTGAAGGATCAATAATATATTTTAAGTAAGGTTTTGTTTTATAAAAGGTTAAATGATTAAATCAAGAGCTAAATAATTCTCTCTTTTGGACAAAACTTGTATGGTACATAATAACTTAAACATATGCCGAAACTAATAAGTAATATATCTTAAAAGGTGCATAGTCTTTGAACTTTTCTAAAGCGCAATTTCACCAAGCTACGTTATACTCTCCACTTGTTGTCCATTGGGTTCGGTTGAAACTGAGTAATTGTCGAACCCTTCGCTGTATATATAAAAAAAAATAGTGTCGAACAAAATAGAACATTGGAAATTTTATTTATCCATGATATGAAAGCAAGGATTATCTAGTTACTAATTTTCATGATGTTGTATGGGAAACAGGATAATCTTGCTATGTGTGAATATTTGGTACGTTCAGAAAAGCAACTAATTGATATGATTAATTCATATTAATGACCATGCAAGTAACAAATATAGTTATTGTAGCATGAGTAGCCAACCTATTAGGGTTCATTAAATGAATTATTTGTCACTTATTACACAGAGTTGTATTCTGTTTTTAATGGGTTGGCGGATATGTAAAGATGGATTTTAAATTACATGCATATTAAGATGGATAAATCGACGCAGTAAGTAGAAAACTAATCTTCATCTCTGCTACTCTTCATGTGCTGCTAAGGGAAGTGGCATGTTTTTTTTCCGAAATAATGCACCAAGGGGGTCAACTGTAGATCCATATTTTAGGAAGGACGTTTAAGGAGAAGTGTTCAATTAAACTACTGCTAAAGGCACTGCATTCGGCTATTTTATTAAAAGGAAAAAGTACGATAATGTTCCTTATGCCTATGTGAGGGGTGGAAGGAGATAAGTGCGATAATGATTATCCTTGTAGGCAGATAGAGATAGTGTTAAATGCCATGGCGCTTGACTGTATAAAAACCAGAGAGAGAGTATAAATGGAAAAAACAATGGATAATAAAAAAATGGAAACAACGATCCATTGCTTTTCCCTTAGTAATGATGCAAGGCAACCCAAAATATCGAGCTTTTCAAAACAGCGTAGCCTTTTGTTAATTTCTATGACTAGAAAGCTATGGCTTTTGATAACCAAAATCACCGTACTCACACCATTAAGATCATCCGTTATCCCATTATGCCATAGGCGTGCATCCTTATCAATTCTTTGCATGATGCTTTTCCGGGGATGATATCACCCACACCTTGTTTCTTTAAGCTTACAGTAATGCAATAGAAATAAGAAACAACATTTACTGACTTGATTTTCTCCAAAAAGAAAAAAGAAAAAAAAATTAGCATTGTTCCTTTCATTAGATAAGTTGTTGTTTCTTTCATGAGTTACCTATCCGGTGGAAATAGGAGATAAAGATGAAAGGATAAAAGCCTAAAGATAATGTTTATCCCAATACTTTTAACTTAGTGCTCTATCGTTTGATGAGCGCAAATAACATATGTAAGTGTTATTTATTCGGTCAATGTTGTCTTTCTTGAACAAAAAAATCAATATCCATATATATATGGACAGAGCCTGTAGAAACAAAATGCGGAAAATCCACTCTATTCTTTGTTATTTCTCTTTGGCCAGTGAGGTTCACCACTGAGAGTAGAAATGTTTTTAGTTATTATTCCACTGCCACCATCATTCATGTTCATCAATGCCAAAGAGGCTGCTCAAACTCGAAACAACATGGCATGTGTGGAAGCATGTAGGAATACAAATTCCAGAACGTGAAATAGGTGTGAAAAACAAAAACAAAGAAGTCATGGAGGAGATGCACCAATGGTTGCCTCCCCAAGTCTACGTTCTCAAGTTTCAGGTATACAGTTATGTTTGTCGGCCATAGTATAAAAAGAATGAATGACTAACGTATATTAAATTATGAAGCTATAAAGATCATAGTAGGTAAGCTCACATGTCTTCAAAGTGATGGAACAATGCTAAGTGGCATCGTCATGGTGAAATAGACCTTGTGTTTCCAATCAACACATTAATCAAAAAAATATTTAAAATTATTGAACGTGGTAAATTAAACTGGTCGTTAAGAATTTAGCTGTTGAGGATCTTTAATTACAGCGAATCCCAGCTATGATTGACCATTCAAAAGCATGACCTAGCCATTGGCTACACCGTTGTAAGGTTATCTGTCCTGAGGATCAAATTCAATGCTCTCTGGTCCCTAGATTTCATTCCATAACTTTATCTCAGACTTTTCAGGGTTTTTTTCTCTATATGTGCATCAATGTTTCTTGCTTGCGATGACAATTTATAGGTTTTCTAGTTAGAGACTATAACTTCTACACCATCTGATTACCAGCGTAGGGAGAAAGAGGAACTCTAGCTCACATTATTATCTACTTCTTTTAATGTTCATTTCAGTGACTTTGGACAGAATGCCTACGGTTATGATTTCGAAGGAGCTCATTGGCATAGATGATGGTGCAAGTGAGGGAATGTTATGCTCAATTTCTCATTAAATTTTTATTGTTAAAGAACGTGCAAAACGTTTACATTGCAGTCATATTTATCATGAGGAATGCATTTTTGAATGGCTTGTGCATAGTATTACATGTCTATTATACAGACATAAGTTTCAGCAAGTATTTCATTTTACACCGTAATGAGAACAAGCCCCACAACATTTTTATAATTATATCATGATTTCTGCAAGTACATGGATGTTTTTTTTTTAAGTCTGCTTTACTTTGATTAAAGCCTATATATATATATATATATAGATAGATAATGAAATCAATGTGTTATATCAATATTATAGGCTTAGGCTGTGATAGAGACGAAGATATGTGTAGATGAAAGGAATTCTAATTTACAGTTGTTTGAGTTTCCATGCTATATTAATTTTTGAAGGAGTTACATGCAACTAACATATATGATTCGATGGCAGTGATGAGATCATTTTATGGTTGCATGTGAATCTAGTTACGAGATAAATGTAGTTCTAGTTATAGTTATGAAATTGTGGCAGTAGCATTAGGGATTATGTATGATGAATGATTCCATTGTTATTCCTATGACTCTCATTACACAAAGGAGTAGCTACATAGTAGGTAATTTTTGTGGCTTGGGTTATGGAGCCATCTTACTCATTATGAAAAGTGCATGGGACCACTATACCGAAGTGGAACATATTATAATAACCTTGTTGTGGGTTGTACATATATGGGTGTATGAGACATCTAGTAAATCTAAATGTAATCATCATTATGAAACATATGATACCTTTGGTTAACTGGAAAAAAATTCATGCATAATACTAGGATACTTGAGAAATTAGTATGCTATAATCTACGGTTTCAAATATCTACGCTATACATTGATACTAGTTTAGCTAATCCTGCTTGCTGAGACCTGGAAGAAATTTGTGTGGTGCATACCATGATGCATGCCTTTCTCCAAGTTGGGGGTTTGTGCCCAAGTGCTTATCTGAAGAGTCATTGCTTTGACATACTTGTGATAACCGTTGAATATTAAGAGTACACGAAGAAATCTTAATATTTAAGAAGCCTTGGAGCTAATATGCTAGTTTCCTTCGGAATAGATAAGAATATAATATTATATCATCCATTAAAGGTTGGATAATATGGAAATTAAAAAGCAATGTCAACGTAGTTCACTGTTCAATTCCTCATTAGGAAATGCTCTTGTTAAATTTTCATTAAGGATATGGTTGTGTTTATGTGCATGTTGGTGTTTATTAATATTCACAATAATGGTTAGGACTACATGCAAATCCATTATAATCTTATCGAAGTCACCTAAAATATTCTTATCATTGCGGAGAATTAAAGCTGGGAATGAGGTAAATTATTCTAAGAGGTGGATAGCATGGATTAATTCACAACTATAATGCAAGAAAATTGACACCCCTACAAGTGCTATAAAGGGAAATAACTAAAAAGATAATTGTATAAAAGAAGAAATGTCAAACCCTAGTAAGGAGTTATGTAATGAAATAGGTTTTCATGAACAATGTTAGGAATATAAAAGCATGTGTCTCTATTGCATCAAATAGTAGAGTTAGTGGTATGTGGCATAGTGGGTAATTGTTATCACACTCATTAGAGCTATCCTACTCATGATATCATCTGCATGGATGATGATGTGTAAGCATAAATACTTATATTTTGAACATATATGGATAGGTGAGACCTCTTTTAATTTGGAACTTGATCATTACTATGTTTAGTATGGAACATAGTATGCTTCTTGTTAGGTTCCTATACTAATAGGAGTCATAATTTTGAATGACTAATGGTGAGTCTTGTAATATTATACATACCTTTTCTTTCTGCAAATGTTTTCCATATTAAAAAAATTAGAAAAGGTAAAGAGGCTATGTCCTAAAAGAATAATCAAAGGACAAAAAGAATGAAAATAGGTCAAAAAATGAAATATATGAACCCCAAAAGGCAAAAGAGACCATGGAAAGTGTGCAAATCAAAATGCCACTACTACTTACCTTTTATGCTTAATAAATGATTGTGTGCAACTTGTTACTTATGCCACAATCCATGAATAGTCAAAATTTTTAAACTTGACTATTTCATGATTTGAATTTTATGATTATAGGTAGTGAATAAATCTGACCAAATAGTGTAATCATGGCAGATAATTAGATAGGTAGAGTAAATAAAATGAGCTCATCAGTTTAATCTGAGCCCTTGGATGATATAATATTAGACTTAGATAGTTTATTTTGTAAAGAAAAGAGAAGATTGATAAGGGTTTGCTAGCCTAAATGCACCCAAATAATGTGAAGAAAAAATGGTAGGATAAGTAGATGGGTAAGTAGTAGAAAGGTTGCAAAGATGTCTTGTGATTATATAAAAATCACTTATGATATTTTTCCAAATGCATCCTTTAAATATGCATAAGTGGTACATAAAGTAAAGACAATGGTTCACAAAATGATTCATTTAACATCCCTATCTCTCATTTTAACCCCTACATCACTCATTAACTTCCCCTTCATAATAAAATAATAATATCTTTAGCACCTTATGTCAAAGAGGCTCAAAGCATTTCTCTGACTTCTGGAGGTACCAGACCCTCGACTTGATGACTTAAGAAACAAAGGTGTTAAAAAACCCCTTGCAATTCATTCATCCCCCCACAAAAACCCTTTTCCTAAAGGCTAAGTCTTTTGCCTAGAGAAAACCCATAACAAACGTGTTCTATGTTAAAAAACCCACCATGTAACATTTATCGTAAGTCAAGCACCCCCCCCCCCCCCCATTTCACTTCATATTAACTTTTATTAATATATTCAAAATCACTGAAAAACCCAATTTCCCGTATATATTTAGTTCCTGTGTATAAATTAACCCCACTCCTTAGTTTAATTATAAGCTATATTACCACCCATATCCCACAAAAATATATTAATAACCCCACCTTAGCCCTTAATCCCACATTAGAGTGCCCTGATGAGATTAAAGGTTAAGATAATCTCATACCACTATGATTAGGCCCATGGGCCCCCCCGAAAACTTTAAGGTTCACAACTCCCATCTCCTAACCACCATTGATCATCCGTCCTTTACATCCAATGCCTCTCATCCATATTGGGCCAACCCGATGTTCGCCCTTTACCCGCCCGATGAGGTGGTTTTCCCCTTGGCCCCCGATACTACATGTCAAGCGCTGAATGGAATCGGGTGACCCCTCTCGAATACTGCCCGCAACACAAAAGCGGTGCGATGGACCTACCAAACTACTTCTTCTTTCCAATCGAAAACAACCACTGTTCATCCATTAGTGAAAGCCCCCCAAAATTAACCATTTTCCTATAAAAGCCTGATTACCCTCTTTTTGCTCTTTTCACCCGTTTGCCTTTGAGAACTCATAGCATCATTACAACTCCTGCAAACTGCCAAAACAACTCACGAACCTCCACAATTGCTCCTCAAAAGCTGTAGATAGTTCGACACAGTCATCCATCCGTACCAGATCCGTACAGACCCCTGAAAACCTCCATCAACTACCAATTACAGTCAAATTCACCCAATTCTAGGTATTTAACCATGGAAAACCCACTCAGTCATCCAAATCCAATAAATTTCCCTCATAACACTTTAAATTAAGTGGAAAATAATCAAATTTATTTTGGTTTTTACACTTTAGACCAAAATCATCTGCAAGAACACCATTCGCTGCCCCAATTTCTATGGATGTGAGACCTATCTCTACACCCCATTTAGACCTGGACCACCTTCCCCTAGCTGATAAAGATTTCCAGATAAAAGATACCATTGTCATAGAGCTCCTGTTTAAAGTAAATTGCCAAAGAAGGGATGGGTTCCTGAACCATGGTGATGAAATTGGCCTTTGGGAGTCAAATTTTCCCAAGTACCAATTCCCCCAAGTCCACATTTTTCCTGAAATTGTGCATATGTGCTATGCTTGTTACATCCCAAGTCATAGAACCATCATGTCTCATGACCAAAGGTCATTTTCACCATCACTATTGAGTCTATAAATGAAATTTTGCGGCTCCAACCAGGGCCAAACCTAACTCCCCTCTCAATGAGAGATCTGTTGGACTTATATCCCAAACTCAGCTCTACAAAATTGGCCCAATTACTCCAAATCTTCATCAGAAAAGAGAAGCACATCCCTAAATACCCCCCTCCATATGTAGTAACTATATTTCCCCTTAGGGCCAAAATATTGTAGCCATGATATCTTGTGTTTTGGGTGTTGGGGATGGAATCCCCCCACAACATGTTTTTGGGCTCAAAACCCAAGTTTTGGTCAAAGGTTTTGTAAGACTCTGCAAATTATGGGCGCAGAGTGCTAATTAGAGGTTAAGTCATAGGGTTATCCACCCTAAAGTAACGTAATGTAATGTAAAGTCATGTTGGCCTACCCATGGTCCGCGGACCATGGGATTGTATAAATTGAGCGAGGCTCTAAGTTGTAAAGATAGCTAAAAAATAAAAGAGAAGAGTATGAATGGTTCGAGATTGGAGTAGGAATCTAATTTTATTGGGTCGTAGTAGTAGGAAGAGACTCTGCAGCTGAGTGTGCAGAGGCCTAGTAGAGTCCGCAGCTGAATGCGCAAGGTGGTGTCAAGTTTTTAATCTGGGTTGAAGACTAATAAAGAGAAGTTGATTCCTATTTCTGTGTATCTGTTGTGCATTTCCTTCTTTACATTTATACTATTTTATTTATTGTGCACATATTGGTACATATTACCAATATAGATAGTGAGTTAAGTACATTTGATCCCGATTCCGTCGTGAATGTACGACCCTCGAGTTAGTTATGGTAACTTGTTGGTCAATGAACAAATGGATTTATTGATCTCTCATATCAGCTAATATGATTGATGAATATGCTGTAATAATCATTAGTCCTACATAAACAAGTTAAGTAATCAGATAATAACAGATTAAATAGAAAGGAACTTGGGTATTATATTGGTTGCACCCTAACTAGGGCTGCATGGAAGTAGCACCATAGGTTGCGAAGGGATAACAAGTGTGCATAGCGATGGGTCAGACTGTGAACCTCCAGAAGCCCATCAAACATCCGTAGGGTACAAAAACTTGGTTCTAGTACCCTCCCATACTACTTCAGCTGAAACCTCAGTCTGCGCTCCGTGGACTATTTTCGAAAGCACCAATAGTACCAAGATTTGCTTGGCTAAATCACCTTTGAACATGGGTAAGGCCCATACAAGCCAACAAATGGTTCTGTTGTCGGGACTAGAATCTGCATAAAGGATGTCTGATGTTGTGCCACTGGAATCCAACAAGGAAAGAAATTGAAGAGTGGTTGGACAAAAATATTCACGAGTTCATGGCACATGAGAACAGAAACCCGCAAGTATCTAAGGAACAGTGGTTAGAGCACTACTTGTATACAGAAATCCACAAAATTTTCTTTACATCCTTTCCTTCAAAACTGTATGAGTGGATCGCGAAGTTAGCAAAAGGCCAGGGAAGGTGTAGGCTCGACAAACCATTAGTGTGGACTCCGGAAGTAGTATGCAAAATAGAAGCATCAGGAGATAAGATAGCTTGAGTTGTGGACCATTTGCTTGACTGAATAATAGGAGGATTTATCACTGAGTTCGCAATGAACACGACCATCAGCTACAGTGAGGCAGAACGATGTTTTCTCAAGGAACCGCAAGCTAAGTATATTAAATATTTGAACACTTAGATTAAGATGCTATTGTGTGAAAAGCATCTTATGTGAATAAATTAATGTTTGGAACTACGCGAAGCGGGAAGATCTACAAAAGCAGAGGTAGTGAAGAGTTGGAAAACAATCCCTTAATTTCACCCTCGTGGGAAAGTGAGGAAGAGTTTGCGAAAGTTTCTCCGAGAAGTGTGGTTAGTCTGATAAGGCAGTGTATTCCGCGTTTACCACCTCCAACCACACCACCACCTGTCTCACCCTCCTCACCTCCATCTCCACCCACCCCACCTCTGCCACCACCACAATTCAGTATGGCGAACGCGATCAAACTACCGGTATTTAGAGGAGTGGGAAACGAAGATCTAGACCAATTTTGGTTCATGGTAAGAGCAGTATGGGAAGCATAGGGCATCGTGGATGATAATATTAAAAGGGCTACGCTGATGAGTGTGCTACAGGATCGCACTTTAACGTGGTATATCAAGCATTCTAATGACCACCCGAATGTAGGAATTGCAGAGATCCAGGCCACGATGAACCAGGAATTTAGTAGGCCAAAGTTAGAAACAAAATCAATCATTGGGTTTAAAGAGATCTGATGCTCCCGGGCGAGACCCCCTAGGAACGGGAACAAAGGCTCAAGAGTACAATCTATGAAGCCAATATGACGTTAACAGATGCACAACATCATGCATGATTTGTGGCCTCCCTTATGCCACACTTAACGACAGCGTTGTCACAGCAAAAACTTTCCACCCAGGCCAAAGCATTGGAGATGACAATGAGATTGCATGAGACCCCTATATAAGACCCTTGGTTGGGAGTCCAACAAATCCATGCACAACTACATAATATGTGTCTGGAAATGCAAATTTTGAAATAGGACAAGACACCTCGGCCAGAGGTGCACGAGGAAGTATGGTGCATAAAATGCAAAGGCCAAGGAGATGACAAGGACCACTGTCCAGTGTTTGCAAACTATTTGGTAGGAGGAGGGTCGATGCCAGTAAGACCTGAGGCATAGGCAGGGCCAAGCATGGTGTTTGCATTATGGTGCACGATCTACCAAATAGGAGGAAAAAACACCATGGATAATTGTCATCTGTTGCAGAAGTATAAGCAGACATCCCAGTGATTGTTTTGTAATTTCTATAGGTCAGTAGGCCATGACGAACACACCTACCAAAGTTATGAACTAATGATGGATCAAACTCCTGCCTATAGGGTGCAGACTGAAACGCGAGCCCTCGACCCAAATGCAGGATGACGCATGCTGGGTTTCAGGGGCATGGTCAGGGTCGAGGCGGAATGGGGCCAAGAAGGGGTCACGGACAAATAATTTGTTACAATTGCAGAGGGCTAGGGAATTATGCCCGTGAGTGTACAAACCCAACAAGAATATCATGTTGGTACTATACTCAGTTTGATCATGAGGTAGAAGACTACCCTTCGCTGATAGTGAGGATGTACAAAAAGGGGGTACTCCAGCCCCCCTCTGACCCAGAATTTACAAATGATGAGGTCTTAGTCACGCGAAGAAGACCCGAATGTAAACATGATGCTCAGGAGCGGTATGACTACTAGAGATGATGAAGGGAAGCAACCAGAATAAAGTGTGTGGGTTAGCAAGGCTCCTACAAAGGAACCCAAGTTTGATCTAGAACATGCAAAGGAGACATTCATGGAAGCTAAGAAGAGCTTCACAGAGGCCTCTACTTCAGGTAGTAAGGATCAACTAGAACCAGGGATGGATCCTTCAATGCTCACTACCTGTCCGGAGACATGCATGAAACTGCTGCATGACAGAAAGGTAGTCAAAGGAATACAGGAACTTATTACTAGGTGTGTGGGGTCAGGAGAACCATGCGGGGTCAGGAGAACCATGTGTGGTCCGGAAACTTGGGAAGCATGCATTGTGCACAAGAATGGAAATGAGGTTAACTGCGCAAATAGGTGAGAATGAAATGGATCAGGTAATCCTAGATCTAGGTTTGGATGCGAATGTACTACCAAAGAAAACATGGGAATGAATGGGTAGACCTACGCTACAATGGTTCCCTATTCGGTTACGAATGGCGAACCAATAGAAGATTTTTCCCATGGGAAGATTACAAGGAGTAACAGCCAATATTGAAGGTGCTAGTGTGCAGGCGGATTTTGAAGTGATAGAGATTGTCGATGATAGCAATCCCTATCCCGCGCTGCTAGGAATAGACTAGGCCACCGATATGAATGGAGTCATAAAATCTGAAGAAGTGAAAAATTATCTTTGAGAAAAAGTCACTATGCATGGTAGTATCGCTAGATCCAGCCGAAGGAGCGCGATACACTGAACCAATGTGCAACGATGATAGTGATGACGATCTCAATTTTATTTACAAGATAACTGTGTGAGAACAATATTGGGTGAATCTAACTGCAGATGAAAGGATTTCATGGGAGCACGAAAGCTCCTCAACTTCGGATTCAGATGAAGAGATAGAGCGATGGAAGAATCAGCTACATGAAGTAACAATGCTTAATTGCAACATGATGATTAGATCATTATGTTGCATGAAAATAGAGGCAAGGGAGCTACCGACATATGATGGATTAACAACGGTGGATGAATTTCTGAGCAAATTTGAAAGCGTAGTTCCAAAAAAGTAGTGATTCGATGCACTAAAGTGAGCACTGCATGCCACATCCACATGATGGTGGGGTATGCATCAAAGAAATTTTTAGGACTCACGCAAATGCAAAAAGATGATGCACCTACGTTTCAAAAAACCACAAATACGACTAGTAGACAAATATGACGAATGAGTTGATCCATGCATGCACCTCACAAAATGGACCAAGGTCTATGGGGAAGAACCACAGCCTGAATGGGTACATTTATTCTAACATACCCTGGATGTCATACCCATGAATTGGTATACTGAGATGGAGCTATGCCATGGTACGGGCGAATGGGATATCTTGCGTGAGGGATTTTTGTTAACATTCACATATGAAGATCGTTGGTCGGATACTGTTGACGATGTGCTAAAAGTAGTAAAAGATGCTATCTTCAAAATACCACAAGAGCCAATGGGAGTACTTCAACCAGAATGGATGACACAGTTAAGAAATGCACTAGAGTGTTATAATGTGAATGTTGAGGAGGATGATGAGGACCCATGGAACATTAACATTTCAGAAACAGAAGGTTTTCACGAGATTCACGGACCATCACTTGAAGACCCCGCCATCACCGTGCCGCTAAAGATGAAGCAGGTCAACATTGGAACAGAGGCAAAACCAAAGTATGCAACACTTTCGGACTATTGGGATGATGCCATGGTCGATAAAGTCGCTAAGTTACTCTGCAAATACCAAGACTTGTTCCCAACTAAAATTACAGACTTAAAAGAGATCGTGGGTGATTTAGGGATGATCAAGATCACCCTAAAACCCAACGCGAAGCTAGTTAAGTAGTGGCCATACTGCTTGAACCCAAATTACAAAGAAAAGGTCTGTGATGAATTAGACAAAATGCTCACAGCCAGAATTATTGAACCAGTGGAAAAATCCGACTGGGTGAGTCCTATGGTAGTACAGGAGAAAAAACAAAAGGGTGAAATAAGAATATGTGTAGATCTTAGGAAGCTAAATGTTTCCTGTGTACATGATCCATTCCCAACACCATTCACAGATGAAGTACTATAGAATGTTGGCAGTTAGGAAGCATACTCATTCACGGATGGGTTCCCAAGGTACCATCAGATCAAGATCGCACTAGAAGATAGGAGCAAGATGACCTTTGAAACAGAATGGGGCTGCTTTCAATACACCGTGATGTCATTTACACTGAAGAACACGCTAGCTATATTTTTGCGCGTCATGGTAGCCGCATTCAAACAATACATCCAAAAAAAATTTGAGGTCTATATGGATGATTGGACTATTTTTGGGTTAGTTAAGCACCATGTAGCGAGCTTATGTTTGATGCTAGATACTTGCCGCCAACACCAGATTGCGTTGAACCTGAAGAAGTGCACATTCCTAATTCCCTTTGGAAACCTGTTGGGACATGTGGTCTGCAAACAAGGACTGGTGGTGGACCCTGCGAAGATTGTCATTATCCTAAATTTGGAAGCACCGCAAAGTGTTAAACAACTACGCGCTACCTTGGGACACACTAGATACTATAGGAAGTTCATCAAAAGTTATGCCCAAATAACCATGCCGATAGAAAAGATATTAAAAAAAGATGTTACATATTTTTGGAATGATGATTGCGTCAAGAGTTTGGATGTCCTAAAGGGGAAACTGGCCTTTGCGCCAATCCTGGTCTTCCCGAAATGGGACGTGGAATTTCATGTACATGTTGATGCATCATGTATCGCGTTGGGAGTTGTACTCACAAAGGAAGACGCAAAGGGTGTATATCACCCGATCACATTTGTGAGTCGAAGATTGTCCAAATCAGAAAAGAACTACCCTACCACCGAGTACGAGGGGTTGGCAATGGTGTACGCACTCTAAAAATACCAACACTATTTACTTGGAGGACATTTCAAGATGTATACCAACCATTCTGCATTGAAATACCTGGTGAACAAGCCTGTGTTGGGGGGGCGAATATGCAAATGGCTTTTACTATTTCAAGAATATGATTTTGAGGTCATAGTCAAGCCGAGATGCTTAAATGCAAGACTAGACCACTTGTCACGAATTGAGACGGGCGAGGAACCAACAAATTTGGAGGAGGGACTACCTGATGCACAGCTCTTTGCAGTGTGCATCACGGATGGACACTTCGAAGATATAATCCATTTTCTAACAATAGGGACTGTGTCGAAAGAATAATCAATCCAACAGAAGAAGGAATTGGTGGTGCGCGCGATGGACTTTTCTGTCATCGCAGGGAACCTCTACAAGATGGGCAACGATGAGATATTGTGAAGATACATACCTGAATTTGAACGAGGTCAGATCCTCACGGAAGCACATGGGGGTGCTGCAGGAGGACACTATGCAGGACGTGTGACCACATAGAAGATTCTTCGCACAGGGTTATGGTGGCTGACCCTGCACCAAGATTTGAAAGCGCACTGTAAGGCCTGCGATATATGTAAAAGGATGGGAAAACCATCACGAAGGGACGAGATGCCACTAAATCCCCAAATGACACTACAACCATTTGAGAAATGGGAAATCTATTTTGTGGGCCTGATCAAACCTCAGGGAAAGAAGGGTGCGCACTACATCATCACCGCGACGGAGTACCTAACATGATGGGTGGAAGCACAACCTGTCAAGGACTGCACAGTCGCTATGGCTGCAAATTTTTTGTTCGAAAACTTGTTGACACAATTTGGCTGTATGAAAATCTTAATGAGCGATCATGGAACACATTTCTTGAATGAAACCATCAGTGTTCTCATAGAAGAGTTCCTGGTGTATCATCAGAAAATTACACCATACCACCCACAAGCCAATGGAACAGTAGAGGCATTCAATAAAATATTGGAGACTGCACTGACCAAAGTATGTAATGTGCAGCAGAACGACTGGGACCTACGCGTACCTGTCATGTTATGGGCGTACAGGACAACGTGCAAGAAATTGATGGGACAGACACCCTTCCGGTTAGTCTATGGTACAGAAGTTGTTATGCCAATGGAATACATCGTACCTAGTCTGCGAATAGCAACGCTCACAGGCATGACGAACTGTGAAGCTCTAGAAGAAAGACTCACGCAATTAGAAGAACTCCAGGAAGAATAGTTTCTAGCTGGATTTCATCAGAAAGTACAAAAAAGCATGAAAAGGACTGGCACAACTACCATATCAAGTTTTTCACCTTCAAGGTAAATGAATTAGTACTACTGTATGACAATAAGTTTGAAAAATTTCTGGGAAAATTTAGAATGCACTGGCTAGGACCATATGTGGTAAAAGAGGTCACAGATGGAGGCACAGTCCAGCTGGTCAAACTAAATGGAGAACCCTTCCCAGGAAAAGTAAATGGCAGTCACTTGAAACCCTGCGTGGGTGGGCTGGCTCTCTGACTAACCAGTCGAAGCACAGTCTTCGCGACCCAAGAAGCCAGACAAGGGCACTGGACTATAAACACATGCATTAGATGCTGGTACCAAAGAAAGGACACGATTCAGATGTGGATGATTCAAAAGCCAAAATGTAGCAGGTCCAGCAAACCACAGAATAGTGCATCACAGACCTCCAAGCAGTACGGGACCAATTGGAGGGACTTCGCGCCAAGATCACCGCACCAGCAGAGTGACTCAGGATGAGTCACGATGATTGTGTTGGGGGCTTGTTGGGCATGGAATCCCCCCACAACATGTTTTGGGGCTCAAAGCCCAAGTTTTGGTCAAAGGTTTTGTAAGACTCTGTAAATTGCGGGCGGGGAGCACAAAGTAGAGGTTAAGTCATAGGGTTGTCCATAGGTTAAGTAATGTAATGTAATTTAAAGTCATGTCGGCCTACCCATGGTCTACGGACCATGGGATTGCATAAATAGAGTGAGGCTCTAAGTTGTAAAGATAGCTAAGGAATAAAAGAGAAGAGTACGAATGGTTCGAGCTTAGAGTAGGAATCTAAGTGCATTGGGTCGTAGTAGTAAGAAGAGGATCTGCAGATGAGTGCACAGAGGCCTAGTAGAGTCCACAACTAAGTGCGTGGGCCCCTGTAGCTGAGTGCGTAGGGTCATGTTGAATCTATAATCTGGGTTGAATATTAATAAATAGAAGTTGATTCCTATTTCTGTGTATCTATTGTGCATTGCCTTCTTTATGTTTATACTATTTTATTTATCGCACGCACTGATATGATTGATGAATATGTTGTAATAATCTTTAGTCCTACATAAACAAGTTAAGTAATCAGATAATAACAGATTAAATAGCAAGGAACTTGGGTATTATATGGGTTGCGCCCCAACTAGGTTTGCACAGAAGCAACACCGTAGGTTTCGAAGGGATAGCAAGTGCGCGTAGTGACAGGTTAGACTGTGAACCTCCAGAAGCCCATTAGACATCCCCAGGGTGTGGAAACCTGGTTCTAGCACCCCCCCATACTACTTTGGGTGAGACCTCAGTCTACGCTCCACGAACTGTTGCCAAAAGGGCCAGTATTACTGAGATTTTCTTGGCTAAATCACCTCTAAACCTGGGTCAGGCCCATACAAGCCAACATTGGGTTACTCCACAAGTGAGTATATTGATGAAATTATCCTGGCTTTCATGTCCATATATACCCCAGGACATCCTCCTGCAACCATTTATGAATTTTCCACATTCATAGCTAACAGAATGCATGAGAAGTTTACAAGAATGGGGAATGAAAGGGTTTTCAAATACTCCTTAGTTTTATACCATATGTTCTTATATTATCAATCAGAGAAATTCCCATTCACCCTCCAAAAACTAGAAACCAAGGGTCAACCCAGGTTAGTCATTTTTTGGACCCAATTAGTCCACGAGTATTAGTCTCCATACTATTATTCAGACTTCATTGACTTATTTGTACATCTAGTTATGATAATGTTGACTGGAAACCCTCCTACAAGAATTAGTCCAGAAATAAAGAGAGCCCTTCAACTGTCAAAGCATACCAAAGTGGGTGACTGGTACCTTTACCAAAACCACATAGAAATTAGGATATATGGTTGCATTCTTGCACCATATAAGTTGCCAAGATACCTCCCTATGAGGTTGTTTGAATTAGAATACTATAGGAAAGTTATCAATGCAAATGAGGTAAACTTCGTCAATGCCAAGAAGAAGGCCAATTTAAAAATAAAAGACCAACTAGGCCCCTTCATATGCAACTCTAGAGGGGTTGGAAAAGAGGTAGATTTGATACTATAGAATATGAAGCTCTAGAGAAGTTTTGTCTAGAGATATGATCCTTTAGAATTTATCACAAAGAAGAGACAAAAGGTCAAGCTAGGACCTTTCATCCACCACCCCATACCTGAAATAGAAGCATATGAAAACCAAAAAGAATGGGTGGAAGGTACCCTAGTAGACCAGGACAGCACCAAAATAGATGTAGAGAATTCTCTCATTGATTTAGAAAAGCAGCTTGACGACAACTCTTTTCTGCAGGTACCAGAAGAACCAGAGACTGCTATGGGTACTCCTCCAACCATGCAGACTCCTCAGAATGAGGAGAAGATCCCAGAAAGAAACAGAGAAGAGGCTTTCACTTCAGGAAGAGCCACCTATGATTTGTAGCAAGAATCAAACAAGAGGCAAAGGCTAAATCCAGCCTCCGAGCAAAAGTATATTGAAGACTCGGCTGAGGTCACTAGTACGAGGTCAGAAAGAAGCAGACCTGCCACTCCATCTGGAAGCATGCAAGAGCCTTCCATATCACAAAATCAGATTTTGGAAAGGTAGCTTAGTGTTGAAGTGTCTTCTTTTAGAATTCCAGCTAACAAAGGCCAAGATATCAAGGAAAGGTATAAAGAAATCAAGGCTAGAAATGAGAGGCTCAAAGCCCAAACTTATGCTCAATACCTGAAGCTCACCCCTACCAATCAAACAAGGGTAATGTTAGCCTTTAACATTAAGGAGGGGAAGCTGCAGATGACCTTTTTGAAGCCTATAGGCCAGCAACCAAAGACAACATCATATTTCAAAATGGTAGATTTTGAAGTGCTGACAAGGGATATTCATCCCATAGACCAGATTGAATTGCATAAATAGGTTGGAGATGATATACTCCATGCTGACAGGTAAAGCCATAGCTTCCCACTAGCTACAGAACTCTTTGAACAACATCTCAACACAATTCCAGTTGGAGAAGGCCTCCTCAGAGGCCAAGGACACAAGGATCAAGTCATTAGAGGACTTAGTAATTGAATTGGGACACGATCCCAAGGATATAAAAGCCACACAATAGCTTATTAAAAATAATAATGATGACATAGCTACATTGAAGAAACGGCTAAAAATACCTCAACTACAACATCCACAAACACTGGAATTCCTAGAAGCCCTGTAGGGGCATGAAGAACTAATGGACTTGGTCTTGAAATTAAACGATCAACTAAAATATACTGAAAAGGAATTGGATGCTTTGATCCAATGAAAACAAGTAGATATGGCCAACTCTTCAACAAATGTTATCCCCACAGTCTCTACAGCAGTGTCATCCACATTGGGAGCATCTTTGGCACCTACAGCTCCACTTGCAACAACCTTGCTAGCAACAACAGAATCTACATCAACAATAGGTGCATCAGGAGAGAAAGTAGAAAAACTTGTGAAAGCCATGGAAGAAATGACCATCTGGGCTACACCGATGAAAAAGCTAAAGGAAAAGGTGGCAAAGTTGGAAACGGATTACAAACTAGCCCAACTCAAGCAAAAAGAAGAAACACAAAAGACACAGAGAAGGGGTGAGAGAATCAAAATCCTAGAGAAGGATTTAACACTCGAAAAACCACTTCGACAAACCAAGGAAATGTTGTGGGCCAATATCATTGACTCTATCAATGATATTTGGCCATCAATCCAAGTTATTTTTGAGAAAACAGAGCTAGTAAAGGTAGCTACTAAAGCTATCCAGAAAGTAAAGGAGGAGTTGGGAAATAAGCCAGAGGATGCAAATAGACTATCCACTTCATTTACAACAAGAATAGATATGAGCTCCAAGAGCTAAATATAGAATATAGGACTACTTCCATTTTAGAAATAAGGAAGGTCCTTTCCAAAAGGAACCTTATGCTTAATTTGGAAGAAAAGTGCCACAATATGTAGGTAGCCATTGATAGGTTCATGGCTAAATTTCAGATTTTGAGGGAGAAAGGTCTACCCAGTCCTATGGTCATCAATGATAAACTCTTGACACAATTGGACTATGGTGATAGACCTAGAAAATTGGCTAATGAACAAGCCAGTTCTTCATCCATTAAAGCCCTGCCAATAGGCAAATTATTATATGACACATTTGAGAACTTGTTTTTCCTTGAGCATTAGGTAAAACATTTGTTCCTCACTAAGCCCAATTTTGCAAAGTATATTGAGGCTGATGAAATATACAGGAGAATGGTGAATGTGAAATTACCAGATGTAGAATGGTGGGAGAAAAGGACAGATTTACTGTGATAAATAAACAGCTGAAAGTTACTGCACAGTAAAAATGAAGGCAGCAGGGTGAAACAAGTAAAAACAGCACAACAGGGTCAAAGAGTATCAGTTGAAAGACAAAAGTAGTAAAGAAGACTCCAATGTGAAACTCCACAACTGTAAGCTAGCATAAAGGGATACACCTCAACCATAAAGGCCAACAAAACCATAATAAAAGGGATAGCAAGAAACAGTTCATTAGTTGTCTCTATCTTCTTGCAAGAAGATATCTTTATTTCCTAAAATAAATATCAAGTTGTTTTGAGATATTTTGTAATCATTTTTTTGTATATACACTTCACGATTCGAAGTATGTAGGGTGGATTCTTAGAAATTTCTATAGTTTTCTTGATCAAATACTGTAAGCTATTGTATCACTATTGGACCAACAAGCTGGATTATTAGATAAAGCAAAGACATTTCACTGGATTCATGTGTAGTGCGGAATACATACAAGTATATTATTTTTTGTTGTCCATTTCCTTTAAAAGTTTTTCCATAATCTTAAATTTATCTTAAATCTAAATGTTTAATATGGAATGATATCTCAAAACTTGCTTCACTGCACTCTGTTTTGACTATTAGGCATTTTGTATGTTTTCTTCTAAAATTATCTAAATTAAGGAATTCTTGAGTGCTCCTTAATTCAGGTAGTTTCCCTCTGGTCTATAGTAAAGGATTCTTAACTGCCCTTTGCTCATGATCATCCTCTATTCCTCCTTTTAGTCTTAGTTTGAGGATTCTTGAGTGCCCTCTCACCCTAGTTAAGATCATTTCATCCATTCGACTTGAAAACCAGCATTTCACTTTGCTAGCTTACCCATTGAACACTCCTTTTAATGATATAATCCCAGTTTTGCTGCCCTCCTTTGACTCCATAGCCCAATAGCCAGAAAAACCATTCTATCCATTTGCTTAAAGATTCCACCATCTAACTTTCAATACAAAACCAAAACCTCCCTGAACTTTAAGAACTAGCCTAAAACATCAGCAAACAAAGCTAAAACATATAGAGAGAGCCCTCTCTGAGTTATAGGTTGGCTAGAGCATATACTTAAAATATTGGTTTGTAGTTACCTTGGTCTTTTCCTTCTTCTGTTAACTTCTAGGGAAAATTCTGAGTGATAACATAGTAGCCACCATACTGGGGAGAACCCTCGGTCCTAATAAATCTTTAAGAAATTTTTAATTTTGTATTTAGAGCCTATTGAAGTATTTTATTAGAATTTATTTCTCACAAAAAGAAAAAAATTAAAAAAAAAAATCTGAAATTATGGCTTCGAGGAAAACTCATTATACTAGGGCTAACCCAGATCCAAACCCTCCCCCATTATTTGATAATCCCAACCTGATTTCAAGAAAATCCAAAACAGAAGAAAGTTCATCCAGTCACACACCCTTAATTAAAACTAATTCATGCCCTGGTGAATGGTTGTTTTTAGAAGATCTTCCCTTTGATGAGCAATTTGATTTGTCATTATTTAGATCAAACTCTGAAAGTGAAATTTGTGACACTATCATAGATCCAGAGTTTATTACAGACCTCAAAGTCCATAAAGCCAACAAATCAATTCATGAGTACCTTCTAAATTCACCACAATCATCCCTTAGTACTGCCAAGATCCCTGAGATTTCTGAACAGTTTTCCACTACTCTCAGTTCACCATTATTCCCTTCAACATCTGAAGCCCATTCTGCACCTCCATTCATACCCTCACTCCCTTACTAAACTATCATATCCCAGATACCACCTACTGGTCCTGGTTCATCCTTGACTACTGCATCATCTTCTAGTGCCTCAACCCCACATTTTAGCCCTTCCCAGCTTATAGCCATGGAAAATAGATATGCTCCCCTTACCTTACCTACTCCACTTGGTGCCATGCTAGCAGACTACTAGAGTAAAATCATCTAATTTGATGGCATAGGACACTACACTGCACAACACCATGTTAATAAAATGACAAACTACTTTGAAATTCATGAAATTGATATTGTGGAGGTCCAAATGAGATTATTTGCTCAAACCTTAGCTAGTGATATTAGGAAATGGTTTAGATCACTGCCTGATAATAGTATTGATAGTTTAGAAGTATTTCAACAACAATTTTTTAATAGATGTGAAAGAAAAAGAATCCTCTACAGATCCTTTCAGAATATGAAAATATTAGGAGAGGACCCAATGAGACTATTCAATATTACTCCACTAGATTTAACAATATATATAATGCAATTCCATTAATCTTAGAGCCCCACCTGACTTAGATTTGATAAAGTTCCTTGATGGCTTTGACATAGACATGGCATTCTAGCTCAGGGAAAGAAACCCCCCAACCCTAGAAGATATGCAAAATGTAGCAGTAAGCGTAGAGGCTAATTTATTAGCTAAAAGAGCTAGAGTTAGGAATGAAAGAAGAGGATCAGCTAAAGACTAGCCTTCACCCTCTAACATTAAAATAAATAGCCTAGCGAAATGCATGGAAAAGTTAATGGATAGAATAGAGAATATAGAGAGGAAATCCCAATGGGATAATTAACAAGCACCTCCAATTAGAAACCCAAACTTTAGGAAAAACCAAAACCAAAACATTGGAAAAAATGGACCTAATCAGAATATTAGACCTCCTTTCCAAGAAAATTATGCATAAATATCCCATCATTAAGACCCAGAACAAGAGACACCAATTAACCTGATGGGATTAGATGATGAAGGTGTTGTTTTTCTGACCCAAGATGATCAGGAATTGCATATGCTATAGAAATTGCAAATTTAGTCTGGAGAGTCATTTGATTATAAAAAAGGTTATGATTCTACCATCTTTGAAGTACATAAGCAGTACAACCTAAGGAGTAAAAATAATTCTGATATCCTTAACCAAACCAAGAAAACAGTGCCAACTCAACCTAAGAAAATCAAAGAAGCCCCAGTTTCTAAAATCCTCTAAATTCTCCCCAGAAAAAACTAGAACTCTTCTGGCCCTACCATTGAAGATATAACCCCTAATCAACCTTCTAATGATCAACCCTCTACTTCAATTCCCCCCCAAAAAACCAGTGGACACACCTCAAAATACTAGATTGGAAAATTTACAAAAAGAGGTCCCCAATAAAGGAAAAGAAGACCATCCCACCCAAATCCCTATTGTCAAAAGTTCAAACCCTCAAACAGAGAAAGCCCCTTTGCCTTTTAATTTGGGAGCAAAGGTATCTAAGCTAAAGATTTCAGTCCCTTTGACAAAGTTAATCAAGAATGAAACCTACAAAACACAAATAAACCAGACCCTAAACCTTGCTGAAAATGAGGATTTTGTTAACCTATTTGATGACCAGCCTGAACTTATATTTGGTCCAAATTTCAATGGCAACCACTAGAAGGAGGAATACCACCTTTCTACATTAGCCTTGGCATCCATGACAAAATCCTTCATAATGAAATGTTGGATTCTAGGACCTCCCACAACTTAATGCCCAAATCAGTAATGGAAAAATTGAACCTAGACATTACAAGACCTTACAAGGATTTATTTTCATTCGACTCAAGTCAAGTAAAGTGTCTAGGGTTGATTAAATACCTCTGTGTCACCTTAGTTCAATATCCAGCCAAGAGAATCCTTATGGATATTATGATTGCTGACATCCCACCAAAGTATGGCATGTTTTTATCTAGGTCTTGGGGAGCCAAACTTCAGGGATCTCTACAACTTGATATGTCATATGGAACAATTTCTATTTTTGGACAACCCAAGAAGCTGTACCGAGAAACTTTAATGAAATACATGGTGAGTAGCCAGGATCAGACTCAAAACTTTCCTATCTACTCTGTACATTCAAACATTGATTCTTTTATCTTGTATAATATTGGTCAAACACAAGAAACTATTTTAGACAGTGTTGATATAGAATCAAAAGAAATTTCAGTTTCAAAACAAGAGGAAACTGTACAAAATTTAGAACTTTCCACTAAACAAGGTAGTCAAGATGAGGAAAAGTTGGTGGAAATAAATGATGCTAATTATGAACATGAGATATTGTGGCATCTTGAGTTTGATGGGTCATTCAATAAGTTTGGAGCAAGAGCAGGAGTTTGCATATACAATCTAGAGAATGATTATTCAGAAGGCCATGCATACAGACTAAATTTTAAATGTACTAACAATATGGCTCAGTATGAAGCACTAATTTTAGGTCTTAAATTAGTTAGGAAGCTAGGAGCTATAAGAGTTTTTGTCATGTGAGACTCTGAATTAGTGATAAAACAAATTAATGTTGTATATATGACTAAATACCCTAAATTAAGTTGTTTTAGAGGAACCATTGTAGAAATACTAAACACTTTCTTAGAAACCAAAGTTGTTGTAATTCCTAGAAAACATAATATGCAGGCTCATAGTTTAGCAATGTTTTCCAGCACCTGCAAGTTACCCTTTTAGCCTAACTATCAGTACATTGCTGAAGTAAGGCACAGGCTTGCAATTCCAAATAATTTGAAGAACTGGCAAATATTTGTTGATGACAAACAAATAAACAACTTTTTGATTTTAGAACAAGAATTTGTAAATAGAAATATAGATACTAACACATCAATAGATCCTAACACTAAAGATAAAATAGAGATAAATGAGATAGAAGGTGAAGAAATAGATATATTTAATCCCACTAAATTTACAAAATCAGATATATAAAACCTAGAGAAAGTTGAGATTGATGAGATAATTAACGAAGACACTGAAGTAATCAATCTCAAAGACAATTTCTTGCCTAAAGGATTAACCCCTTTGGAAGACTTGTTTGATTCAAATGATGTTCCTAGAAAGCCTAAAATGGAACCTTTGAAATCTGATATGGAGGAGTGTAATATTGGAACTGATGAAAATCCAAAATTGATAAAACTTTCTGAATCATTACGTCCCACTGAAAGAGTAAAATACATTGAGTTATTAAAAGAATTTCAAGATTTTTTTGCTTAGAGTTACGAGGACCTCAAATCCTATGACACCAGCATCATACAACACACAATCCCTATAAAATAAAATCAAAAACCTTTCGGACAAAAACTTAGAGGGATAAAACTTGTCCTATTACCTTCAATTGAAAAGGAAATTCAAAGAATGTATGATGCTAAGATAATCGCACCAATCAAATTTTTTGATTGGGTTTCAAACCTAATGCCAACTAGGAAGAAAACTGGTGAGATCAGACTCTGTGTGGACCTTAGGAACCTCAACTAAGTATCACTCAAAGACAATTATCCTCTCCCCAAAATGGACCATATTTTTCAAAGGGTAGTTAGATCAACCAAGATCTCATTATTGGATGGGTTTTTGGGTTACAATAAAATCTTAGTTCGTCCTAATGATCAAGCCAAGACTGCCTTCACTACTCCTTGGGGCACATTCATGTATGTGAAAATTCCTTTTGGACTAATGAATGTAGAAGCCACTTTCCAAAGGAATATGGACATAGCCTTTGCCAAAGAGATTCATGATTTCCTTGTAATATATCTAGATGACATTACTGTATTTTCAAAATATGATTGCCAACATTTGGATCATTTAAGAAAAGTTTTTATTAAATGCAGGTAATATGGAATTTATTTAAACCCAAAGAAGTCTTTTTTTGGGTTAGAAGAAGGAAAGTTACTAGGTCATATATTTTCAAAAGATGGTATCCGAATAAACCCTGCAAGAAAAGAAGCCATCTTACAGATACAACATCCAAGGAAAATCAGAGAATTACAAGCTTTTTTAGGGAGAATTAACTTTCTTAGGAGATTTATTTCTAATCTTGCAAAATTAATTAGATCATTGAACAATATGTTGAAAAAATATTCGACCATAAAATGGATTGTTGAGGCTAAGAAATCCTTTGAAGACATTAAACTAGCCTTAACAAGAACATCAGTTTTGATCAGTCCAAAATTTGACAGATATTTCATCTTATTTTTCTTCACTTCTGAGCACACAATTGTTGTAGTTTTACTGCAGAAAAATGACTAGGGCTATGAACAACCTATTGCTTTCTTTAGCAAGGCCCTAAAAGATGCCCCCTTAAAATATAACATAATGGAAAAACAAGCTTTTTCTTTGGTCAAAGCTATCAAGGACTTTAGAGTATACATTTTATATTCTCATATAGTAGCCTATGTTCTGAATTCAGTAGTCAAATACATCCTAACTTAGGGTGGTCCAGATGGAAAGAGGGGAAATGGATTGCTACTATTTTAGAATATGACATAGAAATCAGACCAACTAAGTTAATTAAGGGCCAAGATTTGGCCAAGCTCATGGTTGAATCAAACTATCAGACGCTAGATATAAAATTTATTGTGCAAATAGATAATGAAGAGGAGATGGCAACTCCACTAATCAGCCAGGCCTTTATTGAATCACCATGGTATGTTGATATCATTTATGTTTTACAAAATTTACAAGCTCCGCCTGGATTATCTAAGACCAAAAGTAGATTTTTGAAGATGAAGTCTTTAAAATTTTGTATATTAGACAATGCTTTGTTTTGGAGGAATCATGAAGGTATTCTTCTCAACTATTTATTAAAAGATGAATCTGACAAAGTGTTACAAGAGTTTCATGCAGGTGACTGTGGAGGACACCTTTACTGGAAAACCATCACTGATAAAATTCTTAGAGCCAGTTTCTACTGGCCTACCTTGTTTTCTAATGTAAAGAAATATGTGACCTCTTGTCACAAATGTCAACTTTTTTAGGGAAAGAAAAATCTTCTACCATTACCCCTCAAGCCAATCTCTGTTGAAACACATTTTCAACAATGGGGTCTAGACTTCATTGGTGAAATTCACCCACCTTCCTCTGCCCAACACAAATGGATCCTCACTTCCACAAACTACTTCACAAAATGGATAGAGGCCATACCTTCAAGGCATGCCACTGACATTGTTATCATAAACTTCCTTGAAACCAACATTCTATCAAGATTTAGATGTCCAACTAGGTTCATTACTAATAATGCAGCAGCCTTTAAATCCAAAAGAATGATATATTTCTGCAACAAGTATCATATAACCCTAGGCCATTCCACAACCTATTATCCTCAAGGAAATGGACTAACAGAGTTCTGAAACAAAAGTCTGGTGAACATCGTTAAAAAATTGTTAGAGGACAATAAGAAAACATGGAACAAAAGGTTAGTCAATGCCTTATGGGTAGACAAACTAACCACAAAGAAATCAATTAGTACTTCTCCCTACCAGTTAGTTTATGGGATGGAAGTTGTCTTTCCATCCTCCTTGGGAACACCAGTGATGAAGCTTCTTCAAGAGTTGTAGGTTGAACCAAATAGTATCCAAAGGAGAATCAGCCAGACCATTCACCTTCAACAAACTAGGGAGGAAGTTTATATTAGGTTTCAAGTTGTGCAAGAAAGGATTAAGAAGATTTTTTATAAGAGAACCAAGGCTAAAGATTTCTACCTTGGTGACAAAGTACTCAAGTGGGATTCAAGGAGGGAAGACAAAGGTAAACATGAGAAATTTTACTTCCTATGGAAAGGCCCATATATCATTTATGCTTTCAGAGGTAATAATGCTTTCTTCCTTAGAGAAATGGATGGTACAAAAGCAGAAGGAGGACCAATGAATGGTCGAATGCTCAAACACTATTTTGAACCTAACTACTGATTTTTACTTTCCATTGTACATATTCCATTTTTATTCAAAAATTTTAGTTTGGATTGGATGGTGGTTTTTCGAAGTTGAATCCCGAAGAGAAGGCCCTAAGCTATGAAATATTTACTATCATAAGTATTAATAATACAGAAGCATAGAGGAACATTTGGCAACGTAATATCAACAAAAATTCAAAGGCTACTAATCTACAAAATTCTTGACATTTCACTAGGAAATGCCATCCCCAAGTGGAGCCACTATTAGGTTCCTATACCAATAGGAGTCATATTTTTGAATTACTAAAGGTGAGCCTTGTAATATTGTACATACCTTTTCTTTCTGCAAATGTTTTCCACATTAAAAAATTAAAAAAGGTAAAGATGGTATGTCCTAAAAGAATAATTAGAGGACAAAAAGAATGAAAATAGGTCAAAGAAATATATGAACCCCAAAAGAAAAAAGAGACCATGGAAAGTGTGCAAGTCAAAATTCCACTACTACTTACTTTTTATGCTTAATAAATGATTGTGTGCAGCTTGTTACTTATGCCACAATCCATGAATAGCCAAAATGTTTAAACTTGGCTATTTCATGATTTGAATTTTATGTTTATAGGTAGTGGATAAATCTGACCAAACAGTGCAATCTTGGCAGATAATTAGATAGGTAGAGTAAATAAAAGGAGCTCATCAGTTTAATTTGAACCCTTGGATGA
Organism: Pinus tabuliformis; assembly: GCA_031772625.1. Lineage (NCBI taxonomy): Eukaryota > Viridiplantae > Streptophyta > Pinopsida > Pinales > Pinaceae > Pinus > Pinus tabuliformis. The sequence continues at coordinate 1,676,319,542 of CM062816.1, read as the reverse complement.
TATAAGGTTAGACTTAGATTGTTTATTTTGTAAAGAAAAGAGAAAATTGATAAGGGTTTGCTAGCCTAAATGCACCCAAATAAAGTGAAGAAAAAATGGTAGGATAAGTAGATGGGTAAGTAGTAGAAAGGTTGCAGAAATGTCTTGTGATTACATGAGAAGCACTTATGATATTTTTCCAAATGCATCTTTTAAATATGCATAAGTGGTACATAAAGTAAAGACAATGGTTCACAACATGATTCATATAACCTCCCTATCTCTCATTTTAACCCCTACATCACTCATTAACTTCCCCTTCATAATAAAAGATTAATATCTTTAGCACCTTATGTCGAAGAGGCTCAAAGAATTTCTCTGACTTCTGGAGGTACCGAACCCTCGAATTTATGACTTAAGAAACAAAGGTGTTAAAAAACCCCTTGCAATTCATTCATCCCCCCCACAAAAACCCTTTTCCTAAAGGCTAAGTCTTTTGCCTAGAGAAAACCCATAACAAACATGTTCTATGTTAAAAAACCCACCATGTAACATTTATCCTAAGTCAAGCACCCCCCCCCCCTGCTCATTTCACTTCATATTAACTTTTATTAATATATACAAAATCCCTAAAAAACCCAATTTCCTGTATATATTTAATTCCTGTGTATAAATTAACACCACCCGTTCGTTTAATTATAAGCTATATTACTACCCATATCCCACAAAAATATATTAATAACCCCGCCTTAGTCCGTAATCCCACATTAGAGTGCCCCAATGAGATTAAAGGTTAATGTAATCTCATACCACCCTGATTAGGCCCATGCCCCCCCCCTCCCCCCCGAAAACTTTATAGTTAAATCACCACGCAACTCCCATCTCCTGACCACCGTTGATCGTCCCTCCTTTACATCAAACACCTCTCATCCATATTGAGATGACTCGATGTTCGCCCTTTACTCGCCCAATGAGGCAGTTTTCCCCTTGGCCCCTGATGCTATGTGTCAAGCGTTGAATGGAATCGGGTGGCCCCTCCTGATTACCGCCCGCACCACAAAAGCAGTGCAATGGACCTCCCAAACCGCTTCCCCTTTCCAACCAAAAACTGCCATTGTTCATCCATTAGTGAAAACCTGTCAAAATTAATTGTTTTCCTATAAAAGCCTGATTACCCCTCTTTTTTCTCTTTTTGCCCATTTGCCTTTGAGAACTCAGAGCGTCATTGCAACTCCTGCAAACTGCCGAAACAACTCACAAACCTCTGCAATTACTCCAAAGAAGCTACAGACAGTCCAACACAGTCATCCATCTGTACCAGAGTCATACAAACCTCTGCGAACCTCCATTAACTACCAGCTACAATCAAATTCACCCAATTCCACATATTTAACCATGGAAAACCCACTCAGTCGTCCAATTCCAGTAAATTTCCCTCATAGCACTTTAAATTAAGTGGAAAATAATCAGATTTATTTTTATTTTTACACTTTAGACCAAAACCATCTGCAAGAACATTGTTGCCCTAAAAACTTAAAATTACCCCCCATACTCAAATCCACAAGAACTGAGTATGGCTGCCCCAATTGCTATGGATGTGAGACCCATCTCTACACCCCATTTAGACCTGGACCACCTTCCCCTAGCTGATAAAGATTTCCAGATAAAAGATACCACTGTCATAGAGCTCATGCTCAAAGTACATTGCCAAAGTAGGGATAAGTTCCTAAACCATGGTGATGAAATTGGCCTTTGGGAGTCAAATTTTCCCAAGTACCAGTTCCCCCAAGTCCACATTTTTCCTAAAAGTTATGTCCCAAGTCATAGAACCATCATGTCTCATGACCAGAAGGTCATTTTCACCATCATTTCTGAGTCTATAAATGAAATGTTGTAGCTCCAACCAAGGCCAAACCTAACTCCCCTCTCAATTGGAGATCTATTGGACTTATATCCCAAACTCAACTCTACAAAATTGGCCCAATTACTCCAAACCTTCATTAGAGAAGAGAAGCACATCCCTAAAGATTGCCCTCCATATGTAGCAATTATATTTTCCCCTTGGGGACGAAATATTGTAGCCATGATATCTTGTGTTTTGGGTTACTCCACAAGTGAGTATATTGATGAAATTATCCTAGCTTTCATTTCCATCTATACCCCATGACAGCCTCCTACAACCATTTATGACTTTGCCACATTCATAGCTGACAGAATGCATAAGAAGTTCACAAGAATGGGGAATGAAAGGGTTTTCAAATACTCCTCAGTTTTATACCATATGTTATTATATTATCAATTAGAGAAATTCCCATTCACCCTCCAAAAACTAGACACCAAGGGTCAACCCAGGTTAGTCATTTTTTGGACCCCATTAGTCCATGAGTATCTGTCTCCATACTCTTATTTAGACTTCATTGACTTATTTGTACATCCAGTTATGACAATGTTGACTAGAAACCCTCCTCCAAGAATCAATCCAGAAATAAAGAGAGTCCTTCAACTGTCAAAGCAGACCAAAGTGTGTGACTAGTACCTTTACCAGAACCACACAGAAATCAGGATATATGCTTGCATTCTTGTACCATATAAGTTGTCAAGATACCTCCCTATGAGGTTGTTTGCATTAGAATACTATAGGAAAGTTATCAATGCAGATGAGGTAAACTTCGTCAATGCCAAGAAGAAGGCCAATTTCAAAATAAAAACCAACTAGGCCCCTTTATATGCAACTATAGAGAGGCTGGAAAAGAGGCAAATTTAATACTATAGAATATGAATTTCTAGAGAAGTTTTGTCTGGAGATATGATCCTTTAGAATTTATCACAAAGAAGAGACAAAAGGTCAAGCTACCCAACAAAATGGGTGGAAGGTACCCTAGTAGACCACGACAACACCAAAATAAATGTAGAGAATGATCTCATTGATTTAGAAAAGCAGCTTAATGACAGCTCTTTTCTGTAGGTACCAGAAGAACCAAAGAATGCTATGAGTACTCCTCCAATCATGCATACTCCTTAGAATGAGGAGAAGATCCCAAAAAGAAATAGAGAAGGGGCTTCCACTTCAAGAAGAGCCACCTCTAATTTGCAGCAAGAATCAAACAAGAGGCAAAAGCTAAATCCAATCTCCAAGTAAGAGTATACTGAAGACTCAGATGAGATCACTAATACGGGAGCAGAAAGAAACAGGCCTACCACTCCATCTGGAGGCATGCAAGAGCCTTCCACATCACAAACTCAGATGTTGGAAAGGAAGCTGAGTGTTGAATTGTCTTCTTTTAGAATGCCAGCTGACAAAGACCAAGGTATCAAGAAAAGGTATAAAGAAATCAAGGCTAGAAATGAGAGGCTTAAAGCCCAAACTTATGCTCAATTCCTGAAGCTCATCCAAGGCTAATGTCAGCCTTAGACATTAAGGAGGGGAAGCTGCAGATGACCTTTGTGAAGCCTACAGCCCAGCAACCAAACACAACATCAAATTTCAAAAGGGTAGATTTTGAAGTGCTGGCAAGGGATATTCACCCCATAGACCAAATTGAATTGCATAAACAGGCTGGAGAGATGATATAATCCACCCTGACAAGTAAAGCCATAGCTTCCCACCAGCCACAAAACTCTTTGAACAACATCTCTGCACAATTCCAGTTGGAGAAGGCCTCCTCACAGGCCAAGGACATAAGGATCAAGTCCTTAGAGGACTTAGTAATTGAATTGGGACACGATCCCAAGGATATAAAGGCCACATAAAAACTTATTAAAAATAAGAATGATGACATAGCTTCATTGAATAAACAGCTAAAAATACCTCAACTACAGCATCCACAAACACTAGAAGTCCTAGAAGCCCAACAAGGGCATGAAGAACTAATGGACTTGGTATTGAAATTGAACAATCAACTAAAATAGGCTGAAAATGAATTGGATGCTTTGATCCAATTAAAACAAGAAGATATGGCCACATCTTCAACAAATGTTACCCCACAATCTCTACAGTAGTGCCATCCATACTAGCAACATCTTTGGCACCTACATATCCACTTGCAATAGCCTTGCTAGCAACAACAAAATCTACATCAGCAGTAGGTGCATCAGGAGAGAAAGCAACAAAACTTGTGAAATCCATGGAAGAAATGGCCATCCAGGCTATAGAGATGAAAAAGCTAAAGGAAAAGGTGGCAAATTTGGAAACTGATTGCAAACTAACCCAACTCAAACAAAAAGAAGAAACACAAAAGACACAGAGAATGGGTGAGAGAATCAAAATCCTAGAGAAGGATTTAACACTGGAAAAACAACTTTGACAAACCAAGGAAATGTTGTGGGCCAATATCATTGACTCTGTCAATAATATTTGGCCATCAATCCAAGTTATTTTTTAGCAAACAGAGCTAGTAAAGGTAGCTATTAAAGCTATCCAAAAAGTAAAGGAGGATTTCGGAAATAAGCCAGAGCATGCAAATAGACTCATCCACATCCTCAATAGCAAGAATAGATATGAGCTCCAAGAGCTAAATATAGAAGACAGGACTGCAGCCATTTTAGAAATAAGGAAGGTCCTTTCCAAAAGGAACCTTATGCTTAATTTGGAAGAAAAGTGCCACAATATGCAGGTAGACATTGATAGGTTCATGGCTAAATTTCAGATTTTGAGGGAGAAAGGTCTACCTAGTCCTATGGTCATCAATGATAAACTCATGACGCAGTTGGATTATGGTCATAGACTTAGAAAATTGGCTAAGGAACAAGCCAATTCTTCATCCATTAAAGCCCTGCCAATAGGCAAAGTATTATATGACACATTTGAGAACTTGTTTTTCCTTGAGCATGAGGTAAAACATTTGTTCCTCACCAAGCCTAATTTTGCAAATTACCATATGTAGAATGGTGAATGAAATCTACAGGAGAATGGTGAATGTGAAATTACCATATGCAGAATGGTGGGAGAAAATGACAGATTTACTATGATAAATAAACAGCTGAAAGTTACTGCACAGTAAAAAGAAAATGAAGGCAGCAATGTGAAACAAGTAAAAACAGCACAACATGGTCAAAGAGTATCAGGGTTAAAGAGTATCAGTTGAAAGACGAATGAAGGTTTTAACCCCGTACAGAAATTACCTGCATACGAATTCTAAAACACAGAAAATAAACAATGTGAGAGCATAACACATATACACAGAGATTTTCCCTTGGATCCCAAAACCGGGACTACCAGCTTGATTTTTCATTGTGTTCCTTTCAATGTCATAATACATATTTATACATTCTGAAGCATCCAATACCATGGACCAAAAACCATCGCATCTAATACCATGGACCTAAAACCATCACGTCCAAAAAACATGTGTGAAAATCATGCACAAAACCATAGGTGGGTCCGCCCAACCTAACATAGGGTCCAAAACCAAAATTTTCCGGGGTGCTGCCCCGAACCCCATAAAGTGGGGTTACGGGTACACCTCAAACCCCCCGTGACCCCCCCGCTACACAATCATCGTAATGAAGGGGGTGCTCCACCTCCCCCCCCCCCCCCCCTCTAACCGCCCCGGTTGACTACGTGGGCTAGTCGTGGAAAGAATATAACACAACCCAACATTCTCCCACTTGTTGTTTTCTTTCCATAGGTGGCCACAAGATATCTTAGTCATTTTTCCAGCCCTGAAACACCCATTGTTTCTCTACACCAAGAGAACTTCTCAGAGCTCACAGATTTTTTCAATGCATCTGTAGTATTCTTCAAAGTGTCCACCTTTACCAGCAACACCTTTTTGTCTTCTATCATATCCCTCACAAACTGATACTGAACATCAATGTGCTTTGTCTTCGAATGATATGCAGGGTTCTTTGCCAAGAAAATTACACTTTGGCTGTCACAGTCTATCCTTATAGCTTCCTGTACTAACCCCATACTTGAACACAATCTCTGCAACCAAACTGCTTCCTTGCTTGCATGAGTGGCTACCATGTATTCTGCCTCTGTAGTTGATAGTGCCACTATAGATTTTTTCTTAATCATCCAACTAACTGCACCTCCAAATAGGTTAAACACATACCCACTTGTAGATTTTCTCTAATCTAGATCTCCAGCCCAGTCTGCATCAACAAATCCATGAATATCCAACACTCTGTCCAATCCTAGTCTTCCTTGGTAGCACAAACCATAATCACTAGTGCCACGCAAATACCTAAAAACCTGCTTCACTACTGTCCAGTGCTCCTTCCATGGTTTTGACATAAACCTGCTCAATACTCCCACTGCATGTGCAATGTCTAGTCTAGTACATACCATTGCATACATCAGGCTACCGACTGCACTTGTATATGGAACATGGGACATGTCCTCTTCCTCTTCTTGTGTCTTGGGACACTGTTCAGCAGATAACCTCACACCTACAGGAATAGGAGCCTTCACGGGTTTACTATCCTGAATATTAAACCTCTGCAGTATTGTCTCGACATACTTCCTCTGGTTTAACCAGAGCTTCCTCTTTGTATGATCTCTTTTAATTTCCATGCCCAAAATATAGTTTGCAGCACCAAGATCTTTCATGTCGAATTTGGAGGACAATTAGGTCTTCAAATCCTGGATAATTTCTTTGTCATTTCCAACCAGCAACATATCATCCACATACAAGACCAGATAAATAACACAGTCACCAATTAATTTAAAATACACACAGTGATCTGCTTTGCTTCTGGTGAAGCCAAGTCCCCGTATAAATGTATCAAATTTCTGATACCACATCCTTGGTGACTGTTTTAACCCATACAGAGACTTCTTTAACTTGCATACCAGTTCTTTCTTACCCTTCACTGCAAAGCCTTTAGGTTGCTTCATGTAGATCTCCTCTTCCAGAACCCCATGAAGAAATGTTCTCTTCACATCCATCTGTTCTACCTCAAAATCAAAAGCAGCAGCAACAGATAAAAGAAATCTAATAGAAGTTTCCTTGGCAACAGGAGAAAAAATATCACCAAAATCAATTCCCGACACCTGGGAATAACCTTTTGCTACCAACCGAGCTTTGTATTTCTCCACTTTTCATTCTACATTTGCCTTCTTTTTAAACACCCATTTGCTACCAATGGGTTTCCTTCCAGCCGGCAACTCCACCAGATCCCAAGCCTCATTTTTGTGCAAGGATGCCATTTCATCAACCATGGTCTCTTTCCAGAGTTTTCCATCCTCTGAATCCACTGCTTCCTTCACAGTTCTAGGATCATCATTAACAGACAAAGAAAAATTTGAACAGAAAGTAGATGGACTATACCTTTTTGGCTACCTTCTTTCTCGAACTGATCTTCTCACAGTCAGAGTTTGTGGTTGTTCATCTTCTAATTCCTCCTCTATTGTAGAGTATGATTCTTCCTCCTTTAGCTCAAACTCTATCTTCTCAGGTTCCTTTGGTTGGAATTCATGTTTAATAACATCTTTCACCTCTCTAAACACCACATCTCGGTTGTACACAACCTTCCTTGTTACTGGGTTCCAAAGCTTATAACCCTTTAAACCATCCTTATACCCAATAAAGATGCACTTTTCAAATTTACTATCCAACTTGGTTCGTTTCTCCTTTGGAACATGTACATATGAATCACATCTAAATACCCTCAAATGTGAAAGAGAGGGTTTTTTACCAGTCCATACCTCTTGTGGAGTCTTATCCTCCAACGCTAATGAAGGTGACCTGTTGACCAGGTAACATGCAATATCCACTGCCTATGCCCAGAATTTCTGTCCTAACCCGGCACCACTGAGCATGCTTCTTGCCCTGTCCATCAACGTCTTATTCATTCTTTCTGCAACTCCATTTTGCTAAGGTGTATATGGAGTACTCTTCTACCATGCTATACCACACTTCTTACAGAATTCTTCAAATTCATTACTACAAAACTCTCCACCGTTATCTGTCCTCAGCACCTTTATCTTCTTCTCTATCTGGTTTTCCACTAGAGCCTTAAATTCTTTAAACCTGTCAAAGACTTCAGATTTCTTCTTAAGGAAATATATCCATGTATTCCTTGAGAAGTCATCTATAAATGTTACATAGTACATAGACTTATCCAGTGATGGAACCTTCACAAGTCCAAAAACATCTCTGTGCCCAAGTTCTAATATCTGTTTCGCCCTCTTACTACCAGAGTGGAAACTCACCCGATTTTGCTTCCCATATACACAATTTTCACAAAAATCAAAATCCAGAGAGCTATTACTCATACCTTCTACCATACCTTTACCATGAAGTATCCAAAGGCCCTTTTCTCCAATATGTCCAAGCCTTTAATGCCACAACATGGTCTTCTCTCCAGAGACCACTAGATTTTCTGCTCCACTTTCAAGAACCACAGAACTATTGAACCCATCAATAACAGTGCTACCTTGCAGCTTGTACAGAGTTCCAATCCGAAATCCCCGCATCAATACCAGTGCTCCCCGAACCATCTTGCAGGTATCCTTCTCGAACACTGTTTTTACACCTGCATCATCCAGCTTGCTAACAGAAATCAGATTTCTAGCTAATGCAGGAATATGTAGAACATCTAGAAGTGTTCTAACCCTTCCACCTTGCAACTTCAACTTTACTTTTCCATGACCAATGATTCTAGCCTTCCTGTCATCTCCCAAGAAGACATCACCACCATCATATTTCTCATACTCACAGAACCACTCTCTATGGGGAGTGAAGTGAAAGGATGCACCTGAGTCAATCAACCATGCCTCATGATCTACATGTGTACTTGAAGAAGCCAAGTACACATCCCCACCTTCATCTGAGGTGGTTTTCACCTCTGCAGAAGGAGCCTCATCAGATCCCTTTCCTTTGTCAAGAGCTTTAGATTTATAGTCCCTTTTGTATTGCCCTTCCTTTCCACATTTCTAGCACACCACCTTTACAGGTTTTCCTGGAGATTTAGATCTCCCTTTAGATTTAAATCTCCCACTCGATGACTTATTTTTATTTCTGTTTTGGGTCTGCCCTTGTACAGACAAGGCATCACCATTTTGGCTCTCCATATTTTTATGTCTCATCTCCTCCGTCAGCAAGGATTAGACTATTTCATAAAAATGCAAGGCAGTTGCATTGCTACCTATTGCAATAACCAGACTATCCCACGAATCTGGTAGAGAACACAAAAAATTGATGCACTTATCTTAATTTGAAATTTTAATATCAACAAATGCTAACTGACTTACCACGGTATTAAATGCATTCAGATGCTCTATCACCGAGTCTCCATATTTCATCCTCAGGTTATACAGCTTTTTCTGTAGGAACATTTTATTCACCAGAGACTTAGATTGGTACAAAGTCCCTAACTTGTCCCACAAATCCTTCGCCATAGCTTCCCCTGATACATTCAGCAACACTAAATCTGAGACACACAATTGTATTGTGCTCTTTTCCTTCCGATCCAACTTCTTCCATTCTTCATTAGACACTCCTATTGGTTTAGCACCCGGATCTACCGCGATCCGCTGATATTTATCCACCAATAGATCCTCCATCTTGAGTTTCCACAACTCAAAACTCTGACCATTAAATTTCTCGATCTCTATCTTTCCATTGCTCACCATCTTCTTTCACCACCAGAATCGATCTCGCAGATCTCCCACTGAACAGGGTCTACCACAGGCCCGAGCGAAACACCTCAGCAACAAAGGCATCCCCTTGAAGCCAAATCTACTCTGATACCAAATGTAGGTTTTAACCCCGTACAGAAATTACGTGCATACGAATTCTAAAACACAGAAAATAAATAATGCGAGAGCATAACACATAAAACACATATACACAGATATTTTCCCCTGGATCCCAAAACCGAGACCACCAGCTTAATTTTTCATTGTGTTCCTTTCAATGTAATAATACATATTTATACATGCCGAAGCATCTAATTCCATGGACCAAAAACCATCGCGTCCAATACCATGGACCTAAAACCATCGCGTCCAAAAAACATGTGTGAAAATCATGCACAAAACCATAGGTGGGTCCGCCCAACCTAACATAGGGTCCAAAACCAAAATTTTTCCGAGGCGCTGCCCTAAACCTGATAAAGTGGGGTTATGGGTACACCTCAAACCCCCTGTGACCCCCTCCTCTCTACACAATCGGCGCAACAAAGGGGGTGCTCCCCCGCCCCCCCCTCTAACCCCCCCCCGGTTAACTACATGGGCTAGTCGTGGAAAGAATATAACACAACCCAACAATGAAAGTAGTAAAGAAGACTTCAGCATGAAACTCCACAACTGTAAGCTAGCATAAAGGGATACACCTCAACCATAAAGGCCTACACAACTATAATAAAAGGGACAACAAGAAACAGTTCATTAGTTGTCTCTATCTTCTTGCAAGAAGATATTTGTATTTCCTAAAATAAATCTCAAGTTGTTCTGAGATATTTTGTAATCATTTTTTTGTATATATACTTCACGATTCGAAGTATGTAGGGTGGATTCTTAGAAATTTCCATAGTTTTCTTGATCAAAGACTGTAGGCTATTATATCATTGTTAGACCAGCAAGCTAGATTATTGAATAAAGTAAAGACATTTCATTGGATTCATGTGTAGTGCGAAATACAGACAAGTATCTTCTTTTGTGTTGTCCATTTTCGTTAAAAAGTTTTTCCATAATCTTAAATGTATCTTAAATCTAAATGCTTAATATGGAATGATATCTCATAACTTGCTTCACTGCACTCTGTTTTGACTATTAGGAATTTTGTATGTTTTCTGCTAAAATTATCTAAATTAAGGAATTCTTGAGTGCTCCTTAGTTCAGGTAGTTTCCCCCTGGTCTATAGTAAAGGATTATTAACTGCCCTTTGCTCATGATCATCCTCTGATCCTCCTATTAGTCTCAGTTTGAGGATTATTGAGTACCCTCTCACCCTGGTTAAGATCATTTCATCCATTCAACCTAAAAAATTGTGTTTCACTTTGCTAGCTTGCCTATTGAACACTCTTTTTAATGATATAATCCCAGTTCTGCCACCCTCCTTTGACTCCATAGCCCAATAACCAGAAAGACCATTCTATCCATCTGCTTAAGGATTCCACCATCCAACTTTCAATAAAAATCCAAAACCTCCTTGAACTTTAAGAACTAGCCTAAAATCTCAGCAAACAAAGCTAAAACATATAGAGAGAGCCCTCTCTGAGTCATAAGTTGGCTAGATCCTATACTTAAAAGATTGGTTTGCAGTTACCTCAATATTTTCCTTCTTTTGATAACTTCTAGGGAGAATTCTGAGTGATAACTCTTCTAATGTATAACTAGATAAATGTTTATACATTAAATTAATATGTATAATGATTTCCATAAATAACCAAATCCAAGTCTAGTTTATCTTAGTAGGATGATTTTCAACTTGTCCTGACGATGAACCACACTGGTTGGTTCGAAATGCGTCGACAAAAGACTGATTATGTGATTTTGCCGAAGATTTCTAGAGGATGATTTTCATGTAAATCTCCAAATTAATCATATTTGAGCATGTGGATTGTAGTTTCAAAAGTAAAGGTAAAATACATAAATTCACGATAGCATATATACTTGGGAAAAATTGGTATTATGAATGATGAAGAGAAATTAGAAAGTTTTTTCTTAAAACCCTCTAACATAAACCATAACATGCATTGGTTAAGGAACCATGTGGAAAACTATATTAGGTAAGAGATTTAAATAAGGAGGGGTGAATAAAAACAAAACTCACATAATACCTTAAAGGAGGGGTATATAATGGAGGAAGTTTGTGGTTGTATCTGGACTTAATTGTTATATTATACCTATGCCTTGTCATGGATAGTTTACATGTTATTACCATAGTCTGGTTAAGTAGTCATTAAGATAAACATGTTGGAGAGGAACATGCTTAATATCCATGCATATTAATGAGTTATATGAATTTACCATGCAAGCACATGTGTGTGCAGTATTATAGACTTGTAAGAATAATGTATTTATCAAATGGTTAATGGTGGGATGGTCTTGATGTTATGCATCCATATAAGAAAGAGTCTTGAGTCTAAATCAAGCTATATATGCATATGTTGTTATGTGCCAATAGTAAATAGAAAAGTATGCATGACTATGTTAAAAGTCAGGTTGGACTATAAAAACAACTTATAAATGGTATAATTTCTATAAAAGTATTATACCAAAGTAAAGGATGGTGAGAGCATGTTATAGTATAAGGACTATATAACTGTACAAATTATGGTCAAATTAATCCTTTGATTAATGCATCTGCTTACAATGTGACTCGTTCTTCAGTTGGAAGAAAGTATGGTTAAAGGGGAAATTTAACTTAAACTGATTTCCAGGACATATGCATCTTTTGAAGGATATGTATAATAGAACCTATAAGTATCCTTGAGTGCAAACCATAGTAATTGGTGAAGTAGCACAAATGGTATGGACCCCTAAGTCAATTAAATGATATTTAACAATCTATTTGAAATATATTGATATCATAATTTGTACCAAGAAATTTTGAAAGGATCTCTTATCAGATTGCAATGACAAGGTGTCTAGACAACATAAGGAAATGTTGTGTGATTCAAACAACAATTCATAAAAAAATAACTCATCTTTTGGTAAAGGGTGATTTAATGTTAAGAATGAGCTAACATGTAAATACCTTGAGATCATAAACACTTAAAACTACAAGGAGTGTAGGGTTGTAAGTAGTAAAAACTTTCATGTATAACTACACAGAATTATGCATGGTCAACAGGTTGTTGAAGCATAAATAGGGAAACAATAAAACATACGAGGTGAATTAATGATCTCATGAATATTAAACTTCAACAACTATGAGTTAATAATTTGCTTTAGAACATTAAGCAGAAGGTATGATTAAGAGGAAAATATGCATGAATCCAATAATATGTGATTGATATTGTAACCACATGACATCTGGAATTGATTTACACATGACATAAAAAATTTCTTAATTACATAGATGAACCATGAAAAATGAATGTTGGTATGATACTAACATGGTGGAAAAATATGTGGATAAAGTTTATGTCATGCAGGTGATACCATGAGGATGGTATTATAGGCTGTACCACAATTGGACTATGTACAACAGTACATATGAGACCATATGACTACATATGCTATAAGGTTGAAAAATGAAATGTGTATTGGTGTGTAAAACATACCTTGTGTGCAAGGTATGCAGTAGTCATTGGATGGATGTCTAGCCAAGTAAACAAACCTGGAGATTACCCAGAAGAAGGAAAGTAAGATTGGTATAAGTAAATATGGTTAATCATAGTTTGGCATACATACAATTATGATGAATATATGTATATGAATATATGTGTATGAATATATATTGTGATGTGAAATAATCGGTTATGACTTTGTAGGCATATTAATGTGGAAAATATGCTAACTGATGCACTGTATGCAGAGAGACTACAAGAAGCAGGTGTTCGACAAGAACAGAAAGGCTTGAAAGAATGAAAGAAGAGAACATGCATTCTTCAAATAAAATAAATGATAAGAAATAGTTGCTTTAATACTATTAAGTAACAGATTATGATATTTATCATAGTTAAACTTTGCATCGAATGGTTTGAAAAAAATGTGTGACAGGTAGCTATGGAAGTAGAGATGTTGGGAGCACTCTTTGAGACCGATGTAGCTATGGAAGGAGAGATTCTGGGAGCACTCCTTGTGACATATGTACATTGAAAAAATTGCATCAGATGGCAGAGCCATGAGAGCTGTTGATTAGAAACCAACTACCTGTGAACGAGGACATGATGCAGTGATACATCGAGGACGATGTAAAATTTAAGGGGGAAGTATGTAACACCCCTCCCTTGTGTACTACATTATTGTAAACCTAAGCTAAGTTAAATCTAGGTGTGATATCCTCCCTTGTGTGTTAAATGTTGTAAACCTAAGCTGAGGAAATCTAGGTTTGATACCCTCCTTTGTGGGTTAAACTATTCAAAACCTAAGCTGAGGAAAGATAGGTGATATGTAATATGAAAAGAAAATTTGTTTTCTAATAAATTAATAAAATAAATCACTTGGAGGATGTACCACCAAGAGAGAGGATATGCTTGCCAAATCCCATGAGGAATGGGATAGAGATGAATATTTCATGATAAGCTTCTAAATGTGATTCTAGATAAGCTTAGATGGATTGGATATCCATCGGATGGATGGGAGATAAAGATCCATCAGACATAAAAGCTTTGCAGGAGATAAAGGCAAGATTTTATGTGGAAAAGCATCATGGGAGATAAAGATGGGCTTTTCTGGATAAGATCTAGGAAAATGGAAAATTCCATAAAGTGGGATGCTGCTAATGGTAACTAAATCATGAAAGAGGGTATTAAATACCCATTGTATCGATCAGTTGAGGACGGTTGATCTTGGTAAGATCTTCGGCTTGGGGTGAATCAAAGGTGATTCATGGCTGGGTGGTGGTGCTCCTCCCTCCAAGTGAGATTTAGCTTGTGTTATTTGCATGGAATGTTTGTATTTTGACTCTTACTCTCTCTCTCTCTCTCTGTTACTATTCCAATTTTCCTATGAGGAGGTCTCTTAGTTTTAAGAATAATTGAATGAATTATATATGCTTAAGTATTAATAGATTTAATGGTGTTTTCTTCTATTTTGATGAGATTCACTTGCATGGTATGGTGTTTATATTTATCCACACTTGTTATGAAGTAAAATAATTTAGCTTAGATATGTTGATGGTTGATTTCCTATCTTTATATTTATTTCCTATTGTTAGAATGGTTAAATCGTTCAGCTCGAGAGTATAGAAGTTGTGTAGTCAATGAATGTATGCATATAACTAATTATTTCACTTCAGATGGCAATGAAGTAGTTGTTGAATCTAATCTTTGACCTCATTAAAGGCGCTCAAGGAAAATAGAGTGTCTCTAACTTATCTGATATTATTTATACCTTAAGACTTCGGTGCATGCAAACAATTATGGAGTAATGTTGCTAGTTGTATAATGAGGAAGTATTGTCTATGCCTTGCATGATCTATATCAATTAGGCACAATAGACTCACAGTAATATTCTATTACATATTAATGAGGGTGTTGTCAAATAGTTTAATTGTTTCATGTTATGATTTTCATTAAGAGTTAATCTACCTTTGATAACTAGATCTAAATGTTCTACTGGTTGGGGAATAGTCTAGGTAATATTGCACGTGCATATTAAATAGTAGTAACTTTGCAAGCCCATGCTAGTAGGAAATGTGCTATTGTTGTTACTTGGAATATTGCATGAAGACACAAAAGTTATGGTAAGGGTTGCACATTAAGAGATCATGGGATATTACACCTAGTATATGACTCATCACCTGGATCTCTCGCAGTAACTATGATCCTTGATTCACTAAACTAGTGACAACTGTGAAATCTAACCGTAATTGATATAAAAATTTAAAATATTATGGGGTCTAAAGGCTATTTTCCTAGGTGGGCTAAGGAGGTTCGTTACAGAGCAATGCAAGACTAAACGACAGCACTGGGCAACAATGCGCATTCTTGAGGGGAAGACAGAGCCTTCCTTCTCAAAATTTCACAATGATGTCTTGGTGAGGTAGAGTCCGGGCCAAGGCTTCCCAAACCCACCGATGGGCAACTAAAAGAAAATGCGATTGTAAATGCATGGTGATACTGATTGTAAGCATGAGTGAATTATCATGCATGTAAGCAGTGAATGAAAGATTCTGAAACAAAACAACATGAATTTGGGTGAAGTGAGTCATCGAAACACAGTTCGTTCATGCAAAACAGTTTCATGCATGCGACACCAATGAGATGCTAACAAAAACTAAAATGGTGCTATTACAAGATAGTATGCATGTAAATGACAACAAGCATTCACAGAAATCAAGCAAACAACACTCACATAAGAGAGAACACAAGTTAAGCCAATTTACCCGTGAATAGCTGAGTTAGATGTGTTGAAGACTCCTGGATGTGTTGTGGGATGTCAGAGCTCCAAGATCGATGTGAAGAAATGAGCTCTGATGCGTCGAATAAATAAGTTTGAAGCTCATGACGTGCATGCCACAAATCTAGGAGAAAGCGACACTTGGAGGAAAGATTCTAAATGATCTTTGCATGTAAACTCCAACTGCTAAAAATATCTCCCTAAAATCTAGGGATGCTTTTTGCATGTTTATTTTTCTATTCCAAGAAAAAGCGGCCCATGCATGTAAGCCAATTTTTCTTGGTCTCGAGTGGAACAACCAACTCAACTGCACATGCAACAGTTTGCTCAGCTAGTAGGAACAAATGTGTATTTATGGGAGGGAGCTAGGTTGGCTGCCTAGAAGATTTGCACAATTTCTGGGCAGAGAAGTTGACTGTTGTCCAGAATTGCAAAAATTTTGGGCTGAGCATTCCTGCTGGGAGGAATTGCGCAATTTTTCAGTGAACAGTGATAGGCAGATTTGCGCAATTCTGGAGCCCAGCAAGCTGCCATAAAGAATTGCACAATTTCTAGAGGGAAGGATAGTTACCCTCCAGAATTGTGTAATTTCTTGAGGGAGTTTCTCAGCCTGCAATTGGACCAAGTCTGGAGAAATAGCCTATGGGTGAATGCAACGAGCTCTCATGGACAGGCTATCATTCTGCAAGAAAACAACTGAAGCTTGTGTACTTGACAAGGAAAGACATGCTGCTGTGAAAGGTTGGTAGGGAGGCTCCAAACAAAGCTAAGGAAAAATTTTGGAGGGTGGTTGCAGCCACTACAATAGAACTACCATGGAGTGAAATGCGTGAAGTTAACAATTTACATAGACATAAGAGAACTAGAAAAGAAATGAGGCTTAGTGCAAAAATAGGAGAATACAACATGGACCAAGTTATTTTAGATTTGGGATATGAAGCTAATGTCCTAGCAAAGAAAAATGGGATTTAATGGGTAAAATAAAGTTGCAATGGTCACTTATTCAACTAAGAATGGTGAATCAACAAAAGATTGTTGCTCTAGGAAGATTATCAAGCATTAGAGTGGACATTGAAGTGGTCTACACTACTATTGATTTTGAAGTAATAGAAATTGTGGATGACAGTAATCCCTATCTTGCATTATTTGGACTAGATTGGGTATTTTCGAACATGTCTATAATCAACTTAAAGAAGAGGCAAATGATATTTGAAAGCAACAATATGAGAATGATCATTCCCTTGGATCCATTAGAAGGAGCAAGGTATATTGAACCAGTTAAAGAGCAGTAAAACACAGTCTATATACATAACATATGTTAGATGACAACAAAAGGACAAGATTATGTTAACCCTACTGAAGGCAATTTGAGTTTGGAGCATGACAGTTTGGCTGCTTCAGATTCAAAAGAAGAATTGGAAAATTGGAAAATTAGGTTACATGAAGTTTCTACAAGGAAATGTGCAAGAGTTACTAAAGAAATTTGTTGTATGACAGTTGAGGTATGTGACTAACCTTTTTATGATAGTTTGGGTGATATAAATACTTTTCATGAAGAATATGAAGAATGGGTACCAAAGTGTCAAAGATTGTTAACCTGGATATATCCCTAAGAGCTACTTCTACTAGATAATGGGGTACACATAAGAAGAATATAGGAACTTGGAAAGAATGTCAAAGTTTGATATGGATAAGGTTAGGTCAAGTAGAAATAGAGGTGGTAGATAAATGTGATGATCAAACTGATCCTAGAGAGCACATCCAGCTCTGCATGACATCATGCAGGGAGATTCTACGAGAAGAATGGGTGCAAGGGCTCATCCATAAATTAGAGACAATTCCTCAAAACTGGTACCTATAAATAGAACTCTGACATGGTACTGCGAGTTGGGAAGATATGGTTGATGGGTTTAAATTGACATTTATCTTTAAATATGATTGTCGGTGTATAGATTCAGCCCTTCAGATAATTAAAAAGAAGATTTTTTAGAATGAAATTCCACTCACTTAGCATCCTCATTGGGATGCACAACTACGAAATGTACGAGAATGCTACAACATCACTGCAGAATAAGATGAATACCCTCGCGATATTAACATAGCAACATCTGAAGGCTACCTTGAAGTGAATGGACCTAAGTTAGAAATACCTGATATAAAAAGCCATTAAAGACAAAGAAGGTGAATATAGGATCCGAAGAGGAGCCGAAGTTTGCAACTATAGGAGATTATTGGGATAAAGAAACAATTAGAAAAGTGACAAATCTTCTGCACAAATACCAAGAGTTATCCCCCACTAAGTTTTCAAATATGAAGGCCATGGTAAGATATTTAGGACTTATGAAGATTACTCTAAGTCCTTATGTGAAGCCAGTTAAGCAAAGGCCTTATAGATTGAATCCAAAGTACAAATAAAAAGTGAAGAAAGAACTTGAAAAAATTATGACATCTGGAATCATTGAATCTGTGGAAGAATCAGAGTGAGTAAGTCCTATGGTGGTACAAGAAAATAAAACACAAGGAGAAATCAGGGTTTGTGTTGATTTAAGGAAGTTAAGTGATGCATGTCTACATGACCCATTCCCTACTCCTTTCACTGATGAAGTATTGGAAAATGTAGGAGGTCATGGAGCCTATTCATTTACAAAAGGATTTTGAGGATACCATCATATCATAATTGCACCAAAGGATTGACATAAGACCACCTTCGCTACAGAATGGGGTTCATATCATTATACAGTGATGTATTTTGGACTGAAGAATGCCCCTACCATATTTTCAAGAGTGGTGGTTGCAGACTTCAAAGAATATATTCACAAGTTTTAAGAAGTATAATTTGATGATTGGACAGTATTTGGTTTATTGAAGAAACATGTTGCGAGCTTGAGACTAATTCTTGACACATGCAGGTAGAATCAGATTTCTCTAAATATCAAAAAGTGCATATTTTGTGTACCTTTTGGTATATTACTAGGACATATCATTTGAAAGCAAGGATTGATGGTGGATCTTGAGAAGATTTCTATTGTTGTGAATTTACCTCCACCAAAGGCAATAAGACATATTTGCACCACATTAGGACATATAGGATATTACAAAAAATTTATCAAGGGATATGCCTAGATCACTGCACCTATGGAAAAATTGTTGAAGAAAGATGTAACATTCTTATGGAATGAAGAATGTCAAAAGAGCCTCGAAATGCTAAAATAAAAGATGGTAACTTCTCCTACACTAGTATTTCCATATTGGAATAAGTAATTTCATGTTCATGTGGATGCTTCATGCATAGATTTAGGAGTGGTATTGGCATAGCCTAGTGCAGGAGAAATCGATCACCCTATAGATTTTGTAAGCAAGAAACTGTCTAAAGTAGAGAAGAACTATACAACTACAAAAAGGGAAGGATTGGCTATGGTATATGCTTTACAAAAGTTTAGACATTATTTTTTAGGTTTTCATTTCAATATGTTCATAGATCACTTTGCACTAAAGTATTTCATCAATAAGCCTGTTTTAGGAGGAAAGATTTGCAGATGGCTATTATTGTTTCATGAGTATGACTTTGAAGTTGTTGTTAAGACAAGAAGACTAAATGTTGGACCTGATCATTTATCAGGGTTGGAAACAGGAGAAGAACCAATGGATATAGAGGAAAATAATGTGCAGCTATATGCAATCAGGATAGAAGATGATAACTTCACTGATATTGTTCAATTCTTAACCATAAGGATCACCCCTTTAGAATACACTACGCAGAAGAAGAAATAATTGGTGGTTAAGGCAACATATTTTTCACTAATAGAAGGACATTTGTATAAGATGGGACCAGACGAAATATTTCGTAGGTATGTTCCTGAGCATGAAAGACCTATAATTTTAATAGAATCTCATAGTGGCACAGTTGGTCGACATTATGCAAGAAAAGCCACTGCGCATAAAAATTTTTGTGCTTGTGATATCTATCAACAAACAAGAAAACCTTCAAGAAGAGATGAAATTCCACTAGTGCCACAAGTAAAATTGCAGGCTTTTGATAAATGGCCTATTGATTTTGTTAGGCCTACCAATCCAGCAGGGAAAAGGATTGGTGCAAGGTATATAATCACTACAATTGATTATCTGACAAGGTGAGCCAGTGCATAGCTAGTGAATGATTGTAGTGCAGAAACTACTACAAAGCTCATCTTTGAATACATACTATCCAAATTTGGGTGTCCAAAGATATTGATGAGTGATCAAGGATCAAATTTCTTGAATAAGACCATTTAGGCATTAACTAAAGAATTTCAAGTTTACCACCAAAGGAGCACCCCTTATCATCCTCAGGAAAATGGAACTATGGAAACATTCAATAAAATTTTGGAGAATGCATTGACCAAGGTATGCAATGTAAATAGGAATGATTGGGATCTTAGATTCCAGCAGTATTATGGGCTTATAGGACTACATGCAAAAGGTTGACACGTCAGACACCCTTTAGGTTGGTTTATGGGAAAGAAGCTTTGATACCCATGGAATACATTATCCCTAGCCTAAGTATTGCAAATTTTACAAATATGGCAAACCCCGACATAATGGAAGAAAGGATGTTGTAGTTACTTTCTCTGGAAGAAGACATATTTATAGCAAGATTTCAGCAACAAGTACAGAAAGCAAGAGAAAAGTTTTGGCATGACAGACACATTAAGAAAAAGAAGTTCTAGATAGAAGGCCTTGTTCTCCTCTTTGACAATAAGTTTGTGAAATTCACGAGGAAATTCAAAACACTTTTGTTAGGCCCATATGTTATTAATAATATTACTAATGGAGGCGTAGTGAATTTAGCGAAGTTAAACAGAGAATTAATTTAGGGAAAAATAAATGGCAGTAGGTTGAAGTTGTACAGGGACAACCATGCCCCTACGGCTTCACCCTAAAGAAGAAAGAAGGAAAGTCTTAGTGTCACATACAGTTGAAAGTGGACACTAGACTATAAAATACGTTGCAGAAAGAGCTTTGATGAAGAAAATACTTCGCTACAGTCAAGAATATGTCGAAGTTCATAAGAAGTCGCAATGTAAGACAGAGGTGCACTAAAATAGGGGACGTGTCGAAGTCTTCTAGAAAAGTATAAATATGACCATTAAAAGGGAAAAGACACACACAAAGTTTCATTTAAGACGAGAATTGGCATAATTAAGGATAGATACACATTTAATGATGAAATTTGAATAGAATCAGGAAAAAATCAAATCAAATGATGAGGTCTGAAGGCTGGAATTGTCATATATAGCTGACTCCCACTCAGATTAAGAAATTTGTTGAATTAAGAGCTCAAGTGATTAATAGTGCGAAGAAGTTGTAGGAGATTTTGTTGTATATGTCATCTAAGCGATCTTCGGAGGAGATTGTGTGAATTTTTCATGAGAAGGGAATGTCTAGAGTTATGGAGTCTACACCAGAAATTGAAAAAAACGTGGTAGAAACACCCACGGTAGCAACACCACTGCCACAGAAGTTGTGAACATCACCGAGGTAGAAGAAAACCAAGGAAGTAAGAACCAAGAAAAAACAGGACAAGAAACCTACCAAACCTGTGAAACCTCAAAGGAAACCGGAGCAAGCTAATATTGAAGAAGATGTGGAGGAAATTTAGGCTGAGGAAGGTGGCATAGCATCCTCATATATTCCACTGAGGAAGCCAAATGCCAAACCAATAAAGGATGCCAAAGATGCCAAATATGGGGCATTCACACCTTTATTTCTAGAGGATGTGTTGTTTGAAGGAGAGGTTTTAAGAAAAATCCCATAGTGGGAATTTACAGAAAAATATTTTAATGATCAGACAAAGTACCTGCAGTTCACACCAAACCCATACCTGCAGTAGGTTCACTACCCAAATAGCAGACTGACAATATTGGAGCCACAATGGTGAGCGAATGGGCTTGTGTAGTCAGGACTACTCAATATGTTAAATGTGTCACACTTCGGCATAAGTTCATCAAACACAGTGTGTGTTTGAAAAATATTGGTATTTATACATGATGGACACTTATGGATGGGGAATAAAATCCCCATAGACCAAATGTTGATATGAAGAATCATTAGATTACCATACCAAGGGCAGAACCCCGTGAAGGAGTTCGTGGGAAAGGATCAAGACCGTGTTGTGGCAGAGAATATGAAGAAGAAGTATGGGTTGGTCAAAGGAAACAGGGGCTATGACATAAACTTGATCAATGACCAAGCAGTCTTCTTCGTCGTACATATTTTGGCTAGAAATATCATGAGGAAGTCTCTCGCGAATGAATTTCCTGCGTTGGTGGTGTCTTTAGCCACACAATGCACATATGAAGTCCAGTATAACTAGGTATTTATGCAAGTAATTCCTGGATGAATGTCGTGAGGTCCTTGAAAAAGGTACATCTTTCCACTACACCTGGTTAATCTTGATCATTGCTATGTTTTCATGGAAGGACCTGAAGGATACTCAATTCCTCTGATATAAGAATATGTATGTGAGGCCGCAAGGTATGCTTCATTGTGGCATACCACTTAACCATTGTGCACACAGGAAAATATAATCTTTTTTTATACTATAACATATGGATATACATATGCTCGTAAACCAACATCAATGCCTTTCACCGATTTTTCACAAGTAGTACATCCCTGTGGCGAGGTTAAAGGAAGATTTTCATAGATTTTACATACAGGCGCACAAAGACATGAAGAAGGAATGAAATGAATTACCATATATGGTCAAAGAGGATGATCTAGTAGAATTAGTGCAAACATGGCCTGTAGATTGGATGAATCCACTGGAGGAGGCAAGAGACAACACAACAAAAGAAGAAGATTTTGACACTTATACCATAGCGAAGGTAGTGGAAAATACAAGGAGAAGGAACCAGAGGAAGAGGAAGAGGAAGCATAACACCACAAAGAAGAACACCATGTGGAGGAACCTCAAGGAGGCAAAGATACAACTAAGAAGACAGAGAAGGAAGAAATAGATAAATCTATAGTAGAGAAAAGGAATATATAGAGTGGAGCTTCGTCAAGCAGTAGAAAGAAGGATAAGGCAGATAAATCAAAATAAATTGCATCAATGGTTCTAACTGAAGGTGACCTGGATTAAATTGGAGATAAGGATCAGGAGATAACAACGGAATCTTGGATTAGTCTGGAAGATCATTATGGAAAACTTATCATAGGTGTGAAACAAAGTATTGCAGAGCTAAAAATCTTGGCACAAGCATCCAGATCAACAGCACATATAGGCTAAGCACTTCACCCACAAAGGCTGATAGAGACAACATTCGGAATGAGGATCTTACAGATACCAATCGAAGCTTTGGAGTTCAACTCTGTCGAAGTAAAGAAGAAAATAACAGGTTTTGATCATGTCAATTTGAACATGGAAGCACTACCCATTATGATATTGCATGACTTACACCAAGGCATTACAAATGAGCTCATGGAGTGAGAGCAATGCGCAACATAGTTGAAAATTCATGTAGAGCAAGAGCACATTGTGCTGAAGAAATGACTAGACTAGGTCATCAAGAACAAAGAGTAGGCAAAGCTACAAAAACAGAGGTTGAAATAAGTGGTCGAAACCACTTGTAGGGAAGTGTGGGACATGGATATCCATGAGGAGGAATCCACAAAAGATAATATCGTGAAGCTTGTCCTTGCAGTTAAGGAATCCAAGAAGAAAATTGCATATATGTAGTTTGAGCATGAGGTAGATCAGTGAGTTGCAGTTAAAGTTTTAGCTGACTACGCCACAGAAAATAAGAAGTCAGAGGGATTTTGACCTAAAGTTAGTCATGGTTAGCATCTCCAAAGCAATGGGGGACTATAGAAAACTACTGGATGAAATTTTTCAAATTTTGACTTCATTGGAGGAAGATCCAAATATTTAGAAACTGCAGGAGGAAATGCAGTAGAGGCAGCAGCAGTTAGAGGAGAGTCGAGAAGCTATGAAGACATTGCCTATATCGTAAAATCTCACAAAGATCAATGAATCGAAGGTGTTGCAGAAGAGGATAGAAGATTTGAAGAGGTAAGAGTAGACATTGATAGAAATAACTCAGCCTTCGCAGGATGAGGTCCTTCATCTCTCATAGACAGTAAATGACAACCTTCAGGAGATTCGATAGAAGGAGGTAGCATTGCTACAGAAGGTTGGAGATCATATAACAAAAGCATTGTTGGAGGAAGCATGCAACAAGGCTAAACATATGAAATATGTGCTCAAATGGTTCAACATGGCCTACAATAGCATTGCAAAAAAAATCAGAGGAAAAGTAGATGAGTGACTCGGGATGAATCACATGTGAGTGTTGGGGACCTGTTGGGCGCACTCAACTTGGCTAGATTTTGGGAAAGAAACCTAAGTTCTGTGGAGCGCGCAATAGAAATGATCTCACAGAGTACAAAGTGGACTGTGTAGTAAGGCAGTGGAGCACAATGAAGATCGCGTAGCAAAGTCACCACGTAGCATAAGGGGCTTCGCGGTGAAGCCCCTCCCTTTTTTTAAAAAGCATAAAATATTGTAAAAGTTGATGGTTTTGGACCATAGTCTCTTGTATTTTAGAAACCATGTTATTGGGTCCATGGTAATGTAACAATATAATCCCTCAATGTAATACTATATAAAGGGATAAATAATAAATAAGAGGATAATCCTAGGATCATATCATGTATTAAATGGTTGAATCTTTGTGATTGGGTTTTGTGGTGAAGGAGAGGCTCTACAGCTAAGTGCGCAGAAGCCTAATTTTGCAGCTGAGTGTGTAGTTCAAGAACTGTTTGTTATACACATTCTATATTATAAGAAATAACTCTTGTGGAATTATTGGGATGAAGCACGGTAAAAAATGTGTCTTCATGTGTTTATTTTCTTATTATCTACACTTTATTTCAGTACTGTGAAGTTTATGTATGTTATGTTTAAGTGATGAATGTAATTTTGTGAAGTAATATATAAGTGCGAAGTAGTTCATGAATGTGAAGTAATTTATAAGTATTAAAGCCTAAATAAAATCAAGAGTGCCACATCGCATCATCCAAAAACTTGGTTCTACAACCCCCCGTAGTCACTTCAGGTGAGACTGTGACTTGCTTGTGGGTCGTTGCTGAAAGGGTCAGTGATTGAGGGTTTTGTTGGTGCACAATAAAGTCTAGACCTAGGTCATCCCAACCTAAGCCAATAGATTGGTCATATTTTCCATTACTCCTTTGTGGTTTCACTTTGAAAGCAACTTGCAGTAAATTTTCATGGTAAGCTCTCTTGGTGTATAGGTCCAATTCATGCCAATAAATTAATTGTGAGCACATATTGCATCCATTAGGTAGGTAGACATGTAGAATTTGGCTTGCTTTCCCTTGGGAGTATTTTGGGCATTAGCTACATGGATCTTCAGTTGTTGAGCCAACGATTCTGACCAGTTGAATGGTTTTCCTTCGTTCACAATCTGATTAATCAAGAATTCCCACCCTTCAGGGAAGGTCTCAGCGCTCTGTTGACCATAGATCCTACAGCATAGAACTATTAAGTATTGATAAGACTTTCGAGATATTTTATCTTTTGGGTGTTGGTGGGTATCTGACGAAACTTTGTTAGCTCTTTCACCTAGCTTTTGAAAACCTCCTTTGTGCTTAAGTAATTGGTGGCTACATAGAAGTAAGAATCCATGCGTGAATTTGGCTCTAGAAAATGATACATGAGATGGTAATCCGGTGTCTGGAAAGAGGAAAGCCTTTATCCGCTAGCACTTTGTTGGGCATGGAATCCCCCCAAGGCATGTTTTGGGGCTCAAAGCCCAAGTTTTGACTTAATCTTCTTGTAAAGACTCCACAAATTGCGGGCGCGAAGCATGAAATGCATGATAGAGTCACAGGGTTGTCCGCCCTAGTCTTGTAATGTAATGTCGGCCTACCCATGGTCCGTGGACCATGGGATTTTATAAATAGAGAGAGGCTCTAAGTGTAAAAGAGAATAAAAGAAGAGATAGCGAAGTAGAAGCACAAAGCAAGAGTCTAAGTGTTTCTAGGGTCATAGATTAGGAGAAGGCTCTGCAACTGAGTGCGCAGAGGCCTAGTAGTCTGCAGCTGAGTGCATGGACCCTTGTAACTGAGTGCGTAGGGCAGAGTTGAGTCTGTAACTGCAGAAGAAAATAATAAAGAGAAATTTTTATCTTAATTCTGTGTATCTGTTCTTGGGTTATCACATGTTTGATATAAATTGCAAATATACTGTTTATTTACTCCACGCACCTATATGAATGATTAATATTGCTAAGTATACTTTACGCATACATGTAAGCTAAGTTAATCAACTAACAGTGGAATACTAGTAAAGGCTTGGGTTATAACAGCATTCGGCCCCTAAGTAGGGTTGCGCAAAGGCAGCATCTCAGGCTACGAGGCACAGGTAAGTGCACATAACGACGTGTGCGCAGGGTCGAACCACAAACCACTTGAACTCATCAGATATCTCCAGGGTGCAGAAACCTGGTTCTAGCACCCTCCCATACTACTTCGGGTGAGACCTCAGTCTGCGCTCCGTGGAATGTTTCCGAAAGGGCTAGTAGTACTGGGATTTGTTTAGATAAATCACCTCTGAACCTGGGTCAGGACCCAACAAGCCAACAAATTATTCCATTGTGAGGACTGGGATCTGCATAAGAGATGTCTGATGTCATGTCACTGGAATCCAACAAAGAAAGAAATTTAAGGGTGGTTGGATAGAAAGATTCACAAATTCGCAACACAGGAAAATAGGAATCCATGAGTATCAAAGAAGCAGTGGTTAGAGTGCTAATTATATATGGAAATCCACAAAATTTTCTTTGCATCCTTCCCCTTTGAGTTGTGCGAGTGGATCGCGAAGTTAGCAAACAATCAAGGAAGGTGTGGGATCGACAAACCTATTGTGTGGACTCCAGAGTTGGTGTGCAGACTAGAAGCATCGGAAGATAAGATCACACACGTTGTGGACCATTGGCTCGATCGAATTATAGGAGGGTTTATCACTGAGTTCACGGTACTACTTCAGTCAGCTACAGTGAGGCGGAATGACGCTTCCTCAAAGGACTGTGAGGTAAGTATGTTAAATATTTGAAAACTTGGATTAAAATGCTACTGTGTGAAAAAGCGGGCTATGTGAATAAATTGATGTTTGGGGCTACATGAAGTGGGAGGATCTATAGAAATGAAGGTAGTGCAGAAATAGAAACTAGCCCCTTGATCTCGCCTCAGTAAGAAAGTGAGGAAGAGCTCACGAAAGTTTCACCAAGAAGTGTGATCAGTCTGATAAGGTAGTGAATCTCGCACATACCACCCCCACCTACACCACCACCAGTTTCACCATCTTCACCCCCATCTCCACCCACACCACCTCCACCACCACCACAGTTCAATATGGCAAGTGCAATAAAGTTGTCGGTGTTCAAAGGAGTAGGGAACGAAGATCCGGACCAATTTTAGTTTGTGGTAAAGGTTGTATGGGAAG
Organism: Pinus tabuliformis; assembly: GCA_031772625.1. Taxonomy (NCBI): domain Eukaryota; kingdom Viridiplantae; phylum Streptophyta; class Pinopsida; order Pinales; family Pinaceae; genus Pinus; species Pinus tabuliformis. Next base: position 1,676,292,096 of record CM062816.1, on the reverse strand, counting down.
CACAAGGAGTCATGGAAGAAAATATAAAGAAGGAAATGCTGGTAAGCACATTACAGGATCGCACACTGACATGGTACATTAAGCATTCCAATGACAATCCAAATGTAGGGATCGTGAATATCCAAGCTACGCTAAATAGGGAATTTAGCAGGCCAAAATTGGAGACACAGTCTATTATCGGGTTTAAGGAAATCACAATGCTTCCAGGCGAGACTCCCTAGGAGATGGATTAGAGACTAAAGGGTGTGATTCATGAACCCAATGTGACATTGACGAATGGGCAGCACCGTGCATGGTTTGTAGCGTCACTAGCATTGCATCTGAGGACTGCGCTATCACAACAGAAGCTATCCACCTAGGTCGAAGCATTGGAGATTGCAATGAGACTGCATAAGACCCCAATACAAGATCCTAGTTTGGGAGTCCAACAGATCCACATGCAGTTGGAAAACCTGTGTCTAGAGATGCAAAGTTTGAAACAGGAGAGGACTACTCACCCAAAGGCATGCAAGGAGGTATGGTGCATAAAGTGCAAAGGCTAGGGACATGACAAGGACCATTACCAGTCTTTGCGAACTACCTGGTGAGAGGAGGACCAATGCAATTGAGACTAGAGGCACAAGCAGGACCGAGTGTAGTGCCTGCATTATGGTGCACAATTTGTAAAATAGGAGGGAAGCATGCTACAGATAACTGACGTCTATTATAGAAGTATATGCAGAAATCCCAGCGGTTGCTCTATAATTTCTACAAATTAGTAGGCCATGATGAGCACACCTGTAGAAGTTATGAATTGATGATGGATCGTACCCCTACTTACAGGGTTCAAGCCAAAAAGCGAGCCCTCAATCAAAATGCAAGGATGGAATGCATTGGATTTCAGGGGAGCAGACACGGTCAAGGTGGAATGGGACTAGGAAGGAGACGCAAACAGTTGATTTGTTACAATTACGGAGGGCTAGGGAATTATGTCTGTGATTGTACAAATCTGACGAGAGCATCATGCTTATATTGTACCCAATTTGATCATGAGATGGAGGACTGCCCCACACTGATAGCGAGGTTGTGTGATAAAGGAACACTCCAACCTCCCCCGACTCAGAACCTGCAAATGATGAGGTCTGAGCCGCGCAAAGAGGACCAAAATGTAAAAATAGTGCTCCGAAGTGGTATCATGACAGGAGACGATAAAGGTAAGAAGCTAGAGGAGAGTGCTTGGGTTTGCAAGGCTCCAAAAAAGGAACCAGAGTTCGATTTGGAGCGCACAATGGAGACATTCATGGAAGCTAAGAAGAGCTTCATGGAGGCCTCCACTTCAGGTAGTAAAGACAAACTAGAATCGGAGATGGACCCATCAATTCTCACTACCTTTATGGAGACATGCATGAAGTTGTTGCGTGATAGCAAGGCTATGAAGGGACTGCAAGAACTCATCACTAGGTGTGTTGGGTCAAGAGAACCACCTATAGTCCAGAAGCTTGGGAAACACGAAACGCGAATGGGAAGGGAGATGAGATTTACTGCGCAAATCGGGGAATATGAAATGGATCAAGTGATTTTGGATTTAGGATTGGACGTGAACATCTTTCCAAAGTAAGCATGGGAGCACATGGGCAGGCCCACGTTGCAATGGTCTCCTATTCAATTGCAAATGGAAAACTAGCAAAAGATCCTACCGATTGGAAGATTGCATGGAATAATGGTAGATATCGAAGGTGTAAGCGCGCTTGCAAATTTTGAAGTGATAGAGATTGTCAATGAAAACAATCCCTATCCTGCGCTACTAGGAATAGATTGGGCCACTGATATGAATGGAGTGATAAATCTAAAGAAGCGCAAGATGATTTTTGAGAAAAATTCACTATGCGTAGTGATATCTTTAGACCTTGCAGAAGGATCGCGCTACACAGAGCCATTGTGTGACAAAAATCTGGACTATATATACAAGATAATTGCACAGGAGTAGGATTGGGTGAATCCAATAGTGGATGGTAGGATTTCGTGGGAGTGAGAAAGCTCCTGCACCTCAGATTCATATGAGGAAATAGAACGATGGTAGAACCGGTTACACGAGGTAACCATGCTCAATTGCAACATGATGGTAAGATCATTGCACTGCGTGGCAACAGAGGTAAGAGATCTGCCTATGTATGATGGGTTGACATCGGTGGATGATTTCGTAAACAAATTTGAAAGAGAGGTGTCGGAACAGCAGCGTTGTGACACTCTGACATGGGCATTGTGCACTACGCCCGCAAGATGGTGTGGTACGCATCAAAAAAGTTTTGAGAACTGGTGCGAATGCAGAAGGATGATGCTCATATGATTTGGAAAGCCTCATATGAGGATGAAAGCTAGGTATGATGGACAAAATAGCCTTCATGCCCACCTCTCCAGATGGATATAGGCATATGGTACACAACCTGCACGAATGCACACTGTCTTTATGATAGGAAATGGGACCAGCAAGCAAGAGCAGGAAAGAAGATGGCATGAACAACGAATTAGGATAAGACCAAGCACACCACAAATTATCTGCATGGAAGCCTTTGTCAAAGTATGCAAAGTACTGGACACAGTCCACCATGTGAGACACACTGACAGGGATTTGTGCGTACCAGCAGTTCTATGGGCTTATAGGACCATGTGCAAAACCCTATCAGCGCGGACACTTCCGATACTGGAGTATGAATCAGATGTTGTAATCCCTATGGAACATGCAAAGCTTAGTCCATGCATGACAGCACTTGTAGATACAAAGGTTCATGAAGCTTGGGAAGAAGGAATCACATAACCGCAAGAGACAGAACACATGAGACTTGAGGAAGAAATCCAACAGGGAAACCTTAGACTTCGCGAACTTGAAAAAGAAAGGGTATGGTTAACAGAGAAAAGCGCTTTGATGGACGTGGAGGTCAAGAAGCTAGAAGACGAGATAAAGGAAGAGTTTCTCAATGAGAAAACTAGGATGATAAGGCAAGGTGTGAATGATTATACTGGAAAGTTTGAGAACTATCGCCATGAATTGCTTAGTTTGATGCCTTGGCTTTGACCGCATATCTTCAAGCGTAGTGACCAAGGTAGCACATTGCAAATGAGGAAGTGCTCAACCATAGAAGGTGGGGATTCTCCAATTGTCATGATAAAGGATAGGATGGCACTCCACACAGGTGGTGCGACCACCTAAATAGCCAAAGGAAGGATAGTCTTAGCACTCCAGGTAGTTGGAAGGGGGCGTGGGACTATAAACTATCTTGCCTGGGTGCTGCACGATGTTGGAGATACATGCAGAAGCACAAAGTCACAAGGTCTACGACTGTGCATAGGGGACTGTGCTGCCACACAGATTGGCCATAAAGTGACCATTAAAGTCATTGTTCACGATGGGATGATCAACTTGAGGCTAAATGGAGTGGATGGCGGGCACTTAAGACATAATTTATGGGAAATATTTGGGACAATCTGCTGCCAAGAAAGCATTAATGACTCGGAATTGGGGGGAATGATTGAATTCAAATTCAAAAGGTGTTATAAAATGAAAAGCGCTACCTAGAAAACAACACTTGGTCATTTGAGAATTGAGCGATTAAGTAGAGCCCTATGCATTATGAGTCGAGCATTTATTGAGCCCCTGAATTCGTGAGTAACATATTATAGACTAGATACGATCACAGGAACTAAAGATGGTCTGGGAATAGAAGAGGTAACCACCGGCGAGGCCGTGCACACCCCAATTGTGGAGGATGTTCCCGAAGCTACCGAGGTTGTGGCAGAAATCCCTAAATCACCACCTACACCAAGACCCAAGAAGGATAAACAAGTAATGGCTCCAGTATGCGTGTCCTCGAGGAACCCGCTGTGCAGAAAACTATCAATGGAAGAAAAGTGGAAAGTTGTCACGATAGAAATAGATGAGAAGGAAGAAGATTTGTAGGCCCTTATCATTACAAAGGAAGAAGACAAAGGCATGGAGGAGGATATTCAACCTACACACTCTGCAATGAAATTTCCCACATATGTCACCCCATGAAAAGGGAAGGCCAAAGTTCCCAAGGACCTGGACGAAACCAATAGTTCACTCCAGACCCCACTCCTCCCAGACGGCATTATGTTTTAAAGCACGCACCTGGGCCGCATGCCAACCGTGAATTTTGAAGATTGGGACCTCACTTACTGCGAGAAGTTCCCTCACCTAGAGACTGGGAATCTCATGAAGCAAAACAGTGCGGGGATGGTGACAATGTTAGAGCTGCGGAGGTGGCTACGCGAAGTGGAAAAGGTCAGGCTACTGAACTTGCTATGGGTGTCGCATTTCCACTGCGCCCCGATAGCCATTTTCGTCATCAGGCAACTGCTTTGCCTGGTGCATGATAGGTATCTATGGCTGGAGGAGCCTATCCCCATCACGATAAACCTAATCCATTGCATTTCCTGGCCACCATACAAAGGAAAGGACCCCGCGACCATATTGGAAGGGAAGGGTAGTGATTTGGCCCTCACAGAGGCCATGAAGATGAAGTACAAGCTGGAGAAGAAGAAGAATGGCTATGCCATCTCCAGCATCAAGGACAAAGTGGTACGCGTAGCAACACAAATCCTAGCTAGCAAAGTTATGTGGAAGTGTCACGCTGATGAGGTACCGGCGCTGGTGGTCACACTGGTCGAGCAGTGCACGGAGGGGGTCCAATTTAACTGGTATAAATTCCTCTACACAGAATTTTTAACGAATTGTCACAAAGCCCAGGAGAAAGGTAAAACCTTCCACTATGCATGGTTGTTACTATCCATAATGCTCGTATCAAGGGAACTGCCGGAGGACAATCAATTCCCCAACATTGACAGAGAATTTCCGAAGGCCACGAAGTAGGCTTCGCTCCTAGCCATGAAGGACATGAAAAGCCTACGTGACAACAAGATCTTCTGGGTGCTCATGGAGATGGACATTTGGATGTGGATCAACTGGAATCTGCGCTTGTCACCCATGGTGTATAAGAGCCTACAGAGTTTTGTAGACTTTAAGGCTGATATGCATAACATCTTTACCAGGGCATGCAAGGATCCAGCAAAGCAATGGATGAAGCTACCTTTTGTAGCCATTGACGATGCCATTTTCACTGTCTTGGAGGCATGGCCCCCGGAATGGTGCACCCCAGATCTTGCAGAGCTTGAGTGTGCAACAACGTAGAATAAGAAGGATGATGCCAAGCTATGCATCACACAGTTGGCTGAGAAAAGATAGAAGGAAACAGCAGTAGCTGAAGAACGAGCAACGTGGGAAGCTACACAGAAATCCACCAAGAAGAAAAAGCCCACAGAAGTAGCAGTAGCAGCACAGGCGGCGGAGGAAGCAACTGAGAAGGTGGACAAGGGCCAAGCAACACCCTTGCAGGGACAAGAGGTAGAGGAAGAAAAAACAGCAGAAGGGAGCACGGACCCTGGGACTGCGCCCACACAGTTGAAGCACCCACACACCACAGAACGAGTAGGGTCAAGGAAGAAGGTCAAGGCCTCGAAATTTCCCATTGACCCAATCACCCTAACCAAGGGTGATCTGCATGACATCGATGAAATAGTGCGTGATGTCACAAATGAGGCCCTTCAGGATTTCATGCAGGAGCACCAGACTATGTTGGGGGCCCTCAAGGCCTAGTTGCATGAGTTACAGGTGCACCCCCCTCAAGCGGGGACCATTTCAACCCACCTCGCAACAGGATCCTCTGTAGCAGAGTAGATGATGCGTGCATGGATGGAAAACACAATAATGTTGCCGGAAGGGGCCCTAGTAGCAGCGAATGAGGCTGATAGATTTTCGGTGAGCGTGATGAAAGTCCTTGGCCTTAATCTGGTTGCCCTTCCACGTGAGACATTGTATAAGCTACAAGATGGGATAACAGTAGAGCTACATGCTAGGGAGAGTCACATGATCCAAGTCCATAGCAAGAAAAAGATAAACATGAAACAACTCATCTTGCAGCACGATGAATTGGTGTCACAAAATCAACAGTTGGTGCAAGTGGTAGACGACACTTGTCGATGCGTCCCGAAGCTGGCCATCCTAACAGACCTACCAGTAGAGGTGTGGATCCACAGGTTAACTACAGGAGTTTACAAGGCCAGGGAAGAAACGACCAAGGTTCAGCTAGAGCTTAATCTTTAGATCGTCGAGCTGTGGTTAAAGGCATAGCCATCCACTCCCCCGAAAGTCAAAGAACAGCATGCTAGTACTATCACAACGAGACTGGAGGAAATCAAAGGTGTAGTGTGAGACTGTACCAGCATGTTGGAACAAACACTTGAGGTCTTCACAACTTTGCAGGAGGACCCCAACATCCAGCGCTTTGAGATAGAAGCTTGAGAACTCCAGCAGCAATATGACAATGTCTGAGGAACTACGCAAACAATGGTCCTCACCCAGAGGCTTGCAAGGATGAAGCAAGCTAAAGCACTAAAGGAATAGGTGGATGTGGCGTGCCAAAAGAAGGTAGTTATCAAAGCGCATGTCCAACCGTGGATCGACGAGGCCTTCACTATCACAACAAGCAGTGAAGGAAAGCTAGCGCATATACAGGGGATGCACACATTAATGTAGAGAAGCACACCAGCATCAGAGGTCTCAGAACAATGGATACAATAGATACAACAAGTAGAAGCTTAGTGTGTTGCGGACCTCAGCACGGTTCGAGAACAATTGGAGGGACTCCGCGCCAAGATCGGTGCGCTGACACAGTGACTCGAGGGTGAGTCACGATGTTTGTGTTGGGGGCCTGTTGGGCATGGAATCCCCCCAAGGCATGTTTTGGGGCTCAAATCCCAAGTTTTGACTTAATCTTCTTGTAAAGACTCCTCGAATTACAAATGCGGAGCATGAAATGCATGATAGAGTCACAGGGTTGTCCACCCTAGTCTTGTAATGTAATTACGGCCTACCCATAGTCTGCGAACCATGGGATTGTATAAATAGAGCGAGGCTCTAAGTTTAAAAGAGAAGAAAGGAAGAGATAGCGAAGTAGAAGCACAAAGCAAGAGTCTAAGTGTGTCTATGGTCATAGAGTAGGAGAAGGCTCTGTAGCTGAGTGCACAGAGGCCTAGTAGTCCGTAGCTGAGTGCGCGGACCCCTGTAGCTGAGTGCACAGGGTGGAGTTGAGTCTGTAACCGCAGAAGAAAATGATAAAGAGGCAGTTTTATCTTAATTATGTTTATCTGTTCTTAGGTTATTACATGTTTGATATAAATTGCAAATATACTTTTTATTTACTCCGCGCACCTATATGAATGATTTATATTGCTAAGTATACTTTACTCATGCAAGTAAGCTAAGTTAATCAACTAACAGTGGAATACTATTAAAGGCTTGGGTAATAGTAGCATTCGGCCCCCGAGTAGGACTGCGTGGAGGCAGCATCTCAGGCTGCAAGGTACGGGTAAGTGCACGTAGCGACGTGCGCACAATGTGAACTCATCAAACATCTCCAGGGTGTGGAAACCTAGTTCTCGCACCCTCCCATACTACTTCGGGTGATACCTCAATCCACATTCCACAGACTGTTGCTAAAAGGGCCTGTAGTACCGGGATTTGTTTAGCTAAATTACCTTTTAACCTGGGTCAGGCCCCAACAAGCCAACACACTTCTAAGAGTTATAGTCTTGGAATCTGTGTGTGATATTATCGATTTGAAAATGTATGCACATGGGAAAGTTGGGTACCTGCATGCAATCTTGTGTAACCTTGACTTTTGGACATTGATATACACTTGTCGGTATTCAAAATATGATTTGAAGCTTCTTATTGAGAATGCCTCATTCACTTTGTGCCATGTGATGTTTGATTTTTTTTCTATAAATAGTTGAGTATCTGAGAAAAATGGCAAGTTCATTGGAGTACTCTCAACAGCCTCCCTGATGTTTCTCTCTGTAGTGTCCTTTGAGGCAGATCTCTTGAGGGCCATTATAAGAGTGACTAAAAAAGAGAAGTTCTCAACAACTACAAAACCTATTGGAGGAATATGCACTCATGGAAAACATGAATTAGCTTCAGCAAAATGACTCACAAAGTGCGATCAATACAGCAAACACAAGATTGAAGGGGAAACATTGTTGTTGGTTTGAGGGAGCTTGGACCTGTAGAAAATCTGTATGTAGGTTAACCTGATAATGCAATAAGCAGAATACTATAACCTACTTCTACTATCAATTTGCGGAAGCTTAAAGATCGAGATGAACAATATAACTAAAAGAAGAAGAATCAATAAACAATACACATGAAAATACTTTGGGGAAAGCCTCAGCTAAAAACCCCACTATCTGTGTTATCATACAAAGTGGAAATACATGGGAATTATACAAAGCCTTAGCTCTCACAGCTAGCCAACTCTCAGTACAATCCTCACAGATGCTCACAGGCAATCTTGGCTTCTCTCCAGCCTTCCTCTCTGCCCTCCAAGCTCCTATTTCCTTGTGTTTTTCCTCTGGGATGATTCTCCTTCAACCAAGTGGAACACTCTACTCTCACACACTTTTAGAACTCCTCAATCCTCAAGGAATGATCCTTGACTGCATGTATTATTTTTATTTATAAGAAAACACATGCAACTGATAGTACATTGTCATTGTCTTTAATCTCAACTGGGTCTTTCTGAAAATAGACATGCATGAGTTTCTGATGAGGGAATCTTCAGTTAACTGGAGTACACTAGTTGAGTGCATGCATGCATCAACTAACTATTAACTCACCATTAGTTCCTCAAACAGTTTGGAACTAATTTAACTGGACTTAACTCAGTAAACTAAGTTAACTAATTACAACTCAAATATAACTCAATCTTAGCTCCTTAAATTTAAGGGATAACTCTTGCATGACTTCAAAAAGACTTCTAACTTGAATTTCTCCAACAAATTAAGTCAAAATAACTTAATTAATTATTTCCAAGTAGCTATTAAGAATAAATTTGATTTTAATTCACAATTTAATTCAAGGACAAATTAAATTGGAATATTCTTGTTGCCACATTTCAACACTCCCTCTCAACAAGAAAGGGATTATCTGCCACCCCGATCCTGTCTCTATGGAACTCAAATTTACACTTTGACAATGCCTTTGTCAAAATGTCAGCATCTTGCTCCTCTGTCGAAATATACTATAGCAACATGATCCTCCCATCATCAACAGCTTGCTTTACCTTGTAAAGCTAATGGGAACTCACAATTGACTTATCTCTGGTCTTGGAACCACGTCCCAAAAACTGTTACGAACTATGGAGGCATACTCCTCCACCATAGCATCAACCCAAATTGGCTATTGCACTACTTCCTCAAAGGAAGACGGCTCAGTCTTAACAGATTCCCCAACAAGGGCCATGTATCCAGTGTACCTCTCAGGTGACCTCCTCTGTCTGCACTGAGAAGATGGTGCTCCCACATTCTCTCTCACATCCTGCAACAATCTGTCAACTTCTCTTGTGCACTTTCATCCATCTCTGGAAGACTCTACTTAAGTGGGTGTCTCCACTCCTGTAACCTCTCCATGCAGCTGCTCTGCATCAATCTAAGGCTCCTCCTCCTTAGGAAGCAACAGTTCCTCCACAGCCTATAGTTGGAGCTCCCTCTCAAGGAAAACTCACATGGCCTTCTACTCATTAAACTTGAGATCTCTGTGAACCACTGTCCTCCGACTGGTAGGCAAGTATACTCGATAGTTGTGAGGTGTATCAGTGTACCCCACAAGTATCCCCAACTTTATTGTCGGCTCAAGCTTCTTCCATGCATCCTTTGTCCCACGGAAATATACCGATGAGCCAAAGACCCTAAACTGACCCACATATGGTCTCTTACCAAAGAAAGCTTCCTCTGGTGTCTTCATCCCAAGTATGTAACGCGGGCTTCTATTCTGCAAATAGACTACTGTGTTGCATGCCTCAGCCCATAAGTGAAGTGGTAGGCCTTGGTCATGCAGCATCGTCCGTGCTTCCCCTACAATCGTTATGTTCTTCCTATCAGCCACCCCATTCTACTGTGGGTTATGAGGTGTTGTCAACTCCTGTTTATTTCCTTCCGCTACATAGAAGTCCTTAAACTCTTGAGAGACATATTCTCCACCATTGTCACTTCTCAAGGCCTTGATCTTCTTCCCTGACTCTTTCTCAACCAAAGCTTTGAACTCACAAAACTTTGTGAAGGTTTGGTCCTTCTTCTGCATGAAATAAATCCAGAATTTACGAGAATAATCATTAATGAAAATCGCATAATACCTTTGCTTCACTGTGGATGCCGTCGATAATGGTCCACACACATCAGTATGAACTATCTCTAAGATAGCCTCTACTCGACTGTCTCGATCATGAAAGGAAGACTTGGTGTACTTTCCCAAGGTACAACCTTTACATGTGTCAACTTTCTCAAGTTTACCTTTGGGAAGTCCTGTAGATATCTGTTGAATTATCTTCAAAGCCCCATGATGAAAATGGCCCAAATGCCTATGCCACAACTCACCAATGTCTTGTATTTGCACCAATTCTACTTTCATACTCAATGTTGCATAATAATCTACCTCTAGTTTATAGAGATTCTTCACCTGAATCCCTATCCTCTTGGTCTAGCCATTGGCTATGTGTCTTAGGAACACCTTTCCTTTACTGAAGACAACATCATAGCCTTTTTCCTCCAACATCGCGACCGATACCAAGTTCTTCTTCAGTCTGGGCACATACATCACATCTGTCAAGGTGAGAGGAGCTTCATGCTCCCTCTAAAAAGCAACCGTGCCCACTCTTGAAACAATATACCTTCTGTCGTCACCCATCTCTATGCACATCTTGAGGTGTTTCTCCTCCATGGCATCGAATAAACTTTTATCAATGGTCATGTGGAATGAGGTTCCACTGTCAAGATACCAGACATAACCCATCATTAATGACACCATGCATGCGATGAGGGTAAAGTCCATTTCGAACTGAGAGGCTAATGCCTCACCTTCTGATCCTTCCGAGGATCCCTTCTTGGACTTCTTCAATGGGAATTTAGTCACATAATGTCCCATCTCATGACAATTAAAGCATCTCACTTTAGACATGTCACCCTTCTTCCCTCCATGAGAAGAATTAAATTTTGAATGGGAAGCCTTCCCCTTCCTTTCCTTACCTTACTTGCTAAGGCCAGATTTTCTTCATCATCATTCTTGGATGAAGAACCATCTCATGTGCTCCTCCTGATCTCCTCCTGCATCATATCCGACCATAGTCGTTCCCAATCTAGTAGTTTCTCCCTTCCATTCATAGAGTCCTAGTATCTATTCCAACTCTTTGGAAGGCCAAGCAAAGCGAGGCTCACCGTATCATCATCGGCAGTAGTTATTCCCACATTGCCAAGCTCATCTCTGCAGGTGGTGAGCTTGTTCAAGTATGTGGAAATAGTATCACCCTTATCCATCTTGATTATTCAAAGCTTATCCTTGAGTGCCAATTTCATCTAGTCGCTACTATTCTGGTAGAGGTCCTTCAATGTCTTCCACATTGAAAATGGATTATCCTTCCGATGGAGACTCAAGACAATATGGTCTAGAACTCCCTCAAGGATGATACGTCTCGCCTTCACCACACACTTCTTCCACTCAGACAACTCTTGTGCATTAGTTGTAGCTAGCTTTTGAATTTTTTGATCAATGAATTCCTTCAAGCCATTGTCTTCTAATACAACCTCCATTATATCTTTCCATGCTATTTAATTTGAGCTACCTTCCAAGGCATACTTGAGTCTCAAGCCATAGAATGCCATTAGCCAACCTTGAAGTATGATATGAATTCGATTTGCACCTACAACCCCGAACTTCAAACTTCAAATTATCTTCTCAGTATACTGTTCACAGCTCCATTATCATGTAGAAAATTTCTATAAATCCAGCTCTGATACCATGTAGAAAATCTGTATGTAGGTTAACCTGATAATGCAATATAAATCAAAGCAGAATACTATAACCTACTTCTACTGTCAATTTGCAGAAGCTTAAAGCTTGAGCTAAACAATTTAACCAGAAGAAGAAGAATCAATACACAATACACATGAAAATACTTTGGGGAAAGCCTCAGCTAAAAACCCCACTATCTGTATTATCATACAAGGTGGAAATACATAGGAATTATACAAAGCCTTAGTTCTCACAGCTAGCCATCTCTCAGTACAATCCTCACATATGCTCACAGGCAGTCTTGGATTCTCTCCAGCCTTCCTTTCTACCCACCAAGCTCCTATTTCCTTGCATTATTCCTTTGGGATGATTCTCCTTCAACCAAGTGGAACACTCTAATCTCACACACTATCAGAACTGCACAATCCTTAAGGAATGATCCTTGACTGAATGCATGAGTTTTCTTTATAAGAAAACGCATGCAACTGATATTACACTGTCCTTGTATTTAATCTCAACTGGGTCTTTCTCAGAATAGACATGCATGAGTTTCTGATGAGGGAATATTCAATTAACTGGAGTACACTAGTTGAGTGCATGCATGCATCAACTGACTGTTAACTCACCATTAGTTCCTCAAACAGTTTGGAACTAATTTAACTAGACTTAACTCAGTAAACTGAGTTAACTAATTACAACTCAAATATAACTCAATATTATCTCCTTAATTTAAGGAATAACCCTTGCATGACTTTAGAAAGACTTCTAACTTGAATTTCTCCAACTAATTAAGTCAAAATAACTTAATTCATTATTTCCAAGTAGTTATTAAGACTAAATTCGATTTTAATTCACAATTTAATTCAAGGACAAATTAAATTGGAATATTCTTTTTGCCACATTTCATCAAGACCCAGGTTTAGAGTTAGTTCCACTAACCAAAAAAACCCTATACTATAGGCCCTTTCAGCAACAAACCACGTAATACAGGCTACAATCTCATCTGAGGCAGTGTTGGGGGATGCTAGAACCAGGCTTCCACATCCAAAGGACTATGTGATGTGTCTCTGTCAAACTTAGGTCTTTTCTTGACCTTCGCAAACCCTAATCCTTAAAACCCAGAAATTGAAGCAATTAATATTTAGAAGATTTATTCCCTTCGTCGATTATGCTAAACATTCACATTATATAAATACACAGATCCAGGTCTTCACAAATCTATTAAGTACTTTTCATTATTAATTGCATTCAACACATCAAAGTTAAAGTAAATTCAGATATAAATAGTGATACACAGATACACAAATGATTCTTCAAAACAAGCCTTTATTATGTTTTAGATCTTCAATTACAGTTCTTTCCCACCCTACACACACAACTGCAGGTGCTCGTGCACTAAGTTGCGGACTTACCAAGGTCTCTGTGCACATAACTGCATGAGCCTTCCCCTTCACCCAAGTATAGAATATACAACACAGACCCAAACTCTGCACTTCTATGCTCTTTCTTACCTCCTATGACTCTTCTATGAGTCCTTTTTATATCCTTCTTCATTACAATACCATGGTCCGCGAACCATGGGCGGGTCACAAAATAGCTTGACTCTTAACAAACTAAGAGGATTTGGCCTTCTAAAATCCCCTTTGACTTCTATTGACCTACGCTACTCGCACTTCTCTCCTCGAAATGTGGAGACTTTATAATATTTAACAAAAATTTACAAAATTTACCCCGGAGGACCCCATCCCAACAATGTAACAGCCCGAAGTAAACATGTAATTAATCAAGTAATTGATATTCAACATGCAATTCAACTAATTAACTTCAAGTTCAAAACTATGATTAGAACACTTACCTGTGATTTCGGTTGAAGTCTGCTATCTGCAACAAGGTTTTGGGGACGACTCTCCACCCAACCGTAGGCTCAATTGTGCAACGTCTTGCTACGACTGGCCGCCCCCGAGCCCTCAATCAACGTTCTACTGCCAGTGACTCCTAGGTCTTAATATACCATTCTCCCAAGAGAATGAAAGACAGAATCTCGAAAAGATGGAATGCCGGAATGCCTCTCATCTTCCTCACCATCTATTAAATAGAACAAAACATTGGAAGGGGAACCACATGCACACACTCCATGTGTCTGCATGCAACTTTTTTTCTTGTTTTATTTCTTTACTTTTCTTTTGATTTTTAGCTTTCTTGTTTTATTTCCTTCTTTTTGATAGTTTTCTTGTTTTATTTTTATTTATTCTTATTTAGAGCTTTAATATGGTTATTACTATTTATTTCTTTTTATATAATTTTTAATATATATTATTTATTATTTAACATTTATGATTTATTATTTTTATTATTTATTATTAAGTGATTTATTTATTATTATTCATTATTTTTATTGTTAATTATTATTTTTGTATTATTTTTATTATTTATTATTATTTATTATTTTTATTATTTATTATTTATTATTTATTATTAAGGGGAGGGATATTACAAACAAGCCCCCAACATAAAGTCGTGACTCGTCCTGAGTCATTCTATTGGTGTTGCCTCGATATTTGCTTGAAGACCTATGAATTAGATCTTGAAGGCTTGAATATTTTTTGTTTCATGCATGGCGGCCTATCGAATCTCTTTGACCAGTTTCACCGTGGTTGGACCTTCAATTGCAAGGCCCATGTTTCTCTGTGTCTGTTGCAAGGCCTTTAACTTGCTCTAGACTGTCTATGAAAGTTGGCTTGCCTCATCAGCCCATGGTTGTGTCCTTGAGGAGATAATGGAGCCTTTTGATGCATCTCATCAATTTGGTTCTAGATGAACTTTACTTCTTAAAGTCTGGTGAACCTTTTCACAGGTGCTAAGGTCCAATTGTCACTCTTATCTCATCAAACTGTAGCTGCTTTTCACATATGTTTGCTTCGATCTTGTATAAGTACGGATCCTCCTGTAGTGAGGTCTACATCAACATTGTCTTCTCAAACAATTGGATGCATTCCTTGACTGCAGCTTCCAGAGTAGTTATATATTCTTTAATTGCAGCCTTGCACTGCTCTTTGACTTTCGAAAGAGTGGTTAGTTGTAGCTTAAGTTGAAGCTCAGATATCTGTAGCTGCAGCTCAAAGCAGACCTTTCCAATTTCCTCCTTGGAATCCTTCACCACAGTAGCTAACTTCTTAATTTACTCTGCTGAGGCTGCTCCTACTAGAATTTAGAGCTTAGGGAACTCGATGCATACTTGGGTAAGGGTGGTCTCTAGCTGTTGATTTTATTGTATCGCCTCATCGTGAGCTTGCAAGGCTTGCACTTTCTCTTAAAAAATTTGTTGATTGTTATTTTTTACCTCATCGATAATCAATAGTGCTCGCTTCTCCCAGAAGAGGAGATCATTTGAAACTCCTTGGAGCATCTCATGTAAGGTCTAGATCGGTATTGATGCAAGGTTGATACTCAGGTTCTTCTAGAACTGTGCGCACTACTGGTCTTTGGTTGTCTCAAACTAGAGAGAGCCCCCTGGTAGTGGTACTGGGTGAATACCAGATGTGATTTCAATTGCACTAACTCCCAGCACGCTCACTTGATCCCTGCTTTCTTGTCCCACGCTCACCTAGAGAATCCCTATCTAGACTTCCAATTCCTTCAGGCCCTGTTGTACTTTGTCCAATACCTAGTGGTACTGGTCCTTGATGTGTCCCCATATAGTTTCAGTGGTGGAGCAGACAACATCACCTATCTCATTAAGGTCCCCCTCCGTGAGGACTAATGGTGTCACACTCGCAAACTTATTAGACTTCTGCTTCTTGCAAGGTCCCATGGAACTTCACTTCTACCTCTTCCTGACCCTGAAGGGGGACTCCAAGTCTACACCCCCTTCCTCTTCACCTTCAGTCTTGACCTCAACATCGGTGCACTCCATTTCAGGTTCTTCAAGGTCAATAGTGACCTGTGATGTTGCTACATCTTTCTCCTTTGGCGCTTCCTTCTCTTTTACAGAGTTCTTTTCCTGTTGCGTGGTCATTTATTTCTATGTTGTCTTCTCTTTCTATGCTGCTTTTTCTTTCTGCGCTACCTTTTCTTTTGTAGAAGCCTTCTGCACTTCTTTCTTTTTGTTTTTCTTGGCCACTATTGTAGCTGTTGTTTTTCCTATTTCACCTTCTGTAGCCTTACTTGTTCCTGTGCCTTCATTAGATGGGATGAGCCATTCGCTCATCCATTTTTTGATGACCCCCATAATGTCATCCTCCGCAACCAAATATGGAAACTTATGCCATATTCCTACGGCATCCTTCTTTGCGTGTATGGACAGATTATGAAAATATGCCTTGAAATCTACAATATTAATATACTGTGCATGTAAACTTGGTGAAAATCGTGGTTGTTGGTTGATCACCATCCACAACTCTGTCTCGAACAAGACATAGAATATCTTTGTTTCCATGATGCAGTCAATATCCTTCGTCTCCCAAAGTGAAGCTAATTTCATAGCTTCACATAAGTGTGGATCGTATGTTGGAGACTGGCTCTCCTCAAGCATTCTCCATGGCACCAACGCGATCAACAGAAGTAAACATGTGTAGTGGAATGCCTTGCCATCCTCTTGGGCTTCGCAGCAATCCTCCACTTAGCCCAATTGTATTGGACCCCTTTACTGCATTGTGCAGCCAAAGATACTACTCGTGCCAACACTTCATCGGCACAACACTTCCGCATTATTTTTCTAGCCAAATTTTGTGCAACAAACTGCCCATCTCCATCTAATATGTAGCTAATGGCATTGTCGCGCAACTTCTTCACCAACCCAAAGTCACTGTTCATCTTAATTGCAAGCTTCTTATCTTGTGACTTCCCCACAAAATCATCTACAGGGTTCACACCCTGATAAGGTAATAAGGTAATTCGGTGGACCAACATGTCATCAATTGGAATGGGCTCTCTGAGCCAAAGGCAGCCATCATAAACCAGCACCAGCAATTGACAAACACAGATAGTATTAATGATGTTTTCGCTAAAGTGTGGCACCCACAACAGGTTAAGCAATATCGCACACTCAATTTCAACTACTCACTTCATTGGCTCAAGCCTTATGACACCCAAGTCCTCGTAGTAGACTGATTTCAAATATTTGTTGGGTTCCAACTATGGGAACCTCACATGATCACCCAAGTCCTAGTCCTCCATATTCAAAAATGGTACCTAGGCCAACAAATTTCCCTCCACAAGTACGACCTTTGGAAAAAATTATTTAAATACCTTGTATTTCATCGAGTCTAGGTCCTTATTCACTTTGGTTATGGATTTCCTATGGGTAACATAAGGTGTAGCCAAGTAATTGGCACTGCTTCAATATCTTCCACCCCCATATTCAATTCTTCCATTGGCTGCATGCTTTTATCCATCTGACCCTTCTGTTTAACCTCTGTTGGATTTTTGTGTGGCTATTACTGCACCGGCGCTTGCTATGGTTTCTTTTGCTTCTTCTCTCCTACCACAGAGGCAGTGAGTTTAGGCCTTGGCGACCTAGGTGCTGTGGTAGGGACTACTGCTGTTGCAGTCATTCTCTCCCAAAATATTTCCTTCTACCACTTGGGTAAATCCTCCTCAAACCCAAATCCTTACTACGAAAACTTCTTTTGTATCTCTTTCCAATCCCATCCAAACATGCAGCAATCATTTTGGCGCAAACTAAGGTGCAAAAGCTCAAGGTAATTTCTCTAAAAGAAAATTCTTCAAATGTGGATCAGGATGTTGTATTTATAGCCCATTTTGAATTCAAATCCATTTTTTCCCTCTAGATATCCTTCATTAATGCTCTTTTGGTGGCAGATTTCCAAATATATGCTCCTTAAATGCTCCCCCCCCCCTCCCACCTCCCTTTAATGGAAAAATAACCATCCAATCATCTACATTGTTGTCAATGACTACTTTTTGGCCAGTCTATGTGGGACCCACCATTCTAGCATAGCTCCTTCATCACAACTCCCCTCTATGACTTTCTTCTAATCATCGTGCAACCCATTCGCTTCACCAAATTGTCTTTCTTATAGTGTAGTTTATAAATCCACACTTCCTTGCAACTTTCTGAAGTACTAAGAATGTCCTGGATCCATACAGTCATTGCGCAAGGGTGGGATCACCCGTGTACAACTTCAACTAGATCCCTTTGATTCTTCCTGGAAATATATCCTCGTTCATCTTCACGAGTTGAACTACACCTCCACCAGTAATCTCCTTAACGATGTATGGTGCCAGCCAATGCATCTGAAACTTTCCTGGAACCTTCGTAAACTTGCTATCATACATCAATACTAAATATCCATTTTTAAAGGTGCATTGCTTAATGTGGTGATCATGCCATGCCTTTTCTCAAGCCTTCTGCACCTACTAATGAAAACCTGCCAAAAAGTAATCTTCTTCTAACTCAAGTATCTGCGCGAGGTGTTCTTCCATGATATCCCAATCAACCATCTCTGTGACTGTAGCAATCCAAAAAATGGGAACAATTTAATCCATTGGAATCACTACCTCTTGTCCATAAACCAACCTAAATGGTGTTTGTCTAGTTAGCTTCTTACAGGTAGTTCTATATTTCCAAAGAATAGTTGGTATGCTCACCTCCCAATCATTCTTATTTGCATTATAGTTATTTTTCAAAGCAATCTCCATGATCTTATTAAAGGCTTCAACCATGCCATTCACTTGAGGATGATACGGCGAGCTTTTCTAATGATACATCTAAAATTCTTCAAGCAAAGAAGTAATTGTTTCATTCAAGAAATGTGAACCCCTGTCACTCATAAAAATCTTAGGACAACTAGACCTAGACAAAATGTATTCAAATATAAACTGCACAATTGTAGTCACACTGCAATCCTTCGTGGGTTGCGCTTTATCCCATATTGTCATGTATTCTTTTGCCGTGACGATGTATTGTGCTCTTGTCTTCTTTCCTCGTGGTTGAATAAGTCCTACAAAATCTATTTCCCATTTATTGAATGCTTGTAACAAAACTTGTGGGTTCAAAGGAAATTAATCCCTCCAAGATTGCTTCCCAGTCCTCTAACGGACATCACATGCTCTACAATATTCCTTATAATCCTTATGCATAGTAGGCCACCATAGCCCAGCATGTAGGATCTTCTGCACAGTCGCTCTACCGGCATAATGTCCTCCAACAACTCCTCCATGTGCTTCAGTGAGGATACTTTATCATTCATAATCTGGTACATACCTACACAGAACTTCATCCAATCCCATTTTATACAAGTTCCTTGCAATGCCAAAAAAATCGTAGCCTTGACCACTAATTCTTTCTTCTGTTGTGTCGTATATCCTTCAGGAGATATACCTGTAGACAGGAATTGGATTATATCTATAAAATGTTCATCTGCAACATGCACAACAAAGAGTTGTGCATTAGGAAATCCTTTATCAAGACTTGTAGGTTCTTTTTCGTTCTCAATCCACAAAAGGTGATTCAGTCTACCATTTAATCTCCCTGGCTTCACAATTAATTCAAAGTCGTACTCCTAAAATAGAAGTAACAATGTACAAATTCCTCCCCCCCCAAAACAGCCTTGTTAACCAAGTACTTCAAAGAATAATGGTATGTGTACATTTTGAAGTGTGTACCCAACAAATAATGCCTGAACTTATGGAGCGCATATACCATCACCAATCCATCGCACTCTGTGGTTGAATAATTCTTCTTTTCCATAGACAAATTTCTTCTCACAAATGCAATTGGATGGTCGATATCTCCTACACTTGGTTGGGTTAAAATTGCTCCTAATGCTATGCAGGAAACATCTATGTGTACATGGAATTCTTTCTTCCAATTGGTGAACACTAGAATAGGTGTTGTAGCCATTTTTTCCTTCAACATGTCTAAGTCTTTATGGAAATCATCATCCTAGAAAAATGTCACATCCTTCTTCAATAATTTTTCCATGGGCGTAGTGATCTGTGCAAATGCCTTGATGAGATTCCTATAGTATCCTGTATGTCCCAATGTTGCACGTAGCTATTTTACATTCCATGGAGGCTCCAAATTGATAATCACTGCAATTTTGGTAGGGTCCACCATCAACCCTTACTTACAAACAACGTGGCCCAACTGTATCTCATATGGTACACAAAATATGCACTTCTCCAGATTAAGGGATTCTGATACTTCCTACAAGTATCCAGCATTAGGCGAAGACTCGCAACATGTTGTTTTACTAACTCAAACACCGTCTAATCATCAAAGTAAACCTCCAAAAACTTATAAATAAATTCTTTAAAGTCTGCGACTACCACCCTAGAAAAGATCGTAGGGGAATTCTTAGGTCCAAAGGAATAACTGTATACTGAAAAGAGCCCCATTCTGTGGTGAAGTTTGTCTTACTCTAATCTTCTGGTGCTATCTTGATTTGGTGATATCCTAAGAACCCATATTTAAAAGAGTAGGCTTCTTGTCCTCCAACTTTTTCCAAGACTTCATCTATGAACGACATAGGGAATGGATCATGTACACAAGCATCGTTCAACTTCCTTAGATCTACGAAAATTTGGATTTTTCCTGTTATCTTCTTCTCCTGAACTACCACAGGACTAACCCAGTCTGATTCTTCTAAGGTTTGATAATTCCTGCTGCAAGCATCTTATCCAGTTCTTCGTGCACTTTTTCTTTATACTTCAGATTCAAATGGTATGGTCACTGCTTTACCAGCTTTTCATTTAGCTTCATATTGATCTTCATAACACCCATATCACCTATTATCCCCTTCAAATCAGAAAAGTTTGTTGGAAACAAATCTTGATATTCCCATAATAATTATGCATCCTCATCCCATTAATCATCTATATTTGTGAACTTCAGTTGTGCTTCTGACCCAATGTTCACTTGCTTAGTTTTCAATGGTTTTGAGATGTCATGAACTTCTACCATAGGCCTGGAAATTTCACCCTATCCCTCGAATTCAGGGATACTAATATTCCTGGGGTCTTCCTCACCTTCTTTTGTGGTAACATTGTTACACTCTAGAGCATGGTGCAGTTGCATACTCCAATCTGGTTTTACTCATGCAACAGGTTCTATAGCCATTCTAAATACTGCAGCCTTGATTTCCTATAGTGCTTCATCAATACATTTGAATCCATCCTCAAAACTAAATGTTAACATAAATCTTTCCTTCAGAACATCCCACTTTATGATTCTGTATCATAGATTTGTTTCTAAATACCGATTCATCATAATAGTATCCAAATTATGGTAGAATATATGTACCCATTCTGGTTTTGGTTCCTCTCCCCATGCTTTCATCCAACGATCCAGATGCTCACGTGGATCATCCTTCCCTATGTATTTTTCAGTAATGCGGGTATTGGCATATCCAGATTGTAGCTTCATCATCCTTCAATACTCCTTCCATTCTGCAAAATTGTTCTTATGTGTACCCCACCATTTCAGCGCGATGTCCAATGCCTAGAACCAATGCTCCTCTGGTACATCCCTTTCAAATTTATCAAGAAACATATTTACATCTTCTAATCCATCATAATATGGTAGATTGTGTACCTCGGTGGATATACACCGGAATGATTTAGTAAGCTTGTTTCATCATAGCGTTGACACTTCATGAAATCTATTCTGCGAATGCTTGAGCTCCTAATCTAAATCCAAGTTGCAGGCGTTGTCCTTTTCCCAAGTAATTCACCCATCCATCATAGGGTTGATCAAATCCTCATTCCACATAGTAAGCTTATAGATCTGGTCAATATCATCCTCCTCTAGTAATCCTGGAATGGTTCAGTATATCGTGCACCCTCTATTGGATCCAATGGAACAATGACCCTTAGTTCCTTCTTCTCAAACATCATGTTGTGCTTCTTCAGGTTGATAACAACATTCATATCAAATTCCCAATCAATTCCAAGCAGGATTAGGTAGGGATTATTGTCATCCACTATTTCAATTACTTCAAAATCAGTTATAGTGCATGCCCCTTCAATGTCTATAGTTACTCAATGTAAGTGCCCCATAGGAATAATATTCTGTTGGTTTTCCATTCGTAGTTAAATTGGGGACCACTGTCGCATCAGCTTTCGCATTCTTTCCCGTGTCTATTTATTCAAAACATTTGTATCAGATCCCAAATCTAGGATCACCTGGTCCATTTCAAATTCTCTGATTTTTGCAGTCAATCTCATCTCTTGACCGATCCTTTTCATACATTTGTCTACTTTATGCACTACGTACTATTCAGGAAGTGGCTTACCCTTTCTAGTGTATTTGTCTTTCTTGTAGTCCCTCCACTAATTTTTGGTCCCTTAGGAGCTTCATACAAGTCTGTAAGAAGGATTTCAACACTAAAGGATCTTTTTCCTGCATGGCAATGATTGCTTCAGTTTTCTCCATTCATGCACTCTGAGCCTTTGATGTGGAAGATCCTGAATCTGAAAATCTCTTTTTCGCCTCCATAAAAGTTTCCTTTGCCTTATGCAAGTCAAATCCAGCATCTTTTTCAGTAGCCTTGCACACCCATATATTTTATTCTGGTTGTTTTCCTTCGGTTTTATCTTCCCCAGTAGCCATACTGCTTCATGTAAATATATTAACATTGGGCCCATCTTCATGTGGTTCTAATCTCATCATTTGGATTTTCTGAGCGGGTTGTTGGTTCTTCTTCTCTTTCATCTTTGCAATGAGCACGAGACAATCTTCTATAACGTGGTCAAATTGTCGGCAATATTGACAAGAGGGGTGTGTTGGGTTCTGACAATCTCACACAAAGTGGCCTGGTTCCCCATAATTGTAACAAATAATTTGTTCTTGACCTCTTCCATCTCCTTCCCCTCGTCCCTGGAATCCTTTGCATGCTGCAGTGGTTCCTTGATCCTACTGAGGACGTGTCTCATCCTATACTCTATATGTCAGAGTTTTGTCCATCATTAACTCATAGCTTTGACAATTGCGCTCATCATGGCCTACAGACTTACAAAAATTGCAAAACAGTTGTTAGGGAGTCTATACAAACTTCTGTAACAAATGGAAATTGTTTGTCGAATGTTTTTCCTGTTATTTGGCAGATAGCACACCATGGCACCACACCAGTGCTCGACCCAACGATATTCTCTAGCTTCATGGGTATAGGACCTCCCCCAATTATATAGTTCTGATACACCGAGCAATGATCCCTGTCATGACCATCGCCTTTGCACTTTAAGCACCATACTTCTGCATGAGTCTCATTTTGGACCTCTTCCCCTTTTTGAGATCCTGCAACTCCATATGCAGGCTAGACAACTGCAACTGAATCTGCTACACTCCTAGATTCGTATCCTAAATAGGTGAAACCTCAAACTTCATAGCAATTTCTAGTGCTTCAGCCTGCGATCCAACCTTCTGCTACAAAAATGGTAATCTCAAATGAGGTAATAGCAAAGAAATATACTAATCCTTATGTTTCTCATCCAAGATCTGTAGATTATCCTATTGTACCATACATTTCAACCTTTGATCAAAATCGCATGTAGCTTCATTCACCTTCTACTTAATTTCTTTTACCTCAGTCACAGAGTGGGATTGAGAATTAGGCTTTCTGAATTCATTCTTCAGCGCATATTTTGTGTCTTTCAATGATGCAGCTGGATGATTCGTATTGTACTTAATATACCAACTCAATGCTTTGTCTTGTAATGTTGTGCCTAGTTGTGTTTTCTTCAAATCATCATCTGTTATTTGTTGTGATTTCCACACAGCATCTTCTACAAACTAGAATTGATTAGGGTCTTTTGTCCCCATACCCTTCAATATAGGCATCTTCATAGTGTTCTCCATACTGAATAACGGAGGTGGAGGTGGAGGTGGAGGTGGAGGTGTAGGTTTGTGAGGTGGAGTGGATGGTTGTGGTATTCCCACAATACCCTGATCTATCACCTGCGGCACACCTTGGGGCATATTCAGACTATTACTTTCTTCATCACTATCATATGCTCCCAATAAAGGACTATACTGAGCACTTGAATATAGATCTATTCTGAATGGTATCCCACTTCGTGTAGCTCCTCTTAAGTCTCATCTAAATATCAATTTAGTGGCATAACACGTTTCTTGCACAATAACATTTTAATCCAAGTTTTCAGAGACTTCAGATACTTACCTCTTGGTCCTTTGAAAAATCGGCATTCAGCTTCACTATAACTAACAGACGTGTCAATCATGAACTCAATAATAAATACAGCCAAAATATTATCGATCCAATAACTGATAGCCTTCACGACCTTGTTTTTTGATCCTTCCAAGTGCTTCACTAACTCTGGAGTCCACAAAATAGGGTTATCCAACTTCCAGGTAGGTTGACCATCCGCCAATTTAGCCAACCATTCATATAATTCACACGAAAAAGAGCAGAAGAAAACTTCATGTTCCTCTATATACAAGTATCTCTACAACCACTCTTCTTTCAACAGGCGCGGATTCCTATTTTCTTGAGCTACAAACTCATGCAGCTTTCGATCTATCCACTTTTCAATCTCCTTCTTAGTCGGTATCCACTTATGCCACATCACACATTCCTTAGATAGATCCCAGTCCTGGCAATAGAACCATTTTTTGGCTTGAGGGGGCTTGGACCCAAGTTCAGAGTTAGTTGTGCTAACCAACAAAACCCTACACTACTAGACCTTTCAAAAACAACCCGCATAGAACAAGTTGCAGTCTCACTTGAGGTAGTATTGGGGGATGATAGAACTAGGCTTCAGCATCCAAAAGACTATGTGATGTGTCTATGTCAAACTTAGGGATTTTCTCGACATTCATGAACCCTAATCCTTAAAACACATAAATTGCAGCAACTAAAAGTTAGCAGATTAATGTCCTTCATTGATTATGCTAAACATAATTCATAACATTATATAAATACACAGATCTAGGTCTTCGCAAATTTGTTAAGTACTTTTCATGATTAGTTTGATTCAACATATCAAAGTTAAATTAAATTCAGAGATAAACAATGATACACAGATATTTCTTCAAAACAACCCTTTTTTATGCTTTAGATCTTCAATTATAGTTCTTTTCCACCCTACGCACACAGTTGTAGGGTCCCACTCACTCAATTGCAGACTTACCAACGTCTTTGTGCACATAGTTGTAGGAGCCTTCCCCTTTGCCTAAGTACAAAATAGACAAAATAGACCCAAACTCTGCACTTCTATGCTCTTGCTTACCTCCTACGACTCTTCTATGACTCATTTTTATATCCTTCTTCATTACAATATCATGGTCCATGAACCATGGGTGGGTCACAAAACAACTTGACTCTTAACAAACTAATGGGCTTTGACCTTCTAAAAGCCCCTTTCACTCCTATCGACCTGTGCTACTGCGCTTCACTCCTCAAAATACAGAGAATTTACAATATCTAACAAAAAGCTACAAAATTCAACCCCAAGGGACCTCGTCCCAACAATTGTGTAATTATTGAGTTCGGTGAAGGGACTAGCTTCAATAACTATGCATTTTGTAGTCTCAATAGCGAGGGGAGAAGCTTGAGGCTTGAGACTGTGTAATACATCGTCTCATCCTAGGTAGACTGAGGGAGAGACTTCACACTGCAAAATATCAGTAGCCAAGGTTGAGACTTGAGCCTTGGAACTGGGAAATACGTAATTGGGAAAGTCAAGGAATGCACATTACACAGTATTAGAGACCAATCATGAGGCTTGAGCCTTGGACTTCCGGAATTGTCAATTAACCAAGGAAACTGCTGCTCAAGTGAAGGGAAAATATGCCCAGAAAGAGGATGGGAAAGTGGCAGATCTGAGTGATAATGAAAGTTAGAGTGTAGATCTAACTAAGGAAATATAAATCAATGAAGATCAAGTGCATAAGATCAACATGAAAAAGGAAAAATAAACATGCATATGGAGTCGCTAAAACGGCAACCACTAATGGGAAAAAACAAGAAATTTGATGCGACACTTAAAAAAGGAGAATGACGGACTAAAAAACACTTTTAAAAGCTGATATAAGTTAAAATTCCAACAACCGTGAAAATAAACAAGAAAAATGACACTCATAGAAGAAAAATGACAAAAAACGACATAAAAAGTGATAAAAGACTACAAAAGCAAAACTCACCTCGAAAAGTGTCACAAACTCCACTGAAGGCTCCTTGATCTCCTTGGGAAGGCTAGAGATCCAAGATCTAATGTACAAATGATATTTTAGGGGCATCCATTGTATATATCTAGGTTGGTTAGGGTTTATGATGTGCATGCCTAAAATCAAGGAAAAAGCGACACTTGGCAAAAGTCCAAAAATAGAAACCTATGTCATCCTTCAGGAAACTAATCATCCACTCCCTATTTTCTAAGGATTGATTTTTTCTTTTTTCTTTTTGCTTTTTTATGAAACCATCCATTCACACTTCCAAGAAAGATTACGCAATTCCACTAGAGACTGGGAAACTCCTTGATTAAGTGAATTGTGCAGTTTCTAAGCTGAAAGGAAGCTTTACACAATTTCTGAACTCAAGGTCGGTTGTCTCCAAGAATTGCACAGTTTCTGAGCTCAAGGCTGGCTTGCATGTCTATATTGTGAAATTCAGATCCTCAAGGTTGGCCTACCTTCCAAGATTGTGCAGCTTCTGGTGGGAAGACTGGGAATGCTGCAAAGTCAAGTCAAGAGATAGCTTGTGTCTGAAAGGTATCAAAATGGGATCAAAACAACACATCACAAGCACAAAATGAAAAGATAAGTCTTTAACATAACATGAATACTTGATGACAACGAATGATAAGCTCTTGTAGATGAAGGGGAGGCTCCAAAATGAAAGCATGGGCAAAATTTTGGAGGGTGGTTGTAGCGGCTACAACAACTTCCTTGCCACAAATCAAACCTTCACACTCAACCCTAATGCATGAATGGATGATGATTCCTTAAGCTCAAAGAAGTAGCATGAGGGCACTGGTAATATCCAAAAACCAACCTAGACTCTATGGGAGGTAGTGAATTTATAGGGTAAATGGGGTAGTTTAGGATTTACCAATCTAGGACTTAGATCCAGATATGAAGGAGGATAACCTCTAGAGATAAGAGATAAGACCTATAGAGTAGGAATTTGAGATCTCAATCAATAGTTAATGGGTAAAACCACCTTATAAGCTTATGGAAGGAGAAGTTTCATAAATATTTTTTATTTTTCCCAAAAGTATAGAACCGACGCACTTGCAAAGGAGATCAATCTACGTTATTCAGTGCAGGTGCTCAGTTTTGCAACTTGCAACCATCGCAGGTGGATAGGTATGCAGGGTCTGTTAGGGCTAAAAACATATTTTCTGAGTTGATTGAATCAAAAACTCAGAATTTTTAGAGAGGTGATGCTTTGGACTTTACAACTGGATAATGACAAATTGTTAAGGATGTTGATTGATCTAGTTTCTAGACCATTTGATTAGATGCGACAGAATGAATTGTAATATATTTCCCCCTAAAGTAAAAAGTTAAAAGAAGTGGCTAAGGACTAAAGTGATTTACCTTGTCAGAAGTATTGATCAAGAAAAAATTGGTTGATATCATCATATGTTACAATATATATTATCATCATCATATCATTGTTGAGAGAGACATACACATACTTAGCATATAAGCCAATATCACATATACAATGATTAAGAAGTATCGTCCATTGATGATAGAGAGTGGACCCATGCTTAGATGACTGTCTGAATGATCATAGCCATCATAATTTTTAATCTTGTATGAATCTTGAAATCACATCACAAATTGATGGAACTATATTTTGGGTCTTCTACCTCATCACTCGATAGTACAAGTCTAGCCATGTGAATAAACGAAATACAGTCGAACATGGTAGACACCATCTGATTACCAACCAAAGATGTAAGCCATTAATAAATGTGAGAGAAACCACTGATAATGAAAATGGCTCTCAAGGCACTATAATACAACCTATGAGGTGTGAATGAATGAGTTCAAGTTGAACACCACACAAAATCTTTTGGTCAAAGGCCAATGAAGAGAACATGTTTCCAAAAGTGATGAAACTTTCCATTGAGGTATGCAAGTTGCAAGGCAATAAAATGAGTTTCTAAGTAAACTTCCTATATAATGAGTTGATATCGATAATAAGCAACTCATCGCGAGAGGGCCTTGATGTATCCCTCATCAACGACATGAAAAGGGTATCAAAATTTGACACAAAATGATGTTGATGTAGAGTTGGTTCAAGAACGGTAACCATGAAATAAGTCTTAAGAGTATTGTTGTAGATGTGAACTAAAGGAATTCTCTTGAACATATCGGTGATACTTTATGGAGTTGGCAACATTTACCCAAAACCAATTACAAAGGCTTTTGATATGGTGTGACTAACCAAAGAGTATGGTGTGACTAACCAAAGAGGCAAGTGAATTTCCCAACCCAGGAGTCATAGAGATGAAGTGAAAGAGTGTCATGTTCAAGAGCAACTCGCTGCCATTAATAGGTTAAATGCCCTATTTTCCCAATTTCCCAACGATTTGTGGCTAGTACCTCTTATTTTTGACAATCTTGAGGACGATAACATATGATTGATCTATAAGTTCATCATTCAGATGAATCCTTATGAGTATATTTAACGAACCTTAAGAAGGAGTGGTTCAGCCTTGCCATGCTTTAATGAGTTCATTGTTGTTTAATAGTTTTACAAGTCCAACAAAGGCTGCGTAACTCGACTCCTTTTTCATTTTTAGAGAGTTTGAAAAAGAGGTGAAAAAGAAAATTCCAAAGGTTCATTTCGTAAATTTAGTCTCTTGAGTCTGGAAAGGCATAACATGATACTCAGGAAAACCTTTTATTCATGTTTAATTGAAGTATTCTTTTTTTGTAAATATTCTATCCTAGTCTAGAAAAGGGTTGTTGGGCCTTAGTTTTGGTCTTATTTTTGCTCTAAGAAACTTACTAATCCATCTATTTGCCATCCATTTTCCCTTCATTCATCCCATTTTGATGTATATTTGATATCCATTTAGGTATTTAATTTTAATTTTTCAATTTCTAAAGTTTTTATGAAAGTTTGGTTTTTAGTGCAAAATTGGTAGATTCAGAAATTCCCGTAATAGCTCTATGGTTGATATGGTTTCAGGACACTTGGCCACAAATTGAATGCATGGATGGACATCTTGGGAACTAGGACTAAGCCACCAATGCTTAGTTCGAACAGAACAAGCTTTATTAGGCCCATTTGGTGCTAGTCAATCATGACTAGTCATTCAGAAATCCCATAGAAATAGGGCAGTTTTGAGATTCTATAGGATTGGTCATATTTCTTGGGATGGGAGTAATGAATTCAACTTAGATAGGTGGATGAGAGTAGATGGGTTTGTTTGAGTGACTATAGATCAGTTTGTCTCATGAGACTTCTTATTTAAGAGCCAAAACTTTGATGGCTTATGTATTGACTTATTATACTTTTATGCTGTGACACCTTTGGATTGAAGAGTTAATTTGAAGACTTGTGTTATTATTATTTTGCTGTTCAATGCTATGGATGTGTGACTGAATTTAATCTTCTGATATCACCTCTCAAGTGTGCAAGGCAAGGGTGGAGGGCCCCCATTCCAAGCTAAGTACACTTCCTTGTTAGCTAGTTTTATTTCTTGTAATCTGGTTATTGTAGAACTGGTTTTTCAAAGCTTTATTTCAGATTGCTTTATGGTTCATGCATGGTGATTGATTTCATTAGTTCTTATCTTATTCATCACTTTATCAAGTTGGAAAAACAAGTGTTCAAGTTGAGCATCCCTTCTACTAAAATGATCAATTTAAACTAGTTTCCTTTGTTTGCATGCAAGTAGTTTCTTATTGAGATCTTAATATTGAGATGAATGAATTATGATGAAATACCTTATGTGTCTCTTAAGTTAAGAGCTTCTTTCATTAATAATTTATCCATATTCAGTTCTTGGTTTTAACCTCTGATTCATTAAGTGGTAATTGAGGCAAAAGTGGACTTCTTGAGTCAAGAACCATTTCAATGTTTTTCCTCTTTTAAACTAATTGAATTAGAGTTGTAGGATGTATTAATTTAAGCTTTTGAATAACTTATCTTTCAAGCTTTGATTACATCTGATCTTCACATATAGTGAACTTGCCTCAAAGCATAAACAACCCGGATTGATAAGAAATAATTGTGTTAATTTAGGTACACAAATTAGCTCAACATTTTGGCGCCATTGCCGGGGAGGCAAATATCGGCATAGTCAATAGAAAGATAAATTTCAAAACAGCAAAAACATTAGTTACATCCATTTTTAGTTATGTTTCTTTATGCCTAGATATAGAGATCCTCAAGGTAGCTTTATTAAAAACCCCCCACAAATAGAGATAGGATCATCAAACACCCCAGTTACTGGCAATCCAATAATTGAGGAATTGGCAGAAAAACAAAGAACTGGACAAAGATTAACTTTGATTGAGAGGAAAACTTTGTTAGCTTGGGAAGCAAAGCAAAAACGATCTTCAATTTCTGGAAAACAAAAAGAAATTATCAAAAGAAAACAACCTATCTTTCCATCCATAAATCCTCCTATCTTTCAACAACCTGAATCTCCACTCAAAATTGAAATAAATCAACCAATGGTAGAAGAGGGACATGGATCTGTTATTTACACTCCTGAACAATGAGCTGAATATGAAAGACAACAAAGAGAATGGAGAAGAAAGAGAGAGGAGGAGGCAAAACAAGAAAATGATAGAAAGATAGAAAATGATCGGAAAAGACAAGAAGATGGTAATGATCAAGAGGCTACCTTTGGCTTTCCAATAGTAGACACAAGTGCAATATTAGGAGAAGAAGTGAAAATGAAAAATATTCCACCTTCTGTATTGCCAAATTTTTATGGAATGTCCACGGAAGATCCTGATGCATTTATGTTTGAATTTGATATTTTATGTAGAACATATGGATACACTGATGACATTCATAAACTTCGTCTTTTCCCTGCAACATTAAAATCAGCAGCTTTAAAATGTTTTATGGGTTTATGAGAACAAACAATAGCTTCTTGGGATGCTATGAGATTAGTCTTCCTTAAAAAATATCAAGCTTATTGTAGATCTAGAGATTCAAAGGAAGATGTTTTCAGAATGACACAACAAGAAGATGAAAGTTTAGAAGAATATTTGGAAAGATTTGCATATAATCTACAAAAATCTAAACAACACTCTCTAAATCAAGAAACCATTCGAACAATCTTTCTCAAAGGTGTAAGGGATGAATACCTTGACATTTTGAATGTGATGGGTAAAGGAGATATTTCAAACCTACCATTCGAAGAAATTGTTGAGTTATGTCAAAAATATTCTAGAGGAAGATCAAAAACAGGAAAAAGAGAAGCAAGTTCAAAAGCAGCAAAGTCAGCTGCAGGAGGGATAACAAGAGCTGAAATAGGAAGCTTATTGGAAAAGTTCAAAACAGACCTCTTGAGTAAATTAGGGACACAAGTAGATGTGCTAAAGGAAAACAAGAAGAAAGAAGAACAAGAACAAGCTCTAGCAATCTTTTGTTCCAAATGTAGAAAGAAACATCCATTGAGAGAATGTCCTTTGGATAGTATTCAGGTTTGTGGTCTTTGTACAGAATATCATTCCAAAAAGGTTGTCTAAGATTGAAAGAATTACAAATAAACTCAATGGAAGAAGTGCCAGGAATAGAAGGTTTTTATTATGTAGCACCACGAAGACCATGGCAACCTAGGATGCCTCAACAAAATCAACAACAATTCCCTCAACAAAATTACCTCTATCCACCTCAAAATCCTTGGACCCCTCCAATGCCATGGCAAGCTTGGCCTCCACAACAATATTCACAACAACCTGCGCAAGGTTGGAGAGGAAATGGTTATGGAAACCAGCCACCTCAACAGTATCAACAACAATACCAGCAACAATACCAACAGCCATTTTCATATCCACAATATTCACAATCCATACCATTTCAACAACAACATTCTGTATATCCACAATCCATGCCATTTCCACAGCAGAATCCACCACCGTTGTTGACCCAACCACATCAGTTACAGTTACCCACAAATCAACCCAGACCAACTCAATTACCAGCCCAACCAATGGCAAATTCGAATAATAAGGTGGACAAATCTGCATACACTGTAGAGGAAGCAACATGTTTTCCCACATATTCGATTCTTCCTCTTAATGATGTCCATCTAAGGTCTGGAAAAGTGCTTAAAAAGGATTCTCCTCCAATCATAGAAGAACCAACTGAACAAGGAGAATCGCCTGAAACATCACAAACTGAGATACAAATTTAGAAAGGAAAAAACATTACAACACAAACACCACCTTATCCTGAAAGGTTAGTGGAACAACAAAAAGAAATAACCCTTCTTGAATTTGATATTTTAGATGAGTTAAAAAATGCTTATGTAAAAATTCCTTTGTTGAAGGCAATTAAAGAAATACCAATATATGCTAAAACAATAAAGGAATTGTGCATTAAGAAATCAGGGAAAAAGAAGAAGGATCCTACTACAATCCAAGTCATTGGTAAACTAGCAAGCCTCATGTCTACACAAACCATAGTAGAGAAATATATTGATCCTGGTATCCCTATGGTTACTATATCAATAAATAATTTCTCAGTACCAAACACATTAATAGACTTGGGAGCAGCTATAAATGTAATGACAATGGAGACAATGAAAACTTTGTAATTAAACAACATTAGATCAACTTCTACAATTTTAGAACTAGCAGACAGAGCTAAAGTTGTTCCTGAAGGAATATTAGAAGATATCATAGTCTCTTTGGATTCATGGGAGTATCCTGTTGACTTCCTTATCTTGCAACCAAAAACAAATTTGGGAGGACATCCTCTAATTTTAGGCAGACCATGGTTAGCTACCGCTGATGCCTTCATAGGATGTAGATCAGGAAGCATGATTATTTCACATGGAGATGAAAGGAAACACATTGCTCTTTATTCACCTGCACAATCAACTTCTTTAGAATCAATGCTTGAAACTCAAGAAAAACAGCAAACTAAATCAGTTTTAAGTATAAATCAATTCTTTGATTTTAGAGAAGAAGAAGAGAATGAAGACTTAATGGATCTTTTCATTTCAGAACCAAGTATTTCAGAGTAGCTTAGAGAAGTCCAATATGAAGCTGCAAGTAACCTTTTGAATCAATGCTTTCAGGAAACTTTTACTGTTCAAACTTTGCGGAATTCTTTTATAGACATCTTTCCTATAAACACAATCTCTAATCCAACAATAAAAACAATTGAGGTATATCATGGAAAACATTTAAACATTGGAAACCAGTTGCAATCAGCACAAGAGCAAGAGGTAATTACATTATTACAGAAATATTCAAAAGCGTTTGCCTGGGATTATACTGACATGCAAGGAATCCATCCTAGCACATGTATCCACCACATCTATACAGATGATCAACTCAAACCTGTAAGGCAACCACAAAGACGAATGAATCCCATGATGAAAGAAATAGTGAAAGAGGAATTGCAAAAATTGTTAAATGTTGGATTCATCTATCCTATTTCAGATAGTCAATGGGTTTCTCCACTGGTTATTGTACCAAAGAAAAATGGAAAGTGGAGGGTATGTGTGGACTATCGGGAACTAAACAAAGCTACACTAAAAGATCATTTTCCTCTACCATTCATTGATCAAGTGTTAGACTCATTAGCTGGAAATAAATTTTTCTCCTTCTTGGATGGGTTTAGTGGATACAACCAGATAAGAATAGCAACAGAAGACCAAGACAAGACAACATTCACTTGCCCATGGGGAGCCTATGCATATAATGTTTTTCCATTTGGTTTATGCAATGCACCTGCAACTTTTCAACGAGCAGTGCTTGCAATATTTGCTGATCTAATTCATGAATGTGTAGAGGTTTATATGGATGACTTCACAGTTTACGGAAACACATATAATGATTGCCTAAATAACCTTGAGAAAGTTCTGAAACGATGCATTGAAACAAATTTGTCATTAAGCAATGAGAAATGCTATATGATGTTGACAGAAGGAATAGTTCTGGGACACCATATTTCCGCTTCAGGAATTAAGGTGGATCCAGCAAAAATCCAAGTCCTAGTTAACTTAATGCCTTCTACAAAACAGAAAGAGGTAAGAAGTTTCTTAGGCTATGCAGGCTAGTATAGACGATTCATTGAAAACTTCAGTAAAATAGCCCAACCTCTATTCAAACTATTAACAAAAGATATTGAATTTCACTGGACGAATGACTATCAAAATGCATTTCAAATTCTGAAAGAAAAATTATCAGTTGCACCCATTCTCCGTGGGCCAAACTGGTCTTTGCCATTTCATATATCAACTGATGCATCTGATACCGCGATAGGTGCCTCTCTTGGGCAGAAAGAGAACTTGTTCAATTATGCAATATACTTTATAAATGCAGAATTGAACTACACAGTCACAGAGAAATAAATGTTAGTCGTTATACATGCAGTAAACAAATTCAGACACTATATAACAGGATATCAAGTTTTCATTCATACAGATCATTCAACAATCAAATATTTGATGAATAAACCCATCACCAATGGAAGAATAACAAGATGGTTACTGTTATTGCAAGAATTTAATATCACAATACAAGACTGGCCAGGCAAGGAAAATCAAGTGGCTGACTTTCTGTCCCGCATACATTCACCCAACAATCCAAATCCGGTTGTAGATAACTTTACAGACGAACACCTATTTGCCATAACAGTAAAAACACCATGGTTTGCAGACATTGCAAACTATTTATCTTCTGGAAAATTTCCAACTCAATTCTTTAAAAAGCAAAAACGAAAAATTGTTAGAGAAAGTTCTAGGTATAATTGGGTAAATGGTGATTTATTTTATACTGGTTCAGATCTGATGATTAGAAAATGTGTGCGAGAAGATGAAATATTAGACATTCTGAGAGCATGTCATAATGAACCATGTGGTGGTCATTTTGCAGACAAACGAACAGCATATAAGGTGCTGCAATTGGGCTATTACTGGCCATCCATCTTCAGAGACTCTAAGGCATATGTCAAGCAATGTGACAGTTGCCAGCGAACAGGGAGACCAATCACATCAGATGAGATGCCGCTCAAGCCACAGGTCCTCATAGAACCATTTGAGCAATGGGCACTTGACTTTGTTGGACCTATCAATCCACCATCAAATGGAAAAAGGTACATCTTAGTATGTACAGATTATGTAACCAAATGGGCAGAGGCTAAAGCAGTGAACAGAGAAACAAAAGATACAGTGGTCACCTTTCTCTTTGAAGAAATCTTTGTCAGATATGGAGTACCTAGACAAATTGTAACAGATCAAGGGGCACAGTTTACATCAAAGCTGGTACGAGATCTAACAGAGAAATACAAGATCAAACACAGGAAATCTACACCATATCATCCTCAAGCAAATGGGCAGATTGAATCAACAAATAAAGTCCTAGAAAATATCATGACAAAAACAGTACAGCTAAACAGAAGAGATTGGTCTGAAAAATTAAAAGATGCACTATGGGCCTACAGAATCACATGGAAGAATACAACTGGTTTTAGTCCATACCAGTTAGTATATGGAAAAGAGGCCTTATTGCCTATAGAGTTTCAAATACAAACATACAGACTAGCAGCTGAACTAGGACTAGACCTGACTGAAGCACAGCAACAGCAGATCGTGGAATTGAATCAATTAGATGAGCATCGTCAACAAGCCATAGAACATACTACATTGGTGCAACAACAAAGAATGAAGTGGCACGACAGATATATCAAAACAAAGACATTTCACAAGGGAGACTGGGCATTACTTTTTTACTCCAAATTCAAAGACTTCAAAGCAAAGTTCACAACACACTGGCTAGGCCCATATGAAATTGACGAAATCTTTGACAATGGAGCAGTAAAGATCAGGACAATCGACCAGGACTCCACCTCATTTATAGTGAATGGACATAGGCTCAAAGTTTATAATAGGCCTATCAGTAAAGAAGCATTTATGAAACAACTGATAGAAGATACAGAACTGGAAATCATGGCAGACCAGGCTCAGCCATCTTCCAGCCTTGTAGTTGAATAAAAAAAAAAAACATATAAAAAATATATATAAAAAACATATAAAAAACATATATAAAATAATAATAATAATAATAATAATAATAATTTGTTTGCTAGTGAAAACCAAGAAACTGGCACTTAGCAAACATGAATTCATAGGGGAAAACCAGGGCAACTTGGAATCTATGAATTCCTTATTCTTGTTCTACTGTTCTCACATCATTTCAATGCAGGTACTCTCCACAGACCACTGACTTGAGGACAAGTCAAATCATAAGCAAGGGGGAGAATTGCATAAGAATTGCATAAGATCTTTAGCTGGAAAGCTGAAGTATAAATGGAACTTGTATTGTCAATAGAGGGACCTGAAATAGAAAAATCATTGCAGAGGGACCTGAAAGACCTGCCAATGTCAAAACAACATTTACATATTCCATAAACATTGCAGATGGACCTGAAATAAGAAATTATTACAGAGGGACCTGAACAACAATTCAAGACCCAGAGCATGAAGAACAAGGAGCAGCAATAAATTTTACTTTTCAATCCATCTACAACATTTGATCAATTGTACAGACATCATCCAGGGGAGTATATGTATAGTCATTTCGTGCTTGAAAATTCAAATTTTTCTTAGGAATTTTTAGTCTTTGTTAAGTTGAAATTAGTACCTGAGGATATTCATTATCATTTCATATCCTATATTCCCTATACATACCCTATAACCCTTATACATCATATTTCATTTCATCTCCATACATATTCCCTATTTATTTCATGATCATTAACCGCTAAGTATTTTTCTTTAGAAGCTTAAAAAGACCAAACTGGGACAACTTTTCAACCTGCACATACAACTCAAGAACTAGTGATGGTGATAATTTTAAATATGACCCAAGATGGTCATTTTAAAATTATAAATATGTGCATATAATTAAAACAAAAAAAATCATGCGCTATATGAAAATCAAAGCAAATATATGCCATATGAAAATATATGCCATAGTCCAAATGGTTTGCATGCGCTATAGTCATACATATATCATAACCCAAAGCGCATATATATGATATAAATCAAAGCATATATATATATGGTATAAACTTGGGACATGAAAGGAAGGGCGCATATAATACAAGGTATGATGTATAAAGGGAAGGCTGCGTGCAAACCATATGGCACGACTGCGTATAGAAGTTAGGAGTATTGCAGCGGGGTATTGTTTAAATGATAATTGCATATCAAACTCATTGCAATACAAATGCATGGTTGAACATCATTGCATATGCGAACGCATGAGGAGCATGTGTATGAATACACGATGGTGGCAATCATATTGTATGCAGCCACAGGTTAAGCACTGAATGACACAACATCTACGAAATGACAAATCCCAACCAGCACACAGGTATGGGGTAAACACCGTGGCATGGCGACAGTTTGTCATTGGACAGTGCACTGTACAAGAGTTATGCGCATGACTTTCAAACTAGAACGATGATTCGGCCATCCTCATGACACAGTCGGGCGACTGGTCAAATAGGAAACCCATACCAACCACACACTGTAACACCAATAAACAAGAAGCACACAATACACCCATGAAACGGTCATGAACCGACCGATGGTTCTTGCGCTGTTTAACCTCATTCCTCATTGCCGAATAGCTCAGAACGATGGTGTTTGGAGCTGCAAACTAGTGAAAATGAGAGTGAAGCA
Source organism: Pinus tabuliformis (assembly GCA_031772625.1). Lineage (NCBI taxonomy): Eukaryota > Viridiplantae > Streptophyta > Pinopsida > Pinales > Pinaceae > Pinus > Pinus tabuliformis. The sequence goes on along the minus strand of CM062816.1, from coordinate 1,676,254,376 downwards.
GGTTTAGGCAGATTTAAGAAGGAAAATTATCCCGGCTTTAACGATAAGTGATCACCGATTTTTGGGATTCATTCAAGTAATGGAATAGTTTGTTTAAGCTCGACAACTGTGGAGTATAGTTGTGAACTGTCTGTTATTAATGGTTAAATTATTCTGCCCTTGCCACCAGTCAGTTGAACGAATGAACAGGGATTTGGAGCGCCGTTTAATATTCCTCAGCGCTCGTTGACAACCAGGTAACGCCGAAACCACAACAATAAGTCGGTTGATTCACTGCGTAAATTATGGCATAAAACACTAGTGAATCGCGCAGAATTTAAATGTAAACTCATTGCATGGATAACACGTTAGGGTATGGAATCGTATGTGAAGTTTTAACGGCGTGCAGTGTTGTAAATCACAACGAAATCTATAAACAGAGGAGGCACCGAAATGTGATTTTTGTGGCGTGTTTGTGTTGCATGGCACTGTTGGTTGAATGCGCGCTGTTGGTTGAAATGCGCACCATTGTTTGACTGTGCATTGTTTTGATTGCACATTTTGTTTTATTGCACACTGTCCTCATTCATATCACTGATATATCGTATGCATGGAAATGGCCGAATGGTAAACAAACTTAAGGCATGTGTCTCTGTTATGAAACCTTACTGCTGCGCATTTTTGTTTTGACCAAAACAATGAATTGAAGTTTATGTGGGCCGAACGAGCCATGTCATGCTTAAAAAAGAGATGTGCGATTTAGTTGTTGTGTAATGTGTTTAAGACCGAGCGTTGATTGCCAAAGGGAGTAGGGCCAAGCCATTTAAAACTCATTTTAAATGCGCTATTTTTTATTTTTGTTTTGAGGCCGAGAGCATTTTGGCAATTTTCAAAATTTTTATGATGAGGCCGAGAGCCATGTGAATGTGCTGCTAGTCAAAACACTGCTTGTTTTTAATGATTGTACATATACAGTGAAAATATGGCTTGATTTTGGTGACAGTATACACAGTTTAGGGTAATGAGCATACATGGAACAGTATGAAAAATTGTTTTCATATGTATTTTGTTTACAAGAACAGAGATTAGCAAATTGACAGGGATATACAAGTGTTTGAACAGGGAGTTAAAACAGTACTACTGCAGTGAAAGAGGAAAACAAGGCAAATAAGAAAGATAATGCTAAGTTGGTCAAGGCAAATGAAAAGTTAAATAAGGAGTTGGGGAGACTGAAATGGAAAAATGATCTACTTTCCAAGAAAGCATTTAAATGGCTAAAGGAAAAGAATATGTGGCAGGCAAAGTATGAAAAACAGAAAGTAAAAGCAGCTTTGTTCAGGGAAAGACATGACACAGGTTTGGATTGTTTGGTCAGGGTAGCACAACAGGAAGCATCTACAGGTACAGCATCTACTACAGAGAGAAGAAGATCAAAGAGGAGTAAGCAAGCATGGGGACATGCTTGATGATAAGCAAGGGAGAGATGTTGGGCATTAGTTTTGTTCTTATTTTTGCTCTAAGAAACTTACTAATCCATCTATTTGCCATCCATTTTCCCTTCATTCATCCCATTTTGATGTATATTTGATATCCATTCAAGTATTTAATTTTAATTTTTCAATTTCTAAAGTTTTTATGAAAGTTTGGTTTTTAGTGCAAAATTGGCAGATTCAGAAATTCCCGTAATAGCTCTATGGTTGATATGGTTGCAGGACACTTGGGCACGAATTGAATGCATGGATGGAAAGATTGGAAACTAGTACTAAGCCGCCTATGCTTAGTTTGAACAGAACAAGCTTTATTAGGCCCATTTGGTGCTAGTCAATCATGACTAGTCATTCATAAATCCCATAGAAATAGGGCAGTTTTGAGATTCTATAGGATTGGTCATATTTCTTGGGATGGGAGTAATGAATTCAACTTAGATAGGTGGATGAGAGTAGATGGGTTTGTTTGAGTGAATATAGATTAGTTTGTTTCATGAGACTTATTATTTAAGAGCCAAAACTTTGATGGCTTATGTATTGACTTATTATACTTTTATGCTGTGACACCTTTGGATTGAAGAGTTAATTTGAAGACTTGTGTTATTATTATTTTGCTATTCAATGCTATGGATGTGTGACTGAATTTAAGCTTCTGATATAACCTCTCAAGTGTGCAAGGCAAGGGTGGAGGGCCCCCATTCCATGCTAAGTACACTTCCTTGTTAACTAGCTTTATTTCTTGTAATCTGGTTATTGTAGAACTGGTTTTTCAAAGCTTTATTTCAGATTGCTTTATGGTTCATGCATGGTGATTGATTTCATTAGTTCTTAGCTTATTCATCACTTTATCAATTTGGAAAAACAAGTGTTCAAGTTGAGCATCCCTTCTACTAAAATGATGAATTAAAACTAGTTTCCTTTGTTTGCATGCAAGTAGTTTCTTATTGAGATTTTAATATTGAGATGAATGAATTATGATGAAATACCTTATGTGTCTCTTAAGTTAAGAGCTTCTTTCATTAATAATTTATCCATCTTAAGTTCTTGGTTTTAACCTCTGATTCATTAAGTGGTAATTGAGGCAAAAGTGGACTTCTTGAGTCAAGAACCATTTCAATGTTTTTCCTCTTTTAAACTAATTGAATTAGAGTTGTAGGATGTATTACTTTAAGCTTTTGAATAACTTATCTTTCAAGGTTTGATTACATCTGATCTTCACATATAGTGAACTTGCCTCAAATCATAAACAACCCGGATTGATAAGAAATAATTGTGTTAATTTAGGTACACAAATTAGCTCAACAAGGGTTAAACTTATACTAGGCAGATGCCTTTTCATTTACTTTAATGAGTTCAAAAAGACAAGTGTTCCAAAATATTTTCATGTTTTGGGGACCTGAAAAGAGCTGAAAGAAAAATCCTCCTGGAGGAATGAGTGATATAAACAGTAGCAACTGGTTCTGGTCATGATGGAATTTCTCAAAACACATAGAGGTTAAGAGGCAGGATAATAAGACCACTCACTGTAGTGGTTCCCAGGGCAAGGGTAAAAACCAAGTGAAAGTGTATGATCAACCAAGAAATGGTGATGATGGAAAGAGAAGACCAAGCTTCATTTGGTAGATACGGGCTAATAAAAGTGGAAATCATGAGAATAGGTTTCATTTTTATACAAGCTTGAAACAAAGGAAAAAATATGCTTAAGAGGGGCTTCATTTTTACACAAGCTTGAAATGGACAAAAAAAAACTATGCTTGAAATTGGTTTTCATGCCCTCAACATAATGACTTAACTTAATTGTAAGCACATGCCACCCAAGATTCATTTCATTCACCTAAGTAGACTATTGGTTACTAATAAGTGGATGGAATTAAGTTTCATTTACGAGATCAAGTGAAAGACTCGACTCAACATTTACGAGATCTAATCAAAGACTTGGATTGGAAGTGGATCTGTTTCATTTTTAATGAGATTGAAATAGGAAAAGAACTATTCTCATGACACCTTGTTTCATTTTTTAATGAGCTTGACATAAGAAAAGGAAATCTGATCTAGAACTTTGTTTCATTTTTTAACAATCTTGACACAAGAAAAGAAACTCTGCTCCAGAACCTTATTTCATTTTTTAACGAGCTTAACACAAGAAAAGGAACTATGCTCCAAACCTTAGGTAGTTTGGTGACCTCATGGGGGAAGGTTAATTGTTGGTGAGGGACATCTAGGATAAGACGAGATGGGTTGGGCTACTGACATTTTCATCCCACCTCGATACAGATTGTTTTGATAATTAGGATAACCCATACTAGGTTGTCCAGTCCTAGGAAAGCCCTAATATTGTTGAGAAGGTTGACCTTGGAAATATTTGCCTAGATAAGGTTGTTGTATAGTTGTTGTCTGAACAACAAGAGCTTGGGTATTCCTTGTAAATATTGTGCTAACAAAATTTGTGTCATTCCTGGACCAGGCTGACCAATTTTTGCCTATGGCATGATATAAATAGGTTGACTTACTTGCACTTGTTGAAGTCTGAGAAAGTGGGTTGGATGAAGGTTATGGTTAACCTTGGATAGGTTGAGAAGAGAGGTTTTGAGAATTTCCCTCATCTATAACAGTCTTATCGTAAGACATCTCCCTTATTTTAAAGGGAATGTAAGAATGGAGATGAGGTTCTGTCAATTGATTCCAATCAAAGGAAATGACCTCATTACTTGGAGGGGGTTTTGTGGCAATAAGAGAAATATCCCCTTGTTCAATAAGATCTGAAGAAATGAGAAGAACATTAGCAATATGAACTCCACTCTATATGGGAAAAATGTTATCAAGTGAAGGTAGAAGAAAGTCAACCATTTTCTCAACCAATGGGTGGTTGGGAACGAACTCATGGGATTCACATTTAGAGAGAGTGGGATTGACTGAAGATGGATTCGATTCCATCACTTCATCAACTAATGGAGGACTAGGGGAAATATTTCAGTAACCATCCGGAAGTCATAGCTGATAAGTTGTAAGGTTTTCAAACACTTTTGAGGCTTCATCCATATAAGGACAAAGGTGAATAGGATGATTCTCTTCACATAACCTACAAGGAAACTTAACTTTACACTTTTTCCTGTGGACCTGGACCTTACTATCACTAGTTGATGGTTTATCACCAGCATGATCTCAAAACATTGATGAAAAGGGTTGATGTGATGACCATACTTCTAATACTTGTTGAATACCTGAGAAATCTCTAAGGAGGTGGTTACCCTCACAAATCTTGTAAGGGAATTTCACTTTATGGGCCTTGATGGTAATTTTTTCGATGTTAGTTGCATTCGTAGCAATGGTTGCTTGGTTGCCCCCTGCTTATTTTGCTTCTTCTTCTTCGTCCTTGAAATAGCCCTGGTGAAAATTCCATGTAATAAAAGTAAACAAAATAAAAGTAATAATGACAGATGATGGGACACTTATTCCAAGATGAATGTTGGGAAAAATCCTAGTGATGGGGATCACTTGTGATTGTTTATGGCTAAGGAAATTGGAAAAGGAAATGGCTAAGGCTTTGGAAGGGAAAAATGGAATTTTTGGTACATTTATTTATGAAAATAATGGAAATTAGGAGAAAAGGGAGGTGAAAGGTCACAGGTTGATGTGAGGAGGAAAATGAAGGAAAATAATGGAAAATAGAGAAAATGGAGGCCTCATTCATAAAAAGTCTTTTTAGGATCAATTGGTAACCTTTTTTCAGTTCACTTTTGGAGCTCTCTCATTATTCTCTCTCTCTCTCATACACTTGGAGACATAGAGTTTTCTTAGAGAACTCTTGGAGGGTGTGGCATACTTGGATTCTTGGAAAAAGAAGGTAAAGGAAGAGCAGGAAAGTGTAAGAGGGCATCAGTATCAGTAGCTACATCAGATTTTCTTGCAGGTACCGAGTTGCATGTATGTTTCCTTCACTAGTTTTGGCATGCATGGCATATGCATGTGCTTTATTGGTTGTGACCTGTCATTAGCATGGAGGATGGCCGGGATTGACAATGGATTGCCTAGCCTTTCCATTTCCTAGATAGCCATGGTGATTGTGGGTTTAATTTAATTATTGTGTTTTTGGCTAGTTCTCATGTTTCCTTAGCTTGGGTTGAGTTACTAGTCTTGGAGCCTTGGTTGGAAAAACGCTTTGGAGCCCTAGAACAACTTGGGTTGAGTTATTGGTCTTAGAGACTTGGTTGGAAAAATGATCTAGATGCCATGGTGGGTTGAGTTACTAGTCCTAGAGCCTTGGTTGGAAAAATTCTCTAGAGACCGATAAAATTTGTGGGTTGAGTTACTATTCATGGAGCCTTGGTTGGACAAATGCTCTGGAGCCCTAGAAGACTTGGAAAAAGACCGATTTGGTGATGGTTTTGTGATTTCCAACCGTGAGGTGGAATAATTGTTTTATGGGTTGAGATGGATGGCCTCTGGAAGCCCTAGGTGGTTTTTTATTGATGTGTTCTATGAGATCCCACAAATCCCACATTCATGCTTGGAATATGGCACAGGGGTGAATGGCTAAAGAGAGATTTAGCTCAGCCATTCTACGGTTGGGTGGAATGTGGAAGTCCCATCCCAGGTTTGGATTTTGAATCATTATTGAAAGGTTATTCCTCCTTATATTTCTATGAGTATTTTGATGGATTATATGTGGCGTATATGGATGTACTTTCATGAGTATTTTTGTTGCTATTATGTTGGTTATGTGTTTGTTTTATGACACAATCCATGTATGGCTTTCATCATGTTTTTACTTGTAATTGAATGATCAATGTATCTATGACCCAATGGATATAATGGAAGTTGATGTGTTAATACATCAATGGTTCTTAGCGATTCTATGCTAAGTATGAGACCCCTATGCTCAGAATTGTTATTTACACTTGTAGTTTACATATTCGTGATATGTTTGATGAAATGCCTATCATGGCTAGTAGGGGTCCAATCAAGGTTCCATTCAAGCATTTGCTTTAATATTGTTATTTCCATGTTATTTTACTGTTCTGGAGAGATGGTTCAATTCTACGTAGTGACCTAGGCTCTGGGCCTGAAAAAGTGGCTCAAATCCCAGGTACACTGGCATAGCACTGACAATTTAATCTCTGGACACTAGCAAGCAAGCCTATGAGATAAACTGAGGCTTAAGTTGTCGAAAATTTCAGTTGGACTCAAGGTCAAGCTGTTTGAAGTGTTGGATTGGTTCCTGAGGGTCTTGAAGCTGACTTTTTAATGTTTGTATGGTGTGTTTCCATCAATTCCACTTCCTTAACGTGACTTAGGAGGTCAAATCATATCATATTGGCCTCTCATCGCATATTTACCCCGGCTGGCAGGTTGCTTGGGTAGATGTGGGAGGAGGTTGTTACAGAGTGGTATCAGAACATGGTTCACCTCTCAAACTAGATGGGCTATGTGTTGGTCATGCATGCATGTCAATTTCATGTGTGTCTCTCACACTTGCATTACATGTGTTGTTTCATTTGCATGATGTTGATCATGGTTGGAGTGATGTCGTCATGTGAGAAATGAAGTTGTTGATGTGGGGTGTAGCATAGTGAGTGTATGACTAGTTACATATCATCTTATTTCACTTACATGTATCGTTGAAGTATGTTTGGTTGCAATAACACTTATTGGTTACATTCATGTATGCCTGGTTGCATGTATCATTCTTGCAGGTTTGATTTCAAGTATTGTTCATTCATGCTTGATCATATGTGTTTATGCCTATGTGTGGATGGTTATACATCGCTTATGCATGTTCATGGTTGCATGTGATCAAGTGTATAATGACGTAATTATGGTGGTTTTGATGCATTGATGACTGGACCATAGTTAGAATGATGGTTGCATGGTCATATGCTTATGTTTTATGTTTCTATATGATGTCATGATTATGTTATACATGTATCATGATGATTTGTTGATCTTGCAGACAAGGTATCCTCCCCAAGATATACTAAGGTACATTGTTTTATTTTGATTTGGTTTAGCTGACATGATATACCTTATTATTGATTTTGAGGATTCTACGATCTATGTTTTTTGTGTTCTTTTCTGGAGTCATCGCATTCATGTTTTTGGAATCAACATTTCGAACCCTCCTTTGTGGTTCATCATCAGGATAGGTCCATGACATACCTTGCAGGAAGAAATATCAAAAGGCTAGCAAGATGGTTGACTACAAACACTCTCCCTATGAATCAGGAGAGTCGTATGGTGTTGGGAACTCTTTCGAATCGGCGGTGACGCTGAGAATTTTAAATGAAGAAATAAGGGGTTGTAAGGCAAATACTGACAGAATCATACAAGTAGAGGAAAAGTTAGCAAAGGTGAATACAATCATACTTCAGAGCTTGTCAAATTTGCAGTGATAGGGACTGCTTTGGACTAGCCATGAGTAAGAGGATAGAACTAATGGGGCATATGGTAGTAGATTGCATGGTGGTCATGGGTCAGATAGAGATGACACAATCAGATATGGAATATTGTTGGACACTCCGGATAGGAGAGGGAATAGACACATACATTGTTCTAGTTTTGATTCAAATAAGCATTATGATCATCATCGGCATCATCCTTACATGAGTGATAAGGGGTATTTTCTAGATGATTTATGATCCAGAATTAAATAGCAATGCAACAAATTAAACATAACCATAAATACAAAAATGCAGCAAAAATAACACTTCATTTCATTAATATCAAATATTGAAATATGCTTACAAACAGAATGGAAATAAGACTAGCTCGCATGATGGTAGCTTATCTCTGAGAAGAGATGTAGCAGCTACATGCCTTTGAACTGATTTATAATGAGGCTCAAGGGCCTTTTTATTATTGAACAATAAGAGAAAACCCTAAGAAACCAAAACACTAACCCGAGGAGATGTAACACCAAGATTTTATGGGCCTCATTAGGGTTAGTTGGGCAACCAACTTTTCGGGGTCGTAACTTGGTCATATTATCTCTGGTTGGCATGTATAATACCTTGTTGGAAAATTCTCTCCAAGGACTACAACTACTAATGTGATTACCATAGTAATCATTGATTGTCATTTTTCCAAAAAAAAAACGTCGTTTAGGGCCTCAAAACGGCTACAGAAGTTCAAGACCCGAAAAAACTACCAAAAGTAGTAAATTGTGGTACAATTAAGGAAACTAAAAAACTTAAAGAGACATTGGTGGGGGTCCAAGTGGAATAGGAAGATGGCCACCAACATCCACCTAGATCAGTTCAATAAATCAAAACCACCTACTTTTGATGGAGAGGTAAAGAAACCACAAGATGTAGAGGCATGGTTGCTAGGCATGAAGAAATTCTTCAGATTGCATGACTATTCAGAGAACATGAAAGCTAGAGTGGCTACATTCAGTCTCAAAGGAAAGCAGACATTTGGTGGAAAGATGTGAAGAATGTCAGAGGTATAAATGAGGAAGCATTTACTTGGAGTGAGTTTGAGTGGATATTTAAGAAGTATTTATCAGAAAGATACTTTGATGACAGGGTGAAATAATTTTATGAGCTAAAGATGGGATCCATGACAGATGATGAGTAAACTAGTAGATTCTTGGATTTGTTGAGGTATGTTCCTTACCTCAAGGAGTAGAAGGCTAAGATTCAGAGATTTTTTAGTGGATTACAGGTTGCATTCAAATATAGGATCGTACTCTCATATTATGCATTGACTACAAGAAGTTGAACAAAGTTATCATCAAGAACAGGTATCCATTATCGAGGATTGGTGACTTGTTCGATCAGCTGAAGGGAGCAACAATGTTCTCTAAGATCGACTTGAGATCCAGATATCATCAGGTACGCATCAAAGAGGAGGAAATTTACAAGACTACATTCAGGACTAGGTATGGGCATTATGAGTTTGTTGTAGTTCCATTTGGCTTAACTAATGCTCCAGCTACATTTATTTGTTTGATAAATAGTGTGTTGCATCCGTAATTGGATAAGTTTGATGTTGTGTTCATTGATGATATACTGGTACATTCTAAAAATGTGGAAGAGCATGTCGAGCATTTAGCAGCAATGTTGAGGTTGTTGAGAGAAAATTAGTTGTATGCTAAGCTCAGCAAGTGTAGTTTCTTTCAAACTGAGGTACACTACTTGGGGCATGTTCTCTCCAAGGAGGGCATTGAAGTAGATCCAGAAAAGATAAGAGCCATCATGGAGTGGGTAGCTCCTAAGAATTTGGATGAGATGATATTTTTCATGGGATTGGAAAGATTTTATAGGAGATTCATCAAGAACTTCTCACAGATTTCTTATCCTATCACATCATTACAGAGAAAAGGTAAGAATTTTGAATGGAGAGAGGAGTGTGAGGCTAGTTTTGAGAAGCTTAAGCAATTGTTGACACATGCGTCAATGCTAAATATTGCAGATCCAAACAAAGAATTTGTAGTATGCACAGATGCTTGCAAGAAGGGACTTGGTGGAGTCCTTATGCAAGATGGATAGGTCGTATACTATGAGTCATGGAAACTAAATGAGAACCAGCAGAACATACCACACATGATATTGAGCTAGCAGGGTTTGTACATGCATTGCAGATGTGGAGACACTATATTTTGGGTGGGAGATTTACATTTATGAGTGATCACAGTGGTTTGCAATATCTATTTGACCAACCAAATCTGAATGGTAGGCAGACTCGGTGGTTGTCTATGATCAGTGAGTTTGATTTTGAGATCCAATATATCAAAGGTAAAGAGTACAGAGTGGAAAATTCTCTTAGCAGGTGGGTACAGTTAAATCACTTAGCAGTTATGAGCTCCTATGGGACATATCTAAAGGATAGGATCTTGTGGGTAGGTCAATAGGATGTCAGATATATGGATATTGTGCATAGGTTGCAGCAGAGCATAGGTATAGGTATAGGTACATGTGATAGTACAGGTATAGGTACATGTACAGGTGATGGTATAGGTACAGGTACGGGTATAAGTATTGGTACAGGTGCAAGTGTAGGTGCACATGATATGGATTATTATCTTAAGCCATATGGATTGGTCTTATTTGGAGATAGGATATATGTGTCAAATAGCAGTGAGCTCAAGAAGATGATCTTGAGAGAGTTTCATGCCAAACCATATTCAAGTTACCTAGGCTACCAAAAGACACTGACAATAATGAAGATATTTTACTATTGGCTGAATTTGAAGAGGGATGTAGTAGAGTTCGTGGCTAGACATTTTGATTGTCAGTGAGTGAAAGCGGAATGTAAGAATCCAAATGGACTACTACAGTCGATCATCATTGTAGAGTGGAAATGGGAAGTCATTTCCATGGAATTCATTACATGTTTTCCAAAGACAGTGAGACAACAGGATCCCATCATGGTTATTGTGGATAGGTTGAGAAAGGTTGCACATTTCATTTCGATAAAGTCTACATTCTCAGCTAGCAATGTAGCACAGGTGTTCATCAGAGATGTGTTCAGATTGCATGGTGTTCAAAAGAATATTGTGTCATACAGGGATGCAAAGTTTACTTCCAAGCTTTTGAAGGATTTATTTGCAGGTTTGGGCACATAGTTGGCCTTTAGTACAACTTATCATCTGCAGGCATATGGATAGATAGAGAGGGTCAACAGGATATTGGAGGACATGTTGAGGATGTAAGTGATGCATTAGTAGTGAAAGTGGGAAGAGTAGATCCCCTTGGTAGAGTTCACGTACAATAATGGTTAGTAGGAATCGTTGAGGATGAGTCCTTTTGAGGCATTGTATGGGCGGAGTTGCAACACTCCCATTAGTTGGAGTGATCTAGTTAATAGGGTGTTTATTGGATCAAACATGTTGGAAGACATGGAACAGGAAATGAAGGTTATAAATAAGAATCTAAAGGCAACACAGGATAGGAAGAAGAGGGATGCATATAGGAACAAGTTGTTTAAGGAGTTCCAGGTTGTGGAATAAGTTTATTTGTGCATCAAGCCGAAGAACAGCTCCTTGCGGATTGGATCATGTTCTAAGATGGCACCACAGTTATGTGGACCCTTCAGTATCATTGAGAGGATTGGGCCAGTAGCCTATCGAATTGCATTTCCTCCAACAGTGAAATTCCATTGTGTTTTCCATATGACATTACTTAAGAAGTATGTGAAGATGTTGATCATGTGATTGACTGGTCTATATTGCAGGTGGAACCAGATGGAGAATTTGGGTTGGGGCCTCAATATATATTTCAGAAAAAGGTGCTCATGCTTTGTAACCAAGCAATCAAGCAAGTTGAAGTGCAATGGAATCACTTTAGGCCCAATGAAGCTACATGGGAGATGGCAGATCAGATGTGGGCTATGTATCCTTCCTTGTTTATCGATTGAGGCAAAGCAGTTTTGGCTTGGTGTTTTGGTATGATTTTGGTATATGCTTTGGGTATATGTTTTGATATATGTTTGGTGATGTTGGTTTATGTACATATGTATATGGATGTAAATACCTCCATGAGCTATGTTATAAAGATCCAATAAGTGGTATGGGTGTCATGTCATTATAATGTTATGTTGCTATTTTTTCATCTTGGTTTGCTTCTCAGCAAGTTGATCATTATAAATACTGCATCGAGCTGTTATAAATTTCCATCGTAGTATATTTTTCTTACAGTAGTTTTGTGGTTATAGGTGTTGTTGAACACCGAGGATGGTGTTCCCCCAAGGGGGAGGGTTCTATAACAACCCTAGTGAAAATTCCATGTAATAAAAGTAAATAAAAGAAAAATACTAACCATAGGTGATGGGACACTTATTCCAAGATGAATGTTGGGAAAAATCCTAGTGATGGGGAACACTTATGATTGTTTACGGCTAAGGCAATTGGCAAAGGCTATGACTAAGGCTTTGGAAAGGCAAAATGGCATTTTTTGCACATTTATTTATGAAAATAATGGAAATTAGGAGAAAAGGGAGGTGAAAGGTCATAGGTTGCATGTGAGGAGGAAAATAATGGAAAATGAAGAAAATAGAGGCCTCATTCATAAATAGGCTTATGAGGATCAGCTGGTAACCTTTTGTCAATTTAGTTTTGGAGCTCTCTCATTATTCTCTCTCTCTCTCTCAAACTCTTGGAGACTTAGAGTTTTCTCAGAGAACTCTTAAGGTGTGGAATACTTGGATTCTTGGAGCAAGAAGGCAAAGGAAGAGTAGGAAAGCACAAGAGGGCATCGAGATTAGTAGCTACATCAGATTTTCTTGTAGGTATTGAGTTGCACATATGTTTCCTTAACTATTTTTGGCATGCATGTCATATGCATGTGGTTTATTGGTTGTGATCTGTCATTGGCATGGAGGATGGCCAGGATTGACAGTGGATTTCCTAGCCTTTCGATTTCCTGGATAGCCATGGTGATTTTGGGTTTATTTTTCATTGTTGTGTTTTTTGTTGGTTCTCATGTTTCCTTATCTTGGGCTGAGTTACTAGTCCTGGAGCCTTGGTTGTAAAAATGCTCTAGAGCCCTGGAACAACTTAGGTTCATTTACTAGTCCTAAAACCTTGGTTGGACAAATTCTCTAGAGCCCCTAGTGGGTTGAGTTACTAATCCTGGATCCTTGGTTGGAAAAATGTTCTAGAGCCTGGTAAAAGTTGTGGGTTAAGTTACTAGTCATGGAGCCTTGGTTGGACAAACACTCTGGAGCCCTAGAAGGTTTGGATAGAGACTGATCTAGTCATGGTTTTGTGATTTCTGACTGTGAGGTGTAATCACTGTTTTATGGGATGAGGTGGATGGCCTCTGGAAGTCCTGGATGGTTTTATATTTATGTGTTATATGAGATCCACATTCATTCTTGGAATATGGCATGGGAGTGAATGGCTAAAGAGATATTTGGCTCAGCAATTCTACGGCCAGGTGGAACGTGGAAGTCCCATCCCGGGTTTGGATTTTACATCATGAACGAAAGGTTATTTCTCCTTTTATTTCTATGAGTATTTTGATGGATTATATATGGTCTATATGGTTGTACTTTCATGAGTGTTTATACTACTATTATGTTGGTTATGTATGTTTTTTATAACAGCAACCATGTATGGATTTCATCATGTTTTACTTGTAATTGAACGATCAATGTATCTATGACTTAATGGATGGAATGGTAGTTGATGTGTTGAGACACAAATAGTTCTTAGTGATTATTAGTTAAGTATGATACCCCTATGCTTAGGACTATTATTTACACCTATAGATTACATATTCGTGATATGTTTGATGAAATGCTTGTCATGGCTAATAGGCTTCCATTCAAGGTTTCATTCAATAATTTGCTTTAGTATTGTTATTTCCATGTTATTTTACTATTCTAAAGATATGTTTCAATTATGGAAAGTGACTTGGGCTCTAGACCTGAAAAATTGGCTCAAATCACAGGGACGCTAGCATATCACTAACAAATTTATTCTCTGGACACTAGCAGGCAAGCCTATGAGAGAGAATTTGGGTTTATGGATGTTTTCATGCCTATAACATGAAATCGAATGAGGCTTAAGTTGTCCAAAATTTCAATGGGACCCAAGGGAAAGTTTTCTAAAGTATTGGATTGGTTCATGAGGGTCCTGTAGCTGATGTTGAATGTCTCTATGGTGTGTTTCTGTCGGTTCCACTTTCTTAACGTGACTTAGGATATTGAATCATATCATAGTGGCCTCTCATCGCATGTTTACCCTGAATGGTAGGTTGCTTGGGTAGAGCTGGGAGGAGGGTGTTACAGTCCTTTTCTTCTTCTTCTTAGCTTCCTAGTTACTAGAATCACGACTTTCACCAGGCGAGGAGGAAGAAAGGGATGAAGAAAAAATAGGTGAAGAGGGAAAAGGGTCAAATTTAAGATAAAATTTAGGTTGATGTTGTTCAGGTGGAGGACTACTTGGTTGAGGAAAATCTTGGACATTCAGATCCAAACAGGCCTAAAATAACCAAACTAGTAAACTAATAGTAAATTCAGGAAGGGATAGCATCTCCATATAAGGAGCACCAATATTTCCAAAAGGAGGAAAAGGAATATGATTCCTGTTAGAAGGGTTTCCTTGACTGGTAGACTCGAGAACTATTTCCATTAGTCTCAAACTAAGATATACTAAGGAGTTTTCCCACAATGAGAATATTATTTCATGGTTAATTAATTGGTTTTAGTAATTAAAGACATAAAATAAAATAAGATAGGGATAACTAAGGAAAAGGGTTTACCAAGTCACTATGAAATGCAATATATTAATTCCATTACATGCAATTGGTATCCCTTAATGTTTTGTTCGGTGTACCATAGTGGACAAGGCGGCTGACTCGATTACCTATGGCATAATAACAAATAGGGGGCTTCCAAAATATACCTGGAGGTACGTGGAAGCGCAGTCCATGGTAGTGTTGTATAATGCATCGTATATGATAGGAATTATTCTGATATATTTTTCATACATGGAGAACCATCTAATATACCCAAGGGTACATGGAGAATGATTTGATATACTTACGTACATAGAATATCGACTACCCAAAGAATGTAAAGAATAAAAGCAATGACAGCTCCTACGTTTAACGACGTCGAAACACGTGCTCTAGCCTAGACCACTATATATGTCATTAATGTTCCAAATGATCCTTAGGTTAATTGAATAAATTTTAGAAGTTGATCTTCAATTATGTTTCAGTTTCAAGGCTCACAGTACGAGTTCACTTGAATTTTGTATGATGCAACTAACATGATAAAAATATGATATGAAAATAATATGATAAATTCCACTCCACAATATTGTGTCATATGTAACTAATATGATAACTTCCAATTCACAGTCTTGTGTCATGCATCCATCATTAGCATCCTCCATGCAAAAATTATGTCCATATGCCCACATAGATGAGAACAAATGCACCTATAAAAAAGTGAAAAAATCATAGTGCCATATTTCTAATAACCAGAACATAATTTAAAATGTAAAATATATATAGATGTTAAAATTCAAAGGTGTAGTATGAAGTTAAAACGGTATAGAAATATATTATAATTACCAAGTTGTTGCACCCAATCCATATGTTTAGTGCATCCTCTTTAGCGCTTGACTAAAAACCAGATGCATCGTATTTCTCGCTGACTTGATCACAAACCCAACTATTAGGGCATGTCATTGGCATATTTTATTTTAAATGATCAAGATAATGCATGCTTCTACCATTCAACCATTTGAATTCTTTCTTGTCACTGTCCCATTTCCTCATCTTTCATACATACAATGTGACCCATGATTGTGTCACTTCCATATTGTAAAGAATGAATTTGGTGATGGCTTCAATTTTTGAATTTGTTGATGAAATCAAACCAACATGTATATATATATATATATATATATATATATATATATATATATATATATATACAGTACATATGAGATCAAAATATGCATTAATATGAAGTTCAGTGTGAATAGTTATTTTGTGGTAATTTAACAAATTATAAGCATACACTTACTCTTTATCATGAACCTCTTTCTATTCATTTCAAGAAGCTACCCTTTTCTTTTGTCTTCATCCCTTTTGTTGTCCCAAAACAATGCACTAGGTGTGTTGTCGATCTGCTTGATGTACTCATTGGAATAATAGAAAGAATCATATGATATATAACCCTCTACCTTAGACCCCTTGGCTTTTACCCTTTGTTGAACAAAACCTTTCAATTTCTTCATGTACCTCTCAAAAAAGAACATCAAATGATAAGAAACCACCCCAACTAATTCAACCTTATCTACTATGTGAATTAAAATATGAACCGACAAGTCCATGAAAATCGTTAGCACTTCCTTCTCAACCATAAAAAAAAAAATGTCAATTATCTCTTGATGCCACCGTGGAATCTTATCCATATTAGTCTTCTTTGATGTGATCCAACATACAAATGCAAATAATTTAGATATGGCGCATCATAGGTTTTGGGGGAAGTCATGGTTCACACACCCACGCACGAGTAGAGGATAATGACATTGCATAGTAAATAGTGCATTATACAAAAATTAATTATAAAATATCCCATTAAATAAAAATAATAAAAAAATGTTTTTGACATATGTACTCTTAGAAAGTTCAAATGGTCATGCGATTTCAACCCTAACAAACGATCTTCCACATTGAATCGGAATCATAGTGAAGACCCATATAAAGAAGGCACCCTCACACTCATTATAATTTCCTTTGTGTTACACAAAAATATCATCACCATGATTATTTGCTGTCAGTATGGGTCTATCATTACTTGTACTGTCCTCCTAAGCAAGTCTCAGACCTTAGCTCTTCAAATCAAGCTTTGGAAATGAGAGAAAGACATTAAAAATCAATGTAACTCTGGTTCCGCACTTTCTCTCATGGTCACCTGCGGTCCCACACCTTCTGTGTACAAAAACTGCGGACTTGCCCGCTCTGTCTCTAACGGTGTAGGTACGGACCCTTGTGAAAGTCAAAAGGCGCAAGTTTTATCTTAAAAAACTCACTTTGGGTTAATTCTAGAGGTTTCTAGAAGGAATTTTGACGTGGATTGTTCGCTCTGAGGTGGTTCATGCATCCCAAAAGAGAAGGAGCTAATCCCTTGATGAGAGGAGCTATCCCTTTGAAGGAGGGCTTTATCCCTTTGAAGGAGGACCTAGTAACCTCCCTCCATTGCACTATAAATACAGGCATTGGGATGGTTGCTGGGGAGGTTAGAAGCTGAACATTTTTTAGGGTAAATGCTGGTGAAATCAAGACTTCCTAGTTGAGCTTAAGAGGAGAGATCACACATCTTTTTGGCTTCATTGGGGAGTGAGTGAAACTTGTCAAAGTAGAGGAGACTTCTTGTTGGACCCTGGGACGAGCTTGTACAGCGTCAAGGCAAAGGTTGTAAAGTTCTTCTTCTTCTTCTGAATTAATACAATCAAACTCATTTTTCTCAACAAGTATCTCATGTTATTTGTTTCATGGTGTTACACTAAAAAATGTCACCATGACTATTTACAGTTAGTATGGCTCTATCAATAGTCATGCTACCCTCTTAGGCAAGTCTTATGCCTCTGCTCTCCATGTCAAACTCCAAAAAAGAGAGAAAGTCTTTCTAAATGTATTTATCTCTGGGGACGCAGGTTCTCTCAACCTTACCTGCGGGTACGCATCCAATGTTCACAAAAGCTGCGTCTTTGGACGCTCTGTATGTAAAGGGGCAGGTGCGTCCCCTTGTAAAGGTTAAAGTGCGCAAGTTTCATCTTTAAAAAGTTACTTGTGGTCATTTCTAGAGCATTCTAGAAGGTTGTTCGACGTGTATTGAGCGCCTCCAGATGGTTCATGCACTCCTACCAAAGAGGAACTTATCCCATCAATAAGGGAGCTATCCCATCCAAAGAGGGGATTATCCCACTGATGGTGGACCTGATTAACTTCCTCTTGAGCACTATAAATACAGGCATTGGGCCAGAAGGAGAGGAGGTTGGAAGCTATACATTTCTAAGGGTAAATGCTGCAGGAATTAGGACTCCCATTTAGAAGCTTGTGAGGAGAGATTGCCATCTTTGCTTGTTCTATTTGGAAGTGGGTGAGCTTTGTCAAAGTAAAGGAGAACTCTTGATGGACCCTGGGAGGGACTTGCACAACACCAAGGCTCAGGTTGTATTTGTTCCTTTTGTTACCTATTAATGCAAATGAGTCCATTCTTCTCAATAACTTGTTATTTATGAGTTGTTTCATGTACTCCTTGGTCTATGTGTTAAATATGTTTTATTCTATGAGATTATCAAGTGCTATTTAATCGTTTGATTGTTAGTGTATGCAAGTTTCAAAGTGAAGGAGGAGCTCATCCGGATCAGCGGAGCTGGACTGCTACAGAAGCGTTGGATTACAGGTAGGATCTAAACACTTGATTCCCCATATAGTAAATGCATGTTTAGAGAAGGATTGCTCTTGTTTGTCTTGTTTGTCACTAGAGAGTCTTAGGCTCCTAGGGAGGTTGGTTGTGTCCGCACAATCGACTCTTTCCGCCTGACAAATTGGCGACTCCGCTGGGGACTCCATTGATGTGAAAGTTTTTTCCTTTGTATGAACTTTGCTCTGAGAAAATTGGTTTATTTTTTTGGTTTTTGGCTCTGTGACTTTGTCTTTGGGTGGGTTAGCTTAGGGTTAGATTTATTTTGGTTTTTCTTGAGTTTTCCAGTAGGACGCACCCTCTAAGTATTGCACAGTGCGTCCTTGGACGCACTGTCGCTGTGTGCACAGAGCGGGCCCGCACCTGTTCTAACGGGTTGCCTGCGTCCCCTGCTAAAATTTGAGAAAATTCCATTTTTTGCATTTTTTCTCTTAGTTTTTGCTTTTTCTTAGTTTTTACTGCCCAGATTCATTAGTCTCTTGTCAAAGATCTTCACCTGAACTTGTTTCGATAGCATTGAGTGTTTTAGTGGATTTCATAGAAGTTTAAGCCCTAGGGTTTGATTTTTGAGTAGGTCTTGTAGTGACTTTGACGGTAGAGGTTGTCAAGCCTTAGATCTCTCTAGTTTTGTCAGCATTCTTAGAAGTCAGACCTGTCATAAAGTCTACCTGTAAGAGCAACTTACCATTGAGTTGTCTCTTTGGCCAAATTTCGAAGTGCTTGTTGATTGAGTCTTGAATTCCATTTTACAAAAAGAACAAAAAGATTTGAGTTTTGTTTTGACTAGGCTTTTGATTCTGCATTAGCTGGTCCTTGATTTGATTTTGGTCAAGTAAAACAACCTAGAATCATCTTTGTGAGCTTTTGCCTTGTTAGGTTTGCTTAGAGTAAATTTCTTTTGATTTGCTTGTGAGTCAAGTTTTCATAGATTTTATAGCTTTTGAGATTGATGTTCGTTAAAATAGATTTATATGCTTTATTAAAAAGAGAAAATACAACAACATCTCCTTTGAAAAGTTTTGTTTCAAGTAGCTTTGAAAAGTTTTGAAAGAAAAAGAGTTTTTCGTGCACGTAAGGAGTGGTCATGTTTGTATGCTTGAAAAGATAAAGAGAATTGTTTCTTTGATTGTCTTTACTAAGAAAGTCGTTTTCTATAAAATTTGCATCTCTCAACTCTCTTAGTTAAGAATTTCATTGAAAAAGGAAAGTAGCGTAAATCATCTTAGGTGCATCTTTGTAGTGGTTTGAGTCGAGTCTACACACCATTGGTTTCACTTCCACTACCTTTTGTCTTTAAGAAAAACCATAAAATTAACGCTTAAAGTAAAATCGACGTAGTAACTTTTATTTACTAGGGCTCTGAAACACCAATTTAGATCAGGCTAGTGTCTTGGAGTAGGTGAGTAATTAACTCTCCAAGACAACAAAACCAAACAAGTAGCTTATCTTGTGATAGAATAAATCCAATTGTCTCATTTGTACTCTGGGAAAGCTCCTCTTAAAGGAGAAGCACGAGCTCGTGTCCGAACCAGTGAGGGGATCAATCCCCCCTAGTTGGGAACGACGCCAGACACGCACGTATTACAAACGGTAAACCTCGGATTAACCATTGTCGAGGAGCCAGGGGTCACTTGTCAGTAAACCTTGGATTATTGTCAAGGAGCCGGCAAGGGGATTGAGCTTGCTACTCTGCCCTTGCGTGCTGTCGGAGTTTAGACTGTTCCCCCAGGTGCATTTGTTGCGGTTGGTAACCTTAGTGACCATTATCTTTAGGATTCTACCGAGGTGGCGGTGGAGGGAAGATCCCACTGTACCTAGAGCAGACGTCGGCTAGACTCACTTGGATTTTCTGGGGGGTTCACTTCACTCGAGACGGTTAAAGTGGAGGAACTTGGTCCAGTCTATTCATTAAGCAGGTTGCCGAGGTAACTGTTCCACCCGCCACTTCTGTACTGAATCCAGCGATGTTGGGCTTCATCACCAACTAGCGCTTTTGGTCTGGAAGGCTACTGTTTGTGCTTGGTTTGACGCCCTAGATTCTTTAGGCGTGTGCTTCAAATTTGTTTGGTTCTTTAGAGACTTTAGGTGGTTTGATTTGAAATTTTATTTTGTTTTCGTGTGTAGTAGTTAAAAGTTTTTAGCTGTGGCAGAATTACCGAGACAGTCCCGTAGACTTCGGGGCAAGTCACCTGAAATTGTTACCGGAACAGATTTGTTAAGAAAACTCTGTAGATCGCGGGGTGGATCTCCTGAAGATATTCCGGGTCAGTACGAAGGGTTGAAGGTCCTTGTAACTCCTCCTAGTGGCAGTAGAGTAGGTTCACCTGAAGAAGGAGAATCTTCCTTGGTAGTCCATCGAGATTACCAAAGTTTAGAGACAGGTTATAATCCCGAAGCTGTTACAGTTTCTGAGCTTGTTAGTAGTTTTTCGTCTGCTAGTGATACAGGCGAAGAACCTAAAATATCTGAACCTGTTACTCCAACTTCTAGTGTTCCAGATTCACCGAGAATAGAAAGAATTATCACCGAAAATCTTCCTACTGGTTTGATTGCTATCGAAGAACTTGCTCCAGAGGAAGAAATAGGCGTCTCTAACCTTGAAGATCAACTTACTATTGATCTAAGGGAGCGTGAATCTATCTTTTACAGTCCTCCTAGAAGTACTACTTGGTACCTTTCGTTAACCAATTATTTAGACAACTTCGGGCTAGGTTTTTCTACACCTCGTACTCCTTTTCCACCTGGAGGTATTCATACTCATGTAAATATGTCTGGTCAGTCGTCCGTGTTTACACAAAGTCCTGAATCTTTCTTACACGACGGTCCTTCTGTTCCCACTGGGTATCAAGCACTTTCTGGTACCTTTGCGAGGGCATCTCCTCAACCCGTTGATCATGGGTTATTAACTGGAAACAGTGGTAATATACCATTGGGTGTAGGAGACATTTACATGATGTCAGGTTCAGTTCCCATTTCCCAACCTCAAGGTGGCCAATTATCGCCTGGGGGGCAACCTCAAGGTACACCATTCGTGTCTGGGGGGCAACCTCAAGGTCAGTATGCGCCTATGGCGCAATACATGCCTCAAGGTCAACCCCAGCCTCAATATGTACCCCAGGGTCAACCTCAGTATCAATATCAACCTCAAGGATGGCAACCTCAAGGATGGCAACCCCAAGGGTATCAACCCCAAGGGTATCAACCTCAAGGGTACCAACCTCAAGGTCAAGGTCAACCCCAGTATCCGTATTTACCTCAAGGTTATCAACCTCAAGGTCAATACTCGAGTCAAGGTTATCAACCGCCTCAAGATCAATCATATGTTCCAAGTATAGGAACTGCACCTTACAATTATCAATCCTATCCTCAATCCGGTTATGGATCTCAGTATCCTCAACCTGTTACGGGTCAATACCCCGGAATGTTAGTATGGGATCCATCACAGGGTCAACAGGTGTTGCAGCCAAGTCTACAGTTGGTTCCTCAAGCTGGACAACCCGTAGTTTCTGGTCCACCCCAGCAACCGCAACCTGTCCAGTCAAATGTTCAAACTTCTGTAACTTCGGTAGTTACTCAGCCGCCAATCGCACCTAGTACTCCATCTCAAACGGCTGCTGCAACTACCGCCACATCTACCATACTTACTTCTGGAGTATCGACGGCTCCGGTTTCTACTGTCTCTGTAACCACTCCTCAGACATCTTTACCGTTGTCTGGATCTACGATTCAAACCACGGTCCAGATGCCTGCAGGTCAGCCTGGTATAAGTACGGTTGTTACTACTCAACCTCAATTTGTTCAACCACCGTACCAGGGACAGTACCAACCTGGGCAAGCTGTCCAACAACCGGTTTACCAGTATCAATCGTATCCTGGGTACAATTATCAACAACCTCAACAACCCCAGTACGGTCCGGTTAATCCTGGTTTTCCAGGAGGATATAATATCCCAAATGCGACTCCTGTTCCTAGTTATCCTGGATATCCTCCTCCTGGGGCTGGTCTTGTGACCCAGAGTTTTAGAGATCCTAACCGGCAGTTACCGTTTATCGCAACTTTGGATTTACCAGACTTGACGCGCCTAACGAACGATCCAATTCAATATCTTCAGTTTTGGCCGCCAATGCCAAATAAGTTGCCCAGTGATATACCCAAGTTGGAAGGTAAGTCTGGAGAGGATCCGTCCAATCACGTGATGACTTACCACCTCTGGTGTGCTTCAAATTCTATCTCGGATGATTCGATCCGCTTACGTCTTTTTCAGCGTACACTCATTGGTCTCGCAGCCAAGTGGTACATTGAGTTACCACGGGCCTCTTTTTACAATTTTAGCCAGTTAGCTACCTCGTTCTTAACTCACTTTCAGTTGCCGGTCAGATACGATAACGGCACGGAGTTATTAACTTCACTAAAACAATCAACGTCCACGTATATTTCTGATCACATTCATGAGTGAAGACGTCGAAGAAGACTACTGAAAGTTTTTATCCCGGACCAAATCTTAGCTGAATGGTTTGTTAAATCATTATTACCGAAGATTACTGAAGATGTAGCTAAGGCCGGAGTAGTTACTGAGGAGCAAGTCATTGCTCAGGCGCAATACCTTGACTTAGTTTACACTCAGTCGGGTACGTTACACGAGAAGATTCCGGATCTTCCAAAGTCGAATCAAATCACTGCTGCTCCTTCAGGATCTCATGCCGCTGATGGTATGATTGGTATCGTGAATACAAAGAGCAAGAAGAAGTCTTCCAAGGCTTCAACTACTCCTATTATCACTTTGCCTGATTCCCCGACAGGAGAGTCTTCTCCTGAACTTACCGCCGATATTCACGCTGTAGAGACATCTACGGCCAAATCAAAAAACGGTGGAAAGAAGAAGGCTAAAGCAGACAAGGCTCCGAAGGAGAAAACGGAAAAGTCAGAAACCAATGACGAAAAGCGCAAACCTCGATATCCTTGTCTTATTTGTGAAGAGGATCATTTTACGAGAGATTGCCCTCATCGGGCCGAGGTTGTGAAAATAGTCAAAGGTTCTCCCACTCCTGCTGTGTTAAAAAATCCATTTCCAGAGCAGGAGAATAAGATGATAGGTTCTTCCTCGAATGCCAGTGAAGAACCCATTTTGATGATGTCTCATGTGAGGATTGCGACTCGATCGCAAGATTATGGTAGTAAGAATCCTGTTGATGGTAAGGAAGCAGAATCTTCTCACTCTAACCCATCAACCTCAGCTCTTGGTTCTGATCCACTACAGATCGAAAAACCTAACCCGGACTTAGTAATTAAACTGCCCGCCAAGGGTGTACTTCAAAGGTCTGCTTTCAATCCACATGCGAGAGCAGCCCAGAATTACAACATTGTTGAGGACTTAGCTGTTTCACCCTCAGCAATGTCGGCGTTAGAAGTGCTGCAATCATGCCCAGCACAACGAAAATTACTTTTGTCGGCTATCGGAGCTGTTGATGTTCAGGATCCGAATCTAATAATCTTCGATCTAGAAAATAGTACACCACATCTCCCCCATCAAATGGCTTTCCAAATCCCAGTGATAGTCAAAAATAGGCCTATTCATCGGACTGTGATTGATGAGGGAGCCTCTACGTGTATTATGTCGATTCAATGTTGGATATCTCTTGGTTCTCCTTCGTTGAACCAATCCCCCACCATCCTTAAGGCCTTTGATGGCCGTGGGTTCCGTCCGTTTGGTATTCTACAGGAATTGCCTATAGGGGTAGAAGGTAAAACCGTTAGTCTGGATGTGGAAGTGGTTGATGCCCCTCTAGACTACAACCTTCTTTTGGGTCGAAGTTGGTCATATGCTATGACAGCGGTCGTTTCATCGGTCTTTAGAATAATTAAGTTCCCACATAACGGTAAGATCATAACTATTGATCAGCTGACATACTTTTCATCTGACCCAGCCTCTTCAGAGAGTATCCAGCATGTCGGTAAGACGACAATCCCTTATAGGGACGTTGGCGTAGGTTTAGTTAAAGATTCCGGTTTACTGGGAACTTTTCCTTTCCCTCCAATCAACGCAGATCCTTCATTTGCCTCAATTCATATGATTACATCAGAAAACATTATTTATGATGATCCTTGGATTATCCCATCTGAATCTGAGATAGACTCATTCGGTGATGCTATGCCTTTGAGTCCATATGAAATTGCTTATGAAGCTGTCATGTCTTTTACCGACTCGCGTTCAACCGAAATTGACCAAATGAATGTGGTCAGTGAAGAATCACTTTTCACCTCAACCTTAGAACGGATAGTGTTTCCCGAAGTCGTGTCATCTGACGAGCAACTTCGCGAAATCCTAAGTGTAGACGATCTACCATGGGAAGATCTCCATCACAGATCTTCGTTTTTACCTAAGGATGATGCATTTGAAAATGATTTTTCATCTATTTTTACCGCTGAATATGTCAAAGACGCTCAGGATCCAACGAAACATTCTGATTCAGAGTTGAATTTAGGGAATATTTCTCGCACTATTCCCATTGATATTTCAGTGAAGCCCGGAATTGAGGAGAACATTCATATAGGTGCCGCATGTACAGAAGATGAAATCCAAACTTACAAGGCCCTATTCCAAGAATTCCGCGATGTGTTTGCCTGGTCTTACGAGGAAATGCTGGGAATCGATCCTGCCATTGTTGTTCATGAAATAAAGACCTACCCGGATGCTAAACCCATCCGGCAACGGTTGCGTCAGATTCACCCTCGAAAAGCGGCCGCCATTAAAGCAGAAGTCGAAAAGCTGTTGAAAGCAGGTTTCATTTATCCGATCCCGTTAACGGATTGGGTATCGAATATTGTTCCGGTCAACAAGAAACAAGGAACAATAAGAATCTGTATCGACTATAGGGATATAAATTGAGCTTGTCCAAAAGACAACTATCCTACGCCTTATATCGATCAAATTATTGATGATTGTGCCGGAAGTGAAATGTTTTCCTTTATGGATGGTTTTTCGGGCTATAATCAAATCAATATTCTACCTGCCGACCAACCAAAAACGGCCTTCATTTGTCCATGGGGGACATTTGCTTATTGCAAATTACCTTTTGGGCTTAAGAATGCCGGGGCCACTTTTCAACGGGCGATGTCTTACGCATTTCATGACATCAAGCACATTGTGCAACCGTATCTCGATGATTTGCCTGCTCATTCTTTACGTCGAGCTGATCACCTTGTCCACTTACGAGCAATCTTTATGAGGTGTAGGCATTATCGAATTCGGTTGAATCCCCACAAGTGTGTTTTCTGTATAGAAACAGGTCGATTGCTGGGATTTGTTGTTTCAAAAGCCGGCATTCGCGTCGATCCCTCGAAGGTCGAAGCTATCATCAAATTGCCTCCTCCTTTGAGTTTATGCCAACTCCAAAGTTTGCAAGGGAAAGCGAACTTTTTACGCCGATTCATCCCAAACTACGCCGAGGTCACTAAAGGTTTTACACGGTTGTTGAAACAGAACGCTCAATTCTTTTGGGACGAGATTGCCCAACAATCTTTTGATGCACTTAAACACGCGTTGACCCATGCACCGTTGTTTCATCCTCCCAACTACAACCAGGACTACTTCTTATACCTCGCAGCTTCGAATTCCACCATTGGAATGGTGTTAGTTCAAGAAGATGAATTCGGAGCGGAACATGTGATATATTATCTTAGTAGGACCTTAAATCCCACTGAGCTAAAATATTCGCATGTGGAGAAATTGGCCCTGGCAGCCGTTCAAGCTGTCCAGCGTTTTCGTCACTACATTCTTCTCTGTAAAACTACAGTTATTTCGGATTGCAACCCTATGATTTACATTTTGACAAAACAATTTCTAGGGGGCAAGTACTCTAAATGGATCGTTATCCTGCAAGAGTTCGACTTGGAGTTCGAGAAGTCCAAGTCTAAGAAATCCTTAGTTTTTGCGGAATTGATGTGTGATTTCCCTCGCGCTGACACAGAGACTGTGGCAGAGGAGTCCATTGCGGAAGAATCTTTGTTTCTTATCAGTACTTTAGATTCGTGGTACGGGGATATAATCATCTATCTCCAAACCCAAACCTTTCGGCCTGAAGCTTCAAAGGCGGAACGTCGAAAAATTCGGTTTCAATCCCAGCAATACAAAATTATTGGAGATACCCTTTATCGCCGGGGGGCAGACTTAGTTTTTCGACGTTGTTTAACTCACGAAGAGGCTGAGAGGGTTTTGAATGATTGTCACTCTGGAGCATGTGGCGGTCATATGTCTGGGTATGCCACAGCTCAGAAGGTGTTGCGCGCTGGCTATTTCTGGCCGTCTATGTTTAAAGATTGTATCATTGCAGTCCGGAAGTGCCACAACTGTCAAGTGTTTGATCGCAAGATGCGCGCACCACCTGCTCCTCTCCACCCTATAATTGCCGTTGGTCCATTCGCCAAATGGGGTATCGACTTTATTACTTGTAACCCTCACTCGGCCGGGGGGCATGCGTATATCATCCTTGCGGTTGATTATTTTACTAAATGGGCCGAGGCGATGCCTACATTCGACGCAAGCGGCAAAACAGCTGCAGTTTTCGTATTCAATCATATTATAACTAGGTTTGGTGTCCCACAAGCAATCATTACTGACCATGGGAGCCATTTTCGAAACATCATGATGACTGAGCTTACAAGCCAGCTTGGTTTGCGCCACGATAGCTCTACTCCTTATTATCCGCAAGCCAACGGTTTGGTTGAGTCTATCAACAAAGTTCTAGTTATCATGATCCGACGAACCATTGGTATTCATCGGTCGAATTGGCACAACATGTTATTTTCAGTGCTATGGGCATACTGAACCTCAGTGAAAACTTCAACAGGGTTCACTCCTTTCCAGCTAGTTTATGGCTTGGAAGCTGTGTTACCCATTGAATGCGAAATCCCATCACTTCAAATGGCTGTCGAATTACTTCCAGCTACTTCCGAAGAGGAGAAACGTTTATTGTACTTAGCTAAATTAGATGAGACTCGACGTGACGCTGCATTGGCAATCGAGACTCACGCGAAGCGAATGAAAGCTCAGTATGATAGAAATGTGACCCCTCGAAGTTTTTCGGAGGGAGACCTAGTGCTATTATATGATCAAGCTAACGATAAGCTAGGTGCTGGAAAATTTGTTCCTATGTGGCATGGACCCTACATTGTAAAGCGAAAGCTAGCAAAAGGGGCTTATGAGCTGGTAGATTTTGATGGGGACTCTTTGGGTAAACCCAGAAATGGACTTTACCTAAAGAGGTATTATGCTTAAATGGTGGGTATGGAGAATTTTTAGTTAGGTTAGGTTTTCTTTCTAGCTAGTATGTTTGTTAGTTAGTCAGTGTGCTTAGCTTAGAGAGTGTGTTTTTCGTCGTTATTCTGGCTTATCCTGGTTTTACTCTTGATATTGCAGATGTCGACGCCTCTCCAAACATACATTGGATTTGCTGATGGTGCTTGTCGTAGTACACGGAATATCTCTTCCGCAGCTTGGGTTATCTATTCACCCTCTGACGAGTTAGTTTCTATGCATGGGGTAAGCCTCGGTCAAACAACGAACAACATTGCAGAATACAGTGCAGTGGTTGAATTATTATCCGAATCTATTTCATTTGGAATTCGACGTTTGATAGTGAGGTTAGATTCCGAACTTGTTGTATTACAGCTTAATAGAGTTTATGCCATTAGAAATCCTGTGTTATTAAGGTTGTTTTTGAGAGTGCGTCTCTTGGAACGTGAATTTGATTACATTGAATATCAGCATATTCCAAGGTCTTTAAATACATTAGCAGATGCAATTGCTTCTCGAATGTTGGACAGACATTTACGATAATCATGCAAGTAAATTTAAAAACATTTCATCACATATTTAAAACAAGATAAGCCGGTAATAGTGATATATATATAGATAGGAGTGTGTCAAAAAATATACATTGTCTTCGATCATAGGTTGAAAAACACCTTATGATCGGCAAAAATGATAAAGTACAAAAAGTCAAAAATGTCACATGTGTCTACAAAGTGACTAGCCAATCACTGGTGGTGCTCCCTATACGACACCACTGCACGGGCTACCTTACACAAAAATCTCCTAAATGGTCCAGGGACTGCAACTACATAGCGCTGAAGTCTGATAGGAATATCATCTATGGTAGTCTCAGGCATATCCGCCGTCAGACGCTCTAGATCCTGCTCCAACTCAGCTAGTGACTCTGCAGCCGCGTCCTGTGGGGCCGGTACCGGTGCAACTGGATGTCTCCTCTCAAAAGGCCGGAGGTTGGCTGGGCGCTGTGGACCAACATCTGCATTTTGAAAATTTTTACTGTCAGTTTTGAGACGATATATATAAAAAACAAAAAAAAAATACATAATTTGAAAACTTGTGAAAAATAAAGTACCTCTGTCATCCCATTGTTCTCCCTGTGGAAGAACCATGTCCGGATCACCTCGAAAATCTACTCCGGCATACGGGAAGTCCTGGATCGAAAAAACCTGGTCCTCTAACTAGTGAAAATAACTATCAGAGAATCGAACAATCGCCGCGCCCTCGTCAGGATGCCGGGATATCACCGCAACCCATCGTACCAGCTTTGGCTCCCAAGGACCCAAGATATCAACAGTGAGTTGCTGAGGGATCAGCATCGGAACTCTCTCTAA
The DNA here is from genome assembly GCA_031772625.1 of Pinus tabuliformis. NCBI lineage: Eukaryota > Viridiplantae > Streptophyta > Pinopsida > Pinales > Pinaceae > Pinus > Pinus tabuliformis. The sequence continues at coordinate 1,676,225,361 of CM062816.1, read as the reverse complement.
GGAAAAGCTCACGACTAGAGGCCCATATCCAAAGGTTTTCAGTCGTCCGTTCTTTGCCCTAGTCAGTTGGCTCTTCATGTTAGCCGACACAGCATCACACCAGTTGAAAATGGTGCCTTGGTAACAGTCAATCGCCATTCGCATTTGGGACCCAGAGGCAATATGTAAAGCGGCTGCACCGCAAATTCTGGTAACCGTGAAAGCTATAACTTTGAGTTCACGCAGAGAGATGTGTTTGATTTCCACGCCTTTCGCATGGTGTGCATTGGGTGTGCACCAATCTGCCCGAAGACTAGCAAGGGATTGGCCACCCGGCCTAGTCCCGGCTAGATTGAGTTGCTCGCCTCTATTTGGCAAGCCAGTGAGAAAGTATACATCAGAGGGCTCTATCTCGAGCTGATGCCCTCCAATGTAAAAGCATTGCTCTTGAACGTTCCATCTCTCAACCAGCCATTCCAAGAATCTCACCTGAGCCCTCATGCCAGGTATGGCCCAGTATTTATATAGCCCGCATGCTTTTAGGGCATCAATGGAAGGTTGATGTTCAATTGCAGCTAAATCAACGTCTTCGTGCTCTCTTTCTCTCCAATCCAACATGGTGAGTGCCCTACACACTAAGAAACAATGATTAGAATTGATTTGGGGAAATTTGAATGGTTATTTGTGGAGATTGGGGTTTCAAATTCCGCCTTTCACGGGGGACGCACCCCGCGTTTAGAACACAGGGCGTCGGGACGCAGCTGGCCTGAAGGTGGGCTGCGTCCCCCGACCTTTTTCCTGTGTAGGAAAAAGTCGGGGGACGCAGGTCACCCGAAGGGCACCTGCGTCCACCGCAGAGCGCATTTTGAAACCCAAAACCCCCCAAAAATCAAAACTAAAACCTAAAACACAATTTTAATCGGATGAAATTGAAGAGTAGGATGTTGTAAAATACCTGGAAGAGACGGCGTTTGATTCTGACGGTCGGATTTTCCGCAGCGACCACGGGAAGTTTCTTGCCAAAAACCCTTTTTTCAACCTCAATAGTAAAATGGTAAAAATGACATGGTAAAAAGTCTTTTTATAGGTTTTTTGGATGAATTTGTTCATTTTTCACCATGGAAGGATGTTTTTCGATGTATTTTTGCCTATCTTAAACAGGTATGAGTAATGTGTCGTTTTTGTGCAGGACAAAGGGATTTAGAAGGAAAATTGTCATTTTTCACGAACCAAAATATCAGAGTCATCTTTTAAGCCCTTTTCTGACTCCTAAAAAATGAAAAGATTGCCGAGCGTTTCTTTTACACTCGTTAAAACGGAATTAAAAGACGGTCCCCTTATAGCTCTTTTCTGACCGTAAAATCAGGAAAAGATTGCCGGGTTTTTGTCGTTTCAAACTCGATATGGAAATAAAATGACGTGTCCTTGATCGCTTTTTACTTTTCAGGTCAGTGGCACTAATTATGAAAGTACTCCTTGGTCGCAAGATCAAGCGGTTCCCCCAGGTATTATTTTATACTTTTTCGGGCTTGAGGGACACAAATTTACGAAAAAGTTCAACTTGGAGTCTTCTTAAGTTTTTCAGACTCTCTAAAATTGAAAAACACCGGGTTTCTCCTATATTGGGCTCGTTAAACATTTCACAGTAAAGGACCTGTTCAATTACAAACAGGAACGAACCGCTCCTTCCTAGGGTTCGAATCAAAACTAGGTTGGACTCATCCGAAGGATGAGCTTATAATCAAGCATATGTTATCCTCCTCAAGCTTGTTAAAAATAAAGAGGTACTTGCCAGAAATGGTGGGGGAAAAGAGAGAAGAATGAGCCTATTTGTTACCTTTTGTCTCAAAAGAAACTTTATTACCACTCTTGAACACGACACTTTTCATTCACCTGGGTTGGGAAATCTTTTACCTCACAGTTGATCCAACCACTTTGAAAGTCTTCAGCCGGGTTCCGGGGATTAACTTTGAGTCGTTTATCACCAAGCCATCTGTTGTGTCGTTATGTGTTCAAGAGGTCTGCAAGCAAAACTTTCATCTGCAAAATACTTTTCATCCATTTGACCATCCCTGAGTCAGTCCTTACAGCAACATTTCTTCAACTTGAACAATGATTTCGTGTTGCGGGCTTGCCTGCAACGGGTTGCTTTCTATCGACATCAGCACATTATCTAGAGAGATGACTTAGAAATCGTCAGTACCTTGAAGTCTGCATGCATCAATGTCAGGTTTCTCGCCTTTGACGTCAGTTTACATCATTGACTTTCGATCGAAGGATTCCGTGAAATGTTCGACATCAACTCATTCATTCACATCTCATGGATTGTACTGGGTACTTTGAGAACCATTGACATTACTGGTGGTCTCTCTCACGCTTGTTAACATTTTACATCATCGACCGGTAATCAAGTGGTTTCTACCATGTTCGACATAAACTCATTTATTCGCATGGCAAGAATCGTACCAATTCAGGAAGTAGAAATGAAGACCCTGGATCTAGTTTCCACCATCCAGGCTGCGAGGAGTTTTGTATTCATTATCTAAGTAGACTAATCATAAACAGATGGTTGCGCCCATACTGTGTCTACAAAAGTCTATGATTATGATGTACTGCAAGATCATTCCTATATCAGAGTAGTTAGTCTGTTAGTTAAAGTTTTAATCTGAGTATGGGAATGCCTACCTCAGTGATGATATAATCTTATACATGTATTTTGTGTTGAAAATTGTAGGTTCTAACCAGGCTCTCCACGAGATAATCCTTGAAATGATAAAGTGCTTCACCCTTCCTAGATAATAAAAACCCTAATCTATTACAGGCTTCGCACTTTAGGGGGCAATCTGTTACACTAAAAAATGTCACCATGACTATTTACAGTTAGTATGGCTCTATCAACAGTCATGCTACCCTCTTAGGCAAGTCTTATGCCTCTGCTCTCCATGTCAAACTCCAAAAAAGAGAGAAAGTCTTTCTAAATGTATTTATCTCTGGGGACGCAGGTTCTCTCAACCTTACCTGCGGGTACGCATCCAATGTTCACAAAATCTGCGTCTTTGGACGCTCTGTATGTAAAGGGGCAGGTGCGTCCCCCTGTAAAGGTTAAAGTGCGCAAGTTTCATCTTTAAAAAGTTACTTGTGGTCATTTCTAGAGCATTCTAGAAGGTTGTTTGACGTGTATTGAGCGCCTCCAGATGGTTCATGCACTCCTACCAAAGAGGAACTTATCTCATCAATAAGGAGCTATCCCATCCAAAGAGGGGATTATCCCATTGATGGTGGACCTGATTAACTTCCTCTTGAGCACTATAAATGCAGGCATTGGGCCAGAAGGAGAGGAGGTTGGAAGCTATACATTTCTAAGGGTAAATGCTGCAGGAATTAGGACTCCCATTTAGAAGCTTGTGAGGAGAGATTGCCATCTTTGCTTGTTCTATTTGGAAGTGGGTGAGCTTTGTCAAAGTAAAGGAGAACTCTTGATGGACCCTGGGAGGGACTTGCACAACACCAAGGCTCAGGTTGTATTTGTTCCTTTTGTTACCTATTAATGCAAATGAGTCCATTCTTCTCAATAACTTGTTATTTATGAGTTGTTTCATGTACTCCTTGGTGTTATAGACATTTTTGTGCCTCACAGCATGGAGCATGAAATGTCGATAATTACAGGGATCCAAAGTCCCTAAACATGTTGTTCTTACCCCTAGAGGAACAAGGTCAGCAAACCACAGCACTTCCCATCAGTTCTCCACCTGAAAACACTCAAAAACAGGCTATTTTTGGATCATGTCAGCTGCTCCACTGAGCATCTGCACTGAATGTCAACTGCTACTCCTTGTACCTGCGCTGAAAGTCAAAACCAATGAAGGCTACCTGCGCTGGGCGAGATTGGTCAAGTGGCACAGTCATTCTGCAAGGTGTCAACTGCCCAGGAAGCTTCCAAACTGACACTTGGTTCAAGGAATTCGCCCTATGATGAGTAAGAGGTACTTGATCTCCATGTGGAAGCAAGGATCTCCAAGTGGACTCAAGAACTGAAGTTTAACTGAAGAGGGAGAGGACACAAGGTAGCTTTATGTCAGTCTCAAGCTGACTCATCCTTTCTCCTTCTACCCTATATATAGAGCTCTCTCATGAGGTCGAGGGAGGCTGGAATTTTGTGCAAAGCAAGGAAGTGCTGTTGGTTTACAGTTAGAGTTATTGGGTGATTGCTTTTATAGAGGTGAAGAGGAGATTTCTTGCTGTTGGGGAGGTGCTGCTGGATTGGAGCCATTGATGGTTGTAACCTTCTCAGAACCTTTTACTTCCATCAATAAAGCTTTGAATGTTCTCCTATATACTTGTATTGCATTGATGTATTGTATTTACTTGTATATCTGATTCACTCTAATCCATGCATCAGTTATGAGTACATGTTTCTTGTAGTTTCCCTCTCTTGTTTGTGCGGGATCTTTGTGTAGCTGGGCCGGCAAGAGAACAAGGAGCTGGAAGCAAGGGATGAAGAGAGAAGACAAGATCGACAAAAGCGAAGGATATCGGTTGGTCAATCTTTTCTTCCTTCTCTGTACTTTCATAAAGGAAAATATCAAAGCTTTTACTTTCAGTTGTTGCTAAGGAACTATCACCCTTAGAGTAGGGATAGGGTCATTCCGAGTCGGATACTTTTCCCCACAACAAACTGGCGACTCCGCTGGGGACCTAGTATCTTGTTGGTTTATTGTGTTTCTTGCTATTCATCTCATAAACAAGGAGAGCACCAAATCGAACTGCAATTGAGTCCTTCAATTGCAAAGTAGAGGGCAGCTGCTCTGGCTCAGTTTCTGAGCAAGTTTATGATTTGAAGAGCTGATCCACAAGGACTCTTGTGCTCTTTGTGATAGCTTTTCATCCTCTTGATCATCCCTTAGCTTGTACTTGACCTATAGCTTTTTATTTCAGCAAAAACAGTGAATTTTTGAGCTTTTTATGACCCGGAAACCCTTGTAAATGCAACTCTCGTGTCTCAGTGCAGGCTGTCCAAAGGCAGTCTGCATTTCAGCGCAGGTACTCCCTTCGGGAACTGCGCTGAGAGTCAGTTTGACAGACCAGAGCCTGCGCTGGACCAGTTAGCCAGTGTCTTGCTGAGGTTTCCTACTGAGTCTTGGCCCTGTTTTCACTGTTATTTTGCTGCTGATTGCTTGTCATTTGTACTTGCTGTAAACCAACTTTCCTTGACATTATTCCGCCCCAGTTGTGTGATGAAACTGTGATTGTTCTTTCAGTATTTCTTGTTTCAGTTACAGTTTCCCATTGTGAAAAGCAAACCAGTATAGCTGTGGCCTCTTGGATCCTGAACTGTAAAAGTGTCGTTGTGATCTTAAGAGCTAGTTTCATTACTGTTCATGGCTGTTTGAGTTTGTTTGTTTTTCATCTTATGGTTTGAATTCATACATTTTTAGTGTCGAAACAAGTACCTGTAAGGCGTCTTTTGATTTTAGACAAAACTTGTTTGTTTACGCTTCAAATTGAATTCGAAAATTATACGACAGTTTCCTTTTGTCTACATCAACATTAAGGAAAAAGAAAAGAAATACATGCATCTTGCATTTGCATTTTTTGATAAGTTTGCGTGATTGATCTAGGGGAAAGTGCATTAGTTTGTGCTTTGTGCTCTATGTGGAAAGATAATGTTTTTCTCTCCCCTCAGTAGTTAGGATTTTCAAAGCTAAAAAGATTGTAAAGCTTGCTTATCATTTTAGCTGCATTTAGGAATTTGTACCAATACATCTCGTGGTGATCCTGAAAGACAAACTGCTAAACAAGATCAACTTAAAATATATTGAATGAATCTAAAAATGCTTTGTAACATAACGCTCACATAGAGGTCTAGGTAGAGACGTGTTCCGGCGTCGTTAAACGTAGTGACTGTCGATCTCTACGAAGGTGGGTGATTCCTCCTGAGAGTCGGTGGCACTAATACGGACTTGTGCTCCCACGTACCGTCGCGTATATATTGGGAGACCCCTATAGGAACAAAGCCTTTATCCATAGGAAGCCGTGTCGGCCGCCCTACTGATCGCAATGCAGTGAACACAGCATTCACGAAGATTGACCACACGTACCGTAAAACGTATTCCGTGGTTTTGCGAAAGGTTTGGCACACCCTCTGCCTAGATCTCCAGAACAGTTTCTTTTGGCCTTTTTCAAACTCTATAACTGAAAAAGTCCATCCGAGCATTTGTCACTTCGGGCTCGTTAAAACATCGAAGGAGACTAGAGTCATCTTTAGCTTTTTCTCGACTCTTTAAAACTAAAAAAGCAAGTTGTGTCTAAAGCGTCATTATAAAATTTATTTTAAGCGGAATAATCATCACCTTTCCCTCGTTGATCTTCGAAGTTAGTCCACCACAAGTGGAAATTCCTGTAGAATCGCTAAGAAATCTTTTGGATAGACTAGATATGTCTGAACAACCGTCGACATCTAGGACTGTGTCGTCCGACACAGCTGCAGCAGAGCCTCCTGCTGCTACTCCAACGATGTTCGCTGGTATACCACCTGTCTCGGCGAATTGTCAACAACAAGCCGGAGTCCAATCAGGGACAACGACATGGTTAGTTCCTATTTCTTCATCCGGATTATCATCTGGTATTTCTTATGTTGAAACTCGCCAAATTGATCCATTTGGAGGTCAATCTGGGCAATCGATCCCCTTGAGTTCCGGATTGATACCATATGGGGGGCAGTATGCCCTTTCATTACCTCCTCCGGGAGGATGCCCATCCGTGAGTTCACAACAAAGTTCAGGTCAAACTGGAATTACATCCAGCGGTTGGGTACCAATACTGCCTCAACAACCAGGAGTTGTATATTCTATGCAACCAGTCCACCCTGTGTCGAATGTTGCCACTATACCTGGTATGGTGATTGCGTCGCAAGTACAAGCGCTGCCTACTGTATGTCAACCCAAAGTTTCTCAGGTTGCCATACAACAGCCTCTTGTCTCGACATCTCAATCGCAACCTCAGGTCAGTGCCTCCTTATCTGGAGCAACTCAGGATCAAACAAGTACTGTGACTCCTCATCTTGGTCAATCATCTAGTATTGGGCATCAGCAAATGGTCCAACAACCAGAGCTGGTTCGAACTCAACAACCGCAATTCCAGCAATCATATCAAGGACCTGAGCAACAAGTCTTTGTAAGTAATGGGCAACCATACTATAATGGTTATACCCATCAACCTTGTCAAAGTTGCCAACATTATGCTGGTATGCAAAGACCCACTGCTCAGGCGATTCCATCTTATCCTGGATATGCTTCGCCTAACCTGAATCAACAGTTGCCCTTTGTAGCAACTCTAGAATTACTAGATCTAAACCGGCTGACAAATGATCCAATTGCTTATGCCCCTTGGTGGCCAGCGATTCCACACAAACTTCCATCAGACATTCCTAAATTTAATGGAAATCCAGGTGAAGACCCGTCGAATCACATGATGACATTCCATCTATGGTGTTCATCAAACACCCTGAATGATGATTCGATAAGACTTCGCCTTTTTCAGAGGACGTTAACGGGTCCAGCGGCAAAATGGTATATTGAATTGCCTAGAGCTTCGTTCGACAACTTCAGTGCCTTAGCTACAACCTTTTTAACCCATTTTCAATTACCGATAAGGTATGAAACGGGAACAGAACTCCTTACCAACTTCAAACAGACAACGGCCACTCATATATCTGATCATATACATGAATGGCGACGTCGTCGTAGGATGGTAAAAACATATGTTCCCGATCAGCTATTAGCTGAATGGTTTATAAAGTCATTACTTCCGGCCATAACGGAAGATGTGGCCAAGGGGGGAGTCGTAACAGAAGAGCAAGTTATAGCTCGTGCGCAATATCTAGACTTGGTTTATACTCAGTCTGGCACGCTCTACGACAAAATACCTGACGCCCCTAGACCGGAATTCTCAATTCCTCCGCCTCCTAAATCAAACAATGACTCTCACGCCGGCGATGACGTGATTGGCAAGCACAAAATTTACAGTCAAAATGCAAATGAAAAACTTCTTGCCTCAGAAGTAAATGCCATGTCGACCGACAAGGGCAAACAACTGAAGCAACCGGGGGGCAAGAAGAAAAAGACAGGAAGAAAAAGGAAACCCCCGGTAGGGTGATATATATGCGATGAGGATCATTGGACGAAATATTGTCCACATATAGCTGAAGTTAAGAAACTCTTCAAGAGTTCAAAAACCCCAGCAGTATTGACTGATCCGTTTCCTAATCCAGGTCAAAATATGGTTGCTAATCAAAATGCTTCCAGATCCCAAGTGCTTATGTTGTCTACCTCAAAGCAACAGAATAATGCTTTGACAAGGAATAAAGATTACGGGAATCCAAAGCTGTCGAACAACAAGGTTAACGAACGACCTAGTAGTTCAACAACAACTTTGACCGAAGTTGTGCCACCCATCGTTCCTGAGCCAATGATAAAGTCGCCAAAGGGAGTAGTACACAAATCGACATTTAATCCTCGTGCCAAAGAAGCACAGAATTATAATATAGTAAAGGACCTGGCCCAATCGCCGTCCACTATGTCGACACTTGAGGTACCACAAAATTACCCCTCCCAAGAGCAAGCTTTATTATCAGAAATAGGTGGGATTGGCCCAATGGATTCCAATCTTGTGGCCTTTGATCATAAAGGATATGACCCGCAATTACCAGCTCAACTAGCTTTCCTTATTCAAGTGAAAGCCCTCAACAAAACTGTTCATCGAACAATTATTGATGAGGGGGCATCTACATGTCTTAAGTCGATGAGTTGCTGGAAAGATTTAGGCTCACCACCCTTGTCGGAATCGTCAACGACGTTAAAAGCATTTGATGGACGATCATACACTCCATACGGGATTTTAAGTAACTTACAAGTTGAACTGGGGGGAAAAACAGTAGGAATTGATGTTGAAGTAATTGATGGAAACCTCGATTACAACATCCTACTAGGAAGGCCCTGGATCTATGCCATGGCCGCGGTTGTGTCGACCTACTTCAGGAAGATTGCATTTCCCTTCCAAGAAGGAATTACAATCATCGACCAACAAACTTTTCTCCCCAACAGTTCACAAGTTACAGGAAGCATTCCAATGATCCATGGAAGGAATCATTTGCTTCAAAATATCGGAGTAGGTCTCCTAAAAGACCCTGCCTTAATGGGTACTTTCACCTTATCGCCTCCAAGTAATCTGGCGGGAGTGGCCACGGTGGAAACCTACAAAATAAAATCTAATCCAATCTTCTGGTTGGATTCGGAAGATTCCTAGATATTTTGTCGGCACCGAGGACGGTTCTTATCTCGTGTCAACCTCGTTAAAAAATGAAACAAGGAGTCATGAGGATAGTTCTTTTACTATGTCAACCTCATTAAAAAATGAAACAAATCCCCTTTCAAAACTCAAAGGTAAACCTTCATTCCAACCACCAAATTGAATGCAATGAAGCTTGAGGGGCACCCTCCTTTGACATGCGTTATTATGATGCTGGGGGCATGCAAAACAAAACGAGCAGTTTTAGCAATGTTCATGCTCGTTAAAAAATAAACACAAGAATCGAGCAGTTTTTGTGCAGAAGTTCATGCTCGTTAAAAAATAAACGTAAATTGTGAGCAATCTTTCCCTAGCAGTTCAAGCTCACCCAGAAAAAAATGAACCGGTAAACAACCTCGAGAAATGTAACCTTTGAAAGCCATATTAAAAGCCCTTGGTCGTGCTTATATGCCATCACCTCCATCCGTTCATTTGGCCGATCATTCACCTCCATTTGTGTGTTTACCTCTTTTGAGAAACAGCTGCGAAGAGTGATTTCACCTAGCCATCCTTGTGACACTGCCGTGATTGGAGAATTCCAACCTGTACCTGGAATCTGCTGCTATCCCTGTTTATCACTCGTTCCTCAAAAGACGAGTCTTCTTTGAGCTCTTTTCATCTGACTCGTAAAATATGAAAAGTTTGCCGAGTTTTGGCCTTCCAGCTCGTTAAACGACCGGAAGAGCTATCCCTCCTCTAGATTTTAATCTTTTTTGGACCTGAGGGATTATTGCACAAAAAGATCGAGCGCTTGTCTTGTTCGGCTCGTTAAAAGTACCGAACACCCATCCCTTCTGTATTGTTTTATACTTTTTCAGACTTAAGGGATTAGATGACGAAAAAGGAATTATGGAGTTAACTTTCTGTACCTTTTCAGACTCTTTAAAAATGAAAAGGACCGAGTTTTCCTTGTCGTTAGACTCGTTAAAATGATTAAATAGCGACAAACTTGTCTTTAGACGAGAACGAGTTTCCCTATCGCTAAGCTCGTTAAATCATAGCGATGGGCTTGCCCGAAGGGCAGGTTATAGAACAAGCATATGTTATCCTCCTCAAGCTTGACAAAAATAAAGAGGTACTGGTCAGAAATGACTGGGGAAAAATTGGGAGAACATCAAAGCTTAATGGTAGCAAGTCGCTCTTGAACATGACACTTTTCTTCCGTACCACATCGGGTTGGGTTGTTTCATTCACCGGTCTCATCACCATGGTCTTCGCCAAACCATCCACATTTTGGGGTAATGCTACCGATCCATCGCATCAGTGTCGTTATATGTTCAAGAGAGGTCATTCTGAAAGTGTCAACCGTGTCCCATCCACTGCCATACATTATCCTTCATCCATTCATGATCGCCACCCTGAATCATATGTCACAGTTTGTTTTCACCTCCACTAAAATCATTAGCTCCGTTCCGTGTCATTGATGTGGGATTCATTAAGGCCCTCCTTTGACGGATCGCTTCTTGTCGACTTCAGCTCATTATCCAAGAAGATGATCTAGGAACAACCCCATCAGTACTTTGAAGCTTGCATGCCTCAATGGAAAGTTTCTCACTTCCGGCGATAGGTATACATCAATGACCTTCGACCAGAAGATTTTGTGTGGCGTTCGATGCCAAGTCCTTTATTCATGCCACGTGAATTGTACTGCAGTACCTTGAGGGTCATTATCATTATCGGTGATTCCTCTCGCGCTTGTTAACGGTTTTCATCATTGGCCGGTAATCAAGCGATGTCTTTCCATGTTCGACTTCAGCGAAATTCTCACATGGATCGACTTGTACTTAGAGTGAAGATCGAACGAGTTTGAAGACCCCGGATCTAGTTTCATCCATCCGGGCTGCGATACATATTCAGGAAATATAAAAGCATTTGTCATGTACATCATTGCAGCAGATGATCATCCTACTCAAAGGATGATGATTTCAGCAGGAAATTATCAGTCTACCATCAGACGATCGTCTGTTCTATGTACCAAAATGTATTTATAAAGCTGAGCATGGGAATGCCGGCCTCAGCTAGATCATGAAAACAGAATGAAAAATAATGTATTGTATTGTATTGTATTACAGGGCACCTCTCAGCACTTGAATGAACTTCGGACCCTCTGGATAAAGCATTTCACCTGATAAACGGCCTCATACTTTAGGGGGCAACTGTTATAGACATTTTTGTGCCTCACAGCATGGAGCATGAAATGTCGATAATTACAGGGATCCAAAGTCCCTAAACATGTTGTTCTTACCCCTAGAGGAACAAGGTCAGCAAACCACAGCACTTCCCATCAGTTCTCCACCTGAAAACACTCAAAAACAGGCTATTTTTGGATCATGTCAGCTGCTCCACTGAGCATCTGCGCTGAATGTCAACTGCTCCTCCTTGTACCTGCGCTGAAAGTCAAAACCAATGAAGGCTACCTGCGCTGGGCGAGATTGGCCAAGTGGCACAGTCATTCTGCAAGGTGTCAACTGCCCAGGAAGCTTCCAAACTGACACTTGGTTCAAGGAATTCGCCCTATGATGAGTAAGAGGTACTTGATCTCCATGTGGAAGCAAGGATCTCCAAGTGGACTCAAGAACTGAAGTTTAACTGAAGAGGGAGAGGACACAAGGCAGCTTTATGTCAGTCTCAAGCTGACTCATCCTTTCTCCTTCTACCCTATATATAGAGCTCTCTCATGAGGTCGAGGGAGGCTGGAATTTTGTGCAAAGCAAGGAAGTGCTGTTGGTTTACAGTTAGAGTTATTGGGTGATTGCTTTTATAGAGGTGAAGAGGAGATTTCTTGCTGCTGGGGAGGTGCTGCTGGATTGGAGCCATTGATGGTTGTAACCTTCTCAGAACCCTTTACTTCCATCAATAAATCTTTGAATGTTCTCCTATATACTTGTATTGCATTGATGTATTGTATTTACTTGTATATCTGATTCACTCTAATCCATGCATCAGTTATGAGTACATGTTTCTTGTAGTTTCCCTCTCTTGTTTGTGCAGGATCTTTGTGTAGCTGGGTCGGCAAGAGAACAAGGAGCTGGAAGCAAGGGACGAAGAGAGAAGACAAGATCGACAAAAGCGAAGGATATCGGTTGGTCAATCTTTTCTTCCTTCTCTGTACTTTCATAAAGGAAAATATCAAAGCTTTTACTTTCAGTTGTTGCTAAGGAACTATCACCCTTAGAGTAGGGATAGGGTCATTCCGAGTCGGATACTTTTCCCCACAACACTTGGTCTATGTGTTAAATATGTTTTATTCTATGAGATTATCAAGTGCTATTTAATCATTTGATTGTTAGTGTATGCAGGTTTCAAAGTGAAGGAGGAGCTCATCCGGATCAGCGGAGCTGGACTGCTACAACAGCGTTGGATTACAGGTAGGATCTAAACACTTGATTCCCCATATAGTAAATGCATGTTTAGAGAAGGATTGCTCTTGTTTGTCTTGTTTGTCACTAGAGAGTCTTAGGCTCCTAGGGAGGTTGGTTGTGTCCGCACAATCGACTCTTTCCGCCTGACACATGGACTCCTTGACTTTCATGTTAAATATGTTTTATGCAATTGGCTTTTCAGGTGCTATTTAATTTGTTTGCCTTGTTTGTGTTTGCAGATTCGCGAAAAGGAGCTCATTTGGATCAAGGGAGCGAGGGCATCCACAAGCTTGCGTTGGACCTAAGGTAGGCCCTAAAAACACTTGTTTGCTATTGTTTATTAAAGCATATTTAGAGAAAGATAGTGTCTGGTTGGTTTGCTTGTCATTAGGTCTTCTTTAGATTCTAGGAAGGTCTATCTTGTCCGCAAGATCGACTTATTCTGTGTGAAAAAATGGCGACTCCACTGGGGACTTGATTGTTTTCCTTGTTTTTACTTTGACCTGAGAAACTCTATTTTTGTTTCTGTTTTTGGCTTGTTGTGTGTAAAAGTGGGTAGAGTTTGTAGATCCAGGGTTATTTTTCATTTTTCATAGCTTTGGGAGAAGACCGCACCCTAGCCATTTGACACAGTGCGTACTTACCTGTAGCCTGGCTTTTAGCACAGAGCGAGACCGCACCTGTGCCAACTGTGGGCCTGCGGACCCTGTTTAAATTTTGAAAACCCTAGGATTTCCTCTGTTAGTCAGCTTAGTTTGTGTTTAGAAATTGTTATCCACTGCCCAGACCTGCATATAAATTGTCAGAAGCTTTCCTTGGATTGATTTCGTTAGTGTTAGGGTTTTAGGTGAAATTCCTAGGAGTTTTGCTTGTTGGGTTTGTTTTTCATTGTGGTTGTGTAGTGGCTATGAGCTTAGAAGCTGTAGGGACTTCAGATCACCTTAGTGTCTACCAGCCTTCTTATGAGTCTGACCATTTATGAAATCTCCCCTTGTTTGAGGAATCCACTTTGAGTTTTCTCTTTACAAAACTTCGAAAAGCTTGTGTCTAAGAGTTTGGATTTTAATTTTCAAAAAGAAAACAAAATTGGTTGTTCTTGACTGATTTGTGATTCTGCATAAATTGGTCCTTAGCTTACATTTAGCTAAGTAAAACATCCTTAAAAAGACCTTTAATAGGCTTTGACTTCAAATAGGTTTTTATAGTTTGTAGATCTCAAAGTTAGTCATTTTCATTAGTTTTGAGTGTTTTATTTAAAAAATATAAAAATCTCTTTTGGAAAAAAGTTTGTTTTTGTAGTGATTGAATGCTTTGAAAAGAAAAAGGGAAATTTTTGTGAAATAACTAGTTGTCTCGTTTTGAGTGCTTTGGAAAAGAAAAAGCTCTTCTTTTAATTTGTTTGATTGAGAAAGATTTGTGTTTACAAAGTATTTGCATTCTCAAACTCTTTCTTAGTTTAGAAGTTCATCGAAGAGAAAAAGATTGTTTAGATCATCTTAGGTGCATTTTTAGTGATTTTGAGTCGAGTCTTCATACCACAAGTTTCATCTCCGCACCTTTGGACTTAAACAAAAACCACTAAAATTAACACTTAAAGTAAAATTCACCTAGTAACTTTTTATTTCTAGGGCTCTGATACACCAACTTAGCTTAGGCTAGTGTCTTGGAGTAGGAGAGTAATTAACTCTCCAAGACAGTAAAAACAAACAAGTAGCTGTATCTTGTGGTAGGGAAGAAGTCCAATTGTTGCATTTATGCTCTGGGAAAGCTCCTCTTAAAGGAGAAGCACGAGATCGTGTCCGAACCAGTGTGGGAATCAATCCTTCCTCATTGGGAACGACGCCAGATATTCACGTATTAAAAATGGTAAACCTCGGATTAACCATTGTCGAGGAGCCTGGGGTCACTTGTTGGTAAACCTTGGATTATGTCAAGGCGCCTTCAAGGGGATTGAGCTTTCTACTCTGCCCTTGCGTGCGTATCAGATCGTAGACTATTCCCCTAGGTGTATTTGTCTCAATTGGTAACCTTAGTGGCCATATTCTTTAGGATTCTTCCTGAGGTGACAGTGGTGGGAAGATCCCACTGTACCTGGAGCAGACGTCGGCTAGACTCACTTGGATTTTCTGGGGATTCTCTTCACTCGAGACGGTTAAGTGGAGGAACTTGTGCCAGTCTATTCATTAAGCAGGTTGCCAGGGTAACTGTTCCAACCGCCATTTCTGTATTGAACTCTGCGACGTTGGATTTCATCACCAACTAGTGTTTTCAGTCTGGAAAGTTACTGTTTGTGTGTGTTTGATCTCCTAGATTCTTTAGGCATGTGATTCAAATTTGTTTGGTTCTTTAGAGACTTTAGGTGCTTTTCATTGAGATTTTACTTTGTTTGCGTGTGAAGTAGTTAAAAGTTTTCAACTGTGGTTGAATTACCAAGACAGTCCCGTAGACTTCGGGGCCAGTCTCCTGAGTTAGTAAACGTGGTTGAGTTACTGAGGAGGTATCGTAGACTTCGGGGCTAGCCTCCTGAGGAAGTACCAAGCCAACTTGAAGGCTTAAAAGTCCTCGTAACTCCTAGAGATAGTAGAGTTGGGTCACCTGAGGAAGGAGAAACTTCTTTGATAGTACATCCTGATTTTCAACCGTTAGTAGCAGAGTATAATCCACAGTCAGTGTCTGTCTCCAAAATCGCTGGTAGCTTTTCATCTACTAGTGATATAAGTGAAGAACTCGAAATATCTGAGCCTGAAAGTGAATTTGCTGCTACTCCGACATCGGGGTTTGTTTCTCCAACTTCCAGTGGTCCTGGTTCACCTAGGGTAGAAAGAGTAATCACCCAAGATCTTCCTTCTGGACTTATTGCTATTGAAGTACTTGCTCCGGAAGAAGAAGTAGGCATCCATATCCCTGAAAATCAACCTGTTATTGAACTAAGGGAGCGTGAATCAATTTTTTGTAGTCCTCCTAGAAGTAGTTCTTGGTATCCTTCTTTGACTAATTTTCTAGAAGACTCAGGGTTAAGTTTTTCACCACCTCGTGCTCCTTATCATCCAACACCTAGAGGTTTTTATACTCCCGTCAATATGGTAGGACAATCATCTATGTTTACTCAATCGCCCGAATCTTTTTTGTATGGCAGTCCTTCTGTTCCCTCCGGGTATCAGTCACTTTCTGGTACTTTTTCGGGAGCATCTCCTCAACCCATTGAGCAAGGGTTATTAACTGGAAGCAATGGTACTAAGCCGTTGAGCATAGAAGAAATTCTTATAATGTCAGGTTCTATTCCCAATCCTCAACCTCAAGGTGGCCAGTTACCGCCTGGGGGGCAAACTCAAGGTACATAATTTGCATCTGGGGGGCAACCTCAAGGACAGTACATACCTATGGGACAGTACGTTCCTCAAGGTCAACCCCAGACTCAATATGTACCCCAAGGTCAACCCCAGTATCAATTTATACCTCAAGGTCAACCCTAGTATCAGTATGTGCCTCAAGGGTATCAACCCCAAGGTCAATACTCGAACCAAGGTTTCCAACCACCCCAAGGTCAAACGTATGTTCAAGGAATGGGAAATGTACCTTTCAATTATCAATCCTACCCTCAACCTGGTTATGGTCCTCAGTATTCTCAACCTGTTATGGGTCAGTACCCTGGAATGAATATAGTGTGGGATCCATCACAAACTCAACAGGTGTTGCAGCCAAATGTACAGTTGTCATCTCAAACTGGACAACCCTTAGTTTCTGGTTCACCCCAGCAACCAGTCCAGTCTAACATTCAAACTTCTGTACCTTCGGTAGTTTCTCAGCCTGGGCCTAGTACACCTCGTACTCCGCCTCAAACGACTGCTAAAACTGCCACAACATCTGTTCAATCTACCCCACCTACTTCTGGAGTATCGACAGCTCCGGTTTCTACTGTTCCTGTATCTACTCCTCAGACATCTTTACCACCGTCTGGATCTACGATTCAAACTTCGGTTCAGATGCCTGTAGGACAACCTGGTTTAAGTACGGTTGTCACAAGTCAACCACAATTTACCTATCAACCGTACCAGGGACAGTACCAATTCGGTCCTGCTGTGTAGCAGCCAGTCTATCAGTATCAACCGTATCCTGGGTACACTTATCAACAACCTCAACAACCCCAGTACGGTCCAGTTAATCCTAGTTTTCCGGGAGGATACAATATCCCGAACGCGATTCCTATTCCTAGTTATCCTGGATATCCTCCTCCTGGGGCTGGTCTCATGACCCAGAGTTTTAGGGATCCTAATCGGCAGTTACCATTTATCGCAACTTTGGACTTACCTGACTTGTCGCGCCTAACGAACGATCCCATTAATTATCTTCCGTTTTGGCCGCCAATGCCGAATAAGTTGCCAAGTGACATTCCCAAGTTTGAAGGTAAATCAGGAGAGGACCCGTCGAACCATGTGATGACTTACCACCTCTGGTGTGCGTCTAACTCCATTACAGATGATTCAATCCGCCTTAGACTTTTCCAGCGCACTCTAATTGGTCTCGCGGCCAAGTGGTACATTGAGTTACCGCGAGGCACTTTTTATAATTTTAGTCAGTTATCTACCTCGTTTTTAACTCATTTTTAGTTGCCAGTCCGATATGAAAATGGCACGGAATTGTTAACTTCGCTAAAACAATCGAAATCCACTTACATTTCAGATCATATTCATGAGTGGAGATGTCGACGACGTTTAGTGAAGGTATTTATTCCGGATCAGATCTTGGCTGAGTGGTTTGTAAAATCTTTGTTGCCAAAGATCACTGAAGATGTTGCTAAAGCTGGAGTTGTTACTGAGGAGCAAGTGATTGCTCAAGCACAGTACCTTGACTTGGTCTATACTCAGTCAGGTACATTACACGAAAAAATCCCCGATCTTCCTAAGCAAAATCAAATCGCTGCATCTCCTTCGGGATCTCATGCCGCCGATGGTATGATTGGTACGGTTAACACTATAAGTAAGAAGAAGTCTTCCAAGAATTCTTCCCCTATCATAACCTTGCCTGATTCCCCAACAGGAGATTCTTCTGCAGAGATCTCCACCGATATTCACGTTGTAGAGTCATCTACAGCCAAATCAAAATCCGGTGGGAAGAAGAAAGGAAAGAAGAAGAACAAAACGAACAAAAGTTCAAAGGAAAAACCTGAAAAGGCGGAATCCAATGATGAAAAGCGCAAACCTCGTTATCCTTGTCTCATTTGTGATGATGAACATTTTACAAGAGACTGCCCTCATCGTGCAGAGGTTGCGAAGATTGTCAAGGGTTCCCAAACTCCTGTTGTTTTGAAGGATCCTTTTCCGGCTCAAGACAGTAAGATGATAGGTTCATCCTCGAGTGCCAATGAAGAACCCATATTGATGATGTCCCATGTTAGGATTGCGACTCGATCACAAGATTATGGTAGTAAGAGTCCTGTTGATGGTAAAGAAGCAGAATCTTCTCATTTTAATCCATTAACCTCAGCTCCCAGTTCCGATCCACTACAGATCGAGAAACCTAATCCAGACTTGGTAATCAAACTTCCCGCCAAGGGTATACTTCGAAAGTCAGCTTTCAATCCACATGCGAGAGCAGCTCAGAATTATAACATTGTTGAGGATTTAGCTGTTTCACCCTCGACAATGTCGGCTTTAGAAGTGCTGCAATCATGCCTAACACAGCGTAAATTACTTTTGTCGACTATAGGAGCTGTTGATGTTCAGGATCCGAACCTAATAATCTTCGATCTAGAAAATAGTACACCGCGTTTGCCTCATCAAATGGCTTTCCAGATTCCAGTGATAGTAAAAAACAGGCCTATTCATCGGACTGTAATTGATGAGGGAGCCTCAACGTGTATTATGTCGATACAGTGTTGGAGATCGCTTGGTTCTCCTTCGCTAAATCAATCCCCGACGATTCTAAAGGCCTTCGATGGCCGTGGGTTTCATCCTTTTGGCATTCTACAGGATTTGCCTATAGGGGTTGAAGGAAAAACCGTTAGTCTAGATGTGGAGGTGGTTGATGCCCCTCTAGATTACAACCTTCTCTTGGGTCGAAGTTGGTCTTACGCTATGACAGCGGTCGTTTCATCGGTCTTTCGAGTAATAAAGTTTCCACACAATGGAAAGATCGTAACAATAGACCAGCTGGCTTACTTTTCATCCAACCCAGCCTCTTCGGAGAGTATTCAACATGTCGGTAAAATGACTATCCCATATAAGGATGTTGGAGTAGGATTAGTTAAAGATGCAGGTTTACTGGGAACTTTTCCTTTTCCTCTGATCAACGCATCATCTTCATTTGCAACCATTCGTATGATTACATCAGAAACCATTATTTATGATGATCCTTGGATCATTCCTTATGAATCTGAGATAGACTCATTTGGTAATTCCATGCCTTTGAGTCCATATGAAATTTCCTATGAAGCCGTGTAGTCATTTGCCGACCCGTGTTCAACCAAAAATGACTTAATGAATGTGGTCAGTGAGGAATCACTTTTCACATCAACCTCAGATTTAACCACGTTTTCTGAACTTGTTCACTCTGACGAACAAATTCGTGAAATCCTATGTGTAGATGATTTACCATGGGAAGATCTCCATCACAAATCTTCGTTTTTACCTGAGGATGATCGTTTTGAAAATGATTTCTCATCAGTTTTTACAACTGAATATGTCAAGGAACCTCAGAATCCAATGAAACATCCCGATTTAGAGTTAAATTTGGGAAACATCTCTCGAACTATTCCTATTGACATTTCGGTTAAGCCCGGAATTGTTGAGAACATTCATATAGGTGCCTCGTGTACAGATGACGAAATTCAATTATATAAGGCCCTATTTCAAGAATTCTGCGACGTGTTTTCCTGGTCCTATGAGGAAATGCCAGGAATTGATCCCGCGATTGTTCTTCATGAGATCAAGACTTACCCGGACGCTAAACCCGTCCGGCAACGTTTGCGTCAAATTCACCCACGAAAAGCTGGTGCAATTAAAGCAGAAGTTGAAAAATTGTTGAAAGCAGGTTTCATTTATCTGATCCCGCTAACGGATTGGGTATCGAATATTGTTCCGGTTAACAAAAAGCAGGGAACAATAAGAATATGCATCGACTATAGGGACATTAATCGAGCCTGTCCAAAGGATAATTACCCAACTCCCTATATCAATCAAATCATTGATGATTGTGCCGGCAGCGAAATATTTTCCTTTATGGACGATTTTTCCAGATACAATCAAATCAACATTCTACCTGCCAATCAACCAAAAACGGCTTTCATTTGTCCATGGGGGACATTTGCTTATTACAAATTACCTTTTGGGCTTAATAATGCCAGAGAAACTTTTCAAAGGGCGATGTCTTATGCGTTTCATGACATCAAACACATTGTGCAGCCATATCTCGATGACTTGCCTGCTCATTCCTTACATCGAGCTGATCACCTCATCCATTTACGAGCAATTTTTATGAGGTGTAGGCATTATCGAATTCGGTTGAACCCACACAAATGTGTCTTCTGTATAGAAACGGGTCGATCACTGGGGTTTGTAGTTTCGAAAGTCGGCATTCACGTTGATCCCTCGAAAGTCGAAGCTATCATCAAATTGCCTCCTCCTTCAAGTCTTCGCCAACTCCAAAGTTTGCAAGGGAAAGCAAACTTTTTACGACGATTCATTCCTAACTACGCCGAGGTTACAAATGGTTTTACCCGGTTGTTGAAACAGAATACTCCATTCTATTGGGATGAGATAGCTCAGAAATCTTTTGATGCACTCAAACACGCATTGACCCATGCACCGTTGTTGCATCCTCCCAACTACAACCAGGATTACTTCTTGTATCTCGCCGCCTCTCATTCCACCATTGGAATGGTCTTAGTTCAGGAAGATGAATTAGGAACTGAACATGTGATATATTACCTTAGTCGAACTTTAAATCCCACTGAGCTAAAATACTCACATGTGGAGAAATTGGCATTGGCAGCCATTCAAGCTGTCCAACGTTTTCGTCACTACATTTTACTACGTAAAACTACGGTAATTTCGGATTGCAACCCTATGATCTACATTTTGACCAAGCAATTGCTAGGGGGCAAGTACTCTAAATGGATCGTTATCCTGCAAGAGTTCGACTTGGAATTTGAGAAATCCAAGTCTAAGAAATCTTTATTTTTTGCGGAGTTAATGTGTGACTTCCCGCGTGCTGACACGGAAACTGTGGCGGAGGAGCCCATTATGGATGAATCCTTGTTTCTAGTCAGCACTTTAGATCCGTGGTATGGGGATATCATCGTTTATCTCCAAACCCAATCCTTTGGGCCAGAAATTTCAAGGTCAGAATGTTGAAAAATTCGATTCCAGTCCCAACAGTTCAGGATTATTGGAGATACTCTTTATCGCCATGGGGCGGACTCTATTTTTCGACATTGCTTAACTCACGAGGAAGCTAAAAGGGTTCTAAATGACTGTCACTCTGAAGCGTGTGGTGGTCATATGTCTGGGTTTTCCACAGCCCAAAAGATATTGCGCGCTGGCTACTTCTGGCCGTCTTTATTTAAAGATTGTATTACGGCGGTCCGAAAATGCCACAACTGCCAAATTTTTTATCGTAAGATGCGCACTCCACCTGCTCCTCTCCACCCTATAATTGCCGTTGGTCCTTTTGCCAAATTGGGTATCGATTTTATTACATATAACCCTCACTCGGCCGGGGGGCATGCGTATATCATCCTTGCGGTAGATTATTTTACTAAGTGGGCCGAGGCGATGCCTACATTTGAGGCAGACAGCAAGACAGCTGCAATTTTTGTGTTCAATCATATAATTGCTAGGTTTGGTGTCCCGCAAGCGATAATCACTGATCATGGGCACCATTTTCGAAACGTTATGATGACCGAACTTACAGGCCAGCTTGGTTTACGTCACGATAGTTCAACCCCTTATTATCCACAAGCGAACGGTCTGGTTGAATCCATCAACAAAGTTTTAGTTATCATGATCCGACGAATCATTGGGATTCATCGGTTGAATTGGCACAACATGCTATTTTCAGCGCTTTGGGCGTATCGAACTTTAGTAAAAACATCAACAGGGTTCACTCCTTTCCAACTAGTCTATGGTTTGGAAGCTGTGTTACCCATTGAATGCGAAATCCCGTCACTGCAAATGGCCATCGAGTTACTTCCAGCCACTTCCGAAGAGGAAAAGCGTTTGTTATACTTGGCTCAATTAGATGAGAATCGACGTGATGTTGCATTGGCGATCGAGACTCATGCAAAACAAATGAAAGCTCAGTATGATCGAAATGTGACCCCTCGAAATTTTTCGGAAGGAGATCTAATCTTAGTTTACGATCAAGCTAATGATAAATTAGGCGCTGGAAAATTCGTTCCTATGTGGCATGGTCCCTATGTTGTCAAGCGAAAGCTAGCAAAAGGGGCCTATGAATTGGTAGACTTTGACGGGGACTCTTTGGGTAAACCCAGAAATGGCCTTTACTTGAAGAGGTATTATGCTTAAAAGAATGGGTATGGAGATTTTTAGTTAGGATAGTTTTTTCTTTCTAGCTGGTGTGTTTTAGTTTAAACAGTGTGCTTAGCTTAGAGAGTGGTTTTTCGTCATTATTCCTGCTTATCTTGGTTTTACTCTTGATATTGCAGATGTCGATGCCTCTCCAAACATACATTGATTTCGCTGATGGTGCTTGTCGTAATACACGGAACATCTCTTCCGCAGCTTGGGTTATCTATTCGCCCTCTGACGAGTTAGTATCTATGCATGGGGTAAGCCTCGGTCAAACAACGAACAACATTGCCGAGTATAGTGCAGTGATTGAGTTATTATCTGAATCTATTTCATTTGGGATTCGGAGTTTGATAGTGAGGTTAGATTCTGAACTCGTTGTATTACAGCTTAATAAAGTGTATGCCATTAGAAATCCAGTGTTATTAAGATTATTTTTGAGAGTGCGTCTCTTGGAACATGAATTTGATTATATTGAATATCAGCATATTCCAAGGTCTTTAAATACATTAGCAGATGCAATTTCTTCTCGAATGTTAAATAGACATTTGCAATAATCATACATGTAAATTTAAAACCATTCCATAACATGATTTACAAGATAAGTCGGTAATAGTGATATATATAAAAGAGTGTGTCAAAAATACATCGTCTTCGATCATAGGTTGAAAAACACCTTATGATCGGCAAAAATGATAAGTACAAAAAACAAAAATGTCACATGTGCCCACAATAGGCGATCATCCTATCACTTGTGATGATCTCTATAAGAAACCACTGCACGGGCCACCTTGCAAAGGAACCTCCTAAAAGGTCCCAGGACCCCAATCACATAGCGCTGAAGTCGACGAGGAATGTCGTCTATAGTGGTCTCAGGAATATCTCCTGTCAAGCACTCGAGATGACCCTCCAACTCGGCCAAAACCTCTGTTGATTTGTCCTGTGGGGCTGGCGCGGGTGCAACTGGTTGTTTCCTCTCAAAAGGCTAGAGAGTGGCTGGTCGTTGTGGACCCACATCTGCATTTGAAATTTTTTACTATCAGTTTTGAGACGATGGAAAAATAACAAAAAAAATTAAAATAGAAAAAATGTTGAAAAGGATTTTACCTGAGTCATCCCACTGCTCTCCTGGTGGAAGAGCCATGTCTGGGTCACCACGAAAATCTATCCCAGCGTAAAGGAAGTCCTGAATAGAAAAGACCTGGTTTTCCAGCCATTGGAAATACTCAGGTTTGAATCGAGCAACCTCTGTCCTCTCGTCCGGGTGACGGGCCATGACTGCAACCCATCGCATTAGTTTGGGCTCTCGAGGAAGCCCAACTCCAACAGTAAGGTGTTGTGGGATCAGCATAGGGACCCTCTCCAGGCCAAAACTCACGACCAAAGCCCCATAACCAAAGGTCTTTAGTCGTCCGTTCTTGGCCCTGGTTAGTTGGCCTTTCACATTGGCCAGCACAGCATCGCACCAGTTGAAGATGGTGCCTCGAAAGCAATCAACTGCCATACGCATCTGGGATCCGGTGGCAATATATAATGCGGCAGCTCCGCAAAGTCTGGTGACAGTAAACGCAATCACCATGAGTTCAGGACGGGATATGGTCTTTATGTCTATCCCTTTGTCTCTAGCCTGGCTGTTGCAGTACTCTAGCCGGAGGCTATCGACAGACTAGCCACCTGTCCTAGTCCCGTGCAGAGTCAAGTCTTCGCCTCTCTTAGGCAAACCAGTCAAGAAATATATGTCCGCCAGCTCGATTTCGAGCTGGTGGCCGCCAATGAAAAAGCACTGGTCCTGTATGCTCCATCTGTCAACCAGCCACTGTAAGAAATCCACCTGAGCCCTCATGCCAGGAATGGCCCGAATTTGTACAATCCGAACGCCCTCAAAGCATCAAGTGAAGGCTGATGATTCCATGCGGCAGCATCCACGTCCTCATGCTCTCGTTCACGCCAATCTAGCATGATGTACTCTCTGCATCAAGTATAAAGACAAATTAAAATGCTAGAAAATATTTTGTGTGGTCCATTTTTGAGAATTTTTGGGTTAAAAACCCTTGCGGCGGGGAACGCACCCTCCAGGTTAGACACAGTGCGTGAGACCGCGCTTTGTTTACACGGAAGGTGCGGACCCCGAGCTTTTTCCCAATGGAGAAAAAGTCGGGGTCCGTAGGCCCGCAATGGTAAACCTGCGGGCCCTCGCGCGTGGGTTTTGCACCTAAAAACCCTCCCAATGAAATAAAGGACTAAAACAAAAAATTAAACGGTTAAAAATGAAGAGTGGGATGATGTGGATTACCTGGAGAAGACAACATTCGATTCCGACGGTTGGATTTTCCGCAATCTTCACGGGAAGTTTTCTGAGCAAAAGCACTATTTTCTCACCCAAATTCAAACGGTAAAAATGAATTGACAAAGGCCCTTTTTATAAGTTTTTTGAGTAAATAAATTGCAAATTTGTTTATGTTTCACTTTGAAAAGGTATTTTGCGACATTTTTATCCATTTCAAAAAGTATGAGTAATGTTTGTGCTTTTGTGCAGAATAAAGGATTATTCAGGTGAAATCTATCATTTTCGACGAAAAAACATGTAGAGTCATCTTTAAGCCCTTTTCTGACTCCTGAAACATGAAAAGATTGCCGACTTTTTCTTTTAAACTCGTTAAAACGGAATTAAAAGACGGTCCACTTACAACTCTTTTCCGACCGTAAAAACATGAAAAGATTGCCAGATTTTTGTCGTTTCAAATTCGATATTGGTTATAAAACGACGTGTCATTGATCGCTTTTTTACTTTTTCGGGTCAAGGGAACTAATAACGAAAAGTACTCCTTGGTCGTAAAAGATCAAGCGGTTCTCTCAAGTATTATTTTATACTTTTTCCGGCTTAGGAGACACAAATTTACGAAAAAGGTCAACCCTGGAGTCTTCTTATGTTTTTTCAGACTCTCTAAAAATGAAAAACGCCGAGTTTCTCCTATACTGTACTCATTAAAATTTCACAGTAAAGGACCTGTTCAATTACAAACAGGAATGAACCACTCCTTCTTAGGGTTCAAATTTAAACTAAGTTGGCCTCATCCGAAGGATGAGCTTATAATCAAGCAAATGTTATCCTCCTCAAGCTTGTCAAAAATAAAGAGGTACTTGCCAGAAATGGTGGGGGAAAAGAGAGAAAAATGAGCCTGTTTGTTATACTTTGTAACCACTCTTGAACACGACACTTTCATTCACCTGGGTTGGGAAATCCTTTGCCTAACAGTTGATCAAACCACATTGAAAGTCTTCAGCCGGTTTCTGGGTATTAACTTTGGGTCAATTGTCACCAAACCATCTGTCGTGTCGTTATGTGTTCAAGAGGTCACTGCCAATAAGCCATTCATCTGCAAAATATCTTTCATCCATCTTGACCATCCCTGAGTCAGTCCTTGCAACTAAATTTCTTCAACTTGATCTATGATTTCATGTTGTGGGCTTGCCTACGACGGATCACTTTCTATTGACATCATCTCATTATCTAGAAAGATGATCTAGGAATCGTTAGTACCTTGAAGTCTACATGCCTCAATGGCAGGTTTCTCACCTTTGACGACAGTTTACATCATTGACTTTCGATCAAAGGATTCCGTGACATGTTCGACATCAATACATTTATTCGCATCTCATGGATTGTACTGGGTACTTTGAGAGCCATTGACATCACTGGTGGTTTCTCTCACACTTGTTAACAGTTTACATCATTGACTGGTAATCAAGTGGTTTCTACCATGTTCGACATCAACACATTCATTCGCATGGACAGAATCGTACTATTTCGGGAAGTAGAAATGAAGACCCTGGATCTAGTTTCCACAATCCAGGCTGCGAGGAATTTTGTATTCATTATATAATGGACTATTCATAAACAGATGGTTGCGTCCATACTGTTAGCCTCCTATACCAATAGGTTTTCATTTTTCATGATTGACAGTGGAAATGCCAAAAATGTTCATCTTCCATGATACAAGGTTCCATTTTTGTGAAAGAAACAGACAGTTAAAAAATGTAAAGAGGGTATGCCTTAAAAGAATAATCAAAAGGCAAGAAAATGAACTGGTCAAAAGAAAAAATAAATGAAATGAACCCCAAATAAAGACCATGAAAGTGGCTAAGCTAAAATGCCACTGCTATCTTGATGGATGGTCCAACAGTTCAAGCTAGGCCATACCATGTTTTAAATTGCCCGTTCTAGACTAGAGAGAAAGTACCTGCTCAAACAGTTCAAGCTTGGCAGATGACTAGTTGGATAGAGAAAGGAAGGAGCCCAACTGCTTAATCTGGGCCCTTGGAAGACATAAGGGTAGACTTAGATAGGAGGGCAGCAAAAAGAAAAGAGGATTATCAGGGTTTGCAAGGCTAAGTGCACCCATCCAAAAGAAGAAAGAATGTTAGGCATATTAGGCAGGGTAGGCAGTTGAAGGTTGCAGAAAGCAAGATCTAAGCACATGATATATGGAAAATCATATCTGATCTCACCAATAAGAGAAAGGCAAGAGCAATGGCCTATATGGCAAACTACCAAACCATCACTAACTTCCCTCATTCCCTTCAAATGTTTTCTCACTAACACCCCCTTGAGGACTGTAGGATCTGCCTAAACAGTCCTCCTTACATTTCTCATTTGTGAATTTCATGTCAAGTTGTGACCTCCTTCTCTGAAAAGAAGCCACATTTCTTGTGTAAAATCATTCCTCACTCTCATCTGCTTCTAAATCTAAGTTTACTCATTAAACTTAGCTCTCAGTTCCTCTTTCACATCCCAAATCCATATTAATTTCTAAACCTACTATATAGCTCCCTAAGTGCTCCCCCTCCCACTACTATTAATTTCTAAACCTATATAGCTTCCTATTATGGCATTTTATGCAAAAAACCCAAAAAATATGTAAATATCCCCCCCCCTTAGCATTATAGCTAAGTAGCATCCTCATGGGAGACATTAGTCCATCAGGGACTCTAGTCAACCCTTACTTTGGAATTAATCTAACCCCTGGTTAGATTAATAGCCTACAACTAAACCCTTACCCACTATTCACCCGAAAAACCTTTGGAAACCCGCCCCCCGCGATCAAACCCAATGTTTAAATGTTTGTTAAACCCCGTCGCATTAACCCTTATTCATTTAAAACCCATTAAACCCTCCAAAACCAAAGTTTTGAACCCGCAGCATTTAAATATTATTTTATTATCTGGCGGGTCCCAACCCAAACTTGCACACCGGGTCGAGGCGTCCGCCAGCTGCTGATCTTCCGCCGCCCCCAATCCAGAGGTGGGCGGGTAATCTGGGCAGTGGATGTGCCGTGGTTTAGTGTCCGGGGAGCGGGTGGTTTTGCTCTCGTACGCAGGACACGCGGTGGCCGCTGGGGTTGTTCGGAGCCCCTCTCCCCAATACCACCTTTCCGCAAAGGCGGTGCGGGGAAACCGGAAACCGCCCTCCCACAATCAACCACCCCTATCGCGTCAGCCCCATGTCACGGTGACGTCATGTCCAAGGCCCCTGCCACCGTGCCACATCGCCCTCCATGCCGTCTTGCCACCTCCGCAGGCCTCCACCATGTCCCGCCACGCTGGCATCCAAGTCAGCATCCACGTCACTGTCCGTACCCGGGGCCCGCTGATGACGTCATCGCGGAAAAGTGCCAAAAAGCCATATGCGCCAAATTTATCGTTATAAACACGAAAATGGACCGTTTTTTGTCATTTTCATTGGAAAGGAGAGGGAGTCGTTTTGCTCGTTTACACCAAAATTGCCTCCATATTACGAATTCAAAGATTTGGACACCGCCACTCACCAATTCAGCTACATTCTTCACCCATCGATCAACCTGGCAGCTCTCGGCGCTAATTATCCAGGTATTTTGCCAAACCAACCCGTTGTCGTGTTCTTGCAATTTCTCTACAAATTTCTCCACTAAATTATCTGATAACTCCTAAATTAAATGGTGTCGTTCGGTAAATGTTGGCCCAAAGTAATCCAAAGCACCTCCCTGTTCAAAATTCACTGTTGAACAGTCATTCTCGGGCCTAATTTTCGATTTACCCCCCCCAACTGCCCGACATTGTTCCCTTTTGCCGAGCATATAATTCAAAAACTTCATTACACCAGGTTATAATCCTGCTCCCCTCTGCAATTTTCCCTCACTGTCCAGAATTCCTGTGAATTCACCAGAAGAAATCACAGTCAAGTCTACTCATCCAAGTTGCTCCTTCTAAAAGATAAGTCTGGCCTCATCTGCATTCAGTCTGCCACCTTACTTCTAAAAAGCCTTACAAGCTATCATATTCACACTGTTACACTCAGAAGCTGCATTCTAAAGATAACACCTGAAAGTTATACAATGGCTACACCATCAGCTCTCAGTGTTGCTCCTATGAATCCACCAAACAAGGAGCTTGAAGCCATGCCTCTTGCTGATAGAGATTACCTCATCCAAGACTTTGTGGGTGATAGGAACCATTTACAGACCTTCCGCCAATTGAGAGACAACTATCTAAGCAACAATGACACATATGGGATATGGGAATCCAATCTGCCTTACTATTTCCTCCCATCTGTCAACACTTTTCCAGAAATAATCTGCTTATGTGCTGAGAATTATGACCCAACTCAGAGAACTGCCAAGTCTCCATTTGGGAGCATACTCTTCCACATCAATCCTGATTCCATCAACCAAATGCTCAACTTCAAGCACACTCAGCTGCTGTTTCCCTTCTCCATGAACTATTTACTAGATGCTAGCGCCAAAATTTCCACTGCTGACATTGAGAAGATCACCAAGACATTTATGAGAGCTGACCGCCAGCCTACAGGGCCACCTCCTTTCTTGCATGTCCATTTCACTGATGTAGGCCAACTCATGGTTGACATGATTTCCTATGTGTTGGGCTACAAAACCAGTGAGCATGTTGATGAGACAGTGCTAGTGTTATTAGCTGCTTACAGCCCAGGCCAACCTCCCGCCTACAAATATAACTTTGCCAAGTTTATAGCTAACAAAATACATGACCAACTCTTGAAAGTGGATAGGGAGGGTGTGTTCAAATATTCATCATATATCTACCACTTGTTCATGTATTATCAGTCCGAGGCCTTTCAATGCCCTATCAAGAAGCTGGATTCTAGGGGAGAAAAGAGGTCTGTCATCTTCTGGTCATCAGTTTTCCACCAAGTCCAAGATTCACCATATTCATACTGTGAATTTATTGACCAATTTGTCTACCCGGTCTCTTGCCTATTGATGAGATCCCCTCCTCCCAGACTGTCATTTGAAATCCAGAAAACTCTGCAGCTGTCCAAGAACTATAAAATAGGTGATTGGTACCTATACCAAAATCATACAGTCATCAGAATCTATGGCTGTGAGCTCTGTCCATATAGGCTCCCAAGATATGTACCAATGAGACTGTTTGCCTTGGAGTACTATAGGCAGCTTATTAACTCTGACCTCACCCACTTTCATAGTGCCAAGAAGAAAGCCCATCTCAAGTTCAAAGACCACCTGGGCCCCTTTATCATGAATAAGAAAGAGGGTTGGCAAGAGGCTGATCAAATTCTCAAAGATAAATACAAGCTATCAAGAAGCTTCTGGTGGGTCCCTTATGACCCTGAAGGCTTCATCAGTGCTAGAAGAGTCAAGTACAGGCTGCTAGGGTATAAGCACTGTAAAATTCCACAAATTGAGCAGTATGCCAACCAGCAAGAATGGTTGCAAGGCACATTAATTGAGGAACTAACTCAAGAAGAAATAATGGAAAGAAATGTCAAGGATTTGGAAAAAACTCTTGACTTAGATTCTGTGCAGTAGGTAACTTTCAAGCAGCCGCATCCAATTGGAGAAGGTACCTCCACTGCTACAACCGCACCAGTCACCCAGGGGCCATCTACATCAGCATCAGGCATAGAAAAAGGCAAGGGAATAATGGGTGCAGAAACAGAAGTAGTGAAAGAAAAGCCTGCCTCCTCAGTTGGGCAGCAGCAAGAGCAAACCCCTCCACCACAAACAGAGGCACCAATAGTTCCTGCCTTATAGACCCTTGCACATGAGGAAAGGGGCAAGAAACGGGACCGAGAGGAGTCCACACCTGCTAGTGGATCCACTCAGCAACCCGAAGCCAAAAGACAAAGGGTTGATTCTCCGGTCATAGAAGAAATCAGTGAGGAAATCCTTGAGAGCCCAAGGAAAGAAAGAGGAGACAGCCACAAGCTCTTTTCAACAAGAGCAAGGAGTACAGCTTGGCATGGAGGCGTCCTCCTCCACTCAGCAGAGCAAGAAGCCTTCCAGCACCAAGGCTTCCTTCAAAGAGATAAAGGCACAAAATGAGCTGTTGAGAGTGGAGGTATACAAACAATTTCTCAAAGCAACGCCAACTAAACAAGAGAGGCTGATGTCAGTATATGACATCCAAGAGGAAAAGATAATCCTCAGCCATTTTAAACCCAAGGTACCGCAGCCTCACTCAACTGCAGATTTTGTAAAAACAAAGCTAGAAGTCATGGCGAAAGACATTCACCCCATGGATCAGATAGAGCTGCATAAGCAAATGGGGGAAATGGTCTATGCCACACTGGTAGACAGGGCCACAATGGCCCATGAATTGAAAGAATCGCTGAAAAACACCAACACTCAGCTAGATTTGGAGAGAATGTTCTCCACTGCCAAAGACAACAGGATCAAAACACTGGAGGACATCATTGTGGACTTAGGACATGATCCTAAGGATCCTAAGGGTGTGAGGGCCCTTATGAAAAAGAAAGAGGATGATATTGCTGCATTGAAGAAAAGACTGAAATTGCTTCCTACTGAGCATCCTCAAACAGCAGAATTGCAAAAAGAAAAGGAGTCTGAAGATCAGTTGGACCTAATAATGCAGCTAAATCAAAGAGTGATTGATCTGAAGAAGGAGCTAGAAAGGGCACTCCTAGACAAACAGGGAGAATCAACCTCCCAACCTCCTCAGACTGCCTCAACCACTGCCACAACTACAGAGGCAGCAGCGACCCCTGCAACGACTACAACAATGACAGATGCGGCAGCAGCAACAACTACAGCTCCTGAGTCTAGCTTAAACATGGATGAATTAACAAAGGTTATCAAAGAGTTGGAGCTTCAGGCGACAGAGATCAAACAAGCCAAGGAGAAATTGGCAGAGCTGGAAGCTAAGTATGACAAATCCAAGATGACTGTAGCAGAGCAGACCAGAGAGATTAAGGCCCTCAAAGACAAAATAAAGGCCTTAGAGAAAGAACTAAAACTAGAAAATACTCTGGCAGAAATAAAAAGGATTTTATGGGCCCGGATTGACTACTCCCTGACCAGACAGTGGAAGTCAATCAAAACAGTGCATGAACAGATGGAATTAATTGGCCAAGCACAAATTGAGAGCCAAAAAGCTAGAACAGCACTAGGGAATAGGCCTGAGCAGGCCAACAGGATGATAAATTTCCTCAACAATCAGACCAAGGAGGAGCTGGCAGCCCTAAACATCATCAACAGAACAGATGCTGTCCTCACAGCTAAAAAGGTGCTGACCCTCAAAAATTTTGTACAAACTGTAGAGAGAAAATGTCATGAAATGCAAGCTGAGGTGGATGAATACAAGCTCAAAATGGGAGCACTGCAAGACAAGGGATTCCCCAGCCTATTGACCAGCATGGGAAGACTGCTCCCCGGTGAGAAATATGCTACCAGGATGACAAATTTTATTGAAAATCAGATCACAACATCCGCCAGTACTTCTGAAGAAACAGGACCTCCAACAGGGCAGAGCCTCTTTGACAAGCTTGAAAATCTATTTTACATTGAGCATGAGATTAATCACTTATTTGAGGTCCCACCAAATTTTTATAGGTATACAGAGGCAGATGAAACCTTGATAAAAATGCGAAGACACCAACTGCCCAAGGAAGATTGGTGGCAGGCAATGCTGCAAATTTTGCCTCAGTAATCTCAGTTGGTCAGTCCTAGTCAGCTTCAGCTCAGCCAAAGTCAAAGAACAGAATCAGGACAGCATGCAAGGCGGCCAAAAAGATGACTCAGCGTAAAGACTACGACAGCAAGCCAAGACAAAGGAAATGCGCAGATTTTGGGCAATGCGGCTTCAGCCGACTCAATGGGTCACAAAGTCAACATTCTCTGACCATTTTTGACAGCTAATACACTAAGCAGTTATTACAGCATTTATTCTCTCAGCTGCAATTCTCCAGGAGTTGGCACAGTATTTATGAGCCATTAATTCACCAACTAGATATTTTTTGATCTAAATTTTGTATATATACCTCCCCTGGCAACGTATTTTGGGTTGGTGATTTTCTCTCTAAGACAATATATTGTATATTTTCAGATGATCTAATACAAAAGGTTGGTAAAGCTCATTATCTCATGAATGCTTAATGTCTCAATGATGCTCTGCGTGCTGTTACAAAATCCCTGTGCTGTCTAATGGAACAATAAGTTTTCCTAAACTATGTTTTGTCTTCTTATGTTTGTTTGAATCATATGTATGTTTCACCATTCTAACAATAGAGAAAAAGAATAGTACAGGAAATGTTTGATTACACCCTATGTTCAATCTCTGTCGTTGAAAATGTTTTCTTCAGAATTAATCATGGACATGAATTCTTAATTGCTCATGTTTGTATTGGTTCTATAAATGTGAATGTTATTCAGGAATTCTTCAATGCTCCTAAGTAATGTTCCCACTATTCCCCATATCAGCTTACTGAAAGATCCTTAGTTGCCTTTCACGCCCTGATTCCATCCCATCCAATTGCAGATTTAAAGAATTGTCCCCTAGACACTTATCTGGCTCTGTAGCATCACCGTTGTTTCAACACAGACATATCAAGCAATTAAACATCACTGACTCCATGCCCAATGGCCTAGATCACCCTGCATAATATACCTGTTCTGACTGAAATCATCATCCAGCAAATTCAAAACAAAACCTTGTGCATCATAACTAGCCTAAAAACATCATACAAACAAAGTTAAATCATAAAGAGAGAGCCCTCTCTGGTTACAGGTAGGCTAGAACCTGTGACCCAAAGATTGGTTAGTGGTTACCTCGGCCGTATTCCCTTAGGAGTTAAAGGGAACAACCTGAGTGTTAACATAATTGGTGACTCCACTGGGGACAGAACGAATTTTTAGCTGTTGTCTGCTTTAGATAGTGGTTCCAAAAACTCGAGCAGTTCCTTAACAATTCAGAAAATATTTGTAAAAATACCAAAAACAAGTTTGGAAGCTGGCTCCTAAAAAGAGAACTAGGCATACCAGGTCAAATCCTGACCCAAATCCTCCACCTGTTTTCGATAATCCTAATCTAATTCCCAAGACCCTTAGGAACCAAAAGGAACCAGAAGAATTTGCTGATTCCAGCCCTGAGGCAGTCCAGCAAAGTTATATTGCAACCCCGGCTAAACCATCGTTTCATCCCCATATAACCCAGTCTTCCCCCTCTTCCTCATCCACTTCCCAAAATACACTATTCACACCTTCACCCAATACCCAAACTGCTATTGTTGTCCCTGTTGTTCCAGCAGTTCCCCTTCTACCTGTTATCCCATTGTTCCCTGCAAATATGGCTAATCGATATGCCCCCCTTCAGCTACCTGCTAATCTTGGGGCTATGCCTCAGGACTACCAAAGTAAGATCACTTATTTTGATGGAACCAATACATACACTGCCTTACAGCATACCAAGAAAATGCAAGATTACTTTGAAAACTATGAAATAGACGATGATGATGTGAGAATGAAAATTTTTGTCCAAAGTTTAACAGGTGAAGTAAGAACTTGGTTCAGAGCACTTGCTGCAAATTCCATAGCTAATTCGGGCGCACTTTATCAATCCTTCCTCAACAGATGGGAAAAGAAAAAGGATCCTCTACACATTTTATCGGAGTATGACACCATAAGGAGAGGCCCACAAGAAACTGTCCTAGATTATTGTACCAGATTTAACACTGTTTATGATGCCATCCCTCAAAATCTTAGGCCTCCACCTGATTTAGCATTAATCAAATTTCTGGATGGGTTTGATGCTGATATGGCATATCAGCTAAGGGAAAGAGCCCCTGCAACCCTGGCCGACATGCAAAACATAGCTGTAAGTGTAGAGGCAAATCTGATTGCCAAAAGAAATCGGGCAAGAGCTGAAATAAGAACCACTTTTAAGGAGGAACCCTCAGCATTCGAGCAAAAGCTAGATGCAATCATCAAAGGTATGGACAGACTTGGGGACAGGGTAGAAACCATAGAAAGAAAATCATCATGGGAAGGTCAACCAAGCAATGTTAGAAACCCAAATTTTAGAAAGAATCAAAATCCAAATGTGGGGAGGACTGATCTTGACCAGCACATTAGACCTCCTTTCCAAGAAAATTATGCTGAAGCCTCAACATCTAGTGAACCAACTGAGGAGCCTCACATCAACCTGATGGGTTTGGACAGTGAACATTAGGTCTTTTTAACACAAGAAGATCAAGAGGTTTATAATAACAAACAATTTCACACTAAGTCAGGAGAATCATTTGATTTTAGAGAAGGTTATGATGCAGCAGTCTATGAGGTACATAAACAGTATAAACTAAGGAGTAGAACTATAGATGTACCTGAACCTCTTAAACCAAGGGACAATAAGCAGCCAAAAAAGACCAATGACAAGACTGTTCTCCCAGAATCAGCTGCTAACTCAAACCCACATACCACAGAAGTCACTGTGGAGGATGTCTCAGAACAACAGCCCTCTGAAAACCAACCAACCCCACCCCATCCTTCAAAAGCAAGGTCACATACCACCTCTGAAAATAAATGTGGTACCAATTTCACCCAAAATCATACCAACCATGAAGAAAGGACTACTGAAAACCCAGTTGAAAGGGAAAAATCTGCTGCACTTAATGCCAAAGTCCAAATGGAAAAGCCCTTTAACTTGGAAACAGAAATAAGTAAGCTAAAGATATCAGTCCCCCTTGCTGAATTGGCCAAACATCAAGTGTACAGACAACAGATTAATAGGTCACTCCAAATATCAGACAACAAAGATGCTGTGAATGTCCTAGATGATCAACCTGAGTTACTGTTTGGTCCTGAGGTTAATGGAAAAACAACAAATGGAGGGGTTCCACCCTTCTATGTTAGTTTAAACATTCATGATAAGGTTCTACACAATGCAATGTTTGATTCCGGGGCCTCACACAACTTAATGCCCAAGTCTGTAATGGAAAAACTTGACTTGGACATCACAAGACCTTATAAAGATCTATTCTCATTTGATTCAAGCCAAGTCAGGTGCTTAGGCTTGATTAAAGATTTATGTGTCTCCCTGGTCCAATACCCAACCAAAACAATCTTGATGGATGTAGTGGTAGCTGACATACCTCCTAAGTATGGTATGCTCTTGTCCAGATCCTGGGGGGCCAAACTCCAAGGCTCTTTGCAATTAGATATGTCTTATGCAACCATTTCAGTCTTTGGACAGCCAAAGAGATTATATCGTGAAACATTAATGAAATATGTGGTAAGCAGTCAAGAGAAGCCCCAAAACTTCCCAATCTATTCAATACACTCTGACATGGATTCATTTATTCTCTACAATGCCGACATCTGCAACAAAGCTTATTCTGAACTATTAATGGCAGCAGAGACAGAGGAGTTGAATGAACAATGTGCCTCCAAAGACCAAAGGACTGTAGGTATAGCTGATAAAACAAAGGAACATGATGTATCAAGTGACTTGCAAGAAACCAACCTGCCCATGATCCAATTGTCTAAAGATCTCGATCCAAATCTTGATCATGAAACTTTATGGTACCTAGAATTTGATGGTTCTGTAAACAAGTTAGGAGCTGGAGCAGGAGTCTGGATCCATAATATGCAGAATGACAGAGCTGAAGGTCGTGCATATCAGTTAAATTTTCGATGCACAAATAATATGGCTGAGTATGAAGCCCTTCTGTTAGGTCTCAAACTCATAAAGAATTTAGGTGCAACCAAAATTTCAATCTTAGGAGATTCTGATCTGATCATACAACAGATGAAAGGAAACTTTATCACGAATGATCTAAGGTTAAGAGCTTATAAAGGAGCAGCTATCCAAGTATTGGAGACCTTCTCAAAATCCCAGTTAACTAAAGTTTCTAGAGAGCTCAATCTACATGCTCATAGCCTGGCAACCTTTGCCAGCACTTGCAAGCTACCATTCAAACCCAGTCATACTTTTACTGCTGAAATCAAACATAGACCTGCAGTCCCGGATAACATCAAGAATTGGCAAGTCTTCGAGAGTGATACACAGATAAATAACTTCCTCACTTTAAAGGAAGAATTTTCCGGCATGAACATTGATACTAGCACTAGAGATGATCAACCACAGGCATACACAATTACACAGAACATGTCAGCTGAAACAACAAATCTGGTTTTGCATCCTACCACCTTTAACAACGAAAGTATACAAAAGTTGAGGCAAATAGATGAAGATGAATTGGCTGAAACAGAAGCAGAGGTAATTGAGTTAAAAGACAATTTTCTGCCCACAGGTTTAACCCCTTTATAGGATCTGTTTGATTCAAATGATATCTCAAGAAAACCAAAGATGCAACCTCTAAATGCTGAAATCGAAGACTGTAACATTGGAACCATAGACAATCCCAAAATGATAAAATTATCCAAGAGATTACCAGCTGATTAGAAGTTGAAATACATTGAACTGTTCAAAGAATTCCAAGATATTTTCGCTTGGAGTTACGAGGACCTCAAGTCCTATGATACCACAGTTATCCAACACACAATACCTTTGAAAGAAAACCAAAAACCTTTTAAACAGAAGCTTAGGAGAGTGAATCCGGTCCTCCTCCCCCTCATTGAAAAAGAAGTTAAACGTATGTATGAAGCAGGAATCATTGCCCCAATCAGGTTCTCAGAGTGGATTTCAAACCTAGTGCCCACTAGGAAGAAGACGGGAGAGATTAGACTATGTGTTGACCTAAGGAATTTGAACAAAGTCTCTCTTAAAGACCATTACCCCTTACCAAAAATGGATCATATCCTACAAAGGGTAGTGGGAGCCTCTAGGATCTCGTTGTTAGATGGATTCTCTGGATTCAATCAGATTCTAGTACACCCAGATGATCAAGACAAAACTGCATTTACAACACCTTGGGGGACTTTCAAATATGTCAAAATGCCTTTTGGGCTTAAAAATGCAGGGGCCACATTCCAAAGAGCAATGGATATTACCTTTGCCAAAGAAATCCATGATTTCCTAGTTGTCTATCTCGATGATCTTACCGCCTTTTCAAAATCAGATCAAGAACACTTGAGGCAGGTTTTCTTAATTTGCAGAAAATATGGAATATCTTTGAATCCAAAGAAATCACTATTCGTCCTGGAGGAAGGTAAACTCTTAGGGCACATAATTTCAAAAGATGGTATAAGGATTGATCCGGACAGAATTCAAGCTATCCTTCAGGTACCTCATCCGAGAAACATCAAAGAACTACAAAGCTTTTTAGGAAAGATCAACTTCTTAAGAAGGTTTATTCCTAATTTGGCTGAGCTCATAAGACTGTTAAACAATATGTTGAAAAAGGATTCCAAGGTCAAATGGACCATGGAAGCTAGACAAGCCTTTGAGGATATTAAAAGAGCATTGACAAACACACCAGTCCTAACAAGCCCTAGGTTTGATAGAGATTTTATCATTTTTTCTTTCACATCTGAGCATACAATTGCTGCTGTTCTGTTACAGAAAGATGACCAAGGATGTGAAAAACCCATTGCATTTTTCAGTAGGGCCCTTAGAGATGCTCCCTTGAAATACCAGATCATGGAAAAGCAAGCTTATGCATTGGTAAAAGCCATCAAGGACTTTAGAATCTACATCCTGTACTCTCATATAATTGCCTATGTCCCTAATGCAGTGGTCAAGGACATTCTAACCCAAGAAGGAATTGAAGGCAAAAGGGGCAAATGGATTGCCAATATCTTAGAATATGACATCGAAATAAAGCCTACCAAACTAATAAAAGGACAAGGTCTAGCCAAGCTGATGACTGAAACCAACTTTCAAGCCCTTGACATTAATGAACTGGACAACGAACAGGAGATGGCGACTCCACAGATCAACCAAGCCCTTATACAATCTCCCTGGTATGCTGATATATGTTTTGTATTGTTAAACCTGCAAGCTCCTCCAGGGTTGTCCAGAACCAAGAAAAGGTTCTTGAAAATGAAAGCATCAAAGTTTTGTATCATAGACAATGTTTTGTTTTGGAGAAATCACGAAGGAATTTTACTTAATTGCCTAACATTGGATGAAACTGACAATGTCCTCAAAGAATTTCATGCAGGTGACTGTGGAGGACACTTATATTGGAAGTCCACAGCTGATAAAATCCTAAGGGCTGGTTTTTATTGGCCCTCCTTGTTTACTGATGTGAGAAAATTTGTAATGTCTTGTCACAAATGCCAAATTTTTGAAGGCAAGAGAAAGCTGTTGCCTTTACCACTCAAGTCAGTTTCAACTGAGAGACCATTCCAGCAATGGGGTTTAGACTTTATTGGTGAAATTCACCCTCCATCCTCTGGCCAGCATAGATGGATTCTGACTGCTACAGACTATTTTACCAAATGGATAGAGGCCATCCCTTGTAGGCAAGCCAATGACTCCATCATTATACAATTCCTAGAAACCAACATCTTGTCCAGGTTTGGCTGTCCAGATAAAATTATTACAGACAATGCTGCTGCTTTCAAGTCTAAAAAAATGATCAACTTTTGTCACAAATATCATATGACCTTAGGTCATTCCACTGCCTACTATCCTCAAGGTAATGGCCTAGCCGAGTCTTCGAATAAAAGCCTCATCAACATCATCAAGAAAGTTTTGGAGGAAAATAAAAATAATTGGCATAAGAAGTTGGTGAATGCACTGTGGGCAGACAGACTGAACACCAAGAGATCAATTGGCACAAGTCCATATGAACTAGTTTATGGAATGGAAGCAAGGTTTCCTTCATCTTTAGGTATTCCTGTAATCAAGTTGCTGCAGGAAATACAAGCTGAGCCCAATGACATTCAAAGAAGGATCAATGAGACAATTCACCTACAGCAAACGAGAGAGGAAGTCTATCAAGGAACCCAAGTACTGCAAGAAAAGCTCAAAAGAATATTTGACAAAAGAACCAAAGCTGAAGATTTCTTTTTAGGGAACAAAGTGCTGAGATGGGATTCCAGGAGGGAGGACAAAGGGAAACATGGTAAATTTGATTTCTTATGGAAGGGACCTTATGTCATTTATGTTGTACAAGGTAATAACACCTATTTTCTAAAGAGTTTGGATGGCTCAAACACTGAGGAAGGCCCAGTCAATGGGAGGATGCTCAAGCATTATTTTGACCCCCTTTGATCAAACACTGCACAGTCATATATTGTACATAAATATTTGTATTTCCAGTATTTTCATTTACAGCAGATAAATAAAGCACCAAATGAAGCACATTTTGAGAAAGATCAGGGTACTGCACCATTTTTTGGAATATGTTTTGATCCCATCATTGGAAAGCAAGGAAAAACACTTGGGAACTATCAAGGTGATGAGGAGAAACTCAGAGAAACAGGTAAAAAACAGAGCTGTAATTTCACAGCAAATCAGCTCAGTGGATACTTCATACAAGTATCTAGCATCCAGATCAATAGGCTCCAACAACAGGAAAATTCAGACTGCAGCAAGAATGGAGATATAAGGCAATCTGACCTGCTATTCTTGGCTTTTCATCTAGAAAATCCATCCCCAAGTGGAGCCACTGTTAGCCTCCTATACCAATAGGTTTTCATTTTTCATGATTGACAGTGGAAATGCCAAAAATGTTCATCTTCCATGATACAAAGGTTCCATTTTTGTGAAAGAAACAGACAGTTAAAAAATGTAAAGAGGGTATGCCTTAAAAGAATAATCAAAAGGAAAGAAAATGAACTGGTCAAAAGAAAAAATAAATGAAATGAACCCCAAATAAAGACCATGAAAGTGGCTAAGCTAAAATGCCACTGCTATCTTGATGGATGGTCCAACAGTTCAAGCTGGGCCATACCATGTTTTAAATTGCCTGTTCTAGACTAGAGAGAAAGTACCTGCTCAAATAGTTCAAGCTTGGCAGATGACTAGTTGGATAGAGAAAGGAAGGAGCCCAACTGCTTAATCTGGGCCCTTGGAAGACATAAGGGTAGACTTAGATAGGAGGGCAGCAAAAAGAAAAGAGGATTATCAGGGTTTGCAAGGCTAAGTGCACCCATCCAAAAGAAGAAAGAATGTTAGGCATATTAGGCAGGGTAGGCAGTTGAAGGTTGCAGAAAGCAAGATCTAAGCACATGATATATGGAAAATCATATCTGATCTCACCAATAAGAGAAAGGCAAGAGAAATGGCCTATATGGCAAACTACCAAACCATCACTAACTTCCCTCATTCCCTTCAAATGTTTTCTCACTAACACCCCCTTGAGGACTGTAGGATCTGCCTAAACAGTCCTCCTTACATTTCTCATTTGTGAATTTCATGTCAAGTTGTGACCTCCTTCTCCGAAAAGAAGCCAAATTTCTTGTGTAAAATCATTCCTCACTCTCATCTGCTTCTAAATCTAAGTTTACTCATTAAACTTAGCTCTCAGTTCCTCTTTCACATCCCAAATCCATATTAATTTCTAAACCTACTATATAGCTCCCTAAATGCTCCCCCTCCCACTACTATTATAGCATTTTATGCAAAAAAACCCAAAAAATATGTAAATATCCCCCCCCTCTTAGCATTATAGCTAAGTAGCATTCTCATGGGAGACATTAGTCCATCAGGGACTCTAGTCAACCCTTACTTTGGAATTAATCTAACCCCTGGTTAGATTAATAGCCTACAACTAAACCCTTACCCACTATTCACCCGAAAAACCTTTGGAAACCCGCCCCCCGCGGTTAAACCCAATGTTCAAATGTTTGTTAAACCCCGTCGCATTAACCCTTATTCATTTAAAACCCATTAAACCCTCCAAAACCAAAGTTTTGAACCTGCAACATTTAAATATTATTTTATTATCTGGCGGGTCCCAACCCAAACTTGCACGCCGGGTCGGGGCGCCCGCCAGCCGCTGATCTTCCGCCGCCCCCAATCCAAAGGTGGGCGGGTAATCTAGGCAGTGGATGTGCCATGGTTTAGCATCCAGGGAGAGGGTGGTTTTTCTCCCGTACGCAGGACACCCGGCGGCCGCTGGGATTGTTCGGAGCCCCTCTCCCCAATACCACCTTTCCCCAAAGGCGGTGTGGGGAAACCGGAAACTGCCCTCCCACAATCCGCCACCCCTGTCGCGTCAACCCCATGTCACGGTGACGTCATGTCCAAGGCCCCCGCCACCGCGCCACGTCGCCCTCCACGCCGTCTTGCCACCTCCGCAGGCCTCCACCGTGTCCCACCACGCTGGCATCCAAGTCAGCATCCATGTCACTGTCCGTACCTGGGGCCTGCTGATGACGTCATCGCGGAAGAGCGCCAAAAAGCCATATGCGCCAAATTTATCATTATAAACACGAAAATGGACCGTTTTTTGTCATTTTCATTGGAAAGGAGAGGGATCCGTTTTGCTCGTTTTTCACCAAAATTGCCTCCATATTACGAATTCAAAGATTTGGACGCCTCCACTCACCAATTCAGCTACATTCTTCACCCATCAATCAACCCGGCAGCTCTCGGCGCTAATTATCCAGGTATTTTTCCAAACCAACCTGTTGTCGTGTTCTTACCATTTCTCTGCAAATTTCCCCACTAAATTACCTGATAACTCCAAAATTAAATGGTGTCGTTCGGTAAATGTTGGCCCAAAGTAATCCAAAGTGCCTCCCTGTTCAAAATTCACTGTTGAACAGTCATTCTCGGGCCTAATTTTCGATTTACCCCCCCAACTGCCCGGCATTGTTCCCTTTTGCCGAGCATATAATTCAAAAACTTCATTACACCAGGTTATAATCCTGCTCCCCTCTGCAATTTTCCCTCACTGTCCAGAATTCCTGTGAATTCACCAGAAGAAATCACAGTCAAGTCTACTCATCCAAGTTGCTCCTTCTAAAAGATAAGTCTGGCCTCATCTGCATTCAGTCTGCCACCTTACTTCTAAAAAGCCTTACAAGCTATCATATTCACACTGTTACACTCAGAAGCTGCATTCTAAAGATAACACCTGAAAGTTATACAATGGCTACACCATCAGCTCTCAGTGTTGCTCCTATGAATCCACCAAACAAGGAGCTTGAAGCCATGCCTCTTGCTGATAGAGATTACCTCATCCAAGACCTTGTGGGTGACAGGAACCATTTACAGACCTTCCGCCAATTGAGAGACAGCTATCTAAGCAACAATGACACATATGGGATATGGGAATCCAATCTGCCTTACTATTTCCTCCCATCTGTCAACATTTTTCTAGAAATCATCCGCTTATGTGCTGAGAATTATGACCCAACTCAGAGAACTGTCAAGTCTCCATCTGGGAGCATACTCTTCCACATCAATCCTGATTCCATCAACCAAATGCTCAACTTCAAGCAAACTCAGCTGTTGTTTCCCTTCTCCATGAACTATTTATTGGATGCTGGCGCCAAACTTTCCACTACTGACATTGAGAAGGTCACCAAGACATTTATGAGAGCTGACCGCCAGCCTACAGGGCCACCTCCTTTCTTGCATGTCCATTTCACTGATGTAGGCCAACTCCTGGTTGACATGATTTCCTATGTGTTGGGCTACAAAACCAGTGAGCATGTTGATGAGACAGTGCTGGTGTTATTAGCTGCTTACAGCCCAGGACAACCTCCCGCCTACAAATATAACTTTGCCAAGTTTATAGCTAACAAAATACATGACCAACTCTTGAAAGTGGATAGGGAGGGTGTGTTCAAATATTCATCATATATCTACCACTTGTTCATGTATTATCAGTCCGAGGCCTTTCAATGCCCTATCAAGAAGCTGGATTCTAGGGGAGAAAAGAGGTCTGTCATCTTCTGGTCATCAGTTTTCCACCAAGTGCAAGATTCACCATATTCATACTGTGAATTTATTGACCAATTTGTCTACCCGGTCTCTTGCCTATTGATGAGATCCCCTCCTCCCAGACTGTCGTTTGAAATCCAGAAAACTCTGCAGCTGTCCAAGAACTATAAAATAGGTGATTGGTACCTATACCAAAATCATACAGTCATCAGAATCTATGGCTGTGAACTCTGTCCATATAGGCTCCCAAGATATGTACCAATGAGACTGTTTGCCTTGGAGTACTATATGCAGCTTATTAACTCTGACCTCACCCACTTTCATAGTGCCAAGAAGAAAGCCCATCTCAAGTTCAAAGACCACCTGGGCCCCTTTATCATGAATAAGAAAGAGGGTTGGCAAGAGGCTGATCAAATTCTCAAAGATAAATACAAGCTATCAAGAAGCTTCTGGTGGGTCCCTTATGACCCTGAAGGCTTCATCAGTGCTAGAAGAGTCAAGTACAGGCTGCTAGGGTATAAGCACTATAAAATTCCACAAATTGAGCAGTATGCCAACCAGCAAGAATGGTTGCAAGGCACATTAATTGAGGAACTAACTCAAGAAGAAATAATGGAAAGAAATGTCAAGGATTTGGAAAAAACTCTTGACTTAGATTCTGTGCAGCAGGTAACTTTCAAGCAGCCGCATCCAATTGGAGAAGGTACCTCCACTGCTGCAACCACACCAGTCACCCAGGGGCCATCTACATCAGCATCAGGCACAGAAAAAGGCAAGGGAATAATGGGTGCAGAAAAAGAAGTAGTGAAAGAAAAGCCTGCCTCCTCAATTGGGCAGCAGCAAGAGCAAACCCCTCCACCACAAACAGAGGCACCAACAGTGCCTGCCTTACAGACCCCTGCACATGAGGAAAGGGGCAAGAAACAGGACCGAGAGGAGTCCACACCTGCTAGTGGATCCACTCAGCAACCCGAAGCCAAAAGACAAAGGGTTGATTCTCCGGTCATAGAAGAAATCAGCGAGGAAATCCTTGAGAGCCCAAGGAAAGAAAGAGGAGACAGCCAGCAGACAGCCACAAGCTCTTTTCAACAAGAGCAAGGAGTACAGCTTGGCATGGAGGTGTCCTCCTCCACTCAGCAGAGCAAGAAGCCTTCCAGCACCAAGGCTTCCTTCAAAGCTGATATGGGGAATAGTGGGAACATTACTTAGGAGCATTGAAGAATTCCTGAATAACATTCACATTCAATTACAGATTTAAAGAATTGTCCCCTAGACACTTATCTGGCTCTGTAGCATCACCGTTGTTTCAACACAGACATATCAAGCAATTAAACATCACTGACTCCATGCCCAATGGCCTAGATCACCCTGCATAATATACCTGTTCTGACTAAAATCATCATCCAGCAAATTCAAAACAAAACTTTGTGCATCATAACTAGCCGAAAAACATCATACAAACAAAGTTAAATCATAAAGAGAGAGCCCTCTCTGGTTACAGGTAGGCTAGAACCTGTGACCCAAAGATTGGTTAGTGGTTACCTCGGTCGTATTCCCTTAGGAGTCAAAGGGAACAACCTGAGTGTTAACACATACTGTGTCCACATGAGTCTATACTTGTGATGTTTTACAAGATCATTCTTGTATCAGAGCAGTAGTTAGTTTTTCTAGTCAGTTTTGATCTGAG
This sequence comes from Pinus tabuliformis, assembly GCA_031772625.1. Taxonomy (NCBI): domain Eukaryota; kingdom Viridiplantae; phylum Streptophyta; class Pinopsida; order Pinales; family Pinaceae; genus Pinus; species Pinus tabuliformis. The sequence continues at coordinate 1,676,180,392 of CM062816.1, read as the reverse complement.
TATGGGAATGCCTACCTTAGCGATGATATGATCTCATATATATATCTTGCATTGAATGTTTTTACAGGTTCCAACCGGGCTCTCCACAAGATGATCCTTGAAATGATAAAGTACTTCACTCTTCCTAAATGATAAGAAATCCTCATCTACTACAGACTTCGCACTTTAGGGGGCAATCTATTACACAAAAATATCGTCACCATGATTGCTTGTAGTCAGTATGGGTCTATCATTACTTTTACTGTCCTCCTAAGCAAGTCTCAGACCTCAGCTCTTCAAATCAAGCTTTGGAAATGAGAGAAAGACATTAAAAATCAATGTAACTCTGGTTCCACACTTTCTCTCATGGTCACCTGCAGTCCCGCACCTTCTGTGTACAAAAACTGCAGACCTGCCCGCTCTGTCCCTAACGGTGTAGGTCCGGACCCCTGTGAAAGTCAAAAGGCGCAAGTTTTATCTTAAAAAACTCACTTTGGGTTAATTCTATAGGTTTCTAGAAGGAATTTTGACGTGGATTGTTCGCTCTGAGGTGGTCCATGCATCCCAAAAGAGAAGGAGCTAATCCCTTGATGAGAGGAGCTATCCCTTTGAAGGAGGGCTTTATCCCTTTGAAGGAGGACCTAGTAACCTCCCTCCATTGCACTATAAATACAAGCATTGGGCTGGTTGCTGGGGAGGTTAGAAGCTGAACATTTTTTAGGGTAAATGCTGGTGAAATCAAGACTTCCTAGTTGAGCTTAAGAGGAGAGATCACACATCTTTTTGGCTTCATTGGGGAGTGAGTGAAACTTGTCAAAGTAGAGGAGATTTCTTGCTGGACTCTGGGAGGAGCTTGTACAGCGTCAAGGCAAAGGTTGTAAAGTTCTTCTTCTTTTGAATTAATACAATCAAACTCATTTTTCTCAACAAGTATCTCATGTTATTTGTTTCATGGACTCCTTGACTTTCATGTTAAATATGTTTTATGCAATTGGATTTTCAGGTGCTATTTAATTTGTTTGCCTTGTTTGTGTTTGCAGATTTGCAAAAAGGAGCTCATTTGGATCAAAGGATCGAGGGCATCCACAAGCTTGCGTTGGACCTAAGGTAGGCCCTAAAAACACTTGTTTGCTATTGTTTATTAAAGCATATTTATAGAAAGATAGTGTCTGGTTGGTTTGCTTGTCATTAGGTCTTCTTTAGATTCTAGGAAGGTCTATCTTATCCGCAAGATCGACTTATTCCATGTGACACTTTGCCAAAGAAATATCATATTTCTTTAAAATCCATAGGACATCACCTTCTTTGAAAGACCAAGAGGGACCAGCTTCTCCTCTAGTTTCTTGTCTTGTACAATGTTTCTTTTTAGTTTTTGAAGAAATAGGATATCTCCTAACAGCTATTGTGTCACTTTCTTTCAATGATATGTGCCTCCATAAAGAAGATGAAACATTTTTAAATATTTTCATGGGATCTAGTAAGTGGGAAATATTAAGATGCTCCCAATATGGGAGCTCATAAAAGACGGATTTCCTTTTCATCCCAATGGGAAATTTTTCAACATAGGTGTCGAAGAATTCTAGATCATCGAACATAGGCTCCCCTTTTGAATCAATCATTTCTACAAAATCCTTCTCCTTCTCTCTCTCTCTCATATGCTCTAAGCCATTAAATTGGTGTCATTATATCAAACCTTTGGTTTTTCTATGGTTTACCATTGAAATAATATGTTTCTCTTCTGTAAGGGTGATCTTCTAGGAGAAATACCCTAGAGTAGTCATACACTAGCTTTCTTAGGTGATCGAACCACTTAGCCTTCAGAGAAGGTCCATAACATTTACATCCATGATACCCTTTTGTTACAAGACCTGTGAAATTATTGTATATAGGCTGACATGTTAGCGACCATGAAGATAAGAACAATTGTAGAAAATTAAATTAATATATGAAACAATATTGTTACTACATAAGCAAATCAATAAAAATGTAATTTACCAAAGAAAAATCTTATGCCTGGATAATCATGTATGGTGTAAGCACATATTCCATACAACATAAAACTCCTCTCTGTTGTGACGGGTCTTGATACATCATACACATGTATCCCTTCCCATAATTCCTTCAATTCATCTACCAATGGTTGTAAGTAGACATCCATATTCCTCACTTGTCTTCTACCAGGGACTACGAGAGCCAACATAAGATGTTCATTCTTCACATAAAACCCTAGAGGGATATTGTTATTGATCACTACTACAGGCCAAATAGAATAGTTGGTGTTTTGGAGGGAATATGGGTTGATTCCATCCATGGCTATGTTGAGTCATAGACTTCGTACTTCATCCTTGATCTTTTTAGGCCATGTATCCTTTATATGCTTCATGGCTATTGAATCTGTTGGGATTCGCATAACTCCTGACTCACTTTTGTGTGAGGCATGTCATCCTTGCAACATAACTAATTCTTTGCAACAAAATATTCTTTGAATATTTGGGATTATAGGCATGTGCCTAAATATATTATAAGGAGGACCATGTGATTTACCCTTTTTTTTCATCTACCAATTTCTTGTGATATGATGCCCCTGATAAGAGCTTCTAATATTTTTTAAATGGAGGAATATTTTCTGCATCTAAACTCAATTCTGAATCAAGATCCTGCAAATTTGGATACATTTTTATTCAAATTGACATGGATTAAAAAAAAATCAATTAGATAATCGAAATATAAATAAAATATAAACTTACTGGAGATGGAAAGGGAGAACTTCGTGAAGGAATTTGATCAGCAATATGGAATGAGATGGAATTTGAAGAATTGGCCATTTGATATTATTGAGATTTTGTCCCTGCATTTGAGAAAAATCATAAATAAAATTTTGTGTGCATATCTAAAATTAATCTCAAGAACCATATAACCACAATCTGAATTTCAATATAGTTTTCAAACCATTTTTCAAGAATAAGGTGACTTTAAGTGGAAAATGTATACTATGAACTATTGTAATTCATGTGGATGCATCCTAAAGGATAATTTGAGATTAATATGCCATTTTATGTGAAAATAAAATTTCAGATAGTTTTTAAACTAGGTGGTATGCTTATCAAAACAAAGTGCACCCATGTGTTTAAATAATACCAACACTGGGGCATTTAAATAATACATGCACTAGATTTTGACATTCTAAAAGAAATATGTTATCATATTGATGCTCTTGTACAAAAATGCACCAATGCATTTCAAAAAAAACAGCACCAATACACCCTTGTTTCCGGATTTAAAAAAAAAAAAAAAACGAATTCAACCAACTCAATGCTCTTATAATGTATATTATGAACTATTGTAATGCATAAATTTTAAAACCTACTAGTGCTCTTATCAAAACAAATCACACATATGCATTTAAAAAATACCAACACTGGGGCATTCAAATAATACCTGCACTAGTTTCTCGCACTATTTTCCTGCATTCTAAACATAAAAAATACTCCGATGCATTTCAAAAAAATAGCACCACTACACACCTATTCTAGAATTTAGAAAATAAAAACAAATTTAACTAACTTGGTGCTTTTATAAAAATTAGAGCACCAACGTTTTTAAATAGAAACCGCAAAAAGATCAGAATTTGAAAGGTATGGTTATTCATTCAAAACCCTAGATAGAAAAATTTTAAATTTTTCTGTTAAATTTCTTTACAATTTATGTTAGATTTATTCATAATTCAAAAAAAAATTTAAAAACCTGTATAATAAAAAAAAAATACTATAGAATTTACTAGTAGAAATGTTTACGATCTCTGTTCCTATTTAAATTGAATTAAAATTTAGAAAAACAAAAAAACTCAATATTTACCTTAAACCCTTGCTTCTTCTTGCAAACTTTCACCTTAGGGTTTAACTTCTTCTATCACTTCACGATTAGGGTTTTTCATTTTAGGCATTCTAGATTTAATGGGTTTGTGTACTTACTATATATAGGGTGTTTGGCATGTAAAGTAGGGGAATCACTTGTTGAATTACATCCAAACCCTTTCGGCCCTCTCCGCGTTTTTTTTAAACTGTTATATGTTTCATGGTGCTCCCTTTGTAATATAATGCACTGGTGTGACCTATGTAATATAATGCACGGTATATTATAACACTTCCGATTATGTCCAGTTTGTTCATCATTGCTCCCAATGTAATATAATGCCCCAATGCACCTCTTCCAAATAGCACTGTTAAATCATTACGGTGAATTTAGCCTTACAAATCACACCGTCATAATTTAAAATTATTTTGAAATTTTAACTTTCCATGATGGTGTTGAAAAATTAAACGCCTAGTGCATTTAATGGGATAAACGCACTAGTGCGTTTATCCAAATAAGTAGACTGGTTACCAGAGCTCTATTTGGCTGAAAATTATTTAATTATTTATAAAATATATTCAATGGATTTTGTATTGAATGGTACATGTTGTATATTGATAAAAAAATGTCTCAGAAGGTGTCAAGTAGCAAAATTACTGATCGACACAATGATAGCACATCAAAAAAACAGAGAAGGCAAGTTCTTTGTAAATGCTTTACAAAATTAATATGTTTGAACTATATGTAAATTTAACTAATATTTATTGGCTGGTGTGTGTCATGCAGAGCCACAAAATGAAAAGGTTGATAAGATTATTTCTAATCCAGGTGCAGAAGAGCATAAAAGCTTAATAGAAAAACTGCAAAAGGATGAATCAAGTGAATCAAAAAATACTATTCAATATGAGTTTTTTTTTATTTTCATTATTAATATACTTTAGAATATCATATAACATGTTTCAAAAAATATATTAATTCATATATGTTTAATGTTCTATAGTGAGCAACAAAAAAGTTATAGTCGATCAATGTCATTCTAAGAAAATAAAAATTATGGAACATGTAAATGACAATGAATTGGTCCTTAGCTCATCTAGAGTAGTGTTGGAGGTTAATGAAAGGGGGAAATTTTTTTACAAAACTATGAGGGATCTAGTGGAATGGACATATAGACGTACTTTCCACTTAGAATACAAAAATCAATCCAATAATTCTAAGAACCAAATTATATCTAAACTACAGGAAGCATTTCCAAAGCAATGGTCAATGAGACATGTCAGACTTGCAATAGAAGAAACATACAACAACAAAAAATAATCATTCAAAAGGTAATATTCTTAATTAAAATGATTTTCTAGAATTATATCAATGCAGTCTATTGTAGTTTTTGAAATAATTATTTGTGAAAATCAAACATTTTGTTTAATGTAATGGACATAGTGTCCCAATTGAAATACAAGGGGTTACCAATATCAATCCCATTTTGTATGACAAAGAGCCTCATAATGATATATAATAAAGTACATTTTGATTTATTCTATTGTTTTCTGAGGAGATTCTTCAACAGAAATCACATAATAATACATTTGTCGACACGTTTCGAACCAACAAGTGTGGTTCATCATCACCTCAAAAAACTTGACATGGATCACAGAAGCCTTAATTCAACAATTATTTTATTTTATCATCCAATGTCACTATGAAATGTTACGCCACTAATTAAATATATGAATGATTAAATATTATAATGAAGAGATGCAAAATATGATATTATAACAAATTAATGCAAACATCATATACAAATTCACTAATCAAATTTTAATTTATGTGAATATTGTTATAAGATATATGTCGATTTTTCGATGAATAAATTATAGTAATTGCACTATCATGGGTCAATGTTTCCAAAAAAGATAAAATCTCATACAAAAATCAGTGTGTCCATAACATAAAAATGCACTAGTGTGTTATGTTGTATAAAATCACCGTGAAAGCATCATTTTTCATGATCGGTGCCTTTTTGGAGAACAATAGGACTAGGGTGTTTATTTCTTCAAGCACTAGTATTGATTGCAATTAATACCCTGGTGCATTGTAATTCTTAATGCACTAGTGCTTTCATAGAACTAACACCCCGGTCCTATAAAATATTATTTCCAACCCTAGTGCATTATTAAAATTAACATCAGTTGTCCTTTTATATAATAAAAGAATGCACTGGTGTGTTTATACAAATGGTATGCGACGACGCTACGAGTTTAACAAAAGCACTAAGATTGCAATTATTTTTTGTGTGCCCCAATGTCGTTCCTTACATGAATGCCCCGGGGATTTTTGTATCTAATAGAACTGGTGCATTATGAAACATTACAATGCTGGTCCTTTTATATCACTAATGCACTTGAGTGTTTATACAAACTATACGCATTGGCACTGTAAGTTTAAAAAAAAGCACTAGAACAACTATAATTTTGTGTGCCTCAGTGTCATTGCTTAGTTAAAAGCCCCAGAGATTTTTTTATCTATTATCCCTAGTGCGGTATATATTACGCATTGGTGTACTTTGGATTCAATTCCTTGGTGATTTTAGTTATGTATGTAGCCCAGTGTGTTTCTATATGTAGCGCACCGGTGGTACTTGTTCCATAAAGTGCACCAAAAAAAGAAAAAAAGAAAAACAAAAACAAGCAAACAAACAAACATACAAACAAAACAAAAAAAAAAACATCTGCTAAAACCTTCGGTTTCCTAGATTTTTTCAGTTGTGATGAAGTTCCATTAAAATCTCTGCTAAAACATCCACTATCTCAAATTAATGTTTTAGTAGATGTTTTTTTGACAATTTTTTCCAATTTTATAACATTAAAAACCTTCATTATAGCCTCCCATAGAAGGTATTTTCCTTGTAGTGGATCCAGTAAACAAAGCTTCCTAAACAGATCGTCTAATGCGACTGCTCCAATTCAAATTTAAAACCCTATATATAATGCAAATAATGAAAAATTTTCTTTTCTTTTCTTTTAATTTTCAAATGTGATGAAAACTAAGATGTTGCTATATCATTGATGAAAGAAAGCACATAGAGTGAGACTGTAATATAAGAATTTCTTCAATTAATCAACAATCAAGCCAAATTTTTACAAAAGCCTAATTGATAAGAAGGAAGAAAAATCAAAGAAACTTGCATCAAAGGCTAAAAAAATCGAATGTAAACACTATGATGGCTTTACAGAGACACAAACAAATTCAGAGACTCAAGAAAACCTTTTGGGTCAAAGCAAAATGGAGAGCAAGGAAACGAAATGAAATTTTTTGCATTCTACAGGACCATCACATGTGCAAAGTGGGTGTCAAAGTGAACCATCGCACTTCCAAATAGGGGAGACTACATTGGGTCACTCTGTCTCATAATAAAGAATGCATTGGGGCTAATTTGGTCAAAATATGACACAAAAAATCCTACCAAGCTCAAAATTATGTTTTCTTAAGGTGAATAGCTATATGAATAATTCAAGTAAGGTCACTTTGAAAGGTTAAAAATGCTTAAGCAAAGGAAACCACTAAGGGAATATTGTTCCCTAGTATGGTATCCAAGTTTTTATATGGAAAATTCACTTCTCCAGACAAAAATGAACTCTCTAGATATAGTGGTCTAATCTATAAACAACAAAGGCAAAAAAATATCTATGTTTTCCTTAGAGAGATTAGAATATGAAAAAGAGACCTACCTAGAATTTGTAGTAAGTCATCTTCTCCTTGCTTGTAAGATACAACTCTAGCTCCAAACATTATAAATGTAACCTGCAACCATGACTAAAAAAATCAAGAGAACTACAATAACCACATAACATAAACTAATGTTTCTAATCAGTGATTCAAATGGCATTGAAATACATAAGCATCAACATGACACAAATAGAGGAAAACTGACTGATTTTTGTATTAAGAAATGAAGGAGAGAGTTACAAACATTTATAGATACTTGACTTTGTAGATGTATCCCCAATTGTCTTTTCCTTCCTTGCCACAAAGAAAACCTTCACACTCAACACTAAAGTATAAATGGATTATGATTTCGTAAGCTCAAAGCAACAACATGAGGGCCCTAGTAATCTCCAGAATCCAACCAAGAATCTATGGGAGGCAGTGAATTTATAGGGTAAATGGGGTAGTTTAGGATTTACCAATCTTGGACTTAGATCCCCATATGAAGGAGAATAAGCTCTAGAGATAAGATATAAGACGTCTAAAGTAGGAATTTGAAATCTCAATAGTAAATGTTTAAAATCACCTTAGAAGCTTCTTGAAGGAGAAGTTTCATAGATATTTTTTATTTTTCCCTAAATTCTTGAACCATCACACCTGCAAAGGAGAGGAACCTATGATGGTCAGTGCAGGTGCTCAGTTATGCAACTTGCAACCATTGTAGGTGGACAGGTATGCAAGGTGTGTTGGGGTTAAAAACATAGTTTTTTTATTTGATTGACCCGAAAACTCAGACTTTTTGGAGAGGTAATTCTTATGGATTTGTAAAGGGATAATGACAAAGTGTTAAGGATGTTGATTGATCCAGTTTTCAAGACATTTGATTAGATTCAACAAAATGACCTATAACACATAGTATTTTCCATGTCTCAATCCAAGGATCAAATGGCTACGTTTTGCAAGGAGATAAATAAGCTTTATGGATCAACAAAATTTTTAGCATGGAAGAAGAGGGCTAATTTGGTTGCTCACAGAAAATGAGGTCATGGAATATGTTCTAGGCGAAGTGGCTCAACTAGAAAAAGAGAAGACTCAAGAGTTAGCAAGATATAAGAAAGGAGAGGTGAGGGCATAAAGTATTATTTTTTAATCCATAAAGGATCATCTCATTCCTTTTTATGTTGATTTGAAATCATCTAAAGAAATTTATTATAAGTTGGTGAAATCATACTCTATAAGTACATCAGGTCATAAAATATCCTTGATGAATCAATTGTATAAAATAAGGAAGTCAAAGGATGAATACATGACCACACATCTTATGAAGATAACACAATTAAGGGACTAGTTGCAAGGGCTTGGGGAAGTTGTTTCTAATTTAGAAATGACTACTTGTGTATTAAATGATTTTCCACCTAATTGGAGTAGTTTTGTAACTATTGTCTACTAAAGAAAAGACACTACTCCCTTTGATGAACAATGGGCTCAATATGTCTTATAAGAGACAAAGATAAAGGAAAAATAAGCCACCAAATCAAATGAAAACTCTCAAGCTTTTGTTATAAAATCCAAGAACAAAAATAAAGGAAAGTTTTGAAAGTCCAAAGGAAAACAAGATATGTCCAAGATACAACGCTATGGATGCAATGAGTATGGACATTTTAAGATGGATTGTCCAAACAATAAAAACAACAAAATGAAGGAAAGGAGTGAAGCTCACATAGCTGAAGAAAAGGGAGACCCTAAGAAGAAGCTAAAAGGAGAATATCCCAAGGATATTTACTATTGAAGGAAGATCCATCTCTATCAAGTTCATTTACAATTGTTGGCTTGTATGAGCCTGACCTAGGTTCAGAGGTGATTTAGCCAAACAAATCCTGGTACTACTGGCCCTTTTGGCAATAGTCCGCAGAGCACGGATTGAGGTCTCACCCAAAGTAGTATGGGAGGGTGCTAGAACCAGGTTTCCACACCCTGGGGATGTCTAATGGGCTTCTAGAGGTCTGCGGTCTGACCCGTCACTACGTGCACTTGCTATCCCTTTGCAACTTGTGGTGTTGTTCCACGCAACCCTAGTCAGGGCGCAACCCATATAATACCCAAGTTCCTTGCTATTTAATCCATCATTATCTGATTACTTAACTTGTTTATGTAGGACTAATGATTACTACAACATATTCATCAATCATATTAGTGCGCACGATAAATAAAATAGTATAAACATAAAGAAGGAAATGCAAAGCAGATACACAGAAATAGGAATCAACTTCTCTTTATTAATCTTCAACCCAGATTACAGACTCGATATAGCCTTGCGCACTCAGCTGCAGGGGTCCGCGCACATAGCTGCAGACTCTATTAGGCCTTTGTGCACTCAGCTATAGAGCTTCTTCCTACTATGACAACCCAACACACTTAGACTCCTAATCTAAGCTCGAAACATTTGTACTCTTCCCTTTTATTCCCTAGCTATATTTACAACTTAGAGCCTCATTCTATTTATACAATCCCATGGTCCGCAGACCATGGGTAAGCCGACATGACTTTACATTACATTAAATTACTTTTATGGCAAACAACCCTATAACTTAACCTCTACTTCACGCTGCATGCCCACAATTCACAGAGTATTACAAAACCTTTGACCAAAACTTGGGCTTTGAGCCCCAAAACATGTTGTGGGGGGATTCCATGCCCAACAAGCCCCTAACACAATCATTGTGACTCGTCTCGAGTCACTTTGCTAGTGTAGTGATCTTGGCGTGGAGTCCCTCCAACTGGTCTCGTACTACTCGGAGGTCCATGGCTCACTATTCTATGGTTTGTTGGACCTGCTGCATTTTGGCTTTTGAATCATGTCCTTTCCTTGGTACCGACATCTGATGCATGTGTTTATAGTCTCACACCCTTGTCCGGCTCCTTGGGTCGCAAAGACTGTGCTTTAGCCGGTTAGTCAGAGAGTCGGCCCACCCATGTAGGGTTTCACGTGACTGTCTATTACTTTTCCTGGGAAGGGTTCTCCATTTAGTTTGACTAGCTAGACCGCGCCTCCATCTGTGACCTCTTTTACCACATATGGTCCCAACTAGTGCATTCTGAATTTTCCTAGAAATTTTTCAAACTTACTGTCATATAGTAGTACTAAGTCGTTTACCTTGAAGGTGCGCAACTTGATATGGTGGTCATGCCAGGCCTTTTCACGTTGTTTTTGTACTTGTTGATGAAATCTAGCAAGAAACCATTCTTCCTTAAGTTCTTCTAATTGCACGAGCCTTTCTTCCAGAGCTTCGCGGTCCATCATGTCTGGGAGCGCTACTATTCACAGACTAGGTATGATGTATTCCATCGGCATGACAGCTTTTGTACCATAGACTAACCGGAAGGGTTTTTGTCCCATCAATTCCTTGCATGTTGTCCTATACGCCCATAACACGGTAAGTACACACAGGTCCCAGTCGTTTCAATGCGCGTTACGTACTTTGGTCAGAGCAGTCTCCAGTATTTTATTGAATGCCTCTACTATTCCATTCACTTGTGGGTGGTACGGTGTACTTTTGTGATGATACACCTGGATCTATTCCATGAGTGCATTAATGGTTTCATTCAGGAAATGTGTTCCATTATTTCTCATTAAGATTTTCAGACAGCCAAATCGTGTCAACACATTTTCAAATAAAAACTTTGCAGTCATAGCGGTCATGCAGTCCTTCACCAGCTACGCTTCCGCCCATCGTGTCAGGTACTTTTTCGCAGTCATGATGTTGCACACACTCGTCTTTCCCTGAGGTTTGATCGGGCCCACAAAGTCAATTGCCCATTTCTCAAACAACTGTAGTGTCATTTGGGGATTTAGTGGCATCTCGTCCCTTCATAATGGTTTTCCTGTCCTTTGACATATATCGCAGGCCTTACAGTGCACTTTTGAATCTTGGTCCAGGGTCAGCCACCATAACCCTGCACGAAGAATATTCTGTGCAGTCATGCGTCCTTCATAGTGTCCTCCTGTAGCGCCCCCATATGCTTCTGCGACGATCTGACCTCATTCAAATTCAGGTATGTATATTCGCAATATCTCATCGTTTCCCATCTTATAGAGGTGCCCCGCAATGATAGAAAAGTCCACTGCATGTATCACCAATTCTTTCTTCTGTTGGATTGAGTACTCCTTTGGCGCAGTCCCTGCTGTTAGAAAATGGATTATATCTTCGAAGTGTCCATCCGCGACGTGCACTGCAAATAGTTGTGCATCAGGTAGTACCTCCTCCAAATTTGTTGGTTCCTCACCTATCTCAATTCATGACAAGTAATCTAGTCCTGCGTTTAAGAATCCCAGCTTGACTATGACCTCAAAATCATATTCTTGAAACAGTAAAATCCATATGCATATTCGCCCCCCCAACACAGGCTTTTTCACCAGGTATTTCAACATGGAATGGTCGATATACATCTTGAAATGTCCTCCAAGTAAATAGTGTTGGTATTTTTGTAGCGCGTACACCATTTCCAACCCCTCGTGCTCAGTGGTAGAGTAGTTCTTTTATGCTTTGGAGAATCTTTGACTCACAAACACAATCGGGTGATCTACACCCTTTGCGCCTTCCTGTGTGAGTACGGCTCCCAATGCGATACACGATGCATCAACATGTACATGAAATTCCATGTTCCATTTCGAGAAGATCGGGATTGGCACAGAGGCCAGTCTCCCCTTCAAGACATCCAAAATCTTCATGCAATCATCATTCCAGCAATATGTAACATCTTTTTTCAATAGCTTTTACATCAACACAGTTATTTGGGCATAACTTTTGATGAACTTCCTATAGTATCTAGTGTGTCCCAAGGTAGCGCGTAGTTGTTTAACACTTCGCAGTGCTTCCAAATTTAGGATAATAGCAATCTTCACAGGTTCTACCATCAGTCTGTGTTTGTAGACCACATGTCCCAGCAGGTTTCCAAATGGAACGAGGAATGTGCACTTCTTCAGTTTCAGTGCAATCTGGTGTCAGCGGCAAGTATCGAGCATCAAACGTAAGCTCACTACATGGTACTTAACTAATCCAAAAACAATGCAATCATCCAGATAGACCTCCAAAAACTTGTGGATGTATTCTTTGAACGCGACTACCACGATGCACAAAAATATAGCTGGCGCATTCTTCAGTCCAAACGGCATCATGGTGTATTGAAAGCAGCCCCATTCTATTGCGAATGGTTGTCTTGTACCTATCTTCTACATAATCTTGATCTGATGGTACCCTGAGAACCCATCCATGAATGAGTATGCTTCCTGACTGCCAACATTCTCTAGTACTTCATCTATGAATGGTGTTGGGAATGGATTGTATACATAGGCATCGTTCAGCTTCCTGAGGTCTACACATATTCTTATTTCACCCTTCTTTTTTTTCTCCTGTACTACCATAGGACTCACCCAGTCAGATTCTTCCACTGGTTCAATAATTCTAGCTGTGAGCATTTTGTCTAATTCTTCGCGAACCTTTTCTTTTTACTTTGGGTTCAAGCGGTATGGTCGCTACTTAACTAGCTTTGCGTCGGGTTTCAGGGTGATCTTCATCATCCCTAAATCACCCACGATCCCTTTTAAGTCCGTAATTTAGTTGGAACAAGTCTTGGTATTCACAAAGTAACTCAACAACTTTATTGACTATGGCATCATCCCAATAGTCCCCAAGAATTGCGTACTTCGACTCTGCCTCTGTTTCAATGTTGACTTGCTTCGTCTTTAATGACATGGTGATGTCGAGGTCTTCAAGTGAGGGTCCGTGAATCTCGCAACAACCTTCCGTTTTTGAAATGTCAATGTTCTGTGGGTCCTCAACATTCACGTTATAACACTCCAGTGCGCTGCTTAACTGTGTCATCCATTCTGGCTGAAGTACTCCCATTGGCTCGTGTGGTATTTTGAAGATAGCGGCTTTTACTGCTTGTAGTGCATCATCAACAGTATCCGACCAATGATCTTTAAATGTGAACGTTAACAAAAATCCCTCGCGCAAGGCATCCCATTCGCCCGTACCATGGCATAGCTCCATCTCAGTATACCAATTCATGGGTATGACATCTAGGGTATGATAGAATAAGTGTACCCATTCAGGTTGTGGCTCTTTCCCATAGACCTTGGTCCATTTCATGAGGTGTGTGCGTGGATCATCTCATCTGTCATATTTGTCTGCTAGTCGTATTTGTGGTTTTCCTCAAATCCTTCTACATCCGTGCCAGTCCTCAAAATTCCTTGACGCGTACCCCACCATCGTGCAGGTGTGGCGTGCATTCCCACTTTAGAACATCGAATCGTTGTTGTTTTGGAACTGCGCTTTCAAATTTTCTTAGAAATTCATCCACCATTGTTAATCCATCACATGTCAGCAGTTCCCTTGCCTCTGTTGTCACGCAGCTCAATGATCTAATCATCATGTTGCAATTAAGCATTGTTACTTCGTGCAGTCGATTCTGTCATCGCTCTATGTCTTTGTCTGAATCTGAAGTGCAGGAGCTTTCGTGCTCCCATGAAATCCTTCCATCTGCAGTCGGATTCACCCAATCCTATTCTCACACAGTTATCTTGTAAATACAATCGAGATCGTCATCACTATCGTCATCGCACACCGGTTTAGTGTATTGCGCTCCTTCGACTGGATCTAGCGGTACTACCACGCGTAGTGACTTTTTCTCACAGATAATTTTGCGCTTCTTCAAATTTATGACTCTATTCATATTGGTGGCCCAGTCTATTCTTAGCAACGCAGGATAGGGATTGTTGTCATTGACAATCTCTATCACTTCAAAATCTGCCTGCATGCTCGCACCTTCAATATCGACTGTTACCCCTTTTAATCTTCCCATGAGAAAAATATTTTGTTGGTTCGTCATTCGAAACTGAATAGGAGACCATTGTAGCACGGGTCTGCCCATGCATTCCCATGTTTTCTTTGGTAGTACATTCGCGTCCAAACCGAGATCCAAGATTACCTAATACATTTCGTGCTCACCTATTTGCACAGTCAACCTCATTTCCCTTCCTGTGTGTAATGCATGCTTCCTAAGTTGCTGGCCTACGCGTGGTTCTCCTGACCCCGCGCAACTAGTAATAAGTTCTTGTAGTCCTTTAACTACCTTACTGTCATGAAACAATTTCATGCATGTCTCCCGAAAGGTAGTGAGCATTGAAGGATCCATCCCTGGTTCTAGTTGATCCTTACTACCTGAAGTGGAGGCCTCTGTGAAGCTCTTCTTAGCTTCCATGAATGTCTCCTTTGTGTTTTATAGATCAAACTCGGGTTCCTTTGTAGGAGCCTTGCAAACCCACGCGCTTTCTTCTGGATACTTCCCTTCATCATCTCCCATGGTCATACTACTCCTGAGCATCATGTTTACATTCGGGTCTTCTTCGTGCGACATAGACCTCATCATTTGTAAATTCTGGGTCAAAGGGGGCTAGAGTACCCCCTTTTCACAAATCCTCGCTATCAACGAAGAGAAGTCTTCTGCCTCATGATCAAACTGAGTACAGTACCAACATGATATTCTTGTCGAGTTTGTATAATCGTGGGCCCTCTACAATTGTAACAAATTAGTTGTCTGTGACCCCTTCTTGGCCCCATTCTACCTTGACCCCGAGCGCACCCCTGAAACCCAGCGTGTGCCATCCCTGCATTTAGGTTGAGGGGTCATGTTTCGGTCTGCACCCTGTAGGCAAGAGTCTGATCCATCATTAGTTCATAGATTTGGCAGGTGTGTTCGTCATGGCCTACTGACCTGCAGAAATTACAAAACAATCACTGGGACGTCTGCATATACTTCTGCAACAGATGACAATTATTCATGGTGTGTTTTCCTCCTATCTGGTAGATCGCGCACCATAATGCAGACGCTACACTTGGCCCTACCTATGCCTCAGGTCTTACCGGCATCAGCCCTTCTCCTGCCAAATAGTTCGCGAACACTAGACAGTGGTCCTTGTCGTGCCCTTGGCCTTTTCATTTTATGCACCATACTTCCTCGCGCACCTCTGGCCGAGGTGTCCGGTCCTGTTTCAAAATTTTTATTTCCAGACATAGATTCTACAGTTTTGCATGGATTTTTTGGACTCCCAACCCAAGGTCTTGTATAGGGGTCTCATGCAATCTCATTGCCATCTCCAATGCTTCAACCTGGGTGGAAAGTTTTTTCTGTGACAGTGCCATCCTTAAGTGTGGTGTAAGGGAGGCCACAAACCATGCGCAATGTTGTGCATCTATTAATGTCATATTGGCTACACAGATCGTACTCTTAAGCCTTTGATCTAGATACTAGGGGGGTCTCACACAGGAGCATCACGATCTCTTTAAACCCAATGATTGAATGTGTTTCTGACTTTGGCCTACTAAATTCCCTATTCAGCGCAACTTGGATCTCTACAATTCCTGTGTTCAGGTGGTCATTAGAATGCTTGATATACCACGTTAATGCGTGATCCTACAATGCGCTCACCAGCGTATCCCTTTTAATATTATCATCCACAACGCCTTGTGCTTCCCATACTACTCTTACCACTCGAGCCTACACCTTCCCTGGTTGTCTGCTAACTTCGTGATCCACTCATATAGTTTAGAAGGAAAGGATGCAAAGAAATTTTGTGGATTTTCGTATACAAGTAGCGCTCTAACCACTATTCCTTAGATACTCACGGGTTTCTGTTCTCTTATGCTGTGAACTCATGAATCTTCTTGTCCAACTACTCTTCAATTTCTTTCTTTGTTGGATTCCAGTGCCATGACATCATACATCCTTTATGCAGATCCTGGTCCCGACAACAGAACCATTTATTGGCTTGTATGGGCCTGACCCAGGTGTTATCACTTAAGAATACTAATGCCAAAATTTCTCAATTTAGTTTGATGCATTACACAGGGATTCATACAATTGCAGACAGCAACACAGTGGCAATGGTTATTATCAATCCAAGCAACCCATGCGGCACTACTTTTACCCATGATCATTTGGCTAAGATTGCAGAGACAGTTAAAAGTAATTACTCTTGGGAGCATATCAAAGAAATGGATGGTTCCTGATTGGCACAACAGATATTCCTGATTGGTGTTATGTGGAGGCATATGGAAAGAATGGGAAAAATGTTCACACTGAAGCACCTTCAATAGAAAATACCGCCCTTGACCGCATTCTGCCTTGTGTAGATGTGGCAACAGCTGAACAATCTTTAAATCAGAGCAAAATAGTGAACATTTAGTAGATCTTATGAGGAGGATGTTGTCTTCATTGCCAATGATTGGCATACATCTCTTCTTCCTTGTTACTTGAAGATTCTTTCACAAATGCCAAGGTTACATATTGCATACATACCTTGAAGAATGGGGTCTATATATATATATATATATATATATATATATATATATATATATATATATATATATATATATATATATATATATATATATATATATATATATATATATATATATATATATATATATATATATATATATATATATATAGATATATATATATATATATATATATATAGAGAGAGAGAGAGGAGATATATATATATATATATATATTTGAAGCACATGAAAAGAGACATTTGAAGATAGCAAAAGGCTCAAAATGAAAAAATTTGGTTCAAAGCTGTGTTTTTGTAATTACACAGCAGTTTCGTAGCGCGCTACGAAACTGCTGTAGGAGCATATTATGAATTAGTGGACCAATTTTGAGAGACAAAGGGAAATATTTTCAAAGGGGAATCTCTGAAAAAGATCAATTACAAAGTTTCAACATTCAGCAAGGGCAAAACAAGTAGAAGGAGGAGATTTTTGTTGAATTCTAAGCTACATGTTATAAAAGTGGAAATTGTTTCATAGCTAGATGATGCTTCAGGCAGCATTAAAGGAGCTATTTGTCTTAATTCAAGTGTGGGATCAGATTTCATGGTTGATTTAATGCATTTCATATGATTAAAGAGACAGCATGGTCAGCAGAAGGATTCGAAGATGAGCATAAGAATGAAACTCTAAAAAGGAGGAGTTTTGTTTCCCTGTTTTTACTAGTCAACTTCTAGAAGCGTTTCTGAGCATTTGAAAGCTTATCTCTAAAATGTGAAAGAGGTTTTCATTCATAAGATACTGAAATACAAAAACCTCTTCCACTTTCTTCAAATCCATTATGATTTGAGAGAAATGAATGATCAAACTTGCGCTACGAAACTACTGTAGGTGCAAGTTTTCCACAGGCATATTTCTCTGTTTGACACCTGTTTTTCAAAGAAATATTCTGGACGGTAGGAAAGGTGTTTCAAAAAACCAAGAGAGGGTTTTGTTAATCATGGATTGGTTCACAAAATCCTCCTTCATTTTTTTCAAATAAATTGTTTATGAGAAGTTATGAACTCTGTCCCAAGACCTATTTTTCAGCCAGAACAGAGCAAGGGACAGTTTCCTAGTTTCTAGGAACAACAAAAGGATGAGTCATCAAGGGCCAGCTGGAAGGTTATGGGCTTCATCAAATTCGACTTCATGGAGTTTTATGTGTCAAAAGGAGTGTTTAATGCTTAGATAAGGTTGTTGTAATCATGATAAGGAGTTACACTCCTAGTTGTATTAGGTCTCTAGGACTGCTAGTTAGGTGTCATTTGAATTTAATAGTTAGTTTTGAATGTCATTAGGTGTCAGGTCAGGTAGAATTCGAATTTTCCTCTTCCTAAGAAGAGGAATATAAGCATGTAAAGAGCTCTATATAGGGGAGAACATCTGATGTACAAAGGGTTGGAAATTTTTATGGAAAAGCTTGTATTTGGCCTATGTAAGACTCATTTTCAGTAATACATGCTTGACTTTACTTCTCAGGATTCATGAAGGATTTTTTATGTTCAGAATATGTAATGTTGTCCTTTTCTTAATTCTTACAGTGGTATGGATGTATAATCACTCAGAATTCACTGAATGTGCTCTGACTTCCTGTATACATTTATAAACTGCGTGGTCCCATATGAGTTTATGTTCTGAATGTTTAAATGCTGAATGCCCTGACTTCCATGTATGGTTGAGTTCATTGTTATATTGAGGTGTTGTTGACTCCATAATACCAATGGATAGTTTTGTTTAATGTGTTTCCACCATTCATATTTTTCACAGTTGTTCTATAAGAGTTAGCCATCTTATCTTTAATCAAAATCATTAATCCATCAAGAGAGAGCCCTCTCAGGTTGAGGAGGCTAAGCCTCAGCCTAAAGTAGGTTGAAATAGTTACTTAGAGTCGACCTGACCAGCAGCCTATCTGGATCTGATTTTGAGATAACACCAGGTTCAAAAGTGATTTAGCCAAGAAAATCCTAGTACTACTGGCCCTTTCGGTAGCGGTCCGTGGAGCGGGGACTGAGGTCTCACCAGAAGTAGTATGGGAGGGTGTTAGAACCAGGTTTCCGCACCCTAGGGATGTCTGATGGGCTTCTGGAGGTCCACGGTCTGACCCGTCACTACGTGCACTTGCTATCCCTTCACAACCTACAATCTTGCTTCCATGCAGCCCTAGTCGGGGTAAAACCCATATAATACCCAAGTTCCATGCTATTTAATCTGTTATTATCTGATTACTTAACTTGTTTATGTAGGACTAATGATTATTACAGCATATTCATCAATCATATTAGTGCGCGCGATATATAAAATAGTATAAACATAAAGAAGGCAATGCATAGAAGATACACAGAAATAGGAATCAACTTCTCTTTATTAATCTTCAAGCCAGATTACAGAATCGACACCACCCTTCGCAATTAGTTGCAAGGGTCCGCGCACTTAGTTGCGGACTCTACTAGGCCTCTGCACACTCAGCTGCAGAGCCTCTCACTACTACTATGAACCAATACACTTAGACTCCTACTCTAAGATTGAACCATTCGTACTCTTCTCTTTTATTCCCTAGCTATATTTACAACTTAGAGCCCTGCTCTATTTATACAACTTTACATTACATTACATTAATTTAGGGCAGATAGCCCTATGACTTAACCTCTACCTTGCACTCCGCACTCGTAATTCGCAAAGCCTTACAAAACCTTTGACCAAAACTTGGGATTTGAGCCCAAAAACATGTTGTGGGGAGATTCCATGCCCAACAACAATTTTTATTTCTTTTATTAGAAAGTAACAATTAAAGTAGCATGCATCATTGCATTCTTTAGAAGAGGTTCTTTTTTCTTTTTTTCTTTTTTTTTTCTTTTTTATAATCATTGTATTTTTGTGGAATTGCGAAAGGAAGCATCGCATCATAGAAGAAAACATATGATATTAGAGTAATTTGAGTCTACATTATCAATTTTCTTTGGAAAATGCCATCTAACTAACAGGAACGAAAAGGTTTGGACCATCTTGTACATCATAGTTCATCCAAGTGTTTTCTAACATAATTTTAGAGGTAGTCATCTTGCAGAAAGGATCATCAAGGTACTGCTATAAGAACCATCATTTACAGAATGTTCTTTAACTTAGAAGCATTATGACTAGTATGTATTCCATCTAGTATGGAGACAATAGTCTTGAAGGATGAAGGGATCATGATGGTCAAGTTGCAGTTTGAGAGGCAAAATTAAAGTCTTTCTCCTCTTGAGGGAAACTTATCTTTGATAATGAAAGAATTGAGTTCATTCAAATAAAGGATGGCTATATGGTCAAAGGTATGCATGTCTTCAGTTACTCTTTTCAAAAAAATGTAGATTTCATGTGTACAATATCTTGAAAAAACAATTGGTCATAACATGAGCTTGAGAAGGCTTCCATGTAATTACTCGACACTTGGAACAAGGATATTGGCATGCTTTGAAATGATTAAATATCAAGACTATTCCACAAGATGACATGACTTAGACATGATGATATTGATCAACATTGAATATGGTTTCCTAAAGAAGGTGTTTGCATTATGATACAAGTGTTGTGCTTGATGGCAACTCACTCACAGGTTAGCTCAGATTTGATAAAAGGAAACTCATAGTGTAACAAGTCAATTCAGAGGTAATAGGGCATTGGTATAGAAGAACAGGAAGTTGGAAAAAAGGTCTACTGATCAGATTCAAGAAATTGAAGGAAAATGATGTTTTCAAATAGTTTAGGTTGTATATGCAGGTTTAGCTTGACAAAGCACGTATACATGCAGGTTCACAAAACAAAAAGAGTGTATATGTATGCACGCACTTTCACAATAGGAAAAGCGCGTATGGGTTAGAAAATCAAAAAAATTCAAGAGTAAAGAATACCAAGGGTCAATACCATGGTATTAGCCCACAAGTTTGAGTGGAGTAACGACTATTTGATCTCGTCCAAGAATACCACAGGCTCTAAGTGTTGTTTTGGTCTGAGGTATTGAGGTATTGGCTCCAAGTGTGCAAGTGAAAAGGTTTCTCAGGAATACTTCTATCTGAATTATATTGTATGTTGCAGGGGTTATGATTATGATATGCTCTAAAATACTTTGTACACCTTGGATACAATGTTGGATCAGGATCATGAGACTTGAAATGACTTATCATTGTATGATCTGATATTGGTTGGACTAGTTCAGATTGCTTATGCATGTTTTATTCTTTAAATTTCATGATCTGTGTATGTCTGAAGTCTGGAATAGCAACAAAGTTGTAAGTTAATATTTGCAGATCTATAAGCTGTCTCACCTTGGTAAAGTGCGTATACACACAGGTTTGACTCTTCCAAGTAGCGTATGCAAAATAAAATCTTTTTGTTCAAAAATGACTAATCTATCTGATCAGTGTTGTTGTTTTATTGTTGTCTGTCAATGAAGTCTTCTTAGATCTGAAAGTAAAATTGAATGCATAAGGAGTTTGTGTCTGATTGATTGATTGATTAAGTGAGAAGGGTTATCTTTGATGCTGACTATTTAGATATCTATAATTTGACAATAGATCTTCAGATTGTTACTAGTTGGTATAGTTTTGACTTAGAGGTTTTATGATTCAATAATTTTAAAGGTATACATAGGTTTGGTTAAAGGAAGTAGCGTATACACGCAGGGTGGGTTCATTAAAATAGTGTATGCATTCTGATGTATGATTTTTGAGGTTGTAGTTGGTTCTAAATGATGATGCAGGTTTCTAGGTTCAGTACAGTGTTTTGGTGACAGTGATCTGACTGTTCAGATTAACTGATTATTGGTTGATGCAATTTGAGTTTCAAAGTTTCTGATGGGTACAATGTGAAAATTTGATGAAACATGGCCTTCATATTGTGTTGTTGTGTACCAGGAGTATCCAATCTGAAAATTTATGAAACATGGTCCCCGAAGGAAGAGAGAAGATCGTATCCTTTTGTAGGTCAGTACCTACGTAATAATAGACATATCAGCGAGTACAAGAGCTAGGGGGTTGTAGCTCCCTTCCAATAGATGGAAAATGAGAGAAGGTTGTAGCCTTCTGTAGGTGGGTGCCTACGTACGGGTATGAGTCTGCACCAGTACAATATTGTAAATTGGTTTTATTTATATTAAGAAGATAAAGATGACAATAGTAGGTGGTTTTTCTCCCGCATTGGGTTTCCACCTTAAATCTTGGTGTTCATGTGTGTTTCTTATGTGTGATAGTTTATTATGTTATTACTGCACATAGTTATTGTATAATAAGATTCGGATGCACTGATTAAAGATCAACACATGATAAATTAACTAAATCATAAGTTCTCTAGGTAAACGATGGTTTCTTTAATCACAGTAGCGTGCACATGCAAGTTCACTTCACTAAAGTAGCATATATAAATATATTGGCAAATGAAATATTATTGAATTGTAAATACTGATTCACCCCCCCCCCCCGTTCTCAGTATTATTTCCAACAATTGGTATTAGAGCAAGTCCTTCAGAAGAAGCTTGATCGCTTGAAGGGAGATATTTCAAGATGAACAATCACGAAGGCATGGGATCTATCAGACCACCAATCTTCAATGGCAGCAACTTGGTATATTGGAAATAAGAACTAGAGCTTATCTTCAGTCGCTTGGAGCCAATGTTTGGGAAATTGTGGAAGGAGGATATCAATTTCAAGCAGCAATACCTATAGATATAGCAGGTACGAAGTCATATGAAACAAATGCCAAAGCATTCAATACTTTATTGGGAAGTCTGTTAGAATCAGAATTCATCAAATTCATGCAACTCAAGATAGCCAAAGAGATATGGGACAAAATCATTTAGAGCTACGAAGGAGACTCCCAGGTAAAACGTGCTAAGCTCCAAACTCTCAAAATTTAGTATGAAACTCTTAAGATGCATAGTGATGAAAGTATTGCTAGTTACTTTTTGCGTGTAGATGAGATTGTTAATTGTATGAAGAATCTAGGTGAAGAAATAAAGGAGTCTACTTTAGTAGAGAAAATTTTGAGATCCTTGTCTTCAAAATTTGAGTCAAAAGTATCTGCTATAGAAGAAAAGTAGGATCTCCAATCTATTACTGTTGTTCAACTTCATGGAATTGTAACTACCTTTGAAATGAGGGAAGGAGGTCTATCAGATATGAGAGAAGTCACTTTCAAAGCTTCAGCTAAAGGAAAAGAAAAGGAAGAGCACAATGAATCGAGATATATTTCAAAAGAAGACGATGAGGTAAACTTTGTCAAAAAGCTTCAACGAGGCTCTGGAAGATTTAGAGGTAAGCTACATTCAAATTCTTTGCTTGTGGTAGAGTTGGCCATTATGCTACAAAATGTCCTCATAAATATAATCATGAAAAAGGCTATAGAAAACAAGTTGTTAATAGAAGAAGTTACTATACTCATGAAGATAGTGATGGATTATCTAATAGTGATGAAGATGAAACTGAACAAAATTATAAACTACTCATGGCTTATGACAATGATAATTTTTTGGATGCCTTAGAAGAGGAAGACTTTCTTGGAGAAATAATTAAACTCAAAATCTGTTTGGAAGAAATGAATATTATCATAGACATATTGACACATCAACTCACTGAAAGAGAAAAGCATAATGAAAAACTAGAATGTGAAGTTGTGGTTCTAAGAAAAGAACTTGAGAAGACAAAATCTCTTAATCTTAGATTTTCTAAAGGATCAAAAACTTTAAAAGAAATCATCAAGGTTCAGCGTTCTTCTTATAAATATGTGTCTTGGATATACTAAAGAATCATCATAATCACAAAATCCATCAGCCTCCACCAAAGGCTATCTTGATGCAGTAAAGACCAGTGAATAGTATGTCAATCATCAACAAATGCCTAAAAGTACTCATCAGGTAAATCATGCTCAATTTAATCCAAGGATGAACATCAATAGAAGCATCAACCAAAAGGTAAACAATACCAAAAGATTCTATGATCACAGAAACTTCTTTAATGAACATTGTTTTTCATTACAATAACTTTGGGCATAAGGCTTATCAACGTGTTGCTTACAAAACTATCATGACTAGAGAAGCACAAAATCAAATATCGTAAAAAGAATCAAGAAAAGTTCTTATAATAACTTTTCTCCTCTTGAAGATGAAATTGAATGTTCATTTTGTAATAACTTTGGTCATGAAGAATCTGAATGCGGGAGAAAATTTCGGCCAACACCTCAAAAGGAGCAAACATCATTAAATTCCAGGGTACGGAGAAAGAAGGAATTTCAATCAGAAAGATGTGGCATAGCTTTGTTTGCAAAAGGATAAGAAAATCAGTGGTACATTGACAGCAGATGCTCTAAACACATTATAGGTGATAAAGAGAAATTGCATTCATATAATTCTTTAGAAAAGGAAAAGAATGTCTCCTTTGGAAATGGCACACCAGATGTCGTTAAAGGTAAAGGTTCTATTTATTTGAAAGAAAAGGTCAAATCTAGAAATGTCAGGTATGTTGATGGTTTAAAACATAACTTGTTGAGTGTCATTCAAATGTGTGATCAAGGAAATGAAGTTGTGTTTCAATCAAATGGATGTGTGGTTCGTGAGCTTGATATAGGAAAGACCGTAGTCAAAGGTACAAGAACTCCAAACAATATATACATACTAAAAGGAGGACAAAATCAATGCTATCTAATAAAAACAACTAAAAACTGGTTATGGCACAGAAGATTGGGGCATCTCAGCTTTTCTCAAATAAGAAAAGAATGCAGGCTCAAGGCGGTTTGCGATCTTCCAGTTATCAGCATCCCAGAAAATACCATATGCAAACCATGTCAAGTCAGTAAGCAAACCAGAGCTCATTTCAGTGAAAAAGAAGGATCAGCAAGTAAGCCTCTTGAACTCATCCATACTGATTTGTGCGGACCAACAAGGAAAAAGTCACCTCATGGAGAAGAATACTTTATTTTATTCATTGATGATTTCTATAAAATGTGTTGGATAGGTCTAATAAAGCATAAAGATGAAGAATTTGAAAAGTTTAAATCCTTAAAAGCTTTAGTTGAAAATGAATCAGGTCAAAAAATCAAATGTCTCAGATCTGATTTAGGGGGAGAATTCATATCAGATGATTTTTTTTATTTTTGTGAACATGGAATAAAAATGTAGTTCTTTGTTTCCAGAACTCCTCAAAAAAATGGCATAGTGGAAAGAATGAACAGAACATTTCAAAAAATGGCTTGAGTTATGCTTGATGAATCTGGAACTCCTTCCACCTCCTAGGCTGAAGCTGCATTTACTTCCATGACTATTATCAACAAAGATAATGTTCGAGTAAATAGTGATCAAACTCCATATGAACTTTGGTATGGTAAGCCTCCTACTATAAAACACTTTATAGTTTTTGGAAGCAAATGTTTCATTAAAAAGACTGATGAAAAACTTGGTAAGTTTGAACCCAGAGAAGACGAAGGAATTCTTCTTGTTTATTCATCCATAAGGATACAAATGTTATAGTAAAAGACTTCGAAAACTTGTTGAATGCATTGATGTAGTAATTGATGAAGCTTGCATAAATCCAAAACAAATGAAATCAACAAAGGAATATGACAATGAGGAAGACGATGAATGCTTTCCCGCTTCAAATCAAAATGATATAGAGGAAGAAACCAATGAAGCATCAAAAGAAGATACAACAGACAGGTAAAATACTCCATCCAAGTATGTTCAAAAGAATCATCCAGAATCTCAAATTCTATGACCAAAGAGGTCTGGAGTACAGACAATAAGAACTCTTATAGGAACCTCAAGTTATCTAGCATTACTATCCTCCACTAAACCACAGAAAGTAAATGAAGCTAGAAAATATGAATGTTGGCTTAAGGCCATGGATGAAGAACTTGACCACATTGAAAAGAATGATACTTGGAAACTAATTCCTAGACCTCATGATAAAAATTTTATAGGAACAAAATGGATATTTAAGAATAAGTTGAATGAAAATGGAGAGGTTATTAGAAACAAAGCAAGACGTGTTTGTAAGGGGTATGCTCAACAAGAAGGTATAGACTTTGAAGAAACTTTTGCACCTGTTGCTAGACTTGAAGCCATAAGAATGTTTCTTTCTCTTTCAAGTTTTCGAAAATTCAAAGTATATCAAATGGATGTAAAATCAACTTTTCTTAATGGGTATTTGGAAGACAAAGTTTATTTTGAGCAACCAAAAGGATTCATTCTAGAAAATGATGCAAAAATTGTATGCAAGCTCAAAAAGGCTCTATATGGTCTGAAACAAGCTCCAAGGGCCTAGTATTATCGTCTTCACAAATATCTACAACAACAAGGTTTCAAAAAAGTTTCTACAGATAGCAACTTATACACAAAGATTGAAAATGATAAACTGCTAATTGTTGTTGTTTATGTTGATGATATCATCTTTGGTAGCAATGAAGAATCTATGAGTCAGAACTTTGCTTCGGTTATGTAGTAAGAATTTGAAATGTCCTTACTTGGTGAACTTACTTATTTTCTTGGTCTACAAGTACAGCAAACAAAAGATGGTATTTTTCTTTCACAAACTAAATATCTCAAGTAGATTTTAAAGAAATACGGAATGGAAGATTCGAAACCAGTATGTAATCCAATGGTAATAAGATGTAGTCTCAGTTCTAATGATGAAGCACTTGCAGTGAACCAACCAGCATATAGATCTATGATTGGAAGTTTGCTTTATCTAACAGGTACCAGACCTAATATCATGCATGCAGTAGGAATTGTTGGAAGGTTCCAAGAAAATCCAAAGGAATCACATCTTCTAGCATTAAAAAGAATATTCAAATATCTCAAGGAACTCAAGACTTTGGTCTATGGTATCTTAAAGATAAAGATCTTACTCTTCATGCATATACAGATGCAGATTGGGCAGGAAATGTTGATGATCAAAAAAGCACTAGTGGAGGTGCATTCTATATGGGATCATGGTTAGTGTCTTGGTTCAACAAGAAACAAAGTTCGATTTCCTTATCTACAACTGAAGAATAATATGCGGTTGTTGCATCTTGCTACACACAAATACTTTGGATGATGCAAACATTGCAAGATATTCAAATCACATGTTCTCCACCCATCTATGTGATAATACAAGTGCCTTTAGCATTTCAAAAAATCCAGTCATGCACTCAAAGCCCAAGCACATACCCATTAAGTACCATTTTCTACGAGAACAAATGCTTGAACAAAAGGTTAAATTGGAGTATGTTCCCTCCAAAGAATAGGTTGTTGATATATTCACCAAGCCTCTTCCCATATAAACATTTGAATATCTCATACAAAAGCTAGAGTAGTTTCTGCATCATCCTGTTGTTAAATCCAGTTTTTCAGTAGTAGGTTCCTATACATGGGTTTCATGAAGGATAGTCATGTATAAATGTGAGTTTCTGTGGCTATAGGAGCATATATGTTTTTCTGATAGAAAAGAAGTGGGTCTGATATGGGTGCTTAGTCTGATATTGATGATTACAATCTATTGATATGCTTTGTTCATTTATTTTTATATAACTGATGGAGATGCCTTGATGAATGATTTGTTGACAATGCACAGGTAGCACAGGTTCAGGGGGAGCATTATCCTTATCAAACATTCTGAATTGTTGGCATTATGGTTGTTGATTACAGCTATGGTTTTAGATATTCATATCAATTATTGCATAGATCATGTAGAGATCTAGGGTGTAATATGTCTCCTTCTGTCATAGTCTATTTTTTGAATGAGTCCTATTGGACATATGATGTAATTTGTATCCCCACTTTGCATGGGAAGGATGATGTAATAATTTCTATATTTAAGCCATGTATAAACATTTGGTGTATCCCCTCTTGGTTGGGTGATTGATGTATGTATGAGTCATTGGTCTTAGGGAGGTCATACTCACTTGTTGAGTTATAGAGTCATGTTATTCTTTTGAAAATTATCTCTGCAGACTCTGCATGTACTCAGGGGGAGCTTGGACACCATAGTGTATCTCAAAGGGGGAGAGTATTTCGGTGTTGTTTGTTATCTCTAACAGTTTCTACAGCTTGCAATAATCAATGCCAATATGGTTGTCATCAAGTCCAAAGGGGGATATTTTTGGCATTATGCTACAAGTGTTGTCCTTGATGGAAACTCACTCACAGGTCAGCTCAGATTTGATAAAAGGCAACTCACAGAGTAACAGGTAAATTCAGAGGTAACAGGGCATTGGTTTAGAAGAACAGGAAGTTGGAACAAAGGTCTACTAATCAAATTCAAGAATTTGAAGGAAAATGATGTTTTCATATAGTTTAAGTTGTATATGCAGGTTCATCTTGACAAAGTGGCATATACACGCATGTTCACAGAACAAAAAGAGTGTATATGTATGCACGCACTTTCACAAGAGGAAAAGTGCGTATGGGTTGGAAAATCAAGAAAATTCAAGAGTAAAGAATACCAAGGGTCAATACCATGGTATTAGCCCACAAGTTTGAGTGGAGTAACGACTATTTGATCCCATCCAAGAATACCACAGGCTCTAAGTGTTGTTTTGGTCTGAGGTATTGAGGAAGGCCAAAACTATATGAGGAGAAGTTCAAAGGTCCAAGTGTGCAAGTGAAAGGGTTTCTCAGGAATACTTCCATCTAAAGTATATTTTATCTTGCAGGGGCTATGATTATGATATGATCAGAAATAGTTTGTACACCTTGGATACAATGTTCGATTAGGACCATGAGACCAGAAATGACTTATCATTGTATGATCTGATATTGGTTGGACTAGATCTGATTGCTTACGCATGTTTAATTCTTTAAATGCCATGATCTTGGTATATCTGAAATCTGGAATAGCAGCAAAGTTGTAAGTTAATATTTTCAGATCTATATATTGGTTCACCTTGGTAAAGGCGCATATACACGCAGGTTTGACTCTTTCAAGTAGCATATGCAAAAGAAAAGCCTTTTGTTCAGAAATGATTGATCTATCTAATCAGTGTTGTTGTTTTACTGCTATCTGTCAATGAAGTCTTCTTAGATCTGAAAGTAAAACTGAATGCATAAGGAGTTTGTGTCTGATTGATTGATTAATTAAGTGAGAAGGGTTATCTTTGCTGTTGACTATTTAGATATCTATAATTTGACAGTAGATCTTCATATTGTTACTGGTTGGTATAGTTTTGATTCAAAGGTTTTATGATTCAGTCATTTTGGAGGTATATGCAGGTTTGGTTATAGGAAGTAGTGTATACTCGCAGTTTGGGTTCAGTAAAGTAGCGTATGTATTCTGATGTATGATTTTTGAGGTTACAGTTGGTTCTGAATGATGATGCAGGTTTTTGGGTTTAGCACAGTGTTTTAGTGATAGTGATCTGACTATTCAGATTAACTGATTATTGGTTGATGTGGTTTGAGTTTCAAAGTTTCTGATGGGTCCTATGTGAAAAATTGATGAAACGTGGCCTTCATATTGTGTTGTTATGTACCAGGAGTATCCAGTTTGAAAATTTATGAAACGCGATCCCAGGAGGAAGAGAGAAGGTCATAGCATTTTGTAGGTCGGCTCCTATGTACTGGTAAACATATTGGCTAGTACAAGATCTAGGGGGTTGTAGCTCCCTTCCAGTAGAAGATGGAAAACGAGAGAAGGTTGTAGCTCCCTTCCAATAGAAGATGGAAAATGGGAGAAGGTTGTAGCCTTCCGCATGTGCATGCCTGCGTACTGGTATGAGTCTGCCCCAATACAAAATTTTAAACTGATTTTCTTTATATTAAGAAGACAAAGACGACAACAACAAGTGGTTTTTCTCCCACATTGGGTTTCCACCTTAAATCTTGGTGTTCATGTGTGTTGCTTATGTGTGATAGTTTATTTTGTTATTACTGCATATAGTTACTATATAATAAGATTCTGATGCACTGATTAAAGATCAACACATGATAAATTAACTAAATCATAAGTTCTCTAGGCATATGTTGGTTTCTTTAATCACAGTAGTGTGCACATGCAAATTTACTTCACTGAAGTAGCATATATAAATCTGATTGGGAAATGAAATATTATTGAATTGTAAATATTAATTCACCCCCCCCTCTCCTCCCCCACTTAGTATTATTTCCATTAGAAAGAAAGAGATTTGATAATTACAACTCCAAGGAAGAAGAAATTACAGCTTGTTAGTCAGTTTGTTCCATGGACATTTTGATTACAAGTGATTAACATGGAGAAGGATCTTTGGTAAAAAATGAAGACAGACCATGTGAAAATATGTTGATGTCATAAGTAAGAAGAATTCGAAGAGGACATCATATTGAGTTAATTTTGATATTGATGTCTTGATTTTGGTTATCTTGTCAATATATGTTTTTCCTACCTGGTAAGATATCATAAAAATGCATAATGGAAATTTAGGAAAGTATATCTACAACTATTGGCTTTGAACTCAATTCAATGAATATATGTATTGAGTTGATGGTTTAGGTAATCCTTGAAGGATTATGTGGTTATGTTTACATCATCTTAGGAAAAAGAGGTAGCAGTACAAAGAGATAATTTAATATTCATGTTTTTCTAGTGATTAAGATTACTTTCCATGTGTCATGCACTAGACCAAGACAAACAGTCGTAAGTCTTAGTGAAGGCACTAGGAAGGAGAATGGAAGATTGGATAAGCATCTAATATTGATACTCCTTGACGATAAATAATCCAAGATAGGAAGTTGACCGACACTCTTTGAGGATTGGACAGTTATCCAAGACAAGAGTGGTTGAAGAGAACTGGAATTATTTGAGGATGGGTAATCCAAGATAAGAATATTCCTAAAAGGACATACCTACTAAACATCTTTATGCAGTATGTGCCTTAAGAGGTAGTGTAGTGCCTCAAGTAAAGCCTCCCATCATTATGCTCTAATAATAAATAAAGCTTGATAGTTAAAGACCTTACTATGTTGACAATGTTGGTTATGATGTTGATGCTTGAGAATGGCGTATCAATCTGACTCTTCTTATGAGAACTCTTTAATTTGAGAATATCCTTGTACCAGTTGTAAAATTATGAATACTTCCCTAGTTAAGAGGGAGTGCTAGAAAATGTAACTAGTTTCAGTCTTCATAATTTTCATCACACTCATATCATTATGTATATCTTATGTTACAAGAATAATAAGAAAGAAAAATATTATTTTTAAGCATGGGTTTCATGCTCTATTTTGTTGGTCAACTAGGTCAAGCATGCATTTCATGCTCCTAGGATTTGTCAAGTCAAAAGAATATTTTTCTTGAGTCAAGAGAGTCTTTATAATTTGCATAAGACCCTGTTGGGAAAGTTGTAAAATGTAAAAGATATTATCTTTTAGTATAGAAAGTCAAAAGTGACCTCCAAGATCAATTCGGCACAGTTTGAGGCTATTTGAGCTACTCGACCTCATTTGGATACACACTTTTGTAGTTTGATCTGAAGCAGGAAAAGAAGACAATACAAGAGTGAAAGTTAAGGAAGAAGAATCAAATCAAGAAGAAGAATGAGATCCATCTTTTCTACCCATTTCATCTCACATGTGTGAGAAAATCTAGGGTTTATCATGGAGTTGGTGGTTGAAAGTTGTAGGTCAAATTACAAGACCAAAACTTCGATTACAACATATTTTGGAAATTTTGTATTCTATTGATTTTGAATACTTTGACTTTCTTGAGGAAGGATATCTTGGAATAAATCTAGGTGTTTTGTTGTTTCTAGGGGCCGAAGTTGCAGATCTGAAATAGAAGGTTGAAATTCTGAAGTAGAGTAGATTGGAATAATTTTTGACTTGGTCAATCTTTGACTTATTTGAAAGCGATTCTTGGAGGGTTGACTTGGTGCTTAGAGGAGGTCTTTATTTGGTCTTAGGGTCTTGGATTTCTCATTTGAATCAATTATATAAGAATAGAAGAGATTATTTCTTGGTTTTCCTCTTGGAGGGGTTTTTCCCTAGCTTGGAGCCTATATTTTGTGTCCTCTATCTTTTATGATATTTATGGTTTATGCTCTTGATAATTGTTTGATGAAGAGAATTTATGTTATGAAACCAGCTCACAAAAAGATAGAAAAGAGAGATCCACGCCTTAGAATTCAGCCTCTTCGAGGGGGCAACCTCCTTTACATTACATAAATGAACAATTCTTGGATGATACAAATGAAAATACCTCCTTTCTATATATAGGAGTCTAAGTGGTCCCAATACAATCAGAGCCTACATAACAATAATATTGTAGGGCACAACAATAACAATAGTGGGCTTCTATGTGGCACAATAGTAACAATATGGGCACTACATGGGTACATCAATATAAATAAGGGGTATAACTACAATAGTAATGGGGTAATCACTAGTATTATAGGGACCCAACATGCCCCTCTCCTTCAAAAAAGTGTTGTCCTCAACGCTTGAGTAGTTCAGGATACTTCTGCATAAAATTCTCGTCCTCCCATGTGGAATCTTCAGCGGATAAGTTCTTCCACTTGATAAGGTACTCTGAAATTGATCGATTTCGTAGCTGTCGAGTTCTTGTTTCTATAACTGCTTCCGGTTCCAATATAATTTTTCCTTCTTCGTCAAGTTCTGGCAATATTGTTTGAACTGGGAGCTTGTCGCCTATAACCTTCTTTAAGCATGAAACATGGAAAACTGGGTGCAATCGAGAAGCTGCAGGAAGCTCCAATTTGTATGCCATAGTACCAATCTTTTGCAACACCTTGTACGGACCATAATACTTTGGTGATAATTTATTATCCTTCTTAGCTTGCTTGAGGGACATTTGCTTATATGGTTGTAGCCGTAGGAATACCCAATCACCTACATCAAAACTTCTTTCACTGCGATGTTGATCTGCCTGTTGTTTCATTCTATTCTGTGCCAACACAAGGTTATCCTTTAAGAGTTGGAGGACTTGTTGTTGATGTTCGATGTGATGTTCCACTGCCTGAACCTTAGAATTTTCTCTTAAATATGATGTGATGGATGGTGGTTGATACCCATAAAGTGCCATAAATGGGGTCATTTTTGTTGCTGTATGAAAGGAAGTGTTATACCACCATTCAGCCAGAGGCAACCATTTGACCCATTGTGTCTGTTTATCAGATACAAAGCAACGAAGGTATCCTTCCAAACATTTGTTTACTATCTCAGTTTGCCCATCAGATTGAGGATGATAAGATGAGCTATGAGCTAACTGAGTACCAAGACAAGAAAATAATTCTGTCCAAAAATTTCCAGTGAAAATGGGATCTCTGTCACTTACAATAATCTTTGGGTTTCCATGTAGCTTTTGAACTGTTTCCATAAATGCAGTAGAAACTGTACTGGCTTTAAATGGATGTGATAATGCACAAAAGTGTGCATACTTGGTAAGTCTGTCAACTACCACCATGATGACACTCTTTCCCTCAGACTTGGGTAAACCTGTGATAAAATCCATTGAAACCTCCTCCCAACGTTGGCTTGGAATGGATAAAGGTTGTAATAGACCCGGTGTCTTAATTGTTTCAACTTTATTTTGCTGGCAAACCAAACATTCCGCCACAAACTTTTGAATATCTGATTTAAGGCCATCCCAAAAAAATTCCTTCTTAACCCTGTGGTAAGTTTTTAAAAATCCTGAGTGCCCTCCTAAGGGAGAAGTGTGCAATTCCATAAGAATCTTTTGTTTTAGCTGGGAATTCTTACATAGGTATAAGCGATCTTTGTACCATAGCGAATCATTTTTCCAGCTAAATGTATCAGAAGTACTGGAATCTTGTTGTAGCTTTTGAATAAGTGCCCACACTTCTTCGTCGTTCTTCCATTCCTCCCTTGCTTCGTTTATCCAATCTGGTTGGATAATAGAAATGGCACACAACAATGCTTCCACATCCTCATCCTTTCTTGAGAGTGCATCTGCCACCACATTTTGCTTCCCTTTTTTGTAGATGATTTCAAAGTCATAACCCAACATCTTTGTGACCCACTTTTGTTGCTCTTCAGAGGATAATCTTTGTTCTAAAAAGTATTTAAGGCTATCATGATCCGTTTTTACCTTGAAGTGTCTTCCCATTAGGTAGGGTCGCCATTTCTTAAGTGCATGGAGTATTGCCAACATTTCCTTCTCATAAATAGCTTTTCTTAAAAACTTTCCCTTGATTGGACGACTTTCAAAAGCAATGGGTCTTTCATCTTGCATTAGAACAGCACCAATTCCATTTCCTGAAGCATCACATTCCACAATAAAGGTTTTTGTGAAGTCCGGCGTAGCTAAGACCGGTGCTTGGCACATTGCCTCTTTAAGATGTTCAAAGGCCTTTGTTGCTTCCGAAGTCCATGAAAATGAATCTTTCTTCAATAATGTTGTTAGAGGTGCAGCTATTCTCCCATAATTCTTAACAAACTTGCGATAATACCCTGTCAACCCAAGAAATCCTCGCAGATGCTTTATGGATGTGGGGATTTTCCATTCCTTAATGGCTTTAATTTTGCTAGGGTCTACCTTAACTCCTTCATGAGATACAATATGACCCAAATATTCCACCTCCTGGACTCCAAAGAAACATTTGGATCTTTTTGCATATAATTGTTTCTCCTCCAATAGTTGTAACACCCTGTCAACATGTTCAACATGATCCTTCCAAGACTTGCTGTAGATTAGTATATCATCAAAAAATACTAACACAAATTTTCTAAGGAATGGTTTGAAAATTGAATTCATCAAACCTTGAAATGTTGAAGGTGCATTGGTAAGGCCAAAAGGCATGACCAAAAATTCATAATGACCCTCATGAGTTCTAAATGCTGTTTTCGGAATGTCTTCAATCTTCATTCTAATTTGATGATATCCCGAACGAAGATCCAACTTGGTGAAGTAAATTGATCCATGCAATTCATCCAGTAATTCATCAATAACAGGAATGGGGAACTTATCTTTAATAGTGAGCTTGTTGAGCTCCCTATAATCTGGACACATGCGCCATGATCCATCCTTCTTGTGCACCAATACTACTGGAGCTGAGAAAGAACTTTGACTCGGTTGAATTATACCAGCCTCTAACATTTCTGCAACCATACGTTCAATTTCACTTTTTTGGACATATGGATATCTGTACGGCCTGATGTTTGGAGGAACACTTCCTGGAATCAGATGAATAGCATGATCATGATCACGCATAGGTGGGAGACCTTTGGGAGTCTCAAATACCTTGGAATGATTGTCCAGGACTTTTTGGAGATCTGGAGAAATAGATGATTCCAATGTGGAAACATCTAGTGAACATAATTGTGCAATTACACCTCTTTGCTCCTTTTTTAGAAGCTTTGTCATTCCATTAGAGCTGATTATCTTTCCTGGTTTCCCTGCAATACCCCTTAATTCAACTTCCTTTCCTTCCACAGAAAATTTCATGAAAAGTTCTTGAAAATTAAAAGCTATTGTACCCAAGGATTGTAGCCATTGGACTCCTAGTACAACATCAGCACCTCCCATTGGAATGGAAAGCATTGGGCTAGTCAATACATATTCTCCCATGGATAGCTTGATATTATGGCACTTTCCAGAACAATTTATTGTTCCTCCATTTGCAATCATCACTTGACACTCTGGAGCTGGATATAGGAAGCAATTCAATTCTTTTGCTACCCTACAATGAATAAAATTGTGGGTGCTTCCTGAATCAATCAACACTATTACCTTTTTCTTCTTGATTTGTCCTTCTATCTTGATGGTTTGAGGAGTGGTAATTCCCGCCAATGCATTACAAGATATGGTCGGATTTATTTGTTCTTCATCTAGGCTTTGTTCCTGGAATATATCCTCTTCTTTTGACCTTTCTTGCTCCTTTTCTTCTTCCTCTTCACAATCTATGTAGAATAATTTCTTCTCAGCACATTTATGACCTTTTGTGTATTTGCTATCACAATTGTAACAAAGCCCTTTTGCTCTTTTTTCTTCCAATTGTTGTGGTGTCAACCTTGTAGGTTGTGGAAGACTATGGGCAACAACACTTCCTTCTTTATAGTTGTGAATGGTATGCTTCCTAGTTGCCATAATTTTGCTTTCCATTTTTCTTGCTAACCTGAATGCCTTCTCTAATGAATCAGGTTCCCAAAGGCGCACATCATGTTGGATATTATCCTTTAAAGACCCTATGAACACATCAATCCTATGATCTTCTGGAATATCTTTTACCCTTATGTTCAATTTTTGGAACTCCTCAATGTGCTCCATTATTGAACCCTTTTGTTTGAGACTTATCAATTGGCTAAAAAAAGTGTTGCTTTTTGTATCCTCATAATGTGCTATTAATTCTTCCGTAAAAATGGCCCAAGTGATAAATGGTTTACGAGAACAAAGCCATTGATACCATACAAACTGATTTGGTTCCAAATATAAAGTTGCCATACGTACCTTTTGTGTGTTTTGCACATTATTGAGATCGAAAAATTGCTCCATCTGTAATATCCATGTGGCGGGATCCTTGCCGTCAAACTTCCTCATATCGATTTTTGGAACATGGTGAGTCTTTGATCCAACATTAGAGTCTATGGAATCATGATTAACATTTCTTTTGTCCTCATCATGAGTTTCCTTTACTACCTTTTCACCATTAGTGACCCTTTCTTGTAGCAACTTCTTCAATTCATCCATCTTATCATCCATGCCATCAAATTTAGCGTCAATCTTAGCTTCCATGCCCTTTATCTTAGATTCCACGCCATTTACCTTAGATTCCACGCCACTTATCTTAGCTTCTGTTAGCTTTTGTGAGCGTGACATTTGTTGCACTTGTTCTTGTAATTTTGATATATCATGTAGCATTTCTTCCTCTTCTTCATGCGTCATGCTAGAGCTTTCAGGTTCCTTACTAGGTGTTTGCATTTTCTTTCCTCGGGGCATCAGTTACCGATAATAATGCTTTACTATGCCCTTTGAATTCCGTTAAACCAAGCTTACACAAAAAAAAAAAAAAACTACACACCTTTTTTCACTTTATAGAAGCCTGATATTGAATCTGATGTATCTCTGTAATTTCGGATCATCCAATTCTGAAATTGCTACCTGTAGTAGCCTTCTGTGTCCTCTTGCCAATGCCACAAGTCTGAGCCAAATTGGATTCTCCAAGGAAGAGTTATGTGAAATCTCCCACGGTGACTTGCTTTTAGACTGGTTCAGTAGAGCGAAGTTGTACGACGTGCCACGAGTCACTGTTTCGACCTTTGGATCTGAAAAACACCCACAAGAAACTACAGTCCGTCCTCTTTCTGTACCTTCTTACGAAACTTCAATCTGATGCTCAGAAAGAAAGTTATGACGCTTTTCCCCAGGTCACCTGTTTTGAGTGTAATTCAGGAGTCATCAAAAAGACCAACTTCCTAAGATCATATCTCCGAAAATATTGCGCTAAAAGCTCTAAAATTCGGACCCAAGGTTCAGCGCGATGTCTTCTCAAATGGGTTTTTTTTGCGACTTCTGAAACGTCACAGAAAAAAAGTTATAGCGAAAATGGCACGATGACCTGTTTGGAGCAGCGAAACCCTAGAATCCAAAGCTCTGATACCAAATGTTATGAAACCAGCTCACAAAAAGATAGAAAAGAGAGATCCACGCCTTAGAATTCAGCCTCTTCGAGGGGGCAACCTCCTTTACATTACATAAATGAACAATTCTTGGATGATACAAATGAAAATACCTCCTTTCTATATATAGGAGTCTAAGTGGTCCCAATACAATCAGAGCCTACATAACAATAATATTGTAGGGCACAACAATAACAATAGTGGGCTTCTATGTGGCACAATAGTAACAATATGGGCACTACATGGGTACATCAATATAAATAAGGGGTATAACTACAATAGTAATGGGGTAATCACTAGTATTATAGGGACCCAACAATTTAATAAATAACAAGAGGAAGCTAATTAAAGTTCACAAAAAATTGTTAATGATAAGGATAATTGTTTAATTAGTTTCCCTACTTGATTCTCGAATAGGACCTATACTCATAGCAATAAAAGATCATGATATTTTTCAAGAAATTGAAGCTAATCAGAAAGAGATATCATATTTATAAGAAAAAGGAGTTAAAGGTGAAATAGACCTTGGATGTGAACTTACTAGTTCCCCTAATGAGATAAATGAAGAAGATGATCTTGATAAGAGATATATTTTAGAAGAAAAATTATTCTTTCTCTAAAGTAAATTGAAAAGTTTACACCAACAAATCAAAGATAGAAGGGATTATTGTAGAATTATGAGAAGGATCAAGATCTTGAAGAATTAAATAAAATAGTTTTTATCCTAAAGACTCGACAAGAAGAGCTCAAAAGAATGAATGAAGTGATGCTAAACTATTTAAATCAACGAGAAGTTCATTATGAGAGACTAGAAGATGATATTCTTTCACAGAGAAACGATGTAGAAAAAGATAATGACCAGCTAAACCAATGTCATAAGAGAAATATAATCTTGGATGGAATTATCAGTAGTCAAATATATCCTCTCATCAAGATTGGACTTGGATATAAATAAGAATCAAGCACCAAGAAAGTAGAAGTTAGAGAATCAGTCAACCATGTTGAGGAATTCAAAATCCCTATCAGTAATGCATTCAAAGGAAGTGTTGGACATGAGTAGCAGCAAGGAAATCAACAACAACAAACACAAGTGGATTACATCCATGAGGAGCAGTAGCAACAGAGAGAGATAAAGAACAGAAATATATATCAGTTGCAGCAAAGAAAATCTCATAATAGCAATATGAATAGCTATAGAAAACAAATTAAGAACAAGTAAATAATATATCCCCCTTAAGGAAAACACATTGAAGATTCAAAAGATTCCCTTATAAAAGGAAAAGTACTCCTAAGTATCAAATATTTTTCAATCACTATTATTTTTCTTACAATATTTTTTTATAGAAAGCAATAGATTGTATATATTATGCAAGAAATCAAAATATGATGAGTATCAACAATAAGAGAGAACATAATATCTCAAGGAATGGATATGTAAGAAGTAAGAGAGGATATGGTGAGAATTTGTTTAGAAATTACAATTCCTTTGCCCCTTTCATAGATCTTATTGAGTGTTATAATGTAACAATTATGGGCACAAAGTAGCTGAGTGTAGATATGGAAAGATAAGACCTCCCTCTCGGAATGAGAAAACAAAAGAAGTAAATCATTATTTTAATGAAAAGAAAGATAAAAAGGTAGAATATGATGAATTTTCACTTTCTACTCAAAGTAATGGAAGCCAAAAAAATATTGAGAATGAAGGTAAGAAAAATGAAAATGATGGAATCATGGTATTGGAAGAAACAAATCAACCGAGATCTATTTTTCCTAATAAATAAAATCAAAATGAAAGGAAGATATTGAAAAGAAAGGAAGAACAACAAGATCAATGAAATCTAGCCTTGTGTGCTCAAGATATAGATGACCAACGGTATATAGACAACAAATTCTCAAATCACATGACAAGCAACATGAGAAAATTTATCTCAATAAAGGAAGTCAAAAGAGGTAGTTTAATTATTGGACATGATACATCAACTAGAATAATCGGTAAAGGACTAGTTCACCTTGACAATGAGAAAAGGAAGGCTAAAGATGTCTTGTTTGTTGAAGTCTTAAAGAAAAATCTTTTAAATGTAAGTCAACTGGTTGATAATCAACTGAGGTCACATTTTCTTCTAAAGGTTGCAAAATAAGGAAGGAAGAATCTAGAAGAATAGTGGCAATAGCAACAAGGACCTCAAGCAATGCATATGTCCTTAATAAAGGTAAATTAAAAGGTTGCAACATGAGAGTGTTATCTCTCTTAGCTCATCAATAAAAGATAAGTAAGAAACATTAGCACTTCAAGCCATATCAAGAAGACATAAAATTTTGAAGGTGCACTACAAAAGAAAGAGAGAATGAAGTCACCATAGTCTCAAGGGGAGTACACAACACAATCTCAACCCACGTGAAGAAGATAATAATCATTGAAGATGAGTTGTAGCAAAAGAGTGGAGTGTTAAAAGGCCCAAAAGTAAAGACAGGTCCGTAGGAATAGCTCTCAAGTAGAAGAAAATGTATATACCGGGTAATGTTAAAGTATGTTGTATGAAAGGAGATCAAAGAGAAAAATAGTGCATAATCTCAGGGGGAGTAATAATATTAGCAGGAAAGGAAAGAGTTACAGTGCTTGGTATATGCCTATCCCAACAATTTAAAGTGTTTAAGGGTAGAAAATGTATTACTTTGCATGTTTCCTATTTGTTTTCAAGTGATATTATTTTTTTCAGTATTAGCAACCTCATGTATGTTGAGCAACCCTTTTAAGGGGAACATTATCAAAGGAAAATAGTAATCAGTCATTGGCTCCAAAATTCATGCACCAATGAAGCACCAAATGAAAGAGTTATCAAACATTGAAAGAACATTTGAGAGATGTAGTATGGTCATTAGTATATAGATTAAGTGGGAAATGGAGAGTGATCATTCATCGAGAAGCAAGAGCTTACAATAACAGTGGAGAAGTAACAAAAAATTCAATATGGAAATTTTTTCAGACAAAAGAAAAATCATCAACAACATGTTATATCATCTTAAGGAGAAGATATTAAAGATAAAGTAGCCATTCCCTTTTCCATTTATGTCAAAGGGGGATAATGAGAAAAAACTAGCATTAAAACACATTGGCAATACATTCCATTGGAGACTGAATATATTTTGATGCCATGTGTTTATTGTATAGAGGTTTATTGGTACAAAGGTATTGAAAGAGTATTGGAAAGTAGCATTTTTATCAATGACTTAGCAATGTTTGGTGGTGTTTCCATCAATACCAAAGGGATAAATTTTTGAGCAAAGTGTTATCATTGATTTCAAAAGTTATTCATTAATGTCAATCCCAAGGAGAGTGTTGAGTACTTTGATAGTTGATGGTCAGACATATCAAAGTGAATATAAGGTTAGGGAGAGATTGTTGAGGTTGTAATTGATGTGTTTTTGTGTTTGTTGATAGCTAAATGTATAGTCTAATAGCCTATCTTTGAAGGAGAAAAAAGTTCATTGAAGTGAAGATGTGTTTGAAAGAAAGAAGTATTCAAATAATCTAAGGGTATTTGGGCAATCTGGGGCATAAACAACTTAGCATGCAGCTAAAATAGTTAGATACTAAATTCATCCAGACTTATTTGGGATGTCCTTGCAAATTTTAGAAATTTGGGGATTCATTAATTTTCTAGAACCAGATTCAAGAGTTGTGTCAAGGTTCTAGAAAGCTTGGTTTCACATGGAGGAAGATATATCTAGGTATTTGAGCATACAGGTCTTTTGAAAAATGACAAAGGAAAACATATAAAAATGGTCGAATATCGGATCTCCTCAAACCAGCGATGACATGGAATTCAAATGGTAGTAGTGACAAATGAAAATTATAGATTGATTGACTCAAATGAGTTGGGAGTTGATCTGGCTTAAATATGTGGTTTTGAGAGGTTGTATTTGGGTATCCAAGCATGGAGCAGATATGCCATTTTGTCTAAACGCCTGAATATGGATATTTTAGAAACAAATCAGTTTCAAACCCCAAATAGGTGGCAAGGATAATAAAGATAGACAACAAAGTGTAATTGGTTGAATATAATGATGTGGCACATGACATGGTGCTAGGTGTTAGTGATGTGGCAAGAATATGATGTGTCACACTTATAATGTGACACATGGTAGGTGAAATTGGCCCTATTGGGTGGCCAAGTGGCATATTTTCTAGTGACATATGGCACCACTTAAAGGATACCATGTGGCAAGATGTGACACCATGATGTTAGTTGGACAAGGAATAAGGACATGGTAGACTTCAACATGGAAGACCTAGATTGGTTGACAAAGTTGAGTTGGACTTGAATTGGATAGTCGATAGCTAGTTGATGTAGCAAGGTCTCTTCAGTTGCAAGAGATGTATCTAGTCATTTGGGACTTCGGGATTCTAGCAAAAAATCCATAAATTAAAACTTAGATGTAATATTGAATGAGAAAAAGGCTTAATCCATTGGTCCTAAATCTAGGTCACATGAGGAAGAGCGTTAAAGTTTGAGGGGTAGTGAAAATAAAATTTGGAATTTGAGCAACAAATTCAAAAAAATAACTAATGGTTGTTAGCTGTAGGGTCTATTGTGTTTGTGTATATAACTAAAACTAAGGCAACCTGAAGTGTGATTTTGATGTGAGAACCTCTATGTAGTGAACAATGTTAAACGAGTGAGAAAGGCTCATATGCATGATGTGAGAGAGAGTTATTGTTATCATAGAATTGAATGATTATTTCAATATGTATCTTAAGAAGATATATCTACACTTTAAAGATGATGGATGAAGATTTGTATGAGAGGTAAGTGGTTGTAGTTGAGTAGAATAGCCTATCATATGTTTATAAGGAGCTAGCACTATGGAATATAGAACTAGTTCATAGTTTTGATTGAGTCAAACAATCTAGATGTTGATATAATCAAAGAGTACATTACCAAGGAAAAACACCATTGACTAATACCCATGGTAAATGATGGATAGGGTTATAAAAGAAAAGTAAATCAATGAAGTATAGTTGGTTGTCCCAATGGAGAATTGAAGAGGCCAATTTTCTGATAGGGATGATTTTATGAAATGTTTGAGAATGTTAGAGGTCATGCTAATGGAAAATAGAGGCTAAGTGGAATGATTGGTTGCTTATGTAAAACAAAAGAATATTATGAGGACCAAGAGAGTCTGAAGAGTGTTGAAGAATATTGTGTTGGACAGAAGAGCCTAGAATAGATTTGTACATAGATATAAGATCTAAGATGCTACTTACTAGTAAAAGAAGTTGATTTGAGTGTTATTATCATATCTGAAATTACTAAGAAATGTTGTTAAAGTTGATCTTAGAATTTGTAATCAGATCTAGAATAGAAGGAAGAGTTGTTTTTCATATCTAAAAATTTGCGATCATATATGAGTGTGAGGAGAGAGTTGCAAAGTAGAGACTGATTTAAAATCAGAAGTATTGTTAGTCTAAGGATGTTGCTTGTACTTTGAGTTATTTGGTTGAGTGAGAGTTGCAATAGTGAGAGAAAAATATATAAATCTAAAGTTTAAATTGACAGAGTACCTATGTAGTTGATTATGAAAATGTTATGAAAATTGGATCAATTAGGTTCTACAGGGTTGTGCATGCACATCAAGGATTCAATGCTTCCTTTAGGTCAGTGCCTATAAAACAAATCAAGGGTCGGTGCCTCCTGCAAGTGGGTATTTACAAATCAGGGTTTTGGTGCTTCCCTTAGGTTAGTGCCTATAAAAGTATTTGGGGTTCGATACCTCTTATACGTAAGTACTTGAAAATCAGGGAGTTGATTCTTCCTTCAAGTCAGTGCATGTAAACATGATGTACCAATAGGTTGGACCTTGCATTACAAATAAAACAAGATTTGTGGTTTTCTCCCTTTGCAAGTTTCCACATACATCTAGTATGTCAATGTGTTACATACGTATATGGTTTTTATGATGTTATTATGTGATTCATGAGTTGTTTAGATGGTTGATTACTAAATGAATTGAAATTTGTAAATTTCTAGCAATTGCTAAAATTGGTCATAACACTAATTCGCCACCTCCCCTTAGTATTATCCTAGTTTCCAACATATTTTTGGTCTCAAAAATATTTTACAAAAAGGCAAGGAAAATTTTCCTCATCTTCTCCCTAGAGTATCATTTTTCCTTGCCTAGAAGTTGTGCATTAACCCATTCTACTAGAGGCCATGCTAAACCTATCTGGTTGTTCTATATTTATTCTACAAAAATATCTCTTACCAAATTTGCCTAATATTTTGATGCTAAGAAATCCATGGTCATAGGAACTATTTTTTAGGGTCTAAATCCAGCCTTGAAGGCTCATAGAGTTTCATTATTTCCACATTTATAACTAATTCAATGCACATGTAGAGGGGTAGATTGAGTTTATAGGTGTTATCAACCACCTTATCTTATACCTCAAATAT
The DNA here is from genome assembly GCA_031772625.1 of Pinus tabuliformis. Taxonomy (NCBI): domain Eukaryota; kingdom Viridiplantae; phylum Streptophyta; class Pinopsida; order Pinales; family Pinaceae; genus Pinus; species Pinus tabuliformis. Next base: position 1,676,136,458 of record CM062816.1, on the reverse strand, counting down.
ACCATGCCACAAAGTCTTTATTTGGTCACTAGGACCTCATAACCTTCATTTGTTTATAAACAACCAAAATTTGACTCCCACCCTAAATATTATATCATATTTTTGTTGATCATGTTGGGCCTTGTAATTTTGTTATGACTTCTTAGCACATCATGTACTTGCAAATGGAATTTCCTAATATTTGAGAAAAAACTTCTCCACTTCAAATGCTTACCATGTGATGTGTTCCCTCACTACTCCTTCATATCCATATACAAAATCCAAGAGTGAAGGTGGAAAATAACGAAATAAAGTGTCAAAAGTGGAGTTAGTAATGCAAGTATGGACTACATTTTTATAAGAGTTCTTTTTTAGGGTACAACTACCAAAATTGCTTGGAAATAGGGATTGCAATAACTTTAGGCCTTTAGAATCAAATAGAATAATAAAAAAATAAGCCTTTTTAAGGGGGAAACATCATTTTACAATAGGGAAAATATACAAAAACAAAATGATCCTAAGACTAGGTCTCCTTGGTATATATATAAGAGACAAATGGTATAATTATAATTAAATATTCTAGTCAATAACACTATTATAGTAATATAAATGTAATAACTCAATATATAGGGCTTATCATGGGGTTATGTTTACGGTTTAACATTCCCCTCCTATTCAAATAGTTGTTGCTCTCAACACTTTATGAATTTTTCATGTGTTTCCATGAAGAACCCATATTCCCATGTCACCTCGTCTACTATTATGTTCATCCACCAGATGACGTATTCAATAATTTCTTGATTTCATAACTAATTAATAATGGTTTCAAGGATCGTTCCATGTTCTAGTATGATTTTCCCTTCTTCATTAAACTTGGGGTAAAGTAGTGATCCAAAATGGATTTTGGATAGACTCCTAAGTCTAAGTAGTCCTCACAGAGGAAAAATGAAAGTCCAAGGAAGTTCCTAGAAATAGCCCCATTGCAAAGATATTTTCCTTCTAAATCTGCTGCAACTTGAATGGGCTAAAATGGACTTAGAATGCAGAAGTTATCGCATGCAAAAGATGCCTAGTTTCTTTGAAAAAAGAGGCAAAAACCCCAAAATAAAAGGCAAAAAAAACCCTTAAAACCGAAATTGCATTGGAAAAAGGCAAAGGTTGGATTTTACACAAAGGTGAAGGAAACTCCGATCCACTGATCCGATCGAAGGAAAACAGAGATGCGATATCGAGACCTGGATCTGCCAATTGCTAATCATGCAATTGTTGATCACCGATGATCGGATCGGTGGATCGCAATCAGAGCTACACAAAGAAGCGGCTATATACATATATATATGCGCTATGCAATAGCTGAACCTGATAAAGCAATAAACGATATTCCATAAAATTTGAGATCCGTTAAACGGCAGATTCCTATGTATTTCATGTATTTCGTTTATTAAATGAAATATGAAGGGAAGCGTTGATGTGATGAAATCCGTACCCAAAAGGGGTTTCTAAATACAAATGTATATTAGTTCAAGTCCATCAAAGGCCATTTCAATGGATTTTTCAATGTTTTAATGTATTTTTAAATACAAAGGAAACAAGTGGATTTCGGGAGGACCGAAGGCGGTAAATGGTTTGGGTCAGGCTCCGCCTGATCCCATACATTGGATGTCGTGTGTCCTGGCTAATAGAGAGAAAACCACCATCATTGGATGGTTAACCCCATACGAAAGAGCCGCCAGAAATGAATCACGACCATTGGATCTGGATCTTTCAGATCAATGGTGGTGATGTGATCCCATAAAGGTGTGGCAGTCTAGCTATTGTATTATAGAGTTAAGACCCCTCTGCATAGATATTTGGTTGTTTCTCATGATTTCATGCACTAAAGAGATAAAGGGATAAGCATGCATCATGAACCAATTTTGGAATTTCAAGCACCAAAACAGTTAAGCCACAAATAACCAGAAAATGTCAAATTAAATAGTTAAGAGACATAGATTGGTTTGATTAATGTTGCCAAAGGAAATTTTACTAGGATTAAATCCAGGAAATTTATTACCCATGGAATTCAAAGTATAGTGGTATATAAAAGGCATGTGTATTAATTGAAAGAATTTTTTATTCAATTAGAATTTATAGGTTGAGACAGAGTGTTGAGAGTGTGACAATGAAATCAAAGAATGACCTGTAAGTCAGTTAAAGTTCTAGTATAAAATTAAAGGTGTGTGAAGTAGAGAGAGAAGGTGTGAGAAAATTGTATTTTGCTGCAGCTAAATCTATTGTGTTGTGAGTAAATGACAAATAAATTGAAGAAAGAAGGTTTTTTGAATAATTGTTCAAATATACTCAAATAATGTAGAATTAAAGAGATTGCCTAAGATATCAATTTCAAAATGTATGAAATATATATCTGCTAGGATACAATAGGTTGGTGCATATATAGATCTGAGATGGGTGGCTTTAGTAAGTAGGTGCTTTTTGATCTGATGGGGTTGGGTCCTCCTGTGAGTTTTTTCTCACACATTTTGAAGTAGTCTTAAGTAGGAGCTTATGATTTGCATCATAATAAAACAAGCTCTTATGGTTTTTGTCTCAGAAGGGTTTCCACATTAAATCACTATGTAAAAATATTTTTTGTATGATTCTTTGATGAGTTCTTTACTAAATTTGATTGAGAAATTGTTTAAATAATTTTAAAATTCATAGAATACTAATTCACCCCCCTGTTACACAACATCTTGTCACTGTCCCTGTACTCCCCGTTCCTAGATCCTGGAGGACCTCTACAGTGACCCTCATACATTTCCCTACCATGAATAACATGTCCTTCTATCCCTCTTCATTTGCAGAACATTTCCCTCTTTCATCATTTCCCAAGAATCTTCATTCAAGCTCAGTTTTCAAGACTAGCACTAGTGCTCAGTTCTTCCCCTGCACCGATTTTCAAAGTTTAAAACTAGGACTAGCATCGAATGGTGCAAGTGAGCCATTCATCACCCTCATCGACCCTGTTTTGGTAAGTTTTAAAAAATGGAGTCGAAGATTCCAGCTCTAAAAGCTTCATGAACGGAAGTCTGGTAAATGGCTGAGCAAAATAGAGCCGAGAGAGTCTGTTTGGGCTCCTTTCCCCTATTAAAATGGAACAAACCAAAAGGGATAAGGCCTCTCCCACCATAAGAGGATCCATTTCCCCTCCATCAAAGCTATATAAACTCCCCATTTCACACCCTCAGCTAGCTAATGAAAGGGCTGAAATAATCTGCAAATCTTGAGAGCCATATTGAGAACCTTAGCCTTCTAGTTTGTGTGTGAAGGGAGAATAAGCTTGTTGTGTTTGGTTTGGAGCATAAGGAAAGAGGCCTTGAACTTCCATTGTGTTGAGGGTGAATCATGAGATGCTTCTAGTGGTGCTAGAACCCAGACATGCCAAAGGGAACCTGCAACATCAAGGCTCCGGTTGTATTTCTCTTTGAAGTTTTATTAATACAACTAATGGTTTATTTCCTATATTGTGTGTAATATTACATGTGATAGCTTAAGACTCCTTGACTTTTTAAGTAGATTGAATTCTATTTTATGCTATCATGTTTGTTGTTGTCTCTTGCATGTTTGTTTCAGGTATTTGAACGAAAGGAGTGAAAGGAAGTTGGAGCAAGGAGGCAAGATCAACATCAAGTGGATTAGCATTATAAGAGGTAGGCCCTCTTGTTCGATTCTAATCTAAGGAAGTTTACATTAGATTATTATATTTGTGGCTAGACCCACTCTTGGGCTAGAGGGATCACCTCTGTCTGCAAAGGATATTTACCTACTCCACACCCCCCAGTCTCAATATTCTTGTATTCTTAGCAATTGGTATCAGATCCAACTCCTTTAGGAATATTTTAACCACTAGAAGCTAGATCTGCAGGGAATCATGGAAAGTTAGGATCCATTCTCAAACAGAGTACCAGTATTTGATGGAGCAAACTATGTGTTCTAGAAAGTCAGAATGGAAGCTTATCTGATATCTCTTGGTGTTGACATATGGGCCATTATGGGAGTTGGACTATATTAGAGTTGGTCATTTTTCCTCTAAGTGCCCCTACACTAAAGCATAGAAGTTAGAAAAAGAAAAAGATAAAAATTCTAGAGATAAACCTCAGAAATAATAGAAAAGAAGGTCTCAAAAAAAAAATATCTTCTACTCAGAAGAAGGAAGCCACTCATCTAAAGCCAACAGTGAAGTATTGGTCCAGAATTATGCAGGAACAGAAAAAAATAAAAATATACACATAAAAAAAGATATGCAATAGAAATAAAACCTCATTTTATTTATATCAAAGAATTGAAATATTCTTACATACAGAAATGGAATTAAACTAGCTCGGGAAATGGTAGCTTATCTCTAAGAAGAAATGTGGCAGCTACATGCCTTTGAACTACATTACAATGAGGTTCAAGGGATCTTTTATTATCGAACAACAAGGGAAAACCCTAAACAACCAAAACCCTAACCCCAAGAGATGAAACGCCAAGAGTTTGTGGAGCCAGTTGGAGTTAGTTGGGCAACCAATTTCTTGGGGTCGTAACTTGGTCATTTTATCTCTGTTTTCCGTGTACGATACCTCATTAGAAATATCTATATGAGTACAATAGGATTTTCCACATGCCTTTTCGTACTATTATAGACCTACTGCGGACCTAAAAAAACGTCTTTTAGGGTGTCAAAACTGCTCCAGAAGTTTAGGACCCAAAAAAATACTAAAAATAGTAAATGCTATTATAAACAAAAAAATTGATGAAACTGACTAGAGGTCTAGGTCGAATAAGTGGGTGGCCACCAATATCCACCTAGATCAGTCCTCCCTCCTTAGGAAGTAATGGTCCCTATTATGTGCAGAGCCTCCATGAGGTGAGGAATTGTTTTTTGAACCTAGTCCCTAGTGAACCACTTTCCCTGGTGAAGGAGTTGGATCCTCTGTTGGAAAGTGTTCTTTATTTGTATGTCCATGATCCGATCAGTTGTGGCATGTTCCATGCAGTCTAAGTTTAACTCTGTTGGTGTGAGTTGTTCTGCAATATTGGATGTGTCCAACAATGGTGGAGAGTATGGTTAAAGGCGATCCACATTGATTATTGGGTGTAGACCAAGGAATGGTGGAATTTTGAGCTTGAAGGCATTGTCCCCTACAGCCTTGGTGATGGTGTATGGTCCATATCGAAGTAGGGAAAGTTTTCGGTGGGTCCCAGCGAGGCATTCCTTTTGCAGATGTAGCCAAATTTTGTCGCCCACCTGAAACTTATGTGGCACCCAATGTTGATCATGTCATTGTTTGTACTTAGCATTGGCTCTATCCAATATGTCATGGACATGATGGCCGAGATGTTGAACACAATCAATGAATTTGTTATCCTTTGACTTAGTTACCGGAGAATCCACAGTAAAAACCATTTTCCGTCAATGTTTCAAATCCCAACCGGGATACATCATCAGGACTTCTTGAATGCTTGATAGTAGAAGAACTTAATTGAGGGATTAAATAGTAATGAGGAGAGTAGATTTTGGGATGAGATGAATGTCGGCTTTGTTTCAATAATATTAATTGTAGATTTTTGAATAATAATATTTTTTATTAATTATTGATGAGTTAATTAATTGATTTAAATTATTATAAATTATTATTATGTTAATTATTATTATAATTAAAATTAATTAATTAATTTTAATATTATTAATAATTAATTAATTTTAATTTTAATATAATAATCTTTATTATAAATATTTAGTGATTATTATACTAATACTTCATATAAGCATTTAATATTTAATATATGTTAGTATAATATTATTAATTATAAAACAATAGGTGAAATATTCGTTATTAGTATATATTGGTATTTAATGAATAGTAATCTTTAGTATATTGTATTAATATTTAATATTTAAAATATATAATATATGTTAGTATAATATTTATTATAAAATAGTATGTGAAATATTTATTATTAGTATATATTGGTATTTAATGAAAAGTAATATTAGTGTATTGTATATTAAAATTACTTAGAATATATTAATATTAATAATAATTATTATTATATTAGAATTAATTAATATTAATAATATTAAAAATCAATATTAATAATTAATAATTAATGATTTAATTATTAATTAATCTATTAATTAATAATTAATAGATTAATTATTAATTAATAGATTAATCTATTAATCTATTATTAATAGATTAATAGATTAATGATTATGTACTTGTTAATCATTATTAACTATTAATAATGATTTAATTATTAATTAATCTATTAATTAATAATTAATATCTTAATTATTAATCTATTAATATATTAATATATTAATTATTAATTAATAGATTAATTAATAATTAATAATTAATGATTTAATTATTAATTAATAATTAATAGATTAATTATTAATTAATTACATTAATTAATAATTAATTATTATTAATAATTGGTAATTCATGTCGAGACCTAATAATTAATATTAATAATTAAAATAGTAATCATTATTATGAAATTTTTTTATTTTTATTTTTTTGTTATCCTTGTCAGCTTCAGACTGGACATGAGCCGAATCTTCCTGAGTACTTGCAAATGGTGTGGCCATATCACTGGGACATAGTGGTTGGAATCCCAATCCTACCTGAAAAGGGTTGTGGCCAGTTGAGATATGGAGAGCTTTGTTGTAGCTTTGTTGGAGATAAGGGAGGATTTGATCCCATGTGAATGGATAGTTCGATTTGTACAATCATCATCTTGACAACCTATGTTTGGCCATCATTTTGGGGGTGGAAAGTCATGGACTTAGTGAGCTTGGTATCCAACATCGACTAAAGACTTGACCAAAATGTACTTAAGAACCTGTTGTCCCAATCTGAGATAATGGACTGTGGGATCCCAAAGTGTACCCACACTCGTTCAAACAAGATCTTAGCAATGGATTATGTTGTGATATTATTCTTACAGGTTGCTAGAATGGCCATCTTAGAGAATATTTCGATAACCACAAAAACACAAGCATTGCCATGCTTAGTATAAGGAAGGACCAACATGTAATCCATGGAGATGGATTCCCAAGGTCAAATTAGAGTAGGTAGAGGAGTATATAGGTCATTCTTCTTGATGGTTGATTTGGAAATGGCACAGGAAATGTAGGATCTGATTTACTTCCCAACATCCTATTGAAGGTTCGGCCAATAAAAATACTTCTACAGCAAGACCACTATTTTCTCTACCCCGAAATGTCCAAGGACCCAATTGTAGTGTTCCTCCAAAATCATCTTGGCGTGCTCGCTTGAAGTAACATAGAAGTGTCCCAGGTGGCATAACAACGCATCCTTGAGGTGAAATTTTGGAACTTTCTTGCCTTCCAGGAGCGTCTGGTATATGTTGTCGAATTCTGGATCACTCTTGTAAAGATGCGGCCACCCAACAATATCGTGCCCATAAGAGTCGATCATAGTGGTCAATGTCATGGCCGGTGGTCAGTTGAGGAAGTTTGCAATATTGTTGGTGTTTCCCTTCTTGTACTCAATGTTCAAATGGAACTATTCCAGGTATGTGGACCATTCTAATGGCGATCATTTTGTAACTTCCCCTGTGATTGTATGAACTGTAGGGTTCGGTGATCTGTGTGTATGATCATTTCCTTCCCCAAAATTTAATGCTTCCATTATCGACATACCTGCACAATGGAATACATCTCTTTATCATAGGTGGGATACTTTCATACTATGTCAAAAAGTGTCTCACTATGATATGCCACTGGATGCCCCTGCTGAGTAAGAACTACACCAATAAGAAGCATAGTCGAAGGCATCTGTCTTGATCTCAAATGGTTGTTGGAGGTCTGATACTGGTGCAGAGAAGAGGCGATGCTTCAACTCGACAAACACCTTTTGTTGGGGTTCAAACCAAAAGAAAATTTCTTTAATTCTTCCCTTAGTGACTTGAATCAAAGGCCAAGTGATATGAGAGAACCTCAACACGAACCCACGGTAGAAGTTGGCAAGACCCAGAAATTTGCGGAGCTCTATTAGAGTGTTTGGGGCTAGCCAATCCTAAATGACTTGTATCTTGGATGGGTCCACATGCACACCCCACTCATCAATGATGTACCCCATATATTCAAACTCGGTCATACCAAAAGTTCATTTCTCCAAATTGGCACACATCTTGTGTTGCCAAAGGGTTTGGAGGACTTGTTGAATATAGTGGAGGCGTTCTTCCAAACTCTAGTTGAATATCATAATGTCATCCAAACACACCACCACGAATGATTTTTTGAAGGGTCACAAGATGTCATCCATCGGCCTCATGAAGGTTGTGGGGGCATTCGTCAACCTGAAAGGCATGACCAGCCATTCAAAAAGGCCTTCCTTGGATTTAAAGGCAGTCTTCCACACATCATAGGGTTTGATCGGTACTTGTTAATAACCATAATTCAAGTCAATCTTGCTAAAATATTTGGCCCCCTTGAGCTGGTCTAGAAGGTCATCAATCCATGGGATCGGATACCTATTTCGAACAGTGATCATGTTCAGCGCTCGATAGTCAATACAGAGTCTCCAGGTCCCATCCTTCTTCTGTACCAACATGATCTGGCTCCCAAGGGGTGATGAACTTGGCTTGATGTGCATCTTGATTTCATTGTTCTCCAAAACAGAGTATTAATAGATCGATCCATTGGGTAGCGACGTGCCCAAGGTCAAATCGATGAAGTGCTTGACCTGACAGTGTAGAGGTACCCCTATGAGTGAGGTGAAGATGTCTGTGTACTCCTCCACAACCTTGTCCATCTTCTACTACCATGTGGAGAAGCCCTATCTAGAGGTTGTGGCCACAATATTCTTCTTTCCCTGAGGGTGAATCATAAGGAAAACAAATTTCCTGGTCTGGGAAATGATCTTACTGCATTACTTCTTAGTTATCAGAGAAAGGGCAGTAGGCGGTGCTACCTTCGGTATCCTGTACAACTTAATGCCCAAAGTAATAATAATAGTGTGAGGCCTAGACTCATACAAAGAATGTCACTTCCATAAGTATGGTTGGCCTAATAATAGATCACAAAATTCAAAACAAGAAACATCACACAGTACCTCATGTGTGAAGGGCTTGATGTTGTAGGGAAGGCGTCACTGTTGGATGACACAGAAATCTTGCCCTTGGTAAAGCCACCCATTGGTGTATGGTTGCGGGTGTGGTGTGGTCAGTAGGCCCAACTTCTTCACAACCTTTGTTAAAATGAGGTTCTTTGGCTTCTATTGTCGACAATGAATTGCAGTGGAGAAACCTTCACCCACATCTATGAGTGGAAGAGTCACTCCCCCTCCTCTAGATCTTCGGGCTCATCCTTCTAGATCTTGGTGGTGGTAATGATGACACTAGGATATGCATCAATAATCTACTTCCCTTTTTCATTCCCCTCATTATCTTCTGACTCAGAGTCAGAATGCATCTGATTCATAAACCTTCAGCCCGGCCACTAGTGATTACCTGGCTCAGAACTCACTTGTGTTGTGAGTGGGGCTCTTATGGAACTCACTCCATTTCCCTGTGTCCTTATTTTTCTTCGTGGTGTTGTTATTTGCTTGCAGCCTCGGTGGGTTGTCCCGGGTCACCCCCCCTTGTCTTTGTCCTTTGTTTTGTTGTTTGGGGGTGCCTTTCCCTTGCTTCGACTTCACCGATCCAAAGTCTCACTTCTTCTATTTAAATTTTTTCTCAATCTTGATAGCGTATCGATAGGTAGCACCAAGTGAGGATATGTCCAGGAACTCCATCTCATCCTAGATGTACTTATGTAGACAATCATGATACTTGAGTACCAAATGTCACTCATAAACCTTGATACCCATCTTCGTGTCAAGGGTATGGAAAACATTTGTGAACTCCAGCACATCTTGGTCCCTTCTCTGCCATAGCGTGGTCCACTTCATGTATTTATCTTCATAGCTTTTGACAAGGTAATATTATTCCTCGATGGTATCTCAGAAAGAATTACAAGTGAGTACGACTAAAAATAATGAGTATTCCCTCTCGTCCTTTTGTTCACAGTAGGTTTCCCACCAGTCCTTGACATGTCGGGGGCTTTGAGTGAAAAAGTAATCTTTTCCCGATGGGAAAAGTCATGAACTAGAAATTATCCTTCCAACATATTCAACCATCTATCTAAGACATATGCATCTATCTGGCCATCAAATATGGGAATGTCAAAGTTAACTTGTACCTTAAAAGTAGTGGAACCTCTATAGTAGATGCTAGATGAATATGTGTTACATGTGGATAGTCATCGAAGGATCTAGGCAAAGTTATCCAGCATTGCATTCCTTTGTTGCTCTAGGGCTTCCTTGAGCAATATTTTGAAAGGATCTCCAACCCCCTCGTCTTTATTTTCTTCCACCATGGGACGTTATCAGGGTTTACTAGGATGGTATTGCAAAGGTTCAACCAATTTGAGCCCTAACGCCTTATACCCTAACCTCATTGAGGACATGCAAAGAAAAACAAAGAAAGAGCAAACCCCTCTGATACCACTAATCTAGAATTATGCAGGAATGCAACAAAATAAAGATATACACATAAACACAGATATGTAGAAAAAAATAAAACTTCATTTCATTAATATCAAAGAACTGAAATATCCTTACATATAGAGATGGAACTAAACTAGCTCGAGTGATGGTAACTTATCTCTGAGAAGAGATGTGGCAACTAAATGCCTTTGAACTGTGTTACAATGAAGCTCAAGGGCATTTTTATTATTGAATAACAAGGGAAAACCTTAAACAACCAAAAATCTAACCCCAGGAGATGGAATAAAAAGAGTTTGTGGACCCCGTTGGGGTTAGTTGGGAAGCCAACTTACCGGGGTCGTAACTTGGTCATATTATCTTCGTTTTGTACGTACGATACCTTGTTAGAAATATATCTTTGAGTACTATAGGATTTTCCACAGGACTTTACCTATGTCTATGGGCCTGCTGCAAACCTAAAAAAAATGTTGTTTAGAGGGTCAAAACTACTTCGAAATTTCAGGACCCGAAAAACTACTAAAAATAGTAAATGCTGCTATAAACCAAGAAACTGATGAAACCGATTGGAGTTCTAGGTGGAGTAGGTGTGTGGCCACCAATATACACCTGGATCAAGTATCCTCTTGAGATAATCATGATGAATGCATTCTTGTGGCTCTAGACTTTGAAATGAAAATCAAAGATAATTCATATTTTAAAGAAGAAATTGAAGGTGTTTTGGATCTTGAAGGAGAGCTCATCAGTTCTCTAAATGAAATGAAGAAAGCTAGAAAAAAAAGAATAAACAATTGAAATAACAACTTCTAAGAGAAAAAGAATGTATTTACTAGTATGAAATGAAGCATTTAATCTTTAGAAAGCATAATTAGAAGAATTTGTTAGACTTAGAGATATTCTAGTTCAATAATTAAAATATTAAAAAAAAAAAACAATGACAAATTTGGAAGATGGTAATGAGCTCTTGAAGCAATAATTATCCAAGAAACAAGGGAAGATGGTCCTAATTACATATGAAAATGAAATCATAACATTCAAAACTCATCTAGAAGAGGTCATGAGGGAAGAGGAGGTTCTCTTGAATCAAGTGGTGAAATGGGAAAAGAAGTGTCAAAAGTTAGAAGAAGAAGTTGTATCTCTAATAATAGATATTGAAAATTCCAAATTTAGGATGGATCTGAACCTTAAATTTTTTAAATGGAAAGAGAACCTAAAAAATATCCTCAATGTCCAAATATCTCATGAAATTAAGGCAAGTTTGGGATACATAACCCCAACAAACATCAAAATATGTTAATTTGGAAGCTTAGTGAGAAATTCCAACCATGGGATGATAATCATATTTTCAAGAGGACCAATTTTGACTATTGAAGTGCTCAATTTGAAGAAGGGAAAGTGTAATTTTAAATTAATCCCCACATATGCATATTTGATCAAGTCGGCCCAAAAGATAAATTGATCACCCTTTGAAGGCTATAAATATAAGTCAAGTGACCCTCATTTGAAAAATCACCTTGGATCATTTCTTCTATTCTCTTCCTTGTTTTTGGATCGCACAGGTCTGAGGCAAATCCGTGGAGAATGGGTTCGCACGAAGGTGAAATTGCAGGTTTTGAAGCTCGCATCTCTATTTTTAGGGTTTTTCGTCCCAGTCGTAGGCATGTCACAGATAAATATGACTGCAACCACATGTTGTTCGTCTCATCCTTGTAGCTGAAGCCTTTTATCCCCATGCACAACATGCCTTCTTTATGGCTGGAAAGTCGGGTTTGGTTTTATCAGTTAACTATAGATTTCGCTCATTGACCATAACGTTCAGTAGTTGAACGCAGACAGTGACGGTTGATCACAGGCTTCTGAATCCTGGTTTTAATTATTGGCATTGTTGCGTTCATCTCATGGATGTTGTTTAATTGATTTTGTTGGATAGGATTATGAATTAAGATATGGATTGTTGTACTTTCTTTTGTTGAATCATTTAATGACAATCTAACATGAAGAAGAATTTGAAAGGGTTTTCCCCATAGTGGGTTTTTCCTTGTTCTCTAACCAATCCTAGTGTCTCTATGTGTGAATATTTTTCTTCTATTATTCCTTTATGTTCCATTGCATTGATGATAATATTGTTCTTTCTATATAATTGCATATGATGTTGAATAATGTTATGATGTTATGGGGTGACTTCTATATGTAAATGATGAAATGCAATTATCAAAGCAAGGAAAAATATAGCCCTACAGAAAATTTAACATGGGATTAGAGCTGCACTAAATAAAATTCACTGAAGATCACCCCTATGAAGACACCTTTGATGGAAGCAAGAGAATATGGTGGAGACCTAACAAAATGTTAGGGTTTGAAAGTAACCTTAGGAAATTTGGTTACTAGGGTTTGATGGATACTATGGGGTTGGGATTGGAAGAAACCATGGATTATGAAAAAGGTTTGAAATATGTGCTCTAGAAACCCTAGCATAATCAGTGTGAAGATGTCCAAGCACTTTCAACAAGTTTGATGTAGCCTTAGATGGGATAGTCTCAATTAGGCTTGAATATTGTTGAAGTTGATGAATAGAATGAAGCCATCAATGTTATGAATAGTCATGACTCTTGAAGGTTAGTTCAAGAGGAATATGATCACCTCTCACTGAAGATAAGTACCTTTTAGATTTATGTTACCTCTTTTTTATTCTATTCCTATTTGGGTTTATTGTTTTAATTATTACTTATACTTCCTGCATGTATATTTCAGTATTTGAATACTTCTAGCCTCCTGATGAGTTGTGATAAGTGGATCCTTATTGAGGACCATGGACAGTGTAGGAAGAGAAGAGTTAGAACTGGAAAAGGAAAAAGACACCCTTGATGAAAAGTTGATGAAGTGTTGCAGTTTCCTATGTCAACTAAGAAGGTGCATATGTATTTGAATACTACAGGGTATGTATGGTGCATTGTTTCAATGTTATGTTTCAGTTGCAATATTAGATAGAAAGGTAAGACTTAAGGTATGATGGGAATGTCACCTTCACAAATATCTCATGCATATTAAAGTTTGATTCCTTATACTTATGATGAGATGGTGCACTTAGTATTGGACAAGTATCTTACATTCTATTAAGTTGTGGTAAAGCTACACAGAAACATTGATTTTTGTTATATTGGTGCTCTTGATATTTGAAAAAGCATATTTCATTTAAGACATGATGGATTTCTTGATCCCATAAAGAAGGATAGCACATTGATTCTTACATATGGTAAAATTGAATGCCCAAATTTGGTGATTGAATAAATGTAAAAGAAGTAATGAAGTTATTATGATCCTTAAAGTATGATGAAGCACTTGAAAGCTGCCCTAATCATATGACTCTAACCCTTGATGAAAAATTTGATGTCATATGTGATGATGAAGTAGTTGATGCCGACATGTCATGTCCATGATGAATATATGTTCTAGAACCTGATATAGTTTGATTTCATAATCTAACAATTTAGCTAATGCATAAGAGTATTATAGCAGGTTGATGTATTGAATGATGATGACTGAAGTGGCTTTCTATTTAGAGGGAGAAACTCTCCACAAGATCCCAACACCTATTATCATTTGCATTAGATGTATAAAAGATTCTTTATTGTTGAATTTTTCTAACATAATTAGACAAATATATAATTTTGTTGGTCTACATCTAATCTTGATCTAAGAAGAGAGGGTTTTTCTTAGTCTAAGCCCCAACCTCACGGAAGAAGGCTTAAGAGTGCAGTTATAGCCTCCCAACTGCATGGAATAAATCCTATGGATCTGGTTATGCATGTAGGTCACAAAATATGAAACCTCATGCACAAAATTAAAGTGCGCCTGGAGTATGATAGTCCTACACATATGGAGCAGACAACTGAAAGTTCCATGAGTAGGGAAGTTTGAATGTTTGACTTACTATAAAGAATGTGAATGTGTTGACTAAACTTACGATTGCAGGTGACTAGAATATGCATATCAATATGTCGTTTCAATTTTAAGCTAGTGTATGACAATATTTGATAACAATTGAAAGGGTTTGTCAAGATTTGTCTTATTGGCTTGACTCAGTGAGCATATTTGATTAGATGATTGATGATGCTTTAGAAATTTGACATGATGCTTTATGGTTCATAAATTTTTTTGGCTTATGGATTGTTTGAATTCAAAGTGATAACAAGTTAGATTTTTTATCTGATTTGGTACTTGATGACTAATGGTTTGCCTTGATGACAATACTGTATGGGCATAGTAACTTTCAATTATTAATGTTGGCATTGATTCTATATTGAATTAATTAGATTTAGCACATTGGTTGAAGTATAAACAATTGTGATTTAGTATGCACTAATCTCACAATGGATGGATGGAAATTATATAACTTTTCCCTGATTTATGCATTCATATTTAGTGGAAGAAATGGTTCATGTTATGACCATAAGGATGGCTTGATAAAGTGTTATTGGAGAGTTATTGGTAAAAAAAATGGTTCTTGTAACTTGGTATTTGGATGAGAGCTCCACTTGACACCTAGTCTAAATATTTTGTCACAATCATATTGGCAGAAACTTTTATGACTTTGATATTAGCTTTGATTTGGCATCTAAGGCTTGATAAGCTGACTTAGTTGATTTGATTGAACAATATTGATTTGTGTGAGGTTGAATATATTGGTTTGATCAGTGTTATGTTTGGATAAAGCATTATATGAATCAAGCTTCCAAGTCTTGGTATGTTTGCATTGACACTTACTTGGTGAAGTTGGGAAGATGTGCCAATCCAAACCTCTACTTCAAAAGTGGTTCAAGGTTTGACTTTGATTTTAGTTTTATATATTGATGGTCTATTCTTGACAGGTAATGAGCCTTTGATGATCAAAGTAAGACGGATTTGACCTCTAAATTTAAAAATGAATAATCACAGCCTAATGAGATACTTTAGGAAGTTTGGAAAATAAATTATATATCATGATGCTATGTGAATCCTTGGACACTCTTATTGAATTTCAAGAAGTTATGAAGAGATATTGTTGAACTTGACTTGGCTACCGATAGTTGATTGAAGCATTGATGTTCTGAGTGAAGATTTGTCTATGTATATGTGTGTGTGTGTGTGTGTGTGTGTTTTGCATAGAACTTGAATAAATTCATGATTGAGCCGCTTCATACACATTGAGTTATCATCGAGCACCCTTTGAGATATTTGCATGAAATGACCAATTTTTGGTCTGAGATATTCTTCCTATGATATGTGCTGGATGGATGTACTAATGTTGTTTAGATGAGCACATCTAGGTGTTTCCTTAGTATGAGATCAGCCATGATATTTTAATGAAAATTCCATAGTTTTAAGCACGACTGAGGTTGAGTATGATGATGTTGACATGGCTAGATGTGATTTAGGTTTAAGAAGCTCTTTGGAGATTTGTTTTAACAAGTTCTAGACATGAACAAGATACATTATAATAATGATGAGCGAGATCCAATTGGGAGAGAATCTTGTATATATCTAGGACTTATATATCTTCAGTCATTGTTGCTATACAAGACAATATTAGGCTTGTGGTTGTTGCCTCTATGAAAGGGAGGATGAACAAGATATCCTTTTGTGATATATATTTTTGTTATAATATAATTTTCTATTTGATGTCATGCATGAATAGGAGACTATTGTTATTGTGACATGATGATTAAGCTGATACCATATATGATCACAATGATATGTTTCTGATCTATAGAGAGAAGAATTGATTAAGAACATTGAGTCAGTTTTTCCCCCTTGTCTGAGCTCCCAAGGTGAGGAATTGAGATAGATGGCTCATAGGTTTAAGGGATATCTAGGCAATAAGGTCATAGATGTCGCTCCCCTATCTATCACCCGTAGGATTGGTAATGTTAGCTCCCCTATCTTGCTCTATGTAGAGTATACCCCAGTTGGAATCATACCCACAAGTTAGGCTTGTTCGTAATACCACTCCCTGTTTGGCCAACGGGTTAAGAGTGTACTTGGGGTTGTACAACACAAGTTGATTATGATGTAGGTATTATACCACATGACTCTTGAGGTTCATTGTTGGGAAGATCAGTGGACAATATGATGGGTTTAGATGTGCTCCTCTATATCACATATTTCTCAATATGAGGTTGAATATGTTTTGCTCCCTATGAGATTTTGGGTTGAGATGTGATCCTCGATGTGATTTATGGGTCGATATATGCTCCCTTATGCATTTTCAGGTTGAGACCAAGCTTTCTGATGTGGTTTCAAGTTGAGATGTGCTCCATGATATTATTTCGGAGTGAGATGTTCTCTCTGACATGATAGAGGGTGGTAGCTTAGACTCCCCTCCGATGTCAAATTATTCCTCTTTTAGATTCAATAATTTTTAGCATCTAAGCAAGAAAATTCAAGAGATGAGAAGTGATGAAATTTGATGACGAAATACTTGAGACAAGATATGATTTGATAATAAGATACGTGCGATGATTACATGATGTAGTTGGAATTCTCCATAACTGAGAGGGAGTGTTAATTTGTCAACTCAATGACAAATTCCAACCATGGGACGAGATTCTTTTTTTTTGAGAGGACAAATTTTGACTATTGAAGCACTCAATTTGGACAAGCGAAAGTGTATTTTTGAATTAATCCCACATGTGCATATTTTATTAGGTCGGCCCAAAAGGTAAATTGGTCACCGTTAGAAGGTTATATATACAAGTCAAGTGACCCTCATATAAAAAATCATCTTGGATCATTTGTTATATTCTCTTCCTTGTTTTTGGCTCACACGAGTCTGAGGCAAGTACATGGAGAATTGGTTCACACGAAGGTGAAATTGCAAGGTTTGAATCTCACATTTCTGTTTTTAGGGTTTTGGGTCTCATCCAAAGGCATGCCATGGAGAAATATCGGTTACAATTGCATGTTGGTTAGCTCATTTGTGCAGATGAATCCTTTCAATCACATGCACAACATGCCTTCCTAGTGGCTAGAAAGTAGGGTTTGCTTTTATCAGTTGACCGTAGATTTCACTCATTGACCATAGTGTTTGGCAGTTGACCGAAGATAGTGAAAATTAGTCGCAAGCTTTTGAATTCGAGTTTTAATTATTGGCATTGTTGGATTCATCTCATGGATATTATTTAGTTGATTTTTCTCGATAGGATTATTATTAAAGATATGACTTATTATACTCTCTTTTGTTGAATCATTGAATGAAAATATAATAAGAAGAATAATTTGAAAGGGTTTTCCCCATATTGGGTTTTTCCCTGGTCTCTAACCAATCCTTGTGTCTCTATGTGTAAATGCTTTTCTTTTATTATTCCTTTATATTTCACTGCATTGATGATGATTTTGTTCTTTCTATATAATTTCATATGTTGTTGAATAATGTTATGATGTTATGGGGTGAATTCTATATGTAAATGATGAAATGCAATTATCAAAGCAAAAAACAATATATCCCTAAGGAAAATTTAACAAAAGGTGATCCCATCACTAGGTCCTTAGGAATCAAAGGTCCTCAAAGTTATGTAAAAGAACTTAAAGGAAAAGATAGAGAAGATAAAAGTAATGAAAATAAAATTAGTTAGAATTTTTTTTATTTTCTCAAAGCTACAAATACTCCTCAACACAGCTTTGTAAATAAGCAAGCAATATAGTCAAACTTCAACTAACATATCCATGCACAATGACTATAAAACTTCAAATACCTTAAGATATTTTTTGGAAATTGTTTTGTTAGTCATAATTTTGGACATGTCAAGCCATGATGGTAAATCCGAAATGAATTCATTCCATTAAAATAAATTTCGTTGTATACAATTAGAATGGTGACCCTTGGGATTGGAATTTTACGGTATTTTCCTATTCTAAGTTTTATTTTTACATTTTTACATAATTTCACCCAATCTCGAAGGATTAGGTGTTTAACATTCCCCCCATTAATCTGAGGGGATCTTTGTGATTCCAAGGATAATTCTGAGCCTTTCAAATTTTTCTCTTCTAAGTGTTTTGGTGAAGATGTCTGCAATTTGCTCATTTGTGGAACAATGTCATAGGTGAAAATTCTTGGCCTCAACATGATGTCAAATCAAATGATACTTTGTATTGATATGTTTGGTTCGATCATGGAAATTTTTTATTCTTGGAAAATTTAATTGTAGAAGTATTGTCAATTAGAAGAGGAGTAAAGTTCACTTGTTTCTCCTACAAATCTTCAAGAATTTTCCTAAGGTACACAATCTCATTGGTTTCTTCTGTAGTTCCCACATATTTTACCTCTGTTGTGGAATTTTCTAGAAATGATTGTCATAATTCAAATATCCAAATATTGCATGCCATAAAAAACTAGATGGAAATGTACCTTCATTATACTCATAATTGTATGCACAACTTTGTGCACAAGAAAATGTCCCTTTCAATTTCAACAGTCTTTCTTCTTTTATTCTAGTAATGACAATTGTGTTGTATGATGATTTTCTCAACTCAACTTTCCATCAAACATGTGAATGGAGTGTCCTTTCTAGGAAATGTGAACTAGGGATAGAATTTTTATCTGAACTCTGGAAGGTAGAGAAAATCATGCAAAATAAAGTCATGGATTCTAGGCAATTTGAGCCTAACAGTTCCATGTCCAAATGGCTCGAGTCTTGTTTTGTTTGCAAAGTATTGTTGGCTCGAAAGAGTCATCAAGCAAAAGACCCCGGGCTCAGGCACGGAAGGCCAACAGTGGTCTGTTGTACTCTAGGACAGCACTGGCATTTTCACCTCACCCCAAAGGGCAAGGAGTCTCACCCGAAGCGTACTGTGACCAAAGGGGAGAAGGGTTTAGCATGGAGTCGAGAGGATATCAATTGAAGCTAGGCGATCATACACATATGCATCCATAATACATGAAATAGAGATAATGATACCCTAAACTCATACACATGGATCCATCATAAATACCATAGAACTAATAGCATTCTAGTATCAATCTAATAATCACCATATTCATGCAACAAGTAGACTATTTAAAATTTAAATAAGCCCACATAACATGAGGCGCAATGCGTTATAAGTCTTAACAACCATCAACTCTGATTTTATTAAATCAACAGGACAAAGTACATTATAACTCAGCATCTCGCCATAAATAATACATAAAATACTTGGCTCAGTAGCTTGGGTCAGATCTGCTCCATGACCCAGTTCCTCGACTCCAACACTTCTTGCTTCTGCTTCTACGTCTGCGTACCTCCTCGATAGCCAAATCCTTCAGCGTCTGGTAGGTTCAACCACAACAACAACACCAACAATCAGCAAACAACAACCTCTTCCTTTCTGTTCTTCCCCTTTATATATCCTTCCCAGCTGCCTGGACTACCAGTTCTTGCTTGGATGCTTGCTCCCTTAGCTAATTCTATGCCTTCCCATCTCCTCAGCTTCCTTTGCCTTCTACTGCCACCTTTCCATCACTCCTTCGCAACTGCTCATTCCACCATCCAACCATTGCTGCCATTTGTCCTTTCCCTCCCTACGGTTGGTCAAAACTGGTAAAAAATCTTGAAAATTAATGAAGGCTCCAACAGGCCCAGACCACAATTTCTTGACTCCTCCTTGAGTCAAGTCATTTCAACCTCTGGCGGCACTGTTGTTGCTTCCATGTGTTATATGGGTGATGGTTGTGTTGCTACCAGCGCTGTCTCCATTGTTTGTTGTTCCGACACCTCTGTTGTTGCGATACTTTCTTGCAGAGTAGGCATATCTCCCATCTCAATCCTAGCTTGTGGTGTGGCATTTGTTTCTACAGCCCTTTCTTGACCTTGTGGCTCCTCTATTCCACACGAAGGCTCCAACTCTGGGACTGTTGTTGTTGTTTGTTGCATGAACCCATTGTATCATTGAATTTCCAAGTCCCAGTTTGCGAGGATTGCATCTGCACTTTGTGTGAATGCCTCGGTTGATTGTGACATTAAGTTTGTTGGTTGTTGGATCTGCAGGTTGTCCCATTGTTGGTTGCTTGAGTCGCATGCCTCTTTTAATAGCAGGACATGTTGGCTTATGGGGGCCTAACCTAGGTTTAGAGATGATTTAGCCAAACAAATCTCGGTACTACTGGCCCTTTCAGCAACATTTCACGGAGCGCTGACTAAGGTCTCTCTCGAAGTAGTATGGGAGGGTGCTAGAACTAGGTTTCCGCACCCTAGAGATGTCTGATGGTTTGTTGGTGGTCTGCAGTTTGACCCTGCGTGCACGTTGCTACGTGCATCTATCGGTCCCTCGCATCCTGCGATGCTGCCTTTGCACAGCCCTGCTCGAGGCACAATCTATGTTATTACCCAAGTTCCTTACTATTAACCCGATATTATCTGATTACTTAACTTATCTGTATAAGACCAATTATACTTAACAGTGTTCAATATTCATATAAGTGCACATGATAAAGAAAACAATATATGTAAATAGGATATAGCACAAGAATAGATATACAAGATTTGGAATCAAACTTTTCTTTATTATTCTTCTTCCCTAATTACAGACTCAACTTTGCCCTGCGCACTCAGTTGTAGGGGTCCACACACTCAGCTGCAAACTCTACTAGGCCTCTACACACTCAGCTACAAAGCCTCTTCCTACTACTACAACCCAAGACACTTAAACCTTTCCTCTATGCTCGCTATCTTCTAGACTCCATTTGTTTCCATCTATCTCTAATTATCTTTACAACTTACAGCCTCGCTCTATTTATATAATCCCATGGTCCGCGAACCATGGTAGGCTAAGAGTACATTACAAAACTTAGGGTGGACAACCCTATGACTCAACATACATTTCACACTCAGCGCCCGCAATTCGCAGAGTCTTACAACATTATTTGATCAAAACTTGGGCTTTGAGCCCCAAAACATGTTGTAGGGGGATTCCATGCCCAACAAGCCTCCAACACAAACATCGTGACTCGCCCTCAAGTCACTTTGTCAGCGCGGCGATTTTGGCACGGAGTCCCTCCAACTAGCCCTGAATGGCCTGAATGTCTGCAGTGCACTGTGTTGCTACCTATTGAACCTACTGCATTTTTTCTTCTGAACCCTCTGTTTCTGGCATGCTATGTTGCATCTATACATGCATTCCTGGAATTTGTGCAAGCTTTCCTTCAATATCCACAATGATTGTGAAGGCTTCATCAATCCATGGTTGGATGCGTGCTTTTAGAACTGCTTCTCTATGGCGTGCTGCATCCACCTGCTCTTTTAAGGCCTTGGCCTGCTACATCCTTGCAAGCCGCTAAGTAAGGAATATTGCCTGCAGAGTCCTTGTAATGTTGTCATATTGCTGCTGGAGTTTGCGTGCCTTTGTCTCTAGTTGCTGAATGTTGGGGTCCTCTTGCAACATAGTGAGGACCTCTAGCACCTGCTCCAACATGGTGGTACAATCATGGACTACACCTCCAATCTCATCCATCCCTGCTGCAATAGAACTGGTGCATTGTTCTTTGACCTCTGGGGGAGTGGAAGGTTGCACCTTCAGCCGCAACTCAGCAATCTAGAGATTCATCTCCAGGTGCACTCTTCTTATTTCCTCGCACGTGTCACAGACTCCACTTGCCAAATAGTGGTTCCGCACTTCTCTTGGTAGGTCCATTGTAATGGACAACTTTGGGACGCACCGACAGGCATCGTCGACTGTCTATACAAACTGCTTGTTTTGTGATACCAACTCGTTGCGGTGCAAGCTAAGTTGTTCTATATTAATCTTTTGCTCGCTCAGAACCTGGATTGCGTGGCTCTCTCTGGCACGGAGTTTGGCTATTATCCCATCCTGTAGTTGATAAAGTGTGTCGCGGGGAAGAGCAACCAAGTTAAGGCCAATGCCTTTCATTGTATTAAGCGTCACTCGCTCCATTGTGTTTTCCAAGACTAGCGCTCCATCCAGCAATGTTATCATATTAGCCATTTTCAAGCGTAGCATTTGTTCTCCTATGACGTGGGTAGACAAAGTACCCTCTTGAGGGGACCGCACCTATAACTCCTATAGCTGCGCCCTCAGGGACCCCAACATAGTCTACTGTTCCATCATAACTTCTTGGAGTGCTTCCTTGGTGACATCGTGAACCATCTCGCTGATGTCGTAGAGGTCTCCTTCAATTAATGTGATTGGGTTGATGGCTAGCTTTGAGGCCATGATCGTTTTCCATGGACCCAATCTCTTTGTGACGTGCAGCTGTTTTAGTTGGGTCAAAGTGGTTCCTGGGTCCATGCCCTCTTCTGCAAGGTTTATGTCCTCTGCCCCCTATCCTGCAGACACTTCCTAGCCCTCCTCTACCTGCGTTGTTGTGGCCTTTGCTATCTATGTTGCTGCTATTGCTTCGGCGGCCTTATTTTGCTCTGCAACTACCTGTGCCACTTCATGGACTGCCCTTACCTCAGCTGTTGCTTTTTCGTTGCACCTTTTCTCGGCCAGCTGTGTGATGCGCAGCTTGGCTTCATCCTTCCTTTTCTATGCTACCGCATTTTCCAACTCTGCCAAATCTGCGGTGCACCACTTGGGAGGCCATGTCTCCAATACTGTAAAGATTGTGTCATCAATGGCTATGAATGGGAGCTTTTTCCACTATTGTGTTGGATCTTTTCGCACCCGGATGTAAATATTGTGCATGTCCGCCTTGAAGTCTGCAAAACTCTGCAAACTATTGTGCACTATGGGGGACAGTCGCGGCCTCCTATTAATCCACATGCAAATGCTCATCTCCATGAGCACCCAGAAAATCTTGTTATCCCAAATCCGTTTTGTGTCCTTGGTGGCCCAGAGCGAAGCATACTTCGCAGCCTATGGTAAGTCTCAGTTGATGCTCGGGAACTGGCTATCCTCCAACAGTTCCCCCGCTACCAGCAAGATGGATAAGGGCAACCATGCATAGTGGAAGGTCTTACCCTATTCCTGGGCCTCCTGGTAGTTGATCAAAAATTCTTCGTAGAGAAACTCATCCCAATTGAACTCGACCCCTTCCACACATTTTTCAGCCAATGCAACTACCAGTGCTGGCACTTCATTGTCGTGGCATTTTCTCATTACCTTACCATCCAAGAGTTGGGTGGCTATGTGCAACCCTTTATCCTTGATACTGGTGATAGCATAACCCCTCTTTTTCTTCCCGAGCTTATATTTTTTTCTTCATGGCTTCTACAAGAGCCAAATCTCTACTTTTCTTGCTATCGTCGTGGGGTCCTTTCCCTTACAGGGAAGACGAGAAATTATGTGGATGAGATCCGTCGTGATAGGAATAGGCTCCTCCAGCCATAAGTACCCATCATGCACTAGGAAAAGTAGCTACCTGATGATGAAATGGTGATGGGCGCATAGTGAAAGTGTGGTATCCACAACAGATGAAGAAACTCAACCTTCTCCACACTGCGCAACCATTTTCGCTGTTCTAATGTGATCACTAGCCCCTCTCTATTCTATTTCATCAGGCTCGTTGTCTCTAAGTGTGGGAACTTCTCGTTGTCCACGAGGTCCCAATCTTCAAATTTCAGGGTAGGCACACGTCCTAGGAGCAGACCCTCAAAGGTAATTCCATCGGGGAGGAGCGGGGTCTGGAGTGCACTCTTCATTGCATCCAGATCCTTTGGTACCTTAGCTTTCCCTTTTCGCAGAGGGACATACTCGGGCAATTTTGCTGCAGAGCACATCGGTTGGATGTCTGCCTCCACGTATTCTTCTTCCTCTACCTCAGCAATCAAAGCCTGTAAGTCCTCCTCCTCTTCATCTGTCTCAATGGTGACAGCCTTGCCTTTTTTCTTCCATTGATAACTTGTGTCACAGATTCCTTGGGGACATGCGGACTAGTCCTATTGCCTACCTATCTTTTTTGGTCTCGGCGTCCGAGGTGATTTCGGGATTTTTGGCACAACCCCAGTACCTTTGGTAACATCGTGTACCGTATGGGTCAGCGCGGCCTCATCGGTGGTTCCTTCTTCAAAGCCCAAACCTCCCCTAGTAGCCATCATCTTATCTATACTATATGCGGTCTTTCGTGAACTTAAGGGTTCGAATATTGCTCGGCACTCAATAGTCTATGCTCTATTCAATCGCTCAAGTCTCAAGTGAACAATTTTTGTCTCGTGGCTAGCCCATGGAGTTTTATAGTGCCTTTTGAATTCAAATTCTACTATTGCCCCCAATTTCGGGCCATTAATGCTTTCTTGGCACAGATTTTCCAAAATATTGCCCATAACTGTTGTCTTAAATGTCTACTGCCCACTCCATTTGGCCTTAAACTAGACATCCCGTCATGAACACTAACACCAATGGTTACTTCCCAGCCTACCCGCGCAGCAGTGTAGCCCTCCGTGCATGGGTGCAAACCTTGTGACATGCTGACTCTGCGTGCACCTCCCTTATCGCGCACCTCCCAAGCAGAGTCTTTTATAGTCTCGCGCTCCCTTTCAACTGCCTGGGGCACTGAGATTGTTCTTCCTATAGCTAGTTAGGTGGTCGCACAGCTTGTGTGAGGCTCCATCTCGCCTTCCAGTATAGTCCGCAAAAGATCCTGAGTTGCCCTCGTGACAGTCAGCATTGCTCGCTCCACTGTATGCAGTGTGTTCCCCTGGTTACTACATTTGGTGATATGTGGTCCGAGCCATGGTAGCAAACTAATCAATTCTTGGCGATAGTCTTCTAATTCATTGGTATGATCATCCGCACCTTGCCTTGCCATCCTTGGTTTATCAACGAGACATGCTTACTTGATCTTGTTTTCCAACCTCTTGACCTTTGCATCCATCAAAATTCTTTTCTTCCTTAGTCGTACCCAGTCCTTTTCGAGTTCGTGAAGTCTAAGGTTCCCTTGCCGAATGGATTCCTGAAGCCTTATGTGTTCTACCTCATGTAGCTGTGTGATTTCTTCGTCTTGGGCTTCATGCACTGTTGCACCTGCAGGTGTTATTATGTGTGGATTCATCGTTACATGCCTATTATGAAACCATCTCACAAAAAGATAGAAAAGATAGATGAATGCCTTAGAAATCAACCTCTTCGAGGGGGAAACCTCCTTTACATTACACAAATGAATAATTCTTTGATGATACAAATGACAAGACCTCATTTCTATATATAGGAGTCTAAGGGGTCATAATATAATTAGAGCTGACATAACAATAATAATGTAAGGGCACAATAATAACAATAGTGGGTTTCTATGGGGCAAAATAATAACAATATGAGGACTACATGGGCACAACAATATAATAAGGGGGTTGTAGTAATAACAATAAGGGGTTACACTAGTAGTATAGGGACCTAACATGCCCCTCTCCTTCAAAAAGTGTTTTCCTCAACGCTTGAGTAGTTCTTGATGCTTCTGTATAAAATTCTTGTCCTCCCATGTGGAATATTCAGCGGGTAAGTTCTTCTAGTTGATGAGATACTCTGAAATTGATCAATTTCATAGCTGTTAGGTTCTTGTTTCTGTGACTGCTCCAGGTTCCAATATGATTCTTCCTTCCTCGTCAAGTTCTGGCAATATTGTTTGAACTGGGATCTTCTGCAACTTTTGAATGAGTGGCCACACTTCTTCATCCTTCTTCCATTCATCCCTTGCTTCATTTATAAAATTTGGTTGGATAATAGAAATAGCATAAAACAATGCTTCCACATCCTCATCATTTCTTGAGAGTGCATCTGCAACAACATTTTTCTTCCCTTTTTGTAGATGATTTCAAAGTCAAAACCCAACATATTTGTGACCCATTTTTTCTGTTCTTCCAAAGATAATCTTTGTTCTAAAAAGTATTTAAGACTATCATGATCCATTTTTAACTTGAAGTGCCTTCCCATTAGGTAAGGTCACCATTTCTTAAGTTCATGTATTATTTCCAACATTTCCTTCTCATAAATATCTTGCTTGAGATGTAGCCATAAAAATAACCAATCGCCTACATCAAAACTTATTTCACTGCGATGTTGATATGTCTATTGTTTCATTTGATTCTGCATCAAAGTGGCATTATCCTTTAAAAGTTGGAGAACTTGTTGTTGATGCTCGATGTGATCTTTCACTACTTGAATCATTTTCTTCTTGATATGTCCTTCTATCTTGAGAGTTTGAGTGGTAATTTCTTCCAATGCATTACAAGATATGGTTGGATTCATTTCTTGATGCTCAATGTGATGTTTCACTTCTTGAACATTTTTCTTCTTGATATGTCCTTCTATATTGAGAGTTTGAGGAGTGGTAATTTCTTCCAATGCATTACAAGATATGGTTGGATTAATTTCTTGATGATCGATGTGATCTTTCACTTCTTGAACATTTTTCTTCTTGATATGTATTTTTATCTTGATAGTTTGCGGAGTGGTAATTCCGGCCAATATATTACAAGATATGGTCGGATTCATTTCTTCTTTCTCTGGGGTTGTTTCCAGGTGTATATCCTCTTCTTTTGATGTTTCTTGATCCTTTTCTTCCTCCTCTCCACAATCAATGTAAAATAATTTCTTCTCAACACACTTATGACCTTTAATGTATTTTTTATCACAATTGTAACAAAGCCCTTTTTCTCTTTTTTCTTCCAATTGTTGTGGTGTAACCCTTGTACGTTGTGGAAGGCTAGGAGAAACAACACTTCCATCTTTATAGTTGTGAGGGGTATACTTCTTTGTTGCCATAATTTTCCTTTCCACTTTCTAACAAAGCCCTTTTTCTCTTTTTTCTTCCAATTGTTGTGGTGTTGCTCTAAAGAAGGTGTTGCTCTTTGTATCCTCATAATGTGTTATAATTTCCTCCGTGAAAATTGACCAAGTGACAAGTGCTTTATGAGAACACAACCCTTTATACCATAAAAATTGATCTTGTTCTAAATATGAAGATGCAATACATACCTTTTGTAATAGTGGTACGCCATGTAGATCAAAATATTTCTCCATCTGTAGTATCCAATTTACTAGTTCATTGCCATCAAACTTCCTCATATTGCCTTTTCTTGGTTTTAGGAGCTCGATCTTGAAATGCCTATAACTCTGTAATTTCATATCTCCAAGTTCTAAAATTTCTTCCTGTAATAGCCCTCTATATCCTCTTTCCAATTCCACCAGTCTGATAGAAATTGGATTCTCTAAGAAATATTTATGCGCAATCTCCCAAGATGACCTGATTATATACCTTTTCAGAAGAGTGAACTTGTATGAAGTGCTACCTATCACTGTTTTGACCTTTCAATCTAAAAAATATATACAAGAAACTAAAGTCTATCCTCTTTATATAACTTCTTACGAATTTCAATTTGACACTCAGAGAGACAGTTACGACAACCTATTTTAGCTTAAATTCTGGAGCCGGCAAAAACCCTAACTTCCTCAGATCATATCTTCGAAAATATAGTGAGACAAACTCTAAAATTTGGACCCAAGGTTCAACGTGATGTCGTCTCAAATGGTTTTTTTTTTACTTCTGAAATGTCACAGAAACAAAATTATAGTGAAAATGCCACGATGACCTATTGGACCAGCGAAACCCTAGAATCCAAAAGCTCTGATACCAAATGTAATGAAACCAGCTCAAAAAAATATAGAAAAGATAGATGAATGCCTTAGAAATCAACCTCTTCGAGGGGGCAACCTCCTTTACATTACACAAATGAACAATTCTTCGATGATACAAATGACAAGACCTCATTTCTATATATAGGAGTCTAAGGGGTCATATTATAATTAGAGACAACATAACAATAATAATGTAAGGGCACAATAATAACAATAGTGGGCTTCTATGGGGCACAATAATAATAATATGGGGACTACATGGGCACAACAATATAATAAGGGGGTTGTATTAATAACAATAAGGGGTTACACTAGTAGTATAGGGACCTAACAATGCCCCTCAAAAATCATGGTCCCTACCCTGTTCCTCAACCTTAGAATTGTTTCCCGGTCAGGGTTTTGCACATCGTCCTATAGGCCCATCGATCCGCTAGTACGCGCAGGTCCCAGTCAGTGCGTCTCACCTAGTGAAACCTGTTCAACACTTTGCACACCCTACTGAATGCTTCTCAGTGGATAATCCTTGGCGTGCTTCGCCTTTCTTGCTATTGTGTTTTGTTTTGATTCTCTATTCTGGGAGTGGTGTGCGCTTGTGCGAGCTGCATGTCATATGTCTGTACCCATCGAAAAAGGTGGGCGTGCAAGTTGTTTTGCCCCTAGTAACTGGCTCTCATCCTTAGCTGGGGTTTTCCAAATCGTAGGTGCATCATCCTCTTTCATCCATGCCAGTCCTCAAAACTTCTTTGATGTGTACCCCACCATCTTTCGATCATCGCATGCAATGCCCATTTCAGATCATCAAACCGTTGTTGTTTTGGTACTGCGCTTTCAAATTTGTTCATGAATTCATCCACCGTTGTCAACCCATCATATGTAGGTAGATCCCTTACCTCTGTTGTCACACAGCACAGTGATCTAACTATCATGTTGCAATTAAGCATTGTTACTTTGTGCAGCCGATTTTTCCAGCACTCTATTTCTTCGTCTGAATCCGAAGTGCAGGAGCTTTTGCGCTCCCACAAAATCCTACCATCTGCAGTCAGGTTTACCCAATCCTATTCTCACATGGTTATCTTGTAGATGCAATCGAGATCATCATCACTATCATCGTCACGCACTGGTTCAGTGTACCGCGCTCCTTCGGCTGGATCTAGCAATACTACTACGCATAGTGACTTTTTCTCAAAAATCATTTTGCACTTCTTCATATTTATGACTCCATTCATATCGGTGGCCCTGTGTATTCCTAGTAGCACGAGATAGGGATTTTTTTCATCGAAAATCTCTATCACTTGAAGATCCGCCAGCGCACTCGCACCCTTGATATCCATCGTTACCGCTTTTCAATCTTCCCATAGGCAAGATCTTCTATTGGTTCGCCATTCACAACTGAATAAGAGACCATTGTAGCACAGGTCTGCCCATGCATTCCCATTTTTGTTTTGGAAATACATTCACGTCCGATCCGAGATCCAGGATTACCTGATCCATTTCATTCTCACCGATTTGCGTAGTCAACCTCATTTCCCTTCCTGTGAGAAATGCATGCTTTCCAAGTTTCCGGACCACACGTGGTTCTCCTAACCCCACACACCTAGTGATAATTTCATGTAGTCAGTTTACTGCCTTGTTGTCACGTAGCATTTTCATGCATGTCTCCAAAAAGGTAGTGAGCATTGAAGGATCCATCCCTAGTTCTAGTTGATCCTTACTACCTGAAGTGGAGGCCTCCATGAAGCTCTTCTTAGCTTCCATGAATGTCTCCTTTGTGCGTTCTAAATCAAATTCGGGTTCCTTTGTAGGAGCCTTATGAACCCACGCACTTTCTTCGGATTGCTTACCTTTGTCATCGCTAGTGGTCATACCACTCCTAAGCACTATGTTTACATTCATGTCTTCTTCGCGCGGCTCAGACCTCGTATTTTGCAAATTCTGAGTCGGAGGAGGCTGGAGTACACCTTTTTTGCGTAGCCTCGCTATCAATGTAGGGAAGTCTTCTGTCTCATGATCAAACTGAGTACAATACAAACATGATTTCCTTGTCGGTTTTGTACAATCGCGGGCATAGTACCCTGACCCTCTACAATTGTAACAAATTACTTGTCTGTGACCCCTTCCTAGTCCCATTCCTCCTCGACCTCGTCCGTGCCCTTGAAACCCAACACGTGCCATTCTTGCATTTGGGTTGAGGGCTTGCATTTCAGTCTGCACCCTGTAGGTAGGAGTCTGATCCATCATTAGTTCATAGATTCTATAGGTGCGTTCATCATGGCTTACCGACCTACAAAAATTACAAAACAATTGGTTGGACGTCTGCGTATACTTCTGCAATAGATGACAATTATCCATAGTGTGTTTTCCTCCTATCTGACAGATCGTGCACCATAGTTTAGGCATCGTGCTTAGTTCTGCTTGTGCCTCAGGTCTTAATGGTATCGTTCCTCCTCTTGCCAAGTAATTCGTGAACACTGGACAGTGGTCCTTGTCATGCCCCTGGCCTTTGCATTTTAGGCACCATAACTCCTCACGCGCCTTTGGCCGAGGTGTCTTATCCCATTTCAAACTTTGCATCTCCAGACACAGATTTTGCAGTTGTGCATGGATTTGTTGGACTCACACACTAGGGTCTTGTATAGGGGTCTCATGAAATCTCATTGCCATCTCCAAAGCTTTGACCTGGGTGGAAAGCTTTTGTTGTGACAGCACCGTCCTTAAATGCGGTGTTAATGATGCTACAACCATGCGCGGTGTTGTCCGTCCATCAAAGTCATGTTGGCTTCGCGAATCATACTCTTCATTATTTGGTCCAAATCCCAAGGGTCTCGCCCGGGAGCATCGCGATCTCCTTAAACCCGATAATTGATTGTGTCTCTGAATTTGGCATGCTAAATTCCCTATTCAGCGCAGTTTGGATTTTTGTGATTCCTGCATTTGGATGGTCATTAGAATGCTTAATGTAACATGTTAAAGTGTGATCCTACAATGCCCTTACCAGCGTATCCTTCTTGATATTGTCATCCATGACTCCTTGTGCTTCCCATACTGCCCTTACCATGAACCAGAATTGGTTTGGATCTTCATTCCCTACTCCTTCGAATACTGACAGTTTGATCGCACTCGCCATACTGAACTGTGGTGGTGGCGGAGGTGGTATGGGTGGAGATGGAGGTGAGGAGGGTGAGACGGTGGCGGTTTAGGTAGAGGTGGTAAGCACAAAATTCGATGCCTTATCAGAATGATCGTGCTTCTCGGAGAAACTCTCGCGAGCTCTTCTTCACTTTCCCGCGAGGGTGAAATTAAGGGACTAGTTTCTAATTCTTCATTACCTTCGCTTATGTAGATCTTCCCACTTTGTGTAGTCCCAAACATTAATTTATTCGCATAACCTACTTTTCACACAATAGCATCTTAATCCAAGTGTTCAAATATTACTTACCTTGTGGTCCTTTGTGGAAGCGTTGCTCCACCTCACTGTAGCTAACAGTCGTATCTACTGCGAACTCAGTGATAAATCCTCCTATAATTTGATCGATCCAATGGTCCATAGCTCGCATGATCTTATCTCCTGACACTTCTAGTCTACACACTAATTCTGAAGTCTACACAATTGGTTTGTCGAGCCTACACCTTCCCTGACTGTCTGCTAGCTTTGCAATCCACTCATACAGCTTAGAAGGAAAGGATAAAAAGAAAATTTCATGGATTTATGTATATAAGTAGCGCTCCAACCACTGTTCCTTAGATAATCACGGATTCCTATTTTCCTTCTCTATGAACTCATGAATCTTCTTGTCTAACCACCCTTCAATTTCTTTCTTTGTTGGATTCCAATGACGTGACATCAAACATCCCTTATGCAGATCCTGGTCCCTGCAACGGAACCATTTGATGGCTTATGGGGGGCTTGACCCAGGTTCAGAGATGATTTAGCCAAACAAATCCTGGTACTACTAGCCCTTTCGGAAACAGTCCACGGAGCGCGAACTGAGGTCTCACCCGAAGTAGTATGGGAGGGTTCTAGAACTAGGTTTCCACACCCTACATATGTCTGATGGTTTTTCGGTGGTCCATGGTTTGACCATGTGCGAACGTCACTACGCGCATCTATCAATCCCTCATAGCCTAAGATGCTGACTTCGCGCAGCCTTGCTGGAGGCGCGATCCGTGTTATTACCCAAGTTCCTTACTATTAACCCGATATTATCTGATTACTTAACTTATCTGTATGAGCCCAATTATACTTAACAGTGTTCAGTATTCATATAAGTGCGCGCGATAAAGAAAACAACATATTTAAACAGGAAATAACACAAGAACAAATACACAAGATTTGGAATCAAACTTCTCTTTATTATTCTTCTTCCCTGATTACAGACTCAACTTCACCCTGTGCACTTAGCTGCAGGGGTCCGCGCACTCAGCTGTGGACTCTACTAGGCCTCTGCGCACTCAGCTGCAGAGCCTCTTCCTACTACTATGACCCAAGACACTTAAACCTTTCCTCTATGCTCGCTATCTTCTAGACTGCATTTGTTTTCATCTATCTCTAATTATCTTTACAACTTAGAGCCTCACTCTATTTATACAATCCCATGGTCTGCGACCATGGGTAGGCCAACAGTACATTACAAAACTTAGGGTGGACAACCCTATGACTCAACATACATTTCACACTCCATGCCCACAATTCGCATAGTCTTACAACATTATTTGACCAAAACTTGGGCTTTGAGCCCCAAAACATGCTATGGGGATTCCATGCACAACAGGGCCTGCATCCAAACTAGGGGTCGTAGGTCTCGAATTATTCTTTTTGTCCTCACCGATTCTTCCTCAATTGTGTCAACCTGGGCTTGGAGTACACCGATTTGTTCACTTATTTGCTGGATTTGAGCAGGGTATGTGCATGCCCTTGTGCTGGAAAATAGGGATTGAATTTTCTCTCTCAATGGGTAGACCTGGTGATTTTTCAGAGCTAGACTACCTGACCAGTCATGGACCTTGCCCATTAAAGCGTATCCAACAATGAGGGCTTTGGAAAAGGCTTGTTTCTTCGTCTCTAGCTCTCTAAACTTGCTTTCAACTAACTGTGCATGGATTTCTACAGGATTTGGCAGGGCAGACCAAACAGTTTCTAGCTTCCTCTTCATTTATGCATTGGTTGTTGATAGGCGCATGCACGTTGTTTGTATATGATCATAACAGTCGATCAAGGTGTAGGCAGACATGTCCATCGGTGCTTCTATGTTGGCCTCAGCGATGGTTGGCCATATGAATTGGAACCGTTGGGTAATATGATCCACTTAGGCTTGCAATCCCGTATTTTCCTCTTGCAGATGATCTCATTCTTCCATCACTGTGAGCAATTGCATCTTCTGCTGCTCATGTTCCTTAGCCAAGTGCTCATGCAGGCTCTCAACCTTATGGGCTGCTTGCTGAATAAAATAAAATAACTGAGCTAATGACCAGTGATGGAGCGTATCAACCCGCATTGTGTCTAGTTCCGGGAATTGTTGTTGTAAGGGTAGGCCGCTTGCAATGGACTTATCAGAGTGGGAGGTGGGTGAATGTTCTTACTGAGATGGTTGCTAGGATGGCTAAGTGGACTATGGTGTGGTTGGAGTGATTGTAGGGTTTAGGGGGACTGTGATCTTTATAGGGAGAATGGGTAGGTACAGGTCAATCCTTTCCCCCTACCAGCTAGTATCCAGGCGTCTCCCAGCTGGTGGGTTCAACTCAAGCATTGGTGTTGTACTCTCAGTGGGTGGCATCCGTATGGTTGAGGTGGCACCTTCTTTCTAACCAGCCTACTGAACCTTTGCTTCTGTAGAAGTCTGTCGATGGTCGAATGGGAAGATCTCGAACACAGTTACGAAGGTGGAAGCAGTTTGCAGGGATGACTCTCGCGATGGGTGTACTTCAGTGGATGTGGTGGCGGGGATCTCCTCGACTATGGCCATTGCGGGAATTGGATTTTTAACCTCAATAGTAAGGTCGACAACTGAAGCTCGGGTGTTAACTTTTGGCCTTTTGGCAGCCGCTTTTTGACTTGGGGGGTGTGGATAACTCGCTTATTTTGTGGCTTGGGTACCGGCATTAGGGAGGGATCCTAGGTTACGCCCACGGGAGGTGTGACTGAAAGAGGGGGCATTAAAATTGGGAACAACATTGTTGAACCTTGAAAATGCTCAGGATAGTCACCCTCACTTGGCTCAAAGCTTGAAATTTTCCTTCTTACCTCAGAAATTTTTTCTTCCATTTGGAGCTGCATCGGTTGGAGTACTTCATTTGCCACCCTCTTACTGCTGCTTTCTACCCCATCTCCATCTCATTTCAGTGGCATCAGAGCTCCAAACACCCTTTTGTTATTTCATAGGCCATTCCCGGCCAGGACTCCACTTCGCTACGTAGGGCCTCCTCTTTTAGGATAAATCTTTGTGGCCTTAATTTGAATGTGGTTGGGTTGACACACTGTGGTTTGGGATAAGTATGCGTGTGCGAGGCACTAAACTAGAGCTCCCCTGAGAACTCATCTAGGAGAGTCCTAGGTATTCTCTTTGTGGACTGAATGGTGTCCACCATCTATGCGTACTAGCTCTTGAAGGTTGTTTCATTGATCTCTTTTGTGTTGGGATCCCCCGATGCCCTCCATGGTTCATACCTAAGCGCAATTGGCTGGTCTTCTGTAATAGTTTCCATCTACCTTTTTGGTGGTGGCATCCACTTCCACAATTCCAACACCATTACAAAATACTCAAACACAAAGCTAGTGCTCCGCCAGTAGACATCCTCACACGCCTCAAAAATTTCGTTGAGCACGAAGGCCGACCAGTTGAGTATCTCTCCCTGGCAGCAGTGTTCTGTTATTAAAATGGTGTCCAGGGTGCACTCGTTTCTCATGAAGTGCCTCATTTTCTTGCCTGCAATAAGGTAGCAGGCGAACTGGATGTTATCTTTGTTGATTTTGTCCAGCTTCGCACCTTTCCCCCTTGCTTTGTCCCATAGCAGGTGTAGATGTTGTCTTTTGTCTATTTCTTCCCCCGCTTGGCCCCAGCCTGGAATGTTGTGCTAACTGCATTCCCCATGTCTACCAACCCAGTCAATCAATAGATATCTTCGGCATGGATAGGGTATTCTCTATCCAACCATAGCGAACCTCCATGCATCCTGCTTGCCAATAGCTTGGTGCACTGCATAGCGCCAATTGGGTGCCGAATACAAGCAAATTTCTCTTGTCGAACAGTGTGGAATTTTGTAGCCCTTTGAAGTATTCTCTGATTCTGGAGGCCCTGGTGCCATCCTCCCTTTGAAATTCTTCCGTGTATACTTCCCTTTTCATCGCTAGAAATTGGAACCCATCTGTGAAGTCATTGTCGATGAGATTGGACTGGTCATACTTCCCGTATATGATCCAAATGGATCCTAGAATGATCTCTATGTCTTCAAAACCTCTTAAAATCATGCCAAATATCAAAATAATTGCATATGAAGAACCCTTAGAATGGTAGAAACCCACTATTGGGAGGCCAAAAACATGTGAAAACAACGAAAAAAACATAGTATCAGAGGCAGAACAGTGAATGCATAGTAGCCATCAAATCTGGCCGATCAACAGTCCAGTTCTGATCGGTGAATCGTAATCAGCGATGGCAACCAGTAGATATCGGCATAGACCATATAACACTTGCGACAGTGACCGATGGAGTCAACTGGACCATTCGATCAAGCGCGCAGATCGACGGCCCACATTGCATCGCAGGATTGCTATCATAGATTACAAAGAGCGCTTGCAATGGCCTAGGGCATGAGCGATACGCGATTGCGATTAATCGCATCGTGATATCGCAATCGGAGAAACATTATGGAGCAGGGCCTATATACATGTATATGTGCAATCCGAAGAACCGGACCCAATGGTTTTATCAATATTATTTCATAAGATTTGAGATCCGTAGAAAAGCCATTTTTAATGCATTTTCACAGTTTTAACGTAATTCTAAAATACAAAGGGGAACCTTGGAGCAGGGCCAAAGTGACTTGCGATAGAGATTGAGGATGGACCTAATAGAGGAATAGATCGTATTTAAGGACTTTTGAAGTCTGAAATAAACTGTGTTTTGGCGGAATTTCACAATCATGAATGCATTTTCCTGTGTTAGCAGAAAATGACCATTTTTGGGATTCTGAAGGATTTCAAGGGCCCGAGGCACTCTTACGTTGCAGAATAGGTGGCCACCTCCCCTTTAGGCATTATGCCATGATTGTGTAATGCTAGAAGAGGGAGAGGACAGAGGCCGGGAGACAAAACGTTGAGAAGAAGAAACGAACATGTAGCCCAAATTGGCTTTAAAGCCACAGGCAGAGAGCAAATAGGGGCAAGCAGTGCAGAGATAGAGCTAAGATAGAGACAGAGAGTGATTAAGAGAGTCTATGTACTCATAGAAGGCTTGAGAGGTTCAAGAAAACTCTTATTGTTATATCTATTGTGTATTGAGTATCAAATTTAGCTCATACTGTTGTAAAACTCTGCTTGAAGACACAATAGAGAGGCCACCAATGAAGGGTGGACCAGGAGATCTAGCCCAGGAGTATTGGGCAAACTCCTCATTAAATTTTTTGGGTTATGTGTTGTCTATTATGTTTTGTTTACTACTTCATTTCCTATGTATTTTGCAATCTTATCGATCCATTTCATAAAATAACATAGACAAATCCATGCACATGAGTCTCTAATACCTTATTAATTGTCTTAGATCTCATTATCAGATCAAGTGGTATCAGAGCTTTAGGTTTACTAAGGTTAGACAAGCTTGTGTTGGATTGGTGAATGATAACTAGGTCAAAGCTCAAATTAGGAGAAGGAGAACTCGTTGAAGCTAACCCAGAAATTCGTAGAGTCTATCCTAGGAGGAAAATTGCAAAAGAAAATCCATTGGAATTAGACTCTTAGTTCATGGATAGTTTCATGACCATGAGAACCATGGTAGAAGGAATGTATCTAGAATTTAAGAAAGGTCAAAGTGAAGATTCTTCAACCTCCAAACAAGACTAAGGAATCGAGGAATCTCTTCTAGATGGCCATTCTGAAGGCAAAGGGAAAGGAAAAGAGGCTCCTCTATCCACACCTCCTGATAGCCCTGAAAATAAAAAGAAGAAAACATCTTTGATTAATTTATATGTTAAATTTGATTTGCCAATATATGATGGATAATTAAATGTAGAGAAGCTAGATAACTAGATTAGACAGATTGATGTGTATTGAAGGGTGCAGAGCATTGATTCAGATAGGAGAAAATTTAGCTGGCCAGCCTACACCTTAGAGGAACTTCCTTGGTATGGTGGTGTTGTGGTCACCAACAACCCCCCTCTTTGTTTGGTATTAGCAATAACACCAAGAAAATGGGGACCCTTAACAAAAATCCAAAAAAACATTTTATCAAAATCT
Source organism: Pinus tabuliformis (assembly GCA_031772625.1). NCBI lineage: Eukaryota > Viridiplantae > Streptophyta > Pinopsida > Pinales > Pinaceae > Pinus > Pinus tabuliformis. The sequence goes on along the minus strand of CM062816.1, from coordinate 1,676,098,952 downwards.
TTGTATTTTAACTCCCTAAAGCTGTATCGCATCGCAAAGAGAGAGTGAAGCGTTTTCGTATGCGCATAAATAAGTTGCGAAGGAGCGACGCGAAATTCATCGCATCGCATATTTTGAAAAGCGCTCTTAAAATGAAAAATTAAGGAATCGCCGACGGCCGATATGCGACGTCACATATCGCAACATCGCATAAGCAGCACACAGTGATTGAATGATTAAACGCGATTTGCGATCTTGCGATCTGCGATCTTGCGATTTGCTATCTGCGATGAATTCGACCATCAATTCCTGTGATGACAAATATTGACATCGTAATCCTCGATACTGCGATGCGAATCGCAGAAATCACTCATCGCAAAATTTCCTCGACATAGTGTTCAAGGAAAACTGTCTGTAGATCAAAATTGGGCGCACGCCTTAAGAGAAATTAATGATTGTACGCCAAAGTATCCAAGAAGGATTGTGTTACGTTTTTCGAAGAGTCAAGTCATTATGAGTGTCATGATTATGCATTCATTAGAACTTAAAGCTTTCATGTCAATCTTTTCGTCATTACTCTTTTCCTTTGCGTGAACTGTAAGGCAGCAACTAATATAAATCAATGTGCAGGAAACATCTAAGGAAAAGGGGAAAGCGTCAATACTCGGAGAACAGAGAAGAGATGCCTTCGCAAACGGATGCCACATGCAGCAGGACCGCGGATTCCAGAGTATCACTCAACAGATACTGATGGAAATAGACTATCCAAGACTCAGAGTCAAAGGCGCACAAAAGCAGCATGTTTACAAAAAATCCTGAAGCTCAGACTGGGTAAAGCAAAAAGAAAAACGCTAAAGAGGGAAGACGATCCAGAAAAGCCTGGAACAAAGAACGGAAGCAATTTTCAGTACGGAAAATTGTGCAGAGAGCAAAGTCCCTAACTTATTGAGTCATTCGCACAGCCGGAAACCGAAATAGCAACAGCACAATCAGTTTGAAAGAAATTTGGGTTATACCAAGTATACACACAGCGAATACACCAAGCCAGAGGAAGATTTTCGAAAATATATTCTAGTTTGTCAGAAAGCGGTGCCAGCTCTTGTTATTTCTATTTTCATCGCTCGAACGAAAGGAGAAGACAACCAGCCGACTCTTCCCAGGCGAACGTTGCATTGCTTACAGCACTAAGGAGCAAATACAGAAACAGTTAGAAATTAGATTCAATTTTTAGAAATAAATTTGCTTTAGTAGAAGGCGGTCATTTGAAGCCGTGTCCTAAATTTATGTAATTAAGATTAATTAGTTAGTAGTATTTAACCGTTCTCATGCCATTTGGAGAAGGGTCCGGAAATTTGTCAAAAAACTTGTCCTCAGAACATGCACTTTTGCACCCTCCGAGGGGGTTTTTGATGAATGGATGGATCGAAATTTATCAATGTTTGCATTTAATGTCTGCTACTGATGTTGCACTTCTGTACTCTTTGTAGATGTTAGAACAAGTAGAGATAAATCGTTATTGCTTGAAGCTTATGAGTGAAATCAATCATAAATGGTACTTTTATCTCTTGACCAATTTCTGCTTATATTCTTAGAGTGATATGCAGTTTTAGTTGTTTATATGTTAATGTATGAATGTGTGGGTTACCATTTGGCACTTCTGTACGGTGGAGTCATTTATTTGTGCTTGACATATGAATAACTTATTATGCGATATGTTGTTCACAACTGTTTTGCCTAACTTTTTATGCAGAGTGGTTTATCTTAATTGATTTCTATTCTTATGATAGCTGAATGATCTTTATTACCAGTTATTGTTCGAAATCTTTTTAGATCGCATAATAGAAGAAATACACCCCGGGTTAGCGTAGATTAGATGTGTTGTTTCTTATTAGATTACAATAGCATAGAGTCAGTTTAGAAGTTTGAATTAAATTAGCTTAAAATACTCCTAGATCAGCATCATCCAACTCTACACACACACACACCCCTTAGATTGGGAAACTGGTCCCATTATCCCCAGTCGGACCCGCTATACCAAATGGATAAGGAGCTGCCAACCAAGGTCCGGACAGGGTGGGTATCCCCCTTGTTGTCGACCCGATTTTCGGGGCTTCAACATAATTGGCGCTAGAAGGAGGGCACGAACTATGAATGGCACCTAAATCAAAATCTAAATACCATTCTGAGAGTAAATCGCCCTCATCAACTCCCCCGACTTCCCCAGTACGTTTAAATCTAGAGTCAGAAGTCGCTCGAGTATCAACCGCTGCTACATACCCTAATATTTCAGACCATCTTATCATTGAACCCCCTGAAATTCAAACTCTGATTCGTAAACTCCAGGGATTCTCTATTTTTACTCAGAGGTCTGATAAATCTCAAAGCAGCGTGACTTCGCAGTACAATCCTGCTCATCCCCTGACCAGATTAAAAAGTGAAAAATTTGGCATCCAGCCAACTGAATTCCCACTCCCCACCAGGAAAAGAGCAAGGAAAACACCACCAGAGTCTGACAGTGAGACTCTTTCATCCACGTCGTCCATCTCAACTCCATCACCGCGAAGTTAGCCACCCACGTCTTCATTCCAAACCACTCATCCATCTTCCACAGCCCCTCCTCTTCAATCATCATAGATCATAATATCTTCATCTTCCCAGCATCAGGGATCATCCTCTGCACTTTCATTCACTAGCAGCTCAACGATGGCCCAGTCTCCATGGAACAATCCTGGGGCGGTTCTAATGCCTCCACCCCTGAGCCCAATACCGGCCCATCCTGAGAAATGGCTATCCAAATTCAATCCAGAAACAGGCATGCTAGCTGAAGAGCATATCAATAATTTCATGCTTTCTGTTAATCTCAACGGAGTTACCAACAAGGATGCTGTCGTCCGGCTTTTTCCCTACACAATGCAAGGGACAGCCGGGTCATGGTACTTTTCATTACCTTCCGGGTCTATCACAAGTTGGGACATTTTTCAAAGTCAATTCCTTACCAAGTTTGGGGATGACAGATCAACGGCGACGTTGATCAATGACCTATCCAATCTTAAAGCCGAGGCTAGAGAACCCATCAAAGATTTTAATTTACGGTTCAATAAAATCCTCAACAAAATTCCCACTGCTTCCCAGCCCAGCGAAGAAGTGAGATGTGAATGGTATATTACAGCCTTACCATCAAACTTGGCAATCTTCGTCGATAGGGAAAATAAGACAACCTTAGTTGAAAACTTGATAGAGGCGATAGCAGTGGAGAAACGCGTAGTAGCCCTGGAAAAAAGATCTGCGATAGAGGAACGCAAATCTAAGAAAGTCTCCTACAAGGAAGACCCCAAGAAGAAACAAATGAAAGATCCTTTCGATTTGGAAGGATTACAAAAAGTGTTAAAAACCATGTCCAATGAGATGATTGACATAAAAAAACAAGTAGCAGAAACTTCTTCAAAAAAGCCCTACAGAGCTTTTAAAAGAAATCCTTCAATGGATGTGAAACCACCCAACGCTATCTCAAACGTCGAATCCAAAGAAGAGGAAGAAGAAGAGAATACCACTGAAGGGCAGACCGATGACGAAGAAGTTGTGGAACTACAAGGAATGTGGGATTTCATCCTCCCACAAGAAGAAGATCAAGAAGCATTTCCGGTTAGCACACGAAGCAAAAACCAACTTGATCCTCCCCAAACTACGCCTAAGCAGAAGGGCGCAAGCCCTGCAGCAAAAGATAAAGTCGCAACAAAGAAAACAACCGCTAAAGCGACTCAATATAGCCCAGTCCAATCAAATCAAACACCTCCATCAAGAACACTCATTGTGTCAGATGAAATGGAGTATAACATTATCGATGACTTGAAGAAGACTAGGGCTAATATCACTCTTTACGAGTTGAGCAAATTGAAACATCAACAGAAGATAATGATGAAAGAATTACATGCCGTGCCTACTACATCTTTACCTACAGCTGTAGCTTCCCACAACATGGGAATACCTCCAACCAACACGATCAATAAGATTGACCCAAATGATATCGCCTTGATTGGAGGAAGATCAAGGTCTCACACTCCCCCTTTTCTTCTCACTTATGAAATTTTCAATAAAAACATGCACAATTGTTTGGTAGATTCTGGTGCTTCAACGAATATTTTACCCAGATCAATATGTGCCAAGTTGAATGTTCAACCACAAAAATCCGCGGTGCGCATAGTTCAGCTTGATCGATCTCAAGTCGAAGTGATTGGTGAACTTAATCAAGTGACCATAAGATTGTCGTCTAACCCGAAGGTATGTCAGGTTATTGACATTCTAGTAGCTGATATCCCTGAATTCTATGGTTTAATTCTTAGCAGGGATTGGTCCAAAAAACTCCATGGATACTTCTCAACCGACTGGTCGCACATGTGGTTACCCTACAATGGTAAACCGAATCAAATAAAGGTTGAACGAGAGTTACACCAAAAGTACATAGTGACGGAATTGGAGGGAGAAAATGAAGCAATAGCATACAACAGCAGTATCATAGGCAATTACTCGGTAGATTCTTTCCTCGGAAATTTCAATGCTCATATTTCACCTTACTTAGAAAATTCAGTTTTGTCCCAAGTCAAAATTTTTTCCCAAACTGATTATTCAAAGTGTGTTAATTTTTTAGATAACCCTGTAAATACATCTTTGTTTTGGAAATTATATTTTGATGGCTCTAAATCTAATGAGGGAGCCGGAACAGGATGCGTTCTGATTAGCCTAGACGGAAATAAGACCATTCTTACGTGCAGACTTGAATTCGATTGCACAAACAATACAGCGGAATACGAGGCCTTGGTGCAAGGCCTATACAAAGCAATCGGGTTGAATGTTAAGTACCTGCAAGTTTTCGGAGACTCTGAGATCATCGTCAAACAGGTACGTAACACCATACATTGCCTATCAGGTCATTTGAAACACTATCAATCTTTAGTACAAGATCTGACTGCACATTTCATAGCATTCAATATTTCGTCAATCCCAAGACTTCAAAATGCGAGCGCAAACCTATTAGCTAACGTAGCCTCTAGACTCATTCCCTCCGAATATTTTAGTCCAGATAGATTCCCAATAGAATTAATCTTTAGACCATCCATCCCTGACAACATTACAAACTGGAGAGTATTCAATGACGATCCTGACATTGTAAATTTCCTCACTTCTGAAGGATCCTACTCAAATCAAATAATTGACGAAGACCATCATGATCACCAAATACAACAAAATAGCACTGATAATGCTATACCTAAATCGGTGGTTAAGTTAGAAGACTTATATGACTTGAAAAGTCGGTTTAAAAGGTCTACCAATTCTAAACTCTACAGTTCGACTCTGAACTACGAATTAGTAAACCTAGGAACCGATGAGAAACCACAAAACGTTAATCTAGGCCACGGCCTAGCCCCTGAAGAAAAATTAGCGTATATCCGTCTTTTGAGGCAATACAAAAATGTTTTTGCCTGGAATTACGATGAGCTGAAGACATACGACACTTCTATCATTCAACACACTATCCCTATGATTGACAATGAAAAACCTGTCCAGCAGAAACTTAGAAAAATCCACCCCAATTTAGAAAATCAGATAAAAACTAAGCTAAATAAGTTGTTGAGAGCCAGGATAATTTTCCCCGTCAGACATTCCAAATGGGTATCCAATATGGTACCCGTTAGAAAGAAAAACGGAGATATTAGAATCTGTATCGATTTCCGGAATCTCAACAAAGCCTGTCAAAAAGACAATTTTCCCCTCCCACCTATGGAGCAGATATTACAGGCAGTAGCAGGCTCAGAATTAATGTCTTTTTTGGATGGATTTTCAGGATACAATCAAGTGCTGGTACATCCCGATGATCAGTTAAAAACCACATTCCGAACTAAATGGGGCACATATGCATATCGGAAGATGCCATTTGGTCTGATCAATGCCAGCGCTACCTTTTAGAGAGCCATGGACATCGCATTTAAAGGATTAGTCAATAAATCTATAGTGATTTACCTGGATGATATAACAGTGTACTCCAAGAAGCGAAGCGACCATCTCAAAGACTTGAAACAAAACTTTCAACAATGTTTAAGGTATGGGATTTCACTTAACCCAAAGAAATCTTTTTTCGCATTAAGTGAAGGAAAATTGCTAGGATTCATAGTGTCAAAATCTGGTATTCACATTGAACCTGACAGAATCAAAGAAATTTCTGAAATATCCATGCCTCATAACAAAAAAGCCATGCAATCTTTCCTTGGTCAAATCAATTTTGTGAAGAGATTTGTCCCAGACTTCTCATGTATTGTTTCTCATTTGCAAAATATGATTAAAAAGAATTCAAATTTTTAAATGGGGTCAAGATGAGCATGAAGCATTCAACTTGATCAAACAAGCCATCATTAACGCTCCATCTTTAGCGACCCTGAATTTTTCGGAATCTTTTATCTTATACACATTTGCCTCAGAGAAATCTTATGCCGCGATTCTAACTCAAGCAAATCAAGAGAAGGCGGAAGCTCCAATCGCATTCTTTAGCTCGAACTTACAAGGTGCTGAACTCAACTATTCAGACGTGGAGAAACAGGCATATGCTGTTTTCAAAGCGATCAAGTATTTCAGACCTTTCTTACTTAAAGCCCATACCAAAGTCATAGTACCATTTCCAGCGGTAAGAAACCTTCTGATACAGAAGGATGTGGGCGAAAAAAGAGCAAATTGGATCACCGCTTTACAAGAATACGATCTTGAGATCAAACCAGCAAACATTGTAAGAGGTCAAGGCTTCTGCAAGATGTTGACTGGAGCATCGCAAATCCCTGAGAACTCATCTGAAGAGGTACATACGTATGAGGTAAGCCTAAACGACGCAGAATCATTATATGCTGACACCATTTATTATCTTAAGAACGGGTATGCTCCATCACACCTGGACCACACCAAGAAAAGAGCTCTGAGATTGAAAGCTAAACAATACCAGCTCATAAATGATGTTCTGTTTAAAAGGAATTATGATTCTGTGCTTCTTAGGTGTCTTGAGAAAACTGAAGCCGAAAAGGTTTTGCAGGAACTCCACGATGGACCAGCAGGCGGACACTATGCTGGAGACGCTACTGCACATAAAATCTTACGTGCAGGATATTATTGGCCCACACTGTTCAAAGACTCACACAGTTACGTGAGGAAATGCCAAGTCTGCCAGACTGCTGCAGGGAAACAAAAGAAACCGTCCATGCCACTACAGCCGGTTAACATCGAGCAACCATTCAGTCAATGGGGCTTGGACATAATAGGTGAGATCGTTCCTCACTCTTCTAAGCAGCATAGGTACATCCTCACGGCAACAGATTATTTTACTAAATGGGTAGAAGCAGTTCCTCTCAAGACAGCTAATTCTGAAAACATTATTGAATTCGTAGATCAATTTATAATCACTAGGTTTGGATTGCCAATCGCCCTAATGTTTGATAATGCTTCATACTTTTCTGGAAATACAATGACTGAGTTTGCACTTAAAAGAGGGTTCAAACTGAAATATTCGGCTAACTACTATCCGCAAGGTAATGGATTGGCTGAATCAACAAACAAAAACCTAATCAGGATTATTAAAAGAACAGTCGACCAAAACCAAAAGAATTGGCACAAAGCGTTGGTAAATGCTTTATGGGCAGATAGAATAACGAAGAAAGCTTCAATCGACACTTCTCCCTTTAATTTAGTTTATGGGAAAGAAGTGGTTCTTCCAACTCACTTAGTCATTCCCTCTTTGTCTTTAGTACAACACATCGATGAGGTATCTACCTCCTCCATACATCTAAGACAAATGGAAATAATAAAATTAGAAGAACAACGAGAACAAGCTAAGAAAAACCATGCCCATCATCAAGCGCTGATAAAATCCTCTTTTGACTCAAGCATAATGACCAGAAAAAACTTTCAGATGGGAGATTTAGTTTTGAAATGGGATAAGGCTCATGAAGAAAAGGGCAAACATACGAAATTTCAGAAGCTGTGGCTTGGTCCTTTTCAGATTGTAGAAGTCATAGGCCCATCGACGTTTGTGTTGCAGGATTTGGTAGGTAGAAGAGATTCTTTGCCTGTTAATGGACAGATTCTTAAAATGTATTTTCCATAGAAGATCACTCTTCTATTTTTGTAGGATAGTTTTAGTTTTTATTTTGTTTTTCTCTTTCTTATAAATAAAACCAGTTGTAGATGGTCACTAAAAAGGTTCATGAAAAAGACACCAATTCTCTATCAGATTTTGAGCTTTTCGCTTGTACAAGTAGCAAAACTTTTCGAAAAATCTGATTTTTATTATTGACAGGTAGAGTTAACTTTAGCCTAGACATGATGCTAGTTTCAACTTAAAAAACTTTGATGAAAGCAACCTTTGGTAAGAAATTGTTTTATATCAGCACAATGAAAGGTATCAATAATAAAATAAATATTCTCTGTAAAGCTGCTGTTTTCAAACTCTATTATTGTCGTCCAGAGCTTTCTTAAGGAAAAACAATGACTTCCTCCCTGCTAAAGGAAATCGCAGCATTCAGAAGAACAATCCGAGAAAACACTATATCTCGAAGAATAAGAGGTCTCATCACGAGCCGGCTTATCATGATCACAGATATTATAATTTGCTGACTTTGCCAATACTGTCTACCAAAACAGGGCAACGACTCAAGATTGTTGCAATCAAAAGACAAGGGGTCTCATCACGAGCCAGCTTGTTCAGCAAAAGTGTAAATCAAGTGAATGACTGTGTCATAATTTGGCCACCAAACCAAGACATTGTTCTTTAGAGAATAAAAAAGGAAAAAGTGTCAAAAAGGGTTTTTCTTTGAAATGTTGTAAATAACCTCAAGCAGGATAAAGGATCATTGCTGGATAACAGGTAACCCTGTCGAGGCTATGGACGCTTGTGGGCAGCAGAGGCTCTACCTACAACAAATGAGCATATTTTAAAAGCCAGTACGCAGAGAAGACCTTATTTTATCTTTAAAAAAGACCGAGTAATGTCTGGTGTGAATACAAGAACTAAGCCTGAGGAAGCAAACAATTGGAATATGAAAAGGTTGAGACAAAGTATCATTGATAGGATAAGGAGTAATGTACTCTATCTGTCCATAACAAAATTTAGACATATGAAAATTTTTCTGTTTCGGAAGTAGAAATTCAATAGAAAAGCAGAGATAACTGGTTCTTCACAGTGAATCGCCATTGTTGTGGTCACCAAAAACCCCCCTCTTTGTTTGGTATTAGCAATAACACCAAGCAAATGGGGACCCTTAACAAAAATCCAAAAAAACATTTTATCAAAATCTTTGTATTTTAACTCCCTAAAGCTGTATCGCATCGCAAAGAGAGAGTGAAGCGTTTTCGTATGCGCATAAATAAGCTGCGAAGGAGCGACGCGAAACTCATCGCATCGCATATTTTGAAAAGTGCTCTTAAAATGAAAAATTAAGGAATCGCCGACGGCCGATATGCGATGTCGCATATCGCAACATCGCATAAGCAGCACACAGTGATTGAATGATTAAACGCGATTTGCGATCTTGCGATCTGCGATTTTGCGATCTTGCGATTTGTGATCTGCGATGAATGCGACCATCAATTCCTGTGATGACACATCTTGACATCGCAATCCTCGATACTGCGATGCGAATCGCAGAAATCACTAATCGCAAAATTTCCTCGACATAGTGTTCAAGGAAAACTGTCTATAGATCAAAATTGGGCGCGCACCTTAAGAGAAATTAATGATTGTACGCCAAAGTATCCAAGAAGGATTGTGTTGCGTTTTTCGAAGAGTCAAGTCATTATGAGTGTCATGATTATGCATTCATTAGAACTTAAAGCTTTCATGTCAATCTTTTCGTCATTACTCTTTTCCTTTGCGTGAACTGTAAGGCAGCAACTAATATAAATCAATGTGCAGGAAACATCTAAGGAAAAGGGGAAAGCGTCAATACTCGGAGAACAGAGAAGAGATGCCTTCGCAAATGGATGCCGCATGCAGCAGGACCGCGGATTCCAGAGTATCACTCAACAGATACTGATGGAAATAGACTATCCAAGACTCAGAGTCAAAGGCGCACAAAAGCAGCATGTTTACAAAAAATCCTGAAGCTCAGACTAGGTAAAGCAAAAAGAAAAACGCTAAAGAGGGAAGACGATCCAGAAAAGCCTGGAACAAAGAACAGAAGCAATTTTCAATACGGAAAATGGTTCAGAGAGAAAAGTCCCTAACTTATTGAGTCATTCGCACGGCCAGAAACCGAAATAGCAACAGCACAATCAGTTTGAAAGAAATTTGGGTTATACCAAGTATACACACAGCGAATACACCAAGCCAGAGGAAGATTTTCGAAAATATCTTCTAGTTTGTTAGAAAGCGGTGCCAGCTCTTGTTATTTCTATTTTCATCGCTCAAACGAAAGGAGAATACAACCAGCCGACTCTTCCCAGGCGAACGTTGCATTGCTTACAGCACTAAGGAGCAAATACAGAAACGGTTAGAAATTAGATTCAATTTTTAGAAATAAATTTGCTTTAGTAGAAGGGCGGTCATTTGAAGCCGTGTCCTAAATTTATGTAATTAAGATTAATTAGTTAGTAGTATTTAACCCTTCTCATGGCATTTGGAGAAGGGTCCGGAAATTTGTCAAAAAACTTGTCCTCAGAACATGCACTTTTGCACCCTCGGAGGGGGTTTTTGATGAATGGATGGATCGAGATTTATCAATGTTTGCATTTAATGTCTGCTACTAATGTTGCACTTCTGTACTCTTAGTAGATGTTAGAACAAGTAGAGATAAATCGTTATTGCTTGAAGCTTATGAGTGAAATCAGTCATAAATGGTACTTTTATCTCTTGACCAATTTCTGCTTATATTCTTAGAGTGATATGCAGTTTTAGTTGTTTATATGTTAATGTATGAATGTGTGGGTTACCATTTGGCACTTCTGTACGGTGGAGTCATTTATTTGTGCTTGACATATGAATAACTTATTATGCGATATGTTGTTCACAACTGTTTTGCCTAACTTTTTATGCAGAGTGGTTTATCTTAATTGATTTCTATTCTTATGATAGCTGAATGATCTTTATTACCAGTTATTGTTCGAAATCTTTTTAGATCGCATAATAGAAGAAATACACCCCGGGTTAGCGTAGATTAGATGTGTTGTTTCTTATTAGATTACAATAGCATAGAGTCAGTTTAGAAGTTTGAATTAAATTAGCTTAAAATACTCCTAGATCAGCATCATCCAACTCTACACACACACACACCCCTTAGATTGGGAAACTGGTCCCATTATCCCCAGTCGGACCCGCTATACCAAATGGATAAGGAGCTGCCAACCAAGGTCCGGACCGGGTGGGTATCCCCCTTGTTGTCGACCCGATTTTCGGGGCTTCAACAGGTGGGAAGGCAAGACACAAGCTGACTTGAAGAAGCATGGTAAAATTCTTTCTGTTTGGAGTGAATTTGTTTCTGCAATTAAAAAAAAATTCTATCCACTAGCTTATATGCAGCAAGCTATGATGAGTTGGCAAACTCTTCACCAATTAAAGGGGCAAAGTGTACAAAGCTACACCCAAGAATTTAGAAAAAGAGCTTTGATTCTAGGAATTTCTTTAGACTCACCTGAAACTTTGCTGAAGTATATAGGTCGTTTACATAGTTATTTGAGGCACACCATTCTCATGTTTAACCCTACTAGCATAGATGAGGTATCTATTCAGGCTACCCATCTAGAGGCTAGAGGTAAGAATGTGAACCCAGAGATTAGGGGATCACCAAAGCCCACTGCAAATAAGAACAAGGAAAAGAGAAAGCAGAAATGGAAAGAGGGGAAGGCAAATGATGTACAGAAGACCAAACCTTCATGCACTCACTGTAAGAAGGATGGACATGATGATGAACATTGCTGGTCTTTGCATCTGGATCTAAAACCCAAGAAGTTTGATGGCAAGAAGACGAAGGCTATTGTACAGAAAGATTTGGGGTCAGACTCAAGTGATGAAACAAGAATCGTAGCCACAGGTATAAAAGGTAAAAATTCTGAAGCATCTACTAGTAATTCTGCCCAAACTATTGATAATGAAGAAAATGAGAGGAAAAGACATGAGATTTTTCATATTAGAGTTATTCCAAGCATCAAAAGATTGATACTTTGTTTGATAGTGGCTCACAAGTAAACTTAATTTCTGAAGCAATTGTAAAGAAGCTGGGATTACTAACCACACCTCACAAGAAGCCATATCCATTAGGTTTGGTATGTGATAAAGCAAAGCTACAAGTGACTAGACAATGTAAACTTAGATTTTCTTTTGGGTCAGCGTTTGTAGATGAGGTTAAGTTAGATACCGTTCCCTTGGATATATGTGGAATTGTTTTAGGAAGTCCTTACTTGTATGATAGAAAAGACATTTTCTATAGAGCTGAACATAAGTATCAACTCGTTAAAGATGGAATCGAATATATTGTAAGAGCTTATAAACTCAAGAATAATTATACTCTCATAAACTCAGGGTAGATGAAAAGAATTGTAAATTCATGCAAGCAATTTTTACTGATGGCTGTAAAGGAAAATAAACATGATAAAACTAATGTATTTGAAGGTTGTGATGCTAAACAGCAAGCTGATTTAGAAAAAGTTGTTTCAGAATATGATATCCTATTTCAAGAACCTAAAGGTCTACCACCCAAAAGGGAAATTGTACATGATATTAATTTGCAGCAAGATGCTCCATTGCCTAACATCGGAATGTACAGGTTATCTGCTTTAGAGAATGCAGAGATCAAGAAGCAGGTACAAGATATGCTCGAGAAAGGGTTCATAAAACCAAGCACATCACCATGCGGATCTCAAATTGTGTTGGTGAGGAAGAAAGATGGTTCGTGGAGGATATGCATTGATTACCGAGCACTGAATAAAATAACGATCAAGAATCGTTATTCCCTTCCTCGCATTGATGATCTATTGGATCAGTTGAAAGAAATTTTTTACTTTTCCAAGTTGGACTTGCATAGTGGTTACCATTAGGTCAGAGTAGCAGAGCAAGATGTACGGAAGACTGCTTTCAAAACAAAGCAAGGACTGTATGAATGGCAAGTTATGCCTTTTGGCTTGACTAATGCTCCTGCCACTTTCATGAGAGTTATGAATGATGTACTTAGGCCTTTTATTGATGCTTTTGTAATTGTATATTTGGATGAAATTCTTGTTTTCAGTAAAACATGGAAGAAAATTTGAAGCATGTAAAGCAAACTCTAGATGTTTTGAAAAAAGAAAAACTCTATGTTAAATTATCAAAGTGTGAGTTTGGTAAAACATCTTTAAATTATTTGGGTCATAATGTAGGGGGTGGTGAATTGAAGATAGATCCCTCTAAGGTTGAAGCCATTGTAAACTAGCCTAAACCCAAATCTGCTACAGAAGTAGAAGCTTGTTGGCATTATGAGACAAGTGTTGTCCTTGATGGCAACTCACACTGATGACAATTCATAGTGCAGAAGGATAGCAGCAAGGAATTGATGATCAGACTACAAGTATGAAGAGAAAATATATACACGCTGGTTCACTATATACCAAGTCGCGTATACAAGTAGGTTCACTATATACCAAGTCGCTTATACGCAGGTTCGCTATATACCAAGTCGCGTGTACACGCAGGTTGGCTTCAGTAAAAGAGCGTGTATGTGGAAAACTTATCCTTGGTCCGTGACGGTTAGTCCTTGGAAGTTGTGCCTATGGTTTTGGACCATGGTGTCTCGACAGACGTGTCGATCCCTAGTTTTGAAGTTGATGGTATTATGTTACTATGGTTTTGGCCCGTGGTATTGTGAAGGGCCTAAGGCTATATAAGTAGAAGATCATTAGGCAAAGGGAATGTATTGTGTGTTTGACGAAGTGAGAAGATCTGGTATTACTGTTTATCTGTTCGGGACGCTTGGCAAGGGTCGGATCTGACAGCGAAGGCATAAGTAATTATTTCTAGATCTGCACACGGGTTGCCTTTGGAGAAAGCGCGTATACACGCTGTTTTGATACAGTGAAGTAGCGTATGCATAATAAGATTTGATATTTCAGGTTGTTGTTGATTCAGGTGGTTGTTGCAGAGTTCTGGGCTCTGGTTTGGGTTCTGTGTTCTTGATGATAGGGTTTCAGTGATTCAGTATTGGGTTGTTTAATGAATTATGATGCAAGTATAAGTTGATGATTGTATTGCAGTAATGTTTGTTTTGTACTCTTGGATCCAGTCTGAAAATTGATGAAATGTGGTCCCTGAAGGAAAGAAGGTTGTAGGGTCAGTACCTACGTACTAGTGAATGGATCGGCTAGTACAAGAGCTAAGGGGGTTGTAGCTCCCTTCCAGAAGTAGTTGGAAAACGAGAGAAGGTTGTAGCCCTCTGCAGGTTGTAGCCTGCGTACTGGTAAAGGACTGCACCAGTACATTGTAAAAGAAGTTTCTTATTAAAGAAGAAAGAGACGAATTGCAACAGGTGGTTTTCACCCACATTGGGTTTCCACCTTATATCATGGTGTTCATGTGTGTGGCTCTTGTGTGATGTTCTGTTCTTTTATACTGCACCTGTTTACTGTTAATATGCTTAATAATGTTCTGATGCATTTACTGAAGATTAAGCTAACTGAATTATAAGATCTCTAGATATACACTAGTTGCATTAGACACAGTAGCGTGTACACGCGGGTTCACTTAATTGAAGTAGCGTATATGTTTCTGAGTATGAAAGTTGGAAAGGTTTTACTGATCTTGTTATAGAAATTTTTGTGCCTCGCATCACGGAGCATGGAATGTCAATAATTACAGGGATCCTCAGTCCCTAAACATGTTGTTCTTACCCCTAAAAGAATAAGGTCATCAAACAACAACACTTCCAATCAGTTCTCCACCTGAAAACACTTCAAAACAGGCTAATTTTGGATCATGTCAGCTGCTCCACTGAGCATCTGCGCTGGAATGCAACTGCTCCTCCTTGTACCTACGCTGGAAGTCAAATCTAATGAAGGCTACCTGCGCTGGGCGAGATTGGCCAAGTGGCACAGTCATTCTGCAAGGTGTCAACTGCCCAGGAAGCTTCCAAACTGACACTTGGTTCATGAGATTCGCCCTGTGATGAGTAAGAGGTGCTTGATCACCATGTGTAAGCAAGGATCTCCAAGTGGACTCAAGAACTGAAGATTAACTGAAGAGGGAGAGGACACAAGGCAGCTTTATGTCAGTCTCAAGCTGACTCATCCTTTCTTCTTCTCTCCTATATATAGAGCTCTTCTATGAGGTCTAAGGAGGCTGGAATTTTGTGTAAAGCAAGGAGGTGCTGTTGGTTTACAATTAGAGCTATTGGGTGATTGTTTTACTAGAGGCGAAGAGGAGAGTTCTTGCTGCTGGGGAGGTGCTGCTGGATTGGAGCCATCATTGGTTGTAACCTTCTCAGAACCCTGTTACTTCTATCAATAAAGTTTTGCATGTTCTCCTATATACTTGTATTGCATTGATGTATTGTATTTACATGTATATTTGATTCACCCTAATCCATGCTTCAGTTATGAGTACATGTATCTTGTAGTTTCCTCTCTTGTTTTGTGCAGGATCTGTGTGTAGCTGGACCGGCAAAGAGAGCAAGGAGCTGGGAACAAGAGACAAGGAGAGAGGACAAGGATCGACTAAGCGAAAGACACCAGGTTGGTTGGCCTTCTTTTCATTCTCTCTGTACTTTCATAAAGGAAATCATCAAAGCTTTACTTTCAGTTGTTGCTAAAGACTGTCACCTTTAGAGTAGGGATAGGGTCATCCGCATCGGATACTTTTCCCCACAACAAACTGGCGACTCCGCTGGGGAACCTAGTATCTTGTTGGTGTTTGTAGTATTTTGCTATTCATTTCTTGAAGAAAAGAGTACCAAATCGAAAAGCTTTTGACTATATCAAAAGCGAAGTAGAGGGTCTGCTACTCTTGCTTATTTACTGAGAAAATTCAAGATTTAAAGAGCTTATCTACAAAAGACTCTTTACTCTTTGTGATAGATCTTCATCCTCTTGATCATCCCTTAGCCTGTACTTGACCTATAGCTTTTTATTTCAGCAAAAACAGTGCATTTTTGAGCTTTTTATGACCCAGAAAACTTTGTAGACGTAACTCTCGTGTCCCAGAGCAGGCTGTCCACAGGCAGTCTGCATTACAGCGCAGGTACTCCCTTCGGGAACTGCGCTGAGAGTCAAACTGACATACCAGAGCCTGCGCTGGTCCAGTTAGCCTTTGTCTTGCTCAGTTTTCCCATTGTGTCTTGGCCCTGTTTTCACTGATTTTTGCTGATTGCTTGCTGGTCATTGTACTTGCTGTAAACCACTTCTCCTTGACATTATTCCGCCTCAGTTGTGTGATGAAACTGTGAATGTTCTTTCAGTATTTCTTGTTTCAGTTACAGTTTCCCATTGTGAAGAGCGAACCAGTATAGTTGTGACCTCTTAGATCCTGAACTGTAAAAGTGTCTTTGTGATCTTAAGAGCTAGTTTTATTACTGTTCATGGCTGTTTGAGTTTGTTTGTTTTTCATATTATGGTTTGAATTCATATATTTTTAGTGTTGAAACAAGTACCTGTAAGGTGTCTTTTCATTTTAGACGAAACTTGTTTGTTTACGCTTCAAATTGAATTCGAAAATTATACAACAATTTCCTTTTGTCTACATCAACATTAAGGGAAAAGAAAAGAAATACATGCATCTTGCATTTGCATTTTTGATAAGTTTGTGTGTCTGATCTAGGAGAAAGTGCATTAGTTTGTGCTTTGTGCTCTGTGTGGAAAGATATTGTTTTTCTCTCCCCTCAGTAGTTAGGATTTTCAAAGCTAAAAAGATTGTAAAAGCTTGCTTATCATTTTAGCTGCATTTAGGAATTTGTACCAATACATCTCGTGGTGATCCTGAAAGACAAACTGATAAACAAGATCAACTTAAAATATATTGAATGAATCTAAAAATGCATTGTAACATAACGCTCACAATAGAGGTCTAGGTAGAGACGTGTTCCGGCGTCATTAAACGTAGTGACTGTCGATCTCTACGAAGGTGGGTGATTCCTCCTGAGGGACGATAGCACTAATACGGACTTGTGCTCCCGCGTACCGTCGCGTATATTGGGAGACCCCTATAGGCAATTATCCTTTATCCTTAGGAAGCCGTGTCGACCGCCCTACTGATCGCGATGCAGTGAACACAACATTCACGAAGATCGACCACCCGTACCGTAAAACGTATTCTGTGGTTTCGCGAAAGGTTTGGCACACCCTCTGCCTAGATCTCCAGAGCAGTTTCTTTTGGCCCTTTTCAAACTCTATAACTGAAAAGGTCCAACCGAGCATTTGTCACTTCGGGCTCGTTAATACATCGAAGGCGACTAGAGTCATCTTTAGCTTTTTCTCGACTCTTAAAACATGAAAAAGCAAAGTTGTGTCTAAAAGCGTCTAATAAAATTCATTCAATACGGAAACATAATTCCCCTTTTTGTATTTTAGTTGATCAAGTAATCCGCAACCGTGGAGGAAAGTCAATTAAAACTCCGTCGTTCGGGGAGACTTGCGAGTCAACCACCTTTGTCTCCGGAACCGAGAGTAGTACGGACAAAGCGAACTCGCTGGACCAGGTCAAAATCTCCTTTTAAAGTTAGAACGGAAGTTCCAACAACATCTGAGATTCTGGTCACTCCCAATATTTCTGGAATCCCTGCCTCTATTGAAGAAGTTCAACAGCAACAGAAGGACAGTTGTACTGATCCTAGTCTGAAGACAAGTACTTGCATAACTGAACCAGTTCCATCTGAAACTGGTCCACAGAGTCTTGTTGGTCAAACAACTGTCGCTGTCGAAGCAACCCCTTCTTCGGCACCAGAAATCTTTTACGGACCTGACGGTCTTCCTCTTCCTCCTGGTCTGATTGCAATAGAGGAAATCGTAGAGGACCAGCAAGCAAATACTCCAACTCATTTTGGAGTAGGTACCACTCTTTTTTCTTCTGCATCAGAAGTTTATCCATCGCCACAGGAAGTTCCTGTAGAATCGATAGGCAGTTTATTGGATAGACTTAAAATGTCTGAACAACCATCGACATCTAGAACTGTGCCAAACGACACAGCGACAGCAGAACCTCCTGCTGCCAACCCAACGATGTTTGCCGGCATACCAGCCGTCCCGACTAGCTCTCATCAGCTAGAAGGAGTCCACCCAGGGACTATTATGACAACTTGGTCTGTTCCAGTTTGTTCTTCCGGTATAATACCCGGTAATTCTTATGTTGAAACTAGACAAATTGATCCCTTTGGGAATCAGTTTGGGCCATCCAGTCCTCAAAGGCAATCTATACCCTTGAGCTCCGGATTGTTACCGTATGGGGGGCAATATGCCCTTTCACTTCCTCTTCCAGAAGGATACCCATACGGCAGTTTTCAACCACATTCAAGTTTAGCTGAAGTAACGACGAGTGGTTGGGTACCTATGTTACCCCAACAACCAAGAGTTGTATATTCCATGCAACAGTGTGTACCTATGTCTAGTATCCCGACGACGCCAGCAATTGTAACCGTGTCGCAAGTTCAATCGATGCCTGTTGTATGTCAACCCCAAGTTGTAATGCAACAGCCTATTGACCCTGCAACACAACCACAATCGCCAACTGCCGGGACGACACAGATACAAACGGGAACCATAACCCCGCATCTTGGTCCGTCAGTTAGTGTCGCACAACAAAACATGGCTTCACAACCATGGATGGTGCAATACCAACAACCTCAGTTTCAACAGGTGTACCAGGGATCTGAGCAACAGATCTTTGCAAATAGTGGGCAACCCTATATTCAGAATGGGTTAAACCAACCACTTTACAGTGGCCAAGCCCACCAACCATATCAGTCATATCAACATCAGTTGCATTATGCTGGTGTGCAAAGGCCTACTGCTCAGGCAATTCCATCGTACCCTGGGTACGCCTCGCCAAACCTGAATCAGCAGTTGCCATTCGTGGCGACCCTAGAATTACCAGATTTACATCGATTAACGAACGATCCAATCGCCTATGCCCATTGGTGGCCAGCGATTCCTCACAAACTTCCTTCGGACATTCCTAAATTCAATGGAAATCCTGGCGAAGACCCGTCGAATCATGTGATGACATTCCATCTGTGGTGTTCGTCGAATACCTTGAATGATGATTCAATAAGGCTTCGCCTTTTCCAGAGGACATTGACTGGTCCGGCGGCTAAATGGTATATTGAATTACCTAGAGCCTCGTTCGACAATTTTAGTTCCCTAGCCACGACTTTCTTAACACACTTTTAGTTACCTATAAGGTACGAAACTGGAACAGAGATCTTGACCAATTTCAAGCAGACAACGGCCACACATATATCAGATCATATACATGAGTGGCGTCGTCGTCGCAGAATGGTAAAAACCTATGTTCCAGATCAGCTATTAGCTGAGTGGTTTATAAAGTCACTTCTGCCTGCAATAACAGAAGATGTGGCCAAGGGAGGCGTCGTAACAGAAGAGCAGGTTATTGCTCGTGCTCAATATTTGGACTTAGTATATACTCAGTCGGGCACACTCTATGATAAGATACCTGATGCTCCCAGACCGGAATTTTCAATCCCTCCTCCTCCCGGATCGAATAGTGACTCTCATGCCGGTGACGGCGTGATTGGAACTGCAAACGCTAAGTCGACAAGGGATTCAAATAAGAAAGCCCGTAAGACTTCGAATCAAAAAGCAAATCAAGAGATTCTTGCTTCGGAGGTAAATGCTGTATCTACGGATAAAGGCAAAAACTCCAATCAACCAGGAAGCAAGAAGAAACAAAACGAAGGGAAGAAGAAAAAACAAGGTGAGTCATCCCCTCAAAAAACTTCTTCAAGCCCTCCTAGGAAAGGGAAACCAACGAGTCCATGTCATATATGCGATGAGGATCATTGGACAGCAGATTGTCCATATAAAGCCGAGTTTAAAAGATTCTTAAAGAATTCACAAACCCCGGCTGTATTGACTGATCCGTTTCCCAATCCAAGTCAAAATCTGGTTGATAGTGGAGATACTTCCCGGTGCCAGGTGCTAATGGTATCAACCTCTGAGCAACAGAATGGTGCTTCGAGGTCAACCAAATGCAAAAACTGCGGGAATCCGCAGTCGTCGAATGATAAAGGAAATAACCAACCAAGTAGTTCGACGACAACTTCGACAACAGTTGTGCCACCATTTACTACGGGAAACATTCCTATGATCCACTGCCATACATTATCCTTCATCCATTCATGATCGCCACCCTGAATCATATATCACAGTTTGTTTTCACCTCCACTAAAATCATTAGCTCCGTTCCGTGTCATTGATGTGGGATTCATTAAGGCCCTCCTTTGACGGATCGCTTCTTGTCGACTTCAGCTCATTATCCAAGAAGTTGATCTAGGAACACCCCCATCAGTACTTTGAAGCTTGCATGCCTCAATGGCAAGTTTCTCACTTCCGGCGACAGGTATACATCAATGACCTTCGACCAGAAGATTTTGCGTGGCGTTCAACGCCAAGTCCTTTATTCACGCCACGTGAATTGTACTGCAGTACCTTGAGGATCATCGTCATTATTGGTGATTCCTCTCGCGCTTGTTAACGGTTTTCATCATTGACCGGTAATCAAGCGATGTCTTTCCATGTTCGACTTCAGCGAAATTCTCACATGGATCGACTTGTACTTAGAGTGAAGATCGAACGAGTTTGAAGACCCCGGATCTAGTTTCATCCATCCGGGCTGCGATATATATTCGGGAAATATAAAAGCATTTTCCATGTACATCATTGCAGCAGATGATCATCCTATTCAAAGGATGATAATTTCAGCAGAAAATTATCAGTCTACCATCAGACGATCGTCTGTCATATGTACCAAAATGTATTTATAAAGCTGAGCATGGGAATGCCCGCCTCAGCTAGATCATGAAAATAGAATGAAAAATAATGTATTGTATTGTATTGTATTACAGGGCGCCTCCTCAGCACTGGAACGAACTTCAGACCCTCTAGATAAAGCATTTCACCCGATAAACGGCCTCATACTTTAGGGGGCAACTGTTATAGACATTTTTGTGCCTCGCATCACGGAGCATGGAATGTCAATAATTACAGGGATCCTCAGTCCCTAAACATGTTGTTCTTACCCCTAAAAGAACAAGGTCATCAAACAACAGCACTTCCAATCAGTTCTCCACCTGAAAACACTTCAAAACAGGCTAATTTTGGATCATGTCAGCTGCTCCACTGAGCATCTGCGCTGGAATGCAACTGCTCCTCCTTGTACCTGCGCTGGAAGTCAAATCTAATGAAGGCTACCTGCGCTGGGCGAGATTGGCCAAGTGGCACAGTCATTCTGCAAGGTGTCAACTGCCCAGGAAGCTTCCAAACTGACACTTGGTTCATGAGATTCGCCCTGTGATGAGTAAGAGGTGCTTGATCACCATGTGTAAGCAAGGATCTCCAAGTGGACTCAAGAACTGAAGATTAACTGAAGAGGGAGAGGACACAAGGCAGCTTTATGTCAGTCTCAAGCTGACTCATCCTTTCTTCTTCTCTCCTATATATAGAGCTCTTCTATGAGGTCTAAGGAGGCTGGAATTTTGTGTAAAGCAAGGAGGTGTTGTTGGTTTACAGTTAGAGCTATTGGGTGATTGTTTTACTAGAGGTGAAGAGGAGAGTTCTTGCTGCTGGGGAGGTGCTGCTGGATTGGAGCCATCATTGGTTGTAACCTTCTCAGAACCCTGTTACTTCTATCAATAAAGTTTTGCATGTTCTCCTATATACTTGTATTGCATTGATGTATTGTATTTACATGTATATTTGATTCACCCTAATCCATGCTTCAGTTATGAGTACATGTATCTTGTAGTTTCCTCTCTTGTTTTGTGCAGGATCTGTGTGTAGCTGGACCGGCAAAGAGAGCAAGGAGCTGGGAACAAGAGACAAGGAGAGAGGACAAGGATCAACTAAGCGAAAGACACCAGGTTGGTTGGCCTTCTTTTCATTCTCTCTGTACTTTCATAAAGGAAATCATCAAAGCTTTACTTTCAGTTGTTGCTAAAGATTGTCACCTTTAGAGTAGGGATAGGGTCATCCGCATCGGATACTTTTCCCCACAACAGATCTGATAATACTGATTCACCCCCCCCTCTCAGTATTATTTCCAACAATCGGTATCAGAGCAGGTCCTTCAGAGGAAGCTTGATCGCTTGAAGGAAAAGATCCATCAGAATGGCTAATCCAGAAAGAGAGGCACACATCAGGCCACCAGTCTTTGACAGGAACAATTTTACTCACTGGAAGATAAGAACCACTGCATATCTACAATCACTTGGAGCAGAAGTTTGGGGAATCGTAGAAGGAGGATACAAATTCCCATCAGCAACTCCTACAGATCTAGCAGACAAAAAGAAATATGAACTCAATGCCAAAGCTGTTACTGTCCTATTGAGTAGTTTGACACAATCAGAATTTATGAAGATCATGCATTTCAAATCAGCTAAGGAAATATGGGACAAAATCGTTACAAGCTACGAAGGAGATGATCAGGTAAAAAGAGCAAAGCTTCAAACTCTCGGAATCCGGTATGAAACTCTTAAGATGCATAGTAATGAAAGCATAGCTAATTATTTCTTGCGTATGGATGAGATTGTGAATTGTATGAGGGATCTGGGTGAAGAATTTGAGGAAGTTGTCTTAGTTGAAAAGGTTTTGAGATCTCTGTCTGCTAAATTTGATTCTAAAGTATCTGCCATAGAAGAAAAGGAGAATGTGCAGAAAATCACCATGTCACAGCTTCACGGGATCTTAACTGCTTTTGAAATGTGACAAGAGGTACCACCAGAAGCCGCATTCGAAGTGTCAGAGGAAGAAGATGAGGTAAATTTTGTCAAGAATCTTGAACGGGGAACTGGACGGTTCAAAGGTAAGCTACCTTTCAAATGTTTTCTATGTGGTAGAGTTGGTCACTATGCTGCTAGATGCCCTCATAACAAAGGAAAGATATCTGAAGAAGATGGTAGAAGCTATTATACCCATATTAAAAGTTCATTCAATGATAGTGAAGATATTAGAAGTCTCATGGCACATGAAAAGAAGAATGCTTCATCCAATAATAGCGAAGATATTAAAAGTCTCATGGCACATGAAAAGAAGAATGCAGAAACTGAAGAAGTTGCCAAATTAAAAGAACAATTGGAGACAGAAACCAGGGTAAGGGAGCAATTACAGGGTATAGTAAAGGATCAGAGCACAACTATTCAGAGACTTGAATCAAAGATTCTCTCTCTAAAATAAGATCTTGAAGATCAAGAACATGAAGTGATCAAACTAAAGCGATAAGTGGAAGAAGGAAGAAAAGCTGAAGAAGACCTAAGGCATCAGTATCTGAAAAAGGAAGAACAACATCAAGTTGAGGTAAATATCTTGAAAGGTAAAATAGAAGAAAAGGATAAGCTTTTACGATTTCAAGATAGTACTAAAGTCTTGGATGATATTCTTAATAGTCAAAGGTCTCCTGCTATCAAAACTGGTCTTGGTTTTCATGAATATGTTGAACGTGAATCTAGTGCACAAGGTGAGGCAAGGAATTCTAATGAGAAATCTGAAATGCTGAACAAGGAACAACCAAGGAAAGAAATTCCTCAAGGAAGATCCTTTACTCCTAACTATGGAAGTGATAGACGATTATTTCCTCCACTGAATAATGTTGAATGTTATGTATGTCATAATCTTGGACATGTTGCAGCCAGATGTAGAAGTAGAATGGGTCAAGACCATTACAAAAGATCATCACATCCCAGGTATTTCAGAGGATATTGCTTTGCCTGCAATGCATATGGACATAAAGCAATTGATTGTGATAGAAGGAACATGAAATATGTAAGATGTTATACATGCAACAAATATGGACATAAAGCAAGGGAATGCAGGAGCAGATTTCAAAATTCAAAACAAGAGGACCATACATCATCACAGTTCCAGGAATTGAAGAAGATAGAGACAGAAAAGTGTGGCATAACTCAGTCAGCTGACATAACAGACACAGGGGAATCTGAAAGTGATGAATTTCAGTATTCCTTGCATACGCTGATATAATGAAGACAAGTCGCGTATATACGCGAGTTACAGGCTGCAAAGTCGCGTATATGAAGAAAGGGCAGCAGAACAAACCCAGGTTCAGTCATGGTTGGCTCAGGCTCAGGGGGAGCAGAACAGACTCAAGAAATGGTTGGCTCACACTCAGGGGGAGCATATACTTCAAATAATTCATTGTTGGCATTATGGTTAGAAGTTGCTGGTGAAACTAAATGATACATCTTGTTGTTTGATCAAAGAAATAGTATTGCAGACTGATGCTTATGGTACAGATCTGAATGGCTGGTCTTAGAACCTGCATCTGCTCAGGGGGAGCATGGATAGATTGGTACACTTTGGCATAAACAAAGGGGGAGCCAAATCAGAAATTTCAGCATGTACTCAGGGAGAGTATGGACAGCAGTATGGACAGCAGAAGGTATACCAAAGAAGAAAATATCTTGGTCCGCCCTTTGCCCTTGATGTCAAAGGGGGAGAGTGACTTGGTGTGGTGGTTGCCATCAAGTCCAAAGGGGGAGATTGTTGGCATTATGAGACAAGTGTTGTCCTTGATGGCAACTCACACTGATGACAAATCATAGTGCAAAAGGATAGCAGCAAGGAATTGATGATCAGACTACAAGTATGAAGAGAAAATATATACACGTTGGTTCACTATATACCAAGTCGCGTATACAAGTAGGTTCACTATATACCAAGTCACGTATACGCAGGTTCGCTATATACCAAGTCGCGTGTACACGCAGGTTGGCTTCAGTAAAAGAGCGTGTATGTGGAAAACTTATCCTTGGTCCGTGACGGTTAGTCCTTGGAAGTTGTGCCTATGGTTTTGGACCATGGTGTCTCGACGGATGTGTCGATCCCTAGTTTTGAAGTTGATGGTATTGTGTTACTATTGTTTTGGCCCGTGGTATTGTGAAGGGCCTAAGGCTATATAAGTAGAAGATCATTAGGCAAAGGGCATGTATTGTGTGTCTGACGAAGTGAGAAGATCTGGTATTGCTGTTTATCTGTTCGGGACGCTTGGCAAGGGTCGGATCTGACAGTGAAGGCATAAGTAATTATTTCTAGATCTGCACGCGGGTTGCCTTTGGAGAAAGTGCGTATACACGCTGTTTTGATACAGTGAAGTAGCGTATGCATAATAAGATTTGATATTTCAGGTTATTGTTGATTCAGGTGGTTGTTGCAGAGTTCTAGGCTCTGGTTTGGGTTCTTTGTTCTTGATGACAGGGTTTCAGTGATTCAGTATTGGGTTGTTTAATGAATTATGATGCAAGTATAAGTTGATGATTGTATTGCAGTAATGTTTGTTTTGTACTCTTGGATCCAGTCTGAAAATTGATGAAACGTGGTCCCTGAAGGAAAGAAGGTTGTAGGGTCAGCACCTACGTACTAGTGAATGGATCGGCTAGTACAAGAGCTGAGGGGGTTGTAGCTCCCTTCCAGAAGTAGTTGGAAAACGAGAGAGGGTTGTAGCCCTCTGCAGGTTGTAGCCTGCGTACTGGTAAAGGACTGCACCAGTACATTGTAAAAGAAGTTTCTTATTAAAGAAGAAAGAGACGAATTGCAGCAGGTGGTTTTCACCCACATTGGGTTTGCACCTTATATCATGGTGTTCATGTGTGTGGCTCTTGTGTGATGTTCTGTTCTATTATACTGCACCTGTTTACTATTAATATGCTTAATAATGTTCTGATGCATTTATTGAAGATTAAGCTAACTAAATTATAAGATCTCTAGATATACGCTAGTTGCATTAGACACAGTAGCGTGTACACGCGGGTTCACTTAATTGAAGTAGCGTATATGTTTCTGAGTATGAAAGTTGGAAAGGTTTTACTGATCTGATAATACTGATTCACCCCCCCCCCCCCCCCTCTCAGTATTATTTCCAACAAAGCTTCCTAGGAGAAGCACAGTATTGGAGAAAGTTTATTGCTAACTTTTCCTTAATTGCAGCTCCCTTATATGCTTTAACAGGATTGAACAAGGTGTTTTAGTGGAGAGGCAAATAGCAAAAAGCCTTCAACACCTTGAAAGAAAAAATTAGTACAACACTAGTACTAGCATTGCCAAATCTTCAACAACCATTTGAGATCGAAACAGATGCCAGTGACTATGCCATGGGAGCAGTGTTGATGCAACATGGTAAACCTAGAATTTTAATTTTGTAGTAGTTAATTATCCTACATATGATAAAGAATTGTATGCATTAGTCGAGAGTGTGAAAAAGTGGAAACATTACTTAATGGGCAAAGAAACAATTACACATACTGATCATCAGCCACTTTAGTATTTGCACTCACAAACTAAATTGTAGCAACCAAGACACTATAGGTGGATGGGTTTCCTACAACAATTTCATTTAGTCATTAGATATAAAAAGGGCATACACAATAAAGTTGTAGATATGTTGTCCAGACCAATCATAAATTCATCTACTATACTTAAGCATAACTCGGTAATGCATGAAAGCTACATTGAACAGTATGCTAAAGCTATAGATTTTAAAGATGTATATGCAACTTTATGTCATGGAAAAAAGGTAGAAGAATTAGATTACTATGTTAAGGACCAACTCTTGTATCATTTGGGAAAGCTATGCATTCCACAAACTGAACGAGTTAACATAATTAGGGAGGCACATACTTCTCTGATATCAGGTCATTTTGGTGTTAGTAAAATAGTTCCACAGCTGCAAAGATACTGCTATTGGCCAAAAATGCATGAAACAGTTTCTAGATATGTTAAGGGATGTACCATGTGTGCTAAAAGCAAGCCCAGCAATAGAAAACTAGGCTTGTACACTCCACTTCCAGTTCTTTCCCGTCCTTGGGAAAGTGTTTCCATGGACTTTGTTGGGGGATTGTCGAAATCTAGAAAATGTCATGACTATTAATATGTTATTGTGGACAAGTTCAACAAAATGTGCATTTTAATACCCTGTAATAAACAGATTACATCTGAACAAATAGCGAAATTGTTCTTTCAACATGTCTGGGTGCATTTTGGGTTACCCAATTCCATAGTATCTGATCGAGACTCCCAATTTGTTGGGAAGTTTTGGTCAAGTCTGTGGGAATTGATGGACACCAGACTGAAGAAGAGCACAACCTTTCATCCACAAATAGATGGCCAAACAGAGGTAGTCAACAGGACGGTGATCCAGTTTCTCAAGGGTTATTGCAACAAGCATCCCAAGCTTTGGGATGAACATTTATGTTATGTGCAACATGCTTACAACCTTGCTAAACATTCTTCTACACAGATATCTCCTTTTGAGACCTGTTTTGGTTTTATACCAAGGTCTCCCTTGGATTTTGTCTTTGAAAAAGACATAGCAGTTGTTGGACACAGTGATGTGGACAAAGCAACTAGATTCATTGAACAAATCCAAGAAATTCACCAGGCATTGCAGGAACAACTGGAAAAAGAGCCAAGCCAAATGCAAGGTAAGGCATGACAAGCATCGAGTGGAGCACAGCTTCCAAGTTGGTGATCAAGTCTTGCTATATATCAACGAGGACAAAATGCAAGGTGAAGGAAAAAAGTTGAAGCCAATAAGTATGGGCCTTTCAAGATACTTGAGAAAATTGGTGAGAATGATTTTCGCCTTGATTTTCCAACTTATATGCACATCTATTCAGTGGTAAATGTAGAAAATTTAAGATTGTTTGAACCTTCATTAATTGAAGATCCTGAAGAGTAAAGTCAATTGCCTTCTATTGATGATCTGTTGCCTAAATATCTCAATGAGTAGCAAGAAGAGTTATGGACAGGAAGGTGAGAACTATGCGCAGATGGGATGTTGAGTACCTAAGAATTGGACTCAAAGGTTCAAAACCCAGCAGTGCAAAATGGATAGAGATTGGGCAAGTGAGGCAGTTGTATCCTCACTTGAGCGATGCTTGAAAACCAACTTTTGGTGGTCCAAAAGCCTTTTTCAGTGGGAAGGCGTGATCCAAATGGATCCTAGAATGATCTCTAAGTCTTCAAAACCTCTTAAAATCATGCCAAAGATCAAAATAATCGCATATGAAGAACCCTTAGAATGGTGGAAAACCACTATCGGGAGGCCAAAAACACGTGAAAACAGTGAAAAAATAGAGTATCGGAGGTGAAATAGTGAATTCACAGTAGCCGTCAGATCTAGCCAATCAATGGTCCAGATCTGATCGACGAATTGCAGTCGATGGTGGCAACCAGTGGATATCGACGCGGACTTTATAACACTTGCGACAGCGACCGGCGGAGTCAACTAGGACCGTCGATCAAGCATGCAGATCGACGACCCACGTTGCATTGCAGGATCACTATCGGAGATTACAAAGAGCGCTTGCAATGGCTCGGGGCATGAGCAATATGTGATTGTGATTAATCGCATCGTGATATCGCAATCAGAGAAACATTATGGAGCGGGACCTATACACATGTATATGTGCGATCCGATGAACCGGACCCGACGCTTTTATTAATATTATTTCATAAGATTTGAGATCCACAAAAAGGCTATTTTTAATGCATTTTCACAGTTTTAATGTAATTCTAAAATACAGAGGAGAACCTTGGAGCAAGGCCGAAGCAACTTGTGATAGTGATTGAGGACGGACCCGATAGAGGAATAGACTGTATTTAAGGACTTTTGAAGTCTGAAATGAACTATGTTTTGGCAGAATTTCACAGTCGTGAATGCATTTTCCTGTGTTAGCAGAAAACGAACGCGTTTGGGATTCCAAAGGATTTCAAGGGCCCGAGGCACTCTTATGTTGTAGAATAGGTGGCCACCTCCCCTTTAGGCATTATGTCATGATTTTATAATGCTAGAAGAGGGATTCAAGCGGAAAAAGGCTAGGAGATAGAAATCTGAGAAGGAGAAACGAACAGGCAGCCCAGATTGGCTTTAAAGCCACAGGAAGAGAGCAAACAAGGGCAAGCAGTATTGCAGGTAGTGCCGAGACAGAGCTAAGACAGAGATAGAGAGTGACTAAGATAGTTTTTGTACTCAGAGAAGGCTTGAGAGGTTCAAGAAAACTCTTACTGTTATATCTGTTTTGTATTGAGTCTCAAATTGAGCTCATACTATTGTAAAACTCTACTTGAAGACATAATAGAGAGGCCACTGCTAAAGGTTGGACCAGGAGATTTAGCCCAAGAGTATTGGGTGAAATTGTCATTAAATTTGCTATGTTATTTGTTTTCTATTACGTTTTGTTAATGCTTCATTATCTTTGTATTTCACAATCTTATCGATCCATTGCATAAAATAACATAGACAAATCCATGCACATGAGTATGTAATACCTTATTAATTGTCTTATATCTAATTATCACATCAATATAGGTCGTCCATGACTTCAATTCTTGCATCCAGAGTAGTTTGTGGGACTGATATGATCCTTTCTGCCATTGTTCCCCTACTGGTGTAAACAATTTGCACTGGTGGTCTTCTGTTTCCCCTGTCCTACCCTTGTTCTTCCTAGTGCTCCTAAAATCCTTTTGGTGTTTGAAATTCTACCATTCCTTGCATTCTCCTGAGATTTATGTAGTTGATTCTGACATGACATCCCCTGACTGACGAGGATTTAATCAACTAATTACTTTGGCAACCTTTCCATGTATTCTAGCTATATTTTTGTCGTCATCGGCCAACTGGTACGTGCCAACTATGACATGGGTTTGGAAAGTACAGCGTGGGCTACATGGCATATTTACTGGTATGGTGGATGGGACGGGTACGTGTGCAGTCATCAGTTTTTGAAAAGGTTCAAACCTACGTGTCTTCTTCTGATGGGGGTTGACACGCATGGCTACCGTCCCTACTAACTAGGCCTACTGACACTACCCCCCCCCCCCCACCGACCACAGATGGGTTGTGGTATCCCGCTGCTGGCCGCAACCTTATTATTCAGAAGAAACTTCTTCTCTTCTTTTTTTTTTAGTTGTGGAATGGTTTCAAACATGCGCCCTTGACCCATCCCTGTAGTAGGACTCCATTGAGTTGCACAAGTCTTACCGCACCTGATTCTTTTATTTGTGTAATGATAAATGGGCCTAACTAGTGCATTTGTATTTTTCCTGGGAACTTGAGGAACTTGTTGTCATAAAGGAGCACTTGGTTGCCGACTTCAAACAATTTTTTTTTTATGTTTCTATCATGCCAAGCCTTCTGTCTTCATTGCTCGACAGATTGATGGAACTCGGCCAGGAACCGCATTTCATCAAGCTCCAATAGTTGGCTCAGTCTGTCCCACAAGGCACTACTATCAGTCATTCCTATAGCCTTTGAAATCAACATGATGGGAAGTATGAACTCCGCTGGCACCACCACCTCTCTGTCGTAGATGAGATGGAATGGAGTTTGGTTGTGGATTCTTTTAATTGTTTTCCTATATGCCCAGAGTGTCGCTGGAATTCTTTCATCCCAGTCATCCCGGTTTTCCGATATGATTTTTGTTAGCCCTTTTTCAAGTATCTTGTTAAATGCCTCTACTGCACCGTTTTCCTGCGGATGATAAGGACTACTCTTGTTATGTTGTACCATAAAAGTTGTTAATAGAACCTCAATTGTCTCATTCAGAAAATGTGTGCCCTGGTCACTTGTGAGGCTCCTCGGGCATCTGAACCTTGAAATGATATTTTCAAAAATGAATCTCGTCGTTGTTTCTGTTGTGCAATCTTTCACTGGTGCGGCCTCTACCCATCTTGTTAGGTATTCTATTGTTGTGATTATGTATCGGGCTCTGGAGTGTCTTGCTGGTGGGGAGATTGGACCAATGAAATCTACTACCCACTTATTGAATATCTGTACTGTATGGACTAGGTGCAGTGGTAGCTCATCGCGTCGGGAAGGCTTACAATCCTTTGACAAACATCAAATTTATTGGAAAGTGCCTTCGAATATTTATGTATAGTGGGCCAGCATAATCCTGCTTGTAGAATCTTCCTTGCGGTAGCCTTGCCCCCTACATGTCCTCCTGTGACCCCTGCATGGCACTCCCATAAGACGGCTTCTCTTTCATGTTGTAGGACACAGCGTCTGAGTATTTGGTCCAAGCCCATTTTGTAAAGGTGTCCTACTATGAGTTGGTAATCTACAGCTCTTACCACTAAGTGCCTCCTTTGTGTTGTTGTGTATCCCTGTGGGAAACTTCCTGTTGTTAGTAAAGTAGCAATTTCCTCTAGGTGATCTGATATGGCTGCTATCCTGAACAAATTGGAATCGGGTAACCGATCGTTTATTTTCCCGTCATTCTCCCTTGTTTCTAGGCGAGACAGATGATCTAGGCATACATTCAGGCTGCCTAGATTAACAACTACGTCAAACGTGAACTCTTGAAATAGTAACAGCCATCTACATATTCTTCCTTCCAGTACTGGCTTGTTTACTAGGTACTTCAGTGCAGAATGGTCTGTGAAAAAATTGAATGGTGCACCTAGCAGGTAGTGCCTAAACTTTTGGAGAGAGTAGACCATTGCTAGAGCTTCCCGTTCTGTTGTTGTGTAGTTTCTTTCTTCCATGGAGAGCTTTCTTCTTGCGTAGTATACTGGATGATCCATATTCTCTCCTGGTTGGGCTAGGATTGCTCCTAGTGCTATTCCAGATGCATCAATATGTACATGGAACATTTTGTTCCAATTGAGGTACACCAATATTGGGGCACTTACTAACTTCTCTTTCATTTTGTCTAGTTCTTCTTGACAATCATTTGTCCAAATGAATTCTTTCGTCTTCCTTAGAAGTCTCTCCATTGGGGTTGTTATGGTTGCATAGTTCCTAATGAACCTTTTGTAGTACCCCGTATGGCCTAGATTTGCTCTTAGTTACTTCACGTTGCAGGGTGGTTCCATGTGGATGATTGCTGCTATTTTGGTAGGTTCCATGCAAACTCCATATTTGCAAACAATATGACCCAGCAGAGTTCCAAAGGGAACCGTGTTGTTGGGAAAAGTATCTACTCAGAACGCCCCTATCCCACTCTAAGGTGTGACAGTGCCTTAGCAACAAACAAGGAAAACTACTTTCGTATTCTTCTTTATGAAATGTAAATGAAGAGGAAGGATGAACTAACCTGTGTCTTGCGCTAGTTTGTTGATCCAATCGCTCTCCTCTTTGATGGCTTCCAGCTACCCACTCTCTCGCTTGCCCAGCTTCACCAAGTTCCTGCAAGATTACAGAAGAGGAAAACTACACAAAGATATAGATTTACATTCATAACTAGCTTAGGATCAGATTTAAGCTAAACATGCAAATATAACAAAGCATCATTGATATACAAACACGTAGGAGAAACTCAAATAGTTTTATTGATATAACAAGAAGATCCAGGAGGAGATACAACCAAGTGAGTCTCGATCCAGCATCTACCTCCCAGCAAAGGAATCCCTTCCTCACCTCCAACAAAGCATAAATCACCCAATGCACTAATCTCAATCTCAAAACCAACAACAATTCTCTGCAAAGTACAAAATTCCAGCCTCTGGATCTCTGGGATGAGGGATCCATATATAGATGTAAGCAGAGAGGATGAGTCAGCTTATGTTTTGACTTGTGGCTTCTCTCTGTCAGTTCTTGCTTCCACTTGGAGACTGAGAGCCTCTTACTCATCCTTGGTCGAACTCAGTGAGGCAAGTGTCATTGGAGAAGATTCTGGAAGCTTCCATTGTCTCTCCACCTCGTTGAATGACTCAGCCACTTGTCATTTCCCCCTCAACGCACCTGGGTAGTGCATTCAAGTGCGTTGCAACACACCTAGCCAGTGTATTTGGGTTCTTTGCAACGCAGTCAGCTAATGGAGCATCTAAATTGATCCTGATTTGACTAGTTATGAGTAGTTTCTGGTGGAGAACTTCTGGGAGAAGCTGTCATTGGTTGACCTTGTTCCTTTAGGGGCAGGAACAACACTTTTAGGGACTTTGGATCCCTTGGATTATGGAATTTCATGCTTAGAGCTGTAAGGCACAAAAATTTCTATAACAGTTGCCCCCTAAAGTATGAGGCCGTTTATCGGGTGAAATGCTTTATTAGGAGGATCCGAAGTTCATTCAATGCTGGGAGGAGACCTGTAATAAGATACAATACAATACATTATCTTCATACTGTTTTCATGATCTAGCTGAGGCGGGCATTCCCATGCTCAGCTTTATAAATTCATTTTTATGTACATAGGACAGACAATCGTCTGATGGTAGACTGATGATTCTGATGAAGTCATCATCCCTTTGGTAGGATGATTATCTATGCTGCAATGCTGTACATGTCAATGTCTTTATTTTTTCTGAATATATATCGCAGCCCGGATGGCTGAAACTAGATCCGGGGTCTTCAATCTCGTCCGGTCTTCACTCGAAGTACAAGTCGATCCATGTGAGAAATGTTTTGAAGTCGAACATGGAAAGACATCGCTTGATTACCAGTCAATGATGTAAACTGTTAACAAGCGCGAGAGGAATCACCTATAAGGATGATGACCCTCAAGGTACTGCAGTACAATTCACGTGGTGTGAATAAAGGACTTGGCGTCGAACACCACGCAAAGTCTTTCGGTCGAAGGTCATTGATGTATACCTGTCGCTGGAAGTGAGAAACTTGCCATTGAGGCATGTAAGCTTCAAATTACTGAATGGGGTGTTCCTAGATCAACTTCTTGGATAATGAGCTGATGTCGACAAGAAGCGATCCGTCAAAGGAGGGCCTTGATGAATCCCACATCAATGACACAGAACGGAGAAAATGATTTTGATGGAGGTGAAAACAATCTGATGATATATGGTTCAGGGTGGCGGTCATGAAAGAATGAAGAATAATGTATGGTAGTGGATGGGACACGGGTGACTTCTCTGGATGACTTCTCTTGAACATGTCGGCGACACTTATGTGATGGATCGGTAGCATTTACCCCAAATGTGGATGGTATGGCAAGACCATGGTGATGTGACCGGTGAATGAAACAACCCAACCCGACTCAGGCACGGAGTGGAAGTGTCATGTTCAAGAGTGACTTGCTACCAACAAAGGTTCTTTGAGTTTCTTCCCAATTTTTCCCCAGTCATTGCTGACCAGTACCTCTTTATTTTTGTCAAGCTTGAGGAGGATAACATATGCTTGTTCTATAATTTGCCCTTCAGGCAAACCCATCGCTATGTTTTAACGAGCCTAGCAATGGTGAAACTCGTCCTTGTCTAAAGACAAGTTTGTCGCTATTAATGTTTTCAACGAGTCTAACGACAAAGATAACTCGGTCCTTTTCATTTTTAGAGAGTCTGAAAAGGTACGTAAAGTTAACTCCAAAGTTTCTTTTTCATCATCTAATCCCTTAAGTTCGAAAAAGTATAAAACAATACAGAAGGGATGAATTTTCGATAGTTTTAACGAGCCGAATAACACAAGCGCTCGATCTTTTTGTGCAATAATCCCTCAGGTCCAAAAAGATTAAAATCTAGAGGAGGGATAGCACTTCCGGTCGCTTTAACGAGCTGGAAGGCCAAAACTCGGCAATCTTTTCATGTTTTACAAGTCAGATGAAAAGAGCTTAAATAAGACTCGTCTTTTGAGGAACGAGTGATAAAATGGGTAGCAGTTGATTCCAGGTAAGGGTTGGAATTTTCCAAGCACGGCAGTGTCACAAGGATGGCTAGTGAAATCACTCTTCGCAGCTATTCCTCAAAATGGGTAAACAATCAAATGGAGGTGAATGATCGGCCAATGGAAAAGTGGAGGTGACGGTGCAAACACGACCAAGGCTTTAATGGCTGATAATGTTACATTCACGGTGGTTATTTACCAGAGGATAGTTCATTTTTTAACGAGCTTAAACGCGGATTGAAACACTTGCTCGGTCTTATGTTTATTTTTTAACGAGCATGAACTATGTGCTAAAACTGCTCGATAATCCAGTCATATGATAAGAATGTCTCATATAAGATGCCATTTTTTATGGAGCATGCGCCTTACAAAGCTTTGCCCCGCATCCTTTCGTTATGCAAGTTCGGAAACGACTAATCCTACGAGTTTAAAGGGTTAGCCTACGGGTTTAAAGGGAGGACCTAAAAATTTAAAAAATAAATAGCCGCCCCTTGCTTGCACTCCAAAATGTTTGCATGCCCCAGGTATAAAATACGATTTCAAGGTTACCCCTCAATTTGCAGACAAAACATTTGTTCTATCAGGAAAGGCCTACCTCTTTCAGGTTACCAAAGATTGTCTCATTCGCACAGCAAACAAAACACTTCTTCAGCGATGTCTACCGAGATAAACAAAGGTGAGTGACAACGAGTGCCAAACACATAACTTTGACAAGAGAATCTTATTCTAGAATAACCCCTCTTCCAAGACGGACGGGGTACAGACTAGTCATATTCTCCCACGGAAACCTACCCTATACCCGAAGTTTTCCTGCCGAAGTAGACCAGGATGCATGCCCCCTGGGTTCCAGTCATATCCCTCCGAATTACTCGCGCTCATCGGGAGGACGGACCGTGGGTTGAGACATTTCTTGCGTGAAGAGACCATTTAGGGATGGTATATGACTATTTGCGATGCGTGATCCGGGAAATGAAAGCTGGTCCACGAGCTTGACCACTCTTCCTTCGTGCGGAAAACACATTACTCTAAAGAGTGAGGAGATGATGGCTCCCATGCAATAAATATAGTCTCGCCCAAGGAGTATATTGTAATCTAAGGGTCCTTGGACTAACATTACGTTCATTTGAACTGTCTTCCCTCTCAATGTTATGGGCACATTGGGAAGGATCCCTAAAGGTCGATTGGTTCCTTTATCAAAGCCTGTCAGATTTCTCATCTCAGGCAAAAGCGCTGGCAAACCAAGCGCTTTCCAAGCAGTAGAGGAAAGGATACTCACAGAAGCCCCCTCATCTATGATGGTACCAGCCATGACCATTCTATATATTTGGACAATAATTCTGAATGGTATGCTTGCTGGTAAACGGGGTCTGCCTAGTTGATTCCAGTCGAAGGAGACAACTAGGTTGCTTGGAGGTGGGACCGAGTAGACAGCCGGGTACGGCTCTGACGAACTTCCTTCCTACGGTAAAGGAATGGGTAGGTTGCCCCCGTGTTCGTCGGAGTCTGTGTTGATGAAGAGAATTTGGACGGTGTCATCCTTTTTCTCTCCAGTGACTGTGTCATTCGAAGATAAAACCTCTGAAGGCAAGACCAGGTCGACTGCCGCCTCGAACTTTTGACTTTCATCGGGTATGGATTCAGTTGGTTCATCTTCAATGACAGGCGCTTCAGCTGACCACTTGAGCGGGACAGCTGGATTCTCAACTAACGAAGGACTCGGCAAGAGTCTTTTATATCCAGGAGGAAGTCGTAACGGTGAAACCGGACGATCATCCAAAACTCTTTTAGCTTAGTCTAATAAGGGACAACGGTGGACGGCGTGATCGCCTTCGCACAGTTTACAGGGAGATCTAGCTCTCCCTTTTTGTCCTGGGACTTCACTTTCGCTGGTTGACGGTGTGCTTTCAACATGGCCATCAGAGGTTGACGACACCGAATTGTGCAAACGGGGAGACCAGTCCCTTAGTATCCGAGGGATGCAAGGGCAATCTCTGTGAAAGTGGTCTCCCTTGCAAATGACACATAGCGATTTAGGCCTGGTCAGTGCAGTGTGTGGATTTTCGTTAGACGACACTCGTTTGCCCCGATTCGCTTTTGGCTCCTTCTTCTTTTTCTCTTTCTTCTTCTTTTCCTTCTTCTCCTTAGGAACTTGACTTTTGGCTTTGCCAGCCCCATCAAGCGAAGAGGAAGGAGGAGAGGAAGAATTAGAGGAAGTAGAAGGTTGGTGGGTAACTCTGGACTGGTCTAACTGCTGATTCGATTGTTCAGGAATAGTGGTGTTCTAAACGACATTGGTTGAGAAGAGCCAGACTCGCAAGCCAATTGTCAGTCCTGGAAGCGACAATGTGGCCATATGGGGTGCACCAACATCTCCCCAAGAGGAGAAAGGACTAGGATTTCCACCAAGGGGAATTCCTTGGTTGGTAGACTCCATTTTCTCAACCTAAGATCAACGTAGGAAAAGGGTATGAATATTCCGTTTAAAATAAATTTTACGACGCTTGGACACAACTTGTTTTTTCAGTTTTAAAGAGTCGAGAAAAAACAAAAGATGACTCTAGTCTCCTTCAATTTTTAATGAGCCTGAAGTGACAAGTGCTCAGATGGACCTTTTCCATTAAGGAGTCTGAAAAGGAACGAAAGGGACTGCTCTGGAGATCTAGGTAGAGGGTGTGCCAAACCAATCACAAAACTGCAGAATATGTTTTACGGTACTGCAGTCAATCTTCCCGAATGCTGTGTTCGGTGCATTGCGATCAGTAGGGCGGCCGACACGGCTTCCTATGGATAAAATGTTTTAAGCCTATAGGGGTCTCCCAATATATACTCGACGGTACGTGGGAGCACAATCCGTACTGGCACTTATCGTCTCACAGTGGAGGAATCACCCAACCATCAGTGAGGACAACAGTTACCAGGCTTTACGACGCTGGAACACGTCTCTAGCCTAGACCTCTATGTTGTGCGTTAAGTTCCAATGCGTTGTTAGATTCATTCAATTTATTTTAAGTTGATCTTTCTTATAAGTTTGCCTTTTTGGATCACCACGAGATGTAGATATAATTCCTAGATGCAATCTAAAGATGATAAGCAAGCATTTATCTCTTTTCAACAATGAAAATCCTAGCTACAAGGGGAAAAGAAAGACACAATCTTTTCTCAAAGAGCAAAGAGCACACTGTAAATGCACTTTTCCTAAATCAAACCATACAAACTATCAATATGCAAATGCACAAATGCATGTATTTGTTTTCACTTTCTTAATATTGATGCCTAAAAAGAAAGTTGATGTACAAATTTGAATTTGCTTTCAAGTGAAAAACACAAACAAGCTTCTTTTTCGAAATCAAAAAAGGTAGAGACGATTACGACACTTTATGATTTTGAAATAAACACTCGTTTCAACACTAGAAAGAGACAAATTCAAACCAAAGCAAAAGTAAAAAGTATAATCAACTGTCAACAGCAAAGGAACTTTCTCCTAAGATCAAAATCGACACTTACGACAGATCTAAATCTAAGGACGACAGTATGACTATTCTACTTTTCAATGGAAAACTGTAAATGATGTAACAAACACACAAAGAACATCTACAGTCTTTTTGTACAAAGGAGGCGGAATTAAGGCAGAGAAAAGGGGTTTTCAGATAGGTACACACACTGATAACAGGCTGCAAAAATCAGAGATCAAACTGGACAAAAAGAAGCAAAGAACCTCAGCTGCACAAGGCAAGGGCTGATCAGCGCACCTGTTGCACAGAGAAACTGAATTGCAGCGCAGGTAGCCCTCTCGGGACCTGCGTTGAAATGCAGAACCTCTTCACAGAGTCTGCGCTGGGGCAGAAACGAGACTTCTATCCAGGTTCTAGGTCACGGTTTGCAGTTTAATCTATGGATTTTGGCCGAGTAAAAGCAATCAGTAAGGTACAATCAGAGGGATGATTTAAAGGAGGACTAAGAGCTATCACAAAGGGCATCAGATCATTTGTGGATCAGCTGTTCAAATCATAAACAAATCCAGTGAGTGGATTGAAGTAGCAGCTACTTTGCATTTGATAATGGCAAATGCAGTTTGATTGCTACTTCCGTGTTTATGAGACAAACAACAATGGAAACACAAACAAACTAACTAGACACGATCCCCAGCAGAGTCGCCATTTTGTTTTTGGGAAAAGTATCTACTCAGAATGCCACTATCCCACTCTAAGGTGTGACAGTGCCTTAGCAACAAACAAGGAAAACTACTTTCGTATTCTTCTTTATGAAATGTAAATGAAGAGGAAGGATGAACTAACCTGTGTCTTGCGCTAGTTTGTTGATCTAATCGCTCTCCTCTTTGATGGCTTCCAGCTACCCGCTCTCTCGCTTGCCCAGCTTCACCAAGTTCCTGCAAGATTACAGAAGAGGAAAACTACACAAAGATATAGATTTACATTCATAACTAGCTTAGGATCAGATTTAAGCTAAACATGCAAATATAACAAAGCATCATTGATATACAAACACGTAGGAGAAACTCAAATAGTTTTATTGATATAACAAGAAGATCCAGGAGGAGATACAACCAAGTGAGTCCCGATCCAGCATCTACCTCCCAGCAAAGGAATCCCTTCCTCACCTCCAACAAAGCATAAATCACCCAATGCACTAATCTCAATCTCAAAACCAACAGCAATTCTCTGCAAAGTACAAAATTCCAGCCTCTGGATCTCTGGGATGAGGGATCCATATATAGATGTAAGCAGAGAGGATGAGTCAGCTTATGTTTTGACTTGTGGCTTCTCTCTGTCAGTTCTTGCTTCCACTTGGAGACTGAGAGCCTCTTACTCATCCTTGGTCGAACTCAGTGAGGCAAGTGTCATTGGAGAAGATTCTGGAAGCTTCCATTGTCTCTCCACCTCGTTGAATGACTCTGCCACTTGTCATTTCCCGCTCAACGCACCTGGGTAGTGCATTCAAGTGCGTTGCAATGCACCTAGCCAGTGTATTTGGGTGCTTTGCAACGCAGTCAGCTAGTGGAGCATCTGAATTGATCCTGATTTGACTAGTTTTGAGTAGTTTCTGGTGGAGAACTTCTGGGAGAAGCTGTCATTGGTTGACCTTGTTCCTTTAGGGGTAGGAACAACACTTTTAGGGACTTTGGATCCCTTGGATTATGGACATTTCATGCTTAGAGCTGTAAGGCACAAAAATGTCTATAACAAACCGCGAAAATGTACTTTTTCAAATTTAAAGAGATCTGCAACTGTCTACATATTTCAAACTTTACTCTCTATAGACTGGTATGCTTCTTCAACAAGTTGTATACTATCTGGTTGTACATGTAGACTTCTAGGAACTTATGAATGTAGTCTCAGAATGTTGCTATTACAATCTTTGAGAAGATTTTTGGCACATTCTTTAATCCGAACGGCATTACATTGTATGTGTATGACCCCTACTCCATCGTGAAAGTTGTTTTCCTTTTATCTTCTTTGGGTATTCGGACCTGATGGTTATCTGAATTGGATCCTAAAAACTCTCCAAGTTTTCATGACTATTTCAAATTATGCTAAAATATTCAAGTCCTAGAAAAGATCAAAGCTATTAGAAGGAATCCTCGTAGCAGTTGCAATTGTGGCTAGAGCGGAGCAACAAGGACCCTCGGTCGAGTGCGCAGACCATTGGCCCATGGTAACACGAACTGGCGCAAACTGGAAAAATCGGAGGCCAAATCAAGAAACGAGGGTAATTTCTGATACACGATTAGTGCTAATCACGTATCGCAGGGCATCCCCCCAGTGAAGGAAAGCCCCGAATCACCCAGACCCGAAATCGCTATAAAATTCGGAAAAGTAACGCATTCGGTTCTGCAGCGCGGGATTCCACAAACCAGCAAGATATCGAAAGGCCTCGAGGTGGTAAGCAGTTTTGACTGAGTCTCGCCCGATGCCACCCATCAAGTGACACGCGTCCGGTGGATGAGATAGAAAACCACCCGCATCAAACGGGTAAACACCATGCAAATTGTCTACCCGATATGAAGGATGACCGTAGGATCTGGGGAGCCCAGATCAATGGTGGAGATGCATCCCGATGATTGACCAGATTTGACAAGTCAAAAAGAAAGATGACAGGGGATTTAAAGTCTGATGTGGATGATGAGTTGGCAAACAATTCATGATTCGTGGGCGATCTTGAGGCAAACAAAATTAATGGCCATTCAAAATGATTCAAAGAATCTGACACCCAATTCATTGGGAAACATGTGGCCACCTCCCTGCAAAGCGTTACCTAGCTATGATGACACAGAGCAGAGGAATTTGAACGGACAGAGATAAGGAAACCAAAAGGTTGGGAAGCGGAAACAAGCAGTCAAAGAACATACTGGCTTTAAAATCCATGACCTGACAGAAGCAGAAAAAAACATAGAGAGGCA
This sequence comes from Pinus tabuliformis, assembly GCA_031772625.1. Classification (NCBI taxonomy): domain Eukaryota; kingdom Viridiplantae; phylum Streptophyta; class Pinopsida; order Pinales; family Pinaceae; genus Pinus; species Pinus tabuliformis. Next base: position 1,676,057,784 of record CM062816.1, on the reverse strand, counting down.
GACAAGAGTTAGCTAGACGTAAGAAGCTAATAGCAGAGAATAGAGAGTAGAAGCCGAGTTGACCTGAAGGCAGCATCGAGCCAGACAGAGCCAGAGAGAGTCAGAGAGTTTGTGTACTCCATTGAAGGCTTGAGAGGTTCAAGAAAACTCCTTGACATAGGCCTGTCCTACTACTGTGACCCTCAGAGGTCGAGTTCCAGTAAGGAGAGTCTGTGCACTCCATTCCTACTCACTTCATTCTATTTAAGTGAGTCTTGAATCTAGATCATTGTTGTAAAAACTCTGCTTGAAAACATAATAGAGAGGCCACCATTGAAAGGCTAGACCAGGAGACGTAGCCTAGGAGCATTGGGTGAACTCCTTATTAAACTTTTTTTTTTTACATGTTTCACTGTTATGTTTTCTCTAATTGCTTCAGTGTCTGTGTATTCTAGCAATCTTATCAATCCATTACATAAGTAACATCGGCACATCCATGCACATGAGTCTGTAATACCTTTAATTCTTTGTCCTGGATAAATTCCAAATCAAGTTGTATCAAAGGCCTAGGTTACTAAGGTTAGACAAGCTTGTGATGGATTTTGTTGTTGAATGCTAACTATATCAAAGCTTAAATTAGGAGAAGGAGAATTGGCTGAAACTAACCTGGAAATTGGAAGAGTCTATTCTAAGAGGAAAATTTCAGAAGAAAATACCTTGGAATTAGACCCCAGTTCATGGATAGTTTTATGAACCTAAGATCCATGGTGGAGGAAATGTATAGAGACTTTAAGAAACATAGAGATGAAGATTCATCAAGCTCCAAACAAGACAAAGGAGTAGAAGAATCTCTCATCCATGACCACTCTAAAGGCAAAGGGAAAGAAGAAAAATTTCTCACGCCTCCTAATAGCCTTGAAAATAAAAAGAAGACATATTTGATTAAATTAGATATTAAATTTGATTTACTAATATATGATGGAGAGTTGAATGCAGAGAAGTTGGATAATTGGATCAGACAGATTGATGTTTATTGCAGAGTGTAGAGCATTGACTCAAACAAGAGTAAGATTCAGCTGGCCAGCCTACGCCTTGGAGGCACTGCCTTGGTATGGTGGGAAGGTAGGACACAAGATGACATGAAGAAACATGGTAAGATTCTTTCTGTTTGGAGTGAATTTTTTTCTGCAATTAAAAATAAATTCTATCCACTAGCCTACATGCCGCAAGCCATGATGAGCTGGAAAACTCTTTGACAACTAAAAGGGAAAAGTGTACAAGGCTACACCCCAGAATTTAGGAAAAGAGATTTGATTCTAGGAATTTCTTTAGACTCACCTGAGACTCTATTGAAGTATATAGGTGGTCTACATGGCTACATGAGGCACACTATCCTTATGTTTAATCCCACTAGCATAGATGAGTTATCCGTTCAGGCTACGCATCTAGAAGCTAGAGGTAAGAATGGGAACCTAGAAGTTGGGGGATCATCCCAACCCACTGCAAGAAAAAATAGGGAGAAAAGAAAATAGAAATGGAAAGAGAGGAAGACAAACACTGTACAGAAAGGCAAGTCTTCATGCACTCAGTATAAGAAGGATGGGCATGACAATGAACACTGTTGGATTCTGCATCTGGAGCTGAAACCTAAGAAGTTTGAAGGCAAGAAGAAAAAGACTATTGCAACTATTCAAAAGGATTTGGGGTCAGACTCGGGAGATGACGCAACAATCACAGCCACGGGTATAAAAGGTAAAAATTCTAAAGCATCTACTAGTAATTCTACACAATCTACTAATAATGAAGAAAATGAGAGAAAAAGACATGAGCTTTTTCATATTCGAGTAATTTTCAATCATCAAAAGATTGATACTTTGTTTGATAGTGGCTTGCAAGTAAATTTAATTTCTGAAGCAATTGTAAAGAAGTTGGGATTACTAACCACACCTCACAAGAAACCATATCCATTAGGTTGTTTATGTGATAAAGCAAAGCTACAAGTGACTAGACAATGTAAACTTAAGTTTTCTTTTGGGTCAACATTTGTAGATGAGGTTGAGTTAGATATATTTCCTTTGGATATATGTGGAATTATCTAGGAAGTCCTTACTTCTATGATAGAGAAGCTATTTTCTATAAAGCTAAGAACAAGTATCCACTCGTTAAACATGGAATCGAAAATATTGTAAGAGCTCATAATCTCAAGAATAATTATACTCTCATAAACTAAGGGCAGATGAAACGAATTGTAAATTCATGCAAACAATTTTTACTGATGGTTGTAAAGGAAAAGAAACCTAATAAAACCAATGTATTTGAGGGCTGTGATGCTAAACAACAAGCTGATTTAGAAAAAATTGTTTCAGAATATGATATATTGTTTCAAGAACTTAAAGGTCTGCCACCCAAAAAGGAAATAGTGCATGATATTAATTTGCAACAAGATGATCCATTGCCTAACATCAGAATGTACAAGTTGTCCACTTTAGAGAATGCAGAAATCAAGAAGCAGGTACAGGAGCTGCTCGAGAAGGGGTTCATCAGACCTAGCACATCACCATGTGGGTCTCCAATTTTTTTGGTGAAAAAGAAAGATGGCTCGTGGAGAATGTGCATTGATTACCGAGCACTGAATAAGATAATGATCAAAAATCGTTATCCCCTTCCTCGCATAGATGATCTATTAGATCAGTTGAAAGAAGCTGTTTATTTTTCCAAGTTAGACTTGCATAGTGGCTATCATCAAGTCAGAGTTACAGAGCAAGATGCATGGAAGACTGATTTCAAAACAAAGCGGGGATTGTATGAGTGGCTGGTTATGCCTTTTGGCTTAACTAATGCTCCTGCTACTTTAATGAGAGTAATGAATGATGTACTCAGACCTTTTCTTGATGATTTTGTTATTGTATATTTGGATGAAATTATTATATTTAGAAAAACGTGGGAAGAACATTTAAAGCATGTTAAGCAGAGACTAGATGTTTTGGAAAGAGAAAAATTTTATGTTAAACTCTCAAAATTTGAATTTGTCAAAACATCTTTGAATTATTTTGGACATATAGTAGGGGGTGGTGAATTGAAGATAGATCCCTTTAAGGTTACAGTCATTGTAAACTAGCCTAAACCCAAATCTACTACAGAAGTTAAAAGCTTCTTAGGAGTAGCACAATATTGGAGAAAGTTTATTTCTAACTTTTCCTTAATTGCAACTCCCTTACATGCTTTAACATGATTGAACAAGGTGTTTCAGTGAGGAGGCAAACAATAGAAATCCTTCGACACCTTGAAAGAAAAGATTAGTATAGCTCCACTACTAGCACTGCCCGATCTTCAAAGACCATTTGAGATTGAAACAGATGCCAGTGCCTATGCCATGGGAGCAGTGTTGATGCCACATGGTAATCCCATATGTTATCATTCTGAGTTAATTCTGCAGTAGTTAACTATCCCACATATGATAAAGAATTGTATGCATTATTACAGAGTGTGAAAAAGTGGAAACATTACTTAATGGGCAAAGAGACAATTATATATACTGATCATCAACCTCTTCAATATCTACACTCCTAATCTAAGTTGCAGCAATCAAGACACTATAGATGGATGGGTTTTCTACAATAGTTTCATTTAGTCATCAGATATAAAAATGGCATACACAATAAAGTTGTAGATATGTTGTCCAGACCAGTTATAAATGCATCTACTATACTTAAGCATAATTCAATATTGCATGAAAGCTACATTGAACAATATGCTCAAGATATAGATTTTAAAGATGTATATGAAACTTTAAGTCAATGAAAACGGGTAGAAGAATTGGATTATCATGTTAAGGACCAACTCTTGTATCATTTTGGGAAGCTATGCATTCCACAAACTAAAACAGTAAAGATAATTCGAGAAGCACACACTTCTCTAATATCAGGTCACTTTAGTGTAACTAAAACCGTTGCACAGCTGCAAAGATTTTGTTATTGGCCAAAAATGAATAAGATAATTTCTAGATATGTAAGAGGGTGTACCATGTGTGCTAAAAGCAAGCCCAGAAATAGAAAACTATGTTGGAAATAATACTGAGAGGGGGGGTGAATCAATATTAGCAAATCAATAACCTTTTCATTTCCATACTCAGATTCATATATGCTACTTCAGTTAAGGGAACCCGCATGTACACGCAATTGTGTCTAGTGCAACTAGCATATATCCAATAAACTTATGATTCAATTAATCCATTAAATGTTGATCTTTAGTTAGTGCATCAGAACTTCATTAACCATATGAATAGTAAATAGGTGCAATAAAACAAAACAGATCATCACACACAAGAAGCACACATGAACCACATGAACGCCATGATGTAAGGTGGAAACCCAATGTGGGTGAAAACCACCTGCTACAATTCGTCTCTATCTTCCTTTAATAAGAAACTTCTTCTTACAACATTTCTATACTAGAGCAGTCTTATACCGTTACGTAGACTTCTACCTGTAGAAGGCTACAACCTTCTCTTGTTCTCCAGCTTCTCTTGGAAGGGAGCTACAACCCCCTTAGCTCTTGTACTAGCTGATGTACCAGTACATAGGTGTTGACTTACAGAAGGATACAACCTTCTCTTTCTTCCTCCAGGTACCACGTTTCATAAATTTTAAAATTGGATACTCATGGAACACAAAATCATAATCTAAAGGCCATGTTTCATCCAATTTTCATACTAGACCCATTAATATTATTGAAGCACAAAATCAATCATCACTACAATACAACCATCAACTACACTTGCCTCATTCATTTCTGAATCACCGAACGCTGAATCACTGAAACCCTATCAAAAAAATGCAGTCACCAGAACACAGAGCAAAACACAGAACTCTGCAACAATATTCAGAGAAAATTGTATCTTCAGAAATCATGCATTAGGATGCATATGCTACTTGGAAGAGTTGAACCAGTGTGTATATGCAACTTCAACAAAGCGAACTAGCGTATATGTTATTAAATACTTATAACTTCGCTGCACTTCTTGACTTCAGACATACCCACATCATTACATATACAAGGATAATACATGTGTTAGCAACCAGATCTAGTCCATTAGATCATATAAAGATAATTCATTATGATCATGATCCATTATTAGATCTCATCCATCAACACTGAAGCTAAACACTATCAACCAATCTGAATATGCAAAACACTGACACCAATAAATAGTCACTAAAACTCAGAACTTTGCATCAATAACCAGAAACCACCTATAACTTCAAACATCATAGTTTATTAGGTATACGCTATTTAGATGTATCTAACCTGTGTATGTATGTGTTTTTATCAAAATCAACCAGCGTATACATCTATAAATATTCATTCATGATTTGCAGCTATTCCAAACTTGAGTTATACCCAGATCATAATATTTATAGAACATTACATGCATCAGTATACAGATCTAGAATAAGCATGATCAAACCATATAGAGATGATTCATTCCAAGCCATTAGATCCCGATCTATCCTTAGATCTTGCTCTCCATCAACCGCTGAGATTCCTCCTTAGCTCAGATCAAGCAAAGCATTATGAGCCCATAACTTGCATACTGGATCTCATACTTCATCAGATATTCAAGACTTTCTGATTACCTTTGCTTAATGATCTTCTCCTCCTTTTATAGTCTTAGGCCTTACTCAATACCATGGTCTAAAACCACTTAGAACCAATACCTTGGACCAAATACCTAGGGTCAACACGTCAGACAAGATACATTGGACCAATACCATGGATCACAATACCATGGTCCAAATACCACGGACCAAAAGCAAATGTATGTGCCTTTCCTGGCATGAAAGTGCATGTATAGGTATACGCACCTTTTGGTCGGCTAACCCGCGTGTATATGCGGCTTTATCAAGGGGAAACTGTGTATATCTCTTTTTCTTCATTCTATGAGACTAAACTGTGATCTGTCATCTTAGTAAGTTGCCATCAAGGACAACACCTATATCATAATGCCAACAAACTAGGCTTGTACACTCCACTACCAGTTCCTTCTCATCCTTGGGAAAGTGTTTCCATGGACTTTGTTGGAGGACTGCCTAAATCTAGGAAAGGTCATGACTATTTATATGTTGTTGTGGATAGGTTCAGCAAAATTTGTATTTTAATACCTTGTAACAAACAGATTACAGTTGAACAAACTACAAAGTTGTTCTTTCAGCATGTATTGGTTCATTTTGGATTACCCACTTCCATAATATCTGATCGAGATACCCGATTTGTTGGGAAATTTTGGTCAAGTTTGTGGGAATTGATGGACACCAGGCTGAAGAAGAGCACAACTTTTCACCCACAAATAGATGGCCAAATAGAAGTGGTCAATAGGACAGTGATCCAGTTGCTCAGAGGCTATTGCAGCAAGCATCCCAAACTTTTGGATGAAAATTTATGTTATGTGCAGCATGCTTACAACCGAGCTAAACATTCTTCTACACAGAGATCTCCTTTTGAGACCTATTTTGGTTTCACACCAAGGTCTCCCTTGGATTTTGTCTTTGGTAAAGACATTGCAGTTGATGGACATAGTGATGTGGACAAGGAAACCAAGTTCATTGAACAAATCTAAGAGATTCGTCAGGCAGTACAGGAACAACTAGAAAAGAGCCAAGCCAAGTACAAGGAAAGGCATGACAAGCATCAAATGGAGCATAGTTTCCAAGTTGGTGATCAAGTCTGGCAGCAAAGATAGAATGCAAGGTGACGGTAAGAAGTTGAAGCCAATAAGGTATGGACCTTTCAATATACTGGAGAAAATTGGTGAGAATTATTTTCACCTTGATCTACCAGCTTACATGCACATCTACTCAGTTGTTAATGTAGACAGCTTGAGACTATTTGAACCTTCATCAATTGAATATCCCGAAGAGCAGATTCAATTGCCTTCTATTGATGATCTGTTACCTGAATATCTTAATGAGTTGCAGGAAGATATAGTTCTGGATAGGAAGGTAAGAACTACATGCAGAGGGGATGTTGAGTACCTTAGGATTGGATTCAAAGGTTCAAAACCAAGCAGTGCAAAATGGATAGAAATTGAGCAAGAAAGGAAGCAATACCCTCACTTGATTGATGCTTGAAAGAAAACCAAATTTTGGTGGCATAAAAGCTTTTTCAGTGGGAAGGTCGTGATCCGAATTGGATCCTTAAAACTCTCTAAGTTTTCATGACTATTTCAAATTATGCTAAAAGATTCAAGTCATAGAAAAGATCAAAGCTATCAGAAGGAATCCTCGTAACAATTGCAGTTGTGGCCAGAGCAGAGCAATAAGGTCCCTTGGTCGAGTGCACAGACCGTTGGCCCATGGTAATGCGCACTGGCACAAACTAGCAAAACCGGAGGCCAAATCAAGAAACGGGGGTGGTTTCTAATATGCGATTAGCGCTAATCACATATCGCAGGGCATCCCCCTCAGTGAAGGAAAGCCCCGAAGCACCCGAACCCGAAATCGCTATAAAATTCAAAAAATTAACGCATTCGGTTCCGTAGCGCAGGATTCCACAAACCGGTAGGATATTGGAAGGCCTCAAGGCGGTAAGCAATTTTGACTAAGTCCTGTCCGATGCCACCCATAGAGAAATACGCGTCTGGTAGATGAGAGAGAAAATCGCATTCATCAAACGAGTAAACACCATGTGACTTGTCTGCTTGATATGAAGGATGAACGTAGGATCTGGGGGGCTCAGATCAATGGCGGAGATGCATCCGGATGACTGACTAGATTTGACAGGTCAAAAGGTAAGATGACAGGGGATTTGAAGTCTGACGTGGATGATGAGTTGGCAAATGATTCATGATTCGCGGGTGATATTGAGGCAAATGGAATTAATGGCCATTCAAAAATGATTCAAAGAATCTAACACCCAGTTCGTTGGGAAACAGGTGGCCACCTCCCTCCGAGGCGTTACCCAGTGATGATGACGCAGAGCAGAGGAATTCGAACGAGCAGAGGTCAGGAAACCAGAAGGTCGGGAAGCGGAAATTAACAGCCAAACAACAGACTGGCTTTAAAATCCATGACCTGAATGAAGTAGAAAAAAAACATAGAGAGGCAGACAAGAGTTAGCTAGATGCAAGAAGCTAATAGTAGAGAATAGAGAGTAGAAGCCGAGCTTACCTGGAGGCAGCATCAAGCCAAAGAGAGTCAGAGAGTCTGTGTACTCCATTGAAGGCTTGAGAGGTCCAAGCAAACTCCACGGCATAGGCTTGTCCTACTAATGTGACCCTCAGAGGTCGAGTTCCAGTAAGGAGAGTCTGTGCACTCCATTCCTACTGACTTCATTCTGTTTAATTGAGTCTCGAATCGAACTCACTATTATAAAAACTATGCTTGAAAACGTAATAGAGAGGCCACCTCTAAAAGGCTGGACCAAGAGACGTAGCCCAGGAGCATTGGGTGGATGCCTTATTAAACTTGTTTTGCTTACATGTTTGACTGTTATGTTTTCTCTGATTACCTTAGTGTCTATGTATTCTAGCAATCTTATCGATCCGTTGCATAAGTAACATAGGCACATCCATGCACATGAGTTTGTAATACCTTTAATTCTTTGTCCTGGATAAATTCCAGATTAGATCGCAATCCGAGAAGCCATCTATGAACGAGTATGCCTCATTCCCTGCAACATTGTCTAGGACTTCGTCGTTGAATGGTGTGGGGAATGGGTCATGCACACACGCATTGTTTAGGCTTCTATAGTTGATGCATACTCTAATCTCGATCGCATCCTTCTTGTTCTGAATAACTATAGGGCTTATCCAGTCAGCTTCATCAACCGGAAAAATGATTCCTACATCTAACATTTTATCAATCTCCCTTTTAACTTTCTCTTTGACCCTTGGGTTCAGCCGGTATGGTCTGTGCTTCACTGGTCGGACACCTATTTTCAGAACAATTTTCATCTCTCCCAAGTTACCTTTTATCCCCTTGAGTTCTGCTACCAAAGCTGGGAACAGGTCCTAGTATTCTTGTAATAAATCAAAAATTTCTTTGGTGGTCTATTCGTCCCAGTAGTCTCCCACTGATGCTATCTTGGGTTTATCCTCCATCCCTACATTCTGTTTTCTCAGCTTCACTGGTAGGAGATGGGTGCCTTCCATCGAGGGACTCTCCTGAATCCCCCTTTCTCCCTCTGTTTCTTCAAAGGCTAGGTGTCTAAGCCCTTCCAATCCATCTTCTTCTGGTTCTGCATCAATTCTGTCACAGGTCACAAATCCTGGCAATTCCATATCATACAAGCACTGCAAGAAGTTTTCTTCATGCTCCCCTTCAACTAGCGTCTCTAGGGTGAACAAAACCCCTTTCACCACTTGAAGTACTTCTGTCATTTTTGCTTCACTACTTTTGAATGAGAAATCACCAATGAATTGTGCTTTCAAGGCATCCCAAGTAGTTGTTTGTCGTCGTAGTTCCTCCTGGATGTACCAAGCCTGGGGGATGGCACTGAGGGTGTGTATAAAGGCATGCACCCACAGGTCCTTTGGCAGCCCTCGGCTTTCCTAGTTGGTCATGCACCCTTTGACATGCTCCTCGGGACTTGAATTCCCTGTGTATTCTTTTTCGTCTGGTGGCCTATCTTCTTTCTTACTGAACCTTTCCTTCATTGCTCACCTGGCATCCTTCCAGTATTTCAGTACCTGACAGTGTTCTTTCCACCACCTTACTGGTGTTGCCATGAGTGCAACATCCAGTAAGGGAATCCTCTGGTCCACTAGTATATCCTGATCCATCCTGTCCAGGAACTGATCTATTGGTTCAAATCCACAGTACTTCGAGATGTCGTCCTTCCTTATATCTCCCCAGTTGACTCGGCTTATCATTTCACATCGTTGAGTTGTCAGTTTGTATCCACCCCACTACCATGCATCCCATGCAGCTTCTGAACTAGCTTCTAAACTTTGAATGCTCCTCTAGCTAATTGATCCTCTGGCTGTAGGATTTATGTAGTCCTCCCTCTTTCTTGTCGTGAGTGTATACAATTGATCTAACATCCCTGGTTCTTCCCTATCATCCATTGGCTCTGTAAACCTTGGTCCTTGGTAAGGGTCCAACAACTGAATCACCCTCAGTCCTTTTGCTTTGAATATCATCAGTTCCTTCTTCAAATCTATGACATCATAGTTTTCATATGCCCAGTCAATCCCCTTAAGTGTTGGATACGGGTCTTTATCCCCCATAATGTCTATTACTTCGAACTCAGTGTGCATTTTCATTCTTGCCACATCAACCTATACATTCTCCAACCTCCCAATAGGCAATATGCAATATTGATTTGCCATTCTCAATTGAATTGGTGAATACTTTAGCTGTGGTTCCCCATTGCTTCCCAGGTCTTTTGTGGTAGGATGTTTACATCCAACCCTAGATCTAGCATGGTGTCCCTTATCTGGAATCCTACCACCTGCACGTTGATTCAGAACTCCTTCCCACTTCTTTTCTTATTTTGCTTCACTCTCCTAGAGGCTTTCTCTGACCAGGAGTCACATGGTTGTCCCGTGTCCGCTCGTTCTATGGATACCGCGGCCTTTAAGCTTTTCCGCAATTCCTTTAGCATGGCCTCATCTTCAACAATTTTTAAGAATAGTTTAAACCATTCCCCAATGGGCTAGGTATGAACGGGCCCGTAGACTTGCGGTCTTTGGGTGTCCCTCTCTTCTGTCATTCCCTCAAACACTTTAGCTACTTCTTGATAATACTGCTTCTGGCACTCAGGCTGATATGCCTTTGGTGGTGATGCCACTTTGACAATCACTAAGGGTTCCTCAACGTAGCGATCTTCCCTTGTCTTCTTCCCTCCTCAGGTGATTATATTAATATTTGTCGTGGGGAAATCCTCGTTAGTCTGAGGTTTAGCATTCACCAGGTTGGCCCCTCACTGTCTGGTTCTCTCCTCCCATTGTGCAATGAGCTATGGGTATTTTTCCGTTACATGGGTGTTAACTCTACATTGTGAACACCATGGTCTCCTCGGGAGTGGGAATTCCCTTGCGACATGTCCTTCCTGATCACAATTGTAGCATCTTAAGGCTCCTCTACCCCCTGATCTTCCTCTGCATCCATTTCCTCCTTGCCCCCCTCAGGTCGCTTCATCAACCCTAAACATGGATCTATCTAGCCTTTCTGCCAGAGCATCTAGCTCAGCACTGATCAGTGTGATGAGTGGTCGATGTCCAGAACTCGCAGTAGTTGTTATTGAGGACATTAGAGTAATTTTGCAAAACTGGACACATCCATGGTAGGTGTCCATACATTCTACAAATCTCGCAGAAGTCTGCGTTATTCCTTCCTGGGAAGGGTCCTTATGATCTAATTGCCATAACTCTTGTGGTGGGAGTGGTTCCAGTTGACCCCACCACCCCTCTTGTTTGGTTAAGGCCCCACAATCGTGGGCATTTCATTGCAACGTGCCCCTCCACCAGGAAATGGGTGCACCAAACGTTGGGCCTAGCTAGTCATATGGGTAGGAGATCTCTCAGCTTCTCGATCAGGTTCACAATCTAGCGTTGCAAGCCCTAGATCATTGGATCTTGTAGACCCGTGCCTCCTGATATTCATGGGGATATCCTACCATTTCTTCTTTCCAAGATGCTTGCACTAATTCATCTTGCAAGGTTCCTATCTTCTATTGTGTTATCGTGTCTTGGTCAGGGGCAGAAGCGCCTTGATGAACCAGTCCCACTGGTGGTTCAAGCCCAGGGTGTAACTTAGCTTGGCAATAGCATCCTTAAATATTTGCATGAGCTCCCAAGTAGTCTCACCCTACCTCTGCTTAATTTCCCACAGCTCTGATAGCCCTTGTTGATTTGTTTGCGGTACTTTGAATTCCTGCACAAATCTGCTCTTAATATCATCTATGGCATGGTTGTGGTTCTACTCCGCTCACTTTATGAACTAGCGTAGAGCCCATTCTCTTAGCATGGTTTGGAATTCCATCGCCTAAACATTATCCTGAGTCTAACAAGCCCTCCAAATGGCTTCTCAAAGGTACCAATGTTGCTCCACATCTTCGTTCCTCTTTCCTGCAAACTCCGGGTATCTAGTAAATGATCCTGCCATACTGCTCTGAGTATTAGCTAATAACACAAAACCTTTGGTTCCCGGCTATAGTGATCCCCATGTAGTCCCAAGTTACTGCTATAGCCAGTTCTTGTATTACTTCCAATATTGAGACCTATTCTATATTTTTCCAGTGCACTGTATACTTGTGCCGCTTTGGCTAAGTTAAGGATGAATTCTTCTGGTTTGTGATAAGGTACCAAGGGAAGGTTGGGGAAAATACCACTTTTGTTTCAGGGTTTGGGCTGCTAAACCTTGGTGGATGCCTATTCCTCGTTGAATAACCTCCTCATTCCATCGCCCATATTGTCCTCATCTTCATGCCAGCATGGGTGTTGATCTTGTGGTCCTTCTTCTGCAACCTTCAAGGAGGATCCCCCATTCGCTCCTTGTTGCAATCCCAAACCCGCAACATTTCGAGATGGTCCTCCTCTAGTTTCCTGTTGCGATCCTACTTCCACAACCTGCAGGAAATTTCCTCCCTCCTCTTCCCAATTCCAACATCCCTTCTTCCCATATTCGGTTTGCCTAGCATCATCTTCTCCCTTCATCCGAGCTCGGGTTTTTCCCTTTACCACTCCTATTTGGCAGTACCATCTCCTTCTTTTTCCTAGCGCCTGAGCTACTCTTGCCTGCCACTTGTCCGTTAGCAGTGCCCTCCTCTGTGCTCTAATATCCCTAGCTCTCTTCAACCCTTCTGCATCCACCCCTTCGCAGCATCCCTATCCCCTTGTGGGCAGCATTTTCCCCTTTAGTTCCTTCCCCCGATACTGGGGGTTTACGCTTCCATCCCGGCAGTGGGTAGAGATAACTGATGAGCCCCGAAAATAGGTAACTATATGGGCTCATTTTGCCTATTATTCTCATTTAATCCACCATTCTCCATAGTTTTATGCATGCTTTTGAATATATTTATGTTAATTGTGTGAATGGGGAATAGTCACTTTACCACAAGGTCTAATACGTGCTTATTGTAGATTTTTGGACATTTTTGGACCAAGATCAGGAATTTATGAGTAGATTGGCAGCCAAATACGAGGAGACAAGGCTGAGGATTTGTAGGAGGGGTTTCTAATACACTAATGACCCCTTCCTCGAGTTCTCCACCATCAGCTCAGAGTTCTACAGCCCACCAAAAATGATTTCAAGGGCAGCCGAGCAGGTCTAGTGAAGTGGCTGATTGACTGTAGTTTTGGGTAGCCAAGCTCCTAAAGTTAAGGAGGACTGTTGGGGGTCCTCATTTGCATAAGTAGGAAGGCTTAAAGCCTTGGTAGTTTAGTCATTAGTTAGTCCATTTTCGCACTTTAGTACAGCTCTGTAATCAGCACATTTTCGAGCTTCTTCTTGTAGACAGTTTGTGATGTAACTATTTTTTTTTTATCAATGAATATGAATCTAGCTTTGCACCAGCTCTGAGCTTTCTTAGGAGGCTATAGCTCTTGGGGTTGGGCCCAACCCAAGTGCCAGTACCTCCTTTGTGTACTTTTATGTGTTTTTCTTGCATTCATAGAATAATTTCTGTTATGTAAGGTAAAATCTTGCTTCATTACTTAGGTTGTTTTTGATGATTTAGATAGTTGTTCATGCTTTAGGTTGATTTGACAGTTTGGTAACAAGAAATATCCACAAAAAGGCCACAAATAAGTCCTTGATCTCATTTCTCCCTCTTTGGGACCATGAATTGAGACCAAGGTACACTTGCTGCCACAAAAACACTATTTTTGCCTTCTAAATGCAATTGCTAGTGTTAGATTTTGAATTGGAAAAGTTGATATCAGTTGTGTTTTCATGTTTAGATCTATTCTTGCTTAGTTTCCATAGCTCTCTTGCATGATTTTCTATCTATAAACTTTTGTTCATCATATTTCTGGTTTTTAAGGGTAGATTAGGTCAAAATAGATAGATCTCTGTTTTTTTCAGTCTTTGCTTGATCAGTTTTGGGAAGTAGTGTGCAGAGCACCTGTAATACATTCCTACCTACTCTTCCTCCATCATACAACCTGTTCCAGCCCCTAACTCAAGATTTCTTCCCTTCATTTGCCACACTTTCCCAACTTGCCCTAATTTCTACATTTTTGTGCAACATTGCTTTCTCCATCTTGAAAAAATCCAACCATCTTCATCACTCCTTAGCTTCATTTACCAGGTCCTATACCTCTTAACATCCTTATCCATCCTTCATTTACACTTCCCCACCATTTTTCCACCATCAATCCTATAAAAACCACTTTCGGCATGTTCCTGTAGAATTTCCTGTAGATCCCCTGCCACCTCCTATAGAAGACAATGTGAGCGATATTTCGAGATCTGAGCATTGTGAAAATCTCCAAAAGGGTGCTAGGGACCCCTTAGGTCCTCTCCACACCTTCCTAACCCCCTGCAAACACCCACTCTATTTCCTTTCGCCAATAAACCTCTACACAGTCAAAAATAGTCAAAACACATGCATAAATATTCTGTATAAAATTGCTCAAGAATACAAAAAGATTATTTTTCCATATTTTCCTTCAAAAGTAGCTTAAAAACATGTATTTTACCTCTGCAATAGTCCATGGCATCCATTTCAGTAGTTGTGCATCTCTTTTCTTGCACATGTAGGGTTAGTCAGTAAAACTAGGGTTTGCTAAGATTTGCATTTCCTTTCATCTTTCATCATTCTTTTTGCAAGTAGGCTAGCCTCTTTTGAGTTAGCTTCCATCCATCACAGTTAGAAGCTTCTTCTAAGAACTCATAGAAGTTGGCTTAAGCTCCTAGCGAACTTGTGCCAGCTGATCAAGTGACAGCCTGCAGTAAGAGCTAGTACTTGTGCATATAGCACCGTCGCTTCCAAGTTGGTTACAAACTACTGGGCTGATAAAAGTAAAGTAGGGAGTCCCAAGAGTTTCAGCATCATTGTTGCAACACTAGAGCTTACCATCTTTTTGCATCGTTGCTGGGGAAGCGTCAAAGTATTTTGTGATTACTGCTTTTCCTCTATTTTTTACTGCAAACATTCTACTAAGTAATTTATTTCAGCAAGTGTAGATTAGACATTTCCTGCTTTCATTTCAATTCCACAATTTCAATTCAGCAAGCGTAGATTAGACATTTCCTGCTTTCATTTCAATTCCACAATTTCAATTCAGCAAGCGTAGATTAGACATTTCCCGCTTTCATTTCAATTCCGCAATTTCATTTCAGCAAGTGTAGATTAGTATTTCCTTCTTTCATTTCAATTCTGCAATTTCAATTCAGCAAAATAGATTAGTACTTTCCTACTTTCATTTCAATTCTGCATTTCCATTTCAGCAAGATAGATTTTAGTTAGTTGCAGTTCAATCTATTTTAGTTTTTGTAGGTACAAGCAGCAAAAAAAAAAAAAACAGCAAAATCCACCCAAAAAAAGAGATTTCATTTCATGCCTCGTAGGAACAGAGACAATTCAGGAAAATTCCTACCCAACACCCCCACCACATCACTGAGTCACCCTTCTCTCTTCTTTGGTGGTAGTGATCCTGAAGAACATATAGGTGAACCTCCAGAGATATACGAAGATCCTATAATAGAAGAAGAGCAAGAAACCATTCCTCCTGAGACCATGGCTGAAAACAGAAACGGTAGAGGGAATGGGGAAAGAGTAGAAGGTACCTTTCCCATCCGAGAGACCAATGGGGATACAAAAATGAAAAACATCAGTCCCTCAGCCTTACCTCACTTCCATGGATTAACTACTGAAGACCCTGATACCTTCTTGTTTGAGTTTGTTTTCCTTTGTCGAACTTATGACTATGTAAAAGACGAGCAAAATTTGAAACTCCTTCCTTCTACCCTCAAGGTTGCAGCACTTTGCTGGTTCATGGGGCTACCTGGAAACAGTATCACAACTTGGGCTCAAACGCAGCAAGCCTTTAACAACAAATACCGGGACTACTGTAGGTCAAAGGATACAAAGGAAGAAATCTTCCGAATGACCATGGGAAGTCATGAATCTTTAGAAGACTATGAAGAGAGGTTTCAACTCAGTTATAAAAGGGCCAGGTGCACACTTGACCCCGAATCTCTGAAGTCGGTTCTACTCAGAGGAGTCCCTGAAGACCTTCTATATACCCTCAATTTGTTGGCCGGGGGAGACATCTACCAGCTACCTTATGATGACATAAAGACTGTATTTAGAAACCATTCTAGGGCAGTGAGAAAGAGAGGTAGGGGAAGTCAACTCTTAGCCAGTACCCCCTTATCTAGTTCATTCCTTAAAAATGAGTTTGCAAATCAAATGGAAGATTTCAAAAGCGAGATGAGACAGACCATTGCCATGCAAATGGATACCTTGCGAATCCAAAAGAAGCAAGAGGAAGCCAAGAGGGATTTGGCCATATTTTGTCCCAGGTGCACCAGAAAGCATCCTAGGAACGAATGCCCATTGCACTCTATAGAGGTGTGTTTTGTTTGTGAAGAAGACCATCCTACAAATTAGTACCCTTCCTTGCCCGGATTTAAAGCTATGTACCAAGGGGCTAAAAGAGCCACTGAACCACTCTAATTCATGAACCAAAGGAGGCCACATGGACCCAGACCTTACCAGCAGGGAATGTAAGGGACATCCCAAACTTATTACAACCCCAATCAAGCCACTTCCATGTCTTCTTGGGGTCCCCCTGCACATCCTTCCTGGAGCACACCCCCTCCTTGGTCATACCCTCCTCAATACCATACTCAACCAGCTGCTCACCCAATTCATTCTCACACTTAGCCACAACCTCAGTGGAATGCACCTCATAAGGGGTGGGGGCCCCAATACAACTCTCCTCCCACTCTTTTGCCTCCACCACCTACTCAACCACAACTATTACCTCTTGCTCCTCCAAGACAACCCCAGATACCTACTCAACCACAACTATTACCTCTTTCTCCTCCAAGACAACCCCAGATACCTGCTCAATCGAACCTGAACCCTAATAACAGACAGGCCTAGTAGGTATATACTGAAGAAACCACATGCCCTACCTATGTTGTGGAGATTCAGGAGATCAACCTACGATCTGGGAAGGTCCTCCTAGATAGCCAACCTCCTCCTAAGTAGAATGAGGAAGAGAAACAAGAAAGTGAACCCAAAGCCATTCCACCCTTTCCTGAGAGACTAACTGGAACCACGTAACCAAACCCAGAAGAAACTGAACTTCTGGGAGAACTTAAACAGTTATGTGTGAAAATACCACTTCTCCAGGCCATAAAAGATGAACCAATCTACAATAATTTGATCAAAGAGAAGTGTTTCAGGCACCCAGGTAGGCACAAGAGAGATGCCCCAACTATCAATGTCATAGGACAACTGTCTGACCTGATGTTGGGACAGATAATCTGTCCAAAATATCTGGACCCTAGGAGTCCTGTAGTCGATGTCCACATAAATGGCACCATAATCCCCCACACTTTGATTGATCTAGGGGGTGCCATTAACATAATGACTAGGGACACTATGCTCAAACTCAACCTTCAGAGTTCCCTAATAAAGACCTCAACGGTACTACAGTTGGCAGACCGCTCCACTATGACTCCTGAGGGGATTATGGAAGATGTCATGGTCTCCATTGATTCCTGGGAGTACCCTGTTGACTTCTTGGTCCTTCAGCCAAAGGCAAAACTCACTGGGTATCCCCTCATCTTGGGAAGGCCTTGGTTAGCTACTGCAGATGCTTACATCAGTTGTCGAGCTGGGAGCATGACCATCAAGAATGGGCATATGTCCAAACAGCTAGTCCTATATCCTCCTACCCAACCTCTGCTAGAACATGACTTACCTCTCTGGTTGGAGGAGGAAGATGAAGGTGAAGTCTACTCTGCCCCATTGTGCACAGTGGAAGCCACCAGGGGAGGTCCTCAAACCGAGGATGATCTTATTGAGAATTTGATTCAAAATCCACCCCCCAGTGTGCTGCCATTAGAAGAGTTGGTGGAAGAAACCCAAGCCAGTGCTTTAATTGATCTCTATGTGGATGATCCGACCTCTCTCTGAATTAAGAATGTGGAATTTTTCCCTGAAAGAATCTTGAAGATCAACTCATCCCTAGCCAGCTCTCAGGAGAAAGAGTTGTGTAGCTTATTGAACAACCATTTGGATGCTTTTGCTTGTAGCTATAAGGAGATGAAAGGAGTCCATCCTTCAGTGTGTACCCATCACATCTACATTAAAGAGGATTGTAAACTAGTTAGGTAGCCTCAAAGGAGGATAAATCCAGGCATTAAGGATATTGTCAAAGAAGAACTGCAAAATTTGTTGGATGCAGGATTCATCTACCCCATCTCTGACAGTGAGTGGGCTTCTCCTTTGGTGCTTGTACCTAAGAAAAACGAGAAGTGGAGAATTTGTGTAGATTATCGAGAACTTAACAAAGCCACCAAGAAAGACCATTTCCCTTTGCCTTTCATAGATCAAGAGTTAGATGGCCTGGCAAGGAAGAAGTTATTTTCCTTCCTAGATGAGTTTGGTGGGTACAATCAAATCCAAATCAACCCGAAAGACCAAGATAAGACCACTTTCACTTGTCCATGGGGTACCTTTGCCTACCGGGTCCTTCCCTTTGGGTTATGCAACGCTCTTGCCACTTTCCAGAGAGTAGTACAGAGTATATTCGATGAGCTAGTTCATGATTCATTTGAAATCTATATGGATGACTTTACCCCTTATGGTTCTAACTTGCAAGAAGCTCTGACTAACCTGAGGAAAGTTTTAGCCAAGTGTATTGAGATGAACCGGGACAGGTCATGATAAATGTGAATTCCTAATGACTGAAGGGACTGTGCTAGGTCATACAATTTCTCAACAAGGTTTACAGGTGAATCCCAACAAAATTGCTATCATCCAAAGGGTCCCACCTCCTCAAAAGGTAAGAGATGTTCGGAGTTTTCTAGGCTTAGCAGGATATTATGGAAGATTCAGTAAAGATTTCAGTAAGCTAGCCTCTCCATTGTTTGTTCTTTTGGGAAAATATGCTGAGTTCATATGGAGTGACAACTGTCAAGAGGCTCTGGATGCTTTGAAAAGTAAGCTGATAACTGCCCCAATCTTAAGAGGTCCAAACTGGGCCCTACCTTTCCACATTCACACAGATGCCTCGAACAAAGCCATAGGAGCAGCCTTAGGACAAGTTGAGGAGAAGCTGCCATATGCCATATATTTCATTAGTAAAAACCTGTCCAAGGCAGATTTAAACTATACTGTAACCGAGAAAGAGCTCCTGGTTGTAGTCCATTCCCTAAACAAGTTCAAACACTACATCACCGCCTATCAAACATTAGTGCATATTGATCATGTTGCAATTATGTATTTGATGAACAAACCTGATGTAAATTCTCGTATCATTAGATGGTTACTTTTATTGCAGCAATTTGATTTGACCATTGTTGACAAGCTAGGTAAGGAAAATGTTGTTGTTGATTTTCTGTCTAGACTAGATTTTCCTACAGGTGAAGAAGGGATGGTGGATGATCAAATGCCAGATGAACACATGTTTGCTATTTCAGTACTCTCTCTATGGTTTTTTGATATAGCAAATTATTTGGTTTCAGCACAGTTTCCGCCATACCTGTTCTCAAAAGAGAAGAGCAAGATCGTGAGGAAAAGTGCCCCATTCACTTGGATTGGGGGCAATCTTTTTAAGCTTGGCCCAGATCAGATTTTGAGGCAATTTTTCAAGGAGGAGGAAGTTTTTGACATTCTCCTAACCTATCATGATGGGCCCTATGGAGGCCACTTTGCAGCAAAGTGAAACACCTTCAAAATTCTACAGGTAGGATACTATTGGCCCACTCTTCATCAAGATGTTAGGAGATACATCAGCCAATGTGACAGATGTCAAAGGATGGGGAAACCTACTCCAAAGGATGAAATGCCCTTGCAGCCTCAGGTGACTTTCGAGCCATTTAAGAAGTGGAGCATGGACTTTGTGGGTCCTATCAACCCTCCTTCAAGACAGAAGTCCTACATCATTGTGTGCACAGATTACCTGAAAAAGTGGGCAGAAACAAAGGCAATCAAAGTAGCAACAGAAGAAAAAGTAGCTAAGTTTTTGAGGGAAAATATCTTCTACAAGTTTGACTAACCAAGAGAATTAGTCACAAATCAAGGAAGTTAGTTTACCTCTAACCTTATTAAAGACCTACTCACTCATCACAAGATTAATCATAGAACTTCCACCCCTTATCATCCGCAAGAAAATGGATAGGTGGAAGTTACTAACAGAGCTTTGGAAGGGATTTTGACTAAGGTAGTGAGCAGCAGCAGAAAAGATTGGGCAGATCGCTTGGTTGAGGCCACCTGGGCCTATAACACTACTTGGAAAACTACAACAGGTTTCACACCCTATGAGCTGGTCTATGGGAAGAAGGCTTTGTTATCCATAGAATTTGAATATAACACATTAAGGTTGGCAGATCAGCTGGACCTAGATCTCAGCCATGCACAACAAGAAAGATTTCTTCAGCTGAATGGATTAGATGAACAAAGAATGCAGGCCCTTCTCCACTCAGAGGTAATCCAACTTCAGAGAAAGATATGGCATGACCAGCACCTCAAAGAAAAGTAATTTCAGCGAGGGGATTGGGTGCTGTCATATGATTCAAGGTACAAGGATTTCAAGGGAAAGCTGAGGACAAGATGGCTGGGACCATATATAGTGGAAACATGCAATGACAATGGTTCAGTCCTTATTCGGACCATTGATGAAGAGGCCATCCCCATGCACTTCAATGGGCATAGATTGAAAATATACAAGAAGCCCCTTTCCAAGCAGGAGTTCATTAAGACTCTTGGCAAATCAGTATTGGTAATGGAGCAGGTCCCTGTCTCCACTCCACCTACATCATGAAGAAAAAAAACAGAAAGAAAAAAGAAAAAATAGAAAAAATAATGAAAGATCCTTGGGTGAAAACCTTTTGGAGGCGCCCATGGTAGACAGTGAGGGTGAAAACCTCCTGGAGGTGCCCCAGCTGTCTCAGAAAAAAGAGAAAAAAGAAAAAAGAAAAATAAATCTAATTTCTATTGAATAAATTGCAGGTTGTAGGAAGGTCATTACAGGTTTTTGGAGAATCGCGCAAGTCAAAGATAGAGGACATGACCAGGATGCATGCATCCCTCACAATCCATTCCTCCATCATCGTCACCTTTTCCAAAGATCTGGTCTCAATTGGTCTGAAATTCCACATCCTACAGGAAGCTTTGTATCTTCTACAAGAGGATCCTGTAGAAAATATAGATAGCAAAAATCGGTCTCAAAAGAGAGCCCGAGGGTTTGAGATCTGTCTATGAGACCTATAAACCTCCCTGTCTCCATCCCTCACCATATTTCATCCTTTTCCATCTCTTTACACCTCCATTCCACTCATTTTCATGTCCCTGCACAATCACACAAAAATCATGTTTTTCATGCTGCAAACAAATTTTAATGACAAATCAAAACAATAGTTTTTTTTTTCACTCACCATACCTGCTACCCTCCATCTGAGATTCCTTGCCAGCAGAGACCCTCATCAACAGTTGTAGCCCTACTCATTTTAGCTTGAATCTCAGAAGGAGAAGCAGTTACAGGAAATCCTACAGGATTCCTGTAGCAACTGATCCCTTTGAAACACATACTACAGAGCCAGGGACCACAAGGTGCAGCATACGAAACATGCATGGAGCTCTGTTGGGATGTGTAAACATCAGCAACCATCCGAGGTCGAGCATGCAAAGCGCAACTAGCAACAGCAATGAAGAAGTTGGTTCCAAAATCTGAAATGTGCATAACAGGGCCGTGACTGCACAGGTAAGTGACTAAACCTATTCTGCAATTACATGAATTATATTTCAAGGATGCGTGACTATGGGAATGGTTCGATTTGAATGGAATTGGTGGCCAGTTAACTAGCCACCCTTGGTTAGTTACAAATCCTCGTGGAATCCAAACGAGCTCCCATCAAATTCAAAACTGCTGATAAGATACGCAGCCAACACGTGTGGAATGTCCATTCACGAATAAATAATCGGGACTGGCAGTGGTGGTGGTGTATAACAGGAGTAAGGGAGGTGATGGCGGTCAGACGGCATGTAGAAACATTATGGATGTGACATAGGATCAACGGTCTGGTCCGGCCACCTCATCACCTCACCACGAATCACGCCCACAGATAAAACACAGCTCAGTTAAGCCATTCATCACCCTTTTTTCATTCTGCACTCACGACGTTTTTTACTGAAGTACGCATCTCCCACTTCCAGAGCAGCTAACCAGTCGTCCTCCACCAGATTTCTGCCTATTTTTCAAAAATCTCCCGCCTATCGGACTCTATAGGAAGCACAGTTTCATTCTACAAGAGTCGGGTGACTTCTACAGGAAGGGTTCTACAGGAAAAGTAGAGAACAGCTCTGCAGAAAGAAAACCCAGAATTTTCGTTGAATTTCAAGCTAAAAATGAGGTAGACTTGGGAAAAATTCTCTGTGCATGATTTGTTTGTACAAGGTAGTGAATTGAACATGGCATTAGATTGAAAACGAGAGTAAAAGTCTGCTTGTGCACTGAGAAAAAAGTGAAAGTCTGCCTGCATATTTCACTGAGTTTACCCAGTTTTTTCTCTGCATCCAAAATCTCCTCATCATTTTTCAATTTCTCCTGTAAGGAAGATACATGCAGCAGTAGAGGCCAGCCTTTGTGTGTGAAAAAACCCGAATTTACATATCTATCTATGTGCTGAGAAAAGACCCTGTGTCCTTATGCTCTGTTCTGTAAAAAAAAAAAAAAAAATCTCATAAACAGACAGTGAAATTCTGGGTGATAGCAGTTTTCAAACAGGGGAATTATTGCCATATGATGTTGTAAGGAGCACACGAGAAATTCCTTCTTTGATCTCAGGAAAAAAAAAAATTTATCTATCCTCTGTTTCAGTTATTGACTTTGTTTTTTCCCCACCTAAGCATTTTCTTTGCTGGTTAAAACACAAACTCAACACCATGCCAGGAGGATTCATGAGGAAAGAACCCTTAAACTCTAGCAAATTGTATGAGAACCCTGAGGTGGTGGACCTTTTCACCAAGGCAAACTGGATATCCTTCTTTGGCAAAATTCAGGGTTATGATGAGGAGGTGACCGAAGAGTTTTTGATGTCCCTAAGACCACATTCGAAGACACATGCCACAGTGAGTTTTAGGGGTTTGACCCTAGAACTTACCCCTGATTTCATCAGTAGAATCACTGGTTTACCATTAGGGCTCCCTTGGAGAAAAGAGGAGAAGTCATTGGGACAAGTGGCTAAAAAAACATTTTTTCTGCCTAAGGAGCATCCTATAGAAGACAAAAAGGGGGTCAGAAGGACAAGCTTGCCTCCTCTCTAGAGTGAAGTCAGCTATCAAATCATGAAGTATATCACATGTGAAAGGAGGTTTAGCATCATTTATGGTTATCATTTCAGGTTGCTACATGAATTGAGGAATGGGATGGACTTGCCACCAGCTAAGAAACTGAGCATCCCATATTTCCTTCTTCAATCTTTAATTGAATATGGTACAAAACTAAATGCAGGAGTCCCAGATCAGCTAGCCCACCATGGAATCATCGAACTATTGGTGGAATATGCTTTACACAACTATACTATCCCCATAGCTTGGGAAATCTTCAGAAATATGTCCAGTGATGATAACATCAGAACTTTGGCTGAGAACATTAGCCCATCTAGCAGTGATGAGGGGGAGAAAACTGAAGAAATTGAGAAGAACATTGATGAGGGAGTACAGGACACTCAATAAAAGGGCAAAACAGAGGAAGAACAGAAAGAAAAAGAGGAATTTGACAAGACTGCTGAACCTAAGACAGAAAAGGAGAAAATAGCAAAAACAGAGAAAGAAAAAAAGACAAAGATTGGAAAGAAAAAGGCTAAGAAGGCCCAAAAGAAGGCTGCCACAGCTAAGGCAGGAACCCAGCAAGAGAAAGAAGAGACACACCCTGAGATATCAGGGACACAAGCAGAAATAGGGGCATAGAGATTTCTATAGGAAGTGAAGAAAAAGAACAGCAAAAAGTGAAATCCCCTGAAATGTTGGCAAGGGAGGCAGCAATCGTGCTTGCTGCATTAAGCACACCTACAAAACAAAAAGGAAAAATAAAAAGGCAGACCTCCATGTACTTTAAAGCCAAAAAAAGCACAAGTATCAAAGTAGGAAAACCTCAGCCACCATCCAGGGAACTGATTGTCATTGAGGACTCACCCACTAAAAAGAAGGAAGAGTATCCTTCCAAGATATCCATCACCTATGAAAGAGGAAGCCCAAAAACCTCTACATGGAAAAGAGAAAGTTAAGTTGATGGACTCAAAGGCAGTTCTACAGGAAGCTGCAACATCTCTACAGGAAACTCTAGCCAAGTTAAAAGAGACTGAGAAATTGGAGGAGAAGGCAGCTAAACAATCACAAGGGGAGATCAAAACTAAAGAAATACTTGAACCTACCCCTCAACCTGATTTGGGCTCATATTACAATTTGTTAGAGGGTGGGAAAATCATCCCACAGAAATTTGATGTACCATTATTTTTCAAATTAGAGAAAGAGAGGATCAGAACACACACATGGATGAAAATCGCCAAATCTAAGGGAGTTGAGGACATAGGCCACATTGAGGATAAGTTAAAAGAATTAAGGGGAGAATTGGCCATGGTGAGGCACGTAGAAAGCTGCAAAAGAGCCCAGCTACAAGAGGAGAATGAGCTGCTGAAAAAGCAGTTCCAGGAAGTCCATAAGGAAGATAGGCTATCCATTTTGGGAGGGCAACAACAGCAAGAAGGACCTCCAGTAGACAAGGACGCAACTGAGAAATATAAAAAAAAGGGAGAGCTACAAGCTAATTTGGAGATGCTAAAAAAACTGCTGCAAGAACAGGAGTCTCAGGCAGCAAAATAAATACAAGTTTAAAAACAGCAGTTGCAAGACAAAGAAGCCCAAATGGCCTGCATGGCCAGTTGGGAAATAGAATCCTTACAACGTAGGCAACCTTCTAAATCTTATGCATTATATCTTAAAGACCAATGGTTGCAATTTCAAATTAACACATTGGCCCAAAGGGGCACCACTCCATTTCAGAATTACAATCAGTGTCTACAACTGTGTGACATTAGCTCCGCTAAAGATAAGGCCAAGTTATCAAAATTCTATTTACATAACTTGGCGCTTCCTAACATGAATCTCTAGGACCCAAACATTGTATTAGGAGATTTGCAACTTATGGCCATGGCTTCTTAGTTAAGCCATGAGGAAAAGAGGGGAGTATAGATTTAGAAGATTATGCCAAGGGAACTAAATGAGCCACTTATGATCAGGGCAGAACCAGAAGATCCCTCAACTCTTATATATTCCCATCGATACCTTGCAGACAACCCTCACATCGCACTTGCCTATGTTGAAAGGTAGGCTCAGGCCATCGCTCACTTTGAGGACATGGAAAGACTATTTGGTGATAATTGCATTCATGCCTACACAAGGAGATGGAACACCTTGTCCCATAGTCTAAAAATAAAATAATACCACTCCCCGACCAGAATGAGGGAGGCCATGAAAAGAATACCCCTATACAAACAATCAATGCAGAACTTAAAATCCAATTGGATTGGCCTTAAGTTCAGCCCTCCACTACTGTTAGGGCTGTTAGAAGGGGTCAAGGAAGAAGAGGAGCAAAGACAATGGGAGGAGGTAGACAGAAAGGCAAGATTTCATGATAGCGAAGAGGACATCACCTCAAAGGCCTGGGATGTCAGAGAGGCAGTAAAAGCAATCAAAGATGATGAACTAGATTAGTTGCTCAGAGGATGAGAAACAAATTCAGCAGGGGGGTGTTGATGAGCCCCGGAAATGGGTAACTATATGGGCTCATTTTGCCTATTATTCTCATTTAATCCACCATTCTCCATAGTTTTATGCATTCTTTTGAATATATTTATGTTAATTGTGTGAATGGGGAATAGTCACTTTACCACAAGGTCTAATACGTGCTTATTGCAAATTTTTGGACGTTTTTGGACCAAGATCAGGCATTTATGAGTAGATTGGCAGCCAAATACAAGGAGACAAGGCTGAGGATTTGTAGGAGGAGTGTCTACTGCACTAAATGACCCCTTCCTCGAGTTCTCCACCATCAGCTTGGAGTTCTACAGCCCACCAAAGATGATTTCAAGGGCAGCCAAGAAGGTCTAGTGAAGTGGCTGATTGACTGCAGTTTTAGGTAGCCAAGCTCCTAAAGTTAAGGAGGAATGTTGGGGGTCCTCGTTTGCATAAGTAGGAAGGCTTCAAGCCTTGGTAGTTTAGTCATTTGTTAGTCCATTTTCGCACTTTAGTGCAGCTCTGTAATCAACACATTTTCGAGCTTCTTCTTGCAGACAGTTTGTGATGTAACTATTATTTTTTTGATCAATGAAGATGAATCCAGCTTTGCACCAGCTCTGAGCTTTCTTAGGAGGCTGTAGCTCTTGGGGTTGGGCCCAACCCAAGTGCCAGTACCTCCTTTGTGTACTTTTATGTGTTTTTCTTGCATTCCTAGAATAATTTCTGTTATTTAGGGTAAAATCTTGCTTCATTACTTAGGTTGTTTTTGATGATTTAGATAGTTGTTCATGCTTCAGGTTGATTTGACAGTTTGGTAACAGAAAATATCCACAAAAAGGCCACCAAGCAGTCCTTGATCTCATTTCTCCCTCTTTGGGACCATGAATTGAGACCAAGGTACACTTGATGCCACAAAAACATTGTTTTTGCCTTCTAAATGCAATTACTAGTGTTAGATTTTGAATTGGAAATTTTGATATTAGTTGTATTTTCATGTTTAGATTTGTTCTTGTTCAGTTTCCATAGCTCTCTTGCATGATTTTTTGTCTATAAACTTTTGTTCATCATATTTCTAGTTTTTAAGGATAGATTAGGTCAAAATAGATAGATCTCTGTTTTTTCAGTCTTTGCTTGATCAGTTTTTGGAAGTAGTGTGCAGAGCACCTGTAATACATTCCTACCTACCCTTCCTCCATCATACAACCTGTTCCAGCCCCTAACTCAAGATTTCTTCCCTTCATTTGCCACACTTTCCCAACTTGCCCTAATTTCTACATTTTTGTGCAACATTGCTTTCTCCATCCTTGAACAAATCCAACCATCTTCATCACTCCTTAGCTTCATTTACCAGGTCCTACACCTCTTAACATCCTTATCCATCCTTCATTTCCACTTCCCCACCATTTTTCCACCATCAATCCTCTAAAAACCACTTTTGGCTTGTTCCTGTAGAACTTCCTGTAGAATTTCCTGTAAATCCCCTGCAGCCTCCTGTAGAAGACAACACGAGCGATTTTTCGAGATATGAGTGTGGTGGAAATATCCAAAAGATTTCTAGGGACCCCTTAGGTCCTCTCCACACCTTCCTAACCCCCTAAAAACACCCACTCCATTTCCTTTTGCCAATAAACCTATGCACAGTCAAAAATAGTGAAAACACATGCATAATAATTCTATATAAAATTGCTCAAGAATACAAAAAGATGATTTTTCCATATTTTCCTTCAGAAGTAGCTTGAACACATGTATTTTACCTCTGCAATAGTCCATGGAATCCATTTCAGTAGTTGTACATCTCTTTTCTTTCATAGGTAGGGTTAGTCGGTAAAACTAGGGTTTGCTAGGGTTTGCATTTCCTTTCAGCTTTCATCATTCTTTTTGCAAGTAGGCTAGCCTCTTTTAAGTTAGCTTCCATCCATCACAGTTAGAAGCTTCTTCCAAGAACTCATAGAAGTTGGCTTAAGATCCTAGCAAACTTGTGCCAGCTGATCAAGTGACAGCCTACAGTAAGAGCTAGTACTTGTGCATATAGCACCTTCGCTTCCAAGTTTGTTATGAACTACCTGGTTGAAAAAAGTAAATTAGGGAGTCCCAAGAGTTGCAACATCATTGCTGCAATACTAGAGCTCACTAATAACAATCCCTCTTCTACCAAAAACATCTTAATCCACGTCGGAACTTCCCCTATCAATTCCCCCCTTAACTCGTAGTTGAACACCACTTCCGCCTTTGAGTAGGACTAATAGCTTTCTTTAGCAAACTTGACCACATATCCCTCCACCATATTCTTCACCTAGAAATCAACTTCTCTCATCCGCTCATTATCCATCTATTGTAATAGTGCAATCTCAGACGAAGTCCAACTATGGCCGGCTCTCGTCAATCTGCTCGAAGGATTTTGCCGCTTTCGTTCCCTCAACCAATTGTACAGGTCCTCAAGGAATTTTCACCACAAAATTTCATATTGGTCATCTGAGCTATCAATGCATAAAATCTCCTTACTCACCTTTCCTATTGGTTGATTCCTACAAGAAGCACTTTCTACCAAAAATTGGTCTACTTTTTGGTTCCACCAGTTTCCAATCACTCTTTTAAACACCCTCGACACCATATTCTGAAACAATTCTCCTAACTTCAGGTCCCAGCAATGGAACCATTTTTTGGCTCAAAAGATTCATCAAGGAAAAGACTCTGGGTTCAGGCACAAAAGGCCAACATTAGTCCATTGTAGTCTAGGACAGCGCTAGCATTTTCACCTCACCCCGAAGGGAAAGGAGTCTCACTCGAAGCACACCATGACCAAAGAGGAGAAGAATTCAGCATGGAGTCGAGAGGATATTAGTTGAACCCATGAAATCATACACATATGTGTCCATAATACATGAAATAGAGATAACGATACCCTAAACTCATACACATGGATCCATCATAAATGCCATAGAACTAACAGCATTCTAGTATCAATCTAATGATCACCATCTTCATGCAACAAGTAGACTATTTAAAATTTTAATAATCCCACAGAACATGAGGCGTAATGCATTATAAGTCTTGACAACCATCAACTATGATTACATTAAATCAATAGGACAGAGTACATTATAACTCGGCATCTCGCCATAAACAATACATAAAATACCCGCCTCGATAGCTCGGGTCAAATCTGCTCCGTAACCCAGTTCCTCAGCTCTAGCTCTTCTTGCTTCTGCTTCTATGTCTGCATACCTCCTCAGTAGCCAAATCCTTCAGAGTTCGGCGGGTTCAACCATAAAAACAACACCAACAATCAACAAACAACAACCTCTTCCTTTTTATTCTTCCTCTTTTTATATCCTTCCCAACTGCCTAGACTTCTAATTCTCGCTCGGATGCTTGCTCCTTTGGCTACTTCTGCACCTTCCCATCTCCTCAGCTACCTTTTCCTTTCGTTGCCACCTTTCCATCACTCCTCTATAACTGCTCATTCCACCAGTCAACCGTTGCTACTGTTTGTCCTTTCCCACCCTACAGTTGGTTAAAATTGGTCAAAACTCTTCAAAATTAACGAAGGCTCCAACAAGTATACTGCTCCATCTACATTGTCATTAAATTCTTCAAAATAACATTTCCAAAAGTTCATATAGTAGGTTGCACCTATATTAGGGATAAGCAAATACAATCAAAAGATAAGCAGGGATAAGGAAAAATGAGTAGAGATGAGCATAGGCAATCAAGAGATATGCAGGGATAAGAAAAAATGAGAAGAGATGAGCAAATACAATCAAGAGATAAGTAGGGATAAGAAAAAATGAGCAGAGATGGGCAATGACAACATTTGATGATGAGATATTTAAGATAGGACATGATTTGATGACAGGATATTGGTGATGATTACATGATACAGTTGGAATTTCTCCCTAGCTGAAATGCATTTTAATTCAGCAACTCAGTGACAATTCCAATCATGGGACTAGATTCCTCTTTTTGAGAGGACCAATTTTTACTTTTGAAGCACTTGATTTGGACAAGGGAAAGTGTATTTTTGAATTGAAGCTCGCATGTGCACAAAAGGATAGGTCAACCCAAAATAGAAATTAGACACCCTCGGATGGCTATAAATACAAGTCAAGTGATCATTATTTGGCCATGATCATGGTCATTCTTCTTTCTTTGGTTTGGCTCGCACAGGTCTGAGGTGGTTCACGGAGATTGGTTTGTACATGTCTAAAATTGCAAGGTCCAAGCTCGCACATGAGATCTAGGGTTTTGGTTTCCAGCTGTAGGGATGACACGGGCATTTTTTGGTTCCAAATGCAAGCACATATGCTCATGAGTGTGGTTGGAGGGTTTCAATTGCACACACATACAATTTTTGCATGCATTTGGAAACTAGGTTTGATTTTTCAATTGACCGCAGAATTTGACAATTGGCCGAAGACAGTGAAAGTTGAACATAGGCTTCTAAATCAGGGTTTTGGTTATTATGATTATTGATTTCATCTCTTGGATGTTGATTAATTGGTTTTATTGGATATTTTGTGGTTTAAGAGATCGATCATTGTACTCTCTCTCTGTTGAACATTTTATGACAATCTAATAAGAAGAAGACTTTGGAAGGGTTTTCCTTGTAGTGGGGTTTTCCCTGGTCTACGACCAATCCTAATGTCTCTATATGTGAATTGTTTTCTTCTATTGTTTCTTTATGTTTTTTTTCATTTATAATGATATTGTTCTTTCTACATAATTTCATATGTTGTTGAATAATGTTGTAAATCTGAATAGTGTTATGATGTTGTGGGATGAATTCAATATGTAAATGATAAAATGCAATTATCTAAAGAAAAGAACAATAAATCCCTAATAAAAATGAATACATTGTACAACCTTCCTTGTCAAGAATTACCCCTACTAACCCTCAGAAGAATTTAATTTGATCAAGGAAAAATATATTTTTTAAGGTGAAACCCACAACTACACAAAAGTACAAGTCAGCCTGGGCTAGGTAATTCGACCTCCTAAGTCTCATATAAATAGACCATTTGTCACATCACTTTGGAGCATCAATTCACATCACATTTCTTCTCTTGGATTGGTTCGACTACTTATGAAATTGCAGGTCCTTTTCTCACGTGCAAAGGAGAGAGAGAGTCTTTTCTAATTGGCCGAATTCATCTTCTGTTTTAGGACTTTGAACAGATTTGAATTCAGTTGACTTGGATTCATTTCAACTTGGAAATTCTAATTTTATCTTTGTTTTAGGAGGTTGCACTGATTAAGAGATGGGTTGGGCTTTTCTAGGCTAGTAGACCAAGGTTGATCACAGGTTTTGACCACAGGTTACTGCAAATTTGTTGTAGGTTGACCACATATTTCATCTCTCCTTTCACTGAGGTTTTAAAGATTATTTTAATTGATTTTTTACCAGCAAGGAAGGTCACATTTAATTGTGGGTTGGCCGAACCTTTTGGAGAAACTTTGACCATCCACTTTTGGACTGGTTAGGGCATCTTTGATTGTTATTGACTTTGACCAAAATTTCAGACTTTGACTTGTTGACCAAAATTGTCCTTTGGGATCATCTCTTGGATAGTGGTTAGTTGATTGTTGGATAACTCAAAGATTTGGATTTAACTCTCTGATGATGAATTGGAACATTGTATCTCTCTACTGAACATTTGATAACAATCTAATAGAAGAAGAATTTTGAAAGGGTTTTCCCCCTTATGGGGTTTTTCCCTAGTCTTTGACCAAATCTTGTGTCTCTCTTGTAATTGATCTTGGTTTTCTTCTATTGTGAATTGGATTTATTTTTCTATCTACAATTTCTTATAGTTACTGGAATATTGAATAATATTGGCTAAAATGATTACTAATTAAAGAAGAATTGGAATAAGCGATTGTGCTAAGCATAGAACACTAGAAAATTAGTTGAGGTGCTGACAAGCCCAAGGAGACAAGAGACAAAAGAAATCACCTTTGAAGGAATCTATTTGGAAGAAGCTATTTGGTCAATATTTCTACCTCATACTTCAAGGATGCAGAGAATCTAAATGGCTCATAAAATTTTGTTGCTTGGAATATCAGGTTGGAAGTGACATTGGATGAAAACATTGTTTTGGAATATGTGGAAGGAAAGGTACTTTAGCCTCTGGAAAATTCTCTTGTTGTTGCCATGGCCAAGTATAAGAAAGGTGAGATCAAAACCAAGAAAATAATTATTGGTTCTTTGAAAGATCAATTGCTTACTTACATTATAAAGTTGAAGAAGTATAAGGATGTCTATGATAAGTTGGTTGGGATGTATGAGATCAACAATTTGAACCATATTCTCTGCTTGAAAAATCAAATCAAGGACATTAAAATGAATAAGTGAGAGATTGTGCAATCATACTTCATGAGATTATCCCAACTCAGGGATCAATTGTTGATTGTTGGAGAATCTATGCCTGATAGAGAGCTAGTTCTTGTTACACTTCAAGGTCTTCCTCTAATATGGGATACATTCATTACAACTATTAGAAACAATGATAAATTCTCGACATTTGATGAACTAGTTGGCAAGTGTACTCAAGAAGAAACTAGGATGATCTCTAGAGGGATGATTCAAAAGCATGAAGAAGGAGATCCCTCTACATTTGGTGCTTGAGACAAGAAGAGGAAAGGAAGAGGAGGTCCATCTAATTCAAGAAAGTCTTCTCTAGCATCCAAGGAATCTAATAGAAGACCGAGAAGGGATGGGGATATGTCGAAAGTTTAATTTTATAATTTTCACAAATATGGTCATTATGCTCAAGACTATCTAGAAAAGAGAAGAGCTCCAAGATCTAATTACAACAATAATTGTGGCTTCAACAACAACAGGTTTAATGATAGAAGAAGAAGATGATCTTGATGATTGTGAAGAAGGCCATCGTCCTCAAAAGAGATCAAGGAATTCAAGGTATGGAAATAATGTAGCCTCTACTTAATATAAATATATTCTTATTTATGCTCTTTCTAATTCCTCTCCTCCAAATTCATTTGATAATTGGTTGGTAGATAGTGGGGCCTCTAGACATATCTATGGGTATCGTGAAGTCCTCTCAAACTTAGTTGAGAGGGAGACTAATTTAAAGATCATTCTCGGAGACAACTCTACTTATCCTATGAAGGTGTTTGGTTTTGTTACATTTCATTTGAATTATGGGGAAATTATACATCTTCATGACGTTATGCATGTACTAGGATTGAAGAAGAACCTTGTATCTATATTTTCCATGGAAGAAAAAGGGATGAGAGTTGCTTTCATAAGAGCAAAGGTCCTCACCTGGCCTATGGAATCTCACAAGAGAGATGCATTCACCTTGGGATCAAGAATTTAAGGACTCTATAGAGTCAATGGAAGATTGTTGCAAGAAATGATACATGATAGTAATCATCAAAGTGAGTTATGGTACTAAAGGTTTGCCCATCTTCACTATGAAGCCCTACCTAAAGGAGGATGGTTTCTAGAATGCCTAAGGTTCATCCAAATCATGATGGAGTGTATCCAGGATGTGCAAGTGGAAAGAAAAGAAAGGGACCATTCCCCTCTAGCAAAAGAAGGACCAGTGATATTCTACAACTCATACACTCTCATCTATGTGGACCCATGCCAGTAAAATCTTTAGGTGGCTATCAATATTATATAATATTTATGGATAATTTCTCTCAAAAGACATGGATATTCTACTTAAAGCACAAGGATGAAGCATTTTATATGTTCAAATATTTCAAGGCACTGGTAGATAATCAAACAGGGAAAAGTATCAAGGTCTTCAAGTTTGATAGTGGTGGAGAATACATTTATAATGAGTTCATTGACTTTTGCAAGAATGCATGAATCAAGAAGGAGACCATTGTACCTTATAATCATGATAAAAATGGTGTGGCTAAAAGAAAGAATAGGATCATCATGGAAGCTTCCCGAGCCATGTTGCATGAACAAAAGTTGTCAAAATTCCTTTAAGGAGAAGCCACTAATACAGTGGTCTATGTTCAAAATATTACTCCTCATCAATCTCTGGGAAACAAGACCCCCAAAGAAGTATTCACAGGTATCAAGCCTGATGTTGGTCATTTAAGAATATTTGGCTACCTCATATACTTTCATGTACCAAAGGACAAGAGGAACAATCTAGAAGTCACTAGAAAGAAAGTTACATTTGTTGGATATTGTGAAAATTCTAAAGATTTCATAATATTTGTGCCTTTTAAAAGGAATATTGAGCTGAGCAGGGATGTGACTTTCGCTGAAGATGTTTCCCTTGGAAAATTTAGGGATATTCCTCCTCCTGCTCCTACTGAAAAGAAGGATGGTGAGATGGACCTATTAGAAGGTACTTTTGTGCCTGACCCAAGAAAGATGTTGTTAATGATCCCATGGAACCTATGGACCCCTTGGATCCTCCTCCATGTGATCTCGCTGCCAAGAAGAGACTACATTGGCTTTGTAATAATTTACAAGATGTTGAAAGACATTTTGCTGCTAGAGGAACCTTTAGAGAGAGTAAGAATCCTTGACAATACCAATGATATGTTATAGCTATGAGCACCATCATTCAGGATGAACCTCCTTCCTTTGAAGAAGCAGTGAAAGTAGGTTTGGAAAGATGTTATGGCTGAAGAATATGAATCTATTATGAATCATGATGTGTGGGAAGTGGTTCTGAGACCCAAAGGGAAGTCTATTCTGACTTCTAAATGGTCATACAAGATCAAACTTGGAGTTAATGGAAGTATAGAGAAATATAAGGCGATGTTCGTGAATAGAGGTTTCTCCCATAAAGAGGGAGAGGACTATGATGATATATTTGAACATGCTGCTCGCTATACTACTATTTGATCAATTTTTGCCCATGCTGCTAGTCAAGGATGGACTTTTTACCAAATGGATGTGAAGGTTTTGTTTCTATATGGCATACTCATGATCCGAATCAGATCCAAAAAAGACTGTCAAGAACCTTGACTATATCGAGTTGAACAGATCCTTGAAAATTCCAAAACAGCGATCAAAAACACCCTGAACCAGTGGCCATGGCAGCCGGCGTGGAACGACGAGGACATCGATCAAAGTGCACTAACTGAGGCCCATGGAGACTATGCGGGATGCCAAAATAGCCCCTGGGAGCCCCGGATTGGGAAAAGGAGCTGATTTTCGATAGCATTAATCGCGCATCGTTGGGCAAACAGGGCCAAAATGGGAAAGCCTAAGCACTCGGTCGCGTGGGTGGGGACCAGAGGACCACAGGCAGAGAAACAAAAAGTGCCAACGTACGAAGGTGGGACCCACGACCTATAAATCGACGGTTTTGATCGGGGTGCCATTGAATGATAAGAGGTTTTGGATAGGAGCGGAGCGATCCCATACACCGAGCGACACGTGGCGGCGGAGGAGAGAGAAAAACCATCATTGATCGTGAACTATCGGTCGAGCAAGTCAACCACACTCGACGTACGTATGACGTCGAATCTTGAGGAGCCCAGATCGGATGGCTGAGATTGCGCCCGATAGAAAGAAGCGGAATCGACAGGGAATTAAGTCGCGATTTAAGGGGATTTGGAATCCGTTTAACCACCACGATGGAGAAAGAATGCATACCCGGCGTAACGGAAGAAATGAACCGACGAAGCATGCTAGCACCAATGAGATGGAGACACATGGCTACTTCCCGAGCGTTCATGCTAACACCGAACAGGGAACTCCAAGCACGCAGGTGGTAGGCAAATCGACATAGGCGGGAGAGGAACCGAACAAGCATAGG
This sequence comes from Pinus tabuliformis, assembly GCA_031772625.1. Taxonomy (NCBI): domain Eukaryota; kingdom Viridiplantae; phylum Streptophyta; class Pinopsida; order Pinales; family Pinaceae; genus Pinus; species Pinus tabuliformis. The sequence goes on along the minus strand of CM062816.1, from coordinate 1,676,022,124 downwards.
GATCGAATGACTAAAGCCATGAACAGAGACGGTCGAATTCAGATTCAGAGAGGAAGAATAGAGAGGAGTCCAAGCAACCAAGAGAGACAATGAACAATGAACCTTGAGAGGAGGACTGAACACAGAGAACAGTAAAGCCAAGTAGAGGAGACAGAGGGTTGAGCTGACCACAGGCAGCGTCGAGCACCAGAGAGCTTGAAGATTCAAGCCTTTCCCTAGAGGAATCTGTCCAGACTGAGCATCACATTTGGCTCTTTCCACTGTAGACCAAGGGTCACAGAGCTGGTAGGAAGAAAAAGAGTCTGTGAACTCCGAGTGGCTTGGGGAATCCAAGAACCACCCTACCAAGCAAAATCTACTTTAGGAGAACTCACATTGAGTCCCTGTATTGTAATTTCTCTACTGTAAAACACAATAAAACAAGGCCACCATTGCAGCTGGATCGGAGACGTAGCCCTGGAGAATAGGGTGAACTCCTTATTAAAAAATTGTTTGTGTCTTTGTGTTGCTTACTGTATTTCTCTGCTGTCTTTCCACTTATTTTCTGTGTATTGGCAATCTGATCGATCCGTTGCTTAAATAACACATAACACACACCATCACATGAGTCTGTAATACCTTTTGTTTAATAAATCTTTAACTAAGGTCACTCATAGGGTGATTATCAAATCAAGTGGTATCAAAGCTCTAGGTTGTAAGGTTAGACAAGCTTGTGTTGGTTTAGCTGTGAATGCTCACTAGATCAAAGCTCAAATTAGGAGAAGGAGAGTTGGTGGAAACTAATCCTGAAATTGGGAGAGTCTATTCTCGGAAGACAATGTCAAAGGAAGGTTCTATAGGGCCAGACCCTCAATTCATAGAAAGTTTCCTAGCTATAAAGTCTATGGTAGAAGAAATGTATAGGGACTTTAGAAAGCATAAGGATGAAGATTCATCAGGCCCTAAGCAAGATAAAGAAGAAGATGAATCTCATTCCCATGACCACTCCAAAGGAAAGGGGAAAGAGAAAAGCTTTGTCACACCTCCTAATAGCTCTGTGCATAATAAGAAAGCATCTTTGATTAAGTTAGATGTTAAATTTGATTTGCCTACATATGATGGAGAGCTAAATGCTAAAAAGTTGGACAATTGGATAAGACAAATTGATGTGTATTGCAGGGTACAAAACATAGACTCAGACAAGAGTAAGATTTAGCTGGCAAGCCTACGCCTAGGAGGCACTGCCTTGGTTTGGTGGGAAGGCAGAACCCAAGCTGATATGAAGAAGCATGGTAAGACCATCTCTGTCTGGAGTGAATTTGTTGTTGCAATCAAAAAGCAATTCTATGCATTGGCCTACATGCAACAAGCCATGATGAGTTGGCAAACTCTTCGGCAGTTGAAAGGGAAAAGTGTACAAGGGTATACTCAAGAATTCAGAAAGAGAGAATTGATGTTGGGTATCTCATTAGACTCACCAGAGACTCTTTTGAAGTACATTGGTGGTCTACATAGCTACATGAGGCATACCATCCTCATGTTTAATCCCACTAGTATAGATGAGGTATCTGTACAAGCTACTCATCTAGAAGCTAGAGGAAAGAATGGAAACCCAGAAGTTGGGGGACCATCCCAACCCACTGTAAGCAAGAGCAAGGAGAAAAGGAAGCAGAAGTGGAAAGCAAGGAAGGCTAACACTGCACAAAAAGGCAAAGCTTCATGCACTAACTGTAAAAAGGAGGGGCATGATGATGAGCATTGTTGGATTCTGCATCCAGAGTTGAGACCTAAGAAGTCTGAGGGCAAGAAGAAGAAGACTGTTGTAGCTATTCAAAAAGATTTGGGGTCAGACTCGGGAGATGAAACAATCATTGCAGGCACAGGTATAAAAGGTAAGAATTCTGAAGCATCTACTAGTGATTCTGCTCAATCTATTATTGATGAAGAACATGAGAGAAAAAGACATGAGCTTTTCCATATTCGAGTTGTTTCCAAAAATCAAAAGATTGATACTTTGTTTGATAGTGGCTCACAAGTAAATTTGATTTCTGAAGCAATTGTAAAGAAATTGGGATTAGCAACTACACCTCATTGGAAGCCATACCCATTAGGATGGTTGAATGATAAAGCGCAACTACAAGTGACTAGACAGTGCAAACTCAAGTTTTCTTTTGGGTCAGCATTTGTAGATGAGGTTGAGTTAGATGTAATTCCTTTAGATATATGTGGAATTGTTTTAGGAAGTCCCTACTTGTATGATAGAAAAGCTATTTTCTATAGAGCTGAGAACAAGTATCTACTTGTTAAAGAAGGAATCGAATACTTTGTAAGAGGTCATAAGCTCAAGAATAATTATACTCTCATAAACTCAGGACAGATGAAAAGAAAGATAAATTCCTGCAAACAGTTCTTACTAATGGTTGTAAAGGAAAGGAAAACTGATAAAACCAATGTATTTGAGGGCTATAATTCTGATCAGCATGCTGATATAGAAAATATTGTTTCCGAGTATGATGTCTTGTTTCAAGAATCTCAAGGTATGCCACCCAAAAAGGGAATAGTACATGATATTATTTTGAAACAAGATGTTCCTTTGCCTAACATTGGGATGTACAGGTTGTTTGCTTTAGAGAATGCCGAAATCAAGAAGCAAGTGCAGGAGTTGCTCGAGAAATGGTTCATCAGGGCTAGCACATCACCATGTGGGTCACCCATCATCTTGGTGAGAAAGAAAGATGGCTCGTGGAGAATGTGCATTGACTACTGAGCACTAAATAAGATAAAAATCAAAAATCATTATCCCCTTCCTCACATAGATGATCTTTTAGATCAATTGAAGGAAGTTGTTCATTTCACCAAGCTGGATTTGCACAGTGGATACCGTCAGGTCAGTGTTGCAAAGCAAGATGCATGGAAGACTGCTTTCAAAACAAAGTAGGGATTGTATGAATGGTTGGTTATGCCTTTGGCTTGACCAATGCCCCTGCTACTTTCATGAGATTAATGAATGATGTACTCAGACCTTTTCTTGATGATTTTGTTATTGTGTATCTGGATGACATTCTGATTTTTAGTAAAACATGGGAAGAACATTTAAAGCATGTTAAGCAGACATTAGATGTATTGAAAAGAGAAAAACTTTATGTTAAACTCTCCAAATGTGAATTTGGCAAAACCTCTCTAAATTATTTGGGTCATATAGTAGGGGGAGGTGAATTGAAAATAGATCCCTCTAAAGTGGCAATCATCATAAACTAGCCTAAACCCAAGTCTGCTACAGAAGTGAGAAGCTTCTTAGGAGCAGCACGGTATTGGAGGAAGTTCATTTCAAATTTTTCCTCAATTAAAGCTCCCTTACATGCTTTGACAGGATTGAGCAAGGTGTTTTAGTGGGGAGGCAAACAGTAGAAAGCCTTCGACACCTTGAAAGACAAGATTAGTACAGCACCTGTACTAGCACTGCTAGATCTACAAAGACCATTTGAGATCCAAACTGATGCCAGTGACTATGCCATGGGAGCAGTGTTGACACAGCACAGTAAACCCATATGTTATCATTCTGAGACTTTTAATCCTGCAGTAGTCAACTATCCTACATATGATAAGGAATTGTATGCATTAGTTCAGAGTGTGAAAAAGTGGAAACATTACTTAATGGGCAAAGAAACAGTAATACATATTGATCATCAGCCACTTCAATATCTACACTCCCAAACTAAGTTGCAACAATCAAGACACTACAGATGGATGGGTTTTCTACAACAGTTTCATTTAGTCATCAGATATAAAAAGGGCATACATAACAAGGTTGCAAACATGTTATCTAGACCCATTATAAATGCATCTACCATACTTAAGCATAATTCTATGCTGCATGAAAGCTACATAGAACAGTATGCTCAGGATATGGACTTTAAGGATGTTTATGCAACTTTGAGTCAAGGAAAAAGAGTAGAAGAATTGGACTATCATGTGAAGGACCGACTCTTATATCATTGTGGGAAACTCTGCATTCCACAAACTGAGAGAGTAAAGATAATTAGGGAAGCGCATACTTCTCTGATATCAGGTCACTTCGAGGTAAGTAAAATAGTTGCACAGCTGCAAAGGTTCTGCTATTGGCCGAAAATGAATGAGACAGTTTCTAGATATGTAAAGGGATGTGCTATGTGTGCTAAAAGCAAGCCCAGCAAAAGAAAACTAGGCTTATACACTCCCTTGCCAATTCCTTCTCACCCTTGGGAAAGCATTTCCATGGATTTCTTGGGAGGACTGCCTAAATCTAGGAAAGGTCATGATTATCTATATGTTGTTGTGGATAGATTCAACAAAATGTGTATTTTGATACCCTGTAGTAAACAGATTACAGCTGAACATACTGCAAAATTATTCTTTAAACATGTGTGGGTTCATGTTGGATTACCCACTTCTATTGTATCTAATCGAGACACCCAATTTGTGGGAAAGTTTTGGTCCAGTCTGTGGGAACTAATGGACACCAAATTAAAGAAAAGCACAGCTTTTCATCCACAAACAGATGGCCAGACAGAAGTAGTTAACAGGACAGTGATCCAGTTACTGAGAGGATATTGCAGCAAACATCCTAAGCTTTGGGATGAGCACTTGTGCTATGTGTAGCATGCTTACAATAGAGCCAAACACTATTCTACACAGAGATCTCCTTTTGAGACCTGCTTTGGTTTCATACCAAGGTCTCCTGTGGATTTTGTCTTTGGTAAAGATACCATGGTTGATAGACATAGTGATGTGGACAAGGCAACTAGGTTCATTGAACAGATCCAGGAGATCCACCAGGCAGTATAGGAACAGCTGGAAAAGAGCCAGGCCAAGTACAAGGCTAGGCATGATAAGCATCGGATGGAGCATAGTTTTCAAGTTGGAGACCAAGTCTGGTTGTATATCAGCAAGGACAGGATGCAAGGTGAAGCTAAAAAGTTAAAACCTATCAGGTATGGACCCTTCAGGATACTTGAGAGGATTGATGAAAATGCTTTTCGCCTTGATCTACCAGCTTACATGCACATCTACTCAGTCGTGAATGTGGATTGCTTGAGGTTGTTTAAACCTTCAATGATCGAGGACCCCAAAGAGAAGAGTCAATTACCTTCTGTTGATGACCTGCTACCTGAATATCTTAATGAGTTACAGGAAGACACAGTGCTGGACAGGAAGGTAAGGACGATGCACAGTGGATAGGTGGAATACCTCAGGATTGGGCTTAAAGGTTCAAAGTCGAGCAGTGCGAAGTGGATTGAGATTGGACAAGTGAGACAGCAGTTTCCTCACTTAGTCGATGCTTGAAGAAAACCAACTTTTGGTGGTCCAAAAGCTTTTTCAGTAGGGAGGTCGTGATCCAAATTGGATCCACAAAATACTGTCAAGAACCTTGACTGTATCGAGTTGAAAATATCCTTGAAAATTCCAAAACAGCGATCAAAAACACCCTGAACTAGTGTCCATGGCAGCCGGCATGGAATGACGAGGACCTCAGTCAAAGCGCGCTGACCGAGGCCCATGGAGACTGCGTGGGATGCCAAAATGGCCCCTGGGAGCCCCGAATCGGGAAAAGGAGCTGATTTTCGATGCTCTAATCGTGCATCGTTGGGTGAATAGGGCCAAAATGGGAAAGCCTGAGCACCCGGTCGTGTGGGGGGGGAGACCAGAGGACTGCGGGTGGAGAAATGAAAAGCACCAATGTACGAAGGTGGGACCCACGACCTGGAAACCAGTGGTTTTTATCGGGGTGCCCTTGAACAGTAAGAGGTTTTGGACAGGAGAGGAGCAATCCCATACATCGAGCGACGCATGGTGGCGGAGGCGAGAGAAAAAACGTCGTTGATCGCACGCTATCAGTCGAGCAAGTCAACCACGCTCGACGTGCATATGACGTCGGATCTTGAGGAGCCCAGATCGGACGACTGAGATTACGCCCGATAGAAAGAAGTAGAATCAATAGGGAATTAAGCTACGATTTAAGGGAATTTGGAATCCGTTTGACCGCCACGGTGGAGAAAGAACGCATACCCAGTGTAACAGAATAAACGAACTAACGAAGCATGCTGGAACCAGTTAGACGGAGACACGTGGATACTTCCCAAGCGTTCATGCTGACACCGAACAGGGAACTCCAAGCATGCAGGCGATAGGTGAATCAACGTAGGGGGGAGAGGAACTGAATAGGCATAGGGATCGAATGGCTAAAGCCATGAACAGAGACGATCGAATTCAGATTCAGAGAGGAGGAATAGAGAGGAGCCCAAGCGACCAACAGAGACAGTGAACAGTGAACCGTGAGAGGAGGACTGAACACAGAGAACAGTAAATCCAAGCAGAGGAGACAGAGGGCCAAGCTGACCACAGGTAGCGTTGAGCACCAGAGAGCTTGAAGATTCAAGCCTTTCCCTAGAGGAATCTATCTGGACTGAGCATCACATTTGGCTCTTTCCACTGTAAACCAAGGGTCACAGAGCTGGTAGGAAGAAAAAGAGTTTGTGAACTCCGAGTGGCTTGGGTAATCCAAGAACCACCCTACCAAGCAAAATCTACTTCAAGAGAACTCACATTGAGTACCTGTATTGTAATTTCTCTGCTGTAAGACACAATAAAACAAGGCCACCACTGAAGCTAGACCGAAGATGTAGCCCTGGAGAATAGGGTGAACTCCTTATTAAAAAATTGTTTGTGTCTTTGTGTTTCTTAATGTATTTCTCCGTTGTCTTTCCACTTATTTTCTGTGTATTGGCAATCTGATCGATATGTTGCTTAAATAACACAGAACACACACCATCACATGAGTCTGTAATACCTTTTGTTTAATAAATCTTTAACTGAGGTCACTCATAGGGTGATTATCAGATCAACTCTAGGAAGAAGTATATGTTGAGAAACCACATGGTTTTGAAGTGCATGATAGGAAGACTCATGCTTGCAAGCTGAAGAATCCATGCTATGGATTGAATAAATACCTTAGAGCCTGCAATTCCCATATTGATATCTGCCTAGTGAACCTTGGATTTATGAGAAGTAATTTCAACCTAAGCCTCTACTTCAAAGTGGTCCAAGGTATGCCCCTTATTTTGGTTTTATATGTTGTTTACTTATTCTTGACAGGTAGTGAGCCTCTGATGCTTGGGTGCAATACGAAACTAGCCTCTGAATTTGAAATGAAAGATCTCATATTGATGCATTATTTCATGGGCTTAGATGTGTGGCAAAGGCTCAATGATATTTTCCTTTCACAAAGAAAATATGTTGTGAAATTTCTAGAAAGGTTTAGAATGGTGGAATGTAAATCTATGGCCACAACGATGGACATGAACTTCAAGAAGCTATATGGAGATGTTGCAGGACCTGACTTGGAAAATCCCTCTAAGTATTGAGAGATGATTGGGGCATTAATGTTCCTTGTGAACACTTGACTGAACATATGTTTTGCATTTAGCATGAGTCAATTCATGAATGAGCCTCTTCATGTACACTAGGTTGTTGCTAAGCATGTGCTGAGATATTTGCATGGGATGATTAATCTTAGTTTGATATATACTACCAAAGATGTGAGACTACATGGTTATATTGATGTTGACTGGGTTGGAAATGTTATTGTCATATAGAGGACATCAGTTGTTTTAGTCTTAGGTCTACCATGATATATTGGATGAGCAGGAAGCAGAAATTTGTTACCCTTAGTACTATTGAGGTTGAGTATATCGTTGCTAGAATGGTGTGTTGTGAGGTTCTATGGTTGAGGAAGCTCTTTGGAGAGTTGTTTAAGCAAGTTCTAGATACAATAGTGATATATTGCATCAACAAGAGAGGGATCTGATTGGCAGAGAATATTGTGTTTCATGACAAGTCCCAGCATATTGAGATCATGGATCACTATATTTAAGACATCGTACAGAGAGAAGCCATAAGGCTCCATCACATTTCGACTGATGAAAAAATAGTAGATATTCTTAATAAGGATTTGTTGAAACATAAGTTTTTGGTCTTCAGAGAGCAAATTGGACTGATGGATGTGACCCTCCCAGGAAAGGGTCTTGGTTGATCAAGGACATTGAGCTATGATCTTCTTCCCTGTTTGAGCTCACATGGAGAGGAATGGAGTTGGAGAGCTCCTAGGGTTGAAAGATATTTGGACAATAGGATGGTTTTGATCCTTACCCTTTGTGGTAAGTATTATTGTGCTCATTGTCACTATATACTTTTCAGAGTATACCCTAGTATGCATCCTACCCACAAGTTGGGCTTGTTGGAATTGCCACCCATCTATCCAATGGGTGAGGATACTTGAGATGGTTATTATCCTTGCCTCCCATAGCAAGTGGTATATAGCTCAAGTGATGGGATGTAGGTGTTCTACCACTTCGCTCTTGAGGGTATATATGGAAAGATCGGTAGATAATGGAATAGATGTGATCCTTATCTCTCATGGTAAGTTGTATATTTCCTAATGTCATTGGACGATAGGATGGATGTGATACTTACCTCTCATGAAAAGTGGTATCTTTCGTATTGTCAATAGACAATGGGATGGTTGTGATCCTTTCTTGGTAAGTTGTATCTCGCATATTTTCATTGGAGATAGGATGGTAGATTGACATCACCTATGATGATTCTTCTTCTTTAGATTCAAGAGTGTTCAACAGATGAGTAGAGATGAGAAGGGAGGAGATATGACATGATACAGTAATGATGATGACAAGAATTTTGAGATGAGATTCATAACGTTATCATAAATTTCTCCCTATCTGAGAAGGAATATTAATTTGGCAGCGCAGGGACAAATTCCCTCGATTGGACAGCCTTCCTTATCAAGAATGACACCTACTAGCCCTTGGAATAATTTAATTTGGTCAAGGAAAAATATGATTTCTAAGGTGAAACCCACAAGTACACAAAAGTACAAGTCGGCTTGGGAAAGCTAATTCGACCTCCTAGGGCTCATATAAATAGACCACTTGTCACATTACTTTGGAGCATCAACACACATCACATTCCTTCTCTTGCATTGGTTTGAATAATTCTGACATTGTAGGTCATTTTCACACATGTGAACCAGAGAGAGAGTCTTTTCTGATTGGCCAAATTCATATTCTGTTTTGGGGCTTTGACCAGCTTTGACTTCAATTGAATTATGCCCATTTTGACTTGGAAATTCTGATTTTATCTCTGTTTTGGGTGGCCACATTGATTAAGAGAGAGGTTGAACTTTTATGGGCTAGTAAACCAAGGTTGATCGCAAGTTTTGACTACAGTTGACAACAGATTTGCTAGAGGTTGATTGTATATTTTATCTCTCCTTTTACCAAGGTTTTAAGACTACTTCGATTGATTTTTTACCAACAAGGAAGGCCACATTTATCGGAAAGTTGACCAAACCTTTTGGAGCAGCTTTGACTATTGACTTTGGAATGGTTAGGGCATCTTTGACTATAGTTGACTTTGACCAAAATTGCAAACTTTGACTTGTTGACCAAAATTGTCTTTTGGGCTCATCTCTTAGATATCGGTTAGTTTATTGCTAGATAAGTCATATATTTGACTTTGACTCTTTTTTGATGAATTGGAACATTGTATCTCTCTACTGAAGATTTGTGAAAATCTAATAGAAGAAGAATTTTGAAAGGGTTTGCCCCCTTGTGGGGTTTTTGCCTGGTCTTTGACCAAATATTGTGTCTATCTTGTAACTAATCTTGGTTTCCTTCTATTGTGCATTTTATTTATTGTTCTATATACAATTTCTTATACTTATAGGAAGATTGAATTATATTGGTTAAATTGATTGTTAAATGAAGAACAATCGGAATGAGTAATTGTGTTAATCATAAAACACTAGAAAATTAACAACCTCTTCCTCTAGGAGAATCATGTGTCTGATTCTTCTCTTTCTATGTAAGTCACATAACTTCTTTAGGAAACTGAAAAAAAGAAATTCTTTCTCTTCCCAAAAATTTTCTCCCTTTCTGCAAATTTCTCCATAAGAGTGTCAAAATTAATGTTTTAAAGCTTGGCACTAGCTTGTAATGATTCAAGATAGCAAAAATATGTGGGATAGAGAGCCTTGACGAAAGTTATGAGAGGAATGTCCATTTTAACTATAGTGGCTTCTACATCATGCATGATAGCTTTAATTTATAAGGTTGGGGCAAGGAGATCATCATCCTTCAACTCTAGGTTAAAGAGTTTGATCATTAATTGGAGTAACTCGAGCTTTGAGTGTGAGTTTTTAGTGCCTAAATCTACCTTAGGCCGAAGGAAGGCAGGTTTAGGGTAACATCAAACCACACTTAACCTGGTAGCTAGCCCTACCAGGTCGGGAGAGGGCTCTCTCCTTGTCAATCTCAATTAGAATATGGCAACTAGGGCTTGAGATGACTGAAAATAATTGCTGATTTTAGGCTAGGTATATTAGGTCAGAGGATTTTGTTTGATTTTGATGGTTGGTTGTTGGATCAAATGAAGAAGGCAGTTTTGGGTCTAGGAAATCAACTCAGATTTGCAGGAGGTTCTGTGGGGCGAGGTAGGTAAGTGTTTTGGCACTTTGAATTGGGTGTGATGGTAAGTCTAAGACCGGTGAGGAGTTGGAGAGGGCATGCAAAGTTCATGGGTCCTCTTCGAACAGCAAAAAACATTAAAAACTAAATGTATCCGCAAGGTAGAGCATTGAATATCAATGGATTCCACCTATTTATCTTGATTCATTTAGTTATGAAGAAAGAAATAGATGCTGGCACATATACACATAAGAGAAACTAAATAACAAAGGAAGAAACAATGCCAAGACACATTACCACAAGAATCCCACAAAATGTTGCAAAACCCTGGTTCATTTCCTTGCCAAACTGCAGAAGTGATTTACAATGAAAGCTCAAAACATCCACAAGAGTCCAACCTTTACAAATGACTAAGAAATTACATAATATAGGCATCAAACCACCTATGCTAGTCATCAAGGGTCGAATCCATGAGTCAAGGAGCCATTTCAACAACATCTAAACTAGGAACAAGAAAATAGGTAGTGGAACAGCTTGCCTCTAAAACTAAGGAAACTGATACATTCAGTTCTGAATTTGATGTATCTACCCTATGAAGTGATTCTCATCTATACTTACATCAAATACATAATTTTCCATGCATACATTTACCTAAACAAGAAGAAAATTCAACCACTGAAGAAAGTGGGCGAAATTTTGAGTTTTAGGCAAAATTGACAAAATCTGCCTGATGCGCAGCGCCCTGAGCCTAATGCACATCGCCACTTAAAAGCTGCTTTTAGAGGCCTTCCACTCATCTCAATCAAGCTCAAGATAGCTTGTTGGAAAGATATACATGTCTAGCTTCTGTAACACTTTGAATTTTCTAATTTGGAGTTGATTTGCCCCTTCAAACATCAATTCTCCCAAGACTACTTCCTGTGGGTCCAAAAAGTGGCAAAGAGGGCATTTTTTGAGTATTTTTTGCCCTTTAAGTGACCCAGATCTTCTCCAAAATTTATGAAACTTTCTGGGTTTCATTGTTTTTTCATGCTGAATCCAAAACCACAAGCCATTTGGCAAAAGAGTGAGCCAATTCAATGTGCAGCGCCGGTGGCGCTACGCATCAGCTAAAATTTCCTGTGTTGCAAAATTTGATGCGCACCACCACCGATTTGATGCGATTCACACTTTTGCATACCAATTTTGGAGGCCTTCCCGATGTCCAAATTGGGTGTAGGATAGCTTGTTGGAAATCTTATTGGGTCTACTTTCCAAAACATCTTAAATTTCTCAATTTGGAGTTCATTTGCCTTGTCAAAAGTCAAATCTCCCAAGACTAGTCAAAATGTGAAAAATGAGGCTGCCTAAATGCAGAGTGTTGTTGCAGTCAACTTTTGAAGGTCTTCCTCAACTCCAAATTGAGCTCATGATAGCTCATTGGAAATATCTTTGTGTCTAGTTATCACTTCTCTCATCAATAAAGTCATTTGGCCAACCAACCTAGGAGAAATATTGATTTTTCCAAGGTCACTCCAGAGGTGCAGCAATTCTCCTGAGACAACTATATTTTTGACATTTTTATAAAACCATGACACCTATGTAAAAAGTGAAGGAGGTTTTTCTTCCTTGGCATATTATGGAAAAAAACCTCTCTCACTTTAATAAGGTACATTAAGGATAGGAGAAGGTGTATGAGCATCAGGATGCAAGCTTTGTTGATGATTTGACCATCCAAGAAAAATTACCTTCAAAACCCTAGGAGAGGAAAATGAGGCTTACCCAAGTACAACTGAAGCACGAACAAGGTGTAAAATTACCCATTGGTACCTAAAATGATGATGACAATCTTTGAATGATGGTACACTAATCTGAATGGTGACATGGACCAATACTTGGAAGACTTTGGAAGGAGTAAAAACAAACCCTAGACCTAATACCTTGTGACCAAATTTTACTTGAAAACTCACTGAAATGACAAAATTTGACTTTGACACTCTGAGACCACTTTGTAAGAGCATATTTGATCACTGGTGGAAGGTTTCAAAGACTGAAACTAACATTGGCTCCAATGGGGATGGTAGCTCCTTGGAGGTGCCAAGAACATTGTGGACTAAGTAGCCTTATCCATTAGGCAAGGAGTCAAAAACACAAACTGAAATGGATGACTGAAAACTGATGACTCAAAGACAAAAACTGACTTGAAACTGACTCAATACTAAAACACAACTGAAAAACTAGAAAAATACACTCGAAGTGGAGCTCATTCAATAAAACCTACTCTAACTGTTCCATTCATCACCTGATCAAGTGAAGTGAAATAACCAATGCAACCAAGTAAGCATTCTGGCCGTTGTTTGCATTCTCCACAAGTTCTTGCTTATGAACAACAAGAGAAAACTATTGAAAGGCAACTCCCATGAAAACTTGTAAACAAATCCAAATTTTCCCAAATTGAATAATATGGATGCTCTATCCACCTCCAAAAACACTGCATAAGGATCTTGAAATTCATGCACACTGGGACTTAGCTAATCCAATGGATTACTTTTCTTCTCCTCGTACCATGAATGCAAACTTTCATCTAAGCACTATGATGAGACTCCTACTGAAACTGACAAAGAAACCAGCTGCCGGATCAATTTTGTATCAATACATGTTTCAATCTCACAGTTAGCTAGTGGAGAAGGACTTTTACTGCAGACATCATCCAACACATCAGCTATGGGATCGCGAAAAACTTGAAAAGAATGTTGCAACCCATTTTCTATTGGTTCTAATGAGATTGCATGATTTTCTACAGGCTGCTCATTTGAAGATATACTATTCAATTTCCCTTCAAAAACTAAAATGATTCAAAACAAAATGGTACGGAATCGTCTTGCATCATTTGATCATATGGTTCAGCTTCCAAATCTTCATTTGCATTTTGACAATCAATGGCATTCAGGGGCTACAAATCTAGATATGAGAAGCCTTGAACAAGGATCTCATTGCCCTCTAGATGGTCCAGATCAAAACTTATCAACGGTTGATTTCTGATTGAATGAAAGTTGTCTCTGATGATCTTAAATGAAGCAAAAAAAAAGGCAAAGATCCTTCACTTACTTCAAAAAAATTTGTACTTTCCTCCACACTTCCATAGCTGATATGCATCAGCTGATCACTGTATTCGAGCTGTTTAAAGTGGACTTCCTCCTTCCACAAACCAACTGTTGATTTATCTGCAAAACTAGCTTCTGTTTGGAGGACATAATCATCATCATACTAATCAAACTGAGGCAAACCATCAGTAAAAAACACATCATCAAGCATACATGTCATATCAACATATCTCTCTTCTCCAAGATGATCTATAAAATAATCATTATCAGGTCTATGACAACTGGGATAATAAAGAAAATGTTTTGGATCAACAACTTGTTCCTCTTCAATCAGCGAGCCATGGTCTTGAACATTATACTCATTCCTTGTGGTGATCCTTTGCATCATCTCTTCCACTGCACTTACCAAAATATCAAGCTTTACCTCTAAAGATGTTGATTCCTCTGGGTCTATGTTCTTCATCTCTTCTTCCTTTAGCTTTGCCCTTCTGATCAGCAAATGAGCATCTACATCTACTGCACTATTCTGTATCTCTTCAAGTGTTGCAAGATTCCTTTCCCTCAGTGGAAATTCCATTTCCAGATCAATGGCTTCCGGGTAGTGCAAGAGAGTGAATCCAAGAGGAGGTCTTATATTAACCAGCATCGAAAAATAGACTTGGTTAAAACTGATCAAAAGCTATTGTACTGTCTCCCCTGGCAATCTTTTCAGCTGGTTATACTCTTCTATAATCAAGAAAGGGTTCTGTCTGACCACCCACTTGTCGAGGAAAACTTTGACGAACTATTGGAAATCTGAGATGCTTGCATTAGGCAAGGTTTTGAGCCAACTCTTGACTTTTCCTTGCAAAGAAAGAGCAAAAAGCCTAATACTAACATCTTCTTCATCAACTTCAAAAAGGTCGAGAAAAGACTCAAAATTCAATACATGTCTCTCAGCAATGATGTTGTTGCATTCACCATAAAATATTGGTAGATATAGGTAATGATTTTTAGGGAAAGCATGAGATATAGGAGGTAAAATCAGATGCTTGTATCTAACTGGAATTTTACAAGGTATAGGAATATTTACATAAGGCGTAGAATCAGTCTTTGTCTCTTGAGGCTCATCAGTTTGAAGACAATTATCATAAAATTCAGAAGAAAGGTCTTGATCAAGCTCAAAGGCATACAAATCTTTGGTATTCACAATCTTCAAAGGGAAGGAATCAAATGCAGGCTGAGGATATTTTCTCAAATACAATATACTTTGCAAACCCTTCTTGACATTCTCATGAAAAGAGAAGAAATAATTTATAACAAAGAACAGAATGTCTTGGATGAAATGCCAACTTGAATACCTAATGTTTCCATATTGTCCTTTCATGATTCTGCTGTTCAGGTTCATCCTCCAGTGGAGTCTATGGATCTGATGTCGAAACTGATTTAGAGTCGCCAGGTGAATGATTTCAGCCTTGCTGTGTCTGATCGTTGTCCACCGCCACTGATTTGATGCGTAGTGCCCTTTTGCAGACCAATTTTGGAGGCTTTCCCGGTGTCCAAATTGGGTACAGGATAGCTCTTTGGAAATATTATTAATTCTACTTTACAAAACATCTTGAATTTCTCAATTTGGAGTTACTTTGCCCTATCAAAAGTCAAATCTCCCAAGATTAGTCAAAATGTGCAAAATGAGGCTGCCTAAATCCAGAGTGCTGTTGCAGTCAACTTTTGAAGGTCTTCCTCAACTCCAAATTGAGCTCATGATAGCTCATTGGAAATCTCTTTGTGTCTAGTTATTATTTCACTCATCCAGCAATTCTTTTGGCTAACCAAGCTAGGAGAAATATTGATTTTCCCAAGGTCACTCCAAAGGTGCTGCAATTCTCCTGAGGCAACTATATGTTTGACATTTCTATAAAATCATGACACCTGTGTAAAAATTGAAGGATGTTTTTCTTCCTTGGAATATTATGGAAAAAAAACTCTCTCACTTTTGTCAATTTCATCTTCTATTTCTCAGAAACATCATTTGAGTAAAACCTACCCCAATGTGTGGAACAGGCAATTTGTAGAAATGAAGGGAAATGAAGGGGATAAGGGGCTTCTAAATTATTGAGGACATTTTAGGAAGTAGGGAGGGATGTTAGGAAGCAAGGGAAAGTGTAATTTCAAATATTGAGTGAGGGGAAGGGGTCCAAAAAGGAAAAACACAAGCTTAGCCTAGAAAATTGTCAAATTGTAGCAAGAAAATAGGGTTTGTGGGAAACTGAGGAATTTGAGGGATATCAGTGATGGGAAGTGTTTAATAAGGTACATTAAGGATAGGGAAAGTTGTATGAGCATCAGGATGTAATCTTTGTTGATGATTTGACCATCCAAGAAAAATTACCTTCAAAACCCTAGGAGAGGGAAATGAGGCTTACCCAAGTACAACTGAAGCACGAACAAGGTGTAAAATGACCCATTGGAACCTGAAATGATGATGAAAACTCTTTGAATGATGGTACACTAAGCTGAATGGTGACATGGACCAATACTTGGAAGAATTTGGAAGGAGTAAAAACAAACCCTAGACCTAATACCTAGTGACCAAATTTTACTTGAAAACTCACTGAAATGACAGAATTTGACTTTGACACTCTGAGACCACTTTGTAAGAGCATATTTGATCATTGGTGGAAGGCTTCAAAGATTGACACTAACATGAGTATTAGAACTCTTTCAACTTCTTTAATGCAGAAACAAATTGGTAGTTGGAATAATATGGTGACTCACCTCCTCACTTACAAATATAGCAATCAGGGCATAGGCATTTTTTTGCCTTGTTCTCCCATATGGAAAGCTCTTTCTCTGATGTGGGCTTGGTAGGAAAATTGTCACCTTCTCCTTAACAGACACCTTCCATAGATCATTGAAGATTAGGGTTTGTCTAATTTTTTTGTACCATTCATGGTTTGCCTTGATTTTTAGTGAGTACTACACCAACAATGGAAATGAGGGAATGCATCATTAAAAGAAAATTCACTACAAAATATTCTCAAACTTAGTTCACCTAAGAAATTAGGATTGAAAATGGATGCCTCTCAGTATGCAACTACTTTATAAATGATAACTTATCCCTTTGAAAATTTTCATTTCACAAGAAACAGTAAACAACCATAACTTCAAAGTTCCAATGACCCGTCTCTTAATCAGGTGAGCACCAAAGTGAAATACATGCAACATAAACATGTATGAACACTATGCAGCATAAACCATAATGCTACATAGCCTAGAATACAATGATAACACTAAGCTATGTAGGTTATTACCATGTTATAACACAATTGCCATGAATGTCAGAGTACACAAGCATTTTCACAATTCCAAACCACTCTGCTTAAGAGAAGATGCACTTCTCCTCACTTACATAAAAATCACGTAATTTAATGATTTCATCATTCATTGATGCCAATCTACAATAAAAGAACATAAAATAATTGGAGAGGAATTACATAATGACGATGGTCTGTGAAGTAACTACTTGTTCTTATGTGAGGATCTGACAATATGTGTTCAAGTGCTTGGTGTCAATTGTGCCAATGCATTATGATAATCTTGCACCTCATATGCAGGATGTATTTTTTTATGGTGAAGGTGATTAAGGAGGATGAGGATCATATTGCTCTGCATATTGTTGAGTTTTAGATCTCGATCTGTGATGATGAGATTGATATACTAGATATTTTTGGGGATCATTTTGATGGTGATTCAAAGGAGGTGTTGTGTTTCTATCTTTTCAAGTAGGAACTTCTTACATTGTTGTTATAGGAATCTCAGGCAATGAAGGGTAATGGGAGTGAGGGTGCCCAACATTACTACTGCACCTTCAATAGAGGCACATAGAGTTGACATATGGCATAATGGTTGTTAATGGTAGAGGGGTAATACATGCAACCCCACCATGCTTCAATATCACAACATTAGTTGCAACAATAGTCAGGACTTGGCATAACGGTTAGATGAGCATGAGGTGTGTAGCAAGAAAAATGGTAAATAGTCACACTATATAAATTCATTAGTGAAAACTTAGGATCAACAAAAGATGGGTAGGCACATCTATATCCTAGTTAGGGAATCCACAATGGAGTTATAGGGGTAGAGGAATGTTAAATTTGGGACATGTGCTTTAATACCATGTCAGGCCAGGATGGTAATTCCCAAATGAATGCATTCCATTAACATAATCAGTATACACATTCGAAATGGTGACCCTTTGGATTCACATTCCAAGGTATTTTCCTATTCTAAGTTTTCTATTTACATATCTACATTATTTCACCCAATCCCAAAGGATTATGTGTCCAAAAAGGCATAAAGCTGTGAATTGTAGAATCAATAGTTCTGACAGAGAAGATGCTAGAATCAATTACTTTCAAAATTCTATATCTAAAAAATTCATTTGCTTGAAAAAAACTCGTTCTCCCCTCCTTTGAATGCAATGAGGTGTTTCAATTGTAATAAATTCAGTCACAATCCCAGTGAGTTTGGAAGTAAGTTTGTCAATCCTCCTAAACAACGTATTAAAGAACAATCTTCAGCACAAAGAAATATAAAGAAGTGGAAGCAAAACACTGAGACAACTGAAGAATGTGGGTTTTCCCTATATGCAAGTGACGAAGAAGGAAAATGGTTTGTGGGTGGTGATTTTTCTAAACATACAATTGGAGACAAGAGTAAATTCATGTTTCTAAGAGAAAATGGAAAAGGCAATGTCAAATTTGGGAATAATTTGCCAATCGGAATAAAAGGAAAAGGAACAATTAGCTTCAATGACTAGACCAAAGCTCATAATGTCCTATATGTGGATGATCTTAAACAAAATATCTTAAATGTAATTCAGATGTGTGATAATGGCTGTGATGTGAATTTTCATTCTAAATACTGTGAAATACAAAGAGCAAAGAATAGTGAGTTGGTTAAAAAGCAATCAAAACCCCAACCATTGTGTATGTGTTTGATGATTCAAGAGCAAAATGTTGTTTGATAAAAATATATGAAATATAGCTATGGCACAAGAGGATGGGGCACATAAACTTTGAAAACTTAGTTGATATTAGCAAGATAGAGGTAGTCAAAGGTATGCCAAAACTATCTAAGCCTGACAGCTCCATATGCAAGTCCTATCAGTTTGGTAAGAAGAAAATAGTGCACTTTAAAGTAATGTAGTATTCATCATCTAGACCTATAGATCTTGTCCATACTAATATTTATGATCCCACAAGGACATAATCCCAAGAGGAGAGGATTAATTTATTCTATTCATTGATGACTTCACTAGAGTTGCTTGGATATTGTCGATCAAAGAGAAGTTTGAAGCACTGAGTAAATTCAAAGTATTTAAAGCTCAAGTTAAGAATGAGAAATATTTGAAAATCAAATGTTTGATATCTTATTGATGAGGATAATACACTTCAAGAGAGTTTTATGAATTTAATGAAGAGCATGGAATCTGAAGGAAATATTCAATTGTTAGAACCCCTTAGTAGAATTGGGTGGTAGAAATAAAGAATATATGTATTCAAGAAATGGAAAAAGAAATTATGGATGAAGGGAAGGTTACCAACATCTTCTAGGGAGGATCGGCTCAAGATGTTATTTCTTTGTCTAATATAACTCAACGTAGGCCTAACATTGATAAAACTCCTTATGAGTTGTGGAAAGGAAGGCCAAAATCTGTAACACATCTCAAGGTCTTTAGCAGCATATGTTATACCAAAAGAAATGGTAAAAAGATAGGAAAAATAATTCTCGAGCATATGGAAGTATCTACCTTGGATATTCCTTTAAAATTAAGGGCTAAAATTGCTATAATGATAGAACCAAGAAGATTGAAAGTGCATTGATTTCAAGGTAGATGAAGTCTTTCCTCATTCAGCAAAATCAAGGGAGAATGAGAAATCAAATGAGGAGAAAGACAGTATTTATAAATTTGTGGAACCTGATGGGGTAGAAAAATAATAAGAAGAGATACCTCAAAGGAACAAGACCCATCTAAATATGTGCAAAGAAGCACCCAAAGATCCAAATAATCATAGACAAATAAGTTGGTGTTCATACAAGAAGAATATTTAAAGGTAGTCCTAAATAGGAAAAACTTGCTTTTCTCTCTCAAATAGAGCTTGGAAATTTAAATCAGGCAAGTAGAGATCAATTTTGGATTAAGGCAATGAATGAAGATTTGGATAAAATTGATAAGAACACCACTTGGGAACTATTCCCTAGGAAAAAGGATAAGAATTCCATTGTTACCAAGTGGGTTTTTAAAAACAAATTGAATAAATAAAGGCAAGTGGTAAGAAACAAGCCATGATGGTTTGAAAATGTTATGCTCAAGTAGAAGGTATATACTTCGAGGAAACCTTTTCCCCTATAGCAATACTAGAAATTATCGGGATGTTCTTCGCATTTGTTAGTCATAAGAATTTTAAAGTCCATCAAATGGGTGTCAAGTTAGCATTCCTCAATGGCTAATTGGAAGAGGAAGTGTACATTAAATAGCCAGAAGGCTTTTAGCTCTCAGAAGATGAAGATATGTTCGCAGATTTAGAAAATCATTATATGGGCTAAAACAAGTTCCAAGAGCATGGTATGCGCGACAGGAAAGTATCTACAACAAAAAGGATTTAAGAGAGGAGTAATAGATAGAAATTTATACATTAAATTTGAAAATGATATTTTACTAATCATTGGTATGTATGTAGATGAAATTATTTTTGGCAGAGATTTAGATCAAATGGGACATCAGTTTCTTGAAGCAATGCAAAAGGAATTTAAAATGTCAATGTTGGGAAAGCTGTCATTTTTTCTTGGTTTTCAAATTACAAAATTAGAGAGAGGCATCTTCATTTTCCAATCCAAATATGAAAAAAAAAACTTCAAAGAAGTTTGGAATGGAAGAATCAAACCTATCAACACACCCATGGTGACTGGTTGCAAATTAAGTAAAAAAGATGAGTCCCTTGATGTAAATTAGACCACTTATAGGCCTATGGTTAGATAACTACTTCAAGGCCTAATATAATGCAAGTGGTTGGTCTGGTGGCCAAATTTCAATCAAGTCCAAAAGAAAGTCATGTAAATGTAGTTAAAAGGATTTCCAAATATCTGTAGGGTATACAAGACATTGGTCTATGGTATGAAGGAGGTAAAGAGTTTAATTTAAAATCATATATTGATGTTGATTTGGCTAGCATCATTGATGATAGGAAGAGTACAAGTGGAGTAGAATTTTTATTGCAAAACTAAATGGCATCTTGTGTAAGCAAGAAACTAATTCAATTTATTTATCTACAACTGAGACTAAGTACATAGCTACAGCTACTTATTGTACCCAAATTCTATGGATGAAGCAAACATTAAAGGATATCAAAGTTGAGTTTGATGACCCAATCCCTATTATGTGTGAAAATACAAATCCCATTATCATCTCTAAGAACCCTATTATGCATTCAAAGAGTAAACACATTCCAATTAAGTTTCACTTCTTGAGAGATCAGGTTGTTGTTAATGTTTTTAAACTTGAATATGTGACTACTAAGGAGAAGATTGCAGATATTTTTGAAAAACCTCTTCCATGGGAACTCTTCAAGTATGTAACAGCCTCGAGTTATATTTCCATGTAAAAAGGAAAAAGTAAACCAAGGTCATGGGACACATATTCCAAGTTGAAGGGGGGGGGAGGGGGACATCACATTGGGGGTCACTTGAGTTTAATTAATGGCTATGGAAATTGACATTGGAATTGGAAAAGGGAAAAGGGTAATAAATGGAAATTAATTAAAGGAATAAAGGAAAATAAGAGAAAAGGTAGATGAAGAGATAAGAATATGCATGCAAAGGAAATTAAGGAGAAAATAAAGGAAAATGAAAGAAAAGAGGAAGGGAAAGGAAGAGGCACCAGACATCAATGATTAAAAGGCACCTGAGAAACATTTGATAGCTTTTGATCATTTTTCAATTTTTGCAACTTTAGTCTTGCTAAGGGAGAAATTAAACTCCAAGAGAGAGAACAAGCAAGGAAAACATGGGAGCGCAAGAGGAAATTTGGACAGCATCAAGGGAAGAAAATAGTTGTGGATTTGTAGGTAACAGTGTGCATGTGTGATTTAGCATGTTGGGATGTGAATGCATGGTGCATGAATTTGGTTTACATGATTTCTTTATTGTCATTGGCATCGAATTTGTCTAGATTTACAGTGGTTACAACCTTGCCTTGCCATTTCCTGGATAGCCATGGTGTGATGGGATTCATTATTGGTTGACCTTTGGATTGCCAAAAGATTTTAGATCTTGGTGGGGTGGTCTCAAGAAAGTCCCAAGGGTTGGGAGTGGAGATGGTTTTCTCCAAGAAATCCTTGAGAGGTGGGTGGAGACAGCAAATTCCTCTGGGTATGGTGAAGAAATTTTGAGGCATCCAAGCTTGTGTTGGTTTGGTTATTTCTAGACTGGTTTAGGTGAAATCATTGTGGTTAAAGGTTGAGGTGGTTTAGCCTATGGATTCCCTGGTTGGTTTTATTTTGGTTTATCCCAAGAGATGTGGCACGGGGGTGATTGGCTGAAAGAGAGATTTGGTTCAGCCCAATCTATGGTCGGGTGGTACATGGAAGTCCTTGACTTGGTTTGAATTTGAATATATTATTATTTGTTGATTCTTATTGAGATTAATTAGCACAAGTATGATTTTATGTGTGATTTCATGACTAATTTTTCATGGTTTTATTCGGGTTAAATGTTGGTTACATGCATGGTATATTCCTCACTTATGTTATGCTCTTGTTATGGATCCATTATATGGTTTGACAGGCTCTTGGTTATGTAGATGAATGCATGAGCTAATATGTGTTTGATGAAGCTAGCTTGAGAGGGCACAAGCCTTCTTGATGATTCTCTAATGAAACTAATGATTACAGTGAATAGATATGCATTCATGACCTGTAGGTGTTATGTTTACCAAGTATTTGCAGAAATGATTATCATGTATTTGCCAAGTTTGGAGCAGGAGTAAAGACTGAATTAAGTATATAGACACTAAGACATTGTTGATATATTTTTAGAAGGTTCTGGGAAATCTTGGTAGTTGTCCTAAAGACTAGCCCAAAACTCTAAAACAGGGCTTCTAGTTACAGACTCTTAACTAAGAAATTTTGGTTTTAGTCCCATGGAGGAAGGCTTATGAGTGTATTTGGTTCCCTCTGGCTACATGCATAGCTTTTCATGCATGTGACTGGGTTGTGAAGTGAATCAAGGAGGTAGTTACAGTCCAAGAAAAGTTGATTAGTAGATGTTGCTTGACATCTGGGTGATTTGGAGTTCCTAGAGGTTGCAGTAAGTTTCAATATAGTAGGCCCCACTTCAATAACTGAAGCTTGGATGTTGGGTTATGCATAATAAATCTCATCTCATGTTTACCTTGGTGAGCTTGTAAAAGCGGGTGAATATGGGGTGGGGTGTTACAGGGTGGTATCAAAGTGAGGTTGCAGCACTAGACCTCAAAGTAAAAGAATATTGTCATGCATTTTTATATGTTTGGAATGCATGCATGATGGTTAATTGATGTTACATGCATTGTGATCCTATGCATGCCAGTCATTTTATTTTTATTATGGTTACATGCATGATAAATACTAGTTAATTAGTGCGGTCATATGCATGTGCACCGGTTATTCATGCATGATATTTGATTTGTTGTTATATGCATTAGGTTCATATGCATGATGATTATTGTCATTGTGGTTTCTTAAGTTCTTGATATTATTATATATCATGATAATCTAGAATGACTTGTGCAGATGCAATTGCCTTGCCTGAGATACATTGAGGTATGATTTTGATTATGTTTTCTATTTGGTTTATCTAACGTTGTATGTTTACAAGAAATATAAGGCCAAGGGATGAAGAGCATAATAGTTTAGTACAGTTCTTATGACCCTTCATATAGGTCGGAAGATACATTAGTAGGATGGGAGAGATTAGTCGAGCAGTAGGGAGAGGGACATTCTCTTAGTTTAATTGATACCTTGAGAAGTTTGAAGGCGAAAATAATGATTTTCAAGCCAGACAATGAGTGGTTGATTGAGGCATAGGAATGTTAGAAAATTATATATTACAGAACAATGGAACACATAAAATATTGCAGAAATATAAACACAGAAAATGTATAAAACAAGAGAGACACAGATATACGTGGTTCACCCAGTTTGGGCTACGTCCATAGAGAAACAACCAGTCCTTCCTTTTATATTATCCAGCAAACTGAAGAGATACAACCTACAGCAGATCCATTGTAACACCCTCTTCGCTCTCAATCTCCTCTCTCTTTCTCACTCAGGATACAGATCTACGTAGATGCAATACAATTCCCTCATATATAGTGAGGGGTTGCCTTCCAGGGGAAAAACCCTAAATTAAACATAACTTCTACCGTCAGATCTCCGCCTAATGAACGGCCCAGATTGACTAGAAATTACTATACTTTTACAAGGCAATTTTACATTTATTCTTAGCTTTGGGGGCGATGTCCCCGAAACCCCTCGCCAGGGGGGGGGCTCCCCAAAGGTCGCAGCCACCCCCCCTGGACCCCCCCTACAGTGAATATTTTACGAGCGGCAACATTTCAAATTGGGGTCCAATGTGGCAATACCTTTGAATACAGAAGATAATCAGGCTCCACACCAAACAATCTCCCACTTGGAGACTGATTATAGCAACTCCACCTCTGCTTCATTTGCTGGAAAATGAATCCTCTTTGGACCTAGCTGTTTCTCATCTTCTTCATCATACTTGAAGACCAATTGAAACTGAGCATATTCTCAATTTCTCCCTGGTTACAACTTTTGCTAGCATATCTGCAGGATTCTAGCTAGTGTGTATCTTTTCCAGCTTCAACTCTCCATCTTCCAACACTGATCGTATGAAATGGTACTTGAGCTGTATGTGTTTATTCATAGAATGAAATGCTGAGTTCTTTGCAAGATGAATGGCACTTTGGCTATCATTGTATAACATGCCCATATCATGCTCCTTACCTAATTCACCCATAAACCTTTGTAACCAAATCATTTCTTTACTAGCCTCTGTAGCAGCAACATATTCTACTTTTGTTGTTGAAATTGCAACAAAACTTTGGATTTTTGGAACCCAACTGACAGTTGTTCCACCTACAGTAAATACATATCCTGTAGTGCTCCTCCTATTATCTCTGTCACGTGCCATATCTGCATCAACATATCCCTATAGAGAAATGTTTGAACCACCAAAGCATAATGCTTGATTTGTGGTACCTTTCAAATATCTGAGAATCCATTTCATTGCCATCCAATGTTCCTTTCCTGGATTGTTCATGTACCTGCTTACAACTCCCACTGCATGTGCAATATCAGGCCTTGTGCAGACCATTACATACATTAAGCTTCCAATTGATGATGCATATGGAACTTTAGACATATAATCCATGTATTCTTGGGTTTTTGGGCACATTTCCTTACTAAGTTTAAAATGGATAGCAAAAGGTGTACTAACTGGTTTTGCATTGTGCATATTAAATCTTTTCAACACCTTTTTTATGTACTCATTCTGAGACAATATTAGTTTGCGATTTTTCCTGTCTCTAGTTATTCTCATACCAAGGAATTGTTTTGTAGCTCCCAAATCCTTCATTGCAAATGAATTTGCCAATTTTCTTTTGAGCACATTTATTTCCTACATGTTAGACCCTGCAACAAGCATGTCATCTACATACAATAACAATATAATATAGCTGCCATCATTTTTCTTTTTCAGATAAACACAATGATCAGAGTGACATCTAGTATAACCTTGTTCAGACATAAACTTGTCAAATTTTAGATACCACTGCCTTGGAGCCTATTTTAAGCCATACAAGCTCTTCTTCAACCTACACACTAGTTTCTCCTTCCCTTTTACCTCATATCCTTGTGGTTGCTGCATATATATCTCTTCATCCAAATCCCCATGGAGAAAGGTTGTCTTTACATCTAACTGCTCAAGATGCAAATCTTCAGCTACTACTAGACTTAGAATAGTTCTGATTGAAGTCATTTTAACAACAGGAGAAAATATTTCATCAAAATCAATACCTTTCTTCTGTGCAAACCCATTCACCACAAGTCTAGCTTTGTACCTCTGTTTTCCTCCATCTTCTTCCTTCAGCTTGTAAACCCATTTATTCTGCAATGTAATTTTACCTGCAAGCAACCTAACTAAGTCCCAAGTCTGGTTATGCATTAAAGAGTCCATCTCTTCTTCCATGGCTAGCTCCCACTTCTTCCTGCTTTCAACCTGCATTGCTTCTTCATAACATTCAGGTTCACCAGAATCAGTCAACAATAAATAATATAATGGAGAGTATCGTTCAGGGGGTCTACTTATCCTGGTAGATCTTCTAACACCACTTTCAGGTGTTTGGGGTGCTTGTTGCTGTTGTGGTGGTTGTTGTTGTTGTGGTTGTTGATTATTATTATTTTTAGGCACCTTTACTTTTTCGGTGATCTCATCAAGAACTGTGTATTCCTTGTTTTCTTTTTCCTGTTTCTTTTCCTGCAACTAATTCTTATACAAGACCTTTTCATTGAATATTACATCTCTGCTCCTAATGATTTTGTGATTTTCATAATCATATAAGCAATAACCAAAATAATTAACACCATATCCAATAATGGTACATTTATTTGATTTTTCATCAAGCTTTGTTCTATTTTCTTTATTAATATGGACAAAGGCTTCCTCTGGAACACCACCATCCAAGGAACTTGAAGGCCCTCTGTTTATTAGATAAACAGCAGTATCTACAGCATCTGCCCAAAATTGTAAAGGAAATCCTGCATGCAATCTCATGCACCTTGCACACTCCATGATTATTCTGTTCATCCTTTCTGACACACCATTTTCTTGTGGTGTTCTTGGAACTGTCTTCTGTCTGCGAATTCCATGCTCTGAACAATACCTATCAAACTTGTTGCTGAAATATTCACCTCCATTGTATGATCTGAGACATTTCAATTTCTTCCCTATCTCAATCTCAACCAAAGCTTTCCATATCTTGAAAGCATCAAATACATCAGATTTATTCTTAATATAATAAATCCAAGTTTTTCTAGTTGCATCATCAATAAAAGTAACATAATAATGAGAGCCACCAAGAGATGATACCTGAGAAGGTCCCCATACATTTGTATGCACAAGCTCTAATTTTTCGCTCTTCTTTTCAATCCCAACTCTGAGAAATCTGACTCACTTATGTTTTCCATAAATGCAATTCTCATAGAAGTCCAAATCATAATTCTTCAAACCCGGCAACAAATTTCTTGAGTGCAGAATCTTCATCCCCTTCTCACTCATGTGTCTGAGCCTATGATGCCATAATGTTGCATCTGCTCCTTTGGAAGTTAAAGCATTAACAGAGTTAGAAATACCATTGCATAAATACCATGTACCAACCTTTTCACCTTTTGCTATTACCAGGGCTCCTTTGGTGACCTTCCAAGCTTTATCTGTGAAAGTTGTCACACAACCTTCACTGCCTAACTGCCCTGTTGAAATTAGATTTTTCTTCAGATTTGAAACATGCCTTACCTCCTTTAATAGCCATTGGTTTCCATTCTGTTGTTTTACAAGAACCTTACCCATTCCAACAATTTTACAGAGTTTATCATCACCCAAACAGACTTGTCCAAAATCTCCTTGAACATAGTCATGAAAGTATTTCTTATCAGGTGTGGCATGGAATGAGGCCCCTGAATCTACCACCCAGGAATCAGTAATATTTTCGAAAGAAAGAATCAAAGCATCTTATAACACCTCACCTGTCACATTTGCTTCATGATTGTTTTCTTGCTATGCATCTCCTTCTTTTCCCTTTCAATATCTACAGTCTTTCTTTAGGTGTCCTTTCTTTCCACATTTCCAGCACACTATCCCTTATCTGGACTTGGATCTGCCTTTCCTTGATTTATTTCAATATCTTGAGCTCTTTCCTCTTTCCATTTTTCTTCCCCTAGACTCTGCACTCAAAGCATTACCCAATGTCTCACCGGAGCTTTTCCATCGCATTTCCTCGCTAAGGATAGCTCCGACAACATCATCAAACTTTAAAGTACTAGATCCAGAAAAAAGTTACTAATGGCCATTACTAAAGCATTCCAACTTTCTGGCAATGAGCACAAGAATAACAGAGCTCTAACTTCATCATCAAAGTTTACCCCTACAGAACTTAGCTGACTTGTAACAGTATTAAAATCATTTAAATGGTCTACAACAGATCCACCTTCTAACATCTTCATATTAAATAAACGCTTCATAAGAAATACCTTATTTGAGGCCAAGGGTTTTTCATATAGTTTTTCCAACGCCTTAATCAAACCCTCCATCATTGTTTCCTTTGAAATGTTAGAGGCGACCGACGCTGCGAGGCACAACCGTACTGTTCCGAGTGCCTTTCTATCTAGAAGGTTCCATTCTTCATCTGTCATACCTATTGGCATCTTTGTTTTTCTGCCCAATGGTAGGTACAGATCTTTCTGATACAGATAATCTTCCACTTGCATTTCCATAGCGGGAAGTTTTGGCCAATAAATTTCTCGAACCTAAACTTACCATCTTCCGCCATTGCTCCCACTCGAACCAGGAATCCTTCTCTCCTGTGAGTTTGTCATCCAAAAAAAATACCTTCGGCTCTGATACCAGTTGTTAGAAAATTATATACTACAGAGCAATGAAACACATAAAATATTGCATAAATATAAACACAGAAAATGCATGAAACAAGAGAGACACAGATATACGTGGTTCACCTAGTTTGGGCTACGTCCACAGAGAAAAAACCAGTCCTTCCTTTTATATTATCCACCAAACTGAAGAGATACAACCTATAGCAGATCCGTTGTAACACCCTCTTCACTCTCAATATCCTCTCTCTTTCTCACTCAAGATACGGATCTACATAGATGCAATACAATTCCCTCATACATAATGAAAGGTTTCCTTCTAGGGCAAAAAACCCTAAATTAAACATAACTTCTACCGTCAGATCTCTGCCTAATGAATGGCCGAGGTTGACTAGAAATTACTATACTTTTACAAGGCAATTTTACGTCTATTATTAGCTTCGAGGGTGCTTCCCCCGAAACCCCCCACCAGGGGGGGGCTCCCCAAAGGTCGCAGTCGCCCCCTCCCCCCTGGACCCCCCCTACAGCGAATATTTTATGGACGGCAACGTTTCAAATTGGGGTCCAATCTGACGATACCTTTGAATACAGAAGATAATCAGGCTCCACACCCAACAAGGAAATCGTTTCCAAAGCTCAAGAAAAACAAGTTGAGGTTAATTCATTCATCCTCCAGAGTATTTCATATTTGTAGAAGCAAGAACAGTTCGGGATTAGTCATGGAGACAGGCAGGAAGAAAAGACTAATGGTACATATGGATGCAGATCTTAGGAAGGCACGGGTTGGACAAGGATGATATAGTGAAGAGTGGAAGACTCTTGGATACACCTAAGAGGAGGGCTAGCAATCATGGATTTTATTCTATCTTGGGTTTCGAGAGACATCATCGTCATCACCATCAACATCCTTATAGGAGGAGTGAGAGAGGATACTTGCCAGAAGATTTCAAGAAATATAAGCCTCCTACCTTTGATGGTGAGTTGACTAATTCAAAAGATGCAGAAGCATGGACGCTTGGGATGAGTTTGAAAGACTCTTCAAGAAGAAGTAATCATCTAGAGATATTATGATGGAAAGGCTAAGGAATTATATGAGCTCAAGATGGGTTCCATGACAGATGAAGAATATACAACCATATTTTTTGAGTTGTTGAGATATGTACCCTATCTCAAGAATGAGAAAACAAAGATCCAAAAGTTCATGAATGGACTGCCATTATCATTCATATATCAAATTGAGTTTGATGAGCCTCAACCATTGGAATAAGCCATCATAAATTTGAACCATTGTTATGTGCAGTCAAAGTGCAAGTCTGAGTTCAAGTGTGACTAGAAGGGTATAGGAAAATGGCTCGAGAAGCAAGGAAGATCTCAGGATGTAGGTAATAAGGAAAATGTAACCCCTCATAAGAATTTTAATGCAGATAAGAAAGGAAAAGAGTCTCATCTTAAGGAATGGAAAAATAAAGGCAATGGCAGAGAACCGATGTGGTGTTGAACCTGTGGTGGAGATCATCACAGGAAGGATTTCCCCTTATGTTAGAGTGGCATAGCGGAAGCGTGGTAGGCCTCATAACTATAGTGTGCAAGAAGTGAAGATAGTTGGGAATGTAGGTTAGAGCATTCCATGGATCTATGTAGCAGTGGATAACATGTAGGTAGATCACCAGGCATCCTTTATCGAGATGGAAGGTGGAACTAGAGGGAAAGTTCTAGTTAGAGCCTCAATGCATCATGTAGCATAATAATATCATGCTCCGAGACTAAGCAATAGAGCAAGTTAAAGTGCATAAAATCACTTTGGGGCTAAGGAACCTACATAGAAGATAATTGATCAGATGTGGGCATAATAGTTGGTTTCCAACCATAGTTGAATTCGTCAAGGGAATTAGAATATGTTGAGAGATTATATGTGTAGGCATTTAGTTGCAAAGTAGCATGTTAGGTACAGTAGGGCAAGGTAATAGGCAAGGAAAATTTTAGGGGCTAATGTTCGCCCAGTGGGCTAATTTTCCATGATTTTTCCACAAAAAAGATTAGCCAATTTCTAATTTTTATAAAAGACAATTCACCCAAATTTTAGAATATAAAATTATTTTACCTTAAAAATCACAAACATTATATAGAGACTATATATAAAATCATTATAAATTTGAATAATTTTACAAATATATCAATAAACATTTTATAGTTTTCATATTAGGGATTAGTGAGATTTGCCAATATTTTTAAACTTCAAGAAAATTCTCCATCCTTAAAATTTTCCTTGGTAACTAGTATGTATGTATGTATGTATGTATGTATGTATGTATGTATGTATGTATGTATGTATGTATGTATGTATGTATGTGTGTGTGTGTGTGTGTGTGTGTGTGTGTGTGGATGTATGTATGTATGTATGTATGTATGTATGTATGTATGTATGTATGTGTTCCATTGTCTGATAGGGTCATCAAGGATCACTCTTGTGGAAGAATGATTGCTTTATCCAGGTGATTAGCATGAAAATATTCCTTATTGTATGAGGAATCAAGTGGGAAAAGTAGCCCTGAAATGTCTATGAGGTTAGTATCATGTGGATATGATTTGATATTATGTGCTTATAACTATGCCTATGTTTATGTTATGGCAGGAAATGTTGAAGGATACATCAGCGGAATGAAATCAGTGTGATGTGTGACATGCTAGGATAAGCATGGATAGTTGAAAGAGCCACAGACCTGGGACTTAGGTTGTGGATGCACACAATAAGGCATGGGAAAGACACTAGAGGAAAGGTTTCCTAGTAGATACGGTGTGGTCTCTAGCTGTGTAGTACTACTACCGTGTACATGTTGTACATGTTGTGTTGTGTGCATGTTGTATTGTGTAGTCGTTCTATTGTGACATGTGTATTCGTTGTGTTGTACTGTGTGTACGTATATGTGTTGTGTTGTACACTATGTATGTGTACAGGTTGTGAAGGGGATTGTTCCTCAGGTTTCCTGGAGGCTGTGGGTTGGGATAGGATCTCTAGAGCCTTGTAACAGCTTGGTTTCCCTTGAGGTTGTGGGTTGGATCCATGTAATAGCTTGGGTTCTCTGGAGGCTGTGGGTTGAGACAGTAGTCCCTGGAGCCATGGCAAGCTTGGGAAGAGACCAATATTGAGTTGTTGATATTAAGGGTAGAGGTAGTATAGTCTTTGGATGGCTTGTTGTTGATATTGAGGGTAGAGATGGTGTAATCTTTGGATGCCCTTGTTGCTGATACTGCATATGGAAGAGAAGAGAATGAACTGGGTGCTTGCTGGGTTTTGCAACTAATTCAGTGTGTGTATAGAAATGATAAAGAACAAAGGAATAAGAAAAGAACCATTTGAAAATTGATCAGTGGATTTTGCTTGACATCTGGGTGATCCAGTGTTCCTAGAGGTTGCAGTAAATTTCAGGATAGTAGACCCCACTTCCATAATTAGAACTTGGATGTTGGGTCATGCATAATAACTCTCATCTCATATTTACCCTTTTGAGCTTTTAAAAGTAGGTGAATGTCGGGTGGGGTGTTACAGAGTACCTCACTCAATAATTGGGAGTGGTTTCTACCACTACAAAATAACTTAAGTTTGTGTGAGGGAATGAAACTACTTAGTTTATTGAAATATTTAAAGAGTAAGATGCATGAAAAGAATGATGAAATGGAAATTTTTTATGTTAGTTATATATATCTGCAAGGGGGTCAGTTACACATTAGGTCTATATTAGAAAAATTTGCATGGTCTCATGGGGAGATATTTCAATTATGTATACCCTTTACCATTGATATTAAAAGAGCAGAAGAAGTGCCCAAACATTGTGATTTAGGGAGAACATCTAAATGGGGGCAATGGCTAAAGAGCAGCAATCCATGCACATGCTACATCCAAGGGGACAAGAGCATGATAGGTGTGAGGGGGGGTATAATATTGCTAAGACTTGTTTCCATCAATGCCTCAACAATGTTTGTTATAGTTGTCATCAATGCCAAAGGGGGGGATTGTTGAGAAAAGTGGTGTCATTGATGTCAAGGAGTATTAAGATCAGGGAGAGCTTCCTGGAGATTGAGGTCATTTGTTGAGAACCATCATAGTAGTAAGATAAATTATTAATATTTGAAAACATTATGACTATGTAAATTATTACTAGATGTATGATCTAATGGTCTATTTTTCAAGGAGTTTTATCTATGGAATATCAAGTCAGGTGCTCCTACAAAGTGCATGGCTAGATAGTCATTAGAAATACCTTTCCAATGGTATATGGCACTTCAAAAAAATCCCAAGGGATAAAAATTTATCCTCAATCAAAGTTTGGAAAGGTGTCATAGCAGCATGGTTCCTCTCAATAGGAAAAAGGTGCACGATATGCCTTTTTCCCATTAACTGCCCCATAATTTAGTAGCACATTGCAGAAATTTTGATTGGATGTTCAAGTGATGTCATTGCCTTGCAGTTGACAGAACCCACGAGATAGAGATATTTCCATTGTTGAATAAATAAATCCACATCCTTCCATGGGAGTTTTCGTATCTCTTCAAGCTGTGAGTTGATTGGGTTTGGCACAATTTATGATAGATGAGAGATGGAAACACTCTGAGCACTTGAATGTAACAAGAATCCATGCCTTGGGCCATTTTCAAATAACAAAGGAAATCAATGTCAAAAAATAAGCTCCAAGCCACCCCTCCATACCCAATGAGGTGGCACAGTGATAGGTGGAAAAATATGATTGGATGATGAGGATGATGTGGCATCCAGTTGGAAAGGCAATTCAACACAGTGATGACATGGTAGGGGAAATGTGATATCACGTGATAGGTGACAAAATATGATTAGATTGCAAGGATGATGTGATTTTCAATTGGAAAGACAGGTCAGCGCAGTGACGACATGTTAGGGGACATGTAGCGTGACATGATAGGTGACACACAGCATGTTGAGAAATGTTACATGTGGCATACAGATTTTGAACTTTCAGGTGTCCAAGTGACCCTTTACCAAGTGACATATGGCACCACTCATAGGGTGGAAAATGATAGGATGATGATGTGGCATGATCATAGGCATAACACGCCACCATGCCACAAAGGTTTAGAAAAACAGTTCACGGGAGTGTTGTATTGGAGAGTGTCATGGTTGATGGCCTCCAGGAGATGGAAATATGTCAGTAACCAGATGTGAAAATACATGCCTCATCGAAGATTAAAAGGTTAGTGGGTGTTCCATGTTTGATAGTAGCACAATTGACAGACTCCAAGAGATGGGGATATGTTTGTTACCAGATGTGAAAATTCAAAGCCTGTCGTGAAAGTTTCCATGGCTTTGAAGAACAAATGGAGGGTGCACAACAATTAATGGGACTTTCTAGATGAAGATTTCAATAGGATGATGGAGAACAACATTCGGTGGGAATTTTGCACCCCGGTCCATTTTTGGTTTACAAGGTAATTTGTCAAAAAACATGGAATTTGGGACTCTCCTTTGTATTATGACAGTTAGTCGATAGTTGGTCATGACGTAGCAATTATACAATGTGGACCAATAGGAAAGTGACAATTGGAAAACAAATGAAAAATATGATGGCATATGATGATGTGGCATATCCTCGATATTTGTGCCAAGGAGCCATTTTGTGAGCATTTGTGCCTTTAGTGGTAAGGTTGCAGTTCTAGCCTTCAGACACATAAGGCTCAAGGTGTTGTAAGATAAGGTCATGGCAGTTTAGCAAGCATATTATAGAGTTAAGCCCCTTCTATGTATATAGTTGGTTTTTAGTCACATTTTCATGCACAAAGAGTTGAAAGGATAAGCATACAATACAAACCAATTTTGGCATTTCAAGCACCAAAACAATTAAGCCACAGACACTTGGAAAATGCCAAATTAAATAACCAAGGTGCATAGATTGGGTTGATTGACATTGTCAAAGGAAATTTTACTAGGAAGCAATCTTGGAAATTGATTGCTCATGGAATTCAAATTACAATGATCTATAAAAGGCATGTGGACCAATTGAAAATGTTGTTGATTCAATCAGAGTTTAGAGGTCGAGACAAAGTGTTGGGAGTGTGCCAATGAAATCAAAGAATGACATGTATAAAGAAGGTGTGAGAAAATTGTATTGTGTTGAAGTTTAAGTTGTTTTGTTGTGAGGAAATGAGAAAGAAATTGAAGAAACGATGTCATAAAATAATTATGCAAAGATACTCAAAGAATCCAGAAACAGAGACATTGCCTAAGATCTCAATTTCAAAATGTACGAAATATAGATTGTTTAGGCTAAAACAAATCGATGCCTATACAGATCTGAGGTGGGTGCCTCTGGAAAGTTTTTGCTTCTTGATATGAGGGGGTTGGGACCTTCTGTGAGTTGGTGCTCACAAATTTTGATGTAATCAAAAGTAGGAGGTTAAGATGTAAAATCTTCTTTTGTGGTTTTTATCCTAGAATGGTTTCCACATTAAATCACTATGTCCAAATATTATGTGTATGATTCATTATTGAGTTCATTATTTCCTTTGATTGAGTAATTGTTTAAAGAAATTAAAATTTGTATAATATTGATTCACCCCCCCCCCCCCCACCCCCCCACCACCACCAAAGTATTCCTAGATTCCCAACAACTTGAGGGACATCTATTTATATGGTTGAATTCTCAAAAGTGCCCAATCCCCCACTTCAAATTCCCTTTCACTATGATGTTGATATACACATTATTTCATCCAATTTTGTATTGTAACCAATTTGTCCTTCCATATCTTGAAAATGCCTTGTTGGTGCTCTATATGGTCCTCCACTACTTCAACATTTGTAATCCCTGTCAAGGGTGATGTGATGAATGGAGGGTGGCATCCATACATTTCCATAAATAAGGACATTTTTAATGAGGTATCAAAGGACATGTTGTACCACCATTCTGCTAAGGGAAACAAATTGACCCATTGTGTTTATTTTATATGTAAAGAAATGAAGATGCCCTTCTAGACATTTATTCAAAATCTTAGTTTTCTCATTGGATTAAGGATGGTAATAGGAGTTGTGAGCTAATTGAATACCCAAACAAGAAAATAATTTAGTCCAAAAAATTCTAGTGAAAATTGGATCTTTATCACTGACAATAATATTGGGGATTCCACATAATGTTTGAACTATTTCCATGAAAGTTGTGGATACAATGCTTTTAAAAGGATTAGAAAAAGAACCAAAATGGGCATACTTTGTGATTCAATCCACAACTACTATGATTAAATTCCTTCCTTTGGATATGGGTATACCTATAATAAAATCTTCTCAAACCTCTTTCTAACATCAACTTTGGATGCCTAATGCTTGTAGGAGACTTGGGGCCTTAATTGTCCTTTCTTATTCTATTGGAAAATAACAAATTGAAACATGAAATTTTGAACGTCATCTTTATGATCTTCTCAAAAAAGATCCTTTTTAATCCTATGGTAAGATTTCAAGAACCTTAAATTTCCTCCTATAGGAGAAGTTTGTAATTCCAAAGGACCTTTTATTTGAGATGAGAAATCTTATATAAGTATATGTGATCTTGAAACCACAAAAAAACATTATTTAACAAAAAAAAATCTAATGCACTTGGGTACTGATGTAAATTTTCAATGGCTTTTCATACCTCGTGATCTTTCTTCCATTCTATCCTTGATTCTTCCACCCAATACAATTATGGAATGGAAATAGCACATAGTAGACCCTCAATATCTTCCTCTTTCCTTGATGGTGAAGATGCGACAATATTTTAATTTCCCTTTATGTAGATAATTTCAAAGTCAACCTAGAATCTGTGTAACCCATTTTTGTTTCTCTTCTAAATATAATCATGTTTCTAAGAGTATTTCTAGCTAGAATGATTCATTTTTTATTTAAAGTGTCTTCCTATTATGTAATGGTGTCATTTCCTAACTCCAAATACTTTGGACAACATTTAATTTTAATAGATGGGTTTGAGCAAGTTATTTCCTTCCAATCAGCGACTTTCAAAGGAAAATGGCATTCCTTCTTGAATTTAACTACTCCAATTCCATGGCTTGAGGCATCACACTTTGCAAAAAGGGTTTTTGTGAAGTCAAGTTTGGTTAGGATAAGTGTTGTACAGATAGTTTCTTTAAATATTTCAAAAGATTTGGTTGCATATGGAGTCCAAGAAAATGCCTTCTTATTTAAAAATGTTGTTAGATGCACTACTATTTGACCATAATTGACAAATTTGTAACAATATTCTACTAATCCTAAGAATGTTGTAAGATTCTTAAAGGTTTTGGGAATTGGTTATTCCATCATAGTTTTAATTGTGTTAAAATCCACTTTTACACCTTCATGAGATACAATATGACCCAAATATTCCACTTCTTAAACACCAAAGACACACTTGGAAGGATTTGCATATAGTTGTTGATCTTTCAATAGTTTTAATACCTTGTTGATATTTTATACATGCTCTTTCCAAGATATAAACTAGTGTATCATAAAAAAATACTTGCAAATTTTCTAAGTATTTGAAAATAGAATTCATCAATATCTAAAATGTTGAAGGTGCATTAGTAAGGCCAAATGGCATGACCAAAACCTCATAATGAGCTTCATGTGTTCAAAAGGTCATGTTGGGAGTGACTTCTTTCCTCATTTTGATTTTATGATATCAAGAATGGATATCCAACTTTCTAAAGAAAAATTATCCTTGCAATCGATAATTCATTAATAATTCCTAAAGCGGTTAGATTCAATGTTGAAAAGTGAGGAGTTTTCAGCATAGGGAAAGTTTCAATTCTCATGAAGGCTACTTACCCTGGAATACATGGGGACACCTTGAGGTAGTGATAAAATGTGTGGTTTCATATCGATGATCCCATAACCTACGTGCACATAAGTGGATTAAATCCCACCACCATGTCCTTTCTAAAAGGTCAAATATTTTTAGCATCAATGGATTTTGAGGGTTTCATTCCATAAGGTGGATGAGGTTTGAAACTTGTGGTATTTGTAAGGATACACCCAAAATAATCTATTCATGCAAAGGGGTAGTGTGGCCTAGGTCAGATGCAATCCCTGGGTGATTTTGCTGGTTTAAGTGCCCCTAGGTCACAATTTCTTAGAACCAAAGTTGGTCCCTCAAGTCAAGAACATGCTAGCACACAATAGATAATAATCCATTAATGATAGAAATAAAATTATCTTTGATTTAAAGTCATTTTTTTAATCTGTCTATAACCTTGACAAGTACATGTTGAACCTTCCTTCTTTCGAACCATCATCATTAGTGTAGAGAAAGAAATTTGGCTAGGTTAAATTATGTCAACCTCTAAAATTTCTGAGTCATGTTCTAAATATCATTATTTTGTTCATATGGGCACCTATAAGTCCTAATTTTAGTTAGTACACTTCTTGGTTACATAAAAATAGCATGTCATGATTTCTAGTAGGTGGAAATCCCTATTGATAGGGATAATGACCTAGCAACAGTCACAAGGATTATTTTTAATATGGTTCCCAATGAGACCTCACACCATTTGGGATAAGAAACCCATCCATATTCTGGCTTGCCAACCATGCTTGATTTTTTTGGATACTATGAGATATTGAACGGTTGTCACAACAAGGAGTATGAAAACTAAACTAAAACTATCTAACTGTAGAAATAAAATTACTATAAACTAAATAAATGTTGTAAGATAAATGAGGATAAGAAGAGATGAGCTAATAAACACAACAATAACTAAGTCAAGAAAATAGTTTGCTAGTTTCCTAGCACTAGAATGTTTAATCTACTAGATCAAATAAAGAATATTCAATCTATGTTATAATAAGTACTAATCAAAGGAAACAACAAGAAGAAAAAATAATGATGTGAGAAAGAACTATCTAGTTCACATTATAGTCCATTAGACAATAGTAATAAATCTCACAAAATGCAAACACAAATGAAACTACTTGAGATTAGTCAGGAGAAAAATCACAATGTATTCTAAGTTACAATTCTAGAAGTGGCCTTCTTAGGCTCCTTAATATTATTTATCAATAAATACAAACATGCACCAACTTCCTAGATGCTAACCTTTAAAATCTACAACATTCTACTAAAGATCAAAAGTTCAAAAGTAATGAAGTTCAGAAAATCCAAATGTCCCTACCACTAGCAGTTTTACATCATTTATAGGCTATATCAGTAATTGCATCTAAGGACTATTGGGCTTCCACAGGGTAGTTACAATATCTTTACATTTTCGTCATTTTCGTATAATTAAGGAAAACAATTTGTAAACCCTTAGAAACTGAACATGATAACTACTACAATGTGATTGGATCTGTTGGGTCCCTATAATACTAGTGATTACCCCATTACTATTGTAGTTATACCCCTTATTTATATTGTTGTGCCCCTATTACCCCCATATTGTTATTTCTGTGCCCCATAGAATCCCTCTATTGTTATTTTTGTGGCTTTATATTATTATTGTTAGGTCGGCTGGATTATATTGTGACTCCTTAGACTCTTATATATAGAAAGGAGGTTTTGTCATTTGAATCATCCAATAATTGTTCATTTATGTAATGTAAAGGAGGTTGCCCCCTCGAAGAGGCTGAATTCTAAGGCGTTGATCTATCTTTT
The DNA here is from genome assembly GCA_031772625.1 of Pinus tabuliformis. Lineage (NCBI taxonomy): Eukaryota > Viridiplantae > Streptophyta > Pinopsida > Pinales > Pinaceae > Pinus > Pinus tabuliformis. The sequence goes on along the minus strand of CM062816.1, from coordinate 1,675,983,200 downwards.
CTATCTTTTCTTGAGCTGGTTTCATAACATTTGGTATCAGAGCTTTGGATTCTAGGGTTTCACTGCTCCAAACAGGTCATCGTGGCATTTTCGCTATAACTTTTTTCTGTGACGTTTTAGAAGTCGAAAAAAAAACCCATTTGAGAAGAAATCGCGTTGAACCTTGGATCCAAATTTCAGAGCATTTCGCGCGATATTTGTGGAGATATGATCTAAGGAATTTGGTATTTTTGCAGACTCCTGAATTACATTCAAAACAGGTGACCTGGGGAAAATCGCCATAACTTTCTCTCTGGGAATCAGATTGAAATTTCGTAAGAAGGTCTATAATCAGGTCATCTTGGGAGATTGTGCATAACTCTTTCTTGGAGAATCCAATTTGGATCAGACTGGTGGCATTGGAAAGAGGACACAGAGAGCTACTACAGGTCACAAATTCAGAACTAGATGATTGGAAAGTACAGAGATACATCAGAGGCAATATCAAGCTCCTACAAAGTGAAAAAAGGTGTGTAGATTTTTTTTAATTTTTGCTTAAGCTTGGTTTGAAAATTTATTTTGAAGGAATTCAAAGGGCATAGTAGAGCATTATTATCGGTAACTGATGCCCCGAGGAAAGAAAATGCAAACACCTAGTAAGGAACCTGAAAGCTCTAGCATGACTCATGAAGAAGAGGAAGAAATGCTACATGATATATCAAAATTACAAGAAGAAGTGCAACAAATGTCACGCTCACAAAAGTTAACAGAAGCTAAGATAAATGGTGTGGAAGCTAAGATGAATGGCATGGAAGCTAAGATGGACAATTTGAAGATAGATTTGAACACAAATTTGAAGGCAGGCATGGCAGATTTGAAGACAGATTTGACAAATTTTCTACAAGAAATACTTACTAATGGTGAAAAGGTAGTAAAGGAAACTCATGATGAGAACAAAAGAAATGTTAATCATGATTCCATAGACTCTAATGTTGGATCGAAGAATCACCATATTCCAAAAATCGATATGAGGAAGTTTGATGGCAAGGATCCTGCCACATGGATATTATAGATGGAGCAATTCTTCGATCTCAATAATGTGCAAAACGCACAAAAGGTACGTATGGCAACTGTATATTTGGAACCAAATCAGTTTGTATGGTATCAATGGCTTTGTTCTCGTAAGCAATTTATCACTTGGGCAATTTTTATGAAAGAATTGATAGCACATTATGAGGATACAAAAAGCAACACTTTTTTTAGCCAATTGATAAGTCTCAAACAAAAGGGTTCAATAATGGAGCACATTGAGGAGTTCCAAAAATTGAACATAAGGGTAAAAGATATTCCAGAGGAGCATAGGATTGATGTGTTCATAGGGTCTTTAAAGGATAATATCCAACATGATGTTCGCCTTTGGGAACCCAATTCATTAGAGAAGGCATTCAGGTTAGCAAGAAAAATGGAAAGCAAAATTATGGCAACTAGGAAGCATACCACTCACAACTATAAAGACGGAAGTGTTGTTGCCCCTAGTCTTCCACAACCTACAAGGTTGACACCGCAACAATTGGAAGAAAAAAGAGCAAAAGGGCTTTGTTACAGTTGTGATAGCAAATACAAAAAAGGTCATAAGTGTGCTGAGAAGAAATTATTCTACATAGATTGTGAAGAGGAAGAAGAAAAGGAGCAAGAGAGGTCAAAAGAAGAGGATATACTCCAGGAACAAAGCCTAGATGAAGAACAAATAAATCCAACCATATCTTGTAATGCATTGGCGGGAATTACCACTCCTCAAACCATCAAGATAGAAGGACAAATCAAGAAAAAAAAGGTAATAGTGTTGAATGATTCAGGAAGCACCCACAATTTTATTCATTGTAGGGTAGCAAAAGAATTGAATTGCTTCCTATATCCAGCACCAGAGTGTCAAGTGATGATTGCAAATGGAGGAACAATAAATTGCTCTCGAAAGTGCCATAATATCAAGCTATCCATGGGAGAATATGTATTGACTAGCCCAATGCTTTCCATTCCAATGGGAGGTGCTGATGTTGTACTAGGAGTCCAATGGCTACAACCCTTGGGTACAATAGCTTTTAATTTTCAAGAACTTTTCATCAAATTTTCTACGGAAGGAAAGGAAGTTGAATTAAGGGGTATTGTAGGGAAACCAGGAAAGATAATCAGCTCTAATGGCATGACTAAGCTTCTAAAAAAGGAGCAAAGAGGTGTAATTGCACAATTATGTTCGCTAGATGTTTCCACATTGGAATCATCTATTTCTCCAGATCTCCAAAAAGTCTTGGAAAATCATTCCAAGGTATTTGAGACTCCCAAAGGTCTCCCACCTATGCGTGATCATGATCATGCTATTTATATGATTCCAAGAAGTGTTCCTCCAAACATCAGGCCGTACAGATATCCCTATGTCCAAAAAGTGAAATTGAACGTATGGTTGCAGAAATGCTAGAGGCTGGTATAATTCAATCGAGTCAAAGTTCTTTCTCAGCTGCAGTAGTATTGGTGCACAAGAAGGATGTATCATGGCGCATGTGTCCGGATTATAGGGAGCTCAACAAGCTCACTATTAAAGATAAGTTCCCCATTCCTATCATTGATGAATTAGTGGATGAATTGCATGGATCAATTTACTTCACCAAGTTGGATCTTCGTTCGGGATATCATCAAATCAGAATGAAGATTGAAGACATTCTGAAAACGGCATTTAGAACTCATGAGGGTCATTATGAATTTTTGGTCATGCCTTTTGGCCTTACCAATGCACCTTCAACATTTCAAGGCTTGATGAATTCAATTTTCAAACCATTCCTTAGAAAATTTGTGTTAGTATTTTTTGATGATATACTAATCTATAGCAAGTCTTGGAAGGATCATGTTGAACATGTTGATAGGGTGCTACAACTATTGGAGGAGAAACAATTATATGCAAAAAGATCCAAATGTCTCTTTAGAGTCCAGGAGGTGGAATATTTGGGTCATATTGTATCTCATGAAGGAGTTAAGGTAGACCCTAGCAAAATTAAAGCCATTAAGGAATGGAAAATCCCCACATCCATAAAGCATCTGTGAGGATTTCTTGGGTTGACAGGGTATTATCGCAAGTTTGTTAAGAATAATGGGAGAATAGCAGCACCTCTAACAACATTATTGAAGAAAGATTCATTTTCATGGACTTCGGAAGCAACAAAGGCCTTTGAACATCTTAAAGAGGCAATGTGCCAAGCACCGGTCTTAGCTACATCGGACTTCACAAAAACCTTTATTGTGGAATGTGATGCTTCAGGAAATGGAATTGGTGCTGTTCTAATGCAAGATGAAAGACCCATTGCTTTTGAAAGTCATCCAATCAAGGGAAAGTTTTTAAGCAAAGCTATTTATGAGAAGGAAATGTTTGCAATACTCCATGCACTTAAGAAATGGCGACCCTACCTAATGGGAAGACACTTCAAGGTAAAAACGGATCATGATAGCCTTAAATACTTTTGAGAACAAAGATTATCCTATGAAGAGCAACAAAAGTGGGTCACAAAGATGTTGGGTTATGACTTTGAAATCATCTACAAAAAAGGGAAGCAAAATGTGGTGGCAGATGCACTCTCAAGAAAGGATGAGGATGTGGAAGCATTGTTGTGTGCCATTTCTATTATCCAACCAGATTGGATAAACGAAGCAAGGGAGGAATGGAAGAATGACGAAGAAGTGTGGGCACTTATTCAAAAGCTACAACAAGATTCCAGTACTTCTGATACATTTAGCTGGCAAAATGATTCGTTATGGTACAAAGATCGCTTATACCTATGTAAGAATTCCCAGCTAAAACAAAAGATTCTTATGGAATTGCACACTTCTCCCTTAGGAGGGCACTCAGGATTTTTAAAAACTTACCACAGGGTTAAGAAGGAATTTTTTTGGGATGGCCTTAAATCAGATATTCAAAATTTTGTGGCGGAATGTTTGGTTTGCCAACAAAATAAAGTTGAAACAATTAAGACACCGGGTCTATTACAACCTTTATCCATTCCAAGCCAACGTTGGGAGGAGGTTTCAATGGATTTTATCACAGGTTTACCCAAGTCTGAGGGAAAGAGTGTCATCATGGTGGTAGTTGACAGACTTACCAAGTATGCACACTTTTGTGCATTATCACATCCATTTAAAGCCAGTACAGTTTCTACTGCATTTATGGAAACAGTTCAAAAACTACATGGAAACCCAAAGATTATTGTAAGTGACAGAGATCCCATTTTCACTGGAAATTTTTGGACAGAAATATTTTCTTGTCTTGGTACTCAATTAGCTCATAGCTCATCTTATCATCCACAATCTGATGGGAAAACTGAGATAGTAAACAAATGTTTGGAAGGATATCTTCGTTGCTTTGTATCTGATAAACAGACACAATGGGTCAAATGGTTGCCTCTAGCTGAATGGTGGTATAACACTTCCTTCCATACAGCAACAAAAATGACCCCATTTATGGCACTTTATGGGTATCAACCACCATCCATCACATCATATTTAAGAGAAAATTCTAAGGTTCAGGCAGTGGAACATCACATCGAACATCAACAACAAGTCCTCCAACTCTTAAAGGATAACCTCGTGTTGGCACAAAATAGAATGAAAAAACAGGCAGATCAACATCGCAGTGAAAGAAGTTTTGATGTAGGTGATTGGGTATTCCTACGGCTACAACCATATAAACAAATGTCCCTAAAGCAAGCTAAGAAGGATAATAAATTATCACCAAAGTATTATGGTCCGTACAAGGTGTTGCAAAATATTGGTACTATGGCATACAAATTGGAGCTTCCTGCAGCTTCTCGATTGCACCCAGTTTTCTATGTTTCATGTTTAAAGAAGGTTATAGGCGACAAGCTCCCAATTCAAACAATATTGCCAGAACTTGACGAGGAAGGAAAAACTATATTGGAACCGGAAGCAGTCACAGAAAAAAGAACTTGACAGCTACGAAATCGATCAATTTCAGAGTATCTTATCAAGTGGAAGAACTTATCCGTTGAAGATTCCACATGCGAGGATGAGAATTTTATGCAGAAGTATCCAGAACTACTCAAGCGTTGAGGACAACACTTTTTTGAAGGAGAGGGGCATGTTGGGTCCCTATAATACTAGTGATTACCCCATTACTATTGTAGTTATACCCCTTATTTATATTTTTGTGCCCCTATTACCCACATATTGTTATTTCTGTGTCCCATAGAATCCCTCTATTGTTATTTTTGTGGCTTTATATTATCATTGTTAGGTCGGCTGGATTATATTGTGACTCCTTATACTCCTATATATAGAAAGGAGGTTTTGTCATTTGAATCATCCAAGAATTGTTCATTTATGTAATGTAAAGGAGGTTGCCCCCTCGAAGAGGCTGAATTCTAAGGTGTTGATCTATCTTTTCTATCTTTTCTTGAGCTGGTTTCATAACAGGATCTTCCACTGGGACCCCTTGGACTTCACGAAGATAGGTCACCTAGATCATGTAATAGGATAAAATCATCTTAATCCTACTAGGTAATAGTCATTCCATGATGACATGGTATTATGATATGTCTGGGAGAGGGCTTGTACATCCTTCTTCAAAGAGAACGTGAAGGAATTCATAACCATATGTTTCCTGGAGTGTTTCATAATATGTTGCTTGAGAATTTATTTAGTGAGATTGTTGGTGAACACACTAAAATACAATTCTCTAACATTCAACATCTCTTCCAGTTCCCTATCCACCTCTTTGTCTAGTGTGGCTTCTCCCTAGGATCCAATATCTAGTATAATGTTCATCTTGATTAACCTCTCAACTAAGGAATAATTCTATTAGTATTGAGCTACAGACCTAGAGATGTCCTTTTCCATATTTTCTTGGATCTTCAAGGCCTTCTTGATAGTAACAAATTTATATGTTAGTTCTTCTTCACTAATCCTAGGGACCCTTGGTGGGGCATGTGGATATTCATTAGACAATTTCTCTAGTTGGTTGATAGAATTTCAAACTTATTGGAGTTGAATTCCTCTTTCCTTAGCCAATTCCCAAAGTGGACTTGGTGTATATCTTTTGGAGTTGATGGAGACATGGGTAGAATTGTTTGACCATAACCTTGTAAAACTTGTTTACTTTAGAAGCATAATATCTAGAATCCTCCATGTTCTTCCCCTCATGCTTTAAATCTTTGTTGATAGCATTCAATAGCTTGACCTATTGCTCTAGCTGTGCTATGCATTCATATTTTTGCTTAAGTTGTTCGAGGAGGTCTTTCACATTTCTCCCATTGGCTTGAGAGAATAATGTACTTGTTGAGGCCATAGTAAGTGGATATTTTCTAGTTTCTAACACAATGGGCCTTTCTGTTTAATTGACTATGTTGTAGTGCATCAAGAAATAAATCGCATCATGCAATGAATAAAATTGTGCATCATAAAACCATCATCATATCAACACATGAGAACACCAATTTTACATGGAAACCCTTGCATGAGAAAACCATAAATTATTTTTTCTTCTTCATCAATTTGTTAACATAGATTTGTAGACACTAACCTACTAGAAGCACTGACACCCAAAATGTGCAAGCACCAACTTACAATAGACTACAACCTAATTGAGGCACCAACCTCAAAAATGTGCAAGCACCCACTTGCAACAGACTATAACTTGATTGAGGCACCAACCTCGAAAGTGTGCAAGCGTATACTTTCTATAGGATTAAAGCTTATTGAGGCACCCTCCTCCTTATTCAACATGGTGTATACAAATTTTCACAATATTTCAAACTAGATTCACATGCACCACAAATATTATAAGTCTTCAAAAACTTATCATGCTACTGTTATCACAATGTTGCCATATCTTGTTTATCAATCCAATGTTGTCATGCCATTATCAACAACATTTGGTTCATCAATTTGTCATCAACCTTTTCATCACAACAACGTATTCATCAATCTAGTACCATGACACCATTCCCTGGTCTTCATTTGGTAATACATACAACACCTACCAAAAAATCCTGAAACATGTTCATAACCCCCAAAACAAGAAATAGATATTTACAATATAAAAAAAATGCATCTTCATGACTCTTCATAACCCCTAGAAAAATCACCACTGAATTTTGATAATTTCCCCTCTTCCAAAATTCAATTTGGCTCTAAAATCATTTTGAAAAACCATATAAAACTATACAAAATTAATTGTTGACAAAACAACAAAAACTAAGCACATTATACAAAAATACCGTTTACCAATAACCCTATAAAATATAAATTTCATTTTACATTTTCTGGAGCCGTTTTGAGGTCTTGAAAGACGTTTTCTAGGAAAACGGAGAGATTAGATAAGTGCTAAAAATTGACTCACAAATCATTTGTTTTCCTAGTCCTTGTGGAAATCTTCGAAACGAGTTATTGTCCAAATGGAGATTGTATGCCAAAGTTATGACCTTGGGAAGTTGGTGGTCCAACTTACTCCAACGGGGCCCAAAACTGTTGGCGCTTCATCTCCTAGGGTTAGGGTTTCACACTTCTTATTAATGACAAAATTTCCTTTGAGCCTCATCATAACACAGTTTAGAAGGCATGTAGCCTACAGATCTCTTCTCAGAGATAAGCTACCACCACCCAAGCTATTTTGTTCCATTCTACATGTAAAAAGTTTTTAGTACTTGTTCTTGATTGATTGAAGTTTTGTTCTTTCATTGTATCTCTTTGTTCTATTTTAAATTTTTATTTCATTTCAGTCCTTCATAAATTCGGATCATTGGTATCAAAGTGGTCTGCTCTTTCTCTATTTTCATGTGCATGTCCACAACGAAGTCGAGGTATAAGGAGTTGGGACTTGAACTAGTTGAGCCCTTGTAGGACCGTTCTTATCGACATTGATGGCCTCCTATGGCAGAAGAAAAGAAATATGAGGGAGAAATAGATCATATCAAATTGTTTCTCTAAGAATCCCTCATGTGGAAAATAAACGAGATCATGGACAACATTTCACAGATCCTTCAGTGGATGCCAACAGGCGAAGCATATTCATCCAACAGTCACTTCGAAACTAGAGACCATTGCTTCCTAAGGGGGGAGGACTAATCTAGGTGGATATTGGTGGCCACCTGCCTATTCCACTTGGACCCCAAACAATGTTTCCTTTCAGTTTCCTTAATAATAGCACAACTTTCTATTTTTGTTAGTTTTAGGGTCCAAAACTTCTGGAGCCATTTTGAGCTCCTACAAGACGTTTTCTGGGAAAACAGAGAGACTAGAAAATTACAAAATGTATTCCATAGATTCTTTTTTCACCTCCTCATGGGTATATTCGAAACAAGGAATTAAGATAGACAAATGGAGATTGTATGAAAAAGTTACAACCCCAGGAAGTTGGAAATCCAACTTACCCCAACGGGGCCCAAAACCGTTGGCACTTCATCTCCTAGGGTTAGGGTTTCACACTCCTTATTTATGATAAAAGGCCTTTGAGCCTCATTGTAAAATAGTTCAGAAAGCATGTAACTGACACATCTCTTCTCAGAGATAAGCTACTATCTCCCGAGCTAGTTTGTTCCATTTTTCATATAAACAGTTTTTAGTATGTGTTATTAGTTGATTGAAGTTATGTTGTTTTGTTGTAACTTTGTGTTATGTTTTAAATCTATATTTCAATATGTTCCTTCATAAATCTATATCAATGGTATCAGAGTGGCATGTTCTTCCTATGTTTTTATGTGCATGTCCCAACGAGGTCGGGGTATAAATAGTTGGGACTTGAACTGGTTGAGCCCTTGCAAGATTGTCCCCACCAACACTAATGGCCTCCCATGGTAGAGGAAAATAAAGAAGAGGGACCAGGATATCCTCTCAAATTTTTGCTCGAAGAAACCCTCGAGTGGGAAAGGAACAAGATGATGGAAAATTTTTCCCAAATCCTTAAACAGATGCCAACAAGCGATGCATTTTCATCTAACAAGCACTTCAGAGGCACCTCCCCCTTCAAGGTAAAAGTAAACTTCGATATCCCTATATTCAAACATTAGATAGATACAGATGTTGTAAATAAATGGTTAAATCTACTAGAAGGTTATTTTTTGGTCCATAGTTTCTCCGATAGGGAAAATATTACTTTTTCGCTGCTTAAGGTCTCCCCCCATGTCAAGGAATGGTGGGAAACTTGCTATGGTAAAAGGGTCGAGGAACCCTCTCTATTTACAGTCACACCCTCTTAAAACTATTTTCGAGATGTTGTCAAGGAATAGTATTACCCTGTTGGGAGCCATAAAGGAAAGTACATACAATGGACCACACTATGGAAGCAAAGGGACCAAGATGTGCATAAGATCACAAAGATAGGTATTAAAGAATCTAAGTGACATCTGGTGCTCAACTATCGTTGTTGTTTGCACAAACAAATTCGGGAAGAAATGGAGTTATTTGGCATCTCCTCGCTTGTGACAACATATAGATATGATGATAAGATTGGAAAAAAAATTAACAAAAGAAGCAAGAATTTGGATCTGCGGACCCGAAGTAGGGAAAGAGCACCCCCCACTAGAGAAAAAATGAGGTCTAAAATGGGCCTCCTAAGGAATATTATAAAATAATAATGGAAATAATACAATAAGATTAGATTACCTCATCAAGTTTTGGAGGGAAAAAGAAAAACTACTTTTTCAACTCATATTTTCAACTCATCTCCCTACAATATTAATCAAATTTCAATTTGGATCACTCATTCGATGCAAATTTAATTTTTCATCCAAGGATTACCCATGTTGGATACTTTTTATGGACCCTACTACATGAAAAATGTAAATAATGAAAAAACATGATTTTCATGGTTTTCACATTTTTGTGTAGTAGGGTCCATTGAAAGTATGCAACATGGGTACTCCCTAGATGAAAAATTAAATTCCACATCCAATTAGTGATCCCACTCGAAATTTAAATAATATTATGGGGAGATAAGTTGAAAGTACGAATTGAAAAAGTAGTTTTTTTGTTTTTTATTTTTTTTTTATTTTTTAATCTTTTTACTCCAAAAATGGTGAGTCATCTCCCATGGTTGGCATCATCACATTGAATCCGATTGGTTCTTATAAAAGTTTATTTTGTTGTAAATTTTTTTAAGCTTTTTTTTACCTCAAAATTTATCTAATGAAAACGTAGAACAAAGGACAGATCCAAGGTGGAATGACCCAGGACAACCCATTAAAGCCACAAGCAAAGAATGGCATCACAAAGACAAACAAGGACATAGGAAAGAGGTGTGGGTTTCGTAAGAGCCCCACCCACAACAAAAATGAGTGTCGCAAAAAGCGGTCATTGGTGGTCGAGCTAAAAGCTTCAGATTATTATGCATGTTTTGATTTTGAGCTAGAACCCAACAAGGGGAAGCAGTTTATTGACACAAAACCTAGTGTCATTGTTGCCACCACCAAGGTCTAAAATACTAACCTCGAAGATCCAGAGGATAGGGAGCATCTCTTCCACTCACAAAGGTGGGTTAAGGATTCTTTGATGCAATTCATTGTCAATAGTGGGAGCCAAAAGAACCTCATCTTAGCAGATGTTGTTAAGAATTTGGGCTTGCCAATCACACCACAACCATACACCATCGGGTGGCTCCACCAAGGAAAAGATCTTTTTGTCAACCAATAGTGTTTCCTTCCCTATAGCATCAATCCCTTCGTGGACGAGGTACTATGTGATGTTTCTCCTCTTGAAGTTTGCGATGTTTTATTAGGCCAACCATATTTGTGGAAGAATCATGTTGTGTATGAGTCTAGGCCTTGCACTATTATTATTACTTTGGGAAGGAAACTATACAAGATACCAGAGGTAGCCCCGCCTACCACCATCTCTTTGATCTTTGGTAAGCAATGCAATAAGATCATCTCCTAAACCAGGAAATTTGTTTTCTTTTCTATTCGTTCTCAAAGTAAGGGGAAGATTGTGGCCACATCCATGGCCCCTGGAAAGTGTCCCTCCACATAGCATAAGCAAGCTGATAAGATCGTGGAAGAATATAGGGATATCTTCTCCTCACCCACGGGAGTACCCTTGCACTGTCAATTCAAGAACTCGATCAATCTGGCTCTTGGATCTCCTCTACCCAATGGGCTAATATAAATCCACTCTCTTCTAGAAAAAAGAGGAAATCAAGTGGCAAATCCAGGAGCTGCTACAAAAATGGCACATTTGACCAAGCTCCTCACCTTCTGGCAGCCCAATTGTACTCGTACAAAATAAGGATGGGACTTGGAGAATCTACATTGATTATCAGGTACTAAATAAAATCACTATTAGGAAGCTTAAAGGTAACTCAAATTTAGGATCTACTACAAAATGGGCACATCAAAAATTGGAGTCTCCTCTTTGTTCCTTATACAGGGTACAAATGAATCCCATGACTGAGGTAGTCCATTAAGTGATGAGATCACTAGTTCTATACTAGATATAATTTCATCAATGGCTTGTAGTTTATCTCTCAATTGAGAGATCCTCACAAAATATTAATATAATGTATTATTCTTTGTCATTCTAATATAACAAAGTTCATTTCTCAAACTCGTGACTTGGCCAATATTGTTGATGGTATACAATCTAGTTGGGGAATCATACATCTTCTTTGAAGTGTCAAGCTTTGAGATTTATGGGATTGGATTATCTTTAATGGATTCCATAGTAATTCTCATAACATTGATGTCATTTTTATTGTATTTCTTCTTTCCTGCATCATCTGTAGGTTTAGTCACTTAGCCTTGCACAATTTCCAAAATATCTTCCCTTGCGAAAATTAGGCCAATTCTTGTTTTCCAAGCCCCATAGTTTGTAGCCCCTTCTAACTTGTTCTTTGATTTCATAGTGGGATCCATGGATGAGCATTGATATTAGATATAAAGTTCCTTAAGATTTATCTTCTTCAAGGGTGAGCTTAATGCTCTTTCCTTCACCAAAGCTTTCTCACCATGTTAATTTTTCAAGTTAAAATTATACAAGCACTTAATTCTGAAACTTGATGTAATTAATTCCAACGATGTAGATGTTTATTTAGCATTTTAAATGTATCATTAAGCAATTAAACATTCATAAATTCAACCATAGAGACAATGAAGTAGTAGAAATCACAATGCACAAGAGATACAAGATTTACCCTGGGAAAACCCACTTGGGAGAAAAACCAAACAACCTTCTTCTTAGTGAAATATTTAGTTCAACTAGAGATACATCAAATTCAATGCTTATGGTCACACTAACCAGAAAGATGCTTCCACAAGAAAACCAAAAATATTCCAAGTCAAACCTCCTTCACTTGTCAACAAAAATCGTCCATGAGCAGCTCGGTCAAGGTTTGCAGTGGAAGCCAAGTTTTGGCCTTCTTCTTCCATAAGAAAATTTGAACTAGATCACATCCACACCACAAAAAACTCAGCCTTGATTATAACTTCATTCCACATGTAACTTAGACTTGATGAAAATATTTCCTCCACAAGAACTCGGGCTAGATCACAGGCCTTTCTTCACAAGAAACTTAGACTTTTATATAATAGGAATATGTCACAAAAATCTCAGACTATGTCACAAAAGAACGTTGAACCTGTAGTTCTCATGTGTGAGGGATACAATAGGCTTTTTCTTCACTTATTCAGATGGATTATCCTCTTCTATTCTACCTTCTAGTATTGTGTTACTTCACATTAAATCAAAGATGTATGTGTCTTATGTGAGTTTTGAATGATGCCTTTGAAGGGAGGAAGAAATACTTTTTTATATGCAATGGAAGGGGTTTGAATGTGTGTCTCTTAGGGAAGAGATGAATTTACACATGAGGTCAACTTGACACCTTTTGGTATCTAAAATCCAAATTTAAAAATTCAATTTCTCACTTTTCAAAAGGCCTTGAAGAACATGCTTTATAAAAACATTATTTTGACAAATCAATAAATAAATTATTTTATCACAAGCATGAAGAACATTTTAAATATAATTTTTCTTTCATCACAATTATAATTTATACTTTATATTTACAAATACAAATTGTACATTATGAAGACCGAATATAGCTACAAAATTCAACACTTTGGGCCTAGCTATTTAGGCCATGTGACCCGATCCTTAAGGGTCATGGTCATCTACGTGTTAATGTCAACATGATGTCCTCATACAACATGGAAGCCCATGAGAGGTGCCACGACTCACTTAAAATCAAGCCTATTGGTCACCCAAAATCTCTAACTATACCTTCCATTGGAAATCATTTGTGCTACCATGTCACCCAAGTAATGTCATCAAGTTGACGTGTCATTCCCCATCATCCTTTGTTACCATGTCATACTCCACTATTATGTCACCATCTCTGAGCCTATCACAAGATTCCACATGTCACTTCCATTTGGCCAATCATATATTTCCACCAGTACGCCCACTAGGTGTATGCTACATGCCATTGCTTCATTGGTCCAATGGGGTGGTTAAATGTCATGCATCTCTGCATACAATCCACCATACATTCTTTTGACCATCATCAATTCAGTCAAAAGGTGCATGATGTTTAAGTATGTTGACCAATGCACAAATTTTTTATTGAAGTCATTTATTAATTTCCAATGTTTGGATCCGCCTTTAGCATGCGCGATATTTGATTAATTTGGTGATTTTCAAATAAATATGGTGTTTTGGTCCCCATTACAAATTCCAACATTAAATGATTATAACTTCTCATCCAGGAGGATTTTTCCCAAATGTGATATGCCATTGGAAAGGTATCAAAGAGGACTATCTAACCATGTCATCCAATGATCCATAGATCCATCTGAGCAACATGGATTACACAAAAATTAATAAACTTCAAATCATTTGTTGATAAAATTGTTGTCATTGATGTTAATGTCTAGTCACTGATGTCAAGTATACAAGTTAAAGGGGGATTTTTTTAAGATTTTGTTGATGCTTATGGCCTATATTTGAAGGAATTTTATCTATATGTAAAGAGTTCAAAATAATATGCAAATTGGTCATCTAGATAGCCCTTTTGGACACCTTTCCAACAGTATATGGTAGGTTGAAAAACTCCAAAGGGATAAGGATTTATAACACTTTGAAGAATGGTAGGGTTCCAAAGCCTCATTGTTCCACATGAGACAATAAAAGGTGTGGATGGGATTTTTCCCATTAGTTAAAGTGAAAATTCATAGTGCACCATTGAAATTTAAGTTGGGAGGCTTTGACATGAAGAGTCATGATCTCGCGCCTGACAAAACCTGTGGAATGGGAACTTTCCTATCAACTAATGTTTATAGCCACACAGAGGTTTTGGATGAATCACTCGACAAGAGTTAGCACGATGTGAGATGAAAAGAGCGAAATGGACAAATTCTCCAAATGAATATTGGTAATAAATGTGAATTTGGTGTTTGGCCTGAAAATTTTAACAAAGGAAAAGAACAAAAAATTAAGGAGCCTAAGCCTTTCTTCCATACTAGGACATGGAGCAAGAGACACATGGTGATACATAATTGGTGGAGGAAGGTGATTTGGCATATTGGTGGTAGTGATGTCAACAAAGAGGTGTCACATGGCATGAAATTTGGCACTTTTAGGTGTTCAAGTGGCCCTTTGTTGGGTGGCATGTGGCAATGTGATGACGTAGCATGACATGTCATGATGCCATGGAAGTAAAAAGGTTTTCAAAGGTTCAGCATGGCATGGTTGATAGAGTCGGTGGATGGAGGTATGTCCATTACCCCACTATGAGAGGTTTAGAAGTGGTGCACTACCACAGTAGAAAAACTCTGAGAGATGGAGTAATCTCCACTAGATGACATGAAGGGTTTTTCCCACCATGGAAATTCAAGCAGAGGCATAGATGAGGAGCATGTCATTGTAGACAAAGTCACAAGACATAAATTTTGTTGGCACAACATGTAACATAAATTTTGGTCTCTTTAGGTTTGGTTTGTGAGCATTATCTGTTTTGGTAGAAAAGGCACGGTTATGGCCCCTTCTACATATAGCACGCAAGCACTAAAACTTTGCGGCACAGAGGCTTTAACCATTGAAAAGAATAATTTTTTTTCATTCCTAAGGTGTTGATAATGTCTTCCAAGCCATATCCACTGAGATTTAAAAGTTAAGGGAATGTTACAAAATCGGTGTTCCAAAAGATTTACAAAATTCAACAGAAGTTAAGGGCATAGAAGGTTAAGTTCTCTCCAACAGTGGATCCTGACACTTGGTCTTAATCTGAAGAGAGTTGAAGATAAGGGCATGGTACTCATTGAAAACTTGGCGTTATCCATCATAAATTTAGTTTTCTAATACCAAAAAAAAAAAGCAAATTGATAAACTATAAAGCAGAACAATGTGCCTGAATAGAATGCAGTATCAGTCCAACGGAGTTAAAATGATAGTAATTATTGAAATTTAAACAAGAAAAAATAGTGAGAGAAGTGATTATAATTAAAACAAAACAATAACTGTTTAACCTCAAATTAACAAATTAGTTGAATATAGAAGTTTCTCTAAATCTATATAAACATCAAGAGTATTACAAAGAAGATTTATGATCTATAATATCTATATCAGAGGTATTTGAGAATTGAGTATCTCAAGAGAGAGCATAGAAAATAGAGAATTTATCTATGAATGTATGATAGAGAATCCTTTGTGATCTGAGTTTGGAAAACATATGAAAGAAGGATATGAAGGGTTGTGCAGGTATGTTCTTGCACAATAGGGAATTGGAGCTTCCTTTTAATCGGTGTTGATAGATAGGGCGTTGGTGCTTCTGTTAGGTTGATCCCTGAAAAATCAACAAGTTGGCTCTTGCAAAGAGAAATAATTTTGAAGCCTTATATAGGTTGTAGACTACACAAAAATTGATGTAATTTGAAGTTGGAGATTTATTTCGCATTATAATAAAAGAAAATAAAATAAAATTGTGGCTTTCCCAATCCGGTTTCCACATTAATATATTGTGTCCATATTTATGAGTTTGGTTTGTTGTTATTCATTATTATGTTGCTAAGTATTCTTACTTTGAGCAAGTAATTTTTTAAATTGTCAAAATATTGATTCACACCCCCCCCCCCCCCCCTCTAAGTAATTTCCTAGTTTATAACAATTGGTATTAGAGCCAAGTTCCTTTAGGATCTGTGTAATAAATAGAAGAAAGATCAAGGACAATGTCTAACTAGGATGGAGGACACACCAATAAGGCTCCTGTGTTCACTAGAACAAGCTATACATTCTAGAAGGTAGGAATGGAGACTTACTTACAGTTTATTGGTGCATATGTCTAGGACATAGTGCAATATGGCTCTGAAAATCCACTAGTTATAATTTCCATAGATCATAAGCTTGATTTCACCTATAATGATAACGAAATGAATGTACTTCTTGTTGGACTACCTGAATCTAAATTGGTAAAATTTATGGATTGCGCCACTACCAAGGAAATATGAGAAAAAATAAACAGTTGTTATGAAGGGAACAGTAAAGTGAAGAAGGTTGAACTTCAAGGCTATAAAATGTAGTTTAACTCCCTAAATATGCATGAGGATGAGGATATAGTTGAATTATTATTTAAAGTGGATCAATAAGTTAATATAATAAGAGGACTTGATGAAAACTTGGTTGATTCAGATGTGGTTCTAAAAGTGTTGAGGTCACTTCCTAAAATATTCAATCCCAACGTGTCATTTATTGAGGAAATGAAAGATCTCAACACTCTAATGTTAGACCAATTTCTCAGAACATTCACTACCTATGAAATGAGGATTGCAAAAGGAAGAACTAAAATAATGGATCCAACCTTCAAAGCAAACAAAAAGCCTAAAGAAGATCAAGATGACTCATGTTGTGAATTATATGAAGAGGCGGAAAATTTTATTAGAAAATTGAAGAAAGGATCAGGTAAATACAAAAGTAAGTTTCCTTTCAAGTGTTTTAATTTTGGTAAAGTAGGGCATTATGCTTCTAAGTGTCTCTAAAATAAAAGCAAGAATGAACATGAACAAGAGGATAAGTATAGAAAAGTACAGAAGGAGAAGAATACTAAAAAGAAAAGTTTATATACTCACGATGACAGCAATTCCTTAGAAGATGGAGATTTCCAATCCTATGATGAGGATAGAGCCAAAGGAAGTATAGAATAGTTCATGCTCATGGCTTTAGAAAATTCAGAAGAAGAACATGTAGAGCCTGATGAAGAAGTGGTTGAAGTAGACTTGGAAGGTGAACTAATAAGTTGTAACACCCTCATCCCACATCTACCCAAGTAACCAGCCAATCGGGGTAAATATGCGATGAGAGGCCACTATAATTGGATTCAACCTCCTAGGTGACCTTAAGAAGTGGAATCGATGAAACACACCACATAGGCCTTCCACATCAGCAACACAACTCCCAGGAGCCATCCCAACCACTCATGTAACCATCCCTTGAAACCAACTAAAGTTTCATTGCATCAAACCCCTAGACGCTCCCTTGATATGGACGAGGGAGCGTCTAGGAGGCTTAGGACGCTCCATAGCATGGGTATGCATGCGTCTGGGGACTTTTCTCCTCAGACATGTGCTTGCAACTTCGAGATTTGTGCCACTTTTTCAGGCCCAGAGCCCAGGTCACTGCCCAAACCTCAATGATAGGTTCAGAAATGAAATTTCATAGCAGAACAAAGATACATTTTCAAAAACATCAATAAGGACTAGACTAGACCCGTACTAGCCATGACAAGCATTTCGTCAAACATGTCACAAATATGTAATCTACATGTTTTAACAACATATCTGAGAATAAGGGTCTCATACGTATTTGAGAATCACTAAGAAGCATTGTTTCTGTGTATCATTAGCTACATTATTATCTATTAGGTCATAGAGACATTGTTCATACATTTACAAATCAAAACATGAGGAGAGTTATACATCATCGTTGTCATAATACATGCTTATAACAAGCACAATAATAACAGAAATATAAAGGATACATCAACCATGGAATCCACATATAAACCAATACAATTACACATAAGATACCAAGGAAATAACCTCTTATTAATGAATGCAAAATCCAACTTGGTATGGGTCTATCAAGTTCCACCCGACCATATATTGGTTGAGCCAAATCTCTCCTCATCCAATCACCCCCATGCCATATTCCAAACATGAATGTGGGACTCAAACCAAAAGAACCAACCAGGGCATCCTGAGGCTAAACCACCTCACCCTCATCAAAAGAAACCAAGCTTTACTACAATCCACACTGGATCATTAGGCCAAAACAAGCATGGATGCCACAAGAATTGTCCACCTACACCATGAGGAATTTTCTTGTCTCCTAGCCTCTAGGATTTATCCCAATCCATAACCTGATCCAGGGATCACTGGGCCATAACTAAGACACCAGTATCTAGGCTTTACTGCAATCCACACCAGATCACTAGACCGTAACCGAGACTCCACCCTCTAGGCTTTACCGTATATCCCGCCATTCACCAGTAGGGATTCCTAGGCCTAATCAAGGGCAACCACCTCTAGGATTTACTGTATATACCACTATTAACCAGTCGAGGATTCCTAGGGCCATCGAGGCACATAATACCTGGATTTACCGCAACCCATAGTCTGATTCAAGGGTCACTAGGCTAGTGGATTTACCGTAATCCACAGTCTGGTTCAGGGATCACTAGGCCATGTGTTCTTTCTTTCAGAGATCCATATCACTCTGCTTTGAATCTATCCAGCAATCTAGCTCAACCAAAATATGAGAACCCCTTCACACCATGGCTATCCGAAAATGGCAAGGCTAGGCTAAAAACACTGTCACACCTGGAAAAACCCATGCCATGATAGCAAAGAACCACATGCAATACCATGCATGCCAAATATTGCAAGGAAACCACACATGCAAATCAATACCTGCAAATAATCTTGTTTGGCTTCTTGATCATGCTCTTCCTTGCTTGATATATGCTTCCTCTTTTCCTTCTTGCTCCAAATTCCAAGTATGCCACACTCCTCCAAGAGTGCCCCAAGAAACTCTAAGTGTCCAAGAGTATGAGAGAGAGAGAGAGAGAGAGATAATAATGAGAGAGTTCCAAAATTGAACTAACAAAAGGTTACACTGACCAAACCTGGGAAAAATATTGCCCACTAATCCTTAGAACCCTTTTTATCGATGAGGCCTATATTTTCTTCATTTTCCTCCTCACATGCAACATGTGACCTTTCACCTTCCTTTTCTCCTAATTTCCTTTATTTTCATAAATAAAATTCCAATAAATGCCTCATGCCTTTCTAAAGCCTTTGTCACTACATTTTCCAATTTCCTTAGCCATAATAAACCAATGAACACTCGCTAGGATGCCTTGCCCAACATTCATCTTGGAATATGTGTCCCTTGACCGTGGTCTTATATATTTTTACATGGATTTTTAACCAAGGCTATTACAGAACCCTCCCCCTTGGGGAACATTGTCCTCGATGTTTAATGACACTTATAAACCAGCAAACCGTTGAAAACAAAACATATTTCCTATGGATCTTTATAACCCAGCTCGTTGCATTATTTACAATGACCACTGTAGAAAATATGACAACATACCGCATACTAGAGCTTTATAACATAGCTCATTACAGTATTTACAATAACCACATATGCACATTTTCTAAACCAGAAAATAAAAGGATATGATGCCTAAATCAGCAACAAGGGAATCCAGAGGCTCACACCTCCACCCTCAAAGTAATACCAGGATTCACCTCCTTCCTAGGAAGTCCAAAATCTACTACAAAGTCAAATCTACATCCAATGTCTAGCGCTACAATCCAGCGCCACTTGTCCTCTCAGTGAATAGTTATTGGCTCATTATTCTAGGGAACACTCCCAATGTGCATCTGATTCCATCTAGAAATGCTAATGACCAAAACAAATCCATCCCCGACCTTCCCTCCTCTGCTGCATAGTCCCTCGAGAAATCTGGTCACCCTGTTCTGTGTAGTCACTCACCTTCCAAGTTCCCCTGCATCCCCTATCTTGGGCAATCCATCCCTTGGCAAGGCTTCCTCGCATCGAAAGATTAACAACCAAGTCATATACCTACCTCAAAACCATCATACCGATCATAACATGTTCATGGAAATCAATAGACACTATTGGGTACCAATGTCCCACAATGGCTCTGCTCTTGAAGTGCTTTACTAGCATACTGTTACTTGTTTCAATTCATTTCATTGATGCTTCTAATTCATGCAATCAGTTTCAATCATTCAACTGAGCATTTTCATGTTTTCTTGTATCAAGCACATAATTTCCATTAGATTCAAAATAAATTTAAATAACTTCAATATCATACCTCATCGGTAGCTCATCAATAAGGTACGCTTTCAATCATGTTTTCTTCCTATCATAACAAGTTAAACTAGCATCTTTGATCAAATCATCATGTATAAACATATCACATGAGGTTAGCTCAAAACACAACCATCATAGATCAAATTATAAATCAAATGTAACCATCATAAACCAGAATCATAAATGACATATAACCATCATAAATCAGAATCATAGATCACATATAACCATCATAAATCAGAATCATAGATCACATATAACCATCATAAATCAGAATCTTAGATCACATATAACCATCATAAATCAGAATCATAGGTCATATGTATAATAAACCTGAAATAAAATATTAATATTTTTCCTTTAATCAATCCTTAGCTTCTACCTTTGTCCTTATTTTGTACGTGCACTGAATCAGTGGGCACACCGGAAAAACACCCAGTGCCTTCTCATCAACCATGTGCACATACACATAGTGTGCATCACACACATACAACCACACACGATATACAACACCATGCAATACATGCACCTACACCTGACATACAACACATACACCTACACCCAGAGTAAAACACAACACAATACATACTCCTACATCTAGCATACACCACAACACAATACATACACCTACACCCATTGTATAACACAATACATATACGTACATAGAGTACAACACAACGAATACACATGTCAAAATACCACGCTACACAATGCACAGACATAGTACTGCATGCCCATAACACAACATGTATGACATGCACAAAATACCACATGTACACCAATACCATATGTACAACATGTACACAGTACCACCTATACACCGCACCACCTGCACAATATGTGCACAACATCACATGTACACGACACCGCCTGCACAACATGTACACAGTGCCATATGTACACTGCACCACATGTACAATGTGTACATAATACCACATGTACACAGCATCACATGCACAACATGTACACGACACCACATGTACACAACGCCACATACATGACATGCACACAACACCACATGTACAACATGTACATAGCACCACCTACATATAGCACCACATGTACAATCATGCACACAACACCATATCTACATAGTACCATATGTGCAACGTACACACAACACCATATTCACACAACACCGCATGTCCAACTTGCACACAGTACAATATGTACACAACACCACATATCCAACATGTACACAGCACCACAATCCAACATGTACATAGCACCATCTATACATAGCACTACATATGTAATATACACACAACACCATATATACAACAGACATACAACATCATATGTACACAATACTACATATACAACATTACACATCACCGTAGGTATAATCATTGAATATACAACATGCACAACATATACACAACAAAAGCACTGCACATCCAAAACCATATTACCTCTATCAAGCAACATTGCTTCCAGTGTCTCTATGTCATCCATGTTTACCCTAACATGCCGCAAAGCACATTGTTTTCATTCCACTTGTTAGAGCCTAGATTGACCTTAGGTTTAAGGGAGGCAATCCTAGGAACCACAAACCAAGCTTAACCTGGTAGCTAGCCCTACCAGGTCGGGAGAGGGCTCTCTCCTTACGAATCTCAGTCAAGATGACTAGATCAAATATGGATTTTAGGCTAGGTATAGTATCTCTAGGGTTTTTGATTGATTTTTTTTTTGGTTTTGTTGCTGGATCAAATGGAGCAGGCAGCTTTGGGTCTGGGAAATCAAGTCAGGATGCAAGGTGTTCTATGGGGCATGGTAGGTAGGTGCTTTGGCGCATGAAATTGAGTGAGATGAGAGGTCTAAGACTGGTGAGGAGCTGAGAAGGGTAGGCAAAGATCATGTATGCTTCTCAAACAGTAGAAAACATAGAAAACTGAATGGCTTCCCAAGGTAGAGCACTGTAAACAATGAATTCTACCTATCTATCTTAGTATCATTCAACTAGAAGCAACTGATTAGATTGTGGCACACATAAAACATGAGAAACACTAATAACAGAAAAATAAACTATGCAAAAACACCATACCACAAGTATCCCATAAAAATAGCTGCAAATCCTTGTTTATTTCCTTGCCAAACTGCTGATATAGGTGTACAATGTAGCTCAGGGCATCCAAGAGAGTCCAACCTTTGCTAATGATAGAAAAAATACATAATATAGACATCAAACCACCTATTCTAGCCATCAGGGGTCAAAACCAAGAGAAAATGGGTTGTTACAACCATTTCCAAATAGGGACCAAGAATATAGGCAATGGAACAGCTTGCCTCTATAAGCATGGAAACTAATTCATTGACCCCCAAACCAACTCTGCCTAATGAATCTACCCTCTAAGATCATTTCACTATTACATTTACATGCCAAGTCATGAATTACATCATTAAAATCATCCATGAAGAGAGTGAAAGTGGATTTTCAGAGAAAATAGGCGAAATTTGGTTTTTCTGGCAAACTGGCCAAAAGCGCAGTGCCATTAGCCAAAAGTGCAGCGCCACGTTGCACCCACTTTTGGAGGCCTTACCCTTAGCCAAATTGAGCCCTAGATAGCTCATTGGAAATGTATTTGAGTCTAGTTTCTGAAACATCTTGAATCTCTGAATTTGGAGGTCATTTGCCCCCTCAAAACTTGAATCTCCCAAAGCAGCTTCTGTGTGTCCAAAAAGAGGCAAAAAGGTCACTTTTTGATAGTTTTTAGACATTTTGGTGGGCCAGTTTTGCTCCAAATTTTTTGAAATTTTCTAGGATTGATGCTATCATCATGCTGAATCCAAAAATGTAAACTTTTTCTCCAACAAATGCTCTAGGGAAAAGCGCAGCGCCGGTAGCGTTGTGCATCTGGGCCAATTTTTTGTGTTTGAAGATTAAAATTTGAAAAATGCAAAATTTTGCCCAAATTTTGCACAAGGCACCATCATCAACTACTTTGATGGGCTAGGGAGGCTTCAACCAAGATTTTCAATTTGTCTTGATTTTTTTTTCTCTCTAAGGCCTTTCTCAACCTAGCCTTAAGCTTCTTGATTCTCATATTTCAAATTTTGTTTCGAGTCATATAATTACATGACATATGCTGGAGCATTCTATTGTCCCTATTGGCCTTGTTGATCAGCCCTTCAAGATGCAATTTGACCCTCTCAAGCCAAGTTTCTCAGTCATGTTCAATCTCTTGCTCAATGGGAGTCAAAGTGACAGAATGCTTTTTGTCACTTTGCCTTTTCAGTTTCAACATTTCAAGTTCCATTAGGCCCTACTTATCCTTCAAATGTTTGTTCTCTTGCTCTAGATATGTGACAATACCATATCATCCTCGTTCATCTTCTCTTTGCCTTTTCTTTTTGTGCCTATGAACACTTGTGGTTATATATGGACAATAGTGAATAATATAGTGAAAACAAGGTGGAGGAATGGAGTGGTCAGAGTGCAGGGAGGAGTATGTGAGAGTATGATGTGTAAATAGGTTTTAGGGAGTGTGAATAGGATTTTAGGAGAGTGGGTAGGGTTTAGTGATGTGAATAGGGTTTGTAGGGTTTGGGGAGAGTGTAAGTGGGAATGGGGAAAATGTATGAGGGGAATGGCATTTAGGAAATATGTAAATGGGAATGGGGTTTAGTTTAGGGAATAATGGCAAGTAGATAGGGTTGTATAATACTTCTGAAATGAGGAAAACTGGGGTTTCACCCTAGAAGCTAGGGTTTGATACTAAGAATGCACAACACCAAAATTTGGTAAACAAAACCTTGATTCACAAGTTATGACAAGTATACTTACTTAAAAGAGAGAGAATTTGAAGCTTTTGAGGTGAATTTGAGAGTTTGGGAAAGTTTTAGTCGATTTAGAACTTGGCTAGGCAGATGCGTAGTGCCTCACACAGGTGCACAGCGCCTCCCTAGATGTGCAGCTCCTGTGCAAATTTACAAAGGAAAACATTGTCAGGTGCGCAACGCCAACTCAGATGCGCAACACCTTTTTGTAAACCACTTATGAAGGCCTTCCCGGTGTCCAAATTGGGTGTGGGATAGCTTGTTGGAAATCTTGTCGAGTCTACTTTCGATAAAATCTTTAATTTTTAAATTTGGAGTTCATTTGCCCTATCAAAAGTCCAATCTCCCAAGACAGGTAAAAATGTGTAGAATGAGGCTGCCAAAATGCATAGTGTTGTTGCAATCAACTTTTTAAGGTCTTCCTCAACTCCAAATTGAGCTCATGATAGCGCATTTGGAAATATATTTGTGTCTACTTATCAGTTGACTCATCAAGAAAGTCATTTGGTCATTCCATCTAGGAGAAAATTTGATTTTACCAAGGTTACTCCAGAGGTGCAGCAACCCTCCTGAGGCAAATGATGTTTTCGACATTTCTCCCAAACCATGAAACATGTGTAAAAAATGAAAGAGGTTTCTCTTGTTGGGTCAACTATGGACAAAAATGTCTCTCACTTTTGTCAAAATCATCTTCTATTTCTCAAAAACATCATTTGAATAAAACCTATCTCTATATGTGGAACAGGGGATTTGTAGTGAAGGGAAATGAAGGGGATAAGGGGCTTCTAAATTCTTCAGAAAAAAAAATTTCAAAATAGGGGGGGTTGTTAGGAAGCAGGGGAAAGTGGAATTTCAAATATTGAGTGAGTGGAAGGGGTCTAGAAGGGAAAAACACAAGCCTAGCCTAGCAAATTCTCAAATTGTAGCAATAAGCTAGGGTTTGTGGGAAAATGATGAATTTGAGGGATATTAGTGATGGGAAGTTCTTAAGAAGGTATATTAAGGATACGGGAAGGTGTATGAGCATCAGAATACAATTTTTGTTGATTATTTTACCATCCAAGAAAAATTACTTTCAAAACCCTAGGACAGGGAAATGAGCCTTACCCAAGTACAACTGAAGCACAAACAAGGCGTAAAATGACCCATGGGAACCTGAAATGATGATGAAAAATTTTTGAATGATGGTACACTCAGCCGAATGGTGACATGGACCGACACTTAGAAAACTTTTGAAGGAGTGAAAACAATCCTAGACCTAATACCTAGTGACCAAATTTTACTTGAAGACTCACTGAAATGACAAAATTTGACTTTAACACCCTAAGACCACTTTGTAAGAGCATGTCTGATCGTTGGTGGAAGGCTTTCAAAGGCTGACACTAACATTGGCTCCATTGGGGATGGTAGCTCCTTGGAGGTGCCAAGAACACTGTAGACTAAGTAGCCTTATCCATTGGGCATGGAGTAAAAAAAACTCAAACTGAAATGCATGACTGAAAACTGACAACTTGACGACACAAACTAACTCTAAAACTGACTGAACCATGCTCACTTCTGTGAGCTTATTAATCGCACCCTACTCTAAGTGATCCATTCCTCACCCGATCAAGTGAAATGAAACAACCAATGCAACCAAGTAAGCATTCCGGTTGTTGTTTTAATTCTCCGCAAGTGCTTGTTTATGAGAAAGAAGAGAAAATTACTACAATGCAACTCCCATGAAAACTTGTAAACAGATCCAAATTTTCACAAATTGAAAAATATGGATTCTCTATCTGACTCCAAAATTACTACATAAGGATCTTGAAATTCATGTGCACTGGGACTTTAGCTTATCCAAAGGATTACTTTTCTTCTCCTCATATCATGAATGAAAACTTTCATCTGAGCTTTGTGGCAAGACTCCTACTAAAAATGACAAAGAAACTGGCTGCCGGATCAAGTTTGTATCAATACTTTTTTCAAGCTCACAGTTAGCTAATGGAGAAGGACTTTGACTATAGACAACATCCAACACATCAGCTATTGGATTGTGAAAAACTTGAAAAGACTGTTGCAACCCATTTTCTATTGGTTCCAATGAGATTGCATGATATTCTACAGGCTACTCATTTGAAGATATACTATGCGAAATTCCCTTCAAAAACTGAAATGATTCAAAATAGAATGGTACAGAATCATCTTGCATCATTTGATCATATGTTCCAGCTTCCAAATCTTCATCTACAACTTGAAAATCAATGGCGTTCAGGGGATACAAATCTAGATATGAGAAGTCTTGAACAAGGATTCCATTTCCCTCTAGATGGTCAAGATCGAAACTTATCGGCGGTTGATTTCTAATTGCACGAAAGTTGTCTCTGATGATCTGAAATGAAGTAAAACAAAAAGAAAAATATCCTTCACTTACCTCAAAAAATTTTCACTTTCCTTCTCATTTCCATAGCCGATATGCATCGGTTGATCACTGTATTCAAGCTACTGAAAGTGAACATCCTCCTTCCACAAACCAGCGGTTGATTCGTCTGCAACATTAGCTTCTATTTGGAGGACATAATCATCATCATACTAATCAAAATTAGGGAAATCAAGCATACATTTCATATCAATAGATCTCTCTTCTCCAAGATAATCTATAAAATAATCATTATCAGATCTATGACAATTGGGATAAGAAAGGAAATGTTTTGGATCAGCCACTTGTTCTTCTTCGATCAACGAGCCATGGTCTTGAACATCATACTCATTCCTTGTGGTGATATTTTGCATCAACTCTTCCACTGCACTTACCAAAATGTCAAGCTTTACTTCTAAAGATGTCGATTCCTCTGGATCTATATTCTTCATCTCTTCTTCCTTCAACATTGCCCTTCTGATCAGCATATTAGCCTCTACATTTACTGCACTGTTTTGCATCTCTTCAAGTATCGCAAGGTTCCTTTCCCTCAGTTGAAACTCGATTTCCAAATCAAAGGCATCCAGGTAGTGCAAGAGAGCGGATCCAGGAGGATGTCTTATATTAACAGACATCGAAAAATAGACTTGGTTAAACTTGGTAGAAAACTATTGTACTGTCTCCACTGGTAGTCTTTTCAGCTGGTTATACTCTTCTAGAATCAAGAAAGGGTTCTGTCTGACCACCCACTTGTCGAGGAACACTTTGACAAACTGCTGGAAATATGAGATGCTCGCATCATGGATGGTTTTGAACCAACTCTTGACTTTTCCTTGCAAAGAAAGAGAAAAAAGCCTAATACTGACATCCTCTTCATCAACTTTAGAAAGGTCAAGAAAAGACTCAAAATTTAGTACATGTCTCTCAGCAGTGATGTTGTCACATTCACCATCAAATCTTGGTAGATATAAGTAATGATTTTTAGGGAAAGCATGGGATATAGGAGGTAAAATCAGAGGTTTGTATCGATCTGGAATTTTACAAGGTGTAGGAGTATATACAAAAGGTGTAGAATCAGTCTTGGTCTCTTGAGGCTCATCAGTTTGAAGATGATCATCATAAGATTCAGAAGAAGGGTCTTGATCAAGATCAAAGGCATGCGAACATTTTGTATTCACAATCTTCAGAGGGAAAGAATCAAATGTAGGTCTAGGATCTTTTCTCGAATACAGTATACTTTGTAAAGCCTTCTTGACATTCTATAGAAAAGAGAAGAAATAATTTATAACAAAGAACATAATGTCTTGGATGAAATTCCAACTTGAATACCTGATCTTTCCATATTGTCCTTTCATGTTTCTACTGGTCAGGTTCATACTCCAGTGGAGTCCTTGGATCTAATCTCGAAACTGATTTAGAGTCGCCAGGTGAATGATTTCAGCCTTCCGGTATCTGATCATTGTTCACCATCAACAATCAGATCTAAACTTGATACATTTTACTGAGGAACATAAAACTACGTTCCCCGATATGGTCACCACTATGTTAGAGCCTAGATTGACCTCAGGGTGAAGGGAGGCAATCCTAGGATAACCACAAACCTAGCTTAACCTGGTAGCTAGCCCTACCAGGTCAGGAGAGGGCTCTCTCCTTACGAATCTCAGTCAAGATGACCAGATCAAATATGGATTTTAGGCTAGGTATAGTAGCACTAGGGTTTTTAATTGATTTTTTTTTTATTTTGTTCTGGATCAAATGGAGTAGGCAGCTTTGGGTCTGGGAAATCAAGTTAGGATGCAAGGTGTTCTATGGAGTGAGGTAGGTAGGTGCTTTGGAACTTGAAATTGAGTGAGATGGGAGGTCTAATACTAGTGAGGAGCTGAGAAGGGTAGGCAAAGATCATGTATCCTTCTCAAACAGTAGAAAACATAGAAAACTGAATGGCTTCCCAAGGCAGAGCACTGTAAACAATGAATTCTACCTATCTATCTTGATATCATTCAGCTAGAAGCAATTGATTAGATTGTGGCACACATAAAACATGAGAAACACTGATAACAAAAGAAGAAAATATGCAAAAACACCATACCACAAGTATCCCATAAAAATAGCTACAAATCCTTGTTAATGTAGCTCAAAGCATCCAAGAGAGTCCAACCTTTGCTAATGATAGAAAAAATACATAATATAGACATAAAACCACCTATGCTAGCCATCAGGGGTCGAAAACAAAATAAAACGGGTTGTTACAACCATTTCTAAACAGGGACCAGGAATATAGGCAGTGGAATAGCTTGCCTCTATAAGCATGGAAATTGATTCATTGACCCCAAAACTACATCTACCTAATGAATCAACCCTATAAGATCATTTCATTATTACATTTACATGCCAAAGCATGAATTACATCATCAAAATCATCCATGAAGAGAGTGAAAGTGAATTTTCAGAGAAAACAGACGAAATTTGGTTTTTCTAGTAAACTGGCCAAAAGCGCAGTGCCGCGTTCCACCCACTTTTGGAGGCCTTCCCTTTAGCCAAATTGATCCCAAGATAGCTCATTCGAAATATCTTTGAGTCTAGTTTCTGTAACATCTTGAATTTATGAATTTGGAGGTAATTTTCCCCCTAAAAGTTTGAATCTCCCAAGGCAGCTTCTGTGTGTCCAAAAAGAGGCAGAAAGGTCACTTTTTGATAGTTTTGGGACCTTTTGGTGGGTCAGTTTTGCTCCAAATCTTCTGAAATTTTCTAGGATTGATGCTCTCATCATTATGAATCCAAAAATGTAAACGTTTCCTCCAACAAATGCTCCAAGGAAAAGTGCAGCACCACCTGGGCCAACTTTTTGTGTTTGAAAATTAAAATTTGAAAAATGCAAAATTTTTCCAAATTTTGCACAAGGCACCATCATCAACTGCTTTGACGGGCTAGGGAAGCTTCAGCCAATATTTTCAATTTGTCTTGCTCTTTTTCTCTCTCTAAGGCCTTTCTCAACCTAGCCTTAAGCTTCCTGATTCTCATATTGCAAATTTTGTTTCAAGTCATATAATGATATGACATGTGTTGGAGAATTCTATTGTCCCTGTTGGCCTTATTGATTAGTCCTTCAAGATGCAAGTTGACCCTCTCAAGCCAAGTTTTCCGGTCATGTTCAATCTCTTGCTCAATGGGAGTCAAAGTGACAGGATGCTTTTTGTCACTTTGCCTTTTCAGTTTCAACATTTCAAGTTCCAATAGGCCCTGCTTATCCTCCAACTATTTGTTCTCTTGCTCTAGATATGTGACAATACTGTATCATCCTCATGCATCTTCTCTTTTCCTTTTCTTTTTGTGGCTATGAACACTTGTGGTTATATATGGACAATAGTGAATAATATAGTGAAAATAGGATGGAGGAATGGAGTTGTCAGAGTGTAGGGAGGAGTATGTGAGAGTATGATGTCTAAATAGGGTTTAGGGAGTGTGAATGGGATTTTAGGAGGGTGGGTAGGGTTTAGTGATGTGAATAGGGTTGTAGGGTTTGGGGAGAGTGTAAGTGGGAATGGGGAAAATGTATGAGGGGAATGGGATTTAAGAAATATGTAAATGGGAATGGGGTTTAGTTTAGGGAATAATGGCAAGTAGGTAGGGTTTGTATAATACTTTTGAAATGAGGAAAACTAGGGTTTCAACCTAGAAGCTAGGGTTTGATACTAAGAATTCACAACACCAAAATTTGGTAAACAAAACCTTGATTCACAAGTTATGACAAGTATACTTACTTAAAAGAGAGAGGATTTGAAGATTTTGATGTAAATTTGAGAGTTTGGGAAAGCTTTAGTTGAATTAGAACTTGGCTGGGCAGATGCACAGCACCTCACACTGGTGCGCAGCGCCTCCCTAGATGCGCAGCGCCTGTGCAAATTTACAAACGAAAACACTGCCAGGGGCGCAGCGCCAACTCAGATGTGTAGTGCCTTTTTGTAGACCACTTTTGAAGGCCTTCCCCATATCCAAAGTGGGCACAGGATAGTTCGTTTTAAATCTTGTTGAGTCTACTTTCCATAACATCTTTAATTTTTCAATTTGGAGTTCATTTTCCCTGTCAAAAGTCCAATATCCCAAGACTGGTCAAAATGCGTAGAATGAAGCTGCCAAAATGCATAGTGTTGTTGTAGTCAACTTTTGAAGGTCTTCCTCAACTCCAAATTGAGCTCATGATAGCTCATTTGGAATCTATTTGTGTCTACTTATCATTTGACTCATCAAGAAATTCATTTGGTTATTCCATCTAGGAGAAAAATTGATTTTACCAAGGTTACTCCAAAGGTGCAGCAACCCTCTCGAGGCAAATAATGTTTTTGAAAATTCTCCCAAACCATGAAACCTGTGTAAAAAATGAAAGGTATTTTTCTTATTAGGTCAATTATGGACAAAAACCTCTCTCACTTTTGTCAAACTCATCTTCTATTTCTCAAAAACATCATTTGAATAAAACCTATCCCGATATGTGGAACAGGGGATTTGTAGAAATGAAGGGGATAAGGGGCTTCTAAATTCTTCAGAAAATTTTGGAAAATAGAGAGGGATGTTAGGAAGTAGGGGAAAGTGGAATTTCAAATATTGAGTGAGGGGAAGGGGTCCAAAGGGGAAAAACACAGGCCTAACCTATCAAATTGTCAAATTGTAGCAATAAGCTAGGGTTTGTGGGAAAATGATGAATTTGAGGGATATCAGTGATGGGAAGTTCTTAAGAAGGTATATTAAGGATATGGGAAGGTGTATGAGCATCATGATACAATTTTTGTTGATGATTTGACCATCCAAGAAAAATTACTTGCAAAACCCTAAGAGAGGGAAATGAGCCTTACCCAAGTACAACTAAATCACGAACAAGGTGTAAAATGACCCATTAGAACATGAAATGATGATGACAACTTTTTGAATGATGGTACACTCATCTGAATGGTGACATGGACCGACACTTAGAAAAATTTGGAAGGAGTGAAAACAATCCTAGACCTAACACCTAGTGACCAAATTTTACTTGAAGACTCACTGAAATGACAAAATTTGACTTTGACAACCTAAGACCACTTTGTAAGAGCATGTTTGATCGTTGGTGGAAGGCTTTCAATGACTGAAACTAACATTGGCTCCATTGGGGATGGTAGATCCTTGGAGGTGCCAAGGAAACCATAGACTAAGTAGCCTTATCCATTGGGCATGGAGTAAAAAAAAACTCAAAACTGAAATGCATGACTGAAAACGGGCGACTTGACGACACAAACTAACTCTGAAACTGACTGAACCATGCTCACTTTTGTGAGCTTATTAATCACACCCTACTCTAAGTGATCCATTCCTCACCCGATCAAGTGAAATGAAACAACCAATGCAACCAAATAAGCATTCGGGCTACTGTTTTAATTCTTCGCAAGTGCTTGTTTATGAGAAAGAAGAGAAAACTATTGCAATGCAACTCCCATGAAAACTTGTAAACAGATCCAAATTTTCCAAGGTTGAATAATATGGATTCTCTATCTGAATCCAAAAATACTACATAAGGATCTTGAAATTCATGTGCACTGGGAATTAGCTCATCCAATGGATTACTTTTCTTCTCCTCATACCATGAATGCAAACTTTCATCTGAGATTTTTTACTAGACTCCTACTGAAAATGACAAAGAAACCAGTTGCCGGATCAAGTTTGTATCAATACTTTTTTCAAGCTCACATTTAGCTAATGGAGAAGGACTTTGACTACAGACAACATCCAACACATCAGCTATTGGATCGTGAAAAACTTGAAAATACTGTTGCAACCCATTTTCTATTGGTTCCAATGAGATTGCATGATTTTCTACAGGTTTCTTATGTGAAGATATACTATGCGAAATTCCCTTCAAAAACTGAAATGATTCAAAACAAAATGGTACAAAATCATCTTACATCATTTGATCATATGTTCCAGCTTCCAAGCCTCCATCTGCAACTTGAAAATCAATGGCATTCGGGGGCTGTAAATCTAGATATGAGAAGTCCTGAACAAGGATTCCATTGCCCTCTAGATGGTCAAGATCGAAACTTATCGACAGTTTATTTCTAATTGCACGAAAGTTGTCTCTGATGATCTAAAAAGAAGTAAAACAAAAAGGCAAATATCCTTCACTTACTTCAAAATTTTATGCACTTCCTCCTCACTTCCATAGCTGATATGCATCGGTTGATCACAGTATTCAAGCTGCTGAAAGTGAACTTCCTCCTTCCACAAACCAGTTGTTGATTCATCTGCAAGATTAGCTTCTATTTGGAGGACATAATCATCATCATATTGATCAAACTTAGGGAAATATTCAATATAAAACACATCATCAAGCATACATGTCATATCAACATATCTCTCTTCTCCAAGATGATCTATAAAATAATCATTATCAGATCTATGACAATTTTGGATTAGCAACTTGTTCTTCTTCGATCAGCGAGCCATGGTCTTGAACATCATACTCATTCCTTGTGGTGATCTTTTGCATCATCTCTTCCACTGCACTTACCAAAATGTCGAGCTTTACCTCTAAAGATGTTGATTCCTATGGATCTATATTCTTCATCTCTTCTTCCTTCAACTTTTCCCTTCTGATCAGCGGATTAGCCTCTACATCTACTGCATTGTTTTTCATCTCTTCAAGTGTCACAAGGTTCCTTTCCCACAGTTGAAACTCCATTTCTGGATCAAAGGCATCTAGGTAGTGCAAGAGAGTGGATCTAAGACGAGGTCTTATATTAACAGGCATCCAAAAATAGACTTGGTTAAACCTGGTAGAAAATTGTTGTACTGTCTCCCCTGGCAATCTTTTCAACTGGTTATACTCTTCTAGAATCAAGAAAGGGTTCTTTCTTACCACCCACTTGTCGAGGAACACTTTGACGAACTGCTGGAAATATGAGATGCTCGCATCAGGTAGGGTTTTGAACCAACTCTTGACTTTGCCTTGCAAAGAAAGAGCAAAAAGCCTAATACTGACATCCTCTTCATCAAATTCAAAAAGGTTAAAAAAAGACTCAAAATTCAATACATGTCTCTCAACAGTGATGTTGTCACATTCACCATCAAATCTTGGTAGATATAGGTAATGATTTTTAGGGAAAGCATGGGATATAGGAGGTAAAATCAGAGGTTTGCAGATCTGGAATTTTACAAGGTGTAGGAGTATATACAAAAGGTGTAGAATCAGTCTTGGTCTCTTGAGGCTCATCAGTTTGAAGATGGTCATCATAAGATTCAGAAGAAGGGTCTTGATCAAGATCAAAGGCATGCGAACATTTTATATTCACAATCTTCAAAGGGAAAGAATCAAATGCAGGTCTAGGATCTTTTCTCGAATACAGTATACTTTGTAAAGCCTTCTTGACATTCTCAGGAAAAGAGAAGAAATAATTTATAACAAAGAACATAATGTCTTGGATGAAATTCCAACTTGAATACCTGATCTTTCCATATTGTCCTTTCATGTTTCTACTGGTGAGGTTCATACTCCAGTGGAGTCTTTGGATCTAATCTCAAAACTGATTTAGAGTTGCCAGGTGAATGATTTCAGCCTTCCTGTGTTTGATCGTTGTTCACCATCAACAATCAAATCTAAACTTGATACATTTTGTTGAGGAACATAAAACTACGTTCTCCAGTATGGTCGCCACTATTTTAGAGCCTCGATTGACCTCAGGCTGAAGGGAGGCAATCCTAGGATAACCACAAACCAAGCTTAACCTAGTAGCTAGCCCTACCAAGTCGGGAGAGGGCTCTCTCCTTGTGAATCTCAGTCAATATGACTAGATGAAATATGGATTTTAGGCTAGGTATAGTAGCTCTAGGGTTTTTTATTGATTTTTTTTGGTTTTGTTGCTGGATCAAATGGAGTAGGCAGCTTTGGGTCCGAGAAATCAATTCAGGATGCATGGTGTTCTATGGGCGAGGTAGGTAGGTGCTTTGGCACTTGAAATTGAGTGAGATGGGAGGTCTAAGACTGGTGAGGAGTTGAGAAGGGCAGGCAAAGATCATGTATCCTTCTCAAACAGTAGAAAGCATAGAAAACTAAATGGCTTCCCAAGGCAGAGCACTGTAAACAATGAATTCTACCTATCCATCTTGATATCATTCAGCTAAAAGAAATTTATTAGATTGTGGAACACATAAAACATGAGAAACACTAACAACAGAAGAAGAAACTATGCAAAAACACCATACCACAAGTATCCCATAAAAATAGCTGCAAATCCTCGTTTATTTCCTTGCCAAACTGTTGATATAGGCGTACAATGTAGCTCAGAGCATCCAAGAGAGTCCAACCTTTGCTAATGGCAGAAAAAATACATAATATAGACATAAAACCACCTATGCTAGCCATCAGGGATCGAAACCAAGAGAAAAGGGGTTGTTACAACCATTTCCAAACAGGGACCAGAAATATAGACAGTGGAACAACTTGCCTCTATAAGCATGGAAACTGATTCATTGACCCCAAAACCACCTCTACCTAATGAAAATACCCTCTAAGATCATTTCACTATTACATTTACATGCCAAGTCATGAATTACATCATCAAAATCATCCATGAAGAGAGTGAAAGTGAATTTTCAGAGAAAACAAGCGAAATTTGGTTTTTCTGGCAAACTGGCCAAAAGCGCAGCGTTGATTTCCACCCACTTTTAGAGGCCTTCCCCTTAGCCAAATTGAGCCCAAGATAGCGTATTGGAAAGGTCTTTGAGTTTAGGTTTTGGAACATTTTGAATTTCTGATTTGGAGGTCGTTTGCCCCCTCAAAACTTGAATCTCCCAAGCAGCTTTTGTGTGTCCAAAAAGAGGCAGAAACGTCACTTTTTGATAGTTTTTGGACCTTTTGGTGGGCCAGTTTTGCTCCAAATCTTCTGAAATTTTCTAGGATTGATGCTCTCATCATGCTGAATCCAAAAATGTAAAATTTTCCTCCAAAAAATGCTCCAGTGAAAAGCGCAGCGCCGATGGCGCTACGCGTCTGGGCCAATTTTCTATGTTTGAAAATTAAAATTTTAAAAATACAAAATTTTCCCAAAATTTGCCCAAATTTTGCACAAGGCACCATCATCAATTACTTTGATGGGATAGGGAGGCTTCAGCCAAGATTTTCAATTTGTCTTGCTCTTTTTTGCTCTCTAATGCCTTTCTCAACCTAGCCTTAAGCTTCCTGATTCTCATATTGCAAATTTTGTTTCGAGTCATATAATCATATGACATGTGTTGGAGAATTCTATTGTCCCTGTTGACCTTGTTGATTAGTCCTTCAAGATGCAAGTTTACCCTCTGAAGCCAAGTTTCCTAGTCATGTTCAATCTCTTGCTCAATGGGAGTCAAAGTGACAGAATGCTTTTTGTCACTTTTCCTTTTCAGTTTCAACATTTCAAGTTCCATTAGGCCCTGCTTATCCTCCAACTGTTTGTTCTCTTGCTCTAGATATGTGACAATACTATATCATCCTCGTGCATCTTCTCTTTTCCTTTTATTTTTGTGGCTGTGAACACTTGTGGTTATATATGGACAATAGTGAATAATATAGTTAAAACAGGGTGGAGGAATGGAGTGGTCAGAGTGTAGGGAGGAGTATGTGAGAGTATGATTTCTAAGCAGGGTTTAGGGAGTGTAAATGGGATTTTAGGAGAGTGGGTAGGGTTTAGTGATGTGAATAGGGTTTGTAGGGTTTGGGGAGAGTGTAAGTGGGAATGGGGAAAATGTGTGAGGGGAATGGGATTTAAGAAATATGTAAATGGGAATGGGGTTTAGTTTAGGGAATAATGGAAAGTATATAGGGTTTGTATAATACTTTTGAAATGAGGAAAACTATGGTTTCACCCTAGAATCTAGGGTTTGATACTAAGAATGCACAACACCAAAATTTGGTAAACAAAACCTTGATTCACAAGCTATGACAAGTATACTTACTTGAAAGAGAGAGCATTTGAAGATTTTGAAGTGAATTTGAGAGTTTGGGAAAGTTTTAATCGATTTAGAACTTGGCTAGGAAAATGTTGAGAGCCTCACACAGGTGCGTAATGCCTCCCTAGATGTGCAGCGCCTGTGCAAATTTACAAAGGAAAACACTGCCAGGTGCACAGCGCCACCTCAAATGCGTAGTGCCTTTTTGTATAACACTTTTTAAGGCCTTCCCGGTGTCCAAATTGGGCGTCGGATAACTCGTTGGAAAGATTGTAGAGTTTACTTTCCACAACATCTTTAATTTTTCAATTTGGAGTTAATTTTCTTTGTCAAAAGTCAAATCTCCCAAGACTGTTCAAAATGTGTAGAATGAGGCTGCCAAAATGCATAGTGTTGTTGCAGTCAACTTTTGAAGGTCTTCCTCAACTCCAAATTGAGCTCATGATAGCTCATTGGAAAGCTATTTTTGTCTAATTATCAGTTGACACATCAAGAAATTCATTCGGTCATTCCATATAGGAGAAAAATTGATTTTACCAAGGTTACTCCAGAGGTGGAGCAACCCTCGTGAGGCAAAACCTATTTTTGACATTTCTCCCAAACCATGAAACCTGTGTAAAAATTGAAAGAATTTTTCTTATTGGGTTAATTATGGACAAAAACCTCTCTCACTTTTGTCAAATTCATCTTCTATTTGTCAAAAACATCATTTGAATAAAACCTATCCTGATATGTGGAACAGGGGATTTGTAGAAATGAAGGGAAATGAAGGGGCTAAGGGGCTTCTAAATTCTTGAGAAAATTTGGGAAAATAGGGAGGGATGTTAGGAAGCAGGGGAAAGTGGAATTTCAAATATTGAGTGAGGGGAAGGTATCCAAAAGGGAAAAACACAGGCCTAGCCTAGCAAATTGTCAAATTGTAGCAATAAGCTAGGGTTTGTGGGAAAATGATGAATTTGAGGGATATCAGTGATGGGAAGTGCTTAAGAAGGTATATTAAGGATATGGGAAGGTGTATGAGCATCAGGATACAATTTTTGTTGATAATTTGACCATCCAAGAAAAATTACTTTCAAAAGCCTAGGAGAGGGAAATGAGCCTTACCCAAGTACAATCGAAGCACGAACAAGGTGTAAAATGACCCACTGGAACTTGAAATGATGATGACAACTTTTTGAATGATGGTACACTCAGCTGAATGGTGACATGGACCGACATTTAGAAAAATTTGGAAGGAGTGAAAACAATCCTAGACCTAATACCTAGTGACCAAATTTTACTTGAAGACTCACTGAAATGACAAAATTTGACTTTGAAACCCTAAGACCACTTTGTAAGAACATATTTGATCACTAGTGGAAGGCTTTCAAAGACTGACACTAACACCACTGCTGTATCATTCAGCATTACTTTTCATAGCATAGGAATAATACAAACATAAAATATTAATTCATATCCACATGATATTTACCTCATATATTTGTCATGACTACTCTTCCCACTTGATTCCTCATAAACCATGAACCTCTTCATGTCATTCACCTGCATAAGCAATCATTCCTCCACAAGAATGATCGTTGGTGACCATACCAGGCAACGACATACATACATACATGTATACATATAAATATCAACATAAAACAATCATGATCCCTGATGACCCTATTAGATAACAACGTGCATACATACATATATGCATATAAACATTAGCATAAAGAAATTTTGATCACAACATAATTACTATATATCATAAGGTCAAGGTTAAGAGAACTTCCTTTATTCATGCACAACATTGAAAAAAATGACTCCCAACATAGCCAAGGCATCTGACACCTCAAGTCCATTTACTTTACCCTTTCTATTACCATTCTCATGATTGTCCTATCACCATCCATTTACCTCAATGGACCCAACCAATACAACTAGTTAGCATATGCTTGCATTCAGCTTCCCTTATACATGTTGTTGTTGATTCTAGAGACATCTTTTGATTGCTAAGAGACCATTGCCTAGAACATCTAGATCTGATGTGTTTTTGTTAGTTCTTCAAAGAATAGAGACATCACTTATAACTTTTCTTACACAGAGAATTTAATTGGTTCAATAATCAAAGAAATACATAGTCCATGATCTCTTTGTACATTCATATATATATGATACTCGGAAACATAAATGATAAATCGAGAAGGCCAAACAGCTCAAGGAATTATAGATCAATTACTTTAGTAGTAGTATGAAAGTAGACAGAAAAGGAGTAACCCATCATGTGGAGCTTGAAATATTGAGAATTCTACGCTTTTCTGAGTTCAGAAAGACATGATGAATATGCAAAAGGAATGTATGCAAAGATTCACATAGTGAAATTAAAGATTTAGTTTCCAAAGACTCATACAGGCATTTGTGCTAACATCTTAATTCAAATGAATCTATAAGAAAACATGAAACGTATCTAACAGCTAAATAATGTGGAATCTGAAAGGAACATGAACATTATGAAATTATAACAAATAGAAGACATACTGTAATCTTGGAACGAAGGAGTCATCATGATTTTCATTAATAATCCAAGTGATACATACTTCAAAGAAGCAGAGATGTTCCCAAAAATAACATAGAGTTTTCTTTCCAAAATTTTTAACTTGTTTTCCTTTGTCGAGACCATATATATACAAAGACATTAAAACCTAGGTTGTTAAAGAAATATTCTTCCTTGATATTTTCCATCATTGCAAAAAATTACATATCAAAATTATAGCATGCGCAAGAGCACAGCCCTTCTAATCATAATAAAATGTCTTGCCAAAAATATAGTAAAACCTAGAGTAAAAATAACTAGAAAGTGAAATAAAAGGCCATAACTGGCACAATAAACATGATCTTTCAGGAACGACGAGATGATGTTGATGCTTGGTGAGAAGTAGTTGAAACTCGAGGATGAACCATCTGAAGTAGTGGGGGGTTGGAAAATTGTTCGCATCATTGCCACATGGCTGGAGGAGGCAGAGGGATAGAGTTGAACTGTCTATAATGAAGCCTGAGATTGATCATCCCTACATAATCCAATTTGCACTGAAAGGTACCTTTAACCATCTCGAGAAGGTGAAATTATTTCTCAAGGAAGTTCATTATGGTTGTTCCTTTAAGGACCGGTGTTTTCTCGGGAGTTGCTCCAGTCATGCTTTTAATCTCGGTCATTTTTTGGGTATATAACTCCTGTGTGAAAATCTCTCCTTTAGCCCCCCACAAATTAGGTAACCCAACTTCAAGGAGCTAGTTGAACTTATCATCGAAAGTTGCCACCTCCTTTTGTAGCTTTGTTAAGCTTTGTTCTTCTTTAGCTCTGGCTTCTTCCTTCAAAATAACCTTTGAAATTTCTGCATCCAATCTGTCAACTATATCAAGTGGCCCTAGCTCCCCAATTGACCTATCAGTTAAGAATTGAATATATTTCTTAGCACACTAAGAGTTGGTTATGTTTTCCTGCTTTCCATTTAGGAGAGAAGGGGAACATCCCGGCACTGAGCTTCTTTTGATCCTGTATCAAGGCTATTTGTTCCTAGCTTTGATTGATCTCATAAATGAACTTATCCCTAACCAACTGCCTAGTTTCAACGAGAGCCAGATTTCCTTTGAGTCGGCTCTTTAATTCCTTGTTTTCTTGAGTGGCACTTTGTAAATCCCTTGTGAGCTTGTCTGTATTTGCAATCAAAGCTTGGAGTAGCTTCTCTTTCTAGGCTACTTGAACTCTAGTGGCATCTAAGTCACTCTGAGCTTTCATTAACTCCCCTTCAGATAGTTTCAACTCGGTTAATGCTTGGGTGAGGCGATCAGTGGGGTTTTGAGGATCATCAGGGACAACTACCATGCAGACATGAGAACTGATTCTATTGTATAAATTTTTTATTGTTAGCTCTAAGGTAGTAACTCTGTTCCTACTTTTGGTCAACTCCTGCATTAAAACCTCTTTCTCCTTTTCACTCTGGATCAACTCAAGAGTTTGAATGTGCTCACCCCCAGGCATCTTTAATTGTCATCTCAACTCCAGATTCTCTTTCTGAGTGGCCTGTAAGACAGTTGCCACTGTTGCCTTATCCTCAGGATCCATCCCCATATTCATGATTAATTCTTTATATACTTCCTTATGTTGAAAAATAGCATGGGACTTGATCTTCTCTATCTTTACCTTTTTGAAGATTTTCTCTATATAGACTTGAGCTCAGTCAATGGTCATCTAGTGCTTGTTGATGTCGTTGTACAACATCTCCCCCACCTACTTGTGTAAATTGACTTTGTCTGCTAAAAGGACATTGGTAAAATCCATAGACACATTCAAATCCTAGAACCGGGAGCTAGAAGGCAGGGTTTTGATGGAGGGATGTTGCAATCTTATTTTCATCTCCTTTTTCTCTAGGTCCATCGCAGCTAGTACCCTGGTGTGCCAAGGAGTTATCTTGGAGTCCATTTCTTGGCAGAAATTTTATTTTGCTCTCATTTTTCTCACGTGGATGGCCTTACCTTGTGACCAACCTATTCCTGTAGTATAAAGGCTTTCCTCAGTAAAGGATGTTGATGAAGCAACTGGTGGTATTTCCAGGTTGATCTAAAAACCCGGGTTATCAGACACTTGTGTTTCAAGATGGATACATTGTTCTTCCTCCTCCTATTCCTCTTCTTATTCCTATTTTGACCCTTGACTTCTTTCCCTTTTATGAACTGGTCCTTCTTCCATGTCAGTTGTCCCTGAAGTGTCAGCAGTCCTCTTTTGTTCTTTTCCCATGCTGATTGAGGATTCAGTCTCCATTTCTGTATTAAGAGGCCAAGAATCAAAGATAGATCTCCATTCAACCTTGGGCTTAGGATCATGCACATAAGTTGAGGCTTTAATATTTTTCCTTCTTTGAGAAAGGATGCCTTGGGGATAGTAATGCCAAACTTGTCCTTTCTCAAACTCCATGTCTTCAAGCAAGGCCTCAACT
Organism: Pinus tabuliformis; assembly: GCA_031772625.1. Lineage (NCBI taxonomy): Eukaryota > Viridiplantae > Streptophyta > Pinopsida > Pinales > Pinaceae > Pinus > Pinus tabuliformis. The sequence goes on along the minus strand of CM062816.1, from coordinate 1,675,941,740 downwards.
ATTTTGAAGGCTTGTCTAGTACTTATCACAAAAGGACCTACCGGGTGTCCCATTTTAAAAATGTAACCTTTCTTTGTCAGTACAAAGTGGAGTAGGTCAACACTAAGGATTTGCCTAATGAACTCGAGGGCAAATATCCTCATTAGCATAAATACTAGCAAATGATATGGAGGGAGTTCACATTTGTAAACTTGAATTTATGTGTGATCCTCATAGAGGTACCAGTCTCCAACTGCAGCTTCCTCATTGAGTTGGAGGAGCTCTTTTTTCTTTGGGAAGATTTTGGGAGGCGAGACCCCATGGATGATTTGGTAAGAAATGGCCATAAAAGACAAGATGAAATGAGAGTACCCACCCAAACCAAGTCTCTTCCTTATTGAGATATTCTAGTCAAAGGCTGAGTTTCTCTCTTTATTAGGAGAAAACACATCCAAGTGAAGACATTGAAATTCCTCGATATGGGCATAGAGGAACAATTAAAACATCAATGAGTAGTAGCAGAAGAATGAGGAGTGAAATAATTGAATTGGAACAAATGGAAGCCGAAATATATTCTGGGATGTTTACCTAACACCTAGGTTGCTTCATCTTGTGTAAACAACCCAAAGAAACCCTGTTTTTTTTAGGGTGGTATCTTCACCCAATAGACAAGCAACTATGGCTAAAATAGGTTGAACAGATGTCTTAAAGGGAGTCAATGGAAATTGGATATCTGAGGGCATGGTTTTGACCTCAGGAGAAAGGAATTTCTCCAAGAATAATTGTTGCTCTCCAGTTGGGAGTGCTGCAAAATAACCGGCTAGGGTTGCATTAGTGAATGTGTACATAACGGAGGATGGATGGAAAACAAGGCTCTTTGGATTAAGAGAGGGGTTATCTCGAGGATTACAACCCCTGAAGTAGAGACGAAGCGGTTTCTCTCCTTTTGATAAGATTTGTCCAGCCAAGTTACAAACTCAGTGAGGTGATGGACTGGAGGGGCAATCTGATAGTACATCCCAGAATTCACAACCCTAAAAGGTTCCTTATTCCTCACACGGTCGGTGTTGGCCCTCGTTTTTTATCCAATTTTGCTTAATTAAATACACTTAATTTCCATGTTATCCATCCATTTACCATCCATATACACCTTATTTTGACCAATTTATGCATATCCAAGTATATAAATTAATTTTTGCAATTTTTAGATGTTTTTACAAAAATTGGATTTTAAGTGCATTTTTTGACAGGACTAAAAATTCTCGTAATGGCTTCATTGATGTCATACTTGCAGGACACCTAGGCATGAAATGAGCACATTTCTAGAAAGCTTGGGAACTAAGAATGGACATGTACCTATTGGTTCGGTCAAACTGAGCTTAAACATGCCCGATCAAAGTTGGTCAAATAGGACCAGTCATTCAGGAAATCCCTAGGAAATAGGCCAAATTTAGGATTTTATGGGATTTTCCAGATTTTGAGTGATTGGATGGATGAGCTTGACCTGGATAGATAGGATAAGGATAGACATAGCTTTTAGAGACATTTTAGTTAATTTTGTTTCATATTTCTCTATTTAAGCCAAGAACATTGAAGGCATGAACATGTAGAATTTGTATAACTTCATTTTGAGATTTCTAAACTTTGTGAGTTAATCAAAGAGACCAGTTCCATATTCTTTTCTGTTTTTATTTATGGTGAATGTTTGATTGATTTTTATTAGTTGAGAAGTACTTTCAGTGTGCGAGGCAAGGGTGGAGGGCCCCCATACCGAGCTAAGTGCACTTTCTAGTTAATTTAGTTGCAATTTCCTGAACTAGTTTTGTTTCATGTTTAATCAGTTAATTAGATGTATGATGATATGTTATGATTGTTGATGAATATTAATCTTAACTCTAATCTTCATATGAAGGGTCAAACCAGTGTTTAAGTTAAACTCTCCTTCTATCTGATCAGAGATTAGAAACTAGAATTCATCTTTCTTGCTTTTAAGTGATTTTCTGAATTTCCAGTTTTCTAACAATGGAATTAATGATGAATGAATTTATAATGAAGAACAGCAAGGACCTCCTTAGTTAGGAGCCTCTTCTATTATTATTTTATGCATCTTGAGCTATTGTTCATTAGTGGTTTTGATTTTTGTTCATGAAGTAGTATTGTAGAAGAAGGTCAATTTTGTTCTCCTAAATTAGGAGCCACTTCTCCTGCTTATTACATATTGAATTAGAAATTATTTAGTTAAACTTTATATTTGTAATATGCATTTCTAATTTAGGTTTAAATTGCATTTCCTTCATTTTCCATAACTTTTCTTCTAAAGTTGATTATAGTTGATATCCATATTTTTTGGACATGCTTCTAAGTTCTACAAACCTAGATTGATATTTAAAATACTTGTACTAGTTTACTCAATAAATTGGACCAAGATTTTTGGCGTTGTTGCTGAGGAAGCATTCATCAACATAATCAATTAGGAAGATTGTTTAAAAAAAAAAAAACAACAACAACAACACTTTTGATTACAGTTATTCATGCTTAGACATAGAAATTAGAAAGGTAGATCCCCAAAACCCCAACCACTAATAAAAACTCACTAACTACAAAATCCATTTGCAAAACAAAGATCTACAAAACATGATGTTAAGGAAGTCATTTAGAGAATGAGGGTATGCCACCACAAGGCTATTCTCAAATCCTTGTCCACAATTTAGAATAGTCACTAGGGATGAATCTTCATTTCAAAGGATAGAAGAGCAACAAAGTATCCATCAAGAGGATCCACAAGAAGAGAACCTAGAAGCTTCTTCTAGTTATCTTTGTAAGGAGATAAATGAGTTATGGATCACATGCAATGAAGTTCAAACAATAGAGCTAGAAATTGAAGAATTTATAGAAGATCCCTTGTGCATTCATGATTTTGAACAAGTTCCACAAGAAGAACTTTGTGCTATGATAGTTGAGCAAAATCAAAAACTTAAATATCACATTCAAACTTGGTTTCAACTAGTCATTAGGCCACAATACCACTCCATTTTTCAACATCCTTTAGCATCAAATCTTTATGATCAACTAATTTTTCAAGTCCAAGTATTCATTAAGGTATATTTTTCAAACTTGGATGTGAGTCTACTTATGATCTTGTTACGCAAATGGATGCATTGGAAATTCTCTTATACTTGAGAGAATGACTTATTTTTCTACAATAGAATAGGATAGAATAGAATAAATAAATAAGTAGAATGAGTTCACAATAAGACTTCCATAATAATTTTGTTTCAAACTCTCATGAATAATTCTTCAAATCATTGTTCAATACTCATTTGGAAGGATTTTATGGCAAAATGCAGTAAATAATATCTTGAAAACTAGTTTTTAAACCTATTTTTCAATTTGGATCACAAATGAAAAAGACAAGGTAAAAATAAACACTAGATCTCAAGAGAAATTTTGAGGACAAAGTTATTACAACCTATATTTGAGGTGTCTAATGGAAACATTTTTACCTGATAGACCTTGCAATCTAGTTTCCAACTCAATTTTAATCACCTCAATAAAGTATTATATGAAAAAAGTATTCTTGAAATACTAACTGCTTCTCGAAAAATCTACATGGTGACAATTCTAGGTCTTGACTGTTCATTGGCATATTTGACATATCAAATCATTTTATTTTTAAAACATGTTTTTATGGGAGATATATTCAGTTATCAGTAAATACACAATTTGAATCATTCCATTTGGAGATCAAATGAAAAAGTTATGCCACATTTAGTAACTGCATGTCTTCAAATCAGCACAGTAAAACTTTTCCTCCTAGGTCAATCAACAATTTTGTGATATCAAGCCCAAAAAATTTTAAAACATGTTTCTACTAGAAAGAAAAAAATGAATCTACGTTAATCTTCGAGTGTAATCACATCAATCCAATCTTTAACGAAAAAGTTACACTCTAAATAGTGATTGTTGGTCTAGTCAAAACTTCACAAGAAACTCTATCAAACAGGTTACTCTTCATCATTTTTAGCATATCATTTCAAATAATTTTGAAAACCTATTTATATTGGAAGTAGCCATATTAATTCACTTCAATTTGGATTTGTAATCACTCTAATTGGACATAAAACAAAGATTTTGTGAACAAAATACCGCTAGGAGGTCTAGGCTCGCCACCATTCCTCAAGGGGTAAACGAATGCATTTTCTTTGTATATCATATTTGGACTTGTTTTCTAAGCAATGCTTGTAATTATTTTACATATTTCTTGGAAGAAGAGAGACTATACACCTCTCTTCCTCCATCATCTAATATTGTATTGCAAGCAAATGCTATGTTTTTGCAGGTCATAAGAAGATTTAAGGAGTGAACTCCATGGACGAAGGAATTTTCAAAGTCAATCTTTAAAAATTCATATCTATGAATATGAAATGAAAATATTCAAAGTGAAAATAAAGTGGAAATTCACCTGATGTTGAGTTCATCCAATGAAACTCAAACTTGTGAAGCTTGCTTTCAGTTACTGACCAACAACACCAATAAACCCTACAACATGAATCAAGATCGAGGAAAAGGGCATGAAGATAATCATTAGAAGAAGAAGTCAAGTTTTGTACCATTAAAAGTCACATTCATTGCCTAAGAAGCCTTTCATAAGCCATATTGTTCATGATTCCATCCATCATCCAGATTGTATGTTAAGCTCCGCGATCATGCATGTTGAAGTCCAGACTTATTATCTATCTATCTATCCATTTGCTACTAGATCATGACTTCAACCTAACTTACTTTCATAAGATTTCCATACTTCCCTACACCATTATATCCCACCTCCATCTAGAAAATAAAAAAAATAATAATAAAGGAGTTTGGTTGTGAAAATCCAGGATACTGGCACAATACAAACTCGAATTCATATCGGAAAACCAACTAGTTTGGCCTATATGAATTATTTACCTTGTTTTACTCTTACTTGTGTTTGATTTTGCAGAAATAATCCTCCAAGAAATGCAAGACTTGAGGACAAGTCTTAACATAAGCAAGGGGGAAGTTTGTAATAAAACTATGCAAATAGTTTGAGCAGTTGAATTGCAGAAGGAACCTGAATTACATGTCAGAAGGGACCTGATACATCATTGAAAATATTGTGCAGAAGGGACCTGAGATATCATTATGCAGAAGGGACTTGTATTATATGACAAAAGCAATGTAAAATATTGTTGAAAATTACATGTCAGAAGGGACCTGAAACATCAATTACAAACTGTAGAAGGGACCTGAACAACATCAACATTCAAAGATCCTGAATCAATGTCAGATGCGAAAACATGAAGCAGAAATAAGTCTCTACATTTCAATATATCCTAGAAGAGCCATCGTTATGATAATAAAGACATTGTCGACCATCATTTGACCGGAGGACATCATTGACATCAAATATTTTATGGGAGTACAAGTATAGTAAGTGAAAAATTTTCTCTTAAAATTTCGATTTTTTATTTTATAATTTTATAAGTTGTTAAGACTAATTTAGTGTTTGATATGCATTCCATTACATTTTACCTATATCCTACCATACCTTTCATTTAACCTACATTAACCTACATTTATCCATATATCCCTACATTACCCTATAAGCATTTTGATCCAAAATTGAGGACAATATTTTTTCCCTTAAGAAATTAGTTTAGGGTTTTTTGCCCTAGAAGGCAACCCCTCTCTTTGTATGAGGGCATTGTATTGAGGCTATGAAATAAATGTGTATTCTCTGAGCGAGAAACAGAGAGGTGAGACTGTGAGAGAAAACAGAGGATATTATAGTGGATCTGCTATAGGTTGTGTCTCTTCATTTTGCTGGATAATAGAAAGGAAAGACTAGTTGTTCGGGGTGGACATAGCCAAAACTGGGTGAACCACGTATATCTGTGTCTCTCTGGTTTATGCATTTTCTGTGTTTATATTTATGCAATATTCTATGTGTTCCATTGCTCTATAATATATAATTTTCTAACATATATCTCTCTGACCAACATCATTTCAGGGTCAAAATGGGACTTGGAGAAGGAACAAACAATTATGTTGAACTTATCTCCCTTCGCCATTTATTGCATTTTTCTCTAAGCCATGAATGCAGCAATCTACAGATTTATGGGGACTCCAAAATCATTATTAATTGGTTCAACAACACCACTATCTGCCATGCACACACACTTAGAAATATTTTGGATGAAGTGAACATATTCAAAACACATTTTAATTCCATCATATGTCATCATATTTATAGGGAGCATAACAACAACACTGGCAAGATTTCCAAGGAGGCCACACTACTACCCAGAAGTCAGTGGATGATTCAGGAGCAGAGGGGGACTACACAGTACCAATATTATCACAGGCCGTATATAGATTAGGCATACCATCGGGTAGATGGACCCTAAATTTTGTTGAAAGTGCTCAGTTATAAATTACACTGTATATATCATAGTTTTACTTGCAGAAGATAACTTTGAGATCACCCTGCTTGGTGTGTATATTGTAGATATCACAGTTTTTGAAAATACTTTTTAGACTCTCTCAGGCAATCACCCTACGTGGTGAATATGTTTCTTTTTCCAGCCATTACAATAAGGGTCTTTGATGAATTTTGTGACTTATAGTCAATGATGCATATGTTGTCAAGCATCTACTATATGTAATTTTTCAAAATTAATGAAAGATTATGATTTTTCCATGGGAAAAGAAAAAAAATAGATTAGATATGAGGGTTCATATCTAACCTAGTTCTTCATATTTCATTCTCTATTCCTTTGTCTTCATCTGTAATACCCATGGAATTCCAGTGAAAATTCCATGTAATAAAAGTTAATAAAGGAAAAATAATAACCACGGTTGATGGGACACTTATTCCAAGCTGAATGTTGGGCAAAATCCTAATGATGGTGATCACTTGTGATTGTTTGATGGCTAAGGAAATTGGCAAAGGAAATGGCTAAGGCTTTGGAAAGGAAAAATGCCATTTTTGGCTTATTTATTTATGAAAATAATGGAAATTAGGAGAAAAGGGAGGTGAAAGGTCACAGGTTTCATGTGAAGAGGAAATTGAAGGAAAATAATGGAAAATGAAGAAAATAGAGGCCTCATTCATAAAAAGGCTTATGATGATCAGTTAGTAACCTTTTGTCAGTTCACTCACATATTCTTGGAGACTTAAAGTTTTCTTGGAGCACTCTTGGAGGGTGTGGCATACTTGGATTTTTGGAGCAAGAAGGTAAAGGAGGAGAAAGAAAGCGCAAGAAGATTGTTGGTATCTAAATTTGACTATCCATTCCACTTCAAATTCATCTTTGTACCATCATTCTTGGCCATTTAACCTTTATTATTCAACAATAATCCTGAGAAACTAAGTCATATGTTGTCATTTTCATTATTTTGAACTTGGGATTAATATTTGAAATTTTTATATTTAAATGACATTTTTAAGAAAAATCACAAGAAGTTGTAACAACCTGTGATTTCTTTATTGATTGACATGTTGCAGCACAGGTGGGAAAATTCGAAGACTATGGGCATAAAGTACTATGTACAAGGATGGTGAAGCAGCTATTCATTTTCAGTTTTGGAGAAAACAAGTGTCCAGTCAAAGCTGGTCAAACCTAGCCACTTCATCACTTTTTCCTGATTTTTGTGCACAAGATATTTTCTAGTTTTAGAATTTTTGCATAAATGGAGGAACAGACCTAAATTTGACCTCCTTGGGATGTAATTAATATAATAATGTTAGTATTAGATGGAGAAACAATAGTTTCTTTTGTTAGAAGATTCACGATAAATAACCCATATGGGAAAACTATGTTTTAGAATGGTTTTTATGAACATATGAGAAGACAGCTTGTGTATCTTTGATTCCAGACTTAATACAAACTTCTTCAGCAATTTTATGTCTCAAGATTTAGTAGCTACACTCTTCTGAATCATCTTTTAGTGTGCTTGTGGAGTGCTGAAGGGCCCTCATCACTTTGCTAGTACACTTTATCTTTACTCTGTTTTTCTTACTAGCTGCAAATTCGAATTTAGCAGTTAATCATTTCATGTTCAGAGTTAAAGTTATGTTAGTAGAATTATCAGTTAAAGAGAACTTGAATTTGTTGTGAAGAGATAGCCTTGTAAGAGGATTCAACTAATCTTGATCTTGGAATTGATATTTAAACACTGCTGACATTCAACTTCCAGATTTGTTTGTTAGCTTTAATTGTGAAGAATAGTTCTAGTTTTATTTCTGAAGTGATTTAAGAATGGAGTTTTAAAATTCAATTTTCAGTTTGGTAAATGATTCTTGTAAGAGATCTAACTGATATTGGTTTATAACGTTGCTTATCTTATTCACTGTGTGATTTAAATTGAAATTACTTTGGACTGTTGTGATTGTACAAATTCTTTGAAGCAATATTCTTGTAAGAGAATGTAGGATTACAGTCAATCATCAACACTCTATTTTTGTTAGTTTGCAACTAGAATTCCATAGGATTTGTTTCTCTTAGATTGATGTTTAAATGATTTAAAAGGATAATAAAGGATCTTTTGTAGAAAGCACTGTTAATTTAGTCCATTAGGTAGCCATTAGAATTTTAGAGCCTTCTAGATCTATATATTTTAGGTAAGCACCTCTAAGTGTACTTTCCTGGGTTGATAAAAGAATTAAGAGCTTAACTTGCCTTGGTAAGTTGGGACCAAACATTTTGGCGCCGTTGCCGGGGAGGTGCAACTGGAAAGACTAAAAAAATTAATTAAAAAAAAAATCAGCAAAACAACAAAAACATAGAATTAAATTTAAATTTCAGTCATGCTTATTTATGTCTAGGTTTAGGGACGAAAAAGGCAGATTTAAAAGAAACCCCCCAATAACTAATCCACCATTAGGAGTAGAGTCATTAGAAAGGATTGAATACACAACTCCAACAGGAAAGGTTACAGCAGCACAACTTGAGGAAAAAGTGAAATCAGGCCAAAGACTCACCCTTATTGAAAGACAAATTCTAATAAGCCACAAATCAAAGAGAAGAAATCTACTTGAAACTTCTACAGTAGTGAAATCTGAAGGGAGTAGCACAAAAATCCAACAGCCTAGTCCTGAAGAAATTTTTCTTCAAGAACTAAAACAAGAAGAAGAGGCAGAAACCTTAAATAAATCACAAATTTCGATGGCTGAAGAGGGAGGAGGATCTAGAGGACCTACACCTAAACAACTGAGAGAATATGAAAGACAAATGGAAGAAAGGAGAAGAAGAATGGAAAATGAAGCAAAACAAAACAATGACACTCTATTTGGAGGAAATCAAAATCCACTATAAACAGAGGAATCCACAATTAAATTTCCAATTCAAGATAGAGGAGAGCAAATGGATGAGGAAATCAAAATGAAAAACATACCACCATTTGTACTACCAAATTTTTATGGGATGGCTTCTGAAGACCCAGACTCATTTTTATGTGAATTTGACATAGTATGTTGAACCTATGGATATACCGATGATGCTCATAGATTTCGCCTTTTTCTTGCTACCTTAAAAGCAATAGCACTTAGGTGGTTTATGGGATTAGGTGAACATTCAGTCACTAGTTGGGATGATATGAGGAAATTATTTCTGAAAAATTGTCAACCTTATTGTCGATCAAAAGATTCCAAAGATGACATCTTTGCAATGACTCAACAAGAAGACAAGACGTTAGAGGAATACTTAGAAAGATTCTCATATAATCTCCAAAAGTCAAAACATAGGACTATGTCAATTGAGCTTATTCGAACAATCTTTCTTAACCACATCCGGGATGAGTATTTAGATGATCTTAATCTCATGGGTAAAGGGGATGTTTCCAACTTACCTTTTGAGGAGATTGCCAAATTATGCCAAAAGTACTCTAGGAGTAGGACAAGAAGTAAAAGAGCCATGACATCAAAAATCACAAAATCTGCTACAGGAAACATAACTAGAGCTGAACTAGGCAACTTATTTGAGGATTTCAAAACAGACCTTATGAGTACTTTGGGAAACCAAATAGATACCTTGAAAACAAAGAAAAGACAAGATGAACAAGAACTAGAATTATCTATATACTGTCCCAAATGTAGGAAGAAACATGCTTTGAAAGAATGTCCCTTAGACAACGTGCAAATTTGTGGGTTTTGTACAGACAACCATGACACTAAAGACTGTACAAAAATGAAAATTTTGCAGAATTACAATTTGGAAGCTAGTGCAGAAATGGAAAACATGTATTTCATGGGAGCTAGAAGACCATGGCAACCAAGACCCCCAGGTATGTATCAAAATCCAAATGCAGCAAATTATAACATGCCTGTTCAAAACTCTTGGAATGTTCCTATGCCATGGCAAAACTGGCCTAACCAACAACAGCAAACATTCCCACAACAAGGATGGAGAGGATATTCTTTTCCTCAACAATTTGCTCAACAACAATCCCAGCCATATCAACAATTTGCTCAACAACAATCCTAGCCATATCAACCATCATTTGCTCAACCATATTCTCAACATTATCAGTCACAATATTCTCAGCCATACCAACAACAATACCCTCCGCAATCAGTACCTTATCAACAACAAAATCCGCAACAAGCATTACCTACTCCCCCACAAATAACTTCACCTCAACTACAACTACCATCCAACCAACCACCTCGACCCACACAGTTACCAGCTCAGCCCATAGCTAACCCAAATAATCGAATAGACAGACCAACTTATAGCGTAGATGAGGGACCTTCATACCCAACTCTACCACTGCAAAACATCGAACTAAGGTCAGGTCGGACATTGCATAAGGAACCATCCCCTACTCAAACGCAGTTACAACAAGAAAAACAAAAAGAGGAAGAAGAAAATCAACAACGTAGCAAACAAAGTGAACCAACACAAGACAATTTGGAACAAAACCAACAAATCAAAACACTCCAACCACCTCCATTTCCAGAAAGATTACTTCAACCAAGACCATCCACACCATTGCCACAATTTGATGTTCTTGATGAATTGAGGAATGTATATATCAAAATTCCATTACTCCAGGCAATCAAGGATATCCCGATTTATACCAAAGCAATCAAGGAACTGTGTCTCAAGAAACCTACAAAGAAAATATTTGACCCAAAAACAATACATGTCATAGGTAACTTAGAAGGCTTAATGTCAAATATTATTTCAATGGAGAAATATGTTGATCCAGGCATACCAAGAGTCACGGCCATTATCAACAAAATTTCAATTCCAAACGCTTTAATAGATTTAGGAGCTGCAATAAATGTTATGACATTAGACACAATGAAAACTTTGCAGCTAACAAAATTGCAGACAACCCCAATTGTTTTGGAATTAGCTAATCATTCTAAAGTCATTCTTGAGGGGATACTGGAGGATATAATTGTCTCACTAGATTCTTGGGAGTATCCAGTCGATTTCTTGGTACTCCAGCCCAAATCAAACTTAGGAGGACATCCGATTATACTTGGTAGACCCTAGTTGGCAACTGCTGATGCATTTATTGGATGTAGGTCCGGTAATATGATCATTTCTAGAGGGACAGAACGAAAACAACTTACCTTGTACCCATCAGCACAAGCCCCAGCTATAACACATAACTTATAGCTTTATGACAAGTACAATGATCAAGAAGAAATATACTTTGTGCTAAGCATAAACCAAATGTATGATATTGAGGAAAATAACAATGCAGATTTAGTGGAAATGTTTATTTCCCAACCTAAGGTTTCGGAAGAGTTGAGAAATGAACAATACATTACTGCAGATTATATGTTGGCACAAAGTTTTCAAGAAACATGTACGATGTACTCATTGAAAGCAATATTTGATGAAATTTTTCCAATCAATTCCATTACAAATACACAAAGCAAGACTATAGAAATCAGTCCCGGAAAAACATTGAACATTGGGGCATTTCTAGAAACATCTCAAGAACAAAAACTGATTCATTTGTTGAACAAATACCAAAAATCATTTGCTTGGGACTACACAGATATGCAAGGAATTCACCCAGAAACCTGCACTCACCACATTTATACGGACACTAGCATTCAGCCACTAAGGCAGCCACAAAGGAGAATGAACCCTATGCTTAAAGAAATTGTCAGAGATGAATTGCAAAAGTTGTTAAAAGTAAAATTCATATATCCCATTTCTGATAGCCAATGGGTATCACCACTAGTCATAGTACCCAAGAAAAATGGTAAGTGGCGAGTTTGTGTTGACTACAGAGAGCTAAACAAAGCCACCCTTAAAGACTATTTCCCATTGCCATTTATTGACCAAGTATTGGATACTTTAGCTGGGAAAAAGTCATTTTCCTTCTTAGATGGTTTTAGCAGATACAAACAGATCATCATAGCCTCAGGAGACCAAGATAAAATGACATTTACCTGTCCTTGGGGAACATATGCTTACAATGTGTTACCATTCAGCCTATGTAATGCTCCAGCAACATTTCAGAGAGCAGTATTAGCTATTTTTGCAGATCTGGTCCATGAATGCGTTGAGGTATATATGGACGGTTTTTCAATATATGGTGACTCCTTTGACCACTCTTTGCAAAATCTTGAAAAATTTTTACAACAATGTATAGAAACAAACTTGTCCTTAAGCAACGAAAAATGTTATATGATGGTGAATGAAGGAATAGTCTTAGGGCATCATATCTCATCCAAAGGAATTGAAGTAGATCAAACCAAAATACAAATCATTGTTGAATTGCCAATTCCAACAAATCAAAAAGATGTAAGAAGTTTTCTTGGTTATGCAAGCTATTATAGGCGATTTATTGCAAATTTTAGTAAAATAGCTTTGCCTTTGTTTAAACTTCTTGCCAAGGATGTAACTTTTGATTGGAATGGTAATTGTCAAATTTCTTTTGATAAGCTCAAAGAAAAATTATCCACTGCTCCAGTTTTGAGAGGACCTAATTGGACACTACCTTTTCATATCTCAACTGATGCATCTGATACTGTGGTGGGGGCTTCATTAGGCCAAAAAGAAGATGGTTTAACATATGCCATCTATTTCATTAGCAAGAATTTGACCCCTGCAGAATTTAATTACACAGTTACAGAAAAGGAAATGCTCGCAATAATACATGCAGTGAACAAATTTTGCCACTACATAACCGGATATGAAGTCCTAGTTCACACTGATCACTCCGCCATTCGATATTTAATGAACAAACCTATTACTAATGGCAGGATCACCAGGTGGTTACTCTTATTGCAGGAATTCAATATCACCATACTGGATAGACCCGGAAAAGAAAACCAGGTAGCATACTACTTTTCTAGACTTCAAAATCCAGGTGAAGCTGTCCAAGTTGACGATTCATTTCCTGATGAACATTTGTTTTCAATTTCAGTTTCAACACCATGGTATGCTGATTTAGCTAACTACTTGTCCACAGGAAAAGTACCACCATCATTCAGCTCAAAGGAAAAGAAAAGGTTGATCAAACAAAGCGCAAGATACTCATGGATTAATGGCGATTTATTTTACACTGGTTATGACATGATTACTAAGAGATGCATTAGAGAGGATGAAATAATTGATGTACTAATATCTTGCCATGATCAACCTTGTGGTGGCCATTTTGCAGCAAAGAGGACAACGCACAAAATTCTTAGCCTTGGCTATTATTGGCCATCAATTTTTAAAGACACAAAGAAGTATGTAAGAAGTTGTGACAGCTGCCAGCGCATGGGACGACCAACTACCTCTGATGAAATGCCACTCCAGCCGCAAGTGCATCTAGAGCCATTTGAAAAATGGGCTCTTGATTTTATCGGTCCCATCAATCCACCATCCAAAGGTAAGAAGTACATTCTTGTGTGTACCGACTATGTCACTAAATGGGCTGAAGCAAAGGCACTGGTAAGGGCAACTGAACAAACAGTGGTCAATTTCCTATTTGAAGAAATTTTTGTTAGATATGGAGTGCCTAGAGAGATAGTCACAGACCAAGGAACTCAATTCACATCAAGACTGGTTCAAGAAATCACAGAGAAGTAGAAAATCAAGCATAAAAGAAGCACACCCTATCATCCACAGGCCAACGGTCAAGTAGAGTCTACAAACAAAACATTAGAAGGCATCATGACAAAAACAGTGGCCACAAATAGGAAGAATTGGGCAGACAAGCTCAATGAAGCACTATGGGCATATAGGATTACTTGGAAAGATACAACAGGGTTCTCACCCTACCAGCTAGTCTATGGTAAAGAGGTCATGCTGCCAATAGAATTCCAAATACATACATATAAATTGGCAGCAAACCTAGGGATAGACCTTTCAAAAGCTCAGCAAGAAAGGATCATGCAATTAAACCAGCTTGATGAAATGAGACAAGAGGTCGTGCAAAGGACAAAAATGATTCAGCAGCAAAGAAGACAATGGCATGACAAGATGATTAAGAAGAAGGAATTTCAAATTGGTGACTGGGCATTGCTCTTCGATTCCAAATTCAAGGATCATAAGGCTAAATTCACTACTCGCTGGATGGGGCCTTATGAAATCCTTGAAATCTTCGAGAATGGATCAGTCAAAATAACATCAATAGACCAAGAAGGACGGACATATCTTGTCAATAGACACAGGCTCCAAATCTACCATAAGCCTGTTGACAGAGAAGACTTTATGAGAACTGTTTCACAGGAAAATGAGGTACAGCTACTACAGCAGTTAGCTATAAAATCCAAACCTTAATTTGTTTTGATTTCAGAATTTAAAAAAAAAAAAAAAAAATTAAAAAAAAAAAAAAAAAAAAAACAACAACAACAACAACAAAAATAATAAATTTTAGCTATGAAAACCAGATAAGGCATAGTATAAACACGAATTCATGTGAGAAAACCAAGAAATTGGCTTGCAAGAATTCTTAGTTTTTTTTAAATTTTGAGTACAAGAATCAAAAAGGAAAAAATTCATTTTAAATCTTAAGCACAAAGGACTGTGACTTGAGGACAAGTCAAACCATCAGTTGGGGAGAAGGAAGCCTGAACTTGTTCATGCTTTCCTATTTCCTATCTTCAGCAGAAAAAGGTTTGTCTTCATTTTCAACAAGATTATCAAAACATATCTCAGCAAGGGACCTATTATCATTCATTCTTCAGAAGGGACCTATTATCATTCATTCTTCAAAAGGGACCTGTTATCATTAAATTCTCAGCAAGGGACCTGTTATCATTCAAACTTCAGTAAGGGACCTGTTATCATCCATTCTTTAGAAGGGACCTGTTATCATTCATTCTTTAGAAGGGACCTGTTATCATTCAAGGGACCTACATTCATAACTTCTCAGAAAAGACCTATTTAGAAGAAAACTTGTCATCATTTTAAGGTAAAAGTTATGTTTTGAGTACATTTTTCCAATGGAATCTGTTCAAAGGGAAATTACATCAGCAACAAGAAAAATTATCTTCAAGATGAAAAAAATCACAAAGAAGAAGCCAACAACAAGAAATTCAAGAGAAGGCTAGAACTTTAAGCAGACATACATTTTATGGACACCATTACATTCTGCTAAACAGCAAACTCCAACACAGAGATTTTAAAGGGCTGTAAGAATTGTCATTTTAAGTATTTAATTTCTTTTATTAAATTCAAATTTTTGATGATGAAATATGATAATTATTGATTTTAGTTTCTAAATACCTAGCCTATCCTATATCATTCATTTTTTATCCTAATTCCTACCTTTTTACCTACACCCTATAACTATAACCATTGCTCAAATTAGAATTGAGCAACACATATCCCTATTTGTATATATCCCTATTTTCACCTTGTATATATATTCCTTAATCTAATCAACCCATAGTCATGAATACCAACAGCCTATCCAAACTAAGAACTGATTGCATACTCAAGAATTGAATTTTCAAAAAAGCTCAAGTCATAAAACAGAGGATTGCCACAGCGCAGGTCATGAAGGGTTTACGAATTTGTATGGTTTTCAACCTACAAATTTCATTTTTAAAAATCACGAAATAACTAAGGGCAAGTGCTCAAAAGATTTGCGGTCCAATCAGCAAGTCATCATAATTTGAAGACCGTAAAACAGAACACCAAAGGATATCATTCAAATATGAGCCATTTACACTTCCAGCACTCCATAAACATCATAGCAACTTATGCTGCCAGGACTTCATAGCTATTATAGTCGTTTATGTTGTCAGGACTCCATACCCATCATAGTAATTTACGCTGCCAGGACTTTCAAAACATCATAAACACCTGCGTGCAAGTCATTTCACCGCTGCCAGGATTCCAAAGACATCATTAAAAACCCTTGAGACAGGCTGCGTGGAGAAACTTGGGATTTAAGACATAAACAGGCTGTAGAAAACGCATTTCCTGAAGGATTAAATGTTGGAAGGAAGAAAAATGCATTTCCTGTAGAAAATGCCTGTTCTAAAGGATTAAACACTAGTTTTATAAAGCAAAATAGTGTTTTACGCATTGTCAACATATGTAGGCACGACATTCACAAGAATTAAACTGAGGTAGATTTCAGCTTTATTGGCAGCGTCCTCCAGGAGTTACACATACAAATCTAGCCCAGGTAGTTGATTTTCCATAAACTCTGGTTAAAAAAAAAAAAAAAAAAAGTATTGTTTTACAGCAAGAAGGATTGCAGTCATTCTTTTTATAGTATGGTAGAATTTTACAAACTGTAAATTCCTTTCAAACACAGGATAGCAGGACATAGTTTTTCCTTTCCTCTTATGGAAAATCGGGCAGAACCATTGCAGTTTGACCCTTCCAGATATCATAAAGACTATGTAGAAATACTTAGGGAAAAATGTTGGCTGCCATTTTTAGAAAAACACAGTGGGCATAACAAGAAAACAGCAAAAGAATTTGCTTCTTCATTCAATGGGGAGAAGGCAGTTGTAGGCAACCTGTCATTTAGGGTCTCGGAGGACACCATTGCTCAAGCAATTGGTATAAGCCCAGAAGGAGAAAAATACTTTAAAACCAAACAATTTAAGGAGAAAACATGGGCACCTTTTATATCCAGGTCAAGATTATCAGTAGTTGATTGGAAATCAGGGATCCCTAGAAGCTGGTTAATCCATCCATGGGACGAGATGGTTTATATAATTCAAAAATTTATAACTTGTGAAGGTAGATTCTGTGTTGTATTCTGTTATCACTCAGGTTGTCCTTAAGCTCCGGAAAAGGATACAGCCGAGGTAACCACAGACCAACTTTGGACTGCAGGTTCTAGCCCACCTGCAATCAGAGAGGGCTCTCTCTTTGGGATTTAGCTTTGTTGAAAAGGATCTTAGGCTAGTTATTGAGTTCAGGGGTTTTTGTTTTTGGTGGGAAGGATGATGCTTTAAGTAGAGAGGCAAGGCATATTGTGGTAATTTTCAAACCATTGGGCATGGAGTCATGGAATAAGACTGCTGGTGCATTTTCTTGGTCACAAGAGAAATGAGGAGCAAGGTGGTTGCTCATGAAACAACATTTAAAACTTAAATATGGAATGAAAGCTAAGGAAAGAGAGGCAACAAAGAATATCTCCAATAGTTTAGCAGAATGGAAATTAATAGACCTTATCTAGGAGCAGTTAAGAATTCTTAGATAATCAGTCATTCATATGTGAAATAGATCAAACATGAGCCACAGAAGGAATTCATATTTATGTCTAGATCAAGAGGAAAACATTTAAGAAGCCACAGAAACTGAGCATAGAGTGCTTTTAAGCAAATTCTAGACCAATCTTTTGTTCTGCGACCTGAGCATATATGAAATTGGAATACAGAGGTAAGGAACCACTTATTGATTCATATAAACGCGCGAGAATTCCTCATTTAGTTCTTCAGAAACATTAACAACACTTCAACAGTCCATTCTCCAAGCTTGTATGCAATCTTTGATTATAGAAAAATATCAGCAATACAGTGCGAGTCTCTCCTAGATACATTAGCCGACCAACCCTTTTAACAATGCAGAGGGTGGTATTTATACCAAAATTGGATACAAAAATATCTAGACGAGAAGTTAATAGCTGATAACTTCTCTACCAACTTTTAAGGAGTGGTTGATGAAAAGTAAATGTTGAAATAAATACAAATGCAACAGCTGTTCTCTTCTGGCAGTAAATGTTGACATTTGAGTCGGCTGGGCTGCTTTCTCAGAAATCTGAGCTCTTAGGTTTGCCATCTCAGCGTTATTTCTTTGTACCTGCTCCCACCTGTCCTGCGCGTTCCTTCATTACTTTGTCCTGTGCATTCTGCGCCTTATCCTGTGCTTCTTGCTGACCTGTAGCTGACATAGATTTTGAAATGAACAAAAAGAGGCAAAAACTGAAATCACCTGGGCAATACGGCCAGCATTGCCTGCCACCAATTCTCAGAAGGAAACTGATGCCTTTGTATTTTGACAAGTGTTTCATCGGCCTCTGTGTACTTGTAATAACTGGGTGGCATCTCAAACAGATGATTGACCTCATGCTCCAGGTAAAATAAGCTTTCCAGCCTGTCGTAGAGTGTCTGTCCTGTAGGCGGCCCTGCCTCTGTTGTAGAACTTGATGCAGCAGTAAGCTGATTTGTGACAAAATTATTTAGCCTGGTAGCATATTGGTCACATGTTAATAACTTTCCAGCACTGGTCAGCAGGCTGGGAAATCCTCTAATCTGTAGTGCTACAAGCTTTACGTCAAAATTGTCTACATCCCTCTGTATATCCCGACATCTTGCCTCCAGAGTTTGCACCAAGCTTCTCAATGTGAGCACACTTTTTGCTGTTAATATGGCATCTGTTATGTTCATGATATGGAGTGCTGCCAGCTCTTCTCTAGTCTGATGATTCAGAAAGTTGATCATTCTGTTAGCCTGCTCAGGCATGTTTCCTAATGCTGCCTTGGCTCTCTGGCTTTCAAGCTTAGCACGGCCAATCAGTTCCACCTGTTCATATATTGCCTGAATTGACCTCCATTGGCCAGTGATTGACTGATTTATTTTGGCCCATAGAAGTTTCTTTATTTCAGCCAAGGTCTTGTCCAAGGATAATTCTTTCTCCAAGGCTTTGATTCTGTCCTTCAGGGCCTTGATTTCTCTTGTCTGTTCAGCCACTGTCATTTTGGACTTATCATATTTTTCTTCCAATTTGGCCAGCTTTTCTTTGGCCTCCTTTATCTCTGTCGCCTGCAGCTTAAGTTTATTGACAGCTTCTGTCAAATCATCCACGCTCATGCTTGCTTCAGGTGCTGCTGTTGTTGATGTTGTAGCTTCTGTAGCTATTGTTGTGGCTGGAATAATTGGAGGGGTCACTGCTACTTGTGATAGAGGATCAGCAATAGTTGGGATTGTTTGAGGAGGCTGGGAGGTCAACTCTCCCTGATATCCTTGCAGTGCTTGCTCCAACTCCCCTTCCAAATCAATTACTCTTTGGTTCAACTTCATCATCAAATCCAATTGATCCTCAGCTTCTTTTTCCTTCTGCAGTTCTCCTGTTTGAGGGTGCTCAGTAGGAAGCAGCCTCAATCTTTTCTTCAGTGCAGCAATGTCATCATCTTTCTTTTTCATAAGGGTCCTGACACCCTTAGGATCCTTAGGATCATGACATAAGTCCACAATAATCTCCTCCAGTGTTCTAATTCTATTGTCCTTGGCTGTGGAGGGCAATCTTTCAAAATACAGCTGAGTGTTGGTATTCTTCAATGATTCTTTTAACTCATGGGCCAATGTGGCCTTTTCAGCAAGTGTAGCATAAAGCATTTCAGTTGTCTGCTTATGTAATTCTATTTGATCCATTGGGTGGATGTCCTTGGTCAGGACCTCTAACCTCATTTTAACAAAGTCTGCGACCGATTGTGGCTACTGAACCTTGGGCTTGAAGTGGCTCAGAATCATCTTTTCTTGCTTTATATCAAATGCTGCCATCAGTCTTTCCTGCTTGACAGGTGTTGCCTTCAGGAATTGCTTATACAATTGCACTCTTAATAACTCATTTTGAGCTTTGATTTCTTTGAAGCTGGCCTTGGTGCTCGCTGGTTTCTTGCCTTTTTGCGTGGAGGAAGACACCTCCATGCCTTGTTGTCTATCTTGCTCTTGCTGAAAAGAGCTTGTTGGTGTATGCAGGCTTGTTTCCCTTCTCGGGCTTTCCACGATCTCTTCACTGACCTCTTCCTCAACCGGAGAATCAACCCTTTGTCTCTTTGATTCAGGCTGCTGCACAGACCCACTAGCAGGTGTGGAATCTTGTCGGTCTCACTTCCTGCCTCTTTCCTCATGGGCAGGAGTCTGCAAAACTGGTATTTGGGCTGTCTCCGTTTGCTGTGGGGGGGCTTGTACTTGAGTTTTTTCTGTTGAAGTCACTGGTTGCTCAGTGACTATCTCTTGCTCTATCTCCATCGGCTCCTTCCCTTTGGCTGTACCTATTGCTGATGTAGAAGCTCCTTGGGCAGCTTGTGAAGCTGCAGCTGTAGAAGTGCCCTCTTCAACTTGGTAAGGCAGCTTGAAATTTACCTGGTCATCAGAATCTAAGTCAAGAGTTTTTTCAAGATCCCTAGTAGTTTGTTCCAAAATTTCCTCTTAAGTTAATTCTTCCACTAAAGTTCCTTGCGCCCATGCATCTTGATTCGCATATTTTTCAATGTCGAGGTATTTGTAGTGGTCATATGGTGTCAACCTATATTTGACCCTTCTGGCACTAATGAAGCCAAGTGGGTCATAAGGTACCCACCAGAAACTCCTTTTCAACTTAAATTGATCCTTGAGTATCATGTCAGCCTCTTGCCAACCATCCTTCTTATTCATGATGAAGGGGCCTAAGTGGTCTTTGAATTTCAGTTGTGCCTTCTTCTTGGTGCTATGAAAGTGAGTCAAATCTGAATTTATAAGCTGCCTGTAGTATTCTAATGCAAACAGCCTCATCGGCACATATCTCGGGAGCCTGTATGGACACAGCTCACAGCCATAAACTCTAATGAAAGTATGGTCTTGATATAGGTACCAATCACCTAATTTATAATTCTTAGACAGCTGTAAGATCTTTTGCATTTCATAGGTTATTCTGGGAGGAGGAACCTTCATTAGGAGGCAGGAGACCGGATAGACAAATTGGTCAATGAATTCACAATATGAATAAGGAGAGTGCTGGACTTGATGAAATACAGATGACCAAAAGACAACAGACCTCCTTTCTCCCTTTGAGTCCAGTTTCTTGATAGGGCATTGGAAAATTTCAAATTGATAAAACATGAACAAATGATAGATATAGGAGGAATATTTGAAAATTCCCTGCCTATCTAGTCTAGTGAGCTGGTCATGGATTTTATTTGATATGAACCTGGCATAATTATACTTGACAGCAGGAGGTTGTCCTTGGCTGAAAGAAGACAATATAACCAGCACTGTCTCGTCTACGAGTTCAGCTGTTGTGAAGCCCAACACATAGGATATCATATCTACCAACAGTTGGCCCACCTCATTGAAATGGTCATAAGGAAATGGGGGTGGCTCCTTTGGTTGGCAATCTGCCCTCATAAATGTCTTAGCAATCATTTCAATCTTGGTACCAGGGAACCAAGAGGCCTCTTCTAGCAAGTTATTTATGGAGAAAGGCAGTAGTGTCTCGGTCTTTTTGAAGTTCAACATCTGGTTGATGGAGTCGGGAGTGGTGTAGAAAAGTATGCTCCCGGATGAAGACTTAACAGCCCTCTGACTTGGTTCATAATTTTCAGCACAGAGATGAATAATCTCAGGAAAAATATTCACAGAAGGGAGGAAATAATGGGGCAGGTTGGATTCCCATATACAATATATGTCAGATTTGTTTATTTGACTATTTCTCAGCTGGCAGTAGGTGTGTAGATGATTCCTTTTGGCAACAAGGTCTTGAATAAGATAGTATGTATCGGCCAAGGGCATGGACTCAAGCTCTTTACTTGGCGGGTTGATGGGAGTAACGTTCAGAGCAGATGGAGTGGCCATTATGCAGCTTTTGAATGCTTGAGCTGAAGGAGGACTAATGTAACAACTGGCTATCAAATTTGCTTGTTATAACCAGCAGGAGCAGGCGAACTGAACTCAAATGTAACAGTAGCTGGACAGCTTGACAGTTTATGCTGTAAGAGACCAATTTTGCAAAGTTTTGGGTCAATTTCCCTTTTTTCAATGAATTCTTTGGAGCTAGAGACTGTGAAGAACAACACAGAGGAGCAGAGGGCAATTTACAGTTTCGATGAACGGATTTGGACAGCAGAACAGGTAAAAATGGGGAAATGTCGAGCTGCCGTGAGATTTTTGCTGGGGGCCAAGCTTTAAACAGAATTCGCCCGCAAAAGTGTAAATGGGCCTAAGGTTTCTGAGACTTTTCTGAAGTAAAGGGTTCCCAGTAGGTTTAATGAAGTCTCAGGTGCAGCAGTTACAAATTGGGGAATTTTTTGCAGGTTCACCGTATGTGCAACGGATAAAATGCAAGCACAGGAGCGAAAAGGGGAAAAGATGGCAAATACCTGGTTTGAACGGCGCCGAAAGTTGACAAATTGATGCGAAAGTAGGCTATGAACTTGAATTGCAGGCCGCAGCAGCTTAGTTGGTCGCTCTGAAGCTTTGGGAGTGAGAAAACGAATGAAACAGGGGACCAGAGCATTCAAATGAACCAATAAAAGTGAATTACAACGGTCGTCCGCGCTCTTTTTGAGCAAAAATTGACAATTGGGCGCTTTTGGCGCTTTTTCGGGATGACGTCAGCATGACGTCGTCGGCGGCTCCCGGGGTACGGATGGATTACGTGGTGGTATGGTGGCAGGAACATGGTGGCAGGGCGAGGGTACAAAAGGTATGAGGTGGCGACAACGTGGCACGGCAGCGGAGCGCGGAAGGTGACGTCATAGGGGAGGACGTGTCGCTGACATCACGCAGGCGAGGGTGCTAAGTAGTTTTGGGCGCACTTCCTTAGCGCCTGGGTGGTTTTGGAGGGAGGGGCTCCGCCACACCCGAGAGCTTGACGCGTGGCGGGAGTACGACGGCAAAACCGCCGAACTCCCGGACGCTAAGCCTCGGGCAGTTGGCGCGCGTTAGGGACCCGCCCACCGTAGATCTTGGGCGGGCCAGATCTAACGGCTGGCGGAACAATCAAGGTGGCGGAGGGTTATGAACGGGGCCCGCGCATTATTACGTTTGTTTATTTATGCGGCGGGGGAGGGGGTAAACATTAATAAAGTGGGTTTTTTGGGTTTATACAGTGCGGGGGCTGGTTTAATGTTTTTAAAAAAGGTTTCCAAACATTTAAACCTTTACAAATAATGACGGCGGGGGGGTGGATGTGAAGGTTTTGGTGAGCGAAGAATCAGATAAAGGTTATTAACCAAACAAGAGGTTAGGTTAATTCCTAGGTTAGGAAACAGAAGGGCTAATAGGAGCCCCAAATGGACTGCTATTTCCCGAGTTTATAGAATATATGGCTATAGTGCCAAGGGGGAGGGCTATTTAACCTTTTTTGGGGATTTTATATAGTTTTTTAGTAGTGAAATAGGGATAGGGGAGTAGTTAGGGAGCTACATAGTACAATTAGGAGTTAATGTGAGTTTATGAGATGAAAATGAAGGGGAAATGATGATAAGTCTGTGAACTGACGATAGACACAGAGATTGTGTAGAAGATGAAAACATGACTTTTACACAAGAAATGTGGCTTCTTTTCATTTAGGAAAGCTAACACCTACCTTAATGTTTCACAGAAATGAAATGGAATTAGGACTTGTTGGGTAGATCCCAAGGTCCTTTGGGGGAATGTTAGTAAGAGGGTTCTTTAGGGGGAATGAAGGGAAGTTAGACATGCTTCCAAAATTCTGCCATTAAAATAGTGCGTTGCTACCTCTGCCACTAACAAGATGAGTTTTCTTTGTCAAACCAGAACTAAAGATGGTCTTGTTTCTGCAACCCCAAGCTACCTACCCTTTTTACAACACCTAGCATTTTTGTTATTTCAGGAAGGGTGCACTTAGACTTGCAAACCTTGATTGTTTTTCTTTTAAACTGCCTTTCCTATCTAAATCTACCCTTATTTCTTCCAAGGGTCCAGATTAAGCTATTGGGATCCTTTATTCTCTATATTCTAAAGCAAAAATTTAAACCTAGGGAAACCAAGCTTAAGCTGTTTGGCTTTCCCTTAACTGAGAAATCATTCAAAAATGGAACTTTTGCAGCTTGAAAAGATGAACATTTTTGGCACTTCCACTGTCAATCATGAAATATGAAACCTGTTGCAACAGGAGGCTAACAGTGGCTCCACTTGGGGATGGCCTTCCCTTGTGGAAGGCCAAGAACAGCAGGTCAGACTGCCTTGTTTTTCAACTGCTTCTGTATTCTAAAAAACTTTCCTTCGCTGGGTACTTTATTTATATATAGCAGCAGAGTTGAAGAGCTTAGGGCCTTCACTTCGGGCAGCAAGTGCCTCAAGCTTCTCTCAAACAGAAAACTGAAATCCTACCTACCTACCCTAATCAGCACTTGTTTGCTGGTTAGGTAAAATGAAACAACCAGTGCAACCACTTTAGCACTTGTAGAAGAAAACAAATCGTTTTACTGATAGTTGGTGAAATCAGACACATTGTTTGGTCAAGTACCCTCATGATCAAAATTTTGACATATAGAGGCCACTGCTGATATATTTGGTCCTCCCATGGTAGACATGGTACAAATTTTGAGTTTAGACAGGCCTCCATGTAATCTGCTACAGGATTCACAAAAACATCATATGGGAGAGTTTCTTCTGGGCTTTCTTTGTCTGATGGAATAACTGCATCCTCAGTAACAACTTCTGCAAACTCTGTAGTCACTGCTTCAGTCTTTGTATTGAAAGCCTGATCATCCTCAATCTGTGAGTCAGAAGGTAGTAAAATTTCCTCATGGCTTGGAGAGAGAAGATCTTGGAAAAAAAATTTAGGATAATGAAAATCATAGGACTGGATTTGAGAATGCAGAATTTTAATCTCATTTTCATGCTCTTCAACCACCAGATCCAGAAAACACATTCTGATTTGAGGCTGCTCTATTGTTTTGACTTTTAATAGCACATATCTAACAAAATCTTCATCAAGTTCATATTGGGATAATAGTTTCCTGAACTCATCTAGAGCTTGCTCAACTTCATTTTCCACACACCCGGTCATCCTGACTATGAATGCTTTGGAATACAGACTATTCAGTTGCAGAACTGCCTCAAACTTTGAAAATTTTCTTTCAGGTTCGCCTCACCAGCGAAGTCTTGATTGTGAAGATGGTGTGGAGTCGCCAGGTGGATGATCAACTTTGGAGTGTCTGATCTCTGTCCACCATCACAGACCAGAACTAAACTTCAAAAATAGTTTTGAAGGTTTGGTTGTTCCCCAGTGGATCTTTCTTACCTTCTTCGTGAATTTATCTGAGGATAATCCCCAGTGGAGTCGCCATTATGTTATCACTCAGGTTGTCCTTAAGCTCCGGAAAAGGATACGGCCGAGGTAACCACAGACCAACTTTGGACTACAGGTTCTAGCCCACCTGCAATCAGAGAGGGCTCTCTCTTCGGGATTTAGCTTTGTTGAAAAGGATCTTAGGCTAGTTATTGAGTTCAGGGGTTTTTTTTTTTGGTGGGAAGGATGATGCTTTAAGTAGAGAGGCAAGGCATATTGTGGTAATTTTCAAACCATTGGGCATGGAGTCATGGAATAAGACTGCTGGTGCATTTTCTTGGTCACAAGAGAAATGAGGAGCAAGGTGGCTGCTCATGAAACAACATTTAAAACTTAAAGATGGAATGAAAGCTAAGGAAAGAGAGGCAACAAAGAATCTCTCCAACAGTTTAGCAGATGAAAATGAATAGACCTTATCTAGGAGCAGTTAAGAATTCTTAGATAATCATTCATTCATATGTGAAATAGATCAAACATGAGCCACAGAAGGAATTCATATTTATGTCTAGATCAAGAGGAAAACATTTAAGAAGCCACAGAAACTGAGCATAGAGTGCTTTTAAGCAAATTCTAGACCAATCTTTTGTTCTGTGACCTGAGCATATATGAAATTGGAATACAGAGGTAAGGAACCACTTATTGATTCATATAACAGCGCGAGAATTCCTCATTTAGTTCTTCAGAAACATTAACAACACATCAACAGTCCATTCTCCAAGCTTGTATGCAATCTTTGATTATAGAAAAATATCAGCAATACAGTGCGAGTCTCTCCTAGATACATTAGCCGACCAACCCTTTTAACAATGCATAGGGTGGTATTTATACAAAAATTGGATACAAAAATATCTAGACGAGAAGTTAATAGCTGATAACTTCTCTACCAACTTTTAAGGAGTGGTTGATGAAAAGTAAATGTTGAAATAAATACAAATGCAACAGTTGTTCTCTTCTGGTGGTAAATGTTGACTTTTGAGTCGGCTGGGTTGCGTTCTCAGAAATCCGAGCTCTTAAGTTTGCCATCTCAGCGTTATTGCTTTGTACCTGCTCCCACCTGTCCTGCGCGTTCCTTCATTACTTTGTCCTGTGCATTCTGCACCTTATCCTGTGCTTCTTGCTGACCTGTAGCTGACATAGATTTTGAAATGAACAAAAAGAGGCAAAAACTGAAATCACCTGGGCAATACGGCCAGCATTGCCTGCCACCAATTCTCAGAAGGCAACTGATGCCTTTGTATTTTGACAAGTGTTTCATCGGCCTCTGTGTACTTGTAATAACTGGGCGGCATCTCAAACAGATGATTGACCTCATGCTCCAGGTAAAATAAGCTTTCCAGCTTGTCGTAGAGTGTTTGTCCTGTAGGCGGCCCTGCCACTGCTGTAGAACTTGATGCACCAGCAAGCTGATTTGTGACAAAATTATTTAGCCTGGTAGCATATTGGTCACATGTTAATAACTTTCCAGCACTGGTCAGCAGGCTAGGAAATCCTCTAATCTGTAGTGCTGCAAGCTTTACGTCAAAATTGTCTACATCCCTCTGTATATCCCGACATCTTGCCTCTAGAGTTTGCACCAAGCTTCGCAATGTGAGCACACTTTTTGCTGTTAATATGGCATCTGTTCTGTTCATGATATGGAGTGCTGCCAGCTCTTCTCTAGTCTGATGATTTAGAAAGTTGATCATTCTGTTAGCTTGCTCAGGCATGTTTCCTAATGCTGCCTTGGCTCTCTGGCTTTCAAGCTTAGCACGGCCAATCAGTTCCACCTGTTCATATATTGCCTGAATTGACCTCCATTGGCCAGTGATTGACTGATTTATTTTGGCCCATAGAAGTTTCTTTATTTCAGCCAAGGTCTTGTCCAAGGATAATTCTTTCTCCAAGGCTTTGATTCTGTCCTTCAGGGCCTTGATTTCTCTTGTCTGTTCAACCACTGTCATTTTGGACTTATCATATTTTTCTTCCAATTTGGCCAGCTTTTCTTTG
The DNA here is from genome assembly GCA_031772625.1 of Pinus tabuliformis. Classification (NCBI taxonomy): domain Eukaryota; kingdom Viridiplantae; phylum Streptophyta; class Pinopsida; order Pinales; family Pinaceae; genus Pinus; species Pinus tabuliformis. Next base: position 1,675,914,303 of record CM062816.1, on the reverse strand, counting down.
GCCTCCTTTATCTCTGTCACCTGCAGCTTAAGTTTATTGACAGCTTCTGTCAAATCATCCACGCTCATGCTTGCTTCAGGTGCTACTGTTGTTGATGTTGTAGCTTCTGTAGCTATTGTTGTGGCTGGAATAATTGGAAGGGTCACTGCTGCTTGTGATAGAGGATTAGCAACAGTTGGGATTGTTTGAGGAGGCTGGGAGGTCGACTCTCCCTGCTTTCCTTGTAGTGATTTCTCCAACTCCCCTTCCAAATCGATTACTCTCTGGTTCAACTTCATCATCAAATCCAATTGATCCTCAGCTTCTTTTTCCTTCTGCAGTTCTCCTGTTTGAGGGTGCTCAGTAGGAAGCAGCCTCAATCTTTTCTTCAGTGCAGCAATGTCATCATCTTTCTTTTTCATAAGGGTCATGACACCCTTAGGATCCTTAGGATCATGACCTAAGTCCACAATAATCTCCTCCAGTGTTCTAATTCTATTGTCCTTGGCTGTGGAGGGAAATCTTTCAAAATCCAACTGAGTGTTGGTATTCTTCAATGATTCTTTTAACTCATGGGCCAATGTGGCCTTTTCAGCAAGTGTAGCATAAAGCATTTCGGTTGTCTGTTTATGTAATTCTATTTGATCCATTGGGTGGATGTCCTTGGTCAGGACCTCTAACCTCATTTTAACAAAGTCTGCAACCGATTGTGGCTACTGAACCTTGGGCTTGAAGTGGCTCAGAATCATCTTTTCTTGCTTTATATCAAATGCTGCCATCAGTCTTTCCTGCTTGGCAGGTGTTGCCTTCAGGAATTGCTTATACAATTGCACTCTTAATAACTCATTTTGAGCTTTGATTTCTTTGAAGCTGGCCTTGGTGCTTGCTGGTTTCTTGCCTTTTTGCGTGGAGGAAGACACCTCCATGCCTTGTTGTCTATCTTGCTCTTGCTGAAAAGAGCTTGTTGGTGTATGCAAGCTTGTTTCCCTTCTCGGGCTTTCCACGATCTCTTCACTGACCTCTTCCTCAACTGGAGAATCAACCCTTTGTCTCTTTGATTCAGGCTACTGCACAGACCCACTAGCAGGTGTGGAATCTTGTCGGTCTCGCTTCTTGCCTCTTTCCTCATGGGCAGGAGTCTGCAAAACTGGTATTTGGGTTGTCTCCGTTTGCTGTGGGGGGGCTTGTACTTGAGTTTGTTCTGTTGAAGTGACCGGTTGCTCAGTGACTATCTCTTGCTCTGTCTCCATCGGCTCCTTCCCTTTGGCTGTACCTGTTGCTGATGTAGAAGCTCCTTGGGCAGCTTGTGAAGCTGCAGCTGTAGAAGTGCCCTCTTCAACTTGGTAAGGCAGCTTGAAATTTACCTGGTCATCAGAATCTAAGTCAAGAGTTTTTTCAAGATCCCTAGCAGTTTGTTCCAAAATTTCCTCTTGAGTTAATTCTTCCACTAAAGTTCCTTGCGCCCATGCATCTTGATTAGCATATTTTTCAATGTCGGGGTATTTGCAGTGGTCATATGGTGTCAACCTATATTTGACCCTTCTGGCACTAATGAAGCCAAGTGGGTCATAAGGGACCCACCAGAAACTCCTTTTCAATTTAAATTGATCCTTGAGTATCATGTCAGCCTCTTGCCAACCATCCTTCTTATTCATGATGAAGGTGTCTAAGTGGTCTTTGAATTTCAGTTGTGCCTTCTTCTTGGTGCTGTGAAAGTGAGTCAAATCTGAATTTATAAGTTGCCTGTAGTATTCTAATGCAAACAGCCTCATCGCCACATATCTCGGGAGCCTGTATGGACACAGCTCACAGCCATAAACTCTGATGATAGTATGGTCTTGATATAGGTACCAATCACCTAATTTATAATTCTTAGACAGCTGTAAGATCTTTTGCATTTCATAGGTTATTCTGGGAGGAGGAACCTTCATTAGGAGGCAGGAGACCGGATAGACAAACTGGTCAATGAATTCAAAATATGAATAAGGAGAGTGCTAGACTTGATGAAATACAGATGACCAAAAGACAACAAACCTCCTTTCTCCCTTTGAGTCCAGTTTCTTGATAGGGCATTGGAAAATTTCAGATTGATAAAACATGAACAAATGATAGATATAGGAGGAATATTTGAAAATTCCCTGCCTATCTAGTCTAGTGAGCTGGTCATGGATTTTATTTGATATGAACCTGGCATAATTATACTTGACAGCAGGAGGTTGTCCTTGGCTGAAAGAAGACAATATAACCAGCACTGTCTCGTCTACGAGTTCAGTTGTTGTGAAGCCCAACACATAGGATATCATATCTACCAACAGTTGGCCCACCTCATTGAAATGGTCATAAGGAAATGGGGGTGGCTCCTTTGGTTGGCAATCTGCCCTCATAAATGTCTTAGCAATCATTTCAATCTTGGTACCAGGGAACCAAGAGGCCTCTTCCAGCAAGTTATTTATGGAGAAGGGCAGTAGTGTCTCGGTCTTTTTGAAGTTCAACATCTGGTTGATGGAGTCGGGAGTGGTGTAGAAAAGTATGCTCCCGGATGAAGACTTAACAGCCCTCTGACTTGGTTCATAATTTTCAGCACAGAGATGAATAATCTCAGGAAAAATATTCACAGAAGGGAGGAAATAATGGGGCAGGTTGGATTCCCATATGCCATATATGTCAGATTTGTTTATGTAACTGTTTCTCAGCTGGCAGTAGGTGTGTAGATGATTCCTTTTGGCAACAAAGTCTTGAATAAGATAGTCTGTATCGGCCAAGGGCATGGACTCAAGCTCTTTACTTGGCGGGTTGATGGGAGTAACGTTCAGAGCAGATGGAGTGGCCATTATGCAGCTTTTGAATGCTTGAGCTGAAGGAGGACTAATGTAACAACTAGCTATCAAATTTGCTTGTAATAACTAGCAGGAGCAGGCGAACTTAACTCAAATGTAACAGTAGCTGGACAACTTGACAGTTTATGCTGTAAGAGACCAATTTTGCAGAGTTTTGGGTCAATTTCCCTTTTTCAGTGAATTCTCTGGAGCTAGAGATTGTGAAGAACAACACAGAGGAGCAGAGGGCAATTTACAGTTTCGGTGAACGGATTTGGACAGCGGAACAGGGTAAAAATGGGGAAATTCCGAGCTGCCGCGAGATTTTTGCTGGGGGCCGAGCTTTAAACAGAATTCACCCGCAAAAGTGTAAATGGGCATAAGGTTTCTGAGACTTTTCTGAAGTAAAGGGTTCCCACTAGGTTTAATGAAGTCTCAGGCGCAACAGAGTTACAAATTGGGGAATTTTTTGCAGGTTCACCGTATGTGCAACAGATAAAATGCAAGCACAGGAGCGAAAAGGGGAAAATATGGCAAATACCTGGTTTGAACGGCGCCGAAAGTTGACAAATTGATGCGAAAGTAGGCTATGAACTTGAATTGCAGGCCGCAACAGCTTAGTTGGTCGCTCTGAAGCTTTGGGAGTGAGAAAACGAATGAAACAGGGGACCAGAGCGTTCAAATGAACCAATAAAAATGAATTACAACGGTCGTCCGCGCTCTTTTTGAGCAAAAATTGACATTTGGGCGCTTTTGGCGCTTTTTCGGGATGACGTCAGCATGACGTCGTCGGCGGGTCCCGGGGTACGGATGGATGACGTGGCGGGATGACGTGGCGGTATGGTGGCAGGGACACAGTGGCAGGGCGAGGGTACAAAAGGTATGAGGTGGCGGCAACGTGGCACGGCAGCGGAGCACGGAAGGTGACGTCATAGGGGAGGACGTGGCGCTGACGTCACGCAGGCGAGGGTGGTAAGTAGTTTTGGGCGCACCGCCTTAGCGCCTGGGTGGTTTTGGAGGGAGGGGCTCCGCCACACCCGAGAGCTTGACGCATGGCAGGAGTACGACGGCAAAACCGCCAAACTCCTGGACGCTAAGGCTCTGGCAGTTGGCGCACGTTAGGGACCCGCCCACCGTAGATCTTGGGCGGGCCAGATCTAACGGCTGGCGGAACAATCAAGGTGGCGGAGGGTTATGAACGGGGCCCGCGCGTTATTACGTTTGTTTATTTATGTGGTGGGGGAGGGGGTAAACATTAATAAAGTGGGTTTTTTGGGTTTATACAGCGCGGGGGCTGGTTTAATGTTTTTAAAAAAGGTTTCCAAACATTTAAACCTTTACAAATAATGACGGTGGGGGGGTGGATGTGAAGGTTTTGGTGAGCGGAGAATCAGATAAAGGTTATTAACCAAACAAGAGGTTAGGTTAATTCCTAGGTTAGGAAACAGAAGGGCTAATAGGAGCCCCAAATGGACTGTTATTTCCCGAGTTTACAGAATATATGGATATAGTGCCAAGGGGGAGGGCTATTTAACCTTTTTTGGGGATTTTATATAGTTTTTTAGTAGTGAAATAGGGATAGGGGAGTAGTTAGGGAGCTACATAGTACAATTAGGAGTTAATGTGAGTTTATGAGATGAAAATGAAGGGGAAATGATGATAAGTCTGTGAACTGACGATAGACACAGAGATTGTGTAGAATATGAAAACATGACTTTTACGCAAGAAATGTGGCTTCTTTTCATTTAGGAAAGCTAACACCTACCTTAATGTTTCACAGAAATGAAATGGAATTAGGACTTGTTGGGCAGATCCCAAGGTCCTTTGGGGGAATGTTAGTAAGAGGGTTCTTTAGGGGGAATGAAGGGAAGTTAGACATGCTTCCAAAATTCTGCCATTAAAATAGTGCTTTGCTACCTCTGCCACTGACAATATGAGTTTTCTTTGTCAAACCAGAACTGAATATGATCTTGTTTCTGCAACCCCAAGCTACCTACCCTTTTTACAACACCTAGCATTTTTTGTTACTTCAGGAAGGGTGCACTTAGACTTGCAAACCCTGATTGTTTTTCTTTTAAACTGCCTTTCCTATCTAAATCTACCCTTATTTCTTCCAAGGGCCCAGATTAAGCTGTTGGGCTCCTTTATTCTCTATATTCTAAAGCAAAAATTTAAACCTAGGAAAACCAAGCTTAAACTATTTGGCTTTCCCTTAACTGAGAAATCATTCAAAAATGGAACTTTTGCAGCTTGAAAAGATGAACATTTTTTGCACTTCCACTGTCAATCATGAAATATGAAACCTGTTGCAACAGGAGGCTAACATATTCCTCTATCATATTAAGTTGTTGATGCATCTGAGAGGAGATTGTACTATAATCCTGCCCTATTTTCTTTTACAAAGCCTGACAAAAATGTCTAAGACTATGCAGAAGCAAAGGAAGAATAAGGATACAAGTTTACATCATTTTGGCTTGATAAAAATTCTAATTGAAGCTGAATTACAAAAGATAGGTATAACATGGGAAAAATTCTTGATCACTAATGAATTTGTCACTGATGAGGAATAGAGAGAGTCACAAGAAGGACAACAGAATTTACAGGAGCAGCAACATGTAGAACCAGTGATTGATGTAGATGCCATAGAGGAAAATTTCTCAGAATTTAGACAAAGCAATTCCATTCCATCCACCAGCAGTGTCAGGACAAGAAGGATGGTGAGAGAAGATGTTGAAAAAGCCAACCAAGACAAAATTTTTACTGCTACACAAGAAAATCCAGGAAAAGAAAGTTTGGCCAGCAAAGGAAAGTTTTGGAGGAGGATGATGTCCTACAACAAGCACAATATGACTATGTACAGGGATTGGAAGACAAAGACAAAGAAACAGAGCAACAGAAACAACAAGTTTCAGGTAAAAAGAAAAGAAGATTGGAGAAAAAGGTTGAGAGGTTACAACAAGAGCTCAAGGAATCAGAAGTATTGGAAAGAGTAATAAAAGCAGAAAATGAGGCACTTAAAATACAAAGAAAAAAGCTCCAAGCAGAGAATGAAAAACTAAAGAAGAAAGTTAAGAAACTCTCAACCTATAAAATACAAATTTGTAGAAAGGCCTACAAACTTTACAAACAGAAGAAAGAAATTAAGACCAAGTATCAAATCCTGAAAACAGAACATGAAGCACAAATGAAGATAAATGCTCTACTTGAAGCAGCAGAGGCAGAGGCAGCAGCAGAAGACAACACTTGACAGGTTAGGACTTGGTTGCATGAGGACATGCAAATTCTTAGGTTTGGGAGGATGTTGGTATCTAAATTTGACTGCCCATTCCACTTCAAATTCATCTTTGTACCATCATTCTTGGCCGTTTAACCTTTATTATTCAACAATAATCCTTAGAAACTAAGTCATATGTTGTCATTTTCATTATTTTGAGCTTGGGATTAATATTTGAAATTTTTATATTTAAATGACATTTTTCAGAAAAATCACGGGAAGTTGTAACAACCTGTGATTTATTTATTGATTGACATGTTGCAGCACAGGTGGGAAAATTTGAAGACTATGGGCATAAATTAAAATGTACAAGGATGGTGAAACAGCTATTCATTTTCAATTTTGGAGAAAACAAGTGTCCAATCAAAGTTGGCCAAACCCAGCCACTTCATCACTTTTTCCTGATTTTTGTGCACAAGATTTTTTTAGTTTTATAATTTTTGCATAAATGGAGGAACAGACCTAAATTTGACCTCCTTGGGATGTAATTAATATAATATTGTTAGTATTAGATGGATAAACAATAGTTGCTTTTGTTAGAAAATTCACGATAAATAACCCATATGGGAAAACTATGTTTTAGAATTGCTTTTATGAACATATGAGAAGACAACTTGTGTATCTTTGATTCCAGACTTAATACAAACTTCTTTAGCAATTTTATATCTCAAGATTTAGTAGCTACACTCTTCTTAATCATCTTTTAGTGTGCTTGTGGAGTACTGAAGGGCCCTCATCACTTTGCTGGTACACTTTATCTTTACTCTGTTTTTCTTACTAGCTGCAAATTCGAATTTAGCAGTTAATCATTTCATGTTCAGAGTTAAAGTTATGTTAGCAGAATTATCAGTTAAAGAGAACTTGAATTTGTTGTGAAGAGATAGCCTTGTAAGAGGATTCAACTGATCTTGATCTTGGAATTGATAATTAAACACTGTTGACATTCAACTTCCAGATTTGTTTGTTAGCTTTAATTGTGAAGAATAATTCTAGTTTTATTTCTGAAGTGATTTAAGAATGGAGTTTTAAAATTCAATTTTCAGTTTGATAAATGATTCTTGTAATGGATCTAATTGTTATTGGTTTATAACGCTGCTTATCTTATTCACTGTGTGATTTAAATTGAAATTACTTTGGACTGTTGTGATTGTACAAATTCTTTGAAGCAATATTCTTGTAAGAGAATGTAGGATTACAATCAATCATCAACACTCTCTTTTTGTTAATTTGCAACTAGAATTCCATAGGATTTGTTTCTCTTAGATTGATGTTTAAATGATTTAAAAATGATAGTAAAGGATCTTTTGTAGAAAGCATTGTTAATTTAGTCCATTAGGTAGCCATTAGAATTTTAGAGCCTTCTAGATCTATATATTTTAGGTAAGCATCTCTAAGTGTACTTTCCTGGGTTGATATAAGAATTAAGAGCTTAACTTGCCTTGGTAAGTTGGGACCAAACAAAGACATCAGAATCAGCAGTGGTAGCACAATTTACTTGCAAGTACCGAGTTACATGTATGTTTTCCTCACTAGTTTTGCATGCATGGCATATGCATGTGGATCACTGTTCATGATCTGTCACTAGCATGGAGGATTTCCTGGATATACAGTGGATTTCTTAGCCTTGCCATTTCGTAGATAGCCATGGAGATTGTGGGTTTATTACCTTGTTTTATTTTGGTTGGTTCTCATGTTTCCTTAGCTTGGGTTGAGTTAGAATTTCTTGGAGCCTTGGTTGGACAAACACTCTACAGCCTTGTAACAACTTGGGTTGAGTTACTAGTCCTATAGCCTTGGTTGGACAAATGCTTTAGATCCCTTAGTGAGTTGAGTTACTAGTCTTAGAGGCTTGGTTGGACAAACGCTTTGGAGCCAGGCGGCAGTTGTGGGTTGAGTTACTAGTCCTGGAAGCTTGGTTGGAACGAATGCTCTGGAGCCATGGATGGTTGGGATAGAGACCAATCTAATGATGGTTTTGTGATGTCCAACTGTGATGTGGAATCATTGTTTGATGGGTTGAGGTGGATGGCCTTTGGAAGCCCTGGATGGTTTTGGATTGATGTGTTTTATTAGATCCCACATTCATGCTTAGAATATGGCACGGGGGTGAATGGATGAAGATATATTTGGCTCAGCCATTCTATAGTCAGGTGGAATGTGGAAGTCCCATCTCGAGTTTGGATTTTTCATCATCAATATGAGATTATTTCTCCTTGTATTTCTATGAGTATGAAAGTTGTTTATATGTGGATCATATGGTTGTGATTTCATTCGTATTCAGGTTGCTATTATGTCAGTTATATGTGTATTTTATGACAGTAGCTATGTATGGCTCTCATCATGTTTTTACTTGTAAATGAATGCTCAATGTATCTATGACCTAATGGGTGAAATGACAGTTAATATGTTGAGGCATCAATGTCTCTTAGTGATTCTTAGCTAAGTATGAGACCCCTATGCTCAGATCTGTTATTTACACCTGTAGATTACATATTCGTGATATGTTTGACAAAATGTCTGTCATGGCTATTGGGGGTCCAGTCAAGGTATTATTCAAGTAATTGCTTTTGCATTGTTATTTCCCTATTATCTTACTGTTCTGAAGATTTAGTTTTATACTAGGCAGTGACCTGGGCTCTCAGCCTGAAAAAGTGGCTCAAATCCTGGGGACGCTAGCATAACACCGACAAAAAGAGTCCCTAGACGCTGGCTTACAGGCCTATGAGAGCGTCCAGAGGTCCCTGGATGTTGGCATGCCCATAGCATGTGAGTGTCCAGAGGTCAAGTTGTCCAAAAGCTTAGTGGGACCCAAGGGCTAGTTGTCATAAAGGTTGGATTGGTTCCTGAGGATCCTAATGTTGATGTTTAATGTTTGTATGGTGTGTTTTTGTCGGTTCCACTTCCTTAACGTGACTTAGGAGGTTGAATCATATCATAGTAGCCTCTCCTCACATGTTTACCTCTGTTGGCTAATTGCTTGGTTAGATGTGGGAGGAGGGTGTTACATCATTTTTGAGTTAAAAGAGAGTCCCTCTCCCTTGTACCATCTCAAATTGATCTTTCAATCATGAGCTTTGTGCCCTTCATTATGGCACATGTAACATTCTACATTTTGCTTGAATATTGGTTGAAATTACCCATATGATATTTTAATTTGATCCACATATCTGCGCTTAGGGATTTTATCATATCGTATATACCTAATATAATCATAGCTTCAATTTTTTTTGCTTTGTGTCCAAATTTTGTGCATGAAAAATAATGACCAAAGAACTTAATTTTATACCTAGTGGAGTAAGCTTGTCTTGGTATGACATACCTTATGAATTTGTTCCTTAGAAGAGATTCATCCCTTTGTTGATTGTTGACTCTTGTCCCATTGTTGGTTGTGGATCCTTTACGGATATGTTATATCATGGGAGGCTTCATACTTTCATCCTAGTTCTGTTTCTTATGTGAAATAGATGTGTCTTGTTGATTATTGACATCATTATGAGAATCGTTTGGAGTGTTGAAATGAACATGCTTGGGTTGATTTATCACTTGCTTAGAATATTTGAATGAGTTGTTTCTAGATCTAATGAATGTTCGATCATGATTCTTGGGATGAGCTTAATTTGATGTTTTTAAAATAGCTTTATCTTTGGATTTATTGTGACCTTCTTGGTAACCAAGGACTATTTTTATGAGAAGATATCTTTGAATTCTAATAATATGATCCAAAGAATTAGATCCTTTGAGAATATTTCAGTTGTGTTTGAGTTTTTCCAATTCTTCTTTTGATAAACCCTTGGTCCAATAACGAGATCAGACTTGTCTTTCTTAGATCTTCTCTATACCCAATTGTCGTCAATATTTACATGGAACACTTAAAGATTAAATCCTTGAATTCCTTCCATTTAAAACCCAAATTTTGGTTCCAGATTGTTGACAACACCTTTGTAATATGGCCCCATGGAATTCCTATCCTAGAGTACTTTTTGTTCCATCTCAACGGCATCTCCCCCAAGATCCAAATTACCATGGAAATTCAACAATCCAATTCACTCCCTTTACTTGATGTTCTTATCAAATGCCATCCTAACGGCACCCTCTCCCACCAAGTTTATAGAAATAAGGCTCACACTGATAAATACCTTCATGCCAATTCTCACTACCACCCTATCTAAAATTCGATAATTCTCAAAACTTTAGCTACTTATGCCTTTTCAAACTCAACTCCCCAATTTGTTGGAAAAGAGAAAAGTCACCTTACAAAATCCCTATTTTCCAATGGTTAATCCTTCCCTCGAATCAAAATAGCTTTACATTCTACATTCCAACCCAAATCCAAAAAATACCCTACATTTACCCCCATCACTAGGGTCTCCCTCCCCTACATCCAAGGAATCACAGCACATCTTCGAGGTTTTAGAAAAAACAATATCAAAACTTTATTTTAAATCCACACTACCCTTAAACATTTTTTTAGACCTACCAAAGACAATTGAGATCCCATGTGTTGCCCAGGGCTTTATCAAATCCCATACTCCTGTGGAAAAACATACATTGGCCAAATAGGAAGATCCTTTAAAGTTCAGCTAAAAGAGGATATGGCTGACAACCAACATAATTGAATCTTGAGATTAGATATGGTTGAACATTCCCATAATAAAACAAATCTCATAAACTTTGATGACTTCAAAATTATATCTTTATCTCCCTTCTTCCACATCATATAATATTCTTCTTTTTTTGTAAGTTCAACAATGGTGAGGCTACATCATGGTCATGTCCAAGAATAACACTTGAATAGGGTAGGGAATCGAATTGGAAACTTAACATCTAGGAGTACCTTAACATTTCACGTGATCACCATCTATCCAAGACCCCCTGGTGATCTAAAAATGGAAGAAAAACTTGATCGTCCTCTGACACTTTGCAAGCTAGTTAAACTTGGGTCTTTAAATGTAAAATTATTTTCACAACATTTTCAAATATGATGAGTTAATTTTTCACATGAACTTAAAAATGAAACAATTCATATGCAACTCAATATTATAAACATAAAAAGGAGAAACCATCAAGTGATAATGGAGTTCACCCCTCCTAAGCTACATCTCCAGGCCCTGCTCCAATGGCTACACCACTCTATTGATTTCAGCAACAAATGAGCACATTACAAATTGTTAACTCTGGAGTGGCTTGTTTCTCTAACAAAGAAACATTCTCCTACAAATAATTCTCACTCAAAAATATGACTCCCTATAGAAAGTCATCATTGTCAATAGAAAAGGACTCTCTCACAATAGGTCCTTGTACTCCACCTAAAATCAAGAAGCATAAACATAGAACTACTTCACAATGAAGTGTTGAAAATGACTTCTCTCATAAGCACATTGAGAAAAGACTGAAAATAGCTTCTCTACTAAAGTAACAGCTGCTACATATGAAATTGGAAGGCTGTAAAACCTCTAACTAGGCTCTTTCCATGCTCAAATATGCCCTCATCTTGTTTCAAAACTCTCTCTGCCTCTAGCATTAACGGAATTTACTCTAAAAAAATTCCATCATATAGTGCTCACATCAAAAATCTGAGGCTACCATTGAGTTCAGGACACTCAAAAACCCCTATCTAGGCTCTTATTGAGCTCAAAAAGGTTAAAAATTGAGCAAGATATGCCTCTTGGAACCAAGCTTTGTTATTTGTACTTCAAATTGGAAAAACCTACAAATTGTTCTACGAATTTTGCCTTTATATAATTTGCCGAGTGACAATTTCATCTAGGACCAGTGGGACTCCTACCAAAAAATATGCAATTTGTCCCCTCTTTAAAATTCACCATAACCCCTAAGTGTCAGGTCAAGATCATGTGGCGCACCATGTGGCCAGGGGTTGAGGCTAATTGCCCGCCCCGCCGGCCAAGCCCTCTGATCTGGTCGATATGGTCACATGTAACAATATGGCCAGGGAAAGGGGCTAATTACTCTCCCCTGTCGCAGTAGCTCCTCCCTGTTCATGGTCATGGTCACATGAGCATTACTAAGACGGGGGGTCAGGCCTATCTGCCCGACCCCTCTACTTAACTCCCGTCGATGGTTATGGTGAGGTCGGTAGAATCGAGGGTTGGGGCCAACTTCTCGCCCCCTCCATTATTTTTCATGGTTGTATGCAGTCAACAAAAACTGATGGTTGGGGCCAAGTGGCCCACCCCTCCCCCCCCAACGCAGAAACCATTAAAATTTAAATAGAACCAGAGTTCTATATTAGTTAAGAACTAATGCGGTGGCTTGTTGGTAAAACATTGTGCTGCATTGTGTTAGGTTTAGGGGTTGAACCTCCCTGAGGCCCTTCGGCCCTTATACAAAAAATTTAGCCAATAAAGCAGGGCCGCATGGTGCCCTCTCATTGGGCCACATGGCACCTCATGATTGGTCCACCCAATCAAGAACGACTAATAAAATCATGCCACCTACCTCAGTGCAGACCTGCCACTTGTTGAGAAGGGATTGGTCCTTCATCATCTATACCCTAAACACTCATTTGATGACCTTAGTTATACGGTTTTCCCAGTCAACCCTACTGTTTGACTTTTTAGTTGTTTGGCCAAAACTTTAGAACATCATAACTTCTTCATACGATGTCAAATTGAGGTGATTCAAGTGGCATTGGAATTAGGACGATGAACATTATGATTTGATGCTAGTTTCGAGATATTCTAATCACTTTTAGTTTTAAGCATATTTTTAATCTCTGGATCATACCTTCCCACTAGGAACTCTTAGACCTCCAAAAATCTATCTTCACTTAGCAAATAAGTGAGGAAAAAAAGATCATTTACTTTCCCAATACCAATTCTTCTTGCTTTGATCTAATTGGTGTCTTTGAGCCTCATTCAAGGTACTCCACATCACCTCTGCATGAAGTCCTTATCCTCCTGGCAAGAATTGCACCTCGCTGCAATTCTTCTAAATATGCAAGAATAAAATTTTCAATGGATGGAATCTGAACATTCTCATCAAGACCATCTTTATTTGGCTCAAGCAAACTCCACCTTGAAGTCTTTCTTTGTTGAAAACAAACTAGATCATCCACCTAGAAATCATAAGCAACCCAATGCTTGTCATGCATTGTTTTACACTTTTCCTTGTTGTCCTCAAGTTGCAATTGTACTCTTTGATGTATTGGTTGCATTTATTAAATGACATGCTTGACTTTTCCGACATTACTATGGTTATCTTTTTCATAATATTTACCAAAGATCAAATTCACAAACCAACTTCACATAAAAATACTTGTACAGGTGAGTGCTTGACACAATTGTAGACATGCTTGATGAAATGCAAATGCTCATCCCAAAAGTCCCATACAAATTGACTTAAAAAAAATCCAAAATAACATAACATGCCTAAGAAAATACACTTGTTGCAGATAAGTAATTTGTACATGACTTCACTTTACAAAGTACCCAAACAGGAATATACAACAAGTAATTACAATTTTATAAAGCAAGCTAACTGTACAAAATTATCTACCCATTCTTTTCCTAAATAGGCTTATGGGTTCTCTTTCTGCACCCACTATGCTTCAAAGGATGCTTCAGGAACTACCTCAATTTCCACTTTCCACCTGTTGCTTCCCTTGCATGCGATCACATGACCTCTTTGTCCTTCTTGGACGAAGTTCTGGATGGAGTTTCCAACACTTTTCAATCTAGTGCCCATTCATGCTACAATGGGTACAAAAATTCTTATGCTTTCCCATCGATAAGGAAGTCTTCATACCTGGGAGAGGTTCCTCATATCTTGTCCCAAGGATTTGATCCAAATTTTTTATCATCTCCTTACATTGCTCACAATCAGTCACATAGTGGTCAAATGCATCACAAAATGTACAAGGAAACATTTCCCATATATGATCAAAGTCACAAACATTACGGGAATCCCCATTACGCTTATACATGTCTTTTGGGTTGTGAATTTGATGAGGAGAATTTGAATTTGTACGTCCTTTGGAATATCCATCTCTCTACGAAGACAATTTTTCATTATCACTACCGTCATGGTGTGTTGTACCATCACTTGATGATTTCTTTGCCTCAAAAATTTTGGAGCACTCTCCAATTTCTTCATGGCCATAACTCAATCCTTCATATCATGGTCGTTCCTTCACTTCGATAGGATTAATGATGCCTTTTCCATTGACTCTAAGGCCTCTTCCATCATAACCCATCTAAGTTCAAAGCTTCATACCAATCCCCTTGGCATGATTTTCAAAAGTTGCAAAATATGTGTTATCAACATTAACAAAAGGAGTATAACTAGAAACACTAATTACCTCCTTTGGCCAACCACCCATATTTTTCAATTCAGATGTTGATGAAGAAGTGGATGATTTCTCTAACCAATCGCTTTTACCAACTAGCACATAGGGAGAATCTTTTAGATGCTGACAAAAATTACAAAAATCATTCTCATCATAGGATCCATATCTTGTGTACAGAACATGCCCATAGATTGGTTTTATCTTAGAGGGATTATTTGTTTCTTCTTAGACAAAACACTCACCAGTCTGTTCCTCCACTATATGTTGTAATTGTAGGCACATTTTCCTTTTCTCCTCCTCCGTGGTTTCAAGTAATCTCCTTAGTTCGACATTCTCCATTTGAAGAGATAGATTAATCTCCTCCAACTCTTGGAGTCTTTCCCATTTCAGTTTCTTTCCCATACTTTTAATCCAGTCAGAACCCACTCTGATACCACGTGATCTGAAAATTGAAGAAAAAATCAATTGTCCTCTAACACTTTGCAAAGCTGTTAAACTTGGGTCTTTAAATATAAAATTAGTTTCAAAACTTGTTCAAATATAATCAGTTAATTTTTCACATGAACTTAAAAATGAAACAACTCATATGCAACTCAATATGATAAACATGAAGAGAATAAACCAGCAAGTGATAACAGAGTTCACCCCTCCTAGGCTACGTCTCCAGACCCTGCTCCAATGGCTAGACCACTCTATTGATTTCAGCAACAAATGAGCACATTACAACTTGTTGACTCTGGAGTGGCTTGTTTCTCCTACAAAGAATTCTCACTCAAAAATATGACTCCCTACAGCAAGTCATGATTGTCAACAGAAAAGGACTCTCTCATAATAGGTCCTTGTACTCCACCTAAAATCAAGAAGCATAAACATACAACTACTTCACAATGAAGTGTTGAAAAGGGCTTCTCTCATAAGCACATTGAGAAAAGACTAAAAATAGTTTCTCTACTGAAGTAACAGCTATTGCAGATGAAACTGGAAGGCTGGAAAACCTCTAACTAGGCTCTTTCCATGCTCAAATATGCCTCCATCTTGCTTCAAAACTCTCTCTTCCTCTAGCACTAAAGACTTGAATCTGAAAAAATTCCATCATATAATGCTAAAATTAGAAATCTAAGGCTACCATTGAGTTTAAGGCACTCAAAAACCCCTATCTAGGTTCTTCTTGAGCTCAAAAAGCTTAAAAATTGAGCAAGATATGCCTCTTGGAACTAAGCTCTATTATTTGTCCTACAAATTGGCAAAACATGCTAACTGTTCTACAATTCTACGTTTACAAAATCTGTCGAGCGACAATTTTTCTTGGGACAACGGGATTGCTACCGAAAAAGATGCAATTTTTTGCCTCTTTAATATGTGCCATAACCCTTAAGCATTGGGTCAGGGTCATGTGGCACATCATGTGGTCAAGGGTCAAGGCTAACTGCTCACCCTTGTCGGTCAATCCCTCCGCTTGGGTCAGTATGGTCACATGTCATAATATGGATAGGGGAAAGGGCTAACTACCCATTCCTACCATAGTATCTCCTCTGTGTTCATCGGGCATGGTCACATGAACATTAATGAGACCGAGGGTCAGGCCTATCCGCTTGCCCCCTTCGCTTAAATCCTGTCGATGGTTATGGTGAGGTCAATAAAACTAAGGGCTGAAGCCAACTCCCTAGTTCCTCCTCCATTTTTTGTGATCGTATATAGTCAAAAAAAACTAGGGGTTGGGGCCAAGGGCCCTGCCTCCCCCCCCCCCAATGTCGAAACCATTAAAATTTAAATAGAATCAAAGTTCTATAATAGTTAAGAACTAATGTGGTGGCCTATTGGTAAAACGTTGTGTTGCGCTGCAGGAGGTCTATGAGTCAAACCCCACTAAGGCCCTTCAGCCTTTATATAAAAAAAATTATCCAATAAAGGAGGGACATGTGGCGCCCTCTCAATGGGCCACGTGGTGCCTCATGATTGGTCCACCCAATCAACAACAACCAATAAAATCGCACCACCTACCTCAGTACGGACCTATCACTTATCGAGACAGGATTGGTCCTTTGTCATCTGTACCCTACACACTCAGTTGATGACTTCAACTGAATGGTCTGCCTAGTAAACAGCTCAGTCAACCCTATTATTTGACTTTTTAGTTGTTTGGCCAAAAATTCATAACATCTTATGTTCTTCATAAGACGTCGAATTGAGGTGATTCAAGCGGCGTTGGAATCAGGACGATGAACACTACAATTTGACAATGGTTTCGGACGATTCTTGGAACTCTCATTTTTTAGCCTATTTTTTATCTCTGGATCGCCTGGACTACCTCATCGTATCATCGAAGAAACCCTTGAAATAAAAAAGCACCTAAGAAATTTCAACCAAGAAGACAACCATAAAGTCAATCAATCCTAGAAACTCATTATCCATTTTCTCTCTAGTAATCTTAATGCTCCTTTCTTGTCCTAGTTTTGTTTCCTTTACCTCCTCTTACTTTACCTTCACTAAATGAATCACTTTTGATCCTTATTCACCTTTTTTCCCTTCTTTCCCTCTCATTTTACCCTAATTTCTTTCTTAATCCCCTCACCCCTGGCTCCACCCCTTCAATAATCACTTAATTTTCTTTAATATTGTATAATTCAATATATTAAATCATCCATAAAAGAAATTTATATTAAACCTCTTCATATCACATCTAAATGTTTAATATTTAACATTTATATGTCGACTCAATTAAAAAATAATAAAAGCTTAAAAGTAATATAGAGCCCATTAAGGGGGAGATGTTGTAGTGTCCAGTGTAAACATTTAAATCTTGGCTTAATTAAAAATAAAAGGTTAAAAGTAATAAAAAATACAATTCAATTTGTTATATTGTAATTTTTTTTTGTCCCCCCAACTCAAGTTAGAAATTATTCTCTAGGAAAAATTGCATAAATAATTATAAGTTAGATTGTTCAATGATAAATTAATAATGGTTGATAGACAAATCACCCTATAATCTTCCTTTGGTAGGAACTAATAAATTGAGATGTGAAGTAATAAGTGAATTGCTTGCTCAAGCAAAATAACTTGCCTAAATTTTGGTGGGTGGTAACCACTAGTAAGTCCATACATTTATAGTTTTAATCCTACATAAATGTTGAAGAAAACATAAATAATGGTGGGAATTAACTCTTGTAAGTATGTTTTTTTTGCATCTTATTCTTTTATGCACAGACTTGCTTAAATTATGGTGGGAAGTAATTGATGGTAAATATGTTATTTACTTGAGTATAAGTTATTTTCAAATATTTTATTTTCGGAAGGTTTTCGTGCAAATCTTAGGAATAAAAAATAACTACACAAATATCTAAAAATCATGCATAAATATTGCAACCATATCTATAAATTACGGCATAAAATATGTAAAGTTGCAATAAGACCTTCAAGTTATGGTCCAATCAAATGTTTGAAAATTTATTTTTTTAATAATATTGAAAAATAAATATTTATTTTTCAATGTTAAGTATTATAATTTGTGTTGGTCAATGTTAAACTAATAGTGGTCAAACAAATCTATTGTTAGAGTCCCCATAATGGTATTTAAATTTAATTAACAAGCACATAAAAACTTAATACTTACAATAAAATTACAATATAACAAGTTTCTTAGTCATGGATATCCACCCCCACTTTACCATGGCTACTATTAACTTTTAAATATGACCTTGGGCCAATACATGGGTTATCAATAGCACATGCCCAAAAATCATAACTCATTTCACAATCAAAAATTAAAATGTAATATATATTAGACATTACATATATCATCAATAACATAGAGTGGCAACTGTGGATCATATGGATGGAGGCAGGGTAGAGAGAGATAGGGAGAAGGGGGGCGAGAACAAAGACATAGATAAATAGAGGTAGAGAGAGGGAGTAACAAGGGAGAGATGGAGAGAGTGAGGGAGAGAGGGGAGGAGGGAAGATAGAGAGAAGGAGAGGAGAGAGACAGTGAGAGAAAGGGAAGAGAGGGATGGAGACATAGAGATGGAGGGGGGGAGCGGGGGAGCGGGGGAGATAGGAGGAGAGAGAGAGGGAGATAGTGACAAAGTTGGAGTGTAGAGAGAGAGAGATGGGGGGAGAGACAGAGGGAGGTGAGAGAGGAAGGGGGAGAGAGGAAGGAAGAGAGAGAAGACATGAGAGAGAAGGAGAGAGGGAGAGAGAGATGGAGATGGAGGGAGGGAGAGAGGGAAGAACAAGGACATACAAATATAGAGGTGGAGAGAGAGAGAGGGAGTGACAAGTGAGATATGGAGAGAGAGAAAGTGAGAGAGGAGACAAGGGAAGGAGAGGAGAGAGAGGGAGGGGAGGGAAAGAGAGGGAGAGGGGGGGGAGAGAGAAGGAGAGGAGAGGGAGGGAGGGGAGAGAAGGAGAGGAGAGGGAGGGAAGGAGATCAGGAGGGACATAATGACATAGTTGGAGGGGGGGGGAAGGGGGAGGTGGGAGAGAAAGGGAGAGAGAGGAATCAAAAAAGAGAGGAATTTAGAGAGAGAAGGAGAGAGTAATGGAGAGAGAGATGGAGTTGGAGGGGGAGAGAGAGGGAGGGAAGAAGAAATACATAAAGAGATAAAGGTGGAGAGAGAGAGAGAGGGTGACAAGGGAGAGATTAGAGCAGGAAGGAAGAGAAAGAGAGAGAAAAGGAGAGAGGGGGGGAGAGATTGATCCAACCTAGATATGTATTTGTGTATATAAAAATCGGCCTAGATCCATCTTAACCCTAGATCTATCAAGCACCTAAAGGGATCAAATATCTTGAGGTGCAAACCTCTTTTTTGAGTGAAAACTTAAGGAATGGTTTGGACCTCGAAAGATTTGATCCCTCTCGGCGCTTAATAGACCTCGGGTTAAGATGGATCTAGGTTGCTTTTAGTTTTATTCTTTGGAAATTTAATTGTTTCAAAAAAACTCAAATTTTATATCTTTGATTTAAATACTCTAAGAGTTTAATAAATGTTATTAATTCCATTATATTAATCTCTTATGTTGTTTTCTTTAGGGTTAGCTTAGTTGGTTGAGTCATTGTTATTAAAGCATTTTTTATATTGAGAAGTCACAGATTCAATTATCTTGATACTTTCAAGGTGTGGATGTGGAGTAAGGTACAAATATTTTGTGGATATATCAATTACCAATTCCTCATAAATTTAAACCACATCATCTATCTTGTAAAGTAAAAGATCAAATCAACCACAACATCAATCCATGAATGATATTGATAATATTGATCATCTATCTTTTCAATAATAATAATATTTTTTATTAATTTATTTTGTTCACATCCTTCACTTAATTTTTCTTTAAAAATAATTTTATCAATACTATTTTAATAACTATATATTAATTTCCTATAATTGAAATATAATTGTATCACCTTCATTATTTTAGTAATTAATATTGATCTCCTTATTTTAATATCCTTGTATTAATCTTCTTTATTTTAATAATTTTATATTATTCTTCTTAAATTAATCATTAATAAAAATTCATAATTTCTAAATAATTCTAATAACAAATTATTAACTAAATTTTTATTATTATTATCTATCTTACTTTCTTTTGAATCCCCTTTGTTCTAACAAATTAATTAAAATATTAAATAATTATAAACTATTGCTATTGATTATTTTTACCGAAGAAAAAATGGTAATTTTCATTATAAAAGATAGTGAAAATTACATGCAATAGATGTTATAAAGCGTATCAAAATTTGATTGTTAATCACCCAACAATGAATAGTATTGATTATTAATATTAAATATATAAATATTAAGAACAAAATTAATAATATTAATAATAAATTCTTCTAATTTCTAATAATAACATTTCTAATGTTTAAATTATCATTAAATAATTTTTAATAACATTTCTAATATCATTAAATTTATATTATTTAATAATATTAATGATAAATTTTTCTAATTTTTAATATTTAAATTATTATTAAATCATTTTTAATAGCATTTCAAATATCATTAAATTTATATTATTTAATAATATTAATGATAAATTCTTCTAATTTCTAATAACATTTCTAATGTTTAAAGTATTATTAAATAATTTTTTACACCATAAGGCGAGAAGAACTCCCCTCCATTCCACCTATAACTTTATTTTCTTTTGATTTAAGTGTTAGATGATGGAAGCAGCCTCTGTCATCAGATTAAAAATGGGTATTCATCAGTTACAATTCAATTCTTTATGTGACAGTTACAATATCGACACTTTCTTTGAATATCATAATCATGAGCACAATCTAGGGTTAATGGCGTCCACATAGAGCTAGAGTAGAGCTAAAGTTTGAGATCTGCGTTTTTTGCTTTTGGGAAATGGCCAGGAACAATAATATCATAATCATGAGCACAATCTAGGGTTAATGGCGTCCACATAGAGCTAGAGTTTGAGATCTGCGTTTTTTGCTTTTGGGAAATGGCCAGGAACAATAATTGCGAGAATGGTAATGGGGTCTATGGCTTCTTTGGCAGCTTCTTACGGAGAAAATGGATTGGCTCTGTGTGGTGTGAGTGCCAACGGATCCAAACTCATGACCTACTTCCAAAATGGTGCAGCCAGCGTCTGTCGAGCTCCACTGCAAATAGGATTCTGGGGTTTGACAACCAGAGATGGATTTGTTTATGGGTTGGAAGCCTCGTCCAAACAGCCATGTCTACATGTAGCCCGCAATGGCCTATCTGGTTTCAGGTCATTGCAACAGGAGGGTATCATGTGTCTGGGATTGAGGCAGAAGAACCAGGTCCGATGGTTTGTTGTGGGTTAATAAATCTATCCATCCGTTGATTGTTGCATTAATAGCTTTAGTGGGTTGGAAATTTCATACCCTGCATGATGAGTCAGAGAATAAATTTGAATGACCATGGTAAGTCAGAGAATAAATTGGAATGGATCATGGGAGTAACAATTGTTGTTCAAGCTGCCCGAGGCTCGAATATTGTAGTGTTGAAGAAGTTTGAGGAGGAATTTTACCAGCTTAATCTACCTGCTGAAGAAGTTCCACCCCAGCTCTACGAATTAACTTTGCAAGGGATGAAATGCAGTAAAACGACTTGTTATCTTTGGTAGCTATTCACAGTGATGTATGGTTACTTGCAGTGGCATTCTATTTTGGTGCGCGCTTTGGATTTGAGAAAATGACAGGAGTCATCTTTTCAACATGATCCATGAGCTTCCTACGATATTTGAGGTGGTGACTGGAACTGCAAAGAAGCAAACAAAAGAGAAACCGAGTTTAATCAATCACAATGGCAATAAAAAATGTGTTCTTCCACTAAAAACTAAAAGAAGAAAATGCCAGATTACTATGTTTGAAGAAAAACTTTGAAAACTAAAGTTTTATAAAGAAACCATGGAAAACTAAAATTTTCTGAAAAAGTTGAAAGGGCCATAAATTCTAATGTAACAATCACTTAAGTTGTCAAACCTAACATGGCAAAGTGATATTTATTGGTAAATGTGGAAATAAAAGTAATCCAAAATCATGCTCGTGGAAAGAAAATTACTCCATAAGGTAAATTTTAATTGTTGTTTTTTGGCAGCGGATTACAATTATTTTGTATAGGATTGTAAATTTTAATTATTTGTTATGCATTTTTAAAATGTATCTAAATATTAATCTAATAATTTAAATTTGTTATTTTATAAAAATTTGAGAGAGTTTTATTAGGAAGAAAAACATTATAGGAATTACTTAAAATTAAACAAATATTTATCTGGATACTTATGTAACATTGAAGTGATCAACTAACTACTTAGTTTTCAGATAAAAATCATAATAAAAAGCACAATACAAACCATTTATCATAAAATAGTGTTAAGGTCGTCTTTACCACCATCTAGTGAGATGTATATGGGTTGTCGGCTATTAAAATAAGAATGGTTAATAAAACATCTTGCCACAATATTTTCTTTACTCGTAACTACCCCTTTTCATTGGAAGCAGGTCAAGTATAAATCTAAGAGGGATATATGAATTTTCTTTCCTCGTTATAATTTTGAGGGTTAATTTAAATATTGGGAAATTTCCTATTTTAGAGTTTTTATATTAAACATCGGTAACATTTATTAAAATTTCTTTAAAAAAAAATATCTTTAAAATTTTTCTAAATTTTTTATTAAATTAGTATAATTACACCTTTTTTTTAATTATAACGGTTATATTAATTATTTAAAACTGGTTAGGTCGTAACCAAAACAACTATCATTATAATATTCAGAATTCTTTTTACTTGCAGCTCTCTTTTTCCTTACATACGTGTAGATCTACTCTAGATTACAGGATCGGGTTCCATGTAGGTTCTTCATTATTTTTGCTTAAGACTCCTTGTGGCGGGTTCCATGTAGGTTCTTCATTATTTTTGCTTAAGACTCCTTGTGGCAGGAGGCGTGCAAGGTTTGCTTTAGCATCTGCTTCCTTATTTGAGCCACGTAGAATATGGTAAAGGAGAGTATAATTACACTTTTCAATATATGATATATGTAAAATAATTAACATAAAATTAAACATTACAAACAATACTATCTTTTCATATTCTATAAAGCATTAAAAAAATACCATCCTTTCATGCCTACTAGAGAATTAGTGGGTACCATCTGTTTTCATGGGAAGCAAGTGAAGTACAAATCTAGGAGATATAATTTTGAGAGGTAATTTGAGTATTTTGCAATATCATATTTTAGAGTTTTTATATTAGACATTAGTAAGATTTATTAAATTTTCTAAAATTTAATAAACATTTCTATCTTCAAAATTTTCTTGAAATTTTTATTAAATTAATTTTAAATTAGTATAATTACACTTTTCATATATATATATATATATATATAATTGACATAAAAATAAAACATTACAAACAATATCGTCTCTTCATGTTCTATAAAACATTAAAATTATTGGTCCCTTTTCAATTGGAAGCAAGTGAAGTATAAATCTAAGAAGTAATTTGAATATTTTACACTATTATATTTTAAATTTTTTATATTAAACATCAGTCAAATTTATTAAAATTTCTAAAATTTAAAAACATTTTTATTTTTTAAATTTCCATATAATTACACTTTTCAATACATAATATATGTAAAATAATTAACATAAAATAAAACATTACAAACAATACCATATTTTCATGTTCTATAAAACATTAAAAAATACCCTCCTTTCATGCGAACCAGAGGATAGTGACATGAATTTGAAGTGAAAATTACATGAGTCAACCAAAAAATTAATCCTTTTAGCAAGGAAGTACGGTGTCCATGAGCATACTAAAAAATAGTCAACTAATACGTTTGTAGTTGATTATTTGTGTATGGGTTAAACACAATAATATGTTATGATTAGAAATCAAGAAAGTGGGCAATAAATTTTGGTTTATAGTTTAATAATTTAAATCTTCAAATTTTATTAGTATAATGTTAACTTTAATTATTTCATTATTATTATTTATATTTATATTATGTTTTAATGGAACATATATAAGGTAACAGTTGTTCAATTTAGATTTTTTCAACAACTTATTTTCATATTTTGTTTGATGAATCATTATAGTATATTTCTTTCAAAATTTCTATTCCTAAACAATAATTCAAATGCATTAGATAAATCAATTTGACAAATAAACTTTTATATTTTCAATAAAAAGCTTTGAATTTCTAGTGATTGTTAGGTCATCAAATCCTCTTTTATTAGGAAATGATCAATTTTAATGATTAAATGGTTACCTCTATGGTGTTATGGTCATGCAGAATTATGCACAAAATAAATTTAGTTATCATGAAGGTTTTAGATACACAAATATTCTCTTCCCAAAAAAAGGCCTTATGTTACCCCAACCAATCAAATGTAAATGTGAAGCAAAAACTCCAATCTATTTTCGATCTAACAAAAAAAAATACCAAAAACTCCAATCTATTTATGATCTAACTAAAACATATACCTTAGTTGAGGTTAAGTATCAAGATTGATTGTTGGATAGTTTAGCTTTGTTGGTGCCATCACTTGAAGGCAATTTCCATTGGAGTAATCACAAATAGAAATCACAAATGGACCCAACCATCTTTAATATATTCATCATTTACAAATTAAAAGAACAACATATAACTCAAGATAAACAAAATAAGTTACTTTAAAAACATATTACTACATATCATACAGTTGAATATAAAAAAATATTAAGAACATGTTACTACATATAAAGTCATAAGATACCAAGTTGAATAATTACATGAATTCTAAGTGACAAATGGAGGAGGTTGTTTAAAGATTCACTAAAAGCACAGATGGTGGGTTACTCGAGTTACTCCCATATAACTTTGGAAAATCGGTCTTTATGGATGATGTTATGAATATGATCAATGGTATACACATAACACTAACATAAAGTTGAAAATGGTACAATCCATTTTATCGATTGGATTCAGTTTCTACAAAAGCCTCTTTTTCTAAGAAATCATCAGTTTGGACATATTAGAGACTTCACAAGATGATTACCTCTTTGGTGTGGTCCTGATGGTGAAGATAGTTGCATGCAAAAAATAATTTATTTATTGGGTAGGTTTTGCATACCTAATTATCCTCTTACTAGAAATAGGCCTTATTTTTTCAAACACCTAGTTATCCTCTTACTAGAAATAAATTAAGTTACATGATGAATTACAATGATTGGAATATTGTTGCTTAACGTCCAAACTTCAACAACTTGACCCAAATTTTCAGCTTCAACTACAAGCCATTTGATCCATATGCATCTATGAGTAAGTAACTCAATCATGTTCCCCTATGTTTTCACACTCGCTGTTTCTCACAACACCTTATTAATTTTTCATTTAAATGCTATTAAGTTAAGATATCCCTAATATTATTTATGTCTTTGTCTTTGATGGTGCCTTTATAGATGACAATGCATTGTTTTGGGGAATCAAATACTACAATGATATGATTTTGGAAGTTGAACCAATGAGAAATGTCTAGTCTAAATTGTTGCTTCATAAGGATACACAAACATTTACTTTAAAACAGAGGTGCATGTTCCCTCGAATAATCTACTTCTATGTCGAGGAATCACTCTTCATCTATGTTTTTTTTCATATGCCAACTTACGACGTTTCCATTGCAACATTTAGTGCAATTGCTAGTAATAAAATTTCTAATAAGTGTAGTCTAACTTATAGACAAAATAGCCTTTTCACCAGAATTCACCAAAATCAGACAATACAATTTCAATAATATTTGTTGTTTAAAATTCATTTTTGAATGCATAAATGGGTTCGGCACCATGAAAAACCCCTGGGACACTAGAAGAAATAGTTTTTTTCACCGAAATTCACCAAAATCCGAGAATACAATTTCAAGAATATTTGTTGTTTAAAATGCATAAATGGATTTAGCACCATGGAAAACCCCTAGGGCACTCGAATTATGCCAATTAAACAATTTAAACTCAATTTTTTAAAAATCTCTGTAGGATTTTGATTAAAATTAACTAGAAAAATGTCGTGAAAAAGGACATTTCGTCAATAAGTTAGACTAAGCCTTATTAATATCATTAAATTTTTATTTTATATTGATATTTTATATTAAAAATTATTTAAACCCCTTTCCTAACTAATTAATTAAGAATATGAATTCATTTTACTCAAAAAAATTACAAATAATTTTGATCAACAACAACAAGAATAATTTCCTAACGATATTGACTATAATATTAATAATATTATTGATTATTAATACTAATAATATATAGGGTGGTAGGAGGGGGAGGGGTGTTCCATGGCCCCGAGGAAATTAAATTTGCAGAGTATTTACGGGGCATAGGATGCATGACAAACAACCAAGTTGAAGCTTATACCCCCTACCAGGGGATTCATTTAGTCAAAGGAAATTAAGTATCTTCTCTCACTATTTTTGGATACTTGTTCCTTATTTAGCATTTGAAAGGCTCGAAAGTCTTATGAAAAGAATTAGGAACTTTAGTGGAAGGGTTTTTTTCAATAGCATATTTCCATGTTTTGTGTGATCTCATTAAAGATGCAGACTTGTTTGTTAATGAAGGGTGTAAATTAAGAGTGGGAGATCTAAAAATCAATGGTCGAATCAGGCCCTCTCCTATTCCTTAAATTTATTTGGATTGGTATTGCACAGTTATGAAGGATTGCATTATCAATTAGAAATAGTATGACATGCAATTTTTTTTTGGGGTAGGTTAATTTTGTAAAGTATACACCTAACAAACTTCGCTTTTTGTTGTCTAGTTTGGAGTCTCTCTCGAAAATTTTGTAGTTTTGATATATAAAAGGGCTTAGGAAAAAAAATTGAAGATATAGCTATGTACTTCCTAATGCATTTTATGTAATCCAAGTGCAAACTTCCATATAAATACAAAATTATATATATATATATATATATATATATATATATATATATATATAATTTTAATTAATAATATTAATAATATTTTAAGATTAATTTTTCGAAAAGAATGTGTTTGCGAATTTAGTTTTTCCAATATTTCGAGTGGACAATCCACCCATCATCAGAGACAAAATATTTGGGATGATGTTATGTCCCCAATTATGGGTGGAGTGTCTGCCCAAAAGTGTAAAATTTTTACAAGAGAGATATTAATTTACTGAGAGGAAGATTTAAATTAACTAGCAAAAAAAACATAAACACAATGCACAATATTTACTCTGGGAAAACCCCAACTTTGGGGAAAAACCTAGCTAACAGAATTCCATTAGTCCCTTGGCCAAAACCTTACGAGCTACATTTCACATTTATGCTATATCAAAATTTGAAGTTAATAATAGGCATATAATCATTATGCTATCAAGGCACCTATATGAATTTACTATCATACTATGACATGCTTACATGCATGGTGCAACATTCAATTTTTAGGGATTATATTATGGCTATTGTAATGTATACATGTACCCAAAATACACACACAAAGCAGAGTAAACAACATGCATAGCTTGTATAGATAGAAAAATATATAACATGCACAGTGTGTACATAGATAGCAAAGTATACAATATGCACAATGGTATGAATTTGAGTAACTATGTAACTTATGGATTTATCTATGTATACATTAGTGATATGATCACATTAAAAAGTTCCATTATGGATTCTAGGATTTGTGATAATTCAATCTTTTTTTAACGTAGTATCACCTATTTCCTTAACTGGAATCTCCAAATTGGATACCTTGTGTTGCATGTCTTCTATTTCTTCATGAATCATGGTTGATCTCTTTGGAGGTTTAGTTGGTGAATTAATTTTTGGAACACCCTTTGGAGCCATCTAAAAAACTAATAATACTCCTCTTTCTCCTCTTTCTCCTCTTTATCACAAATTTTGAATTATCAAAAATTATATCTTCCAATCCAAAGTTATGTGACTTGTATGTTACATACCTTCCAAAACCCAATTTGGAGACTATTTGGATGATCAACATTTGTCATGATGTATCTCTAAATTTCAAGCATGTCTAACTCTAAATTTTAGAGTACCATGATATGTCTTCTTATATTTTTGAAAAAATTCATAGTTTGGGACTTCATCAAAAGATAATATTAGTAAACAATCTCAAATGACTTGCTTGAGACTAATTTTAACATTAGTCAAAAACATAAATTCCATAAGATATATATCATACATTATGATGATTCAAATTCTGGAAAAAAAATCACGCATAATTCAATATGTCTTTTTAGTGTTCTAAAAATTTTAGAGTGCAAAACTTCACCAACAAAATTTTACACCAAAATTTTCAAGATGACTCTTTTAAATTTGATTTCAAGATTAGCCACAAATCCTATATTCCATAGAATATATATCAAAGTATAATGAATTAGAACCTAAAATGTTTACCTAGTGCACCCTAGTGGTTCTCCTTGGTCCCCTCAAAATTTCATTGTATGACACTTCAAAAAAAATCTATAGCGAAAATTCCAATATGACTTGTTTAAAATTGTTTTTTAGGATTATCTGCAAATCATATCTTCTAAGTTATATCATTGAAAATATAAATAATCAAAAATTGAAATTTTTACCATCTATATCTAGATATTTCTCCTCAATAGCCTCAAAACTTTGTTGTCTAGAACTTCCTAGAAGAAAAGCTATAGCAAAAATACCAAGATGTCTTGATTAGAGAAAAAACCTAGGATCATAGGCTATCATACCAAATAACATAAACCAATTTCCTTGAAAATGATAAAAATATAATCACTTCAAAGGGGAAGCCACCTTTTACATTGAATCTGTTAGAAACCAAGAAAATACTAAGAGGGGTGTTGAATCATTATTTTAAAAAATTTAACAATCATTTAGCCAATTAAACACATTCAACAATGTAACAATGCACCAATTTACTTGGAAACCTATATGAGGGAAAACCACAAATTCTTTTTTATTATGATGTAAACGTAAGCACTGACTCCAAATTACATTAGATTATGTAGACATCGACCTACAGGAGCCTCCAACCCTTTTTTCTTTGCAAGTACTCACTTACTGGAAGCACAAACTCCTTGATTTTTATAGACACCAACCTAAAGGAGACTTCAATCCCTTGATCTACAAGAACCTACTTTCTATGCCCATCAGATCCATTTTTCATGCATTTTTAGACTCATATCTAAGGCTCTTTAATTAAAATATCGTTGACACCAAATGTTAGTTCCCAGATCCCTTAACTGGTGGCTCGAACCTTAGCAAAAAAAAAATTCTAACTTTGGATGGTTACCCATGCATGTGACTCTCTCACAAATTACTTCATGGAATTCACCACAAATTCGGTGACACGTAATCTCCACGATACCCTAGCTTTATAAAATTGTGTATCGTGATGATCCAAATGCGGCTAATATCAAGAATGACTAAATTATGATGCCTCTTGGAAGGTGTTGATGGTTGCAGACAGATTGAGTGGTGACGTTGATCAATAGTGGTAGATGACTATGTGGTGTACAAAAGTAGTGGCAGTAAGTAGTTGCAATGGAGAAACTAGTGGCATGTCTAAACCAGGTGCGACAGATGCGACTAGCATGGTGGATTTGGAGTAGAGAGTGTTGGGCGTAGGTGGTAGTGGACGCGGCGGAGCAAGGTGGCAGCATACGAATATCAAGGCCAGAGTGCAGGTGGTTGCATGCTAGCGGGCCAAAACGACGGTGGTGGCTAGCGTCTTGTTAGTTTTATTTCTTTTTTTATTTCGTATTAACATATATCTATATTTAATATATATATTTTTTCTATTTTTTCTTTTTTAATGTAATTTCTTTTAATATTCTTGTCTTTTTTTTTAATATTTATATCTCTTTTTTTGGAATCTATATCTATATCTATATATTTATTTATTTTTATTTTATTTTTATTTTTTTCTCATTGGTAAACCCTTGTGTTATAGACATTTTTGTGCCTTACAGCATGGAGCATGAAATGTCCATAATCTAAGGGATCCAAAGTCCCTAAACATGTTGTTCCTACCCCTAGAGGAACAAGGCTAACAAACCACAGCAATTCACAAAAGTTCTCCACCAGAAACTGCTCAAAAACAAGTCAATTCAAGATCAATTCAGTGGCTCCACTAGCTGTCTGCGCTGAATGTCAAAGTCAACACTGGCTACCTGCACTGCAACGCAGGTAGAAGCACTACCAGGGTGCGCTGAGCGAGAGTTGACATGTGGCAAGTTCATTTCACAAGGTGTCAAAACCCAGGAAGCTTCCAAAATCTTCCTCAATGACACTTGCCTCAGGGAATTCGACTATGATGAGTAAGAGGTTCCAAATCTCCAAGTGGAAGCAAGAACCTCCAAGTGGAATCAAGAACTGACAGAGGGAGAGGACACTAGTCAGATCTCAAGCTGACTCATCCTCTCTCCAAACATCTATATATGGATCTCTCCTCCATGAGATCTGGAGGCTGGAATTTGGTTATTGCAAAGAATTGCTGTTGGTTTGAGATTGGAATCATTGGGTGCTTAATGCTTTGAAGGGAGGTGAAGATAGGAATTCCATTCTGCTGGGAAGGAGATGCTGGATTGGAGCCCTCTGGGTTGTATCTCTTCCTGAACCTTGTTATTCATCAATAAAGCTATATTGGTTTCTCCTATATACTGATGTATCTTTGATGTATGATTGCATTAGTATGTTTAGTTTACTTCTAATCCTGAACTAGTTATGATTATGAATCTATGTCTTTGTGTAGTGTTCTTCTCTTGTGATCTTGCAGAGACCTGTTGAAGCTGGGCGAGTGAGAAGAAAAGTAGCTGGGAACTCCCAAAGAGAAGAGAAACCGGATCGAGGGACAAACGGAAGACGCCGGTTAGTCCATCCATCTCTCTTCATTCTTAATTCATAAAGGAAGAATACTAGAATAGCTGTCTCTGTTTGTTGCTAAGGCACTGTCACACCTTAGGTGGATAGGATCGTCCTGCATAGGCATTTTTGCCCACAACAAATTGGCGACTCCGCTAGGGAGATCTGTTTAGTCATTTTATTTGTGTCTCTATCATTGTTTGTTTCATAGACTCAACAGCAACAATCGAACTGCATCTGCTATTCTCAGATGCAAAGTAGACAGCTGCTGCCTTGATCCAATCCCTGGATTTGTCTATGATCTGAACAATGGACTCACAAATGATTTGATGATCCTTTGTGATAGATCTTAGTACTCCCTCAAAGCATCCCTTTGATTGTACCTTGCTTGTTGCTTTTATTTGGCCTGAAACCATTGATTAATCAGCAATCTGTGACCCAGAACCCAGTGAGAAACTCTCGTTTCTCCTTCAGCGCGACCCCTGTGAAGAGGTTCTGCATTTCAACGCAGGTCCTGTGTAATGCCCCACTTAAATTTTATCCTACACATCTTGTTAAATATTTACATTATCTGAAAATATTGAGAAATATTGGTCTAATATAAATTTATGATTTCCATTATTCAAATTCCCCACTTACCTTCTCAAATTGAATATTATGTAGGATATGGTCTCTTTCCATTAATTCAAAATATATGTATTCATTTCACATTCCCCAATGTACCCTCACATTTACTTGGGAGAAGACATAGTCCTCTCCATCTTATCATTAATATATATTTATTCATTTCACATTCCCCAATGTACCCTCACATTTACTTGGGAGAAGACATAGTCTTCTCCATCTTATCATCAATATATATTTATTCATTTCACATTCCCCAATGTACCCTCACATTTACTAAGGAGAAGACATGGTCCTCTCCATGTAATTACACTTCACATTCCCAAATGTACTTTTCAGATTTACTTGGGAGAAAACATGATTCTTCCCATTAAATTCTCAATTTTATATTCATGTCACAATTCCAAATGTACTCCTATCTTACTTGGGAAAAGAGAAGTCAACTAAGGATGGATGAGAAGTTAATGACATTAATGAGAGGTGGTTGAGGAAAGAGGGTATAAAAAGGGAAGGGGGAAGCAAGAAAAGGGGGGGAGTCTTGCTTAGGATTGTGGGGGTTGGTTATGATTGTTTGGCCTTGTCATGATTTTGGGAGACCTTGGAAACCTATGGAGGTTTCTTGGGTTTGAGAGGAGGAAAGTATCATTATCTGGTTTTGCACATTCTTCTTGAGGACACACTATATCTGGTTGGACTTGGGCACGGAGGGCTAGGGAACCTGTGGAGGTTTCCTGGGCTAGGAATTTGTTTCCTAGTTGGCTGGGAGGTAAATCCAGTTGGGTCGGCCAGAAGGAGCATTCAGCTGGAGCTATCAGACAAAGGTATCATCATCAACTGCCGGAACAGGTATTTTTCCATGGACTACTCTTGTTAAGTTGATATCAATGGAATGCTCACCTTAATTTATGTTGCTTATGATAAAATGATAAGATG
The DNA here is from genome assembly GCA_031772625.1 of Pinus tabuliformis. Taxonomy (NCBI): domain Eukaryota; kingdom Viridiplantae; phylum Streptophyta; class Pinopsida; order Pinales; family Pinaceae; genus Pinus; species Pinus tabuliformis. Next base: position 1,675,882,006 of record CM062816.1, on the reverse strand, counting down.
TTAAATGTTTTAAGCTATGTGAAAAGGTCAACAAGCTCCTTTTATTATTTATAAATTAACAGGAAAATAGATCTATTAGTGTATAACGGAATAGAGGCTCTAATAATAGGATTCAGGTCCTTACACATGGTATCAGAGCTTTAGTTCAAAATCTGGACCCAAAGCCCACTAAACCCACAATTTATACTTTCCACAAGTCTCTTTGTCATTTGATGCGAATCCCCACCCATGACTACTGGCCTTTACTTCTGCCAGGATCCCATATTCCATTCGCATTTAGTTTGAATCGGCCCTTTCCTCCCCCAATCTGATGGCTAGTCTGAGGAGCTTCTGTGTTTTATAATTGATTTTTTTTTTGCGCTAGCTGAGAACAACATACGGATTAGACTCTCTGCAAGATAAATCTGGGCATGTGCAGTTCATAGAGGGACCAACAAAGTCTAGCAGAGGCGGTCAACAATAAGCTGAGCTTCCCTCTTCTGTAATTTTATTTTACCACCGTTGAGTGCTTAAACTTGGCCACAAATACCTGGAAATTTGAAATCTTTAGAGCGTAATTTGGTGGAAACTTAATGCCAGCGTTAATGCACCAGGCAATCGGTACAGGTGCTATACTACAAGGCTCTAGATTGGAAAGCCGCCACAAGAATTTGCTCTAATTATGGATTCAGGAAGCACTGTTACATATGTTCCCTGTTCAACCTGTACACGATGTGGAAATCACGGCAAGTATACATTGGGTCCACATCAAGGGAGTTTAAAAGTCAGACTAATGTCTACAGGTTAAAACTCATTGTTTGGTGAAAATCCTGCCTGGATTCTGTAAATAATAAACAAACTGACTTCTGCTTGGCTAATTCTATCCATCATTGTTGCTTACCAAAGTGTGGCGAGAAATTTGTTACTTGATAAACAAATTAATGTATATCTCTATCTAGAACATAGTAGCTTTCCATGGACTTTCACTTGTCTTGTGGAGTGTTGGGTTGTGATGTCATAAAGAAGGCATTGCTGCTCTGAGCATATGTTCATATTTATCCTTGATGTCTCAATTAACTGAATCCCTTTGAGCTACAGACTATGAGGAGGAAGTAACTTTTACGATTGGGTTACAAGAATAAGCAAGAAGCAAGCTTTTATTATCATAATGAGATTTAGTGTCAATGGGATCTTGACTGCTTGTAGTCCGTCAATGATTTATTGTTTTGCAGTTTACGCCCATTCCTTAGCACTGGCTTTTGTTAAGTTCCTCTAAACCCTTTGATATCTTCGACCGTCCCAAAAGCTGGTAGCGAGGTGTAAGTTGTAACTAGTAAGGATTAAATCCCAATTATCCGCATTTGATGAAAGGAAATGCTGAAAGTTAGCGCCATAAGAAGAAATTCAGGAATAAAAAAACTAAATTCCAGACAACCTTTTTATGCACATTGCAGCCAAGCACTTCGAGTTTGCCAAGTAGGTTACATATTGTGTTGTGTTAAGTTTCTGTTTTAAATGGAGGGTGACATGCGTATTACTCTAATGCAAGCCACTTTTATGCAGCATATACTTATTACTTGTGTTGTAGCCATTTGTCTGAAGTGGATTATGATAGAGAAGTTGCTGGAGACTCATTTATTATTTTAATCCATTCAGAAGAAAATGTGTACCATTTCACTCAGTGGTTTATATATATATATATATATAAAAGAAAATCAGAGCAAAAATTAAATTCCAGATGACCTTTTCATGCACACGCAACGAAGCACTAAGAGCTTGTCAAGTAGGTTACATACTGTGTTATGTTAAGATTTTGTTTTAAATGGAGGTATGCTGATCAAGCCATTTGGATAAATATCATTTGATTGTGTGCGTGCACTGGAGTATCTCTTCAACCCTAAAGATTCATTGAAAATCAGATAAGTGGCAGTGAAGAAGGTTGGTTTTGTTCTGAATTTTTTTTTGGTGAAAGAAAATTGGGCTCGGTCCTCATTAGGGCGTCATACTCTAAAATAATACATCCTTATTTATATGTTTTGAAGACCTGTGGAGGAGAAACATTTTCAGGACATTTGACCCTTTCTTAAAGAGATCTAAGGGTTGTCTTATCCCTGCAAAGAAGATAGTAAATATTGTGGCCTTGTGATTAAGGTATGTCCTCATAATTTTTGAATTTAAGAGCACAAATTGTAATAGTAAGATCTATTCTCGGCCTTAGGTTTCTTCAGAAGTTGTAGACCAATAATTTTGACAATGGCAAGGAATGATGATTACTATTTCCATTCTCTCCACGATTTTAAGGTTTCAATATGAGCCACATTGCAATGTCTCAGCCTTATTGCATAACAACGAAGATTCTGAGTTTAATTGCAGTGGTCAAATTACAACCACAACACTCTCCATTAGGTGATGTCTAGAATTTCAATTCACTAAGTATAGATCTATGTCTATCAAGGGGAATTGAGCCGACCTATGCTAGATAAAGAACCAAGCAGTTATAGCTAAATGTTTCGATCTCATTCTTCAGGCTGGCTTGAAGTCTTTATTTCTTGTTGAAGACTGTCATGAAAGTTTGCGTATTTATCAGTGATCTAATTACATCATCTTCTTCAACAATCATCTCAAACTAGAATTGATCCTTGTGGATGATCTAGATTCAAATCTGTCATATTCTTGAGGCATCAGTACGTCTGATTTGGGAATTTGGTCCTCAAAAGTGAGTTCAATTTGAAGAGATGATATAGCTCAAGCATGTTAACAAAAGTTTAGCACCCATGTACAAATCATTGAAGCCTCATCATTTATAGCATGTCTGTGTAGTCTAACATATTGGTAAATGAAAAGGCAGTGTAGGATGTGTGAATTGCATTAGCTTTCAGCCTGGTGTAGTTCTTCATGGACTATCATAATCAAGTTTATAGATATAGCAAGGCATTGACATATACAGGCTGGTGGGAAAGTATCCAATCATCCAGGAACATTAATTCAGCCTTGCAACAGTTGGGCTATATATATACTTGACAGGGATTGTTGATTCTGAGTAAAAAGTCAAGGAACAGAACAATTATAAGGATATCACCAGTCAGACTTATATCATTATCACAGGATATCGTCATCAATGCGCTAGAATATGAGAAATTTCTAGTCCGGAAAATTCTGTTCATACTCTATTCTATTTTGTGCTTGAGTAGCCATTTCAGAAATTTTCAACATGTGGAACTCTGCTTCTGAATTGTGTTTATTCTATTGGGTACTTTATTGCAGTCTAATTCGGTACTCGGCTTGGTACTTGATAGGTTTCCTAGTAGTGGAAATTACAGTGAGTTCACTTTACTCTTTGTCAATGAAAAATTGAGATGCATGAAATGCAACACTGTCTTTCTAATCCAGCAGAAACAACATAACATGAACAAGATTCTGATAATTGTAAGTGCTGAGAAGCAAATACAAGAGACAATGAGAAATACCTGTAGATTATAACCCTTGTGTTGATAACTCCAAAACAGAGAGCAATATTCACAAGCCTCTTCGAGGGAATAATCTCCTTTGATCAAAGCTTCAATATAGTAACATTCCTTTATCAAACATTACGTACAGCTGCCCCAGATGTTGTCATTCCCATAACTTTTGCTTGTCTTAGAATTTGTAGGTATAGCTTACGATCAAGTTGAAGTAACCCATCACAGACTTTCTTTTATATCTCAGACAAGCGATGCAGTTTCCCTTCAGCATTTTCATTGGCTCTCTGCAACCAATAATTATGAAGCCCGATCCTTGGTTTTTTTTTTTTTGGTAACAGCCATACATCCTTGGAACCAAGGATTCTTTCTGGAGAAGATTTATTAGCTGGATTTGCAGGCACAACTTCATCATCATCAGCAGGAGGAATAGCAATAGACTCACCTTTATCATCATTAGCAGTAAGAATAACTCTAAGTTCACCATCCTCATCAGCAGTAGTAGGAATAACATTAGGTTCATCATGATCATCAACTTTGCCTAGTGAAGAGAATGCACTATATGTTGTTACATGCATGGTTGACAACATGTTTTGCTTCCCTTTCAGTTTCCAACCCCCCTTTTATCAGCTGCTAGTTCATCTTCCTTCCTGTCCAACCATACCTCTTCTATTGTCTTATTATTAATTGAATACTTGCTATAGAAGGACTCAATTTGTTGTTGTGAAGCTATACCCGGTAGCATCCTCTTGGAGATTAGCCGTGCTCTCAAACGATTCTGCCAGGAGATAGGCAATTCAAAGGATAAATAAACCTAAGGAAGCACTAAGTAGCTGGGCTTGTAATTTCATGTCAAAGTTTGGCTGCAAATTTAGGTCTCAAGTGTGTGACTCTCAAGAAAAGACAGTTGTTCTAGTCAGAGTTTGGATGGAAGAAGCATACAAGCTACAAGGAGGTCTAGACATCAGCGCAGCTCCTCAGCTGTACAAGCCCATCTTAAACAACCAACATTGCTTTTATGCAGCAGAAATTTGTATCCAAAATCCTAGATAATCCTAGTCAAACATTGTTTATTTATCCAACATCTAATTCGTTATCAAACAACTTGACCTGGCTTCGTTCAAGATTTTGCTTTATACATATTCTTAGTTGTTGTATGATGTCACCATTTACCAAATTTGAATTCATGTTTCATACTAAAAAGGTATATATACCTGCATGGTGAGGACTTGGGTACGAGGATGATAGTGATATGCTTGTAATTGTAAGTTCCAGAATCCATGGGTATTCCAAAATGATCCTTCCTTATTTAGTGTGGTAATGGATGATAGTCTATCTCAGTGACCTATACTAGAATTTGTGCTTTTAGCGTTACTTATACATCTGTTTATATTTTGGACTTTGTTGTATGAAATGGGACCGTTATGATTACTGATAAATAGTAAATGCATCTGCTATGTTTTATTGTATGCAATTGGATACTACCATGTTTCTTTTGATAAATATGTCAAATAATAATTATATGGAAAAAGTATACACACGTTACATATTGCAATACTGAGAAACTTTAGATTGCTATCACAATATTGTTTGTCTTGAAATTGTTCCTTGTTCCTCTCCTTCTGAAGCAACCTGCCTTCCAAGCTTATCTGAAGAATTAGCTAACACTAGTAGAAATTTGCATCATGTACACTTCTTTTGTGTGGCATGTTCCAGTTAAAACATTCCATAATGAATGTCATTTTTGGATTTCTGTTAACTGTAAATATGTAACATTCCTCCCATCAAAAACCCCTTTTAGTTTTATTTATTTATTTATTTTTATCTGTTTTAGGGACCACCTAAATTCTCATATTGCGAAAGATTTCAGTTTAGGTGAGATACTTTTAACGTACCTTCATTATCAACAGTGAAATTAGGGTATAAGAAATATGTTTCTGTTCATAGCATCACCAAAAGAATAGCAGAAGCAACATTGTTAAAATTGTCTACTATGCATCAGTAACTTGCCTTCTGTTGTCAAGCCTGCTAGTTTTTAACAATTAGGTTGGTATTAACAGTGTATCTGCAAAATTGAAAACATACACACTATATCAACCAGCTGCAATCCTTGCAAAGTCTAGTTAATATATAAATGGCAAATGCCTTATACAGAAGAGATATGGTTCACGAGTCTAAATTTTAAAACAATAAACTTCATTACGAGTTCAAATTTGAAACAATGATTGGGGAACATCAATCTCATTCGGAATGAAAAAGATTATTTGTTTTTATTACCTCTATGAATATAAAGAAGTCCCTTTTTATCAAATGAAAGTGTTATCACAAATGTTGGATATTTTACCTTCCTTCTGGCAATCACCTTGTACATATGTAAAGTGCATTGCTTATTATTAAAAACTGTGCCATTCTTGATACTTCCAAATGTTGTTTATGTTCTCTTCCATCTAGTAGTCGGTGCAATCACATACATCTATTTTATTGTCATGAAAGTTATGACCACAGTCTTCAGAGAATTTCATCCTCAACATAAAATCACAGCTACAAAATAGCTTCATTAGTAATGTTTACTGTCTATATTAAGAGAAGGAAATTAATTTAACTGCAATTTTGTCAAAAGCAGTCACTTTTCTTCATCTTGTACCTTTTATGCATAAAATCCATGTGGAACTTACTCTTTGGTTACAAGAAAAACAGAATATGCCTGGTGGTGAAGTTTTCATACCTTGGGAGGGTTTTCTCCACAAAAATCCTGGTATTGAAGGCATGAAACACCGCAGGAATTAATACGGTTCAGTAATGCATTAGAAATAAACTCATATCTTCTATATTTCCACAAAGCATTTATAACTTAAAAATTAAAAATTAAAAAAAATTCCACTTCTGAAAATTTCAGATCAGTTGGTATTAGAACTGAGTTCAAAGTTACTTGGCTGATTAAAAAAAGACAGAAGTACATAAGCTTTATTTATTTGTTTCTAATGAGCATAAATACAAACTGACATCTTTAAGGGGCATTTACATTTGCTTGATAACTTATGATAAGTTCATTATTAGAATTCTGTTGTTTTATTGTGTGCTTTGTTACTGCTTCTTTTTTTTTTTTTTTTTTTTTTTTTCTTTCTTGTCAAGCTTTAGTCGGGTAAATTTAACCAAATCTTTCAAATTTTGATGCTACATAAGTTAATTCATGGAATTTCTTTTTAAATGACTTTAATTTACTTGAACAGCTATTTTAATATAATTAGTTCATATCTGACTATTTGAAACAGCAAATTTAATTTAATTAGCACATATTCGAGTCTTTGAAATCGTCACGATACTAGCTTGAGGAAGTTCATAGTAGATAGTAGAAATTGTTATTCCAAATCTTTTCAGCTTTGTTTGCAACCAAAATACAAATAGAAAACTAGATAATGTTGGATTCTGGATCGAAGTAATAGGAACAAAATGTGGATTGTTGTCATTTGCTTCCATGGTTATATTGATCCTTTGGCTGACCTTGCAGCCATTACAAGTGTTCCAAAAGGATTTATTGAACCTTCCTTAGAACTTTTATAAATTATACTCATTTCAAAATAACAATGGAATGAATATTTTCAAGGAAAATCTTCTTTTGCAAACTGTTTTGGAATTGTAATTTATTTCCGGAATGTGTTAGTGTGGTATGCAATATCCTTTAGAGAGCTTAAACATTTTTTTTATGGTTTAATTGGGCAGTACTACTTGTGGAAGTTTTCAAGTTTTATTGTGTAAGCATTATACAAATAATGATAGAGATGACTGTTGATATCTTTTGGAGAAATCTTACTAATGTTTCTTTTTTTTTCAAGCACAGAGATACAAAGCTAGCGAATATATGTTTATCTATTTATTCTGAGTAAAGGAGACTAGTAACATAAGTAATCCATATTTTAATTTATAGGTATGGGAGGATTATTTAGTTTCATTTGCAACAAAATATTGTCAATGGTTTTGAAATGTCGTTTATATGAGGTCTTCATAGTAAAGATTGGAAAAAAAAATTTGAGTACCCATGTTTTATACCAGCAAGTATGTATTTATCAATTTTTATACATTAAAGAAGATAAGTAATATGGGCAATCTATATTTTGTTTTGTAAACCCTTTTCTGTCTGAACTGGTAATTGCATACATTGTATTTACTTATCAAATGAAACTTCTTAACTCCGCTTTACCTTCTAGAATAGGCCATTCAAATATGGCCGTGATCTTCTTGGATCTATGCTTAGGGCATCTACTGAAATTGAATTTCAAAGTACTAAGGGTTCGTCTCTTCTTTGCAAGATTCGCTCTTTTCAAGGTTGATTATAAAATTCTTTTATACAAGTGTTCTAGATATCAATTCATGGTTATCCTAACAATTATTATGATAAAAAAAAAATATACACATATATATAAATATATATATATATATATATATATGTGTATATTTCAATGTATAGTGTAAATACCTAGTTTATTGTTCTTATAAATGCTGTGAGGGTGTTTATTAACACAAACAACGTGACCACCTATTCATACAAACCATTCTTGGTTTTGAATCCTGTATTTCACTCATCTCCTTCTCGAGTTTAGAGTCGGTAATATCCACTCCTAGGATTTTGATCTCCTTCGAGTAAAAAAAAAAAAGCAAGGGCATAAACAAAACAAGAAAAACAAGAGACCATGATCAAGGTTGAATTACATTGACTTTTAAAACAATCTAATTATGTTTATTGAGAAGCTATAAGAGATTGAAAATGCATGAGTTCGAATAGCTGATATTCTCATCACCTTGAGGACTAACATAAATAAGTAAACAAAATATAGGTTGATAAATATGCATTGGTCCTTACTGTTATGGATATCATGGTTTATAATTTTGCTGAGCATTGATTAGAGATTAATATGCATCAGTTTGAATGTCAAATATTTCATTGCATAAAAGACCAGTGAAAATATTAGAATACACTTTTACCATTATTCTAGGGTTGAATAAAAATGCCGTGAAAAATAGTGTGTCTCTAGGACCCTCAACTTTCTTCGCAACTTTTATGGTCATTGGCCACTTCTGAAAGGGGTAGGCTTCTTTAAAAATGTGGTGCCATTTAGAAGGGAAATACTAATAGTAGCAGGGCAAAGGCAATTATTCCATTCTTTTATTTATTTCTCATTTGTCTGGTCATATTGTGAGTTGCAATATATATATATATATATATATATATATATATATATATATATCACGAAATTGTTTTAGTACTAGTAAACAATGATTAAATATATAATAAATTTAAACCTTTGACATTTAGAGGACGTTTCTCTCAATAAGTATGAAAATCATGTTGGAAACAGTTTTTGAAGTTTGGAGTCTTTTATTTTCAAGATTAACTAATTGGTTTGGAAGATGAAAAACCAACAAATTGGAAGAGTGGGACTTTTATATTCACTAAGGTATTAAAGAAATTATATGCATGAAACTTATACTAGCACCTTCTAGTGGAAAGTGATAGTGCACGAATCCGTTGCTTGCCATTATTTTGGGTTTTGGTACCACCTTATAGCATATTCGGGTTCAAATGCTATTTTCCATGACGGACAGTTAAATCTATTTCAACTCTAATTGTTATTTAGGGGTTCCACAAGGATGTCACATGAGCATTTATGATGCCCATTTTAACATAGATAGCCACCTATGTTAAGGTTCTATTTTGCAGTTCCATGTTATTTATGAACATTATATACATTTGGTTGGACACGTGAAAATCGATTGATGGATTGGGTATTGATGATGGACATGTTGGATGTATGACCAAATGTATGACTTACTTGGTTACAATTTATCTAGTGCATGACTTGTCAAAGTTATTGTTGCATCGTATAGGCTTATATAGATATGATTTATCTAATCAATGACTTAGTGAAATTATGATTTATCTGATGTAAGATTTATTTCCAGTATGATCAACAAAAATTGACACGTGGACACTGGGCTTAATAAACATGATGTTTAAGATCATGTATCTATATCTATTTTGTGGTTGTATATATGCATGGATGAGAACTAAACTACAGGTTGGAAAGAACCATATGATAACCAAGATCTACTATTCCATTGGGGAAGGTCGAGATGACCAATGAGGAAAGGTACGATGTACATTGTTCTATTACATTTGGTATCTACTTGATATGCACTCTTATGACATGAGTAAAATGCAAATGACAGGTGGCAAGACGACCTGACTGGATTATTCGATGACAAGTCCAACCAGCTCTGTAGTGTGGTCCGTGCTCTGAAGGAGGGGTGGAGGTGTTTCCCACCGTGTATCCTCTGAAACCTGGAATCGTGGGGAGGACAGCTGAACGCTCCCCCTAGACGTGTGATGACGATTGCCAGATGCCTGCTGGGGAAAGTTCAGTCGAGGTATTCGACGCTTCCACCATGTCGGTTTTATCAGTGGTTAGTATGGACGTTGCCACTGATAGAGCAGCAGAGGATGGATAGGGTGGGAACGAAAGTAGGTCAAGGTGGATAGGAGGATATAGATCAGTTGGAAACTCTTGATGGGAAGAAATGTCATGGTCGGACTTTTCTGATTTTATTGCTATAACTCTCTCCGATTGCTATGCTTTCAAACTCCTTGCATCTTTCATTCTAACTTCGGGACGAAGTTTTCTGAAGGAGGGGTGTATGTAATGCCCCACTTAAATTTTATCCTACACATCTTGTTAAATATTTACATTATCTGAAAATATTGAGAAATATTGGTCTAATATAAATTTATGATTTCCATTATTCAAATTCCCCACTTACCTTCTCAAATTGAATATTATGTAGGATATGGTCTCTTTCCATTAATTCAAAATATATGTATTCATTTCACATTCCCCAATGTACCCTCACATTTACTTGGGAGAAGACATAGTCCTCTCCATCTTATCATTAATATATATTTATTCATTTCACATTCCCCAATGTACCCTCACATTTACTAAGGAGAAGACATGGTCCTCTCCATGTAATTACACTTCACATTCCCAAATGTACTTTTCAGATTTACTTGGGAGAAAACATGATTCTTCCCATTAAATTCTCAATTTTATATTCATGTCACAATTCCAAATGTACTCCTAGCTTACTTGGGAGAAGAGAAGTCAACTAAGGATGGATGAGAAGTTAATGACATTAATGAGAGGTGGTTGAGGAAAGAGGGTATAAAAAGGGAAGGGGGAAGCAAGAAAAGGGGGGGAGTCTTGCTTAGGATTGTGGGGGTTGGTTATGATTGTTTGGCCTTGTCATGATTTTGGGAGACCTTGGAAACCTATGGAGGTTTCTTGGGTTTGAGAGGAGGAAAGTATCATTATCTGGTTTTGCACATTCTTCTTGAGGACACATTATATCTAGTTGGACTTGGGCATGGAGGGCTAGGGAACCTGTGGAGGTTTCCTGGGCTAGGAATTTGTTTCCTAGTTGGCTGGGAGGTAAATCCGGTTGGGTCGGCCAGAAGGAGCGTTCAGCTGGAGCTATCAGACAAAGGTATCATCATCAACCGCCGGAACAGGTATTTTTCCATGGACTACTCTTGTTAAGTTGATATCAATGGAATGCTCACCTTAATTTATGTTGCTTATGATAAAATGATAAGATGTTAAATGTTTTAAGCTATGTGAAAAGGTCAGCAAGCTCCTTTTATTATTTATAAATTAACAGGAAAATAGATCTATTAGTGTATAACGAAATAGAGGATCTAATAATAGGATTCAGGTCCTTACATCCCGTGAAGGCCACCTGCGCTGAATGTCAAAACCCCTGTGTTGAGGTTGCGCTGATCCAGTTTGGCCTTGTGCAACTGGGGTTCTCTGCTCTGTGTTGCCCTGTTTTGATCTCTGATTTTTGCAGCGTGTAACCAGCATAGGTACCAGTTTGATAACTCCTTTTCTCTGCTTAAATTCCGCCTCCTTTTGTACAAAAAGACTGTGAGTGTTTTTATGTGTTTGTGGCGTCATTTACAGTTTTCCTTTGCATGAGTGAAATAATCATCCTGTAGCCCTTGATTCAGATCTGTTGATTGTGATCTTAGGAGAGAGTTCATTGGCTGTTTACAGTTGATTATACATTTACTTTTGCTTTTGGTTTGAGTTTGTCTCTTTTAAGTTTCGAAACAAGTGTTCATTTCGAAAGTCGCAAAGTGTTGTATTCTCTTCTACCCTTTCTGATTTCGAAAAAGTAAACTTGTTTGTGTTTGTCATTTAAAAGAAAATTCAAAGTTGTACAAAAAGCTTTCTTTGTAGGCATCAATACTAAGAAAGTGGAAAACAAACACCTGCATTGTGCATTTGCATCTTGATAGTTTGCATGTTTGATTTAGGAAAAGTGCATTAGAGTGTGCTGATTGCTCTTTGAGAAAACATGGTGTCTTTCTTTTCCCTTAGTAGCTAGGATTTTCAAAGTTGAAAAGATATAAAGCTTGTTTATCATCTTTAGACTGCATTTAGGAATTGTATCATACATCTCGTGGTGATCCAGAAAGGAAAACTTCTAAAAAGATCAACTTAAAATAAACTGAATGAACTTAACAACACTTTGCAACATAACGCACAACATAGAGGTCTAGGCTAGAGATGTGTTCTGGCGTCGTAAAGCCCGGTGACTGTCGATCTCGTTGAAGGTGGGTGATTCCTCCTGAGGGACGATAGCGCCAGTACGGATTGTGCTCCCACGTACCGTCGCGTATATATTGGGAGACCCCTATAGGAATATAACCTTTATCCTTAGGAAGTCGTGTCGGCCGCCCTACTGATCGCAATGCACTGAACACAGCATTCAGGAAGATCGACCGCCCGTACCTTAAAAAGTATTCTGCGGTTTTGCGAAAAGTTTGGCACACCCTCTGCCTAGAACTCCAGAGCAGTTTCTTTTGGCCTTTTTCAGACTCTATAACAGAAAAAGTCTATCCGAGCATTTGTCACTTCGGGCTCGTTAAAACATCAAAGGAGACTAGAGTCATCTTTAGCTTTTTCTCGACTCTTTAAAAGTGAAAAAGCAAGTTGTGTCTAAAGCGTCGTTAAAGATTTATTATAAACGGAACAATCACCCTTTATTCCCACGTTGATCTTTAGGTTGAAAAGATGGAGCACACCAACCAAGGAATTCCCCTTGGTGGAAATCCTAGTCCCTTCTCCTCTTGGGGAGATGTTGGTGCGCCCCACATGGCCACATTGTCGCTTCCAGGACTGACAATTGGTCTGCCGGTCTGGCTCTTTTCAACCAATGTCGTTCCAAACACCACTATTCCTGAATAGTCGAGTCAACAGTTAGACCAGACCAGAGTTGCCCACCAGCCTTCTACTTCATCTAATTCTTCTTCTCCTCCTTCCTCTTCGCTTGACGGAACTGGTAAAACCAAAAACCAAGTTCCTAAGGAGAAGAAGGAAAAGAAGAAGAAAGAGAAGAAGAAGAAGGAGCCAAAAACGACTGGGGGCAAACAAGCATCATCTGACAAAAATCCACACACAGCACTCACTAGGCCTAAATCGCCATGTGTCATATGCAAGGGAGACCACTTCCACAGAGATTGTCCCTGCATCCCTCGGATACTAAGGGACTGGTCTCCCCGTCTGCACAATTCGGTGGCGTCGACCTCTGATAGCCATGTTGACTGCTCACCATCAACTAGTGGAAGTGAAGCCATAGGACATAGAGGGAAAGCTAGATTTCCCTACAAACTGTGTGAAGGCGATCATGCCATCCACCGCTGTCGCTTCTTAGATGAGGCAAAAAGAGTTTTGGAAGATCGCCCGATTTTACGAGCGCAACTTCCTCCTGGATATCAAAAACTCCTGCCAAGTCCTTCACTAGTTGAGAACCCGGCCGGCCCGCTCAGGTGGTCAGCCGAAGCACCTATCATTGAAGATGAACCGTCTGAATCCATACCTGACGAAAGTCTAAAGGTTGAGGCGGCAGTTGACCCGGTTTTGCCTTCAGAAGCTCTATCTTCGAATGATACCATCACAGAGGAGAGTAAAGACGACACCGTCCAAATTCTCTTCATCAACACAGACTCCGACGAACAAGGGGGAAATTTGCCCATTCCTTTATCGCAGGTGTTAGCGCTTGGAATTCACCTAGGCTGAGATAGACAAACTCTCAAGGCTACATCAAACCATTTCACCTCGTAGCTAGCCCTACGAGGTATGAGAAGGCTCTCTCGGGTCAGATTCGGTAGATCTTTCAATAGGATAAGCTGACCAATTAGGGATAAAGATTTTAGGCTAGTAAATTGATAAGGGAGGTTGATTTAAAGATTTTTGGGGTTTTTGGTGGCAATTTGGAGGGAGTGCAATTCAGGGTGCGGGGATTGGGCTCAGTTTTTGCAGGGGGATCTTTGGGGCAAGGTAGGAGTGAGTGCTGATGCCTTAATCTGAGATGGAGGATCAGGAATGATAGAGGAGGAGCTAAAGAGGGCAAACAACAACTTTGAATTCTCTTTAGACAGTGGAAAACATAGATATTGAACAAAATTAAAAGCTGAGCATGGCATGCATGAATTCAAACTTTATCACTTCATCTGTTCAATTAGCAGCAAAGAAAGAGATGGAACACATAAACACACTTACAATAACATGTAGAGAACACACCATCAACACAACAATCCACAAGAATCCACAATGATGTCTACAAAACCCTGGCCTTCCTTTTCCTTAAATTGCAGTAATAGATGTACAATATGCAATAATACTTCTCCCACAAGAGTCCAACCATGAAAATGAGAAGGAGAGAGCATAATATAGACCATCTAGACCATCTAACTCCTTTCCCCACCTCTAGGGGTCGAGCTCAGCTTCCTAGGGGCAGTTTGAACTAATTCTAAATTAAGCACTAGATAATAGGCAGTCCAACAACTTGCCTCTATTACTTAGCTAACTGATTCATGCATTAATTATTCAATTTTTACATCAAGGAAGCTTCTAGAAGGGTAAAGAGAGATAAAATCTATCAAAGTGCCATGAAAATATTACATTTATCCATCATCTACAAGTAAAAATAGTCAACCATAGTCAAAACAGTGTTTTTTGACAAAAAAGGTCAATTCTGGCAAAGCTGGCTCGAATGGTCGCGCCCCCTGTTCAAATGGTCGCGCCCCTTTGCAGCAACTTTTGAGTGGGTTCCACTGGTCCAAATCAGGTGCAAGATGGCTCATTGGAAAGCTTGGTCTGTCTACTTTCCATCCCAAGTGGAATTTCTGAATTTGGAGTTGTTTTTCCCCCTCAAAAACCATTTCTGCCAAGGTCACTTTCTGCAACTCAAAAAGTGGGCAGAAAGTCATTTTTTTGATGTATTTTGAGCTTTTGGAGGCTCAAATCTCAAAATCAGGCTTCTCCCAAGTATTGGTAATTTTTCTCTTTGCATGCCCTTTCCAAAAATGCCAAGTTTTCAAAATTCCGAGCAGTCCTCCAAAATGGTCTCACCCGGGGTGAGACCATTCCAATGGCCTAAACCTGTAAATTGCACAAAAAATTCACAAATGACAAAATTTTCTCCAAATTTCTTGAAATTTGGGCTGGGAGTCCCCAATCAAGTACCATGCTCAGTCAAAGAGTCTTTGGCCAAAGTTTGGAGTGGATCGGGCGTTTTCCTTCGTTTTTGTGCTTTAGCCAACCGTCCTTGGAGCACCTTCGTTCTCGCCGGTATTTTTGACATTTCTCTCAAAAAATGACACCTGTGTAAAAAGTGAAAGAGGTTTTTCTTCCTTGGCATGTTGTGGACAAAAACCTCTCTCAGTTTTGCAAAATTCATCTTTGATTGCTCAGAAACAGCTTTTGAGTGAAACTTGTCCCGATGTGTGAAACAAGGGATTTTGTCGAAATGGAGCGAAATGAAGGGGATAGAGGGCTTCTAAATTCTTGGGGAAATTTTTGGGAGTGGGGAGGGATGTTAGGAAGTAGGGGAAAGTAGAATCTCAGAGATTGAGTGAGGGGAAGGGGTCGAAAAGGGCAAAACACAGGCCAAACCTAGAAAATTGCCAGATTGTAGCTAGAAACTAGGGTTTGTGCAAAAATGAGCAATTTGGCGGATCTAAGGGATGGGAAGTGTTTGATAAGGTAATTTAAGGATAGGGGAAGGTGTATGAACATCAGGAAACAAGTTTTGCCGGTTATTTAGCCGCCCAAGAGAAATTGCCTTCAAAACCCTAGGAGAGGGAAATGAGCTTGCCTAGGCACAACTGAAGCATGAACAAGATGTAAAATGACTCATTAGACACTGACATGACAATGAAAACCCTCTGAATGATGATAGGCTCAGCTGAATGATGACATGGACTGACATTTGGGCAAACCCTAGACCTAATGCCTAGTGACCAAATTTTGCTTGAAGACTCACTGAAATGACAAAATTTGACCTTGACACTCCAAAATCACTTTGTAAGAGCACATTTGATCACTGGAGAAAGGCTGGAAAGGCTGACACTAATAGCAGGAAGGAACTTCGTCAGAGTCATACCCGGCCATCTATTCGGTCCCACCACCAAGCAACCTAGTTGTCTCGTTCGACTGGAACCAACTAGGCAGACCCCGGTTGCCAGCAAGCATACCATTCAGAATTATTGCTCAAATATACAGAATGGTAATGGCTGGCACAATCATTGATGAGGGGGCATCTGTGAGTATCCTTTCCTCTATTGCTTGGAAAGCGCTTGGTTCACCAGCGCTTTTGCCTGAAATGAGAAATCTATCAGGCTTCGATAAAGGAACCAGTCGACCTTTAGGGATCCTCCCCAATGTGCCTATCACATTGAAAGGGAAGACTGTTCAAATGAACGTGATGGTCGTTCAAGGACCCTTGGATTATAACCTACTCCTTGGACGAGACTATATATATTGCATGGGAGCCATCATCTCCTCACTCTTTAGAGTAATGTGTTTTCTGCACGAAGGAAGAGTGGTCAAGCTCGTGGACCAGCTTTCATTTCCCGAATCACGCATCGCAAATAGTCATGTACCATCCCTAAATGGTCTCTTCACGCAAGAAATGTCTCAACCCACGGTCTGTCCTCCTGATGAGCGCGAGTAATCCGGGAGGATATGACTGGAACCCAGGGGGCATGCGTCCTGGTCTGCTTCGGCAGGAAAACTTTGGGTATATGGTAGGTTTCCGCGGGAGAATATGACTAGTCTGTACCCCGTCCGGCATGGAAGAGGGGTTGTTCTAGAATAAGATTCTTTTGTCAAAGTTATGTGTTTGGCGCTCATTGTCACTCACCTTTGTTTATCTCGGTAGACATCGCTGAAGAAGTGTTTCGTTTGAAAGATTAATGGAACAATCTTTGGGTAGCCTGAAAGAGGTAGGCCTCTCCCGGTTAAACAAATGTTTTTCCTGCAAATTGAGGGGTAACCTTGAAACTCTATTTTATGCCTGGGGGCATGCAAACCTTTTGGAGTGCAAGTAAGGGGCGGCTATTTATTTTTTAAATTTTTAGGTCCTCCCTTTAAACCTGTAGGTCTAACCCTTTAAACTCGTAGGATTAGTCGTTTCCGAACTTGCATAACGAAAGGATCCGGGGCAAAGCTTTGTGAGATGAAGCTCCATAAAAAATAGAATCTCAATGAGACACTCTTATCATATGACTGGGTTAATCGAGCAGTTTTAGCACACAGTTCATGCTCGTTAAAAAATAAACGCAAGATCCGAGCAGTTTTAGCGCATAGTTCATGCTTGTTAAAAAATAAACATAAGATTGAGCAGTGTTTTTCCGTGTTCAAGCTCGTTAAAAAATGAACTATCTTCCGGTAAATAACCACTGTGAATATAACATTATCAGCCATTAAAGCCTTGGTCGTGTTTGCACCGTCACCTCCACTTTTCATTTGGTCGATCGTTCACCTCCATATGATTGTTTACCCATTTTGAGGAACAGCTGCGAAGAGTGATTTCACCTAGCCATCCTTGTGACACTGCCGTGATTGGAAAATTCCAACCTGTACCTGGAATCGGCTGCTAACCCTGTTTATCACTCGTTCCTCAAAAGACGAGTCTTCTTTAAGCTCTTTTCAACTGACTCGTAAAATATGAAAAGATTGTCGAGTCCTTGGCCTTCCAGCTCGTTAAAGGGACAGGAAGTGTTATCCCTCCTCTAGATTTTAATCTTTTTTGGACCTGAGGGATTATTGCACAAAAAGATCGAGCGCTTGTTTTGTTCGGCTCGTTAAAACTATCAAAAACTCATCCCTTCTGTATTGTTTTATAATTTTTCGGACTAAAGGGATTAGATGACGAAAAAGGACTTTTGGAGTTAACTTTATGTACCTTTTCAGACTCTCTAAAAATGAAAAGGACCGAGTTATCTTTGTTGTTAGACTCGTTAAAATCATTAAATAGCGACAAACTTGTCTTTAGACGAGAACGAGTTTCACTATCGCTAGGCTCGTTAAAACATAGCGATGGGCTTGCCCGAAGGGCAGGTTATAGAACAAGCATATGTTATCCTCCTCAAGCTTGACAAAAATAAAGAGGTACTGGTCAGCAATGACTAGGGAAAAATTGGGAGAAACTCAAGAAAACTTTGATGGTAGCAAGTCGCTCTTGAACATGACACTTTTCCTCCGTACCACAATCGGGTTGGGTTGTTTCATTCACCGGTCACATCACCATGGTCTCGCCATACCATCCATATCTAGGGTAATGCTACCGATCCATCGCATCAGTGTCGCCATATGTTCAAGAGAAGTTGTTCAGAAAATTCAACCGTGTCCCATCCACTGCCATACATTATCCTTCATCCTTTCATGACTGCCACCCTGAATCATATGTCACAGATCGTTTTCACCTCCATCAAAATCATTAGCTCCGTTCCGTGTCACTGATGTGGGATTCATTAAGGCCCTCCTTTGACGGATCGCTTCTTGTCGACATCAGCTCATTATCCAAGAAGTTGATCTAGGAACAACCCCTTCAGTACTTTGAAGCTTGCATGCCTCAATGGCAAGTTTCTCACTTCCGGCGACAGGTATACATCAATGACCTTCGACCGAAAGATTTTGCGTGGTGTTCGACGCCAAGTCCTTTATTCACACCACGTGAATTGTACTGCAGTACCTTGAGGGTCATTATCATTATCGGTGATTTCTCTCGCGCTTGTTAACGGTTTACCTCATTGACCGGTAATCAAGCGATGTCTTTCCATGTTCGACTTCAGAACATTTCTCACGTGGATCGACTTGTACTTAGAGTGAAGATCGAACGAGTTTGAAGACCCCGGATCTAGTTTCATCCATCCGGGCTGCGATATATATTCAGGAAAGATAAAGACATTGACATGTACATCATTGCAGCAGATAATCATCCTACCCAAAGGATGATAATTTCATCAAAATTATCAGTCTACTATCAGACGATTGTCTGTTCTATGTACAGAAAAATGAATTTATAAAGCTGAGCATGGGAATGCCTGCCTCAGCTAGATCATGAAAGCAGTATAAAAAATAATGTATTGTATTGTATCTTATTACAGGTCTCCTCCCAGCATTGGATGAACTTCGGATCCTCCTGGATAAAGCATTTCACCCGATAAACAGCCTCATACTTTAGGGGGCAACTGTTATAGACATTTTTGTGCCTTACAGCATGGAGCATGAAATGTCCATAATCTAAGGGATCCAAAGTCCCTAAACATGTTGTTCCTACCCCTAGAGGAACAAGGCTAGCAAACCACAACAATTCACAGAAGTTCTCCACCAGAAACTGCTCAAAAACAAGTCAATTCAGGATCAATTCAGTGGCTCCACTAGCTGTCTGCGTTGAATGTCAAAGTCAACACTGGCTACCTGCACTGCAATGCAGGTAGAAGCACTACCAGGGTGCACTGAGCGAGAGTTGACATGTGGCAAGTTCATTTCACAAGGTGTCAAAACCCAGGAAGCTTCCAAAATCTTCCTCAATGACACTTGCCTCAGGGAATTCGACTATGATGAGTAAGAGGTTCCAAATCTCCAAGTGGAAGCAAGAACCTCCAAGTGGAATCAAGAACTGACAGAGGGAGAGGACACTAGTCAGATCTCAAGCTGACTCATCCTCTCTCCAAACATCTATATATGGATCTCTCCTCCATGAGATCTGGAGGCTGGAATTTGGTTATTGCAAAGAATTGTTGTTGGTTTGAGATTGGAATCATTGGGTGCTTAATGCTTTGAAGGGAGGTGAAGATAGGAATTCCATTCTGCTGGGAAGGAGATGCTGGATTGGAGCCCTCTGGGTTGTATCTCTTCCTGAACCTTGTTATTCATCAATAAAGCTATCTTGGTTTCTCCTATATACTGATGTATCTTTGATGTATGATTGCATTAGTATGTTTAGTTTACTTCTAATCCTGAACTAGTTATGATTATGAATCTATGTCTTTGTGTAGTGTTCTTCTCTTGTGATCTTGCAGAGACCTGTTGAAGCTGGGCGAGCGAGAAGACAAGTAGTTGGGAACTCCCAAAGAGAAGAGAAACCGGATCGAAGGACAAACAGAAGACACCGGTTAGTCCATCCATCTCTCTTCATTCTTAATTCATAAAGGAAGAATACTAGAATAGCTGTCTCTATTTGTTGCTAAGGCACTGTCACACCTTAGGTGGATAGGATCGTCCTGCATAGGCATTTTTCCCCACAACACCTTGATTTTTTTTTTTTACCAAAGGTCAATTTCAAAACTTTGGTGGCCAAAGGTCGGAATCAACTTCTTGTATTGTAGGAGATAATCCGATTTTTTTTTAGAGTGTAGTTAAAGCCTAAACAAAGGTTGGTGATCAGAGAATGAGGCTTTGGTACCAATGTAACAAACATATAGAATATTCAAAATATCTTGAATATGTAACTATCCATTATAGAACAAGTAATAATTATATATAAGAATGTTGAATGTATAAGACATATGATATAATATGTTTTGGTTACAAATGAGGGCTTTGTTATATATCTAGGCAGGTACCCCTTCATGAATATTCATGTCCTTAGAGGCATATCTCTTCAGTATACTAATAATTATTAACTATTACTTATTAATTAATTATATTCATAATGATGGTAGTCATATGTGTTGTCACCATCATGCATATGACTCTAACTCTACAACTATTGAAACACCTCCTTAAAGTCCTCATCCTCTAATTATGCATGTTTATGTGCATCATGGTTAAATGGCTCGATGTGTATTAGAGTTCTCAAAGTTGTGATCTTTGATCTGATTGGTCTTGAATGCATGTCATCCAACTTGTTTGTGTTGTCCTTCTCATACTTGATCACTAAATGAAATTGTTGTAGAAACCCCATCCACTTGTAATGCATGGCCTTTTATAGCTTATTTTGGGCATGCAAGTATTATAGAGGTTGTGTGTTATGAACCAGCTCACAACAAGATAGAAAAGATAGATCCATGACTTCAAAATCAGCCTCTTCGAGGGGGAAACCTCCTTTACATTACACAAATGAACAATTATTGGATGATAGAAATGACTAAACCTCCTTTCTATATATAAGAGTCTAAGGGGTCACAGTATAATCAAAGCCGACATAACAATAATATAAGGGCACAACAATAACAATATTGGGCTTCTATGGGGCACACTAATAACAATATGGGGACAATAGGGGCACAATAATAATAGTAAGGGATACAATGACAATGGTAATGGGGGAATCACTAGTATTATAGGGACCTAACATGCCCCCCTCCTTCAAAAAAGTGTTGTACTCAACAATTGAGTAGTTCTAGATGCTTTTGTATAAAATTCTCATCCTCCCATGTGGAACCTTCAGCAGGTAAGTTCTTCCACTTGATGAGATACTCTAAAATTGATCGATTTCGTAGCAGTCGAATTCTTGTTTCTGTGACTACTTCAAGTTCCAATATGATTTTTCCTTCCTCGTCAAGTTCTAGCAATATTGTTTGAACTAGGATCTTGTCACCTATAACCTTCTTTAAACATGAAACATGGAAAACTGGGTGCACTCGAGAAGTTATAGGAAGCTCCAATTTGTATGTCATAGTATCAATCTTTTGCAACACCTTGTATGGACCATAATACTTTGGTGATAATTTATTATCCTTCTTAACTTGCTTGAGCGACATTTGTTTATATGGATGTAGCCATAGGAATACCCAGTCACCTGCATCAAAACTTCTTTCACTGCGATGTTGATTTTCCTGTTGTTTCATTTTATTCTGCGCCAAAGTGAGGTTATCCTTTAAGAGTTGGAGAACTTGTTGTTGTTGCTCGATATGATCTTCCACTACTTTAACCCTAGAATTTTCTCTTAAATATGATGTGATGGATGGTGGATGATATCCATAAAGTGCCATAAATGGAGTCATTTTTGCTGCAATATGAAAGGAAGTGTTTTACCACCATTCAGCCAAAGGCAACCATTTGACCCATTGTGTTTGTTTATCAAAGACAAATCAAATATGATATCCTTCCAAACATTTGTTTACTATCTCAATTTTCCCATCAGATTAAGGATGATAAGATGAGATATGAGCTAATTGAGTACCGAGACAAAAAAATAATTTTGTCCAAAAATTTCTAGTGAAAATGGGATCTCTATCGCTTACAATAATCTTTGGGTTTCCATGTAGCTTTTGAATTGTTTCCATAAATTCCATAGAAACTGTATTGGCTTTAAATGGATGAGATAATGGTGTAACCCTGCCACACTGGCCCGTTGTTCCACGCGTCTGTAGGTTATGACGTGTTCACTAATGTTGAATTGTTATATCTGTGTGGAGATCGTCCGTGGATATTTTCGTTGTTGGTTGCTGTTGTGAGTTAATGTCGTATTAAATGATCACCCATATGCCTCAGGCCTAGTTGCCAACTCGCTCTTTGTCCCAATCACTTGGTTCTTTGGCTACTCTGGATTGTTCTGCCGCCGGGAGAGTTCGGTGAGGGTTTCTGGAATTGTGCCGAGTAATCGTTGTTTTTTTATTGTGGTGACTTCTGGTATGTCTCCGGTAAAGGTTATGAACGTATGTTGCTCCACTCAACTTGGCTGTGAATTCATGGAAGGCTTCCTCCGGTGTTTTGGTGTTGCTCTGACTCTGTGGTGCTTATTCGAATTCGTTTCACCTGGTGAGTTCCTGGTTGTTGCGTTCCGACTGTATTTGTGTTTGTAAATGTTCGGTCCGTCAGGGGATCACTCTTGGATTCTTGTTCTTTTCTACAGCTCAAGTTTGATTATCTTCACTTGTATATTCCGCTGCCTTCGGTCTCTGTCTCACGAATATAATGGCTGTTTTGGATTCAGGGGATACTCTGGTGGTCGTTCGCTGGCTCGAACAGGTAATGCCACCCTTCCCTGCTTCAACTTATCCTTCTTCTGGAATCGTTGCTTACCAACGTTGTTCCTTTGGTCTTCAGCTCTGTAAATTTGTGCGCGACGGTTCTGTTTCTCGAACTCAGCTCTGGCTGCTCAGGTAAGCTACAGCAGTCCTCTTAGCTTGCACAGTTTCATTTTCCCAAGTTTTTTGTGTCACGCATATATATTAATCTCTATGGTTTTCTGTTACAGGTCTGTGATACGACTTGGGTACGCGGACTCTCCGTCTCCTATTCCACAGGAAGGAAACTTATCGGTAGGCCCTGACTCTTCAAGCTCTTGATGTATTATTAGGTCCTGAAGGTCAATGGTCACGGTTTGTCATAGCTCGTCTGTAGTTGTAGTTCGTCTGTAGTTTGTCTCTGCCGATAGCTTTGCTTTGGTTGTTCACAACGGTCGTTGGGTAGAAAGAATATTGTTGACTATGTGTAAACCCTCGTCAAGGGTTTCGCCCTTAATTCCAGTTACAGTCACGCACTTGGTTTATTTATTTTATGGGAACAAGAACCCGTGATGTATATGTTTCGTTGGACAATATAAGTGATAGAATTTTTAGCAGACGATATTCGATTCACAATGAATACGAAAATGTGTAATGAAAATACCTCTGTTTGGTCGTCTTCTGTGTATTGTTGTCTTGCTCTGTCCTCGGACTGTTCTTCCCTTTCTGTCGTTCACTACACTGTGTGCGAATGTCTGCCCAAGTTGGAAACAAGTTGTGTGTCTATTACAAGAAACAATGGGTTCACGTATACATTCTCAGTTTATCATTTATCAAACTGTTAGGAAAAAAACAATTATTAAGCTACAGTAATGAACAATGAAAAGTATTTGCAGATGGACAATGGTAGAAGAGATCTGTCTCTGTAATGTTTTTATTTCTTCAATCTGAATTTGTTGAACCTCTTCATCGTTTTACATCTCTGCTTTTATGCATTTATGTTACAGTTGATTGTAGTTAATTAAAACTGTCATAGGGTTTAGTTAAACGATCTTGATATGGTTGATAACCACTACTTGTCTGATATTACAAGATTTATGTAAGCATTTTGTCGTTTCTCTCCTAATTTGATAAATTATTTCGTAACTACTGTTCAGACTGTAGTAATTCTAACTGTCTAACTAACTGTAACTTAACACACCGACTCTGTAAGAAACCAAATTAAAAAAAAAAAACTACCTTATGACTACGTAAAAATAAAACAATTCAGATGATCAACAACCTTCAGACCTGGCTGAGACTTCACCCGGTCATGGCGAGCTAGATGCTCCTGCATCAAATCATGCAAAAAAGTTTGCATACTTGGTAAGTCTTTCAACTACCACCATGATGACATTCTTTCCTTCGGACTTGGGTAAACCTGTGATAAAATCCATTGAAACCTCCTCCCAAAGTTGGCTTGGAATGGATAAAGGTTGTAATAGACCTAGGGTCTTAATTGTTTCAACTTTATTTTGTTGGCAAACCAAACATTCTGCCACTTGAATATCTGATTTAAGGCCATCCCAAAAAAATTCCTTCTTAACCATGTGGTAAGTTTTTAAAAATATTGAGTGCCCTCCTAAGGGATAAGTGTGCAATTATATAATAATATTTTGTTTGATTTCCAAATTCTTACATAGGTATAGGTGATATTTGTACCATAATGAATCATTTTTCTAGCTAAATGTATTAGATGTATTGGGATCTTGTTATATATTTTGAATGAGTGCCCACATTTCTTCGTCATTCTTCCATTCATTCGTTGCTTCGTTTATCCAATCTAGTTGGATAATAGAAATGGCGCAAAGAAATGCTTCCACATCCTCATCCTTTCTTGAGAGTGAATTTTTTTGCATTTGGTATCATAATTTTGATATATCATGTTGCATTTCTTCCTCTTCTTCATGAGTCATGCTAGAGCTTTCAGGTTGCTTACTAGGTGTTTCCATTTTCTTTCTTCAGGGCATCAATTAATGATAATTATGCTTCACTATGCCCTTTGAGTTCCTTAAAATTAATTTTTCAAACCAAACTTATGAAAAAAAAATTAAAAACTACACACCTTTTTTCACTTTATAGGAGCTCGATGTTGAATCTGATGTATCTCTGAAATTTCGAATCTCCAAGGTCTAAAATTGCGAACGGTGGTATCCCTCTGAGTCCTCTTTTCAACGCCACCAGTCTGATCGAAATTGGTTTCTCCAAGAAAGAGTTATGCCCAATCTCCCAAGATGACATGATTATACACTTTTTTAGTAGAGCGAACTTGTATGAAGTGCCACGTGTCACTGTTTCAACCTTCAGACCTGAAAATGATGCACAAAAAACTAAAGTTCGTCCTATTTTTGTACTTCTTACTAAATTTCAATATGATACTCAGAGTGAAAGTTTTGATGATTTTCCCAAGGTCAGATGTTTGGGATGTAATTCGAGATCCTGCAAAAACCCTAACTTCCTTAGATCATATCTCCGAAAATATACCGAAACAAGATCTAAAATTTGGACCCGAGGATCATCGAGATTTTGGCTCAAATGAGTTTTTTTTTAGCTTCGGAAATGTCACATAAAAAAAGTTATAGCGAAAATTCCAAATGACCTATTTGGAGCAGCGAAACCCTAGAATCCAAAGCTCTGATACCAAATGTTTTGAACCATCTCACAAAAAGATAGAAAAGATAGATCAACGACTTCAAAATCAACCTCTTCTAGGGGGAAACCTCCTTTACATTATGCAAATGAACAATTCTTGGATGATACAAATAACTAAACCTCCTTTCTATATATAGGATTCTAAGGGATCACAATATAATCAAATTCGACATAACAATAATAATATAAGGGCACAACAATAAAAATAGTGGGCTTTTATGGGGCACACTAATAACAATATGGGGAAAATAGGGGCACAATAATAAAAATAAGGGCTACAATGACAATGGTAATGGGGAAATCACTAGTATTATAGGTAACTAACATTGGTGATCAATGTGGATTACTATCTCCTTTTCCATCATATAGTGTTTCCACTTCTTCATAGCTTTCACTAGGGTTTAGAGTTCCTTGTCATAAGTAGGGTATTAAGAATTATCCTATGTAATACTTCAAAATGCTTGCATATAGGCCTTCCTCCCTACATAAAGACTACTCTAGTACAAACACTTGTATATGTCTCCACTTCGAAGGGTTGTTACAAGTTCAGTAATGCTAGAACTAGTGCTTGAATGGTCTTCTTCTTTAGCTCCTTAAAGGCCTTATGTTGACTCTTTCCCACTAGAAACTCTTTCCACTTGTTATTATATCGTGAAGTGGTGTCACTACCACTAAAAATGAGGTTATCAATTTCCTTAGGTATTGTGTTGCCCCAACAAAACTCCTAGCCTCATAAACATTAGTAGGCACCAAAAATTTCATGATAGCCTCCATCTTGGTAAAATCTATTTTCAGCTCTCCTATGCCTATCACATACCCCAGATACACAAAAGACTCTTATGAAAACTCACACTTCTTGATATTTTCTAGAAGCCAATGCTTCTTTAATGTCTGCAACACTTGCTTCAAATGTGTGATGTGCTCCTCCCAGATAGCATTTTATACTAGTATATCATCCAAATAGGCTATAACAAATGAACTTATAAAGGGGCATAGTATGTCATTCATTAACTTCATAAATGTAGTTGGTGCATTACAGATGCCAAATGGCATGACTAACCACTCATGCAAATATTGCCTAGTTTTGAAGGTTATCTTCTAGGTATGTTCTTCTTTGACTCAAACTTTGTGATATCTAGAATTTCAGTCCAACTTAGTGAAGTATTTTTCTTGCTACAATTGATCCAACAGACCATCTATTATGGGGAGGGGGTACCTATTCTTGAGTGTAATTTTGTTCAATGCCCTATAATCTATACACATTCACTAAGTCCCATCCTTGGGACAATGATGATGGGTGACCAACATGGTGATGTACTTGGTTTAATGACACCCTATTCTAGTCACTACTACAATTGTTTCTTCACCTCACTTGCTTCTATCGTAGACTACCTTCACAACCCAATGTTTGGCAATGGGGAGTCCAGCAATAGCTAGATATCTTGCTCCACTTCCCTCTTGGGTGGAAGCCCTTTACACTCCTAGAACACATCTTTATATTCCTATAACAACTCTTCCAATTGTTGTTTATGTTTATTAGTAAACTCCTCCAAGGATGCATTGACTCTTCTGCAGGTATATTTTCTCTTTAAAAAGGTAAAACATATTTCTTACTAGAATTTATTATTTTCTTGGCTTGGTTGGCACTTGCCAGTGAAAATTTTGACTTACCTTTATGCACGTTGATGATGAACGATTTTCCATCCTAGACAAGGTAGTATTGGTTTTCTCTCAAATGAAGCTTGCATCCTATATGTACATATAGGGACTTACAAACACCATTCCACATACATTGATGGGAGCTACATCTAGTTCTACTCCATCAATAAAATCAACGCTAATAGCAAAACCAACTTTGCACTATTTTTTTACCTTAACTTTTGCATCCTTATTTACCCACCCCATTGGATATGAGCTTGGATGATCTTGGAGGTAGTATTGGTTAGAGGACCTTTGCACCCTTATTTACCCACCCCATTGGATATGAACTTGGAGGTAGTATCGGTTGGCTCTCCACATGAAGCTTGTATCCTACATGTACATATAGGGACTTCCAAACACCATTCAACATACATTGACGGGAGCTACATCTAGGTCGAATAAAGATTTGATCTTTCTTTTTAACATGTATATTTATATGGATGAACTTGGTCCTTTCTTTCTCCCTCCATTGTTGAAGCTTACTCATATTCACCTTGTTCTACACTAATGTACAAATAATCTTCTCATCTACGTCTGAGTTTCTTTTAACCTAGTTGCTTGAATCAATGGCCATTAGATTCTTCTTATTATTATCAATATTTTAGTTCTTCAAGTTAAGATTTGGGTGCAACTTCTAACACTTCCCATCAATATGACCATCAATGTTACAGTGATTGCTTGGACCTTTGCATTGGTGTGTTGTGGATGTCATCTTTTCATATTTCCCCCTTTTTTCTTCTTCCTCCCATCCTTACAAGCATCCTCGTGCTCCTTCTGCTTCAATCCATTTGATTTCCCTTTCTTCGATCATGTGTTCTTTAGGTATTGTGCCTATACACAAGTCTCATCCAACAATATGAGCTTAAACAACATCACTTTCTTCCACAAATGGTTGTGTAGAACACCCAGATTCTTGAGGAGTAAATTTGGGTTCTTTAGGGAGATACATAGCATTATGCCTATCTTTCTAAACTTTGTGGTGTACTCTTGTACACTATGCCCCTGCTTCTTCCTGAAGTAGTGCCACCGGATCCACTATTTTCCACATATCAGATAGGGTAAAATTGTGACTTTATGAGCATTTTAAGGTCCTCCCACATAGTCACTCAAATATCTCACTCCAACCTCAAGGTCTTTATGTGGCTTTATGTTGGCTTAGTGGGCCCTGACCCAGGTTCAGCGTTAATTAGCCAAACAAATCTCTACACTACTGGCCCTTTTGGAATCAATTTGTGGACCATGGACTGAAGTCTCACCCGAAGCTGTATGGGGGGGTGTAGGAACCAAGTTTGCGCACCCAGAGATGGTGGTGATGTAATTTTATACCCTAACTTTGCCTTTGCACAGATCGATAAGCCTTTTAGGGCTTATCGATATACCTCCCTTTTTCGGTTTCTAGACCTTTGCGAAGGTCTATGATTGTCTTTCGCAGACCCTAAACAGGTGGTTTATCTACCTACGCACTTATGTAATTACAATTACCTATGTATTTACCCAGATCGGCTTAGTATCTGATAACTTCAACATGCATTAGGATATTCTTTGCGTAAATAGATATTATTATTTGCGGATAGGTAACAATGTAAACCTATAGATTCGCTAATCAATATAGCATTAAGTCATAAACCCATTATTCAGCCTAACATAATCGCATTCATTCATAACGAAAGTAAATATATCAAAACATAGAAAATTCCATGAAAATATTCTTTATTAATGCTTCAGATCTCCTTACAGACTCTAATTACCCTGCGCACTCACCCGCAGGGGTCTGCGCACTCACCTACAGGGGTCCACGCACTCAGCTACAGGTGTCTGCATGCTCAGTTGTGGACTTCTACCCTAGGCCTCTGCACACACAACTGCAGAGCCTCTCTTCTACTCTAAGACTCTTCACTCTTTTCGCTAATGACCCATTACATCCATCATCTAAATCTGAGCTCTCCCTTATACTCTTATAAGGCTCTCCTTTTTATACAATCCCAAGAAGGGCGGAAACCCTTTATGACACTTTACATCTACGCGCTCCACGACCACAAATTTTGGAGACTTTACACTTTATGTACAAAAACTTGGGCTTTCTGCCCCAAAACTTGGTCTTTTAACCCCAAAATTGACCCTATGGGACCCTGTCCCAACAGGCCCCCAACTAAAATATGGTGACTCACCCCCAAGTCACTCTGCTGGTGTGGAGATCTTGCTACAAAGACATCTCAACTCCACTTACACCACTACAACTTCAGCGGTACACTGCGTCACTGCCTACTTAACCTGCTCTACTAGTTGCTCCATTGTTGGTCCTACGCTATCTGCCTGGATCTTCTGTTGTGCTTTCTGTAGGCTAGTCAACTTTTCCTCAATGGTTGTGGTGAGCACATAAGCCTCATTCAGCCAAGGCCCTAATCTAGCCTTGAGTACTTCCTTTGTTCATTGCGTTGCATCTGCCTATTCTTTCAATTCCTTTGTCTCTTACAGCTTTGACAATTTCTGTGTGATAGCGATGGTACGCGTCGCCGCTCTTGCCTCATCATACTGCTGCTACAATTACCTCACCTCATTTGCTAACCTCTGCAAGTTGGGATCTTCCTACAAACTACTAAGTACCTCTAGTAATTGCTCGAAGAGTGCGGTGAAATCTGCCACCGTGGTATCTATTGCAACAACTGCATTCTTGACAGTTGCCTCACGTTTCTCTGACCTCTGGTGGAGTTGAAGGTTGTGCCCTCAAATCGAGATCTGTAATTTTGAGGTTCATCTCAAACTGAACCTTGGCCATCTTTGTCTAAGCATCGTGTATACCTGTAGCCAACTTCTGAATCTTGGCCTCCACAGGCGCCTCTTCGGGGATGTGCAGTTTCGGAACGGTTCTGCACGCTTCTGCTACCATCGTTGCGGTGTGCTCATTCTTCTCCTGGACCTTCTTCCAAGTTTCTATCGCTGATGTTTTCTCAACAAACAATTGTTCGTTGTTAACCTTCTACTCGTTGATCACACTCAGCGTGCTCTACTCTCGGGCCCTCAGCTCTGTGATCACACCTACTTGCAGCATGTGAAGGAATTCGCTTGGGAGTGTGGCCAAGTTGAGACCAATGTTCCTTAAAGAAGCCCTGCCAGCCTTTTTCTCTGCGCTTAGGGCTCCATTAGGTAGCACGACGTCCCGAGGATCCAAGGTGCGAACCATCCCTACTGCTCCAGTGGTCCCTGGTGCCAAACTAGTCGACGTCGTGCTGCGCTGCCCTACACCGTCCTGTAGTTGAGTAGTTTGGATCTACAGCTTGCGCATACCTGTCTGAATGGCCCCTAAGGCTTGCTTCTACTGCAGAAGTTCCGCAGTCGCGTCCCTAACCTTATCCCCAATTTCATCTAAGTCACCTTTTGTCAAGGTGATCGGGTCAAGCGATGACTTAGAGGCCTTGGAATTCTTCCGTGGCCCTTCTTTCTCCTGCTCCTGATTCCGCTTCACCCATAAGGGGGTGCTCTCCTGGTATCCACCACCCTATTCAAATTACTCCTCTTCCTCCATCTGCAGTAAAGGAGACTTCTGACTTCTGTCAGAGTCGCGCTCTTCCTCCTGTTCCTTCGCGACGTGCTCCACTTCTGCTCTTGCTTTCTGCTCAGTCTCCTTTTTACGTTTTTTTTCCAACTGCTGCATTTTCGACCTAGCCTCTTCCTTCTTCTATTTTCCTACAGACTTACTAGACCCAGCTGACAAATCTGAGGCTATGTGCCACTCAGTTGGCCAACGATTGAGGACCACTACTATGGCATCATCCGTCACAAGGTATGGAATATCATACCATTTTTGTTTTGGGTCCTTCCGCGCCTAGATAGAGATATAGTGGAAGTCCACTTTGAACTCCGCGTATCCTGAAAATTGCTCAAAGATAGTTGGTGACAATATTGGCTTGTGGTTGATGGCCATATCGATACTCATCTCCATCAAAACCCAGAAGACCTTACTCTCACAAACCCACTCGGCGTCCTTCATGGCCCATAGCGAAGCAAACTTCGCTGCTTCTAGTAAATATACAGCAATCGGAGGAAACAGACTATCCTTTGACAACTACCACGCAACCAACACAATTGATAACAAGAACCAAGAGTAGTGGAACGTCTTGCTGTGATCATGTGCTTCTCTACAGTCCGTGAGGAATTCACTGCAGAGGTAGCGCACCCAATTGAGTTGTATGCCCTCCGCACAATGGGCCACTAATGAAACAACTGGTTTTGGCACCTCATATGTGCGACACTTCCGCATTACTTTCGCAGCCAATATTTGGGTGGCTACCTTCATCACAGGGTCGATTATGCTTGAAATTGAATATTTGCGCGGCTTCTTGATAAGCTTAAACTTGTCCTTCATTCACTCGGTGAGGTCGTACTCGCCCACCTTTCCACCAAATTCCTTCCCCGTATTTAGTCCTGAATGGGGTAACCGAGTGATCCTATGGATCAGCATATCAGTTATAGGGATTGGCTCCTCCAACCAAAGGCACCCACCTTGCATCAGTCATAGCAACTGTTTGATAACTATCAAGTTTATGGGTGCGTGGTGGTAATGCAGCACCCATAGCAGGTTCAGCAATCTTGCCTTCTCTACCCCACAAATCCACTTCACTGGCTCCAATGTGTGACACCTGAATCCTTATAGAATACCCTATGCATGAAACTATCATTAGCCAGGTGGGGGAACTGCTCCATATCCGCCAAGTCCCAATCTTCAAGTTTTAAGTGGGGGAAGCGTGCCAAGCGCGGTCCTTCAAACGCAATCTTCTCTGGCAACAGGGGTGTATTAAGCATAAGCTTTCCCTCGTCTAGGTCCTTTGGGATCTTCACCTTACCCCAACATGGAGGAATGTATTATGGTAGCTTTGAGATAGGGTCTATACCCTCAATGTCAATGTCCTATTCACCCATACCAGTTTCTTCGGCACCCTCGTCGGGTTCTAGGTTGACCACCTTGCCTTTCTCTTGCGCAGTGAGCTTCTCTTTCTTCTGGTGCTTCCTTGGCGACTGGCGCACCAGCTGTGTCGCTTTCTATTTGTCCTTATTTGTCTTGGAAGCCTCTCCTGTTGGCGTAGGCTTCAGCCTAGGCGACCTAGGTGATTTTGGCACCGCGACAGGCACCTCCAAACTTACTACCTCAGGGGCAGCTTCCTCAGAGGCCATCGATCCTCCAGCACTTGCAGTTTCCATGGGCGCTGACATCAAGCTATTAAGGAGCTCCTGGGTTTCCTTAGGCAACCTATCAAACATGGAACTGGCCACCAAAACCTCAAAACTTTCAGGTTTCATGCGCAACCGATAGCTTGACACCTCAACTCTTAGAATGCAAAGTGTTTTTTTTTGGGCGGCCATCTGTAATTTATAGGCAAATTCGAATTCAAATATGACCGTTCCCCCCAAAATCTTCTCATAAATGTTATATTAGTGGTAGATTTTCAAAGATCTCACATTTAAATTCTGCTTTAAATGTCGCCCCATGCCCCCCCGCTCCTCTTAGTCGTTTTATCACTGTCAAATCATCAACAGCAACTGTAACGGTCACTTTCTAGCTACCCTGCACAATGCCTCCTCCTATAGCGCAGCTCCCTCTACGCTTTTGTTGCTGTTGTGACATTCTTCCATCCCGTGCAGTCCCCCAGTCGCGCAACCCTATAACCCAGGTAGTGTAGTTTATATTCCTGCGCCTCCTTTCAATTATCTGGAGTGCTAAGACTGTGCTTCCATCATATAGTCATCTGGCCAGATCCCTTGTGTATGGCTTCAATTGGATGCCATTTACCTTTACGAGAAATGGATCTCCATTCAATTTCACCTATTGAACTGCTCCACCATCAATAATCTCTTTGATGACATATGGCCCCAGCCAATGCATAATAAAACCAAATCATTTACCTTGAAGGTGCGTAGTTTGATGTGCCAATCATGCCATGCCTTTTCGCACTCCTTCTAAACTTACTGATGGAATCCAGCCAAAAACCAATCTTCTTCAAGCTATGTCAGCTGCACGAGCCTCTCTTCCAGGGCTCTGCTATCCAACATTCCTGTGAACACTGCTATGCATAGACTAGGTACAATATACTCCATTGGCATCACAACTTCTACGCCATAAACCAATCTGAAGGGTGTCTATCCAATCAGTTTCTTACAAGTAGTTATGTAAGCCCATAGCACCGTAGGTATGTGCACATCCCAATCATTCCTTTATTCATTGCAAACCTTCATTAGTGTGTTCTCCAATATCTTATTAAATGCTTCAACCGTCCCATTAGCCTGCAGATGATATGGCGTGCTCTTTTGATGATAAACTTGGAATTCCTCTGTCAGCGCGTTGATCGTTTCATTAAGGAAATGTTTCCCATGATCGCTCATCAAAATCTTTGAGCAACCAAACCTAGTTAGCACATATTCAAAGAGGAACTTCGTTGTTGTTTCCCCTATACAGTCCTTCATGGGCTGTTCCCCCACCCATCTGGTCAAATACTCTATCGCGTTGATGATATACCATGCATCCATTTTCTTTCTTGGAGGTTGAATCGAACCTACAAAATCAATGGCCCATTTCTTGAATGGTTGTACCGACACTTGCAGATTCAAAGGCAGCTTATCCCTCCGCGATGACCTGCCTATCCTCTGACATGCATCGCATGCCTTACAGTAAGCCTTGGAATCCTTTTGCAGTGTCGACCACCATAACCCTGCACGTAAAATCTTATGCGTTGTTTCTTTTCCTGCATAATTTCCTCCCATAGCTCCTCCATGAGCTTTAGTGAGGATGTTGTTTCATTCAAACTCAGGTACATAACGTCATAGAATTTCATCCGAGCCCATTTTATATAAATGTCCTACAATGACAAAAAGGTTTGTCGTGCGCACCACCAGCTCCTTCTTTTTTTGACTAGTATACCCTTCTGGAGTCATCCCCGTTGTCAGGAAGTGTATGATATTTGCAAAGCGATTGTCAGCTATGCGCACCACAAAGAGTTGTGCATCAGGCAGTTCGTCCTCCAAATTAGTAGGCTCCTCTCCTGTTTCAACGCGTGACAGATGATCTAGTCCTGCATTCAATCATCCTGGCTTCACAATGACTTCAAAATCATATTCCTGAAATATAAGCATCCATCTGCATATCTTCCACCCCAACACGGGCTTGTTAACCAAGTACTTTAATGCAGAATGGTATGTATACATCTTAAAGTGTCTGCCTAGCAAGTAGTGTCTGAACTTCTGGAGCACGTACACCATACCCAAACCTTCACGCTATGTTGTTGACAACTTCCTACTTGCAAATGCTATAGGGTGATCCAACTCTCCTCCAATGGCCTGTGTCAGTACTGCTCCGAGCGCAATACATGACACATCCATATGCACATGAAATTCCTTCTTCCAATCCGGGAAGACTAGGATCGGCGCAGTGACCATCTTTTCCTTTAACACATCTAAGATTCACTGACATTCTTCATTCCAACAGAATGTAGCATCGTTCTTTAGCAGCTTCTCCATCGGCATAGTAATATGGGCATAACTCTTGATAAACTTTCTATAGTATCTCGTATGCCCCAAAATTGCGCGCAGTTGTTTCACACTTCTTGGTGCTTCCAAATTAATTATAGCTGCCATCTTAGTTGGGTCCACCATTAATCCTTGTCTACACACCACATGGCCCAGCAAGATTCTGAAAGGAACACAGAACAAACATTTCTTCAAATTGAGTTCGATTTGATACCTTCGGCATGTATCTAGCATCAAGCGTAGGCTGGCTATATGGCATTTCACCAGCCCAAACACTGTCTAATCATCAAAGTATACCTCCAGAAACTTGTGAATGAATTCCTTAAACGCCACAATGACTACGCGCGAAAAGATCGCCAGTGCGTTCTTCATTCCAAAAGGCATTACAGTATACTGAAAACATCCCCACTTAGTTGCGAAGGTCGTCTTACTTCTATCCTCTGATGCGATGTTGATCTGATGGTACCCTGAGAACCCATCAGTGAACAAATATGCTTCATGTCCTCCTACATTATCCAACACTTCATCGGTGAATGGAGTCGGAAAAGGATCATGCACACAAGCGTCATTCAGCTTCCTGAGATCTACACATATCCTTATTTCATCCTTCTGCTTCTTTTCCTGAACTACTATTGGGCTCACCCAATCAGATTCTTCCACTGGTTCAATAATACCTGCCACAAGCATTTTATCCAACTCTAAGCAGACCTTTTCTTTATACTTTGGATTGAGGCGGTAAGGCCTTTGCTTGATCAGCTTCGCGTCCGATTTCAACATAATTTTCATAACTCCCAGGTCCCCTATTATCCCCTTTAAGTTTGAGAACTTCATAGGGAACAAGTCCTGGTATTTGTGGAGCAACTTAGTGACCTTATCCACCATAGCATCATCCCAGTAGTCCCCTATCTTCACAAACTTCAGCTCCACCTCTGTCTCGATGTTCACTTGTCTTGTTTTCAGTGGCGCGGTGATATCTGGGTTTTCTATCTGCGACCCCTCAACTTCGTAGTGTCTTTCTATTTCCAGGATATTAATGTTCCTCAGATCCTCATCTTCTTCTTCAGCAGTCACATTGTAGCACTCCAGTGCATGGTGCAGCTAGGAGGTCCAATCTGGTTGAATCAAATCCAAGGGATCCTGTAGTATTTACAAGATCGTTGCTTTTACCTCCTACAACGCTTCATCAATGCACTCAGATCCATCTTCAAAGATGAATGTCATCAAGAATCTTGGTCTCAAAATATCCCATTCATTTATGCCATGGCGAAGCTCTGTCTCCAAGTACCAATTCATAGGTATTACATCCAAGGTGTGACAGAACATATGCACCCACTCTGGTTGCAATTTTGCTCCATAAGCATTGGTCCATTTGGCTAAGTGATCGTGCGGATCAGTCCTTCCATCGTATTTCTATGTCAATCATACCTTTGGGCTACCAAACGCACCCTCATCATTCTTCTATGTTCATGTCATCCATTGAAGTTATCTTTATGCATACCCCACCATCTTGCAGGCGAGCGTGCAACGCTAAGTCCAAGGCTTGGAAGCAATGCTTCTCCAGCACTTCCCTTTCAAATTCATTCATAAATTTATCAATGTCAGTTAAACCATCATAGTAAGGCATGCTTCTTACCTCCAATGATACGCAATGCAGTGATTTGTTCATCATGTTACATCGTAGTGTAGCTACTTCGTGCAATATATTCTTCCAGTGTTCTAATTCCTCGTCTGAGTCTGATGTGCAGGAGCTTTCGTAGTCCCATGCAAGAAGTCCATCTGTTGTTGTATTCACCCAATCTTGATCTCGCAATGTTATCTTATAAATCTAGTCCAAAGCATCATCACTTTCGTAATCGCAAACTGGTTCAGTGCAGTGCGTTCCTTCTGCAGGGTCCAGCGGTACTACTATGCAGGGCGATTTTCTTTCAAATGACATTGTCCGCTTCTCCAAGTTAATCACCCCATTCATTTCAATAGCCCAGTCGATCCCAAGGACCACAGGGTAGGGACTGTTGTCATCCACAATCTCTATCACTTCAAATCGGCCAACGCACTCGGGCTTTCGATATCAATTGTCACTCCCTGTAATCCTCCCATGGAGATAATATTTTGTTGATTTTCCATCCTCAATTTAATAGGAGACCAGTGCAGCATAGGTATGCCCATTCTCTCCCATGTTTGTTTAGGAAAAAAATTCACATCGGACCCTAGATACATAATAACTTGGTCCATTTCATATTCTCTTATCTGTGCATTGAGTCTCATCTCCTGCCCTATTCTTTCCTTATGCTTACCAATCATCCTAACCACACATGGGCCGTCAGGAGTATTACCAGCACATTGATTGATAAACTCCTGCAATCCCTTTATGGCCTTGCTATATAGAAGCAGCTTCATATAGGTCTCCAAAAATGTAGTAAGCATGGATGGGTCCATTTCTTTAGACTGCTTATCCTGACTTCCTGAGGTAGAAGCCTCAGCGAAGCTTTTCTTTGCTTCCATGAAGGTTTTCTTCACGTGCTCCAAATCAAAGCCAACCTCCTTTTCTAGAGATTTGCGGACCCATTCACCTTCTTCAAGCTTCTTTCCCTTATCTTCGCTAGTCGTCATTCCACTTCGTAGCACGATGTTCACAGTAGAATCCTCTTCACGAGGTTCAGCCCTCATCATCTGCAGATTTTGGGTAGGTCGTTGAGGTTGTGCCCCTTTTTCGCTTATCTTAGCTAGTAATATAGGGTAGTCTTCTATCGCGTGGTAAAATTGAGTGCAATATCTAGATGACAGGCACATCGGGTTCGTGCATTCTCGTGTGTAGTGTCCTGGCCCCCCACATTTGTAGCAAATCACTTGTCCTCGACCTCTACCAGGTCCTCCTCCACCTCGGCCTTGCCCGCGCCCCTAAAATCCTCCTCGCGTTCCTCCAACGCCTTGATCCGAAGGCCGAGTTTTTTCCTACACTCTATATGCGGGCATTCTATCCATCATTAGCTCATAGCTACGATAGTTACACTCATCATGACCCACCGACTGAAAGAATTTGCAGAAGAGTTGTTGAGGTGTCTATACAAATTTTTGCAGCGGTTGACAATTGTCTGTCACATGTTTTCCAGCCACCTGAAAAATAGCACACCATAGCATGGGCCCTGTACTTGGCCCTGCTTGAGCTTCCAGCCTCAGAGGCATCGGCCCTCCTGTTGCAACATAATTCACAAAGACTGGGCAGTGATCTTTGTCATGCCCCTGGCTTTTTCATTTCAAGCACCAAACTTCTTCGCACACCTCTGGCCGAACTGCTCTATCCTTCTTCAGACTTTGGAATTCTAGGCAAAGGTTCTGCAACTGTGCGTGAATCTGCTGAACTCCCAAATTATCATCTTACATCAGCATCTCATGCAATCTCATTGCAATCTCCAGGGCTTCCACCTGGGTCCCAATATTTTGCTGCAATAAAGCAACCCTCAAATGAGGCAGGAGTGAAGCCACAAACCATTTGCGATGTTGCCCATCTGTAAGATTCATGTTGGCTTCACGAATTGTGCACTTCAATATTTGATCCAGATCCTAGGGTGTCTCTCCAAGCTTCGTCATGATCTCCTTGAATCCCACAATTGATTGAGCTTCAAACTTAGGTCTGTTGAACTCCTTATTTAGCGCAGTTTGAATATCTGCTAATGAAGCCATCTGGTTATCAGTGCAGTACTTAACGTACCATGTCAGTGCACGTTCCTGTAAAGAAGTGACCAATGTTGCTTTCTTCATCTGATTGTCTGTTATACCCTGAGCCTCCCATACGGCCTTTGCGACAAACCAAAACTGGTTTCTGGTTCCTCAGTTCCCGAACCCTTGAAAACGGGCAACTTTACTGCATTCGCCATATTGAATGGTGTCGGAGGTCATGACAGTTTAGGTGGAGGTCGTGGCGATCTGGGCGGAGGTGTATGCTATGGAGGTGAATGCAAAGGTGGGGTAGGTGGATGGGGTATTCGTGGGAACCCTCATTTTATTAACTGAATAGTGCTCTATGGTGAAGCCTGTGATGTTTCCTCGTCGTCACTTAGAGGAGGTTCGATCAGTGGGCTATATTCAGGGCATGTTCTTCCTCTATCCCTGAAGATCTTTCCACTTCACGTAACTCCAAACATCAAGGTAAATGCATAACCCGCTTTTCACACAAGAGCATCTTAATCTAAGTATTTAAAGACCTTAAATACTTACCTCGTGGTCCCTTGAAGAAGCGGTGCTCTGCTTCGTTATAACTTACCGAAGTATCGACCATGAACTTTGTCATGAATCTTCCAAGGCTTCCAATCTCCGCACTAACTCTGGGGTCCACACTATCGCACTGTTAAGCCTCCACCTTCCTTGGTTGTCTGCTGATTTAGCAATCCACTTGTATAATTCAATTGGGAAGGAACAGAAGAAGATTTCATGTATCTCTATGTATAGATATCTTTCCAACCACTTTTTTTTCATCAATAGCGGATTTTTGTTTTCTTGCACCGCGAATTCGTGGATCTTCCTATCCAACTAGTCTTCAATTTCCTTCTTAGTTGGATTCTAGTGATGCGAAATCACACATCTCTTTATGCAGATCCTGGTCCCAACAACGGAACCATTCATTGGCTTAGTGGTCCCTAACTCAGGTTCAGCATTAATTAGCCAAACAAATCCTTACACTACTAGCCCTTTCAGCACCAATCCACGGAGCGCGGAATGAAGTCTCACCCGACACAGTATGGGGAGGATGTAGGAACCAGGTTTCCGCACCTATAGATGGTAGTGATGTCGTTTTTTACCCTAACTTTTCCTTCATGCAGATCAATAAGCCTTTTAGAGCCTATCGACATACCTCTCTTATTCAGTTTCTAGACTTTCGCAAAGGTCTACGATCGTCTTTCGCAGACCCTAGACAGGTGATTTATCTACCTACATGCTTCTGTAATTACCCTTACCTCTATATTTACCCAGATCAACTTAGTATATGATAACTTCAACATGCATTAGCATATTCTTCGCGTAAGTAGATATTATTATTTGTGGATAGGTAACAATGTAAACCTATAGATTCACGCATCAATATAGCATTAAGTCGTAAACACATTATTCAACCTAACATAATCGTATTCATTCATAACATAAGTAAATATGTCAAAACATAGATAATTCCGAAATAATATTATTTATTAATGCTTCAGGTCTTCTTGTAGACTCTAACTACCCCGCACACTCAGTTGCAGGGGTCCATGCACTTAGCTGTGGACTTCTACCCTAGGCCTCTTCGAACACAACTGCAGAGCCTCTCTTCTACTCTAAGACTCTTCACTCTTTTTGCTAATGACCCATTACATCCATCATCTAAATCCGAACTCTCCCTTAGACACTTCTAAGACTCTCCTTTTTATACAATCTTCTAAAGCCGACACAACTTACATAAAAGAAGGGCGTAAGACCTTTATGACACTTTACATATAAAAAATTGGGCTTTCTGCCCCAAAACTTGGGCTTTTAACCCCAAAATCGACCCTAGGGGACCGTGTCCCAACACTTTCCCACTAGGTCAGGTCATGTCCCTCTAATTTCAACTGCACAAATAAAAACTTATGTTCTTCCTATATACGATGAACACTAGAATAAACTTCTAATTATTGCAACCAATGATTTAGCTTTAGAGCATTGATCTCACCTTGATACGGCTTGATATCAACTTTCACTTCCATTTTCTAAAGGGGGTGTGAATGGTTCATGACACTTGAACTGGGTTGATCTTTTTAGGATTGTTTCTTTGCCTCCTCCTCTTTTCTTCATGATCTCCTAATTTGCCCTCTAATCAAACCTCTACATTAGAACCACCATATTATTTGAATAGCATGAGCTCACTAGTCAAGGCTGCCATGAGGAGATTCATGTTATGTTTATATCTGCAACTTGTTCCTCAAGTCACGAAAACCTCTCCTCTACACGATCAAGAGGGTTATTCAAAAATTTGTCGGTTATGATTAGGGTTTTACAAATTCTAGATTAGTTGATATAGATCCCTACAAATATCCACAATATACCGAAAGAAACCTAATTTGATACCAATATGATCTGTAAACTATTGTGGATATTCCACTAGACAATTTGTCACAACAAATCTGATAAATTATACTTAAAAATCCAAAATCTACACTCTGAGGGTTCATTTCTCTTTAGATTTTTGGATATGTAAATTATTGTTTATTGTGCATGCATGAAAATCATAACTATATATAAAATAGAGAACAATGAAATAAAATATCACAAACCACAATTAATACAATATATATCCTGAAAAACCCTTTGCGGAGAAAACCTAGCTCGAAGGTGAGGTTGCCCTGCTCTCTTTCTCTAAATAGAAAATGGTTGCAAGTAAAAATAAGTAAGGCATGTGGACCATGGGATATTATACTGCACAAACCCTCTCTTTTTTCTCTCTCCATATCCCTTTCGGCTACTCTACTCGTCTATGGAACAAAAATGCCTCGCAAAGAACATAACCTATTTTCCTCCTAGTGGTCTAATTATAACACAACCCAATAGCCTACTAATGGTTAGGTAATATGGAATTTTCTAGAGTCTTCTTCATCATGATCATGTGGCTAACCTATTTTCCATGAGTAATGGGGGCTGACGTGGCATCCTCTCAAATTAGGTGGTTAAAATAAGAAGGTCAACTTCTAAGTGGCATAACTTTTGCTTGCAACCTCCAATTAAGGAAAATCTTGCATTGTTAGAAAGGTATTTGTGTTTAGAATAGGAGAAAAAAGGTGTTGTGCCAAAGAGGCAAAGTTTTACCCCCAAAAAATGTCATTTGATGCCTCAAAGGGCTCTTGGAAGGTTTCAGACCTCAATTTGCCAAATTGGGTCCGACAAGTAAAAATGGTCTTGTGAGCTTATTCCTCCACTTTTTCCATTTTGAAAGCATTGAGATCAATGACAAACAATATAATGATCCAATACAAATCATTCAGAAGGTATAGTTTCTTATGAAGAACCAACTTATTGATTAGCAATTTTGACTAAAAGTATCCCAACTTACCTCATAGTTTATTGGCAATGTCTTGCCCCCAAACATTCAGCAACATGCAATTTGCGAGACAAAGTTGAATCGTACTCATTTTTCTTTTGGGTTTCTCCCAATCCTCCATCTACATGATAGTTGGAGGTTTTAAAGGATTCACAATGATCCACTTTTCTTTATTTATGAGTAAATCCTCCATTTAAAACTTCTAAAGCTCAAAATTTTGGCCATAAAACTTCTTAATCTCAATTATTGTATTGTTAGCCATCCTTCTTTAACTAAAGTTCCATATTAAGACTCCCACTCAAATAGGATTATCTCTAATCTAATCAAGAATGAAGTTCTAGAGTAGATCTAGTTTCAATATCCTTGACCTTTGATAATACAGATGTCCCTTTACAGCCAAAATGAGATTTGATACAAAATGTTGGGCTTAAGGCACCTGATTTACATTTCAAACACCAAAATTCTAAATATAGAGTCGATTAGACATATAAACAAAACAAGAAGCTCAATTAACATAAATTGTTAAATCTCATGAGAGAACTATTAAAATGTAGCAAGAAAAGTCTTCATTTGACTTGTGCCTTAGTTAAATGGAGCAATTTGATTTTCCACATTAGCAAGATTACTTGGATTGTAGTTAGATGGAGTGACATCACTTTTTCTCCTAGTTAAATCATTAAATTTAAGTTTGTGGGATAGAAGTAGAGTTGTGCATGAGTTTATTTCTAATATCAAGCAATCTAGTGGAGTTATTGTTAGTTAAACTCGGTTAACTAAGCTCTAGTCACTAGATTAAGTAGGAGTTCAATTTAGTAGTTATAAAAATTGTTAACTCATAGATCTCTCGGTTAATTGATTCATTTACTAAAAATAACCCCACTCATGCATGGAATTCGAATTGCCTAGTTGCAGTGGAGGAAAAGGCACATTGTAATCATCAATTGTATACTAGTTGAGTACACAGAGTTTTTCATTGAGCATTTGGTAAATTCCTCTAGCAATTGCGCAAGGAAATAGAAAATTTCCCTATTATTTAGGATCTAATTTCCTCTAGGATTATGCAAGTAAATAGGAGGAAGGTTGAGGCTTGAATTAGCTAAGTGTTGGTAAGAAAAGTCAGTGAGCAAGAGATCAGAATTGCATTGTAGGGTGTGCTTGATGAGCGTCAGTATTGCAACAAGGATGTTGCAACTACTGGGCTACCAGCTTTACTTATCAACCCCGAGTTCGTACAAACTTGGAGGTTACAGTGTTGTATGCATAAGTAAAAGTGATAGTTCTGCCTGTCGTCACTGTTCAGCCTGTTCAGCTGGCGAGAGCCCACTAGGGTTCCAAGCCAAACTTCTATGGGGTCAGAAGAAGCTTGATTCTTTGATGGAAGAAAGGTAAATCTATTGTAAGAGAGTTACTCTACTTTAATAATGGAGAAGGCCAGCATGTAATGCTAAACCACACCATACCCTAATTAACCATTTAAGAAGCTATGCTAAGCAGAAATGCTAAATCAAAATAAAACAAATGCTACTATCTAAGTTGAAAAAGTAAGAAGCATCAAACAATACTAATGTGCAAGTAAAGAAACTAAACTAAATATGTTTTCACTTTTTTGGTCTTTTTATGTAAAATCAAGTATGCAAACTAATTGTTCTTGTGGATGTGACAGGTGGATTAAGGGTGTTTGAGGATGGCTAGAAGGTTTATGAAGTGGTTGGATGGTGTGGAGGGTCCCTAGGAGGCTTTTTGTGACTTCCTAGAGGTTTTCCATCAATTTGGCCTCAAAACAGGCCGTTTCAAGAAAACCTACAGGATGATCCTGTAGGAATTACAGGAAACCTACAAGATACAGCCGAGAGCTAAATGTGAGGTGTTGGATGTGATGGGAGGCTTAGGAAAGGTGTGTGATGGTTGGAATGGAGTGTTAGAAGGTCTAGTATCATTCGAAAGTCAATATCCAAGATGATAGATGGCTAGATTTTTTGAATGTGTTTAGGAGAATTTCAATGAAAAATGATGAAAAACTAGTGAGGGTAATGGTGAAAACAAGGGATGGCTAAGTTGGATGAAGTGGAAGGTGGCTGTTGGCTATGAAGTCTTAGTCTCCTCCTGAA
Source organism: Pinus tabuliformis (assembly GCA_031772625.1). Lineage (NCBI taxonomy): Eukaryota > Viridiplantae > Streptophyta > Pinopsida > Pinales > Pinaceae > Pinus > Pinus tabuliformis. The sequence continues at coordinate 1,675,838,212 of CM062816.1, read as the reverse complement.
GTACCTGCTCTGCATAAAACATGTGTGTCTTCTAAAAAGCTACGAAACAAGATACATTTTCATTAACTTGAAAAGTAGAATTAATGAGTCAACTACCTATACTATGCATAAGAAAGTTGTTGAAAGGAATGAAAGCATGAGTGAGATCTACTGCAGAAATGGAGAAGAAAAAGTTGACAATTAAATCTACCTTGCAACATTAACCAAATACTAAATTAAATACAACAAACTCCAAAGCTCATAAAATAACTATAAATATGTGTTTTTACGGTTGCTTAAGGGTCCCTTCCTCAAGTCATGGTCCCAGAGGGAGGAAGTGAGGTTGAGACACCTACTAAAAACCTTGTGGTGATCCGTGTTCTCCTTTTAAATAATGAATCCATACAGGTGAGGATAGTTTTAGGTAGAGGAGGAATGACCTGTTGTAGAGTTTTATGAACCCAACGTTTCGGACTACCAAGTGAGTCCATCATCAGGGGAGAATGCGACAATAGATATTCTTAAAATCATAATGATGTATCCAAGAGCTAAAATTAGGGTATATATATAATGGAAATGAGTTTAGCTCTGGATAATCTTAATTTCTCGAATTCTGATGCGTTGTCCATCATATCCCTTCCATGGTAGGATTTGATGTTTTTAAATAATGAATCCATACAGGTGAGGATAGTTTTAGGTAGAGGAGGAATGACCTGTTGTAGAGTTTTATGAACCCAACGTTTCGGACTACCAAGTGAGTCCATCATCAGGGGAGAATGCAACAATAGATATTCTTAAAATCATAATGATGTATCCAAGAGCTAAAATTAGGGTATATATATAATGGAAATGAGTTTAGCACAAATGGAAGCAAACTATCACACAACCAATCTAATCTACACTACTTGTAATGGAAATGCATCTAATGAGAAAATTACCAATGAAGCTATGAATATACACTAAACATACATGTACAATAAAGAGGAGCCTTGGCTACTAGGGTTGGGCCCTAACCCAAGAGCTTCAGCCCTCTGAGTTAACTCAGTGCTGACTCAAAACAAAACTCATTCTTATTACCAAAACAGCAAATTACATCAAAACAACTGTCACAAATTTTGCAGCTCGAAAATAGAGTATAGTTTTACAATCAAAAATCTGAATCCTAATGAGGTCCTAAGCCTCCCTACTTATACATCTAAAGTCCCCAATGAATTCCTTAAAAATAGGGAGGCTTGGCTCCCAAACTCGAGATAAACTGGTGCTTTTTCTCTCACTTGCTCGATTACCTTCTAGTACTCATGATTTGGTTGTTTGCATTCTGAGATGATGTGATGAATGGAGGAATATTCAAATGGAGTAGTAAATGAGGAGGATTAACCTCCTATAATCCCTATCCCTTGTCCCATTCGAGTTTTGACCTTGGTCTTTGCCAAAATTCCTTGATTTTCTCCTTTAATCCTGCATTCAATGCATATTAGACACAAAGCATAATATCCAGCTCTAACTCACCTCATAAACAAAATATAATCAAAAACATGTAATAAGTTATGAGAAAATTTGATTTGACTAAGCTAGGGGGTAAATTAAGACCCATATAATTACCCAATGATGAGGCTCATCATCACTCCCCTACTGAAAGTGTTGCTCATCCTCTGGGCAACTTAATCAATATCCATATCCTTCATGGATCTAGTGGCCTCTCTGACATCCCATGCCTCTACTGTGGTCTCCTCTTCTTGTTCATAGAAGCCTGATTTCTTTTCTACCTCTTCCCACTGCCTCTTTTCTTATTCTTCTTTTCCCCCTTCTAGAATCCCTTAGAGTAGTGGTGGACTGAGTTTCAGGCCTATCCAACCTTTGCATAGATTGATTATACATAGGTGTCATGTTGAGTGCCTCTCTCAACCTTTGAGGAGAGTGATATTCTCTTATCTTTAAGTTGTATGGTAGGGTGTTCCATCTCCTCAGGTAAGCATGTATACTATCATCTCCTAGCAACCTGAGCATGTCCTCAAAATGTGAAATTGCTTACTCTTGGGTAGCAAGATATCTAGGTGCCAGTTGAGGATCATTTGCAATCAAATTATGGGTACTAATAAGGGCCATGGGATTTGATTGTTCAACTCTGATCAGAAGAGGTTCAGTTTGCTCTCCTGCCAATATCATTTTCATCTCTGTAGCTCTTGACTCCTTATGGTTCATCCATGATGCCAAAGCCATTAATTGTAGATCTCATAGCTTGGCATTTGGGTCCCATACATTCATGTCTAGGAGGGCCATGTTGTCCAAATAAAACTCATCCATTTTGGCCCTATAATGTGGTGTACTTTGATCACAAAGATCAATAAACTACCTGTGGTTCTGAAATGGCATGGTTCCCCTCTGTGCTAGGGTCTTAATCTGAAACTGCAATCATTGTTCTTTGAGGTAGAGAGCATATGATTTAGCTTGCATCCTACATTGGATTGCTTCCAAAGAGAGACCCATACATGCCAAATGATTCTCTCTTACCTACAATTGTCCCCTCAACCATGCATTTTCTGTCTCTAGTTGATTTCTCATTATAACTTCTCTATCCCTCAAGCCACTTATCTCTCTGCCCATCTCCTTGAGTTTCTCTTCCATGTGCCCAATGTCTTCCACCCCCTTTGATTTGGCAATCTGCATCCATCAGTGAGTTCTGGCCCTCTCCTTCTCAAGCTCGAAGAACAGTGGGATGGCAAACTTTTGAGGTATGACCCTGCCTCCTTCAATAAACTGGTAATAGGAGTCCAGGTTAGGTTGGGGGTTGGGTTCTTTTGTCTCTAGGTCCTCTTCTTTAGTTTCTTGCTGCTCCCCTACCTTTCTTTCCAATTTCTGTGCCTCCTGTAGATTCAGCAGAGTATCCTGTAGGACTGTTTTTGCTTCCTGTAGATTTTGTTGTGTATCCTATAGGATTTCCTTTCCCTTGGATGAAGTGGATCTAGTAGTAGGCCTCCTCACATAGGTGATAAGGGACTTAGGGGAAGGCATTTTGTCTTTTTGTGTAGGGTAGTATTCAATCACAATAGGAATTTTGGTTGATGTTTGGGGCTTCCCCTGTCTTATTCTTGTGCTCTTTCTTATCCTAAAATATAATGGGGTCTGCCTCTACCTTTTTCCTTTTTGCTTGATCGGGGTGCTAAGAGCAGTGAGGGTAGTTGCTGCCTCTCTGTCAGTGGCTTCTGGAGACACCCTAGGAGACTCCTCCTTGTTTTTGTCCCCTCTTTTCCATTTCCTTCTTCCTCTATGTCCTTCATGTATTCTTCTTCTTGTAGATATTCATCATATCTATTAGTTTCCTCCTTAATTTCCTCCTCTGTTTCTTCATCATCCTCCTCATCTTCTCACTCTTCTTCTTCATCTTCATCACATTCCTCTATGTCAGCTCCTTCTTCATCCATCTCATCCTTTTCTTCTTTTTTATATTCCTCTTCCTGTTTTAATTCCTCTTCACTGATAGTAGGACTAACATCATAAGTGAGAGATTTGATGTCATCCTCTACTGGCATCTCTCTGAAAACTGACCATGTTATAGGAGTTCTAAGGTTTTGGAGGGAATCTTCTATGAGGATGCTAATCAACCCATGGTGAGCTAATTGTTAGGAATTCCCCTCCTTCATTTTGATTCTTGAGTCTATGAATGATTGAAGCATGAAGTATGGTATGCTGAGCCTTTGGTGAGGGGGTGTTTCTGCTCCAAATCTTAATTCTTCAAGGATCCTGAAATGACAGCCATAGACTACACTATACCTACCCTCACATGAGATGTATTTGATCAGTTGGTAGCCTACCTCATTCCATGGGTATGGCAGACTTGCCCTCCTTACTCCATTTTTGTCCTCAGTGGGTTCCTCACCTTCTAAAAAGAATTTTATTTTGGCAACCTGGCTGTCTCCTTTGTCTTCTTCTCTCAAGGGAGTGTGGTGACTCTGCTGATGAGCTCAGGGGTGAGATATATAGTGAGGCCACTTGTTACAATAGTGGCATGGATTCTGGTGAGTGGAGTGAGGGAGAGAGAAAATTCTTGAGCCACCTCATCATCATACCCTCTGAAATTTTCGAAAAACCCCATCCAATTATGTCTTGTGAAGATTTAAAGCACTTGGGGGTGTTGTTGGATTCTCACAGTGTTGGTGGGTTCTCTCCTATTAAACCCTCCTGTCATCTTGATGGTGAATATTGAGGAGAAAATGAGAGGATTGAAATAATTTTTCAAATGCATAACCAAAACAGAGATGATTGTGTATGTAATTCCCTTCACACAGTTGCTAAATTCACTCAAACTTAGAGGATTCTTGGTTCATTTACTTGCAAAGAGGGATGTAATTATAGAGCCTACCTCTTTAGATTGTTTGCAGTGGCCAACTCCCGTGATATCCCTTCTAAACTCTTCTCTGCCAATCCTGTAGACAGTCTCTGTGTATCCTGTAGGAATTCCTATGCATGCTCTTGTAGGAATTCCTGTGCAATCCTGTAGGAATTCCTGTGCAGTGAAACGATGGATTTTTGCTTCCGATGGGTTTCTTGGGTATGAGAGTGACTTGAGTGAGTGAATTTCAAGGAAGTGAAATGCATGAATGCATGGGAACGATGTTTTATTTCCTCTTATGGTGATTCGGGTGAGGTGGTGTGCTGGCAGCAAAGGTACATTTCCATTTTTGGACTGTTGGTCCCCACTACCACCTCATCATTTCCCACTCCTCGTAATCAGATCCCACCTTATGGATCCGTAGTTTTAACCGCTTTTTGTCCTACTCCTTCTCTGTCTTTGAGTTGACTGCAGCCACGTGTGAGAGGACACTCGGTTGTGCATGTGTTGACTGAATGAAGGTGGCCAAGTTAACTGGCCACCTTTTCACTTATAAACCAACTATCTCGTAACCCTTACATTTTTTTATTACATGATGCATATGAGAGAGCGAGCGGGATACTTACCTATGGTTCCAATGCTATGCTGCAGTTGTCGAAGACCAGAGGTGTTGTTGTGTATATTTATTGCATGCTATTCTTCTTCTTCCTCTTGTTGTCTACTAATGGCTTCTTTGTTTTTGTAAGTACTTGTGGTTGAAGATATGATGTTGCTACTTTGGAGCTCCTAGATCATCATGCTGAAGACTTGTTGCTAGTGTGATTGGTATTTTGTGGGATAGGCTGCTACAGGATTTCCTACAAGATGTCCTGAAGTTGCTTCTCCCTCGGAACTCTTTAATCAATTTTCTTGTTGGGGCTGTGAGGATGGTGACTTGGATGGAAAGGAGTGGGAGTGTGGAGAGAAAAGAATATTCAAGTGATGCTCTTTATTACTGTCTATTTCCTTTTTTCAAAGACTGGAAAAAAATCTTGAAACTGATTTTTTTGAATGGTGAGTGCAGGGATGATGATGGTGGACAAGGTGTGGTGATAGATCATGAAGAGGGTGAATTTTAGGGGCCTAACAAGTCCATAATTTTCATTATTATTGCTTCCTATAGGATATCTGGGTCACTGTAATTCCTGCAGGATCATCCTGTAGGTTTTCAAGGGATCCTGCAGCAATACAGGGGATCCTGTAGAAAACACAGTCTGTTTATAAATTGAAGCAATGGAGTGGAAAAACGACAGAAATGATGGAGGGATGCATGGTAATGAGTGAAAAAAAAAATATGTGAGTGGCAGGATCTCCTTTGGATCCTCTTTTGCTCCTTGACCGTCCTACTTTCCCACCTGCAAATGGAAATCTCATGATTAAAATATATATATATATATATATATATATATAGATATATATAATTTTTTTATTTTTTTTGAAAAACAACTAGGCTGCCTATGAGAGGTTTTCACCCTAGTTGTTTACCCTCGGAGCCTTAAGAAAGGTTTTCACCCAGGGATATTTCTTATTCTCTTTTTCTTCTTTTTGTTTTTGTTTATTTGTTTGTTTGTTTTCTTGTTTGTTTTTTTTTTGTTTACACCACTTAGCCGCCTCAAGAGGTGTTCAACCCAATGATGGGACTCAGGTGCCTCATGGAGGTTTTCACCTAATTCCTTATTATTTTTTCTTTTTCTCAGGGATTTGATGAGGGAGGAGCTGGAACTTTCTCCATTATCATCACTGTTTTATTGATATCATCAATGAACTCTTGTTTTGATAAAGGTCTCTTGTAAATTTTCAATCAGTTTTCGTTAACAAGCAAAGGAATGGCTTCTTCATCTATAGTTATGATTTGCACTGAACCATTATCATGGCATCTTTCCACAACATAAGGTCTGAGCCATCTTGTCCTTAACTTGGCCTTGAAGTCTTTATACCTAGAATCATATAACAACACCCAATCGCCTTCCTGAAATTGCTTCTCCTTGATATTTTTATCATGCCAGATCTTCCTCTAAAGTTGAACTACCTCTGTATGTAGGAGGGCCTACATTCTAAATTCATCCAAACCATTCAACTGGAACAATCTCTCTTTCTGTGCACTGCTGAGATCCAGATCTAGTTGGGTTGCCATCCTTAGTGTGTTATATTCAAATTCAATGAACAATAAGTCCTTTTCCTATAGACCAGCTCATAGGGTGTGAATCCAGTGGTGGTCTTCCATGTGGTATTATAGACCCAGGTGGCCTCAACTAGCCTTTCTGCCCAATCCTTCTTGTTTCTGCTCACCACTTTGGTCAAGATGCCCTCCAGTGCTCTGTTGGTCACCTCCACTTGCCCATTAGCTTGTGGATGATAGGGAGTGGAGGTTCTATGCTTGATCTTGTGATGGTTGAGCAAGTCTTCAATCATGTTGGAGATAAACTGGCTGCCTTGGTTTGTGATCGGCTCTCTAGGGTACCCAAATTTGTAGAATACATTCTCCCTTAGGAACTCATCCACCTTCTCCTCTGTTGTTGCCTTAATTGCCTTGGTTTCAGCCCACTTAGTCAAATGATCATTGCACACAATAATGTATTGTTTTTTCTTTGAAGAAGGGTCAATAGGCCCAATGAAATCCATGCCCCACTTGTCAAATGGCTCGAAAGTCACTTGAGGCTACAGAGGCATTTCATCTCTTGGAGTAGGCCTTCCCATCCTCTAGCACCATTCACACTGACTAGTGTATTTTTTCACCTCCTGATGAAGAGTGGGCCAATAATAGCCTGCTTGTAACACTTTGAATGTTGTCCTCTTTGCTGCAAAGTGACCTCCATAAGGCCCATCATGATAGGTCAAAAGGATGTCAAAGACTTCCTCCTCCCTAACACACCTTCTCAAGATTTGATCTAGACCAAGTTTGCAAAAATTGCCCCCAATCCAAGTGAAGGGGGCGCTTTTCCTCACTATCTTGCTCTTTTATTTGGAAGACAAGTTTGGTGGGAACCGTGCTGATACCAAATAGTTTTCTATATCAGCAAACCATGGAGAGAGAATTGAAATAGAAAATAAATGCTCGTCCAGTAACTGGTCATCCACCATTCCTTCTTCACCTACAGGCATATTTACTCTAGACAAAAAGTTTGCAACAACATTTTCCTTACCAGGCTTATCAACAATGGTTAGATCAAACTGCTGTAATAAAAGTAACCATCTTATAATTCGAGCATTCACATCTAGTTTGTTCATTAAATACTTGATTGTAGCATGGTCAGTATGCACAAATGTTTGATAGCCTATAATATAATGCCTGAATTTTTTTAATGAATGCACAACAGCTAGGAGTTCCTTTTAGGTCACTGTATAATTTAGTTTAGCCTTTAATAAAGTCTTATTGATAAAATAGATAGCATAAGGCAGTTTTTTATCTATCTAACCTAGAGTTGCTCCTATGGCTCTGTGTGAGACATCAACATAAATATGAAATGGGAGGGCCCAATTGGGGCCTCAGAGAATCGGTGCAGTCGTAAACTTATCCTTTAGGATGTCTAAGGCCTCTTGGTAGCTTTTTTACCATATAAACTCAGTCTTTGGCCAACAAACCAAATAAAGGAGAGGCCAACTTGTTGAAGTCCTTTATGAACCTTCGGTAGTATCCAACTAAACCTAGGAAACTTCTGAAATCTCTCTACTTTTGAGGATGTGGGACCCTTTGGATGATAGCTATTTTGTTTGGGTCCACCTGCAGTCCTTACTGAGATATTGAATGACCTAGCACGGTCCCTGCAGTCATTAAGAATTCACATTTTTCAGGACTGAGAGACAAGTTCATTTCAATGCATTTGTGCAGTACTTTGCCTAGGTTAGACAAGGATTCTTGAAAATCATAGCCATAAGGTGTAAAATCATCCATATAAATCTCCACCGCATCATGGACTAATTCGGCGAAAATACTCAAGACTGCTCTCTAGGAAAGTGGCAGGAGCATTGCATAGGCCAAAAGGAAGGACCCTATAGGAAAAAGTACCCCAAGGACAAGTGAATGTGGTCTTATCCTGGTCTTCTGGGCAAATCTGGATTTGGTTGTACCCACTGAATCCATCTAGGAAAGAGAAAAACCTTTTCCCTGCTAGGCCATCTAGCACTTGGTCAATGAAGGGTAGAGGAAAATGATCCTTCTTTGTGGATTTTTTCAACTCCCTGTAATCGACACAAATTCTCCACTTACCATTTTTCTTGGGAACTAACACCAAAGGAGAAACCCACTCACTATCAAAGATAGGGTAAATGAATCCTACATCTAGCAGTTTTTGCAGTTATTCTTTGATTATATCTTTAAGAGATGGATTCATCCTCCTTTACGGTTTTCGGACCGGATTTCAACCTTCTTTGATGTATATGTGGTGAGTACACACTAAGGGGTGTACTCCCTTCATTTCCTTGTAACTCCAAGCAAAGGCTCCTAGATTTTCCTTTAACATGTTGCATAGCTTCTCTTCTTCGAGAGCAGAAAGAGATGGATTGATTTTCAAGGTTTTCTCTGCACTGAATTCTATGGTTTTGACATGGAGTGGGTTGGAATCGGCCAAGCATAAGTCAATTGGATGATTGTTTTGGGTTTCCTTTACTGCTTCTTCTAAGAGTAATGAACCAGGAGTTGGACTTTGGAGTAGGTGTTCAATCAATTCATCCTCATCCTGTTGTCCTCCTCCCATGGTTGCTTCTAAAGCATAAAGTTGGGTGGAATAAACTTCATCTTCTTCCTCCTCCTCCAACCATAAAGGTAAGTCATGCTCTAGAGAAGGTTGAGCAGGAGGGTATAGGACTAACTGCTTGGACATATGCCCATTCTTGATGGTCATATTCCTAGCTCTGTAGCTAATGTAAGCATCGGCAGTGGCCAACCATGGCCTCCCAAGGATGAGAGGGTAACCAATAAGCTTAGCCTTAGGTTGGAGAACTAGGAAATCTACAGGGTACTCCCAAGAGTCAATGGAGACCATCACATCCTCCACAATTCCCTCAGGGGTTACTGTGGAATGGTCTACAAGTTGCAGAATTGTTGTGGTCTTCCTCAATGAACCTTGGAGGTTGAGCTTGAGCATGGTGTCCTTGGTCATCACATTAATGGCAACCCCAAGATCGATCGGAGTGTGTGGGACAATGGTTCCATTGATGTACACATCTACTACAGGGCTTCCAGGGTCCCAATATTTTGGACAAATTACCTGCCCTAGCATTAAGTCAGATAGCTGTCCAATAAAATTAATGGTAGGGGCATTCCTTTTTTGCCTCCATGGATGCTTGAAGCACTTCTCCTTAATTAACTTATTGTAAATGGTAACATCTTTTATTGCCTCGAGAAGTGGGATCTCTACACATAGATTTTTCAATTCTCCCAGAAGTTCAATTTCTTTTGGGGTAGGCTGGAGTGGTTGGGCTAATCTCTCAGGAAAGGGTGGATTTACTTTAAGGTTGCTTTCCGCTCTTTCTTCCTCAACCCCCCTAGGTGGAGGTGGAGTTGGTTATCCAGGAGAACTCTCCCAGATCTCAGGTTAATCTCCTGGATTTCCACAACATAAGTTGGATATGATGTCTCTCCACTATATACTTTTTGAGCATGCCTGTTGTTCGGGTTTGGATTTGGTTGGGCATGCATCTGGGGTTGGTTGGGTGGAGCATAGTGTAGGAGTTGTGTTTGGGCAAGTGGTGGAGGCAATAGAGCTGGAGCATTGTTGTGTTGGGGCCTCCACCCGTGGAGTGGTGTATTCCACTGAGGTTGTGGCGGAGCATAAGGTTGAAATGATTATTTGGCTAGCTGGGAGTGATACTAAGATGCATAGGACCAAGGAGAGGGTGTAGACCAGGAAGGATGAGCAAGGGGTCCCCAAGAAGGTATGGTTGGGATTTGGTTAGGGTTGTAATATGCATGGGACAACCGTTGCATGCCTTGCTGGTATGGTATAGGCCCGTGAGGTCTCCTTTGGTTAATGTAGCAAAGCTACTCAGTGACCCCTTCAGCTCCTTGATATACAGCTTTGAGTCCAGGTAGAGAAGGGTGCTTGTCTGTGGAGTGGTTTTCTTCACAGACCGAGCAAATTTCAATAGAGTTCAATGGACATTCATTCCTGGGATGCCTCTTAGTGCATCTAGGACAAAAAATGGCCAAGGCTCTCTCTGCTTCCTCCTGCTTCCTCTTAATGTTCATGGTGTCCATTTGCAAGGAAAGGGTTTGCAGCATCTCGCTTTTGAAATCTTCCAACATGTTCCCAATTTCACCCTTGATGGATGAGTTGGAAGATGATGAACTGGCCATAGGTTGACTACCCCTACCCTTTTTCCTGGATTCCCTAAAATGGTTTCTAAAGGCAGTCTTGATATCCTCATAGGGTAATCAGTAGATATCTCCTCCTACTGACAAATGTAAGGTATCCAGAATATCTTCTCTTACTCCCCTAAGCAGGATCGGCTTTAGTGACTTGGGGTCAAGTGTGCACCTGGCCCTGTTGTAACTAAGTTGGAATCTTTCTTCATAATCCTCTAAGGATTCATCATTGCCTGTGGTCATCTTGAAAATTTCTTCTTTAGTATCCTTTGACCGACGATAGTCCTGATATTTGTTGTTAAAGGCATGTTGCATCTAAGCCCAAATTATGATGTTATCTCCAGGTAAACCCATGAACCAGCGGAATGCTACATCCTTGAGGGTAGATGGAAATATTTTTAACTTTTTCTCATCATCTGTATAGTCATAGGTTCGGCATATAACAACAAACTCAAACAGGAAAGTGTCAGGGTCCTCTATGGTCAGGCCATGGAAATGAGGTAGGGCAGAGGGGCTTATATTTTTCATCTTAGTGTCCCCATTGGTTTCCCTGATGGGGAAGGCACCCTCAACTCTCTCTCTATTCCCTCTGTCATTTTGGTTTTCAGCCATTGGTTCAGTAGGAATGGGTTCCTCTTCTTCTTCTTCCCCTGTAGGTTCTTCAAATATGTCAGGTTGCTCACCTAAGGGTTCCTCCAGTTCACAGCCACCGAAGAAGAGAGAAGGTTGGTTGTTGGATGCAGTGGGGGTATTTGGAAAAAATTTCCCTAAGTTGTCCCTATTCCTATGAGGCATGAAAGGAAATATTTTTGGTTTGGTTTTGTATTTTTTTCAAACTTGGAAAGTACTTGCAGAATTGAAATTGTTGATTGAATGAAGATTACTGACAGAATGAAAAAGCTACTTGCTGAGTTGAAATCTTACTTGAAAAAATGGAAAGGAAAGCAGACAATGCAAAATGAAAGAAAGGAAACAACTAGATTACTTTTGCATAAATAAACTAATGGTAGAATATTGAAGACAAGAAATAGAAGAAAAGAAAGCAGTAATCACATTCTACTCAGACACCTCCCTGGCAACAACGCCAAAAAGTGATGAGCACCGGTATTTAAGCAAGGATGTTGCAACTCATGGGCTACCAACTTTACTTATCAACCCGGGGTTCGTACAAACTTGAAGGTTACAATGTTTTATGCATAAGTAAAAGTGATAGTTCTGCCTGTTGTCACTGTTCAACTGGCTAGAGACCACTGGGCTTCCAATCCAGACTTCTATGTAGTCCTAAGAATCTTGATTCTTTGATGGAAGAAAGTTAAATCTACTCTAAGAGAGTTACTCTACTGCAGTAATGGAGAAGGCCAACATGTAATGCTAAACCACACCATACCCTAATTAACCATTTAAGAAGCTATGCTAAGCAGAAATGCTAAATCAACATAAAACAAATGCTACTATCTAAGTTGCAGAAGTAAGAAGCATCAAACAATACTAATGTGCAAGTAAAGAAACTAAACTAAATCTGTTTTCACTTTTTTGGTCTTTTTATGCAAAATCAAGTATGCAAACTAATTGTTCTTGTGGATGTGGCAGGTGGATTAAGGGTGTTTGAGGATGGATAGAAGGTTTATGAAGTGGTTGGATGGTGTGGAGGGTCCCTAGGAGGCTTTTTGTGACTTCCTAGAGGTTTTCCATCAATTCAGCCTCAAAACAAGTCGTTTCAGGAAAACCTACAGGATGATCCTATAGGAATTACAGGAAACTTACAGGGTACAGCCGAGAGCTAAATGTGAGGCGTTGGAGGTGATGGGAGGCTTAGGAAAGGTTTTTGATGGGTGGAATGGAGTGTTAGAAGGTCTAGGACCCTTCAGGAGTCAATATCCAAAATGATAGATGGTTATATTCGCTCAATGTGTTTGGGAGAATTTCAATGAAAAATGATGAAAAACTAGTGAGGGTGATGGTGAAAACTAAGGTGGATGAAGTGGAAGGTGGTTGTTGGCTATGAAGTCTTAGTCTCCTCCTGAAGCACCTACTCTGCATAAAAATGTATGTCTTCCAAAAAGCTATGCAACAAGATACATTTTCATAAACTAGAAAATCATAACTAATGAGCCAACTGCCTATACTATGCATGAAGAAAGTTACTGAAAGGAATGACAGCATGAGTGAGATATACTATAGAAATGGACATGAAAAATATGGCAATGAAATCTACCTTGCAACATTAACCAAATACTAAATTAAAAACAACAAACTCCAAAACTCATAAAAGAACTAGAAATCTATGTTTTTAGGGCTGCATAAGGGTCCCTTCCTCAAGTCATTGTCACAGAGGGAGGAAGTGAGCCTGAGACACCTGCTAACAACCTTGTGGTGATACTTTTTCTCCTTACTAACCTGCTACCTGAAATAAGGCACAAATGGAAGAAAACTATCACACAACCAATCTAATCTACACTACTTGTAATGCAAATGCATCTAACGAGAAAATTAACAATGAAGCTAAGAATATACACTAAACATACATGTACAATAAAGATGAGCCTTGGCTGCTAGGGTTGGGCCCTAACCCAAGAGCTTCAGCCCTTTGAGTTAACTCAGTGCTGGCTCAAAACAAAACTCATTCTTATTACCAAAATAGCAAATTACATCAAAAGAAATGTTGCAAGTTTTGCAGCTCGAAAATAGAGTAGAGTTTTACAATCAAAAATCTGAATCCTACTGAGGTCCTAGGCCTCTCTACTTATACATCTGAAGTCCCCAACGACTTCCTTAAAATTAGGGAGGCTCGGCTCCCAAACTCGAGATAAATTGGTGCTTTGTCTCTCACTTGCTCGGTTGCCTTCTAGTCCTCATGATTTGGTTGTTTGCACTCTGAGATGATGTGATGAATGGAGGAATATTCAAATGGAGGAGTAGTAAATGAGGAGGATTAACCTCTTATAATCCCTCTCCCTTGTCCCATTCGAGTTTTGACCTTGGTCCTTGCCAAAATTCCTTGATTTTCTCCTTTAATCTTGCATTCAATGCAATTAGACCACAAAGCATAATATCCAACTCTAACTCACCTCATAAACAAAATATAATTAAAAACGTGTAATAATTTATGATAAAAGTTGGTTTGACTAAGCTAGGGGTGAATTAAGGCCCATATAATTACCCAATGATGAGGCTCATTAGTGCTTCATGTGTGAAGTTCTCATTATAATAGATCATTTTTTTCTCGTATGATATAATACAAACAGAGGAGGGGTTTTTCCCAGCTAGGTTTCCCAGTAAAAACATTGTGTTCCTTGTGTTTGGATGGTTTCATGTCATTGCATGTGTTTCTATCATGTGTTTTCCTTTTCGAAGAATAGTAGAAGAATATTTTTTCTCTTGATTTTAGTTCGATTTCATTAGCAACAATAAATTTATTGTCATTTCTACATGATATCAGAGCCTCAAAAGACTACTTAGAAACCTTGTTCCAAATATTCTCTTAGAGAGATTTTGATTTGTAGATTTTTTGGTGCAGATCCTCTTCAATGTAGATGATCAGGAGCTCAAGTCCAAGCCATGGAAAAGGCTCAAAAATTGAAAGTGTTCAAAAACACTTGCAACCTAAACGATCGAATAGGCCTCGTCGATACGATCCTGCTGCCACGAACGGCACTCAAAACCGACTTTTCATGTGAAAGTTATGAAGGTTTGAAGTCTCCAATAATCTTCAAAAAAAACTGAGTTTGGGCTAGTTTGGATTTCAAATTTAAAAATAATAATAATAATAATAATATTTCGAGGAATATTCCCCAAAATATTGGCGAGAATATTCTGTTTTGATGACCAATTGGGAGTTGACACGTGGTTTGCCCAGAGGCTGCCACGTGGCCCCATGTCTACAAGGTTTGTTTGGGCAAAATTTTATGGAGCTCGCAAGAATCGACCCCGGGTCGGGTGGCCGCCAGCCCACAGGCCCAACTGGCCCGCTTACACTTGGTTCTTAACAACCATACGTCACAATTGATATTTAAAGTTTCATTAAGGTTTGTTTGGCTGGTAAAGGGGGCCAGCCCCCTATTCATGAAACCAAGGGCACAGAACCAAGACCCAAACTCGACGATTAATAGAACCTGACAGTTCAGGTTCTCGGAATTTGTGGTCACATGTGATAGTTACCTAACTACCAGCATTAAACTTAACATAACCGCCACTGAATCCACTCACATGCACGGGGTTAGCACCTGATAGTTACGGTTAACTGGCAGTTAGCTTGGCGAAGTCTGCCAATATTGGCACGTTTGCCATATTTGTCATAGCTAGCTGCAATTTCACCAAATTTAGTGGAGTTTTTTTAGGCCAAACAGGAGAAAACTTCAGTTGGTCATAACTTTTGGATGGAAGAATCTTTTGGACGAAATTTTTTTTGATTTCGTATCTTATCATC
Source organism: Pinus tabuliformis (assembly GCA_031772625.1). NCBI lineage: Eukaryota > Viridiplantae > Streptophyta > Pinopsida > Pinales > Pinaceae > Pinus > Pinus tabuliformis. The sequence continues at coordinate 1,675,823,134 of CM062816.1, read as the reverse complement.
ATTCTGGAGCCATTGGTAAGGGTTCCAGAGGTAGTAGAGGTGTTCTACAGCCTGTTTAGCTTCAGGGAAGCTTGGAGAGCCATTAGGGCCATTGGGAAAATGGAATTATCTGGAGTTGTACCTCACTATTTGAGGTGAACCATAAACCATTTTTTGCTATTTTCGACCCTCTGAACCTAATGGAAGAGATTTCATAACTGTTTGAGGACTTCTACAGCCCAAAAAGCTTCAGAGGAGTTCAAAGAGCCATTAGGGCCCAATGAAGAAGGCACTGTATTTGGTAATTTTTCACTGTTTAGTGAATATGGAAAGGCATTTTTAGCATTTTCATGTCTTCTAAATCTGTATTTGCATTCATATTTGCCTATTGAGGCACTTTTAAACTTGTATTGCATTTGAGAGGATTATAATACAAGAGGACAAGATCATTTTGGGAGGCTTGATCCAGCAAACGTAGCCCAGGAGGGGTGAACTACTCACCAAACATCTATGTCATGTTATATTGAAGTTATCTTGCTGTGTATTTCTAATTTAATATGTTAAATAGCAAATTAAATTAACTTTCCTTCACACATAAACTCATAAACAGCTACCAAAAATACTTTGTTTAATCAGCAAGGCATGGAAAACTTTGCACACATTTAATTTAATGGAAATGGATGCCTTGCACACATTTTCAAGTACTTCCATTTTCAGATCACCAGAAAAAATATCTTTCAACGGATTGAGGCTAGAGTATGCATTGGAGGGCACCTCGATTTATTGTGCTTGGAAAGAGAGGATGGAAGTTGTCTTGGATGACAATGGAGTATGTGAATATACACAAACTGATATTCTTAAACCAGCAACATCATATGCACTAGCACTTTATTAGTGGAAAAAAGACACACCAAAGGCCAGGAAGATTATTTTGGAGGGTGTCAAAGATCATGTGGTTTTGAGTTTGCATGGAAAGAAGACAGTTTATGCAATGTGGGAAAAACTCACAAAGTTATTAGAAAGTAGTAGTGATGCCAGGAAATTGGCATTGAAACATAAGCTTAGGAATATTTGAATGTGGAAAAATGAAACCATTGTTGAGTACTTATCCAGATTCACTTAGGCCAGAGTTGAACTTGGAGGAGTAGGAGATACTGTGCCACTATTTGAGCTTGTGAGCTTAGCACTCCTTGGTCTTTCAAAGTCCTGGCATAGCTATCAGGATTTAGTTAATGGAAGAGACAAGCTTCCAAATTGGGAGAGACATTGGTATGATTTAGTGCAAGAGGAGATTAAAAGAAACACTAAATATGGTGTTACATCCAGATCTGATGCGGTAGAAGATTATGCTCTAGTTGGTAAAGGAAAGAAGGCCCAAGGTGAGGTAGAATCCATCCATATCCATGGCAAGAAGAAGGACCTTAGTAAAATTAAATGCTTTCACTGCTATGCGTATGGACACTATGTAACTAAGTGTCTACGCAAGAAATAAGGGAAGAAACTTGAAGGGGGAGCAGGAGGTGATGCTCTTGCATCACAATTCAAATTGGATTTCACCCTCATTGCATGCATGTAAAGCACTAAAATGGGGAGTGTGTGGTACCTATAATATGGTGCCTCATTTCATATGACAAGATGCAGGGATTTCTTCAACATCCTAGAGAAGAAGGATTTTCAATTGTACATAGAACTTGGAGACGATGGGAGGTATAGTACCAAAGGGATTGGTATTGTCACCTTTAAGAGGGATTCTGGCTCCCATATTCACCTTAAAAATGTTATGCATGTGCTTGTGCTGAAGAAAAATTTGATTTTTGTATTTGTATTGGAGGACAAGCTTATGATGTGGTGTTCAATAAAGGGAAAACTTTTCTTAAGCATGTTACTACTAGACAAATAAAACAAATTGGTGTTAGAGTGAAAAATCTCTACAAGATTGAGGTGGATGCATTCGTTGCATTAAGAAACAAAGTAGAACATGTTCAGAGTCGAGATGTTGGTCAACTCTGGCATAGGTGCATGAGTCACTTATACCATGGAGCTTTGAAAATCATGAAGCATATCACCACGGGACTTCAAAAATGCACCCTTGACCAACATGATGTTTGCAAGGGATGCACTCGGGGAAAATATGGAAAAGCATTCTTTCAGGGCCGAGATAGAAAAGCTGGAGCAATCTTGGAGCGAGTCCACATAGATGTGTGTGGGCCATTTTCTACAGTCTTAGTTGCAAAATACGGGTATTATGTAATTTTCATAGATGATTTTTCCCGCAAGTGTTGGATCTATTTTATGAAGAAGAAAGATAAAGTTTTTTCAAAATTTGTTGAATTCAAAGCATTGGATGAAGATTGAGACTCGTCAAAAAATTAAATCCCTGAGAAGTGATAATGGAGGAGAATTTGTTTATAATTCTTTCAAATATTTTTGTGCCAATGAAGGCATTAGAAGAGAACTTATTCCACCCCACAAGCCACAACAAAATGGGGTGGTAGAGAGGAAAAATAGAAGCATTTTAGGGGTTTCAAGAGTAATGTTGCATGATCAAGGATTGCTATTGTAACTGTGGGAAGATGCATGCAACACAACAAATTATTTTCAAAATTGAAGCCCTCACGAAATACTTTGAATGATCACACCTGAAGAATCTTTCTCTAGGAGGAACCCAGATGTCTCCCATTTTCAACTTTTTGGGGCTACAGTCTATTATCATGTCTCCAAGGATAGCATAAAAATTTGGATCCTAAAACTGAGGTGGGGATATTTGTGGGATACACAGAGACACCTCATAACTATCGGGTGTATTTTGTGTCACTCGGGATAACAGTGATGAGGAGAGATGTTAGATTTGATGAGGAGAAGTCTATGAGAAGATCTCTAGAGTGAGAGTTAAGTATTCCACCAGAGGAGGAGCTTTTACCTCCAAAGGAGGAGCCTCATGTAGAGCTTCAGGATGTTGTGGAGCAACCACATGTGGAGGAGAAAAAAGGAGGCAGAGTGGAGGCACCCACTCAACTAGAATATTCTAGGGAGGGAAGGAAGAGAACCAAAGAGGCTGACAGGTTGGTGCAGGATGCATAGGAGCATGTGAGAGCTCCTACATCGTTGGGCAGGAAAAGGAGGTCACCATACAGGTATATTAGTTATGTGACACTTATGACATAACTCATTGATTTTGAGCCTTCTTCATTTGAGGAGGCAGTTTCCCAACCAGTGTGGGTAGATGCCATGGTGGAGGAGTATGACTCCATCATGAAGAACAATGTATGGGAGGTGGTGTTGAGACTAGAGAACAAGTCAGTGGTTGGTTCTAGATGGATATACAAAGTGAAACATGTAGTTGATGGAAGTATTGAGAAGTACAAGGTCAAATTTGTGGCCAAAGGATTCTCACAGGTAGAGGGAGTTGATTATGAGGAGACATTTTCCCCTATGGCAATATATTCCTCCATAAGAACCATTCTAGAATTAGTTGCGCAGATGGGGTGGAAGATCCACCAAATGGATGTGAATTCTTCCTTCCTTAATGGAGTGGTTGAGGAAGAGATTTACATAGATAAACCTGAGGAATTTGAGACATTTGACAGGGAGACACATGTGTGTAGACTCAGGATGTCCCTTTATGGTCTCTAGCAAGCACCCCGTGCTTGGTACACTCAGATAGATTCATATCTTAGTGGATTGGGCAAGGTAAAGCAGGTGCCAATCTCTACTACATTGTGGTAGATGGAAAATTTCTCATTTTAGTCCAGTATGTAGATGACTTAATACTAACGGGGGATGAGAAGTTGATCCAATATTGTAAGGAGGACCTTGAAAGAGAGTTCAAGATGAAGGACATGGGCTTGATGCACTAGTTCCTTTGTTTGTAGGTGTGGCAGGGAGATGAAGAGGTGTTTGTGGCTCAGGGGTAGTATACCTCTAAAATACTTCAAAGATTCCATATGTAGGACTACAAACCTATGGACATTCCTCTAGCCACCAACTGGAGGAAGGAGGATATGCTTCTACAAGAGAGGCAGTAGATGCTACCATCTACAGATAGATGGTGGGGCCCTTGATGCATCTGGTGAAAACATGGCACTACATGTGTTATGCAGTTAATCAATGGAGTCATTTTATGGTGAAGCCTACCAAGCTTCACTAGAAACCAAAAAAACATGTGCTTAGATACCTCAAAGGCAAAACAGATTTTTGGCTATGGTACAAGAGGATTGATGGTGTGAAGATCCAAGACTTCACTGATGCAGATTGGGTAGGGAGTCCATCATATAAGAAGAGTGCTTCAGAATTTATCTTTAGTGTTGGGTCAGTAGTTATTTTCTAGTATAGCAGGAAACAAATATCTGTAGCACTCTGCTTAGTAGAGGCCAAGTATATGGTTGCTAGTCAAACAACATGCGAGGCCATTTGGATGAGGAAAAATCTTATTTGTATTTTCAGTAGGGCAATGGATCCTACTATGATTCACTTTGATAATCAGAGTTGTATCAAACTCTTTGAAAATTCAGTATTTCATGATAGGTACAACCACATTGATATCAGGTACCATCACTTGAGATATTTTGTGCAAAGGAGAATCATGATGTTCTAGTACGTTCCCACAAAGGAGCAGGATGCAGATATTTTGACAAAGGAATTGTCAAGAGGTGAATTTGAGTTCCATTGGAGCAGGATAGGGGTGTTGCAGAACCCTTTTCTTGCTAAGAGGGAATGTTAAAATGTAGCAAGAAAAGTATTCATTTGACTTGTGCCTTACTCAAATGGAGAAATTCGTTTTTCCACATCAGCAAGACGACTTGGATTGAAATTAATTGAAGTGACATGGATTTATCTCCTAATTAAATCAATAAATTAGATTTTTTGGGCTATAAGTAGAGTTGTGCATCAGTTTATCGCTAAGTTCTAGAAATATAGTGGGGTTATTGTTAGTTAAACTCGGTTATCTGAGCTCTAGTCACTAGATCGAGTAGTAGGAGTTCAATTGAGTAGTTATAACAATTGTTAACTCACTGATCTCTCAGTTAACAATTCAATTTACTAAAAATAAACCGAGTAATGTATGGAATTTGAATTTCCTAGTTGGAGTGGAGGAAAAGTCACATTGTAATCATTAATTGTATACTAGTTGAGTGTACATACTTTTGCATTGAGCAGGTGGTCAATTCCTCTAGAAATTGCGTAAGGAAATAGGGAATTTCCATATTATTTAGGAGCTACTATTGAGAAATGGAAACAAGAAATTCCAGTTTAATTTGTCCTTGAATTAAACTAAGAATTAAAATTGAATTCTATTCTCATAACAACTTGTAAATAGTTAATTAAGTTTAATTGACTTAATGAGCTTAGGAATTTCGAGTTTGAAGTCTTTCTATAGTCATGTATATATTATCCCTAAAATTTAGGGGTCCATTTTGAGTTTAAATTGAGTTGGAAATTAGATCACTCAGTTTCTTGAGTTAAGTTCAGTTAAATTAGTTCCAAATTGTTTGTGGAACTAATAGAGAATTAACAGTCAGTTGGTGCACTAGTACATCCACAAGTGTCACTCTAGTTAACTGAAGATTCCCTCATCAGAAACTCATGCATTTCAATTATTAGAAAGATCCAATTGAGACTAGAGTGTAGGGACAATGTAGTGTCAGTTGTATTATTTACTGGAGTGTAAATATCATGCATGCATCAGAGATTGATCCTATGTTTGGATTGTGTAGTTTTGGAAGCATGAATTCCCTTTAAATATGGGTTATTCATCCTAGGAATAATGCAAGAGATTAGGGGCTTGCAGAGCTATATAATTGGATAAGTGTTGGCCAAGAGCTTGCTTGTGAGCTGAGAGAGTTTAGCATACTGATGAGCCCCCAAATTGGGTAACTTATTGGGCTCATTTTGCCTAATTATCCTTGTTCAATCCTCCATTTTTCATAGATTATGCATGTTTTCCTAGTATGTTTATGTTATTTGAACGAATAAGGGTGGTCACTCTACCTAGGAGGCTAATACGTGGTTATTTCAAGATTTTTGGACAAATTTTGGAGCAAAACCAAGCAATCATGGGTCAGCTAACAGCCAAGCTTGAGGTGAGGATTCGTAGGGAGGTTGTCTCTTGCATTAAATGGCCTTCCTCGAAATCTCCACCCTCAACACCGAGCTCCACAGGCCACCAAAATGAGTTTTAAAGGCAGCCAAGCAGATTTTGGAGGAGTGACTGTTCACTAGCAGTTGGGACAGCCGAGTCCCTTGAATCTAGGAGGGCTGCTAGCCCCCTCGTATTGTACAAATAGGAAGGCCTCAGCCTTCATAGTTTACTTTTGGAACTATTGTTATTTTTTCACTATAGTGCTGTCATTTTGCTCAGCCTGTTTTATTGTAGCTACTGTTGTACAACTTTCTTATGATGGTTATTTTTGAATAATGATAAGCAGCTTTACTTGGTATCAGATCTGAGTTCTTTATAGGAGCCTGTAGCTCTTGGGGTTGGGCCCAACCTGAGTGCTAAGGCCTCCTCTATGTATTGTTAGTTGTTCTTTATGCATTTGCAAAAACATTTCTGTTAAGTAGGTTAAAGTTTGCTGATTAACTAGGTCACTGTAAATGGTTAGATAGACTTTTGAATGCTCAGATTTTGTTGATAGGTTGTTAATAGGAAAAAGCTTCAAGAAAAGGGCCATCAAACATCTCTGGTTTCACCTCTCCTTCAGTAGGATCTGGAGCTGGGATCAGGATAACTTTGCTGCCCACAAAAACACTGATTTTGCTTTGCCATGCAATCGCTAGTGTTTGATTTCCATGTGTAGAAGTTGGTTACAAGTTCAGACTTTCGTTTGCTTAGTTGCATGAGCTAAAATACACGGTTTCATTGCAGGTCACACTTCTGATTCATTCTCTTTGCTGGCAGCTAGCAGATTAGGTCATCATAATTAGGTTTTTGAAATTCCAGTCTTCGTTTGATCGGTTGGAAGAAGCGCCTTGAAGAGCACCTGTACCACTCCTTCATCTGTTCATTCTCCATCAGCACCATCCACTCCACCCTCTGCTTAGAATCCTTGCCTCCAGTTCGCCATTTGCTCCCATAACCCTAATCTTGTGTGTAATGTTGCTTCAGTCTTCTTTGAACCAAACCCAGCCATCTGCACCTGTCTACAACTCCATCCACAGAGTTTTAGACCATCTCCAACCCTCACCCTACCTCCACACTCACTCCTTCACCTTTCCCTCTCCATTCATCCACCAAAAACCTCATTACTGAACATCCTGTAGAAAATTCCAGACATCTTGTAGAAAATCGCAGACATCCTATAGAACCCCTACAGACTCCCTATAGAGGCTCACGAATGAGGTTTCTTGATAGCCAAACTTGGTGAAACTCTAGGGAAGGGTGTTAGGGACCCCTTAGGCCCTCTCTGAACCTTCTTGACCTCCTCCAAGCATTTCCTCTCGCCCATCCACCTCTACACAGCCAAAAACAGTCAAATCATATTCATAATAACTCTGGCAACATATTTAAAAATACAAAAAGATGTTTCTTTCAGATGTTACTGTAGAAGTAGCTTAGATACATGTATTTACCTTCCTAGGAGTCAATGGCATTTCCTTCAATAGCTTGCATCCTCTTCCTGGCATCAGTAGGGTCAGCTGGTAGAATTAGGGTTTGCTAGGGTTTGCGTTTTCTTTTAGCTTTTCACTGCCTTTCTGCAAGTAGATCAGCCTTCTTTAGAGTAGCTTTCGTCCATCAGTTAAAAAGCTTCTTCTCTGAGCTCATAGAATTTGGCTTGATCCCCTAGCGGACTTGTGCCAACTGACCAAGTGACAGCTACGGCAAGAGCTAGTACTTGTGTATACAGCACCGTCGCTTCCAAGTTTGTTACGAACTACCAGGTTGATAAAAGGAAAGAAGGGAGTCCCAGGAGTTGTAGCATTATTGTTGCAATACTGGAGCTCACCACTCTTTTTGGCGTCGTTGCCGGGGAAGCATCAGAGTATTTGTGATTGCTGCTTTTCTTCTATTTTCCTACTCTCGCCTTCTGCTAAATAGTTTATTTCATTTCCATTCTGCAATTTCATTTCTGCAAAAGTAAATTAGACATTTCCTACTTTCGTAGATTAACCTTTCAATTCTGCAAGCGTAAAATAGAATTTCAATTTTGCAAGCGTAGTCTAGTATTTCCTTCTTGCAATTTGACTTCAGTAAAATAGATTAGTCTTTTCCTGCTTCCATTTCAATTGCGCATTTTCATTTCTGCAAGATAGATTTTAGTTAGTTGCAATCCCATCTGTTTCAGTTTTTCAGGTACAAGTAAAGAAAAAAAAAAAAAGCAAAAACAACCAAAAGTCCTTTCATGCCTTGTAGGAACAGAGATAATACTAGAAAATTCCTACCCAACACCCCCACCACTTCACTGAGTCACCCTTCTCTCTTCTTTGGTGGCAGTGATCCAGAAGAACCTATAGGTGAACCTCCTGAGATATACGAAGATCCTATAACAGAAGAAAAGCAAGAAAACATTCCTTTTAAGACCATGGCTGACAACAGAAATGGTAGAGACGATGATGAGAGAATAGAAGGTACCTTCCCCATCCGAGAGACTAACAGGGACATGAAAACGAAGAACATAAGTCCCTCAGCCTCACCTCATTTCCATGGATTGACCACTGAAGACCCTGATACCTTCCTGTTTGAGTTTGTTGTCCTTTGTCGAACTTATGACTATACCAAAGACAAGCAAAAGTTGAAACTCTTTCCCTCTACCCTCAAGGATGCAGCATTACGCTGGTTCATGGGGTTACCTGGAAACAGTATCACTACTTGGGCTCAGATGCAGCAAGCCTTTAATAAAAAATACCGGGGTTACTGTAGGTCAAAGGAAACCAAGGGGGAAATCTTTTGGATGACCATGGGAAATGATGAGTCTCTAGAGGACTATGAGGAAAGGTTCCAACTTAGCTATAAACGGGTCAGGTGCACACTTGACCCTGAATCTCTAAAGCTGGTTCTGCTCCGAGGAGTCCCTAAAGACCTTCTAGATACCCTTCACATGCTAGCTAGAGGAGATATTTACCAACTACCTTATGAGGACATAAAGATTGTGTTTAGAAACCACTCTAGGGCAGCCCAGAAAAGAGGTAGGGGGAATCCACTTTCAGCTAGTACTACCTTCTCCAAGCATGAGTTTTCTAAGCAGAAGGAAGACCTCAAAAGTGAGATGAGACAGACCATTGCAATGCAACTTGATACTTTCCGAATCCAACAAAAGAAGGAGGAAGCTGAGAGGGCCTTGGCCATTTTCTGTCCCCGATGTACGAGGAAGCACCCTAAGAACAAGTGTCCATTGCACTCAATGGAGGTATGTTTCATTTGTGAGGAGAACCACTCCACAAACCAATGCCCAACCTTACTAGGATTCAAAGCCATGTACCAAGGGACTGAGGCACCCACTGAACCTCTCTACTTCCTCAACCAAAGGAGGCCGCATGGACCCAGACCTTACCAGCAGGGGATGCAAGGGACATCCCAAGCTTATTATAGCCCCAACCAGTCTGCTCACATGCCTTCATGGGGTCCCCCTACTCATCCTTCCTGGTCTGCACCTCCTCCGTGGTCTTATCCACCTCAATACCATACTCAACCCACTGCTCATTCGTTTCACTCACATGTCCAGCCACAGCCTCAGTGGAATGCACCTCAATCGGGGTGGAGGCCCCAATACAACTCTCCTCCCACCATTCTGCCTCCACCACTGGCTCAACCTCAACCATTACCTCCTGCTCCTCCAAGACAACCCCAAATGCCTGCTCAACCAAACCCGAACCCCAACAACCGACAGGCCCAGCAGGTATACACTGGGGAAACAACATGTCCTCCCTATGCTGTGGAGATCCAGGAGATCAACCTACGATCCGGGAAGAGCCTTCCTTATCGCCAACCTCCTCCCCCAGAGGACGAGGAAGAGAAATAGGAAAGTGAACCCAAAGCCATTCCACCCTTTCCTGAGTGACTAACAGTAACCACACAACCAAACCCAGAGGAGACTGAACTTCTGGGGAACTAAAATAGTTGTGTGTGAGAATACCCTTTCTCCAGGCCATCAAAGATGTACTGATATACAACAAATTGATTAAGGAGAGGTGTTTCAGGCACCCAGGCAGGAGAAAGAGAGATGTCTCGACTATCAATGTCATAGGACAACTGTCTGATCTAATGTTGGGGCAAGTAATATGTCCAAAGTATTTGGACCCTGGGAATCCTGTAGTTGATGTCCACATCAATGGCACCATTATCCCCCATACCCTGATTGATCTAGGGTCTGCCATTAATGTGATGATCAGGGACACCATGATTAAACTCAACCTTCAAGGTTCCTTAAGGAAGACTTCGACAGTCCTGCAGTTGGCATATCACTCCACTGTGACTCCCGAAGGGATTGTGGAGGATGTCTTGGTCTCGGTTGATTCTTGGGAGTATCCTGCGGACTTCTTAGTCCTTCAACCAAACGTAAAGCTTACTGGATACCCCCTCATTTTGGGAAGGCCTTGGTTAGCCACTGTGGATGCTTACATCAGTTGCCGAGCTGGAAACATGACCATCAAAAATGGTCCTATGTCCAAGCATATAGTCCTATACCCTCCTGCCCAGCCTCTGCTAAAACATGACTTACCGCTCTGGCTGGAAGAAGGAGATGAGGATGAGGTATACTCTGCACCCTTGTGCACCATGGAAACCACTAGGGGAGGTCCTCAGACCGAGGATGATTTGATTGAGGCCTTGATTCATAATCCACCTCCCAGTGCATTGTCCTTAGAGGAATTGGTGGAGGATAGCCAAGCCAGAACCTTAGTGGACCTCTGTGTGACTGATCCAACCTCTCCCAGAGTTAAGAATGTGGATTTTGGCCCTGAGAGAACTTTGAAGATTAGCTCCTCCCTATCTCCTTCCCAGGAGAAGGAGTTGTGTAGCCTACTGAACAAGCATTTAGATGCTTTCGCCTGGAGCTATAAGGAGATGAAAGGAGTCCATCCTTCGGTCTGTACCCATCACATCTACATTAAAGAAGATTGTAAACCAGTCAGGCAACCTCAGAGGAGAATGAATCTAGCCCTTAAGGACATTGTCAAAGAAGAATTGCAAAAATTGTTGGATGCAGGATTCATCTATCCTATCTCCGATAGTGAGTGGGTTTCGCCTCTAGTGCTTGTGCCCAAGAAGAATGGGAAGTGGAGAATCTATGTAGATTACCGAGAACTTAACAAAGCCACTAAGAAAGACCATTTCCCTTTGCCTTTCATAGATCAGGTGTTGGATGGATTGGCAGGGAAGAAGTTCTTCTCTTTCCTAGATGGGTTCAACGGGTATAACCAGATCCAAATAAGCCCGGAAGACCAAGATAAAACCACCTTCACCTGTCCTTGGGGTACCTTTGCCTATCAAGTCCTTCCCTTTGGGCTATGCAACACTCCTGCCACTTTCCAGAGAGCAGTATTGAGCATCTTTTCTGAGTTGGTCCATGATTCGGTAGAAATCTACATGGATGACTTCACTCCTTATGGGTCCAACTTCCAAGAAGCATTGACCAATCTGGGAAAAGTTCTAACCAAGTGCATTGAGATGAACCTGTCCCTCAGTCCTAAAAAATGTGAATTTCTGATGATTGAAGGGACCGTGCTAGGACATACCATTTCCCGCCAAGGATTATAGGTGGATCCTAATAAAATTTCTATAATCCAAAAGGTCCCACCTCCTCAAAAGGTAAGAGATGTTCGAAGTTTCCTAGGCTTAGCAGGATATTATCAAAGATTCATTAAAGACTTCAGCAAGCTAGCCTCGCCTTTGTTTGGACTTTTAGGGAAAGATGTTGACTTTAAATGGACTGACAACTGTCAAGGGGCACTGGATGAGTTGAAAGAAAAGCTGGTGTCCGCCCCGATCTTGAGAGGTCCAAACTAGGCCCTACCTTTCCACATCCACACTGATGCCTCGAACAAAGCCATAGGGGCAGCCTTAGGACAAATTGAGGAGAAACTCCCATATGCCATATACTTCGTTAGCAAAAACCTGTCCAAGGCACAAATGAACTATACTGTAACCGAGAAAGAATTCCTGGCCGTAGTCAATTCCCTAAATAAGTTCAGACACTACATCACTAGTTATCAAACATTTGTGCACATTGATCATGCTGCGATTAGATATTTAATGAATAAGCCTGATGTCAATGCTCGTATTATTAGATGGTTACTTTTGTTACAGCAATTTTATTTGACGATTGTCGACAAGCAAGGTAAGGAAAATGTTGCTGTTGACTTCTTGTCTAGATTGGACTTGCCTGCAGGTGAGGAAGAAACAGTGGATGACCAGATGCCAGATGAACATCTATTTGCTATCTCAGTACTCTCCCCATGGTTTGCTGATATAACAAATTACTTGGTCTCAGCACAGTTCCCTCCGCATCTGTCCTCAAATGAGAAGAGCAGAATTGTAAGGAAGAGTGCCCCATTCATGTGGATCGAGGGCAACTTGTTTAAGCTTGACCCAGATCAGATCTTGAGACATTGTGTTAGGGAGGAGGAAGTCTTTGACATCCTCCTAACCTGTCATGATGGACCTTATGGAGGCCACTTTACAGAAAAAATGACTGCCTTCAAAATTCTACAGGCAGGCTACTATTGGCCTACTCTTCATCAGGATGTCAGAAGATACATCAGCCAGTGTGACCGATGTCAGAGGATGGGGAAACCGACTGCAAGAGATGAAATGCCTCTCCAACCTCAAGTGACCTTTGAGCCATTTGAGAAGTGGGGCATGGATTTTGTGGGTCCTATCAACCCTCCTTCAAAGCAATGGTCTTACATCATTATGTGCACCGACTATCTGACCAAGTGGGCAGAAACAAAGGCAATCAAAGCAGCAACAGAAGAAAAGGTGGCTGATTTTCTGAGGCAAAATATCTTCTACAAGTTTGGCTACCCAAGAGAGTTAGCCACAGATCAAGGAAGCCATTTCACCTCCAACCTGATTGAAGATTTGCTCGCTCATCACAAGATCAAGCACAAGACTTCCACCCCCTATCATCCTCAAGCAAATGGGCAGGTGGAAGTCACTAATCGAGCATTGGAAGGGATTTTGACCAAGGTTGTGAGCAGCAGCAGAAAGGATTGGGAAGATCGCCTGGTTGAGGCCCCTGGGCCTACAACACCACTTGGAATACCACAACCGGTTTCACACCTTATGAGCTGGTCTATGGGAAGAAAGCTTTGTTGTCCATAGAATTCGAGTACAATACATTACGGGTGGCAGCTCAGCTGGACCTAGATCTCAGCCATGCTCAACGTGAAATATTATTGCAGCTGAATGGATTAGATGAACAAAGAATGCAGGTCCTTCTCCACTCAAAGGTAGTTCAACTCCAGAGGAAGATATGGCATGACCGGCACCTTAATGAAAAGCAATTCCAACCAGGAGATTGGGCCCTGCTGTATGACTCAAGATACAAGGATGTCAAAGGAAAGTTGAGGACAAGATGGTTAGGACCATATACAGTGGAGAAATGCAATGACAATGGTTCAATCCTCATTAGGACCATTGATGAAGAAGCCATCCCCATGCTTGTCAATGGGCATCGACTGAAAATCTACAAGAAACCCCTTTCAAGGTAGGAGTTCAATGAAACTGTGGAAAAATTAGTGCTGGTAACAGAGCAGGGTTCTGCCTCTGTTCTGGCCACACCTTGATCATCAAAAAAAGAAAAAAAGAAAAAAGGAATAAAAAGATCCCTGGACGAAAACCTCTCTGAGGTGGCCAGGGCAGGCAGTGAGGGTGAAAACCTCATGGAGGCGCCTCTGTTGTCTCTCAAAAAATAAAGAAATGGAATAAAAAGATCTATGGGGGAAAACCTCTTTGAGGCGCCCAGGGCAGATAGTGGAGGTGAAAACCTCATAAAAGTGCCCCTGCTGTCTCTCAAAAAAAAAAAAAAAAAAGAAGAAAAAAGAGAAAAAAATAGGTCTGATCTTTGAAATTATTGCAGGTTGCAGGGATCATAGTGCAGATGAAGAAGGTCACGCAAATCGAGGACAGCGGTCCATCCCAAGCTACCAGGCATCCTCACAGACACTCCCTCCATGGCCACTCACTTCTTCCAGGATTTGGACACATTCGGGTCAAGATTCAACCTCCTACAGGAAGTTTCAGGGCTTTCTACAGGAAGTTCTGCATTTCTACAGGAAACATCCTGTAGAACCTTTGGACGAGCCAAAATCGATTCTAGAGGAGGATTTAAGACTTGAAGTTTATTGATGAGGCCTGCAACCACCCCTTTGTCCCATCCATCACCTGTTTCCTCTCTTTCCACTGCCATTACCACCATTTGGTCCTGTACCCCTGCACAGTCATGTAAAAAAGTCTTGTTCTCCTCAGATCGCCATTTTCTTCCAAGGGACAAATCAAATACATGAAGGCCCGCACACTATACCTGTCAAAAGCTCCAAGAGGACCCTTCATCCGTGACTGTAGCCGTGCCTGTTTCAGCATGCAGCCCAGGAGGAGAAGCAGCTACAGGATGTCCTACAGGAATCCTGTAGCAGCTGATCCGCCTGGAATACACACTATGGAGTCAGGAGCAGTTGAGATCAACACAGGAGGCATGCAACCAACTCCGTGTAAAGATGAACACCTCCTCAACAGCTGAGAGCAGACGGGGCTGTGCATGCAACGTTCACCACCAGAGGACCGGTTTCTGAAAGCCTTGCATCTGGCACCAACAAATGAACGAGGGAATTACCACGCCTGTGCATGAAGCAGCAGTGAGAAAAACCATTGCTTCACGTCCAAAAACCTGCGAAACACATCCACGGTCACCCCAGGTAAGTGCTCAACCTTATTTCGTCAAATTAACATGAACTATACTATGAAACTTGCATGTCTGTGAATGTGCGGATTGAACAAATGCAATGGTCAGTCAACTGGCCACCCATAGCCAGTAGAACTGTCTCGTGGGATCCAAACGAGCATGGTTATGCTCGATTCTGCCAGAAAGACGTGGAGCCGACATGTGGGAAGTGTCCAGTCGGGGAAATTAGCAGATTTGCAGTGAAATCGGCGGACTGACGAGGATGACGGCGGGTAATGGCAGAGATAGATATTGGCGGTCAAAAACACGTCGAGGAATGATGGACACCTCACCCCCCGCACCATGAATTGCGTCATATTTCAAAATCATTCGGCCAGAGCACACACATCAACCACTGTCATTTACGCCACAACCGGTTTTTCAGCAACGTGAGCGTCCTCCTCCTCTGTAGTTCGTTAGCCCAAGTTTTTCGACTCAGTTCAAACTCTTCCCGCGTCCCAGAATTGCTCCGCAGCGCCGTGACGTCCTCCAGAAGCAGCAGAAGCTCTCTACAGGAAGGAGCTCTACAGGAAGCAGAGTGAAAGCTACCGGAGCAAATCGATGGCGGCCCCCCTCTAAAATAAGTAACTAAAGGCAGTCGAGTGTGCTAACGCACCCTGTTTATTAAGAATGTTGCTTGCGACGATGTGTCACATGATCAAACTGCTTCATATGCACTTACCCGTGGGATGCTTACATCATTTTACCAAGTGGTAGGTTCTGATTGGTCGATAAGATGTCCACATGTCTCTGCTGACGTAAGTACCTTTAAGATGGTGTGCCACCAGTTAACCTGATATGATGCCATGTGTCAGAGAAACCCGTGTCTGTGCGTCGGAATTGGAAATCTCGAGGAGAGGTAGGCTCGAACATGCCATCCCCATGCTTAATTTTCGAAAGGTGGTGAATTAGCTTGTTTGAAGTGGGGAAAATTGAAACCAGTCTGCCTGTGGTCAAGAACGGTGGTTTGCTTATATAATACACAGAATTTCTTTTGAATGGTGTTGCGTCGTACTCACCTCCATGGTTCCTGTTAACAAACTCTCCCCATTATAATGACAAACCGCTGTAAGGCTCACCTGTGCACGTATCAAATTTTTTTTTGTGACTGTTATATGATTGGTATGAAAATTTGCTCTGCACTCTGTCTGTGAGAGCTTCATTCCTTTTGACAAGTCGAAGTCTTGGGCGGCAGCAGTATTTTAACCAGAGAATTGGTGAAAGGGGAGATACAAACAGCGGAGAAACCCTGTCCTGAGAACCAAGGAGGAAAACCACATCCGAATTTCCATTCTAACCAGAGCTCAAGCCGAAAACAGGGTATTTTCACCATGCCTGGAGGGTTTATCAGAAAGGAACCCTCGGATTCCAAGAAATTGAGAGAAACTCCTGAGGTGGTAGACCTGTTTACCCGTGCAAAGTGGATGACCTTCTGTGATAAAATTCAAGGTCACGATGATGAAATAACAGAGGAGTTCCTAAGGTCCCTACAGCCCAAATCAAAAACATTGGCAACTGTAAATTTCAGGGGATTGACCTTGAAACTCACCCCACAACTCATTAGTCGAGTCACTGAATTGCCATTGGGGATGCCCTGGGATAAAGAGGAAAGGAAATTGGGCCAAAAAGCCAAAAAGGAATTCTTCCTACCAGAAGAATAGTTTTCAGAGGATAAAAATGGGGTCCGGAGAGCTAGCTTACAGCCATTTTGGAGTGAGGTCAGCCTTCAAATTATGAAATATATTACTTGTGAGGGGCGATTTAGTATTGTGTATGGTTATCACTTCCGCTTGTTAACTGAGCTCAAGAATAAGATGGATTTGCCCTCGTAACAAAAATTGAGCATCCCATACTTCCTCCTACAGTCATTGATTGAGTGTGGCACAAAACTGAAGGAGGGGACACCAGACCAGCTGGCTCATCATGGGCTTATCAAGCTCCTCGTAGAAGATGCCCTCCATACTTACACCATCCCTATCTCCTGGGATATTTTCCGCAATATGACCAAGAATGATGATATCCAGACTCTGGCAGAAGAACTCACTTCATCCAGCAGTGAGGAGAAGGAGCATATTGAGGCAGAGAAGAAAACTAAAGGTAAGGAAGCTAAGGGTAAGAAAACCCAGGACAGGCCATCACAGGAAAAGCCACAAGAAAAACAAAAGGAAAAGCAAGAAAAAGGACAAGCTGTTGAGGCCAAAGCTGGGAGTAAAGTAAAAACACCAACGCCAAGGGAGAAACAGTTGCAAACTCGGGCAGAGAAGACTGAAAGGGTGCAAACAACACCCAAGGCAACCACAGCACAAGTCAAAGAGAAGGCACCCTCAGCCAAGCAAGCCAAATCAGGGAAAATTGGTTCTACAGGAAGCCAGCAGACTATTTCTACAGGAAGTCAGAAAACTGCTTCTACAGGAAGCCAGAAAATGGCCACTACAGGACTTTCTACAGGAAGTCCAGGGAAAGGGCAGCAGAAGGAGAAATCGGCCGAGATTTTAGCTAGGGAGGCAGTAGCTGTGCTGGCCACCCTAAGCACATCCCCCAAGCAGAAGGAAAAGCAAAAGAGGGAGCCTCCCCTGTACTTTAAGGCAAGAAGAAGTGTAAGAATTAAAACCGGCAGACCCCAACCTCCATCCAAAGAACCAATCACCATTGTAGACACCCCTACCACACCAAAGGAGAGGTCCCCCTCCAAGGCATCCATCACTTATGAGCGGGGAAGCCTGAAGACATCCACCTGGAGGGAGAGAATGGAAAGGTTGGACACAAAGACCTCTCTACAGGATGCTGAAACTATTCTACAGGAAACATTGGCCAGGCTCAAGGAGACCGAAGAAATGGAAGGTGAGGCAGCCAAATCACCACAGAAGGAGTAAAGGAAGAGGATGAAGGTAGACAATGGGAGGAAGTGGAAAAGAAGGTAGGATTCCATGACCGAGAGGAGGATATCACAGCAGAGGCCTGGGACGTGAGGGAGGCGGTCAAAGCCATCAAGGATGATGAGCTGGACTAGTTGCTCAGAGGATGAGCAACCGATTTAGCAGGGGGGTGATGATGAGCCCCCAAATTGGGTAACTTATTGGGCTCATTTTTCCTAATTATCCTTGTTCAATCCTCCATTTTTCATAGATTATGCATGTTTTCCTATTATGTTTATGTTATTTGAACGAATAAGGGTGGTCACTCTACCTAGGAGGCTAATACGTGGTTATTTCAAGATTTTTGGACAAATTTTGGAGCAAAACCAAGAAATCATGGTCATCTGACAGCCAAGCTTGAGGTGAGGATTCGTAGGGAGGTTGTCTCTTGCATTAAATGGCCTTCCTCGAAATCTCCACCCTCAACACCGAGCTCCACAATCCACCAAAACGAGTTTTAAAGGCAGCCAAGCAGATTTTGGAGGAGTGACTGTTCACTAGCAGTTGGGATAGTCGAGTCCCTTGAATCTAGGAGGGCTGCTAGCCCCCTCGTATTGTATAAATGGGAAGGCCTCAGCCTTCGTAGTTTACTTTTGGAACTATTGTTATTTTTGCACTATAGTGTTGTCATTTTGCTCAGCCCATTTTATTGTAGCTACTGTTGTACAACTTTCTTATGATGGTTATTTTTGAATAATGATAAGCAGCTTTACTTGGTATCAGATCTGAGTTCTTTATATGAGCCTGTAGCTCTTGGGGTTGGGCCCAACCAGAGTGCTAAGGCCTCCTCTATGTATTGTTAGTTGTTCTTTATGCATTTGCAAAAACATTTCTGTTAAGTAGGTTAAAGTTTTTTCATTAACTAGGTCACTGTAAATGGTTAGATAGACTTTCGAATGCTTAGATTTTTTTGATAGGTTGTCAATAGGAAAAAGCTTCAAGAAAAGGGCCATCAAACATCTCTGGTTTCACCTCTCCTTCAGTAGGATCTGGAGCTGGGATCAGGATAACTTTGCTGCCCACAAAAACACTGATTTTGCTTTGCCATGCAATCGCTAGTGTTTGATTTCCATGTGTAGAAGTTGGTTACAAGTTCAGACTTTTGTTTGCTTAGTTGCATGAGCTAAAATACATGGTTTCATTGCAGGTCACACTTCTGATTCATTCTCTTTGCTGGCAGCTAGCAGATTAGGTCATCGTAATTAGGTTTTTGAAATTCCAAGTCTTTGTTTGATCGGTTGGAAGAAATGCCTTGCAGAGCACCTGTACCACTCCTTCATCTGTTCATTCTCCATCAACACCATCCACTCCACCCTCTGCTTAGAATCCTTGCCTCCAGTTCACCATTTGCTCCCATAACCCTAATCTTGTGTGTAACGTTGCTTCAGTCTTCTTTGAACCAAACCCAGCCATCTGCACCTGTCCACAACTCCATCCACCGAGTTCTAGACCATCTCCAACCCTCACCCTACCTCCACACTCACTCCTTCACCTTTCCCTCTCCATTCATCCACCAAAAACCTCATTACTGAACATCCTGTAGAAAATTCCAGACATCCTGTAGAAAATCGCAGACATCCTGTAGAACCCCTGCAGACTTCCTATAGAGGCTCACGAATGAGGTTTCTTGATAGCCAAACTCGGTGAAACTCTAGGGAAGGGTGTTAGGGACCCCTTAGGCCCTCTCTGAACCTTCTTGACCTCCTCCAAGCATTTCCTCTTGCCCATCCACCTCTGCACAGCCAAAAACAGTCAAATCATATGCATAATAACTCTGGCAACATATTCAAAAATACAAAAAGATGTTTCTTTTAGATGTTACTGTAGAAGTAGCTTAGATACATGTATTTACCTTCCTAGGAGTCAATGGTACTTCCTTCAGTAGCTTGCATCCTCTTCCTGGCATCAGTAGGGTTAGCTGGTAGAATTAGGGTTTGCTAGGGTTTGCATTTTCTTTTAACTTTTCACTGCCTTTCTGCAAGTAGATCAGCCTTCTTTAGAGTAGCTTTCGTCCATCGGTTAAAAAGCTTCTTCTCAGAGCTCATAGAAGTTGGCTTGAGCTCCTAGCGGACTTGTGCCAGCTGACCAAGTGACAGCTGCGGCAAGAGCTAGTACTTGTGCATACAGCATTGTCGCTTCCAAGTTTGTTACAAACTGCCAGGTTGATAAAAGGAAAGAAGGGAGTCCCAGGAATTGTAGCATTATTGCTGCAATACTGGAGCTCACCACATAATTGTGCCGAATTTTTCTAGTGAGAACAAGCTTTTTATCTTCACTCATATTTATAATATATGCAATACAAATAGCGTGGTTTTGAGTAGTGCCTTTCCCTAGATACATCTTGTGTTATGTGCCATTGATTTATCTTGTTCATATTGTTTTCATCGATCTATTGGCTTCCACTATTTGAAAGTAGAAGTAGATTCTTTTCCTGTGCTTTAGTACATTGCATGAGCTTGTGAATCTATAGGATTTTCTATAATTTCCTCTAGGATTGTGCAAGGAAATAGGAGGAATATGAGGCTTCAATTGTCTAAGTGTTGGTCAGAGAAAGTCAGTGAGCACGAGATCAAAAGTGCAGTGAAGGGTTTGCTTCATGTGTGAAGTTTTCATTGTAATAGATCATTTTTTTATCATCTGATATAATACAAACAAAGGAGGGGTTTTTCGTAGTTGGGTTCCCCTATAAATCATTGTTTTCCTTGTGTTTGTATGGTTTTATGTCATTTCATGTGTTTCTATTGTTTATTACCCTTTCTGCGAAATAGTAGAAGTAAATATTTATCTCTTGATTTTAGTTTGATTTCATTAGCAGCAGAAAATTTCTTACCATTTCTACAAGAACTTCAAGCTTAGAAAATAAATAATGACACATCATAAAGAACTACAAAAATTACAAAGATTCTGCCCTCAAAAACCCTTTATTATGAAAACAACCAACCTTTGAGCCTCATCGTTTTTATATTCTCAGCTAAATATTACAACTAGTTTACAAAGAATGATGACCTTGATCCACACCTAATACCAATGCGCTCATATGTCACTCGATCTTTATCAATCATGAATAAGACATCATCTTGAATCAAATTTACATCATGTTTTATTTATAGGCACTTAAAACCAAGCATCTTGAATCAATATAGGTGGTTCAATATCATTGGATAAGATCACAAGAATCTAGGGATTCATAATTATTTTTCAACCAGTTCTAACTGTAGTCAATTCCCTTTAACCATCAGTCAACCACTAATTTAATTTGACTATGCCCATATGTCTAGTTGTGGTCCCTTCAACCGCTCTAGTCAATTATCAACTTTCATCAGTTGCTCGACCGCCTGTTGACTTCAAATGAGATAACTACTCTTGACTTGACATTCAACATGTTGAATCGATTATCAACTTATTTAGCGATCAGCTTGACTTCAACCAACCCATCAATTTGTTGTTCATTCAATTATTCTCAACTAGACTTATTAAAGTTCATTCCTACTCATCTTGCCCAACCAAACGATCAATTAACTAGACTTCAATCGATTGAGATTACCCACAAAGAGTAAAACACCTCAACAATACCAAGGGTTTCATGCTTTTGCATTCCCTTCCAGAGTCACCTTTTAGCAAGTAAAAAGGGTGTCACATTATTGATATCTTGAGTTAGAAATGACCGCTACCCTTCGTACCCATGTTCAATTCCTACAAATGACATGTGAGCTTATATAATGAGTATATTGTTGTAATGTTTGTGATCCATGTCATTAACTAGCCAGCTTGTACCATGAGAATTCTAGGATTTACTATTTGGGCTTTTCCTTGTGATTTACAACCTAGAAAAAGAAAGTACCAAGGGTGTTGTGTTTACATGTTCCCTTCAAGCATCAATTTTTATGAGTGGTTGAAATGGTACATTTGTTAAGACTATAATAACTCAACCTTTGTTTCCCTTATTGAGAGACTAATGGTCACTAAGGAATAAGAATCTCACCTTCTTTTGTGCCCCTAGCTAAACTTCATGAGTGGTTAAATTTGTGGCCTATCCTCATTGCAAAGTAAAACCTCCAACTAAAAGAGACACAAACTTTTCAACCATGTCATGAAAATGGAGTAAAAGTAAGTGGAAAAAAGAATAGTATTCCTCCTATCTTGATGGTACCTTGTACACTTCTAGAGAAACCCATTACCCATATAGAATTTTGGCATGTATTCAAGGGACCTTAGCCATAAAATTTACATCTACAGGTACAAAAAACCTTCCACCACTTTTTCCTCATAAATCTACTAATTAAAGCTCTCTACATATGCACACCATTATATTCCATGCCTACATCTTCACCTAAAACCAAACTCAAGTTATCTCTTCTCATTCTAATACATTTTTTCTTCTCTTACTCTTCAGTCTGCTTGAACTCAACAACAAATATTTCCCTCTCCTACCTTATTCCTCTCTTCCATCTAACTTTACTAGTGATAAATCACTGAACCTTTCCCTAATCCACTAGTTTGGAATTCTACAAATCTCTTTACTCTCTAATATTCATGTTTGTCATCCTGTCTAATAGAATTGTTAACCCTTTCCATTGTTGTTTGTACTAGATGCCTAGACTTGTTCCCTAAAGAATATATGCTTTACCTTGGGTGTCGTCATTAGAATGAGGGGAAGTTCCCATGAGGCTTATATATTTGTGTGTGTCTGAAGACAAACACACACACACACAATTTGGTGTAGCTTAAGTGGTTGGGGTGAAAATTTATTACTCTCCCCGCCTATATTAAATCCCACTTTATAACATGTTTACTATAGGTGATCCAATCATTTATGAGTTATATATGATCTATTTATAAATTTTTAACCTAACTGTATTCCCTAAAGAATGTAGGAATTACCTTCGGTACCATCCTTGGAATGTGGGGAAGTGACCAAGAGGTTTCCCCCATGACATGTTACTTATAAATACATGCATACATATACATATCCATATATATAGGTATATACGTATATGTGTATATTGCACACGCGCGCGCACACACACACACACATACATACATGTGTGTGCAGCCATAGTCTAAATATTCTACATTTTGGCCCTTTTCTGGTCATATTTTATGGTGATGTTTACTTGAAATCCAACAACAGTTTGTTGATATCACAAGTTTGATTTGTTTAGTTTGCACAATCCTATTGCCACAATGGTTTTTTAAGGTGTTGAAACCATTTATGCATTCAAAAATGCATTTAAAAAAAACAAAAAATACAATCTTACCAAAAATTGTATCGCTAGATTCTAACTAGAAAATCCAAAATGTACGACAAGGGAAACACTCTAAGCACTTCCTAACATTCTATCAATGGTCTACCAACAAAATTTTGTAAACATACAACATGTATGCCTTATACCAACGACTTAGTGTATTCAACCTTGTGACCTTCTTGGTTAATATGACTTTAGCATGGCAAGTTAAATCACTTGAGCTAACAATCAAGGACACACACACACAAAAATAAAAATGAAAAATTCATTGGATACCCACCTCTTATTAGAATATATGAAATGAGAGAAACTCAATTACTAATCACAGTATCCATCCACAACCCACTATACTAGAACCTTAAATGGAATAAAATAGAAGATCTCATGGCAAATTACACCTTGAAATAGTTTATTAAAAACAATTGAGCTAACTTGTGAGGCTTTATAAATTGAAGAACATCAAGGTTGGCTTTGGTCCACTTATGTGTGCATGAATCACATGAATATTTATATAATCCATGTGAGTGCAACCACACATTCAACCATTACCTCAAGGTGATCCTATATCCCCAAGGAAAGCCCATGTGCAAATTGAACCTTACCCAATAGTGAAAATCATATGTATGTGTGTGTACACATTTTTCCAAGGAAAACCTCACAGGTGAACCAAATGGATGCTTCCTTACATTTATGGATGGCATAGCTAATAAATTGTTGGGTTGTACTAGTGCACCTCACCTAGGGGAACTCAAATTGAGCACCTACTAGTATGAAATTAGCCAAATGCCCAATCGCATTAGCAACAAAAGCTTGAGCTAAACATTTATGATGCATATTATTTTTAGTTTCCAAAGAAAAATATGTTTTTTTTAATTGTAACTAAATGGAAATTACATTTCTCGTGTGTTGATGCAGTTACATTACTCATAGTAGCCTCTACTTGTCCCACAAAGAAAAGTAAGGGTATCAAAAGTTTCTTAGGAAAATCACAAGCTATTTCAAACTTGTCTTTTACTATCCATACCAAAAATGTCTATGAAAACATGTTGAGGTTATCTCACTAATGTAGACTGAGTATTCCTCATCAAAAGAAATGCATGAAAGATTCTTCTAAAACAAACTCAATCAACTTTTTTAAGAGCACTAAAGAAGTACTTAGACTCCATAGGATGTTAATTATGTCTAGTTAGGGTGATTAAGAGGAAAATTTGTTATCCACCCCACCTAGGTTCGAATCTTGCTTATGACATGTTTTATCCCCATGGGCTTATTGGAGTTGGAAAGGTACAAGTAATCTCACTCTCACTTGGGTGCTTCAGGGCAGGACAAGATGTTTCCAAATGCTTTAAGTCAACCAGGTCTACCTCAAGTGGTTGAGAGGAGATATTATTATCCTCCCCACCTAGGTTCAAGTCCTTCTTGTGACATGCTTACCCTTCGTACACTAATTAGGGTATGTAATGTACTAACAATTTCATTCTTTCTTAAATGTTCGAGGGTGGGATGAGATGTTGCTTCTAAAAAAATGGTTGGATTCCACATGATGCATATATAAAATTCTTAATTCAAAGATAAATAGAATTCCCTCTTTATTTTCCTCCAAAATATATGCATCTTATGTGACATATTGAAGTTCCTTTAACAAAAAGAACATGACCCCTCATTTTGTTCTCTATAAACATGAGAAAATTAAAAGGTTTCATATTTTCTCATCAATGGGCATAAGAGAAATATTGAGTGTAAAGGCTCTTTCATTCAATTGATGACCAATTTGGCATTACTATACACCTAAAATGGCTCAACATTCTTATCTAGTGCATGATTTATTGGAAACCTTAAAGCACTAAACTCAACAAAGTTGTTTTCCCCTTCTCTAGACTTGCCTTAAACCTTTACCGTGATTCTCAAACATAAATAAACTTACACCCACTCTATTAAAATTTGGATTGCATTGATTAGACCCATCAAAGAAGCCATGATGCCTAGGCTTTATTGGCAACAAATTTCTTAAGCTACATATCTTTCTTTTGCTTGGTAGGAATTCTATCAGATGAGGAAATAGAACTACTCTAGTAAAAATATTGAAATGTGGGAATGCATTTATATATGAGAAGGTACAAGTTTCTTTTTAGCTATATGCCACTTGTGATTAGGCACGGCAAAAACTTTAAATCTTTGAGTTCTTTCTTGTTCATTTAGCATTTAAGACAACACTCAACAAAGTCTCCATGTGATCATCCATCCTTTGTTCGATTAGTTGTTTTGCTTCTAGTAAACTTTTCTAGCATAAGGAAACTTAATAAGAAGGTGGAATATATTCATATTATTTACATAGAATATAGATCCCCCACCCTTGTACTATACTCCTTTTTGGCATCACCCCTTATGTCAAGAATTTGGTTTTTATAGCTAGCTATGTAAAAATGAGTCTTTTTAGGGATTTAGTCTTTCACAATATCTTCCATCACCAATTTTCTTCTTAGGACTCTAAAGTAACCATTATTTAGAGTGTAGTCTAAAGAGGTTTCAATTTCACCTAGAAAACAATGGAAATTTCGACAAGATTTTGAAAAATATCTCGTATTTTTTTTGGAAATCTAGGTTACAACTATTAGGTTTCAAGATTTTGGATTCCCCATGGGTTTTTGATGGTGTTGAATCCATTTCCACCATCAAAAATAGGATTTAAGCACTCCTACTATAATTTTATTTTATTTTAACATCAAAAAATGGATCCCGACGAATTTTTGCCATCCAGGCAAAATTGACACCTTGATAGAAAACGCACATTATTTAGTACCTCAAATGGTTTATATAGATGCCCAAAGTTGGATTATTTAACCAAACTATTTTTTTTTCTTCCTCTCTATATTTTACATGACTTTGGAGAAGGTTTCCTATGTACTCATTCCATGACTCCACAAATTCACCATCCAAACTTAAGTTATCAGCATTCAACCATCCTTGTTACCATATACTTGTAGACTTTGGGTCTTCTATTTGATTAAGGCCGAAAATTTCCATCCTTTTGTATGTCTATTTCATGTCATTCCATGCTTTGATTCACATATGGTGCTTTAATTAGGTCCCAATGTTGATTTTCTATGCTTGGATTGGGTAAATAGCTTCAATTATTAAATAAATAATTATTTCAATCAATTTATTTTAATCAATGGGTTATTATTCAACCTTAGCTACTATTAGTTTTGACCTTGGTTACAAATTATTGATTCCGTTGCATTTAGAATTGGACCACAAACTCAAATTGGCTCACCCCAAACCAACAAACAACATGAGATACCCTTGTTAACTAGTTACAAAGAGGATTTGGTCTCCCTAGAGGGGAACAAATGGATGGCCAAGTTTATACAGGGAACTAATTTTCACTCAAACCGAAAGCACCCCAAGGTCCATGTGATTCCTAACCTTTCCTAAACAAAGATAAAAATATGTATAATAACTCTTTGATGGCAGACTATCTCATAACATCACTTTTTTAGTCATCTATTCACTAGCAAAGACAACAAATATCTTGGAATATGATGAGAATCTAATGTTCAAAGGGGAATTTATACTAGTTAAATAATTTATGTGTGTAATTATATTGTACAATTTGTCCTTTTATATCATTATAGGTGGTCATAACAACCATCTTATAACTAGACATTTAGTTTAAACCATTTCCATAACTATATCCATGAATCTTCATCCATAACTTCTCTCATTTATCCTCATCTCTCATTTTTATGCAGACTTCTAGAATTGATTATATCATTACAAATCCATTATATTAATTTATTAAACATCACAAATAGGAGTTAATCCTTCATCTTGTACCTCTTCCAAAAGGGAGAAAAATGTCAAATGTAATTGGTTTATATAACTAGGAACATCTATATAAGCTCAAAACACATGGGGATATATTGGTTGCAAAAGGATTTTATCAAGTAAAAGTAATCCACTACACTTAAACCCTTTATAGTCAAAATTAATTCCATTCACCTTTTTCTAGTCCTTCTTGCTTCATATAAATGGGAGGCTCCTCAAGTGGATTTTAAATATGCTTTACTGCATGAGGATTTGCAAGAACAAATTTACATGGAACAACCTCTTTGCTATGTTTAAGATGACTCTAGTATTGTTTGCCACATTAAGAAATTTCTATATGGCCTTAAGCAAGCTCCTTAGGCTTGGTGTGTTTATACCAACAATGTGGGTCACCATCTCATCATACTTGTTGTTTGTTTTGATGACCTTGTACTCACTGGTAGTTACCCCAAATTTTAACCTATGTGAAATTTAGTCTTAATAATAAGTTTGAAATGATAACCTTAGGACATTCACGTTATTTTCTTAGCCTCCAATTCTTGCAAATGTAGGAAGGATTTTCCCTTTCCCAGTGTAAGTATTCATGTGACCTTCTTTAGTGTTTTAACATGGAAAATTGCAATCTATCCCCATCTCCTTTCTAGTCTAGAGTCAAACATGTTGCCACTTGTACTACACCTGAAGTAGATGCCACTTTGCACCATTAGTTAGTTGGTAACCTTTGTATTTCACTTGTACCCTTCTTGAAATTTCCTTTTTTGTTAGTCTTGTTGCCTGATGTATGAAACCACCCATGAGATCCATCAAAAACAACAAAGATGATGCTTTTGGTATAAGCGGGGTATAATTTAGTGTGAGTTGCATTACAATTTGGGGGGAGGGTATTTGTTGGTAAGTTTCACCAATTATAACTAGTTTGGTGACCTTGGTGATTGGAAATCTACCATAGATTATGTTTCAGTCTTGGCTCTAGACCTGCCACATAGGATTGTAAGAAGCAATGTGCCCTTGCTTTTTCTTCAATAGAAGTAGAGTATCAAGCAATAATTAGTGCAAGTCAAGAAGCCTCGAAACTTTGATAAACCCTTTCATATTTTGGAGTATTCTCGTAGTAGCATCCAACCATGCTTTGGCATGATAATCAAAGTGTTGTTCAGCTCACAAAAGATCCAATTCAACATTAGCACAACAAATACATTGAGATACATTTACACTTAATCAAAAATCTTCTTCAAGATCACATTATGGAAGTGTGCTATTTTTGTATATATGATCAAGTTGTAGACATTTTCACAAATACTCTTACAAAAGCAAAGTTTTCAAAGCTTTGATTTATGTTAGGAGTCCTGGAAGTTGACATTAAGGGATAATGGGATCTAATACCTCCTTTATTTTCCTATTATGTCACCTTCATATATCCTTAAATACTATCCCAAGTTGTTCGTAAGGGGGGATGCTAGGATATTTTGACACTTCAGAGTTAGTTAAGATTAAATCAATCTATAGCGTCTTTAAGTAAAGTTTGGTTCATAGTGTGTTTTTGTAATTATCTAATCCAATGATTGTGATTATGTTTTAGACATAAGGTGATCTTATGATTCATCCTCTCCTAGATACTAATGACACTTGATCCATGGCTTAAAACCTAATTGGTATGTGATATCTATTTAAAGAGAATGGAGGTTCATTTACTAATAACCGATTGTGAGATATTTTTTATATTTTCATTCATATATTGCCTCAAGTGGTTGCATTAGCTAGGGTTATTAATTGTTTCCCTTTTGGAGGGCTTTAACTATGTAATACATTAGCGTACTAATTTTTTATATGTTTGCATGAGTGGTTGCCTTAAGATATTTTAATTGTGTGGATATACCCTATTTATCGAATAAAATCATTTGACGCATATTTTGGAGTGATTTTTTCACAAATAGAACTATCATTTTTAATATATTTTCCTCCTTTGGTTGATGAAGCAAGGATATTCTCTTTCCCTATGAGATGTTTAGGTCTATCAAAAACCCTTTAAACCTCCAATATTCCATATCCTTCAAAACCCCCTACAAGTTTTGTACCAACTGCAATATGAGATGGTCAGATTCTCATATCCCCAAAATCAAAACAAGTATTCTTAGAAGGAACAAATGTTGAGAAACCAAGTGCAATGTATTCTGACACATAATTCATCTTCTTTCTATTTACTAGTGAAAATTATATATATTCTTATTACTTATTTATGTCTTCTTCATCAAACAATCATACACTTGTTTAATCATTCAAAGAAATAAAGATCATAATGAGACAAGAGACACCAGAAATTAGGCTAGTGGCCAGGGGAAAGCCTAACAATCCTTTCCTTATATAATCGGATCAAAATGAGAGATACCCAAGCCAAGACGAAATTTGCACTAAGATATGAAGTCAAACTCTCCTCCAAGTCACCTCAAAGTCAAATTCAACATTAGTAAAACTTTTTCAAATATGGTCAAACTCATAACCGAATTTCAGCCTGCAAAAATCCCAGAAAAAATTGCGGCCTCTTCCACAGAAATTTTTCCTTCAAAAGTATGAGCTAGCAGAAGTACAAAAATCAGTCAAAGATGTTATATTGTTCTTGTTTTGACTTGCCTCTCTCTCTCCTTTGACTCAGACTCTTTCTTCTTCACTAGGTGTAGAAGATACTTCTTGTGATAATGTGTGAATGTCTCCAAATAGGTTGAACTTGTCTCTTATATATATCTACCCAGGAGGGTCGAATAGGTGCCACTTGGAGGGCTAGGCTTACTTGTCCAAGGAAGGTTGACTTGGTCATCTTGTGGACTTATGACTCATAATTAAAATTCAAATTATCTTTCATTTAAATGTCCAAATGGGACATGATACAAATCAAATTTCTTTTGACTCAAAAATAAATTCTTTTAACTCTAGCATGAAGAACATGCTTTACAAATTATCATAAATACATCAACTATAAATATACATTATGAAGACCAAACCTAGCTATGACTTCAACAACAAATAGATTTGATTCTTTAGACAAGCACTTACCAATTTTGTCTTCTATGAGGATGATATTTGCGTCAAACACTCAAGTGTCCTTCTTCTTTCTTTTCATTCATTTACCAAATCAAATTCATGAGTCCTCTATTTCATGCTCCTAAAATTTTAAAATATCTTATGCTTTCCTTGTTCCCATAATTTATCTAATTAAAGCCTCATTTAGCTTTAATTCCTTAACATGTGGAGATTTTTCATGCCATTCTCATTTTCATGAGGATATTTATGTAGCGCCTTCCCCCGCATAATTTTTATTGAATTTCCATCATTTTTATACTTTCTAGTAAAGGGTTATAAACAATCTTATAATACGCGATCAAAAAAAGCGTATATTTTGCATTGAAGGGTATTTTAATGAAATCCAATATATGCCTATTGGTGTATTGTTCCATTCCAATCTCTATACATTCAAGTAACCCGTTTGTAAGGTTGGAGTTGGCTAATATTTGGGCTACTTATATATGAATCTATGAACACTATTATTTATTTATGATTTATCTCTTTCAGTAAACTTTCCAAAGTTATCACCTATAGCTCTTAGAATCTTCTCACATCACAATTATAAGGGAAGACCTAGTAATTTAACTCACATTCCCTACTTTGCAACATGGTCTAACCTTGGATAAGAACAAGGATTTAACCTATTAAGTGCAAAAACTATCGGGTCCCACAACCACTCACTTCCCAAAATTTTTTAGCTTCGCCTTTTATTTGAAAGATAAAATTAAACCACCACCTTGAGATCATATGGAACCTTAATTAATATCCCATAATTGGTGTCCAATTGGCCTATATTCATTCATTTAGAGTTCCTTTTACCATTTCCTTCCCATAAAACATGCATGTCAAAGCCTTTTCTTGAAATCACAAAATTTGCTACAAGTAGAAATCTTCCACTGCAGCCATTTTTACTAACCCCTTCCTCCTCATTACACCCCTTTGAGGTTTTCTAGTAAGGATGGAAACAAGATCCCCAATATGATCCCTTCTTGGTGACCTAAATTCACTTACAAGTTCTAGGTTTGAACTCCTTCCTACTAAACTAGACCCCTTGGATTCTCCTTCTAGATTTAAACCACTTGTTTCCCCCTGTTGCATTAAGAAACCCCTCTTTAGTTTGACTTGACCAAGCCTCCTCCTATCTATAACTACATTAATTATATGTATATAGGAGTTAACAATCACAATATCACTTACCACTTCAAAAATGTTTCCGCTACCAATTTCTTCCACATAATCATCCAATCAACCGAACCTTGTACTTAGTTCTTTAATGCTAGTGTTAAAACCATGGAGGTTTGACCTAAAGATTTTGAAACCCACTTCTACATGGTTTTCCTAAATTCTTATTTATGGATCCCAAGAACATCACAACCTTGTCTTCACTTCCCATGTTGCTAGGAGAAAAAAACCTTGAAGTCATGCAAACATTTAATCCCTTATATGGATTTGCATAGTAATCCAAGAGCTCCTCCTCGTCCTCCATTCCATTACCTTTATTTGTATCTCTAATTTCGTTTCAATAGAACTATATGATAGTTAATTTTTATTAATACTCATTTTTTTCTTATGGATGCCAACCTTTTTTTCCATTTTGATTAATAAGAATTATCCATTTTACACAGCTCATCCATAGTTGGTTGTAAAATGCACCTTGATTTTCTTAATTTATGCCACCATGTTCTTTATTATTTATGCCACAAATATGAAGTATCATTTCATTAAGAGAAGTGATTTGTATTCTATAAGCCAAGTCGGGGTGATCTATCAACTCTCCATACATATACTCATGTGTATAGTAATACATTTAATCTAGACGATGCATTAGATACATTAAATATGGACATTATCATAGATTCAAACATATGATTACACCTCGAGGTCACTAAGATTGAGGAAGAATATGTCAAGTTCTCATAATTGATAACAATTGCATGGCATGGGTGGTTTACAAAGCACTACATGCACCAAAAACTTTATCGATTTAAAATCTACATTTAAGATGTAAATCCCAAGTTTACGTGATAACACCGTCTTTGTTGTTATGTTTATTCATTGTGCATTTTTTAAATGTAAACTTACTAAAATTATTGTGGTATATCCTTTATGAAATATTTCATTCTAAATTAATATATAAAATACATTAAAATATACAAGCCACTATGTTAAAAGAGAAGAAGAGGAGGAAGAAGAGTAGTCACAAAAATGACAGTGTATCAAGATAACTTATCCCATCACAAAGATGACAACTACAAGCCAAAGACTTCACATAAGGCATGACATCAAAATTGTAAGATGTATTGTACTTATCCATAAGGCATTCAAAGTGGACATGGGGAAATGCTAAAAGAAGATGAAGACAAATATTAATTTGGATATGCCACTACATTAGGATACCATACAACATCACATCGATAATAATCACAAGCTAAATACAATCCACAATGCAAGACACAAAAACTATAAAATAAATTGCAAGTGTATAAGGAGCCACATTGAAATAATGGGATACACAAAAATTCATCCTTCATAATTGCGGGCTAGCAAAATTAAAAAAATCTGGTCAATGATGCTAGATTCTTCTTATTTTGACTTGCGTCTCTCTCTCCTTTGACTCGGTTTATTTTTTCTTCACTAGGTGCAGAAGATAATTCTTGTGATAATGTTTGAATGTGCTCCAAATGGGTTGAACTTGTCTCCTATATATAGCTATCTGGGAGGGTAAAATAGGTGCCACTTGGAGGGCTAGGACAACTTGTCCAAGGAGGGTCAACTTGGTCATCTTCTGGACTTATGACTCATAATAAAAATTCAAATTCTCTTTCTTTTAAATTTCCAAATGGGACATGATACAAATAAATTTTCTTTTGACTCAGAAATAAATTATTTTGACTATAGCATGAATAACATGCTTGACAAATTATAATAAATACATCAATGATAAATATACATTATGAAGATTGAACCTAGTTACCACTTCAACAACAAAGAGCTTTGATTCTTTATATGAGTACTTACCAATTTTGTCTTCCATGAGGATGGTCTTTGTTTGAAATACTCGAGTGTCCTTCTTCTTTATTTTCATTCATTTACCAAATCAAACTTGGATTCCTCTATTTCATGCCCGTAAGATTGTAAAATATCTTATGCTTCCCTTGTTTCCATAATTTATCTAATTAAAGCCTCATTTAGCTTTAATTCCTTATCATTTGGAGACTTTTCATGCCCTTTTTATTTTCAATAGAATATTTATGTAGTGCCTTCTCCATATTTGTTTATTTAATTTCCATCCTTTTTATACTTTCTAGTAAAGGTTTATAAACAATCTTCTAATACGCGACCAAAAAAGGGTATATTTTGCATTGAAAGGTACTTTAATGAAATCCAATATATGCCTATTGGTGTATTGTTCCATTCCAATATCCATACATTCAAGTAACTCATTTGTAAGGTTGGAGTTGACTAATATTTGAGTTTCTTATATATGAATCTCCATGCATGCCAAAACTAGCAAGGAAATAATACATGTAACTCAGTACCTGCAAGAAAAACTCATTGCAGCTACTGATCTTGATGCCCTCTTACACTTTCCTTCTCTTCCTTTACCTTCTTGCTCCAAATCCCAAGTATGCCACACTCCTCCATGAGTGCTCCAAGAAAACTCGAAGTGTCCCATTAAGAGAGAGAGAGTAGAGAATGAGAGCTCCAAAACTGAACTGACAAAAAGATACAAATTGATCCTCATAAGCCTTTTTATTAATGAGGCATCTATTTTCTTCATTTTCTATTATTTTCCTTCATTTTCCTCCTCACATGCAACATGTGACATTCCACCTTCCTTTTCTCCTAATTTCCATTATTTTCATAAATAAAATGCCGATTAATACCACTTTTACTTTCCAAATCCTTTGCCATTGCCTTTGTTGATTTCCATAGCCATCAATTAATCACAAGTGATCCCCATCACTATGTTTTTTCCCTACATTCAGCTTGGAATATGTGCCCCATGACCTTGGTTATTATTTTGCATTTATTATATTTATTACATGGATTTTTTACCAGGGATGTTACAGAACCCTCCCCCTTGGGGGAACACCATCCTCGGTGTTCAATGATACCTACAACCAGAAAAACTGCTGAAAAGCAAAACATACTGCCCATGGAACTTTATAACTTGGCTCGTTGCAGTATTTAAAATGATCACCCTGCTGGGAAGGAAACCAACATGAAAAATATAACCAAATGAAAACCATAACGACATGACACCCATGTTGCTTATTAGAGCTTTATAACATAGCTTATGGCGGTATTTACAGCCATATACATATAAGAAAACATCACACCAAAACATATGCCAAAACATTCTCTCAACTAGCGAATAGAGAAGGATATATAGCCCGCATCTGATCTGCCATATCCCATGTAGCTTCATTGGGCCCAAAGTTCTTCCATCGCACTTTAACCTACTCGATTGCTCGGTTTAGGAGCATGAGCATATTTCTTTGCAAAATGCACTAAGGTTCCGACTGGAATTCTCCTTCTAGTTCCACCTGCAATATAGACCAGTCAATTACATGATCATCATCTTTAACATACTTCTTGAGCAATGACACATGGAAAACATCATGGACTTTCACTGTCAGAGGTAGTGAAAGTCGATAGGCTACTGGTCCAATCCTCTCAAGAATATTGAAAGACCCTACACCTTTTCCCCAACCTGAAACTCATTAAACAACCTGTTATGATTTGCATAACTCTTTTTTCTATCCTGTGTTGCCTTCATTTTTTTCTTGATTACCTGCATTTCCTATTCCATCTTTGCCAACATGTTCAAACTAATCAACACCCTATTCACTGGATCACTCCAACTGATGTGAGTATTACAACTTCACCCATACTGTTGGGACGGGGTCCCCTGGGTCAAATTTTGTAAAGTTTTGCTAAATATAGTAAAGTCTCCACATTTTGAGGAGTGGAGCGCGAGTAGCACAAGTCGATAGGAGTCAAAGGGGATTTTAGAAGGTGAAAGCCCCTTATTTTGTTAAGATTCAATGTGTTTTGAGACCTGCCCTTGGTTTGCAGACCATGGTATTTTAATGAAGAAGAATATAAAAGGAAGTCATAGAAGAGTCCTAGGGAGGCAGCTAAGAATAGAAGAATAGTGCATGAATTCTGTTTTCTATATTCTATACTTGGGCGAAGGGGAAGGATCCTGCAGCTGTGTGCGTGGAGACCTTGGTAAGTCCGTAGCTGGGTGTGTGGGCCCCTGCAACTGTGTGTACAAGGTTGAAAGAACTATAATTTAATATTTAAAGCATAATAAAGGCTTGTTTTGAATAACTATCTATGTATCTGTGTATCGTTGTTTTATCTCTGAATTTATTGTATTTTTTATTTGTTTAATGCAATTAATCAAGAAAAGTAATTAATAGATTCGCGAAGATGTAGATCTATTTATTTATATGATGTTATGCATGTTTAGCACAATCGGTGAAGAGCATAAATCTACTAAGTGTTAATTACAGTGATTTCCATGTCTTAAGGGTTAGGGTTTGCAAAGGTCAAGATAAAGCCCTAAGTTTGGTAGAAACACATCACATAGTCCTCTAGATGTAGAAACCTAGTTATAGCATCCTTCAATACTGCCTCGGGTGAGACTGCAGCCTGCACTAGGCGGGTTGTTACTAAAAGGGCCAGTAGTGTAGGGTTTGTTGGTTAGCGTAGATAACTCTGAACCTTGGTCCAAGCCCCCTCAAGCCAACAAATTGTTCTATTGTCGGGACTGAAATCTATCTGAGGAATGTGTGATGTGCCATAAGTGGATACTAACTAAGAAGGAGATTGAAAAGTGGATAGATCAGAAGTTGCAGGAGTTTTCCACTCAAGAAAACAGGAATTTGCACCTTTCAAAAGAAGAGTGGTTTGCAGAGATACCTGTATACAGAGAAACACAAAGTTTTCTTCTGCTCTTTTTCGTGAGAATTATACAAATGGTTGTCTAAACTGGCGGATTCTCAACCTACCTGGAAGTTGGATAACCCTATTGTGTGGACTCCATAGTTAGTGAAGCATTTGGAAGGATCAGAGAACAAGGTTGCAAAGGTTGTTTATTATTGGATCGATAGTATTTTGGGTGGATTTATTACTGAGTTCATGATTAATACGTCGGCCACTCATAGCAAAGCTTAATGTTGGTTTTCCAAAGGGCCAAGAGGTAAGTATTTTAAGTCTCTGAAAACTTGGATTAAAATGATATTGTGCGAGAAACAGTTTATGCCACTAAATTGATGTTTAGACGAGACTCGACAGGAGATACGTGAAGTGGGAAACAATTCAGAAAAGAACTAGATACAATTTCTAAGTACAATCCTTTCTTAGGAGCATCTAACAGCTAAGAAGAAAGTAATAGTCCTAAGACGCCCAGAGGTGCGCCGCATTTGTTAGATCAGGGCACTACGAGAATACCACATCCATCCACTCCACCTCTACCACCACCTCCACCTGACACACCTATGCCTCCACCTCCACCTCCACCTTCGCTATTCTGTATGGTGAACACTATGAAGATGCCTATATCCAAGGGTCTGGGGATAGAAGACCCTAATAAATTCTAGTTTGTAGCAGATGTTGTGTGGAAGTCACAACAGATAACGGATGACGATCTGAAGAAAGCACTGTTGGTCACAACACTATAAGACAGGGCATTGAGTTGGTATATTAAGTACAGTACTACTCATTCTACTGCATCATTGAAAGACACAAAATATGCGTTGAGTACTGAATTCAGAAAGCCTAATTATCAAGCCTGATCTGTGACTGAGGTCAAATAAATTAAGCAGAAGATGAATGAATCTACATGGGATTTTAATAAAAGGTTGAAATGTCTACTACAACAGGATAATCTACAGATCTCGAATGAGCAACATAAGGATTGGTATATTGCTTCATTTTTACCTCATTTGAGATTACCATTGTGACAGCAGAAGGTTGGATCACAGGTTGAAGCACTAGAAATTGCTATGAACTTGGAGGTTTCACCTATTCAAGATATGAATCTAGGAGTGCAGCAGATTCAGTCGCAGTTGACTAGCCTGCACATGGAATTGCAGGATCTCAAAAAGGGGAAAGAAGTCCAAAATGAGACTCATTATGAAGTATGGTGCTTAAAGTTCAAGGGAAATGGTCATGACAAGGTTCATTGTCTGATATATCAAAACTATCTAATTGGGGGAGGACCTATCCCCCTGAAGCTAAAAACTAACACTAGATCGAGTAACAATGTAGTGCCATGGTGCGCTATCTTCCAAATAAGAATAAAACAATCAACAATCAATTTTCATTTGTTGCAGAAGTTCATACAGACTCCTCAACAACTATTATGCAATTTATGTAATTCTATAGGCCATGATGAGCACAATTTTTGAAGCTATGAGTTAATTATATAAAGAACTCTGACATATAGAGTACAGGCTGAGACACGTCCTCGGAAGGATCAAGGTGCACCTACAGCATGCAAAGGATTCCATGGATGACAAATAGGATGAGGGGGAGGAGCTGGAAGAGGTCTCGAATAGATTATTTTTTACAATTGTGGGGAACTAGGCCACTTTGCACAAGATTGTTAGAACCTGACGCACCCCTCTTGTCAATATTCCCGACAGTTTGACCACATCATAGAGGATTGTCCTATACTCATCGCAAAGATGCAAGAAAAGAAGAACCATCAACCCACCCATAACATCCAGATGATGAGGTCAGAACCATGCGAGGATGGCCCCAACATTAATATAGTTACGCAAAGAGGTATAGCTACCGGGAAATATAAATCCATAGGGAAACAACTAGAAGAAAATATATGGGTTCGTAATGCTACTAACAAGGATGTTGAATTTGATTTGCATAAGACAAAGGAAGCTTTTATCGAGGTAAAAAAGAGTTTTGCAGATTCATGAGCTTCCGCATCAAAGACTCAAAGTGCACGAAAGGAGAAGCCTAAAGAGGTCATTGTTGCACAGCAAACAGATCCTTTAGCGTTGACATCCTTCTTGTAGACTTGCATGAAGCTCCTACGGGACCAAAAAGTGGTGGAGGGACTGCAAGAATTATTAGACAATTGTGCTGACAAGGGGAAGCCACTACTTGAGCTGCACGCAATACATAAAGTAGACAAAACTAAGAAAAGGACTGGTAGGGAGATGAGATTGACTACACAAATCAGAGAATTTGAAATAGACCAGGTAATCCTAGATTTGGGATCTAATGTGAATGTTTTTCCTAAACATACTGGGAAAGAATGGAAAAGTTGGCACTATAGTGGTCCCCAATTCAGTTGCGAATGGAAAACCAACATAATATTATTCATATGGGGCACTTACATCGAATAATTGTAGATATTGAAGGGGTGCATGTTATAGCTGATTTTGACGTAATCGAAATAGTGAATGATAGTAATCCCTACTTGGAACTACTTGGAATTGATTGGGCATTTGATATGATGCACCTGAAGAAGCACAGCATGACGTTTGAGAAGAAGGAACTGAGATTCATTGTTTTGTTGGATCCAGCCAAGGGTGCACGACATACTCAACCAATCCGAGATTACTATGAGGCGGATGATATTGAGCATATCTATAATCTTACTGCATGGAATGAGGATTGGATCAACCCTATGGTAGATGGATGAATTACTTGGGAAAAGGAAAAATCTTGCAACTCGGATTCAGATGAGGAGCTCGAGCATTAGCAGAATAGATTGCATGAAGTGTCAATGCTACGATGTAACAGACTTACTAAATCACTCCTACGTATATCTATTGAGGTACGCAATTTACCATATTATGATGGCTTAGAAGATGTAAATTTTCTTCTTGATAAATTTGAAAGGGATGTATCAAAGGAGCATCGGTTCCAGGAATTGGACATCACACTGAGGCCTACACCTACCAGATGGTGGGGTACACATAAGAAAAGTTTTTCAGACTGGAAGGAGTACCGAAGAATGATGAAGTGGCGGTTTGGATATGCCAATACCCCCATTACTAAAAAATATAAAAGGAAGGATGATTTGTGTGAGCATCTGGCTCGTTAGATGAAAGCATGGGGAGAGGAACCATAGTCTGAAAGGGTACATATATCCTGCCACACTTTGGATATTATTCCGATGAATTGGTATTTAGAAACAAAGTTGCGACATAGAACCACGAAGTGGGATGTTCTGAAGGAAATATTTATGTTGACATTCAGTTTTGAGGATGGATTGGAATGTATTGATGAAGCATTACAGGAAATCAAGGCTGAGATATTCAAAACGCCTATATATCCTATCACGTGGGCATAACTAGACTGCAGTACGCAATTGCGTCATGCTTTGGAGTGATGTAATGTTACCACAGAAGAATACGAGGAAGACCCGAGGAATATCAGTATCCCTGAATCAGAGGGATAGCGCAAAGTCAACAGGCCTAAGGTAGAAGTTCTTGGCATTTCAAAACCATTGAAAACCAAGGAAGTGAACATTGGGTCGGAAGCACAACCGAAGTTCGCAAATATAGGTGATTACTGGGATGAAGACACGGTTGACAAGGTCGTAGAGTTATTGTGGGAATATCAAGACTCGTTTCCAACAAAGTTCTCTAACCTAAAAGGGATAGTATGTGATCTGGGTGTTATGAAGATCAACCTAAAGCTGTATGCGAAACAGGTAAAAAGACGACCATACCAATTGAATCCTAAGTACAAAGAAAAGGTGCACAAAGAGCTAGATAAGATGCTCGCAATAGGGATTATTGAGCTTGTAGAAGAATTAGACTAGGTTAGTCCTATGGTAGTTCAAGAGAAGAAGACAAAGGGTGAAATCTGGATCTACATAGATCTAAGGAAGTTGAACGTTGCTTGTGTACACAATCCATTCACAACGTTGTTCATCGATGAAGTATTATAAAATGTTGGTGGTCAAGAAGCTTACTCTTTTATAGATTGATTCTCAGGTTATCACTAGATCAAAATCGCACCAGAAGATCGAAGTACTACCTTTGCTATATCATAGGGATCTTTTCAGTATACAGTTATGCCCTTTGGACTTAAGAATTCCCCTGCAATATTTTCTAGGGTGGTAGTCGCAGCCTTTAAAGAATTTATTCATAAGTTTTTGGAGGTTTACTTTGATGATTAGATGGTGTTTGGTTTAGTTAAAAAGCATGTTTCAAGTCTTTGCCTAATGTTGGATACTTGTAGGAAGTATCAGATCTCCCTAAATCTGAAGAAGTGTATATTTTGCATACCATATGGGATATTGTTGGGCCACATTGTTTGTAAGCAAGGTATGATGGTGGACCCCGCTAAAATTGCATTGATTATCAATTTGGAGCCTCTAAGGAATGTAAAATAGTTGCGCGCAACATTGGGCCATACAAGATACTATAGAAAGTTCATCAAGGCATATGCACAAATCACTCCGCCCATGGAAAAATTATTGAAGAAGGATGCGACGTTTTCCTGGGATGATGATTGCAAAAAATCTTAGATGTGTTAAAGGAAAAAATGGTTACAACACTTATTCTAGTGTTCCTCAACTGGAAGAAATAATTCCATGCACATGTAGATGCGTCTTGCATAGCATTAGGAGTGGTGTTAACCCAGCTAGACGCAAGAGATATCGATCATCTGATTGCATTTGCGAGCAGAAAGTTGTCTAAGGTAGATAAGAATTATTCAACCAGGGAGTGCGAAGGGTTGGCGATGGTATATGCGCTCTAGAATTTCAGGGATTTTTTGTTGTTGCGCACTTCAAAATGTACACTGTCGATTCTGCTTTGAAGTACCTGGTCAACAAGCCTATGTTGGGGGGAGGATTTCTAGTTGGTTATTGTTATTTCAGGATTATGACTCTAAAGTAGTTGTGAAGCATGGGAGATTAAATGTTGGACCAAATCATCTTTTGCAGATTGATAATGGTGAAGAATGTACAATTCTTGATGAAGTATTGCCTGATGCATAGCTCTTTTCTATTTGTGTTGCAGATGAACATTTTGCAGATGTAATCCAATTCCTGTCTACAAGTACAACTCCTAAAGGATATACGACGCAATAGAAGAAGGAATTGGTGGTTAGGGCTATGGATTTCTCCGTCATTGTAGGGCACTTATATAAAAGGGTCGGATGAAGTTCTACACAAGCATATACTAGATTATGAAAGAAAAAGTATCCTCGCTGAAGCACATGGAAGAGTTGTTGGCAGACATTATGGGGGAAGAGCGACTACGCAAGAGATCCTACGAATTGCGCTATTGTGGGCAACTGTGCACAAGGATTCTAAGGAATATTGCAGGGTGTACGATGTTTATCAGAGGAATGAGAAGTCGTCGCGAAGGGATGAATTTCCTCTAAACCCTCAAGTCTTGCTACAGGCATTTGAAAAATGGGCAATGGATTTTGTAGGACCTATTCAACCTCCAGGAAAGAAGACAAGAGCACGCTACATCATCACAACAACATAATACTTGACCAGGTGGGCTGAGGCACAGCCCTGTCAGGCGGAAAGAGTCGATTGTGCGGACACAACCAACCTCCCTAGGAGCCTAAGACTCTCTAGTGACAAACAAGAGCAATCCTTCTCTAAACATGCATTTACTATATAAGAAATCAAGTGTTTAGATCCTACCTATAATCCAACGCTGTTGTAGCAGTCCAGCTCCGCTGATCCGGATGAGCTCCTCCTTCACTTTGAAACCTGCATACACTAACAATCAAACGATTAAATAGCACTTGATAATCTCATAGAATAAAACATATTTAACACATAGACCAAGGAGTACATGAAACAACTCATAAATAACAAGTTATTGAGAAGAATGGACTCATTTGCATTAATAGGTAACAAAAGGAACAAATACAACCTGAGCCTTGGTGTTGTGCAAGTCCCTCCCAGGGTCCATCAAGAGTTCTCCTTTACTTTGACAAAGCTCACCCACTTCCAAATAGAACAAGCAAAGATGGAAATCTCTCCTCACAAGCTTCTAAATGGGAGTCCTAATTCCTTCAGCATTTACCCTTAGAAATGTATAGCTTTCAACCTCCTCTCCTTCTGGCCCAATGCCTGTATTTATAGTGCTCAAGAGGAAGTTAATCAGGTCCACCATCAATGGGATAATCCCCTCTTTGGATGGGATAATCCCCTCTTTGGATGGGATAGCTCCCTCATTGATGGGATAAGTTCCTCTTTGGTAGGAGTGCATGAACCATCTGGAGGCGCTCAATACACGTCGAACAACCTTCTAGAATGCTCTAGAAATGACCACAAGTGACTTTTTAAAGATGAAACTTGCGCATTTTAACCTTTACAGGGGGACGCACCTGCCCCTTTACATACAGAGCGTCCAAAGACGCAGCTTTTGTGAACATTGGGTGCGTCCTCGCAGGTAAGGTTGAGAGAACCTGCGTCCCCGGAGATAAATACATTTATAAAGACTTTCTCTCTTTTTTTTGGAGTTTGACATGGAGAGCATAGGCATAAGACTTGCCTAAGAGGGTAGCATGACTGTTGATAGAGCCATCCTAACTGTAAATAGTCATGGTGACATTTTTTAGTGTAACAGATTGCCCCCTAAAGTGCGAAGCCTGAAATAGATTAGGGTTTTGTATTATCTAGGAAGGGTGAAGCGCTTTATCATTTCAAGGATTATCTCGTGGAGAGCCTGGTCAGAACCTGCAATTTTCAACACAAAATACATGTATAAGATTATATCATCACTGAGGTAGGCATTCCCATACTCAGATTTAAAACTTTAACTAACAGACTAACTACTCTGATACATGAATGATCTTGCAGTACATCATAATCATAGACTTTTGTAGACACAGTATGGGCGCAGCCATCTGTTTATGATTAGTCTACTTAGATAATGAATACAAAACTCCTCGCAGCCTGGATGGTGGAAACTAGATCCAGGGTCTTCATTTCTACTTCCCGAATTGGTACGATTCTAGCCATGCGAATAAATGAGTTGATGTCGAACATGGTAGAAACCACTTGATTACCAGTCAATGATGTAAACTGTTAACAAGCGTGAGAGAGACCACCAGTAATGTCAATGGTTCTCAAAGTACCCAGTACAATCCATGAGATGTGAATGAATGAGTTGATGTCGAACATTTCACGGAATCCTTTGATCGAAAGTCAATGATGTAAACTGACGTCAAAGGCGAGAAACCTGCCATTGATGCATGCAGACTTCAAGGTACTGACGATTTCTAAGTCATCTCTCTAGATAATGTGCTGATGTCGATAGAAAGCGACCCGTTGCAGGCGAGCCCGCAACACGAAATCATTGTTCAAGTTGAAGAAATGTTGCTGTAAGGACTGACTCAGGGATGGTCAAATGGATGACAAGTATTTTGCAGACGAAAGTTTTGCTTGCAGACCTATTGAACACATAACGACACAACAGATGGCTTGGTGATAAACGACTCAAAGTTAATTCCCGGAACCCGGCTGAAGACTTTCAAAGTGGTTTGATCAACTGTAAGGCAAAGGATTTCCCAACCCAGGTGAATGAAAAGTGTCGTGTTCAAGAGTGGTAATAAAGTTTCTTTTGAGACAAAAGGTAACAAATAGGCTCATTCTTCTCTCTTTTCCCCCACCATTTCTGGCAAGTACCTCTTTATTTTTAACAAGCTTGAGGAGGATAACATATGCTTGATTATAAGCTCATCCTTCGGATGAGTCCAACCTAGTTTTGATTCGAACCCTAGGAAGGAGTGGTTTGTTCCCGTTTGTAATTGAACAGGTCCTTTACTGTGAAATGTTTAACGAGCCCAGTATAGGAGAAACTCGGCGTTTTTCAATTTTAGAGAGTCTGAAAAACTTAAGAAGACTCCAAGTTGAACTTTTTCGTAGATTTGTGTCCCTCAAGCCCGAAAAAGTATAAAATAATACCTAGGGGAACCGCTTGATCTTGCGACCAAGGAGTACTTTCATAATTAGTGTCACTGACCTGAAAAGTAAAAAGCGATCAAGGACACGTTGTTTTATTTCCGTATCGAGTTTGAAACGACAAAAACCCGGCAATCTTTTCCTGATTCTACGGTCAGAAAAGAGCTATAAGGGGACCGTCTTTTAATTTCGTTTTAACGAGTGTAAAAGAAACGCTCGGCAATCTTTTCATTTTTTAGGAGTCAGAAAAGGGCTTAAAAGATGACTCTGATATTTTGGTTCGTGAAAAATGACAATTTTCCCTCTAAATCCCTTTGTCCTGCACAAAAACGACACATTACTCATACCTGTTTAAGATAGGTAAAAATACATCGAAAAACATCCTTCCATGGTGAAAAATGAACAAATTCATCCAAAAAACCTATAAAAAGACTTTTTACCATGTCATTTTTACCATTTTACTGTTGAGGTTGAAAAAAGGGCTTTTGGCAAGAAACTTCCCGTGGTCGCTGCGGAAAATCCGACCGTCAGAATCGAACGCCGTCTCTTCCAGGTATTTTAAAACATCCTACTCTTCAATTTCATCCGATTAAAATTGTATTTTAGGTTTTAGTTTTGATTTTTGGGGGGTTTTGGGTTTCAAAGCGCGCTCTGCGGTGGACGCAGGTGCCCTCCGGGTGACCTGCGTCCCCCGACTTTTTCCTGTACAGGAAAAAGGTCGGGGGACGCAGCCCACCTTCAGGCCAGCTGCGTCCCGACGCCCTGTGTTCTAAACGCGGGGTGCGTCCTCCGCAAAACGCGG
The DNA here is from genome assembly GCA_031772625.1 of Pinus tabuliformis. Lineage (NCBI taxonomy): Eukaryota > Viridiplantae > Streptophyta > Pinopsida > Pinales > Pinaceae > Pinus > Pinus tabuliformis. The sequence continues at coordinate 1,675,778,501 of CM062816.1, read as the reverse complement.
AATTTGAAACCCCAAACTCCATTAAAAATTTCCCAAATTAATTCTAATCTCTGCTTCTTGGTGTGTAGGGCACTCACCATGTTGGATTGGAGAGAAAGAGAGCACGAGGACGTTGATTTAGCCGCAATTGAACATCAACCTTCCATTGATGCCCTAAAAGCATGCGGGTTATATAAATACTAGGCCATACCTGGCATGAGGGCTCAGGTAAGATTCTTAGAATGGCTGGTTGAGAGATGGAACGTTCAAGAACAATGCTTTTACATCGGAGGGCACCAGCTCGAGATAGAGCACTCTGATATATACTTTCTCACTGGCTTGCCGAATAGAGGTGAGCAACTCAATCTAGCCGGGACTAGGCCGGGTGGCCAATCCCTTGCTAGTCTCCGGGCAGATTGGTGCACACCCAATGCACACCATGCGAAAGGCGTGGAAATCAAACACATCTCTCTGCGTGAACTCAAAGTTATAGCTTTCACGGTTACCAGAATTTGCGGCGCAGCCGCTTTACATATTGCTTCCGGGTCCCAAATGCGGATGGCAATTGACTGTTACCAAGGCACCATTTTCAACTAGTGTGATGCTGTGTCGGCTAATATGAAGAGCCAACTGACTAGGGCAAAGAACGGACGACTGAAGACCTTTGGATATGGGCCTCTAGTCGTGAGCTTTGCCTTAGAGAGAGTTCTGATGCTAATCCCTCAGCAACTCACTGTTGATATCTTGGGTCCTCGGGAGCCAAAGCTGATACGATGGGTTACGGTGATGGCCCGGCATCCTGACGAGGGCGCGGCGGTTGTTCGATTCTCTGATAGTTATTTTCACTGGTTAGAGGACCAGGTTTTTTCGATCCAGGACTTTCCGTATGCCGGAGTAGATTTTTGACATGATCCGGACATGGTTCTTCCACAGGGAGAACAATGGGATGACAGAGGTACTTTATTTTTCACAAGTTTTCAAATTATGTATTTTTTTTTGTTTTTTTTATATATATCGTCTCAAAACTGACAGTAAAAATTTTCAAAATGCAGATGTTGGTCCACAGCGCCCAGCCAACCTCCGGCCTTTTGAGAGGAGACATCCAGTTGCACCGGTACCGGCCCCACAGGACACGGCTGCAGAGACACTAGCTGAGTTGGAGCATGATCTAGAGCGTCTGACGGCGGATATGCCTGAGACTACCATGGATGATATTCCTATCAGACTTCAGCGCTATGTAGTCGCAGTCCCTGGACCGTTTGGGAGATTTTTGCGTAAGGTAGCCCGTGTAGTGGTGTCGTATAGGGAGCACCACCAGTGATTGGCTAGTCACTTTGTAGACACATGTGACATTTTTTACTTTTTGTACTTTATCATTTTTGCCGATCATAAGGTGTTTTTCAACCTATGATCGAAGACGATGTATATTTTTTGACACACTCCTATCTATATATATATCACTATTACTGGCTTATCTTGTTTAACATATGTGATGAAATGTTTTTAAATTTACTTGCATGATTATCGTAAATGTCTGTCCAACATTCGAGAAGCAATTGCATCTGCTAATGTATTTAAAGACCTTGGAATATGCTGATATTCAATGTAATCAAATTCACGTTCCAAGAGACGCACTCTCAAAAACAACCTTAATAACACATGATTTCTAATGGCATATACTCTATTAAGCTGTAATACAACAAGTTCAGAATCTAACCTCACTATCAAACGTCGAATTCCAAATGAAATAGATTCGGATAATAATTCAACCACTGCACTGTATTCTGCAATGTTGTTCGTTGTTTGACCGAGGCTTACCCCATGCATAGAAACTAACTCGTCAGAGGGCGAATAGATAACCCAAGCTGCGGAAGAGATATTCCGTGTACTACGACAAGCACCATCAGCAAATCCAATGTATGTTTGGAGAGGCGTCGACATCTGCAATATCAAGAGTAAAACCAAGATAAGCCAGAATAACGACGAAAAACACACTCTCTAAGCTAAGCACACTGACTAACTAACAAACATACTAGCTAGAAAGAAAATCTAACCTATCTAAAAATTCTCCATACCCACCATTTAAGCATAATACCTCTTTAGGTAAAGTCCATTTCTGGGTTTACCCAAAGAGTCCCCATCAAAATCAACCAGCTCATAAGCCCCTTTTGCTAGCTTTCGCTTTACAATGTAGGGTCCATGCCACATAGGAACGAATTTTCCAGCACCTAGCTTATCGTTAGCTTGATCATATAATAGCACTAGGTCTCCCTCCGAAAAACTTCGAGGGGTCACATTTCTATCATACTGAGCTTTCATTCGCTTCGCGTGAGTCTCGATTGCCAATGTAGCGTCACGTCGAGTCTCATCTAATTTAGCTAAGTAAAATAAACGTTTCTCCTCTTCGGAAGTAGCTGGAAGTAATTCGACAGCCATTTGAAGTGATGGGATTTCGCATTCAATGGGTAACACAGCTTCCAAGCCATAAACTAGCTGGAAAGGAGTGAACCCTGTTGAAGTTTTCACTGAGGTTCGGTATGCCCATAGCGCTAAAAATAACATGTTGTGCCAATTCGACCGATGAATACCAATGGTTCGTCGGATCATGATAACTAGAACTTTGTTGATAGATTCAACCAAACCGTTGGCTTGCGGATAATAAGGAGTAGAGCTATCGTGGCGCAAACCAAGCTGGCTTGTAAGCTCAGTCATCATGATGTTTCGAAAATGGCTCCCATGGTCAGTAATGATTGCTTGTGGGACACCAAACCTAGTTATGATATGATTGAATACGAAAACTGCAGCTGTTTTGCCGCTTGCGTCGAATGTAGGCATCGCCTCGGCCCATTTAGTGAAATAATCAACCGCGAGGATGATATACGCATGCCCCCCGGCCGAGTGAGGGTTACAAGTAATAAAGTCGATACCCCATTTGGTGAATGGACCAACGGCAATTATAGGGTGGAGAGGAGCAGGTGGTGCACGCATCTTGCGATCAAACACTTGACAGTTGTGGCACTTCCGGACGGCAATGATACAATCTTTAAACATAGACGGCCAGAAATAGCCAGTGCGCAACACCTTCTGAGCTGTGGCATACCCAGACATATGACCGCCACATCCTCCAGAGTGACAATCATTCAAAACCCTCTCAGCCTCTTCATGAGTTAAACAACGTCGAAAAACTAAGTCTGCCCCCCGGCGATAAAGTGTATCTCCAATAATTTTGTATTGCTGGGATTGAAACCGAATTTTTCGACGTTCCGCTTTGGAAGCTTCAGGCCGAAAGGTTTGGGTTTGGAGATAGATGATTATATCTCCGTACCACGGATCTACAGTACTGATAAGAAACAAAGATTCGTCCGCAATGGACTCCTCTGCCACAGTCTCTGTGTCAGCACACGGGAAATCACACATCAATTCCGCAAAAACTAAGGATTTCTTAGACTTGGACTTCTCGAACTCCAAGTCGAACTCTTGCAGGATAATGATCCATTTAGAGTACTTGCCCCCTAGAAGTTGTTTTGTCAAAATATAAATCATAGGGTTGCAATCCGAAATAACTGTAGTTTTACGGAGAAGGATGTAGTGACGAAAACGCTGGACAGCTTGAACGGCTGCCAGGGCCAATTTCTCCACATGCGAATATTTTAACTCAGTGGGATTTAAGGTCCTACTAAGATAATATATCACATGTTCCGCTCCGAATTCATCTTCTTGAACTAACACCATTCCAATGGTGGAATGCGAAGCTGCGAGGTATAAGAAGTAGTCCTGGTTGTAGTTGGGAGGATGCAACAACGGTGCATGGGTCAACGCGTGTTTTAGTGCATCAAAAGATTGTTGGGCAATCTCGTCCCAAAAGAATTGTGCGTTCTGTTTCAACAACCGTGTAAAACCTTTAGTGACCTCGGCGTAGTTTGGGATGAATCGGCGTAAAAAGTTCGCTTTCCCTTGCAAACTTTGGAGTTGGCGCAAACTCGAAGGAGGAGGCAATTTGATGATAGCTTCGACCTTCGAGGGATCGACGCGAATGCCGGCTCTTGAAACAACAAATCCCAGCAATCGACCTGTTTCTATACAGAAAACACACTTGTGGGGATTCAACCGAATTCGATAATGCCTACACCTCATAAAGATTGCTCATAGGTGGACAAGGTGATCAGCTCGATGTAAAGAATGAGCAGGCAAATCATCGAGGTACGGTTGCACAATGTGCTTGATGTCATGAAATGCGTAAGACATTGCCCGTTGAAAAGTGGCCCCGGAATTCTTAAGCCCAAAAGGTAATTTGCAATAAGCAAATGTCCCCCATGGACAAATGAATGCCGTTTTTGGTTGGTTGGCAGGTAGAATATTGATTTGATTATAGCCCGAAAAACCATCCATAAAGGAAAACATTTCACTTCTGGCACAATCATCAATAATTTGATCGATATAAGGCGTAGGATAGTTGTCTTTGGGACAAGCTCGATTTATATCCCTATAGTCGATACAGATTCTTATTGTTCCTTGTTTCTTGTTGACTGGAACAATATTCGATACCCAATCCGTTAACGGGATCGGATATATGAAACCTGCTTTCAACAGCTTTTCGACTTCTGCTTTAATCGCAGCCGCTTTTCGAGGGTGAATCTGACGCAACCGTTGCCGGACGGGTTTAGCATCCGGGTAGGTCTTTATTTCATGAACAACAATGGCAGGATCGATTCCTGGCATTTCCTCGTAAGACCAGGCAAACACATCGCGGAATTCTTGGAATAGGGCCTTGTAAGTTTGGATTTCATCTTTTGTACATGCGGCACCTATATGAATGTTTTCCTCAATTCCGGGCTTCACTGAAATATCAATGGGAATAGTACGAGAAATATTCCCTAAATTCAACTCTGAATCAGAATGTTTCGTTGGATCCTGAGCGTCTTTGACATATTCAGCGGTAAAGATAGATGAAAAATCATTTTCAAAAGCATCATCCTTAGGTAAAAACGAAGATCTGTGATGGAGATCTTCCCATGGTAGATCGTCTACACTTAGGATTTCGCGAAGTTGCTCGTCAGATGACACGACTTCGGGAAACGCTATCCATTCTAAGGTTGAGGTGAAAAGTGATTCTTCACTGACCACATTCATTTGGTCGATTTCGGTTGAACGCGAGTCAGTAAAAGACATGACAGCTTCATAAGCAATTTCATATGGACTCAAAGGCATAGCTTCACCGAATGAGTCTATCTCAGATTCAGATGGGACAATCCAAGGATCATCATAAATAATGTTTTCTGATGTAATCATATGAATTGTTGCAAATGAAGGATCTACGCTGAGTGGAGGGAGAGGAAAAGTTCCCAGTAAACCGGAATCTTTAACTAAACCTACGCCAACGTCCCTATAAGGGATTGTCGTCTTACCGACATGCTGGATACTCTCTGAAGAGGCTGGGTCAGATGAAAAGTATGTCAGCTGATCAATAGTCACGATCTTACTATTATGTGGAAACTTAATTACTCTGAAGACCGATGAAACGACCGCTATCATAGCATATGACCAACTTCGACCCAAAAGAAGGTTGTAGTCTAGAGGGGCATCAACCACCTCCACATCCAGACTAACGGTTTTACCTTCTACCCCTATAGGCAATTCCTGTAGAATACCAAACGGACGGAACCCACGGCCATCAAAGGCCTTAAGGATGGTGGGGGATTGGTTCAACGAAGGAGAACCAAGATATCTCCAACATTGAATCGACATAATACATGTAGAGGCTCCCTCATCAATCACAGTCCAATGAATAGGCCTGTTTTTTACTATCACTGGAATTTGGAAAGCCATTTGATGGGGGAGACGCGGTGTACTACTTTCTAGATCGAAGATTATCAGGTTCGGGTCCTGAACATCAACAGCTCCGATAGCCGACAAAAGTAATTTTCGTTGTGCTGGGCATGATTGCAGCACTTCTAACGCCGACATTGCTGAGGGTGAAACAGCTAAGTCCTCAACAATGTTGTAATTCTGGGCTGCTCTCGCATGTGGATTGAAAGCAGACCTTCGAAGTACACCCTTGGCGGGTGGTTTAATTACTAAGTCTGGGTTAGGTTTTTCGATCTATAGTGGATCGGAACCAGGAGCTGAGGTTGATGGGTTAGAGTGAGAAGATTCTGCTTCCTTACCATCAACAGGAGCCTTACTACCATAATCTTGCGATCGAGTCGCAATCCTCACATGAGACATCATCAAAATGGGTTCTTCACTGGCATTCGAGGAAGAACCTATCATCTTATTCTCCTGCTCCGGGAATGGATTTTTTAACACAGCAGGAGTGGGAGAACCTTTGACTATTTTCACAATCTCGGCCCGATGAGGGCAATCTCTCGTAAAATGATCCTCTTCACAAATAAGACAAGGATATCGAGGTTTGCGTTTTTCGTCATTGGTTTCCGACTTTTCCGTTTTCTCCTTCGGAGCCTTGTCTGCTTTAGCCTTCTTCTTTCCTTTCTTCTTTCCACCGTTTTTTGATTTGGCCGTAGATGTCTCTACAGCGTGAATATCGGCGGTAAGTTCAGGAGAAGACTCTCCTGTCGGGGAATCAGGCAAAGTGATAATAGGAGTAGTTGAAGCCTTGGAAGACTTCTTCTTGCTCTTTGTATTCACGATACCAATCATACCATCAGCGGCATGAGATCCCGAAGGAGCAGCAGCAATTTGATTCGATTTTGGAAGATCCGGAATCTTCTCATGTAACGTACCCGACTGAGTATAAACTAAGTCAAGGTATTGCGCCTGAGCAATGACTTGCTCCTCAGTAACTACTCCAGCCTTAGCTACATCTTCAGTAATCTTCGGTAATAATGATTTAACAAACCATTCAGCTAAGATTTGGTCCGGGATAAAAACTTTCACTAGCCTTCTTCGACGTCTCCACTCATGAATGTGATCAGAAATATACGTGGACGTCGATTGTTTTAGTGAAGTTAATAACTCCGTGCCGTTATCGTATCTGACCGGCAACTGAAAGTGAGTTAAGAACGAGGTAGCTAACTCAATGTACCACTTGGCCGCGAGACCAATGAGTGTACACTGGAAAAGACGTAAGCGGATCGAATCATCCGAGATAGAATTTGAAGCACACCAGAGGTGGTAAGTCATCACGTGATTGGACGGATCCTCTCCAGACTTACCTTCGAACTTGGGTATATCACTGGGCAACTTATTTGGCATTGGCGGCCAAAACTGAAGATATTGAATTGGATCGTTCGTTAGGCGCGTTAAGTCTGGTAAATCCAAAGTTGCGATAAACGGTAACTGCCGGTTAGGATCTCTAAAACTCTGGGTCACAATACCAGCCCCACGAGGAGGATATCCAGGATAACTAGGAACAGGAGTCGCATTTGGGATATTATATCCTCCTGGAAAACCAGGATTAACCGGACCGTACTGGGGTTGTTGAGGTTGTTGATAAGTGTACCCAGGATACGGTTGATACTGGTAAACCGGTTGTTGGACAGCTTGCCCAGGTTGGTACTGTCCCTGGTACGGTTGGTGAACAAATTGAGGTTGAGTAGTGACAACCGTACTTATACCAGGCTGTCCTGCAGGCATCTGGACCGTGGTTTGAATCGTAGATCCAGACAACGGTAAAGATGTCTGAGGAGTGGTTACAGAGACAGTAGAAACCGGAGCTGTCGATACTCCAGAAGTAAGTATGGTAGATGTGGCGGTAGTTGCAGCAGCCGTTTGAGATGGAGTACTAGGTGCAATTGGCGGCTGAGTAACTACCGAAGTTACAGAAGTTTGAACATTTGACTGGACAGGTTGTGGTTGCTGGGGTGGACCAGAAACTACGGGTTGTCCAGCTTGAGGTACCAACTACATACTTGGCTGCAACACCTGTTGACCCTGTGATGGATCCCACACTAACATTCCAGGGTATTGACCCGTAACAGGTTGAGGATACTGAGATCCATAACCGGATTGAGGATAGGATTGATAATTGTAAGGTGCAGTTCCTATACTTGGAACATATGACTGACCTTGAGGTGGTTGATAACTTTGACTCGAGTATTGACCTTGAGGTTGATAACCTTGAGGTAAATACGGATACTGGGGTTGACCTTGACCTTGAGTTTGGTACCCTTGAGGTTGATACCCTTGGGGTTGCCATCCTTGAGGTTGCCATCCTTGAGGTTGATATTGATACTGAGGTTGACCCTGGGGTACATATTGAGGCTGGGGTTGACCTTGAGGCATGTATTGCACCATAGGCGCATACTGACCTTGAGGTTGCCCCCCAGACACAAATGGTGTACCTTGAGGTTGCCCCCCAGGCGTTAACTGAGGCTGCCCCCCAGGCGGTAATTGGCCACCTTGAGGTTGGAAAACGGGAACTGAACCTGACATCATGTAAATGTCTCCTACACCCAATGGTATATTACCACTGTTTCCAACTAATAACCCATGATCAACGGGTTGAGGAGATGCCCCCGCAAAGGTACCAGAAAGTGATTGATACCCGGTGGGAACAGAAGGACCGTCGTGTAAGAAAGATTTAGGACTTTGAGTAAACACGGACGACTGACCAGACATATTTACAGGAGTATGAATACCTCCAGGTGGAAAAGGAGTACGAGGTGTAGAAAAACCTAGCCCAAAGTTGTCTAAATAATTGGTTAACGAAAGGTACCAAGTAGTACTTCTAGGAGGACTGTAAAAGATAGATTCACGCTCCCTTAGATCAATAGTAAGTTGATCTTCAAGGTTAGAGACGCCTATTTCTTCCTCTGGAGCAAGTTCTTCGATAGCAATCAAACCAGTAGGAAGATTTTCGGTGATAATTCTTTCTATTCTCGGTGAATCAGGAACACTAGAAGTTGGAGTAACAGGTTCAGATATTTCAGGTTCTTCGCCTGTATCACTAGCAGACGAAAAACTACCAACAAGCTCAGAAACTGTAACAGCTTCGGGATTATAACCTGTCTCTAAACCTTGGTAATCTGAATGGACTACCAAGGAAGATTCTCCTTCTTCAGGTGAACCTACTCTACTGCCACTAGGAGGAGTTACAAGGACCTTTAAACCTTCTAGATTACCCGGGTCGTCTCGAGGAGGTGATCCCCTAAGCCTACGGGATCTTCTCAACAATTCGGCCACAGAAACAACTTCAGGAGACTGGCCCCGAAGTCTACGGGACTGTCTCGGTAATTCCGCCACAGCTAAAAAATTTTAACTACTACACACAAAAACAAAATAAAAATTCAAATCAAACCACCTAAAGTCTCTAAAGAACCAAAAAAATTTGAATCACACGCCTAAAGAATCTAGGGCGTCAAACCAAGCACAAACAGTAGCCTTCCAGACCGAAAGCGCTAGTTGGTGATGAAGCCCAACATCGCTGGATTCAGTACAGAAGTGGCGGGTGGAACAGTTACCCCGGCAACCTGCTTAATGAATAGACTAGACCAAGTTCCTCCACTTTAACCGTCTCGAGTGAAGTGAACCCCCCAGAAAATCCAAGTGAGTCTAGCCGACGTCTGCTCCAGGTACAGTGGGATCTTCCCTCCACCGTCACCTCGGTAGAATCCTAAAGATAATGGTCACTAAGGTTACCAACCGCAACAAATGCACCTGGGGGAACAGTCTAAACTCCGACAGCACGCAAGGGCAGAGTATCAAGCTCAATCCCCTTGCCGGCTCCTTGACAATAATCCAAGGTTTACCGACAAGTGACCCCTGGCTCCTCGACAATGGTTAATCCGAGGTTTACCGTTTGTAATACGTGCATGTCTGGCGTCGTTCCCAACGAGGGGGGATTGATCCCCTCACTGGTTCGGACACGAGCTCGTGCTTCTCCTTTAAGAGGAGCTTTCCCAGAGTACAAATGAGACAATTGGATTTATTCTATCACAAGATAAGCTACTTGTTTGGTTTTGTTGTCTTGGAGAGTTAATTACTCACCTACTCCAAGACACTAGCTTGATCTAAATTGGTGTTTCAGAGCCCTAGTAAATAAAAATTACTACGTCGATTTTACTTTAAGCGTTAATTTTATGGTTTTTCTTAAAGACAAAAGGTAGCGGAAGTGAAACCAATGGTGTGTAGACTCGACTCAAACCACTACAAAGATGCACCTAAGATGATTTACGCTACTTTTCCTTTTTTCAATGAAATTCTTAACTAAGAGAGTTGAGAGAATGCAAATTTTAGAGAAAACAACTTTCTTAATAAAGACAATCAAAGAAACAATTCTTTTTATCTTTTCAAGCATACAAACATGACCACTCTTTACGTGCACGAAAAACTCTTTTTCTTTCAAAACTTTTCAAAGCTACTTGAAACAAAACTTTTCAAAGGAGATGTTTTTGTATTTTCTCTTTTTAATAAAGCATATAAATCTATTGTAACGAAAATCAATCTTAAAAGCTATAAAAACTATGAAAACTTGACTCACAAGCAAATCAAAAAGGAAATTACTCTAAGCAAACCTAACAAGGCAAAATCTCACAAAGATGATTCTAGGTTGTTTTACTTGACCAAAATCAAATCAAGGACCAGCTAATGCAGAATCAAAAGACTAGTCAAAACAAAACTCAAATCTTTTTGTTCTTTTTGTAAAATGGAATTCAAGACTTAATCAACAAGCACTTCGAAATTTGCCAAAGAGACAACTCAATGGTAAGTTGCTCACACAGGTAGACTTTATGACAGGTCTGACTTCTAAGAATGTTGACAAAACCAGAGAGATCTAAGGCTTGACAACTTCTACCGCCAAAGTCACTACAAGACCTACTCAAAAATCAAACCCTAGGGCTTAAACTTCTATGAAATCCACTAAAACACTCAATGCTATCGAAACCAGTTCAGGTGAAGATCTTTGACAAGAGACTAATGAATCTGGGCAATAAAAACTAAGAAAAAGCAAAATCTAAGAGAAAAAATGCAAAAAATGGAATTTTCTCAAATTTTAGCAGGGGACGCAGGCAACCCGTTAGAACAGGTGCGGGCCCGCTCTGTGTACACAGTGACAGTGCGTCCAGGGACGCACTGTGCAATGCTCAGAGGGTGCATCCTACTGGAAAATTCAAGAAAAACTAAAAGGAATCTAACTCTAAGCTAACCCACCCAAAAACAAAGTCACAGAGCCAAAAACCAGAAAAATAAACCAATTTTCTCAGAGCAAAGTTCATACAAAGGAAAAGACTTTTCACATCAATGGAGTCCCCAGTGTGGTCGCCGATTTGTCAGGCGGAAAGAGTCGATTTTGCAGACACAACCAACCTCCCTAGGAGCCTAAGACTCTCTAGTGACAAACAAGACAAACAAGAGCAATCCTTCTCTAAACATGCATTTACTATATAAGAAATCAAGTGTTTAGATCCTACCTATAATCCAACGCTGTTGTAGCAGTCCAGCTCCGCTGATCCGGATGAGCTCCTCCTTCACTTTGAAACCTGCATACACTAACAATCAAACAATTAAATAGCACTTGATAATCTCATAGAATAAAACATATTTAACACATAGACCAAGGAGTACATGAAACAACTCATAAATAACAAGTTATTGAGAAGAATGGACTCATTTGCATTAATAGGTAACAAAAGGAACAAATACAACCTGAGCCTTGGTGTTGTGCAAGTCCCTCCCAAGGTCCATCAAGAGTTCTCCTTTACTTTGACAAAGCTCACCCACTTCCAAATAGAACAAGCAAAGATGGAAATCTCTCCTCACAAGCTTCTAAATGGGAGTCCTAATTCCTGCAGCATTTACCCTTAGAAATGTATAGCTTTCAACCTCCTCTCCTTCTGGCCCAATGCCTGTATTTATAGTGCTCAAGAGGAAGTTAATCAGGTCCACCATCAATGGGATAATCCCCTCTTTGGATGGGATAGCTCCCTCATTGATGGGATAAGTTCCTCTTTGGTAGGAGTGCATGAACCATCTGGAGGCGCTCAATACACGTCGAACAACCTTCTAGAATGCTCTAGAAATGACCACAAGTGACTTTTTAAAGATGAAACTTGTGCATTTTAACCTTTACAGGGGGACGCACCTGCCCCTTTACATACAGAGCGTCCAAAGACGCATCTTTTGTGAACATTGGGTGCGTCCTCGCAGGTAAGGTTGAGAGAACCTGTGTCCCCAGAGATAAATACATTTATAAAGACTTTCTCTCTTTTTTTTGGAGTTTGACATGGAGAACAGAGGCATAAGACTTGCCTAAGAGGGTAGCATGACTGTTGATAGAGCCATCCTAACTGTAAATAGTCATGGTGACATTTTTTAGTGTAACAAGCCCGTGAAGGATTGCAGCACGGCTACAGCTGCGAGGTTTATATTTTAGTACATTCTATCTAGGTTTAGTTGTCCTAATATTTTGATGAGCGATAGGGGTTCACATTTCCTTAATGAAACAATTGCTGCTTTGCTTGAATAATTCTAGATGTATCATCAGAAAAGCACGTCGTACAATCCTCAAGCAAATGGAACATTGACGCCTTTAATAAGGTCCTAGAGAATGCTTTAACAAAGATCTGTAACATGAATAGGAACGATTGGGATGTGCACATACTAGCTATTCTTTTGGCATATAGAACTACCTGTAAGAAGTTGATTAGACAGACACCATTTAGGTTGGTTTATGGACAAGAGGCAGTGATGCCAATAGAGTACATCAGGCCCATTTTGAGGATTTTTGTAGTCACATAGATGGCAGATTGGGATATAATGGAAGAATTCCTCGCGTAGATACTTGATTTAGAAGAAGATCACTTCTTGGCATGCTTTCATCAACAGGTGCAAAAGGCTAGAGAAAAGGTGTGGCATGATCGCCACATTAAGAAGTGCACCTTTAAAAGTGGAGATTTATTACTGATGTATGATAGCAAGTTTATGAAGTTTCCAGGAAAGTTTCAGATGCATTGGCTGGTGCCATACATAGTCAAGGAGATTATGGATGGATGTGCAATTTATCTCACGAAGCCGAATGAGGAGTTATTTGTAGGAAGAGTCAATGGGAGTCGGTTGAAGTTGTACAAGGGTGATCCCACCCCTGCACAATGATTATATGGATGCAGGACAATCTTAGTACTTTTGGCAATTGCAAGGAAGTGCGTGACTATAAACAACGCTGCCAGAAGGACAATTTGGTGAAGCGAATGGGTTGCGCGACAATTAGGAGAAAGGCGCAGATGGAAGTTGCGCTAGCAAGGTGGGTCCCACGCAACCTAACCAAAAAGTAACTGTTGAAAACACTGTAGATGATGGGATGGATATTTTTCCATTAAAGGGAGTGGGGGAAAGAATTTAAGGAGCATATCTTTGGAAATTTGCCACCAAAAGAGCATTAATGAAGGACATGTTGAGTGAACCGATGGATTTGAATTCAAAAAGGGCTATAAATAGCATCCCACTCCACATTCGAACACTTTTCTTCTAGAGATATTGCCTTGAGCTTTTGCGCCTAATTTTGAGCTTAGACAATTGTTTCATGTCTGGATGAGACTGGCAAGAGATAGAGACGAAGCTTTCGCAATAAGGATTTAGGTTTGAGGCGGATTTGTCTAAGTTGCAGAAGAAACTATTCTCGGAGAGCATTGACAAAATGACTTCAACACCACCAATCCCTATCACATCGCCTTGGTTGCTAAGGCAAAAACTCACTTCCTTCACAGCAGAAGAGAAGAAGCAAAAGAAGCCACAGCAAGTACCGATTCGGCAATCGTCACCAAAAAACCCAACTGAGGTTAGAAAAAAGGGTCGGATGGGTAAAAGCAAACAGCGGACGGATCCCCTAGACTTAGATGAGGAAAATTTGACTATGGGGGTTGAAGATATTGACGTAGAGGAAGAAGTGTTGATTACTCAGCTACCACCTTATGTACCCCCTAGGACATTCGTTGCCAAGGTCACTAAGGACCCTGACTTGTTGAAGTACAAAGTATTTACACCATTGTTGTCGGAGGAAGTACCTGTTGAGGGCGACTTATTGGCTCGAGTAACATTTCTGAAGATGGAGGACTAGGATTTGGGCATCATGTGAAGTTCCCACAATTCAAACCCAGCAAATATTTGAAATCGGTCTACTACGAGGAGTCAGGTGTCACAAGGCTTGAGCCAATGAAGTGGGTAGCCAGAATTGAGTGCATAAGATTGCTCAACATGTTGTGGGTCCCACACTTTAGCCGCAACATAATTAATACTATCTGTGTGCATCAATTGTTGGCATTGGTTCATGATGGGTGCCTCTAGCTAGGAGGGCCCATTCCAATTGACGATATGTTGGTCCATAGAATCACCTTGTTACCTTATCAGGGTGTGAACCCCGTAGATGCTTTTGTGGGGAAGTCGTAGGAGAAGAAGCTCGCAGATCAGATGAAGAGCGACTTTGGGTTGGTGAAGAAGTCGTGTGGCTATGCCATTAGCTCCATATTAGATGGAGCTGTGCAATTTGTTGCACAAATTTTGGCTGGAAAAATAATGCGAAAGTGTCATGATGAAGTGTTGGCCCCAATAATATCTTTAGTTGCACAGTGTAGCAAAGGGATCCAATACAATTGGGCCAAGTACCTCTATCACGAGTTCCTGGAGGATTTTTGTGAAGCCCAAGAGGATGGAAAGGCATTCCACTACGCATGGTTACTTATGTTGATCATGCTGGTAGCATGGAGGATGCCTGAGGATAGCCAGTTCCCAGCGAAGGTTCAAGATTTGTGTGAGGCTGTGAAATTCACCTCACTGTGGGCGACAACGGATCCTAACCACATCATTAAAACAAAGATGTTTTGGGTATTTTTCAAGTCATAGTTGCAGATGGTGATCAACCAACGACTGCGGTTGTCACCTAGTTTACATGCGTAGTACACAAATATCGCAGGTTACAAGGTAGATTTTCACAATTTGTCCATATGCGTGAATAAGGATGCCACAGGAACATGGAATGAGCTGCCATATTTAGTCACGAAGGATGAAATTATGGGGGTCATCCGCAAATGGCCGAGCAAACGGTTCACCCCATCTGACAAAGGTGTAGGAACAAGTAAGGCTGAAGAAGGTGAAACGAGGAAAACAACAGTTACAACAATGGCCAAGAAAGACAAAGAGAAAGAAGCACAAAAGGCTTCTACAAAAGAAAAGGTAGCGTAGAAATAAAAGGATTCTACAAAAGAGCAGGAAGCGCCAAAGGAAAAGGATTCTACGCAAGAGAAGGAAAAAGTTGCAGCAACATCGCATGTCACTATTGACCTCGAAGAACCTGAGAAAGAGCGCACTGATGTTGAGGTTGAAACTGAAGGTCAAGAAGAAGGAGGCACAGACCCCTATCTTGGATCGGAGGACTTAGAGTCTCCCTTCAGGATCAGGAAGAGGCAAAAGCAAAGTTCCACGGGACATTGCAAAAAGTAGAAATCTGATAAGTCAACGTGTGTGACATCGTTGGTCCTCACAGAGGGGGACCTTGATGAGATAGGTGATGTTGTCTGCTCCGTCACTGAAACTATATGGGGACACATTGAGGACCACTACCACCAGGTATTGAACAGAGTACAACAGGGCCTGAAGGAATTGCAGCTCCAGATAGGGGTGATCCAGATGGGCGTGGGACAAGCGAGCGTGCCGAGATTTAGTACAGGAGAAATAACATCCAGGCTCTGTGTGGTACCATTACCTGGGGGTTCTCACTATTTTGAGACAATTGAAGACCAAGAGTGCACACAATACTGGAAGAATGTAAGTTTCAACCTTGCAGCATTGTTGATCCAGACCTTGCATTAGTTGCACCAAGGAGTTTCAGATGACCTCCGTGTCCAGAAGAAATAAGCGTTTTTTATTATCGATGAGGTAAAAACTAAGAATCAATAGATTTTTGAAGAGAAATCACAAGCCTTACAAGCCCACGATGAAGCGATACAACAAAGTCAACAACTAGAAACAACCCTTACCCAAGTGTGCAGTGAGCTCCCTGAGTTCCAAATTCCAGCCGAAGTGGCCTTAGCAAAAAAGATTCACAAGTTGGGTGCTCCAGTGAAGGCATCCAAGGAAGAAATTGGAAAGGTACGGTTTGAGCTGTAGCTGCAAATTTCAAAACTTCAACTTAAGCTGCAGCCAACCACTCCTCTGAAAGTCAAAGAGTAGCGTGAGGTTTCTATTAAAGAAGATATGACCACTCTAGTCATTGTAGTTAATGACTGAAACCAATTGTTTTAGTATACAATGGATGTGTGGACCTCGTTGCAGGAGGATCCACACTTGCAGACAAATAAAGAAGACATCTATGAAAAGCAGTTGCAGTTTGATGAGATCAGGGTGACAGTGCGAACCTTAGCACTTGTGCAAAGGTTCACCAGACTTCAGGAAGGAAAGTTCTTTCAGACCCAGATTGATGAGTTGCATTGAAAGGCCTCCATTATATCCTTAAGGATGCAAGCCAACTGTCACAGACCATCCAGAGCAAGTTAAAGGCTCTGGAACAACCACATAGAACCATGGGCCTTGAAGTCAAAGGTCCAACCGGAGAAACTGGTCGAAGAAGTTCATTAGGTTGCCACGCAGGGAATAGAAGATCTTCAAGCATTGAAGATTGAGTTCAGCAATTTGCAAGCAAATATTGAGGCAACACCAGCAGAGTGACTTAGGACGAGTCACGACTTTGTGTTGGGGGCCTGTTGGGACGGGGTCCCCTAGGTCAAATTTTGTAAATTTTTGTTAAATATTGTAAAGTCTTTGCATTTTGAGGAGCGAAGCGCGAGTAGCGCAGGTCAATAGGAGTCAAAGGGGCTTTTAGAAGGTCAAATCCCCTTAGTTTGTTAAGAGTCAAGCTGTTTTGAGACCCACCCATGGTTTGCGGACCATGGTATTGTAATGAAGAAGAATATAAAAGGAAGTCATAGAAGAGTCATAGGGAGGCAACTAAGAATAGAAGAATAGTGCATGATTTGAGTATGTTTCTGTCTATTATGTACTTGGGTGAACCGAAAGGCTCCTGTAGCTATGTGCGCGAAGACCTTGGTAAGTCTGCAACTGAGTGCATGGGCCCATGCAGCTGTGTGCATAGGGTTGGAAAGAACTATAATTGAAGATATAAATCATAATAAAGGCTTGTTTTGAAGAATTATTTATGTATCTGTGTATCAATGTTTTATCTCTAAATTTACTGTATTTTTGATCTGTTGAATGTAATCAATCAAGAAAAGTATTTATTAGATTCACAAAGACGTGCATCTGTTTATTTATATGATTTTATGCATGTTTAGCGCAATCAGCGAAGGGCATAACTCTGCTAACTATTAATTACTGTGATTTTTGAGTCTTAAGGGTTAGGGTTCGTGAAGGTCAAGATAAAGCCCTAAGTTTGGCAGAAACACATCACATAGTCCTATGGATGCAGAAACCTGGTTCTAGCATCCCCCAATACTGCCTCAGGTGAGACTGCAGCCTGTGTTACGTGGGTTGTTGCCGAAAGGGCCGGTAGTGTAGGGTTTGTTGGTTAGCACAACTAACTCTAAACCTGGGTCCAAGCCCCCTCAAGCCAACGCATATAATGCCTCAAACGGTCTCATCCTCAAAGATTCTTGGTACCCATTGTTGTAAGTGAACTCAATCAGTGGAAGATACTCTCCCAACTTCTGTTGTTGATGCATCACATACATCCTCATCATATCCTCTAATATCCTTTTCGCCCTCTCTGTATGTCCCTCTGTCTGCGAATGATAAGTTGTGTTGAAGGTCAAATTTGTACCCAAACCTGCAAATAACTCTTTCCAAAATCTAGAAGTGAACTTGGCATCCTTGTTTAACACAATCTTCTTTGGTACACAATGCAACCTCACCGCATCTTTGATGAAGACCTGTGCTACATCATTAGTTGAATATGGAGACTTCACTAGAATGAAGTGGTCTACCTTTGTCAATTTTTCCACTACAACCATGATAGAATCATGTGTCTAGATGTCCTCAGTAAACCTGTAATGAAATCCATGGAAATGACCTCCCATTTACACTCTGGAATCGAAATAGGTTGAAGTAATCCACCTGGATGCTTGCACTCTGCCTTACCAATTGATAATCTAAGCATCTAGCCACAAACTTTGCCACTTCCCTCTTAATATTTGGCTAATAATAAAACTTCTTCAATGTTGTCAATGTCTTTTAGTATCATAGTTGACCTTAATATGGCTTAGCATGAAAATCCCTCAAGATAAGCTTCTTGAGCCCACCATTGTCTAACACATATATCTTGTCCCTAAATTTGACCAAGCCATCTGCTGTGAGATGATAGTCCACATCCTGATCACCTATACCCTATTGTAACCTATGCATAAGCTCCATATACGTGCCATCATGATGTCCTACCTGTAAGATTCGATCTTGTAAATTTTTCCCATAAGAGCTCATAGTTATTATATGATTCACCTATGTCCTCCTCCTAAGAGTATCTACAACCCTATTCTCTTTAGCTTTAATGTACCTGATCTCAAAGTCGAACTCATTAATCGTGGCCAACCATCTAGCTTTGCTGGAATTTTAGATTTGTTTGGTCAAAGGGATACCTCAATCCATTGTGATCACTCATCAATATGAACTTTCTGTGAAGAACATAGTGTCCCCACATCTTCAAAGCATGGATGATCAAAGCCAACTCAAGATCATGTGTCGGATAATTCTGTTCAGGTTCATTCAGTTTCCTTGATTCATAGCATACTACCTGTCCTTCTTGCATAAGGACTCCACCGAGTCCTATCTTGCAAGCATTTGTACATACTACAAACTCTTTGTTCGGATCTGCAATCTTTAATACTGGAGCATTTGTCAACATTTTTGGGGTGTGTGTTATTTTCTTTCCATGAGTAGCCCCAGTAGTGAAGCCAAGGGGTTAGAGGGGGAGTAGGCAGTTTCCCCTTCATTGCGTTGGATGCAACAGGGGGGTAACAAGGGGGGCAGCAGCCCCCTTGTCGGGGGGCTTGAGGGGGGCAGTAGCCCCCCTCTACAGGGTCTAGGGCAGCGCCCCTAAAGAAAAAAAAAAATGGACCCTATATTAGGTGGGCGAACCTACCTATTGTTTTGTGCGTGATTTTCGCACGTGGTTTTGGGAATGATGGTTTTCCTCCCATGGTATTTTGTAGATCTGGTCAAGAGAACTACGATTATGTTCTAATCCAAGGTTAAAGGATTGGGGTTTATGTATGCTTTGGCATGTATATATATGTATTGTAACATTGAAATGAATATAATGAAAAATCAATATGGTAGTCTCGATTTTGGGATCCAGGGGAAAATCTCTGTGTATATCTATTTTGTGTTTTATGCTCTCGCCATTGTTTATTTTTTGTTTTTAGAATTCGTATTCAGGTAATTTATGTACAGGGTTAAAACCTACATTTGGAATCAAAGTTGTTTTGGCTTCAAGGGGATGCCCTTGCTACTGAGGGGTTTTGCTCGGGCCTGTGGTAGACCCTATTCAGTGGGAGATTTGCGGGATCGATTCTTGTGGTGAAAGAAGATGGTGATTAGTGTAAAGATATAGATCGAGAAATTTAATGGTCAGAGTTTTGAGTTGTGGAAACTCAAGATGGAGGATCTGCTGGTGGATAAAGATAAGTGGATCGCAGTAGATCTGGGTACTAAACGAACGGAAATGTTACTTGAATATTGGGTGAAGTTGGATCAAAAGTCAAAGAGCACAATACAGTTATGTATCTCAGCTTCAGTATTGTTGAATGTAGCAGGGGAAGCTTTATCGAAGGCTTTGTGGGACAAGTTATGGAATTTGTTCCAATCTAAGTCTCTAGTGAATAAAATGTTCCTACAAAAAAACTTCTATAACCTGAGGATGAAAGATGGAGACTCAGTCACAGAGCATCTGAACGCCTTTATACTGTGTAAGCCAATTGTTATCTGTTCATATAAAAATTTCAAATGAAGATAAGTGCATAATTTTGTTGTGTTCTCTACCAGATTCGTGGGATACTTTGGTTGTTGCAATAGGTAGCAATGTGACTACCTTGTAGTTTGATGAAATAGTCTCATCCTTGTTGTTGGAGGAGATGTTACACTAAAAAATGTCACCATGGCTATTTACAGTTGGTATGGCTCTATCAACAGTCATACTACCCTCTTGAGCAAGTCTTATGCCTCTACTATTCATGTCAAACTCCAAGAAAGAGAGAAAGTCCTTATAAAAATGTTTATCTCTGGGTACGCAGGTTCTCTCAAGCCTTGCCTGCGGGTACGCACCTTTTGTTCATAAGGTCTGCGTCCAAGGACGCTCTGTATCTAAAGGGGCAGGTGCGTCCCTCTGAAAAGGTTAAAATGCGCAAGTTTTATCTTCAAAAACTTACTTGTGGTCATTTCTAGAGCATTCTAGAAGGTTGTCTGATGTGTATTGAGCGCCTCCAGATGGTTCATGCACTCCTATCAAAGAGGAACTTATCCCATCAATAAGGGAGTGATCCCATCCAAAGAGGGGACTATCCCATTGATGGTGGACCTGATTAACTTCCTCTTTAGCACTATAAAAAGAGGCATTGAGCCAGAAGGAAGAAGGTTAAAAGCTATAGATTTCTAAGGGTAAATGCTGCAGGGATTAGGACTCCCATTTAGAAGCTTGTGAGGAGAGATTGTCATCTTTACTTGTTCTATTTGGAAGTGGGTGAGCTTTGTCAAAGTAGAGGAAGACTCTTGTGGACCCTGGAAGGAGCTTGCACAACACCAAGGCTCAGGTTGTAATGGTTCCTTTTGATTACCTTTAATGCAAATTGGTCCATTCTTCTCAATAACTTGTTGTTGATGGGTTATTTCATGTACTCCTTGGTCTATATGTTGAATATGCTTTGTTTTTATGTTATAATCAGGTGCTATTTAATTGTTTGACTGTTGGTGATTGCAGGTTTTGGAGAAAAGGAGGAGCTCATCCAGATCAACAAAGCTTGGACTTCTACAACAGCGTTTGGACAAAGGTAAGAACGAAACACTTGATTTCTCATATCATAATGTATGTTTAGAGAAGGATAGCTCCAGTTTGTTTTGTTTGTCATTAGAATGTCTTAGACTTCTAGGAAGGTCAGTTGTGTCCGCACCCTTGACTGATTCCGTGTGACAAATTGGCGACTCTGCTGGGGATAGATTCCATTGATGAGAAGAGTCTTTTCTTTTGTATGAACTTTGCTTTGAGAAAATTGGTTTATTTTTCTGGTTTTGGCTCTGTGATCTTGTCTCTGGGTGGGTTAGCTTAGGATTAGTTTTATTTTGGGTTTTCTTGAGTTTTTCAGTAGGACGCACCCTCTGAGTGCTGCACAGTGCGTCCCTGGACGCACTTTTGCTGTGTGCACAGAGCGGGCCCGCACCTGTGCTAACGGGTTGCCTGCGTCCCCTGCCAAAATTTGAGAAAAATCCACTTTTTGCCTTTTTTGCTCTTAGATTTTGTTTTTTCTTAGTTTCTTCTGCCCAGATTCATCAGTCCCTTGTCCAGAATCTTCACCTGAACTGGTTTCATTAGCATTGAGTGTTTTAGTGGATTTCGTCGAAGTGTAAGCCCTAGGGTTTGATTTTTGAGTAGTTCTTGTAGCGACTTTAGCGGTAGGAGTTGCCAAGCCTTAGATATCTCTGGTTTTGTCAACATTCTGAGAAGTCAGACCTGTTATAAAGTCTACCTGTAGGAGCAACTTACCATCAAGTTGTCTTTTGGGCCAATTTCGAAGTGCTTGTTGTTTAAGTCTTGAATTCCATTTTACGAAAAGAGCAAAAAGATTTGAGTTTTGTTTTGACTAGTCTTTTGATTCTGCATTAGCTGGTCCTTGATTTGATTTGGATCAAGTAAAACATCCTAGAATCATCTTTGTGAGCTTTTGCCTTGTTAGATTTGCTTAGAGTAATCTCTCTTTTGGTTTGCTTGTGAGTCAAGTTTTCATAGTTTTGTAGCTTTTGAGATTGTTTTTTGTTAAAGATAGGTTTACATGCTTTATTAAAAAGAGAAAATACAAAAATATCTCCTTTGAAAAGTTTTGTTTCAAGTAGCTTTGAAAGTTTTGAAAGAAAAAGAGTTTTTCGTGCAAGTAAAGAGTGGTTATGTTTGTGTGCTTGAAAAGAAAAAGAGAATTGTTTCTTTGATTGTCTTTTCTAAGGAAGTTGTTTTCTTTAAAAATTGCATTCTCTCAACTCTCTTAGTTAAAGAATTTCATTGAAAAAGCAAAGTAGCATAGATCATCTTAGGTGCATCTTTGTAGTGGTTGGAGTCGAGTCTACACACCATTGGTTTCACTTCCATTACCTTGTGACTTTAAAGAACAACCTTAAAAGTAACGCTTAAAGTAAAATTGAACTAGTAACTTTTATTTTCTAGGGCTCTGAAGCATCAATTTAGATCAGGCTAGTGTCTTGGAGTAGGTGAGTACTTAACTCTCCAAGACAGTAAAACCAAACAAGTAGTCGATCTTGTGATAGAATCAAATCCAATTGTTACATTTACACTCTGGGAAAGCTCCTCTTAAAGGAGAAGCACGAGCTCGTGTCCGAACCAGTGAGGGGATCATTCCCCCCTCGTTGGGAACGACGCCAGACAGTACGTATTACAAACGGTAAACCTCGGATTAACCATTGTCGAGGAGCCAGGGGTCACTTATCGGTAAACCTTGGATTACTGTCAAGGAGCCGGTAAGGGGATTGAGCTTGCTACTCTGCCCTTGCGTGCTGTCGGAGTTTAGACTGTTCCCCCAGGTGTACTTGTGGCCATTGGTAACCTTAGTGACCATAATCTCTAGGATTCTACCCAAGGTGACGGTGGAGGGAAGGTCCCACTGTACCTGGAGCAGACGTCGGCTATACTCACTTGGATTTTCTGGGGGGTTCACTTCACTCGAGACGGTTAAAGTGGAGGAACTTGGTCCAGTCTATTCATTAAGCAGGTTGTCGGCGTAACTGTTCCACCCGCCATTTCTGTACTGAATCCAGCGAGGTTGGGCCTAATCACCAACTAGCGTTTTTGGTCCGGAAGAATACTGTTTGTGTTTGGTTTGACGCCCTAGATTCTTTAGGCGTGTGATTCACATTTGTTTGGTTCTTTAGAGACTTTAGGTGGTTTGATTTGAAATTTTATTTTGTTTTCGTGTGTAGTAGTTAAAAGTTTTTAGCTGTGGCGGAATTACCGAGACAGTCCCGTAGACTTCGGGGCCAGTCTCCTGAAGTTGTTTCTGTGGCCGAATTGTTGAGAAGATCCCGTAGACTTAGGGGTGAACCTCCTCAAGACGAGTCCAGTCATTTAGAAGGTTTAAAGGTCCTTGTAACTCCTCCTAGTGGCAGTAGAGTAGGTTCACCTGAAGAAGGAGAATCTTCCTTGGTAGTCCATCCAGATTACCAAAGTTTAGAGACAGGTTATAATCCCGAAGCTGTTACAGTTTCTGAACTTGTTGGTAGTTTTTCGTCTGCTAGTGATACAGGCGAAGAACCAGAAATATCCGAACCTGTTACTCCAACTCCTAGTGTTCCTGATTCACCGAGAATAGAAAGAATTATCACCGAAAATCTTCCTGTTGGTTTGATTGCTATAGAAGAACTTGTTCCAGAGGAAGAAATAGGCGTCTCTGATCCTGAAGATCAAATTACCCTTGATCTAAGGGAGCGTGAATCTATCTTTTACAGTCCTCCTAGAAGTACTACTTGGTACCTTTCGTTAACCAATTATTTAGACAACTTTGGGCTAGGTTTTTCCACACCTCGTACTCCTTTTCCACCTGGAGGTGTTCATACTCCTGTAAATATGTCTGGTCAGTCATCTGTGTTTACACAAAGTCCTGAATCTTTTTTACATGGTGGTCCTTCTGTTCCTACTGGGTATCAATCTCTTTCTGGTACTTTTGCGGGAGCATCTCCTCAACCCATTGATCATGGGTTATTAGTTGGAAACAGTGTTAATGTACCATTGAGTGTAGGAGACATTTACATGATGTCAGGTTCAATTCCCGTTACCCAACCTCAAGGTGGCCAATTATCGCCTGGGGGGCAGCCTTCGTTAATGCCTGGGGGGCAACCTCAAGGTCAGTACACTCCTATGGGGCAATACATACCTCAAGGTCAACCCCAGCCTCAATATGTACCTCAGTATCAATATCAACCTCAGTATCAATATCAACCTCAAGGATGGCAACCTCAAGGATGGCAACCCCAAGGGTATCAACCCCAAGGATATCAACCTCAAGGATACCAACCTCAAGGTCAAGGTCAACCCCAGTACCCGTATTTACCTCAAGGTTATCAACCTCAAGGTCAATACTCAGGTCAAGGTTATCAACCACCTCAAGGGCAATCATATGGGACTGCACCTTACAATTATCAATCCTATCCTCAATCCGGCTATGGATCTCAGTACCCTCAACCTGTTATGGGTCAATACCCTGGAATGTTAGTGTGGGATCCGTCACAGGGTCAACAGATGTTGCAGCCAAGTATACAGTCGGTACCTCAAGCAGGACAACCTGTAGTTCCTGGTCCACCCCAGCAACCGCAACCTATCCAGTCAAGTGTTCAGACCTCTGTAACTTCGGTAGTTACTCAGCCGCCAATTGCACCTAGTACTCCATCTCAAACGGCCGCTGCAACTACCGGCACATCTACCATACTTACTTCTGGAGTATCGACGGCTCCGGTTTCTACTGTCTCTGTAACCACTCCTCAGACATCTGTACCGTTGTCTGGATCTACGATTCAAACCACAGTCCAGATGCCTGTAGGCCAACCTGGTATAAGTACGGTTGTTACTACTCAACCTCAATTTGTTCAACCTCCGTACCAGGGACAGTATCAACCTGGGCAAGCTGTCCAACAACCGGTTTACCAGTATCAACCGTATCCTGGGTACACTTATCAACAACCTCAGCAACCCCAGTACGATCCGGTTAATCCTGGTTTTCCAGGAGGATATAATATCCCAAATGCGACTCCTGTTCCTAGTTATCCTGGATATCCTCCTCCTGGGGCCGGTATTGTGACCCAGAGTTTTAGAGATCCTAACCGGCAGTTACCGTTTATCGCAACTTTGGATTTACCAGACTTGACGCGCCTAACGAACGATCCAATTCAATATCTTCCGTTTTGGCCGCCAATGCCAAATAAGTTGCCCAGCGATATACCCAAGTTCGAAGGTAAGTCTGGAGAGGATCCGTCCAATCACGTGATGACTTACCACCTCTGGTGTGCTTCAAATTCCATCTCGGATGATTCGATCCACTTACATCTTTTCCAGCGTACACTCATTGGTCTCGCAGCCAAGTGGTACATTGAGTTACCACGGGCCTCTTTTTACAATTTTAGCCAGTTAGCTACCTCGTTCTTAACTCACTTTCAGTTACCGGTCAGATACGATAACGGTACGGAGTTATTAACTTCACTAAAACAATCAACCTCCACGTATATTTCAGATCACATTCATGAGTGGAGACGTCGAAGAAGGCTAGTGAAAGTTTTTATCCCGGACCAAATCTTAGCTGAATGGTTTGTTAAATCATTATTACCAAGGATTACTGAAGATGTAGCTAAGGCCGGGGTAGTTACTGAGGAGCAAGTCATTGCTCAGGCACAATACCTTGACTTAGTTTACACGCAGTCGGGTACATTACACGAGAAGATTCCGGATCTTCCAAAGTCGAACCAAATCGCTGCTGCTCCTTCGGGATCTCATGCCGCTGATGGTATGATTGGTATCGTGAATACAAAGAGCAAGAAGAAGTCTTCCAAGGCTTCAACTACGCCTATTATCACTTTGCCTGATTCCCCGACAGGAGAGTCTTCTCCTGAACTTACCGCCGATATTCACGCTGTAGAGTCATCTACGGCCAAATCAAAAAACGGTGGAAAGAAGAAAGGAAAGAAGAAGGCTAAAGCAGACAAAGCTCCGAAGGAAAAAACTGAAAAGTCGGAAACCAATGACGAAAAGCGCAAACCTCGATATCCTTGTCTTATTTGTGAAGAGGATCATTTTATGAGAGATTGCCCTCATCGGGCCGAGGTAGTGAAAATAGTCAAAGGTTCTCCCACTCCTGTTGTGTTAAAAAATCCATTTCCGGAGCAGGAGAATAAGATGATAGGTTCTTCCTCGAATGCCAGTGAAGAACCCATTTTGATGATGTCTCACGTGAGGATTGCGACTCGATCGCAAGATTATGGTAGTAAGAATCCTGTTGATGGTAAGGAAGCAGAATCTTCTCACTCTAACCCATCAACCTCAGCTCCTGGTTCCGATCCACTACAGATCGAGAAACCTAACCCAGACTTAGTAATTAAACCGCCCGCCAAGGGTGTACTTCGAAAGTCTGCTTTCAATCCACATGCGAGAGCGGCCCAGAATTACAACATTGTTGAGGACTTAGCTATTTCACCTTCAGCAATGTCGGCGTTAGAAGTGCTGCAATCATGCCCAGCACAACGAAAATTGCTTTTGTCGGCTATAGGAGCTGTTGACGTTCAGGATCCGAATCTAATAATCTTCGATCTAGAAAATAGTACACCACGACTCCCCCATCAAATGGCTTTCCAAATTCCAGTGATAGTCAAAAACAGGCCTATTCATCGCACTGTGATTGATGAGGGAGCTTCTACGTGTATTATGTCCATTCAATGTTGGAGATCCCTTGGTTCTCCTTCGTTGAACCAATCCCCCACCATCCTTAAGGCCTTTGATGGCCGTGGGTTCCGTCCGTTTGGTATTCTACAGGAATTGCCTATAGGGGTAGAAGGTAAAACCGTTAGTCTGGATGTGGAAGTGGTTGATACCCCTCTAGACTACAACCTTCTTTTGGGTCGAAGTTGGTCATATGCTATGACAGCGGTCGTTTCATCGGTCTTCAGAGTAATTAAGTTTCCACATAACGGTAAGATCGTGACTATTGATCAGCTGACATACTTTTCATCCGACCCAGCCTCTTCAGAGAGTATCCAGCATGTCGGTAAGACCACAATCCCTTATAGGGACATTGGTGTGGGTTTAGTTAAGGATTCCGGTTTACTGGGAACTTTTCCTCTCCCTCCACTCAGCGTAGAACCTTCGTTTGCAACAATTCATATGATTACATCAGAAAACATTATTTATGATGATCCTTGGTATGTCCCATCTGACTCTGAGATAGACTCATTCGGTAATGCTATGCCTTTGAGTCCATATGAAATTGCTTATGAAGCTCTCATGTCTTTTACCAACTTTCATTCAACCGAAGTCGACCAAATGAATGTGGTCAGTGAAGAATCACTTTTCCCCTCAACCTTAGAACGGATAGCGTTTCCCGAAGTCGTGTCATCTGACGAACAACTTCGCGAAATCCTAAGTGTAGACGATCTACCATGGGAAGATCTCCATCACAGATCTTCGTTTTTACCTAAGGATGATGCATTTGAAAATGATTTTTCATCTATCTTTACCGCTGAATATGTCAAAGACGCTCAAGATCCAACGAAACATTCTGATTCAGAGTTGAATTTAGGGAATATTTCTCGTACTATTCCCATTGATATTTCAGTGAAGCCCGGAATTGAGGAGAACATTCATATAGGTGCCGCATGTACAGAAGAAGAAATCCAAACTTACAAGGCCCTATTCCAAGAATTCCGCGATGTGTTTGCATGGTCTTACGAGGAAATGCCGGGAATCGATCCTGCCATTGTTGTTCATGAAATCAAAACCTACCCGGATGCTAAACCCATCCGGCAACGGTTGCATCAGATTCACCCTCGAAAAGCGGCTGCAATTAAAGCAGAAGTCGAAAAGCTGTTGAAAGCAGGTTTCATTTATCCGATCCCGTTAACGGATTGGGTATCGAATATTGTTCCAGTCAACAAGAAACAAGGAACAATAAGAATCTGTATCGATTATAGGGATATCAATCGAGCTTGTCCAAAAGACAACTATCCTACGCCTTATATCGATCAAATTATTGATGATTGTGCCGGAAGTGAAATGTTTTCCTTCATGGATGGTTTTTCGGGCTATAATCAAATCAATATTCTACCTGCCGACCAACCAAAAACGGCATTCATTTGTCCATGGGAGACATTTTCTTATTGCAAATTACCTTTTGGGCTTAAGAATGCCGGGGCCACTTTTCAACGGGCGATGTCTTACGCATTTCACGACATCAAGCACATTGTGCAACCGTATCTCGATGATTTGCCTGCTCATTCTTTACATCGAGCTGATCACCTTGACCACCTACGAGCAATCTTTATGAGGTGTAGGCATTATCGAATTCGGTTGAATCCCCACAAGTGTGTTTTCTGTATAGAAACAGGTCGATTGCTGGGATTTGTTGTTTCAAAAGCCGGCATTCGCGTCGATCCCTCGAAAGTCGAGGCGATCATCAAATTGCCTCCTCCTTCGAGTTTGCGCCAACTCCAGAGTTTGCAAGGGAAAGCGAATTTTTTACGTCGATTCATCCCAAACTACGCCGAGGTCACTAAAGGTTTTACACGATTGTTGAAACAGAACGTTCAATTCTTTTGGGACGAGATTGCCCAACAATCTTTTGATGCACTTAAACACGCGTTGACCCATGCACCGTTGTTGCATCCTCCCAACTACAACCAGGACTACTTCTTATACCTCGCAGCTTCACATTCCACCATTGGGATGGTGTTAGTTCAAGAAGATGAAGTCGGAGCGGAACATGTGATATATTATCTCAGTCAAACCTTAAATCCCACTGAGTTAAAATATTCGCATGTGGAAAAATTGGCCCTGGCAGCGGTTCAAGCTGTCCAGCGTTTTTGTCACTACATTCTTCTCCGTAAAACTACAGTTATTTCGGATTGCAACCCTATGATTTACATTTTGACAAAACAATTGCTAGGGGGCAAGTACTCTAAATGGATCATTATCCTGCAAGAGTTCGACTTGGAGTTTGAGAAGTCCAAGTCTAAGAAATCCTTAGTTTTTGCAGAATTGATGTGTGATTTCCCGCGTACTGACACAGAGACTGTGGCAGAAGAGTCCATTGCGGACGAATCTTTGTTTCTTATCAGTACTTTAGATCCGTGGTTCGGGGATATAATCATCTATCTCCAAACCCAAACCTTTCGGCCTGAAGCTTCAAAAGCAGAACGTCGAAAAATTAGGTTTCAATCCCAGCAATACAAAATTATTGGAGATACACTATATCGCCGGGGGGCAGACTTAGTTTTTCGACGTTGTCTAACTCACGAAGAGGCTGAGAGAGTTTTGAATGATTGTCACTCTGGAGCATGTGGCGGTCATATGTCTGGGTATGCCACAGCTCAGAAGGTGTTGCGCGCTGGTTACTTCTGGCCATCTATGTTTAAAGATTGTATCATTGCAGTCCGGAAGTGCCACAACTGCCAAGTGTTTGATCGAAAGATGCGCGCACCACCTGCTCCTCTCCAGCCTATAATTGTCGTTGGTCCATTCGCCAAATGGGGTATCGACTTTATTACTTGTAACACTCACTCGGCCGGGGGGCATGCGTATATCATCCTCGCAGTGAAGGGTAAGAAAGAACTGGTATGCATATTAAAAAAGTCTCTATATAGGTTAAAACAGTCACCAACGATGTGGTATCAAAAATTTGATACATATATACGGGGACTCGACTTCACCAGAAGAAAAGTAGATCATTGTGTGTATTTTAAATTAATTGGTGACCGTGTTATTTATTTGGTCTTGTATGTGGATGATATGTTGGTGACTAGAAATAACAAATAAATTATCCAGGAATTGAAGACCCAATTGTCCTCCAAATTCGACATGAAAGATCTTGGTGTTGCAAACTATATTTTGGGCATGGAAATTAAACAAGATCGGGTAAAGAGGAAGCTCTGGTTAAACCAAAGGAAGTATGTCGAGACAATACCGCAGAGGTTTAATATGTAGGATAGTAAACCAGTAAAGGTTCCTATTACTGTAGGTGTAAAGTTATATGTTGAACAGTGTCCCAAGACACAAGAAGAGGAAGAGGACATGTCACGTGTTCCATATGCAAGTGCAGACAGTAGCTTGATGTATGCAATGGTTTGTACTAGACCATACATTGCACATGCAGTGGGAGTATTGAGCAGGTTTATGTCAAAACCAGGGAAGGAGCATTGGACAACAGTGAAGCGGGTTTTCAGGTATTTGCATGGCACTAGCGATTATGGTTTATGCTACCAAGGAAGACTATGATTGGACAGAGTTTTGGACATCCGTGGCTTTGTTGATGCGGACTGGGTTGGAGATCTAGAGAAAAGAATATCTACAAGTGGGTATGTGTTTAACGTGTTTGGAGGTGCAGTGAGTTGGATGAGTAAGAGATAGTTTGTAGTGGTACTTTCAACTACAGAGGCAAAATACATGGCAACCACTCATGCAAGCAAGGAAGCAGTTTGGTTGCAAAGATTGTGTTCAAGTATGGGGTTAGTACAACAAGCTATAATGATAGATTGTGACAGCCAAAGTGCAATTTTCTTGGAAAAAACCCTACTTATCATTCAAAGACAAAGCACATTGATGTTCAGTATCACTTTGTAAGTGATATGGTTGAGAACAAAAAGGTGTTGCTGGTAAAGGTCGACATGTTGAAGAATACTACAGATGCATTGACAAAGTTTGTCAGCACTGAGAAGTTCTCTTGGTGTAGAGAAATAATGAGCATTGCAGGGGGGTGGACCAATGACTAAGCTCTCTTGTGGAAAGAAAACAACAAGTGGGAGAATGTTGTGTGTGTTATATTCTTTCCACAACTAGCCCTAGTAGTGAAGCCGAGGGGTTACACGAAGGGCGTCCAACCCCCTTCATTGTGTCGGGCAAAGCAAGGGGGTCACGGGGGGGGCAGCTAAACTCCCCTTCATTGCATCGAGCTTAGTGAGGGGGTCACAGGGGAGCGATAACCCCCCTCTACGAGGTCCAGCGCGGTGCCCCGAGAAAAAAAAGGACCCTATATTAGGTGGGAAAACCTACCTATGGTTTTGTATGTGGTTTTCACACATGGTTTTGGGCATGATGGTTTTCTGCCCATGGTATTTTGTAAATCCAGTCAAAGGAACTACGGTTATGTTCTAATCCAGGATTAATGGATTGGGGTTTATGGATTCTTCAGCATGTATATATATGTATTGTAACATTGAAGGAATATAATGAAAAATCAATCTGGTAGTCCCGATTTCGGGATCCACAGGAAAATCTTTGTGTATATTTGTTTTATATTTTATGCTCTCACTATTGTTTATTTTCTGTTTTTAGAATCTGTATGCAGGTAATTTCTGTACAGGGTTAAAACCTACAAACATTTGCTTCAACTGTTCAAAATTGGTTGTGCATTCCTCTGTCCATTCAAAATTCTTACCTTTCCTTTGCAACGACATAATAGGATAAGAAATTTGTGAGAGGTTCCTAATGAACCTCCTATAATGACTTGCTAAAATCTTAAAGGACCTTACCTCATCCACATTCTTAGGAGCTTCCCACTCCATGATAGCCCTTATCTTTTCCCAATCCACTGTTAAGCCTTCCTTGGAAACCACATGCCCCAAGTACTGTACCTTTGTCTGAAAGAAATTACATTTACTGAGCTAAGCATACAACTAATTATCTCTTAGTAATATCAATACTGCTGCTAAATGTTCAGCATGTTCTTCCTCATTCTTAGAATATACCAATGTATCGTCAATGAATACAATAAAAAAGTTGTCCAGATAAGGATGCAACACACTATTCATCAAACACATAAACGTAGTTGGAGCATTAGTTAAATTAATGGAACTACAACAAGCTAATAATGCCCATACCTGGTCTAAAAAGAAGTCTTGTAGATGTCCTCTTCTTTGATGTGTACCTGATGGTATCCTGATCTCATATCAATCTTCGAGAACATTGTTGCTCCCTTCAATTTATTGCACAAGTCATCAATCCTTGAAAACAGATACTTGTTCTTGAAGGTCAACTATTCAACTACCTGTAATCAATGCATAACTTAAGAGTATCATCCTTCTTTTTCACAAACAACATAGGTGCACCCCAAGGCAACACACTTGGCCTAATGTATCCCTTGTCAAGCATCTCCTTCAACTGCAAGTTCAACTCCACCAACTCTGGTGTGCTCATCCTATAAGGTGTTGTTGATGCTAGCACTACCCCTAGTACCAACTCAATAGAAAAGTACACTTCCCAGTTAGGCAGCAACTCTAAAACCTCTACCAAGAACATATCCTAAAACTATTATAAAATCACCTTCTCAAGAAATCTGCATCCTCAACTTCCTTACCTTTGTCACTAGAAAAATGCAATGTGAATAACACACACTCTTTCCTACGAATGTGCTTCGCCTTCATAGTTGTCACCATTCTAACCGATGTTTCCTTCTTCTTACCCTGCAAGACTCTTTGTTTCCCAATGTAATCCAGACACTCAATATACTTGTCATAACAATCCACCTTGGTCTTATGAAGATACAACTAGTCCATGCCCAACAACATACTATATGATCCTAATGGCAATACATTCAAATGTGTTGATGTGGGCATACCATTCAACTCAAATTCACAAGATCTTACCTAGTGATGAACTCTCTTCTTTGTACCTATAGCCAACTGCACTAACCAAAATTTAGCATGCGCTTCTTTATTCAAACCACACTTATCCACCAATTCAGGATTAACATAACTATAATTAGATCCAAGGTCAATCAAAACATAAACAACTTGATCACAAATCTTACCATCCATCTCGATAATAGACACTCGGTGATCTTCCTATCTATTCTCCAATGTTGCATAGATCTGAGGAATACTATGTCCCACATCTCCCATTGTTTGTGCCTCCTGATCACTGTAGATCTGCGTTCTACCACCCTAATGTTGTGGACAATCTCTCCTATGATGCTCTCCTCCTCAATTCCAACACTGCAAAGGCTTCCAACCTGCACCTTTATTATGCTCCTCATACTGAAATCATTGTCCTCTATCATATGCATTGAACTTCTTATGTGGTGTTGCATTCTCTTTATTACATGTGCCTTGAGGTCTTGTTTGCTTCTTGTCCCATTTTCCTTTATTCTTTGCATTACCTTTCCAACCCGACTTAGTCTCAGATCTACACTTTAATTCTCGTAATAATGCTTTAGATTCTGGATGGCCTCCTCCAATGATCTAGGCTTATCAAACTCAATCCTGTCTTAGAATGCTACTGACAACCCACTGATGAATCTCTAAATCTTGGCGTTATTCTCCTTGAGGTAAGACACATACCTCAATAACTCCAAGAATCTGCTAGTGTACTCCTCATCCGCCATAGATCCCGTCTCCAACTCATAAAAATATTTTTCCCTATCTTCTTAGTATCTCTTTGATAGATACTTCTTCCTTAATAGTCTCTCGAACTTAGTCCAAGTCAACTCTTCTTCATAAATACTTCTGACATTCTTTATATCTTCCCACCAGATATATGTTTTACCTTTAAGGTCGAATGTCACTATTTTGGTCTTCATGTTCTCTGAGTAATCATGTAATTTGAAGAACTTGTTCATCCCAAGCAACCATGCTTTTGCATCGTGTGACTTCTTTATTTCTCCAACGAATGTAGGGTGTCTTTATTTTCTTGAACTCACCCGAAAAATATCCTCTGTCACTCCTCTTGTAAGGATGATAGAGATGATGACCATGATACATGTCTAAACTAGAACTAGAGTAAATCCCATGTCCACTGCCCCATCTATCAGGTGTATCCAAGAATACGCCATCTCTAACCCCGTCATCTCTATCCAACTTGTTCCCACCATGTGACTTGCTACCATATGCCCCATTAGTCCTATCCTCTTGTCCATGACTAATTCTAAGAAGTTCCTGTCTCTGCAAGTCTGACAAGCTCTGAAGAATCACCACATTGACCTATACTTGTTTATCCTATTCCCTAGCAAGTCTCTCTTGCGATTGAATGATTTAGTTATCATCATCTTTGCAACTCCTTTTTCTGTCTTAAAACTTCTCAAAGTGTTTGATATGTCAGGAGAATACCCCTCACCATGTTTCTCATTTGATATATAGGGAGAATCTCTTGAACTGTAGTCTACCATCTTACTAGTCATGTTTGTTCTTCTCTTCCTGCAAAGTATATCGTGCCAACTAAACCAAATCAGAAATGAACCAACATACCTCAGTCTAGTTCATGGGAGGGTATCTCCTCTGCAAGATCAACCTAATTAGCACAATACATATATAAGCATAATCATGTCAGCATTTAATCATCATTTCAATCATTATCTAGTCATCAATACATGACCATACCAACCACATACCATGACCTCATTCACTACAACTATCACCATTCCAATGTATCGGTAACAACATATAAACACTGACATGCATGACCAATGCACAATCAACATGCACCCATGATGACCACATCCAACAATAACAACATCAATTTTTCACATGGTGACGCCATTGCAACTATGACCAAAGTCGTGCATATGCAACAAGCACATAGACGACAAGCATAAAAAATACATATGTAATCGACATGTATTCACGACCAACACACACCACCCATCCAGTCCAAGGGGTGAACCGTGCTCTGATACCACTACCCTCCCACATTTACCCAAGTTAACTGGTCCACTGGGGTAAACATGTGACGAGAGGCTACTATGATGTGATTCAACTCCCCATGTATAGTTAAGGAAGTGGAACCAACAAAACAAAACCATTCTAACCTTCCACACATGCTACAGAACCTTTAGGAGCCAACCAACCCTTCCAGGTGACCAACCCTTGAGACAACTTGACATTTCACTAATATGGACCCCCAGCCACTCCCATGAAAAGCCATGCATGTGACTGAGGCCTTCTAGTCACTCCCATAGCAAGGCATGCCAACATCTATGGAATTTTTCATTTAGTTCTAAGCTAGAAACCCCAGATTATATGCCACTTTTTCAGGGCCAAGACTCAGACCACTGCCCAGAACTTCATGAAAACTTCAGAAATGATAACTAACATTAAAACAATATTACTAATGAAAACATTTGATCAATGGCTTGCCTGGACCCCTACTAGCCATGACAGGTATTTCGTCTAACATATCACAAATATGTAGTCTATAGGTCATAAAAACATATCTAATCATAGGGGTCCCATACTTATCTGAGATTCGTAAGGAAGAATTGATGCATTATCACAATAGTTGCATTATCATCTATTAGGTCATCTATTCATTGTTCATTCATTTTCTAATCAAAACATGATGAGAGCCATACATCAAGCTTCCATAAAACAACCTTTTAACCAACATATACTCAACAAAAATAACAAAGATATAACAACTATAAAAACCCAATATGAACAGGTATATTTACCAATCACATACAATATCAAAGGAGCTCTTATTAACATATACAAAATGCAACCAGGTATGGGACTTCCATGTACCACCTGACCATATATTGGTTGAACCAAATATTTCTTTCAGCCAATCATCCTCGTGCCATATTCCAAGCATGAATGTGGGATCGCATAAAAAAAATTAAACAAAAACAAACTAGGGCTTCCAGAGGCCAAAACACCTCAAACCTCAACCATTGATTCTATTAGGTCCCTATAATACTAGTGTATTCCCCTATTATTATTTTCATTGTAGCCCATGTTGTTATTATTGTGCCCATGTTGTCCCCATATTGTTATTATTGTGCCCCATAGAAGCCCACTATTTTTATTGTTGTGCCCTTACATTATTATTGTTATGTCGGCTCTGATTATATTGTGACCCCTTAGATTCTTATAT
Organism: Pinus tabuliformis; assembly: GCA_031772625.1. Classification (NCBI taxonomy): domain Eukaryota; kingdom Viridiplantae; phylum Streptophyta; class Pinopsida; order Pinales; family Pinaceae; genus Pinus; species Pinus tabuliformis. Next base: position 1,675,742,797 of record CM062816.1, on the reverse strand, counting down.
ATAGAAAGGAGGTTTTTTCATTTGAATCATCCAAGAATCATTCATTTGTGTAATTTAAAGGAGGTTTCCCCCTCGAAGAGGCAAATTTTGAATTCGTTGATCTATTTCTTCTTCTATTTTGTGAGCTGGTTATATAACATTTGGTATCAGAGCTTTGGATTCTAGGGTTTCGCTGCTTCAAAGAAGTCCTCGAGGAATTTCCTCTATAACTTTTTTTAAGAAGCTTCGGAATCTGAAAACGAACCCATTTGAGGGGAAATCCTAATGAACGTTGTGTCAAAATTTTAGATCTTTTTTCTCTATATTTTTGGAGATATGATCCAAGTAAGTTAGGGATGGACTGCAGTTTGTTGGGTATTGTTTTTAGGTCCAAAGGTCGAAACAGTGACACGTGCCACTTCGTACAAGTTCGCTCTACTGAACTAGTGTATAATCAAGTCATTGTGTTGGGTCCCTATAATACTAGTGATTACCCCAATACTATTGTAGTTATACCCCTTATTAACATTGTTGTGCCCCTATTTCCCCTATATTGTTACTACTGTGCCCCATAGAATCCCTCTATTATTATTTTTGTGGCTTTATATTATTATTGTTAGGTCAGCTGGATTATATTGTGACTCCTTAGACTCCTATATATAGAAAGGAGGTTTTGTCATTTGAATCATCCAAGAATTGTTTATTTATGTAATGTAAAGGAGGTTGCCCCCTCGAAGAGGCTGAATTCTAAGGCGTTGATCTATCTTTTATATCTTTTCTTGAGCTGGTTTCATAACATTTGGTATCAGAGTTTTGGATTCTAGGGTTTCGCTGCTCCAAACAGGTCATCGTGACATTTTCGCTATAACGTTTTTTTTGTGACGTTTCAGAAGTCGCAAAAAAAAACCCATTTGAGAAGAAATCGCGCTAAACCTTGGGTCCGAATTTCAGAGCTTTTCGCGCGATATTTGTGGAGATGTGATCAGAGGAAGTTGGTCTTTTTGCAGACTCCTCAATTACATTCAAAACAGGTGACCTGGGGAAAATCGCCATAACTTTCTCTCTGGGGATCGGATTGAAATTTAGTAAGAAGGTATAGAAAGAGGACGGACTTTAGTTTCTTGTATGCATGTTTCAGATCCAAAGGTCGAAACAGTGACACGTGGCACGTCGTACAAGTTCGTTCTACTGAACTAGTCTATAAGCAAGTCACTGTGGGAGATTTCACATAACTCTTCCTTGGAGAATCCAATTTGGGTCAGACTTGTGGCATTGGAAAGAGGAAACAGAGGGCTACTACAGATCACAAATTCAGAACTAGATGATTGGAAAGTACAGAGATACATCAGAGGCAATATCGAGCTCCTACAAAGTGAAAAAAGGTTTGTAGATTTTCTTAAATTTTTGCTTAAGCTTGGTTTGAAAATTTATTTTGAAGGAATTCAAAGGGCATAGTAGAGCATTATTATCGGTAACTGATGCCCCAAGGAAAGAAAATGCAAACACCTAGTAAGGAACCTGAAGCTCTAGCATGACTCATGAAGAAGAGGAAGAAATGCAACATGATATATCAAAATTACAAGACCAAGTGCAACAATTGTCCCTTGCACAAAAAGGAACAGAATCTAAGATGGATGGTTTAAAGAAAGATGTAGAAGCTAAGATGGATGGTTTAAAGAAAGGTGTAGAAGCTAAGATGGACTGTTTAAAGAAAGGCGTAGAAGCAAGATGGATGATTTGAAGATAGATTTGAAGACAGACATGGACGAATTGAAGATAAATATGAATAAGTTGCTACAAGAAATGGTCCCTAAGGGTGAAAGGGTACTAAAGGAAACTCATAATGAGAACAAAAGAAATGTTAATCATGATTCCATAGATGCTAATGTTGGACCGAAGACTCACCATATTCTAAAAATCGATATGAGGAAGTTTGATGGCAAGGATCCTGCCACATGGATATTACAGATGGAGCAATTCTTCGATCTCAATAATGTGCAAAACACACAAAAGGTACGTATGGCAACTTTATATTTGGAACCAAATCAGTTTGTATGGTATCAATGGCTTTGCTCTCGTAAACCATTTATCACTTGGGCAATTTTTACGGAAGAATTGGTAGCACATTATGAGGATACAAAAAGCAACACTTTTTTTAGCCAATTGATAAGTCTCAAACAAAAGGGTTCAATAATGGAGCACATTGAGGAGTTCCAAAAATTGAACATAAGGGTAAAAGATATTCCAGAAGAGCATAGGATTGATGTGTTCATAGGGTCTTTAAAGGATAATATCCAACATGATGTTCGCCTTTGGGAACCTGATTCATTAGAGAAGGCATTCAGGTTGGCAAGAAAAATGGAAAGCAAAATTATGGCAACCAGGAAGCATACCACTCACAACTATAAAGACGGAAGTGTTGTTGCCCCTAGTCTTCCACAACCTATAAGGTTGACACCACAACAATTGGAAGAAAAAAGAGCAAAAGGGCTTTGTTACAGTTGTGATAGCAAATACACTAAAGGTCATAAGTGTGCTGAGAAGAAATTATTCTACATAGATTGTGAAGAGGAAGAAGAAAAGGAGCAAGAAAGGTCAAAGGAAGAGGATATAATCCAAGAACAAAGCCTAGATGAAGAACAAATAAATCCGACCATATCTTGTAATGCATTGGCGGGAATTACCACTCCTCAAACCATCAAGATAGAAGGACAAATCAAGAAGAAAAAGGTAATAGTGTTGATTGATTCAGGAAGCACCCACAATTTTATTCATTGTAGGGTAGCAAAAGAATTGAATTGCTTCCTATATCCAGCACCAGAGTGTCAAGTGATGATTGCAAATGGAGGAACAATAAATTGCTCTAGAAAGTGCCATAATATCAAGCTATCCATGGGAGAATATGTATTGACTAGCCCAATGCTTTCCATTCCAATGGGAGGTGCTGATGTTGTACTAGGAGTCCAATGGCTACAATCCTTGGGTACAATAGCTTTTAATTTTCAAGAACTTTTCATCAAATTTTCCGCGGAAGGAAAGGAAGTTGAATTGAGGGGTATTACAGGGAAACCAGGAAAGATAATCAGCTCTAGTGGTATGACAAAGCTTCTAAAAAAGGAGCAAAGAGGTGTAATTGCACAATTATGTTCGCTAGATGTTTCTACATCGGAATCATCTATTTCTCCAGATCTCCAAAAAGTCTTGGACAATCATTCCAAGGTATTTGAGACCCCCAAAGGTCTCCCACCTATGTGTGATCATGATCATGCTATTCATCTGATTCCAGGAAGTGTTCCTCCAAACATCAGGCGGTACAAATATCCCTATGTCCAAAAGAGTGAAATTGAACGTATGGTTGCAGAAATGCTAGAGGCTGGTATAATTCAACCGAGTCAAAGTTCTTTCTCTGCTCCAGTAGTATTGGTGCACAAGAAGGATGGATCATGGCGCATGTGTCCGGATTATAGGGAGCTCAACAAGCTCACTATTAAAGACTAGTTCCCCATTCCTGTCATTGATGAATTACTGGATGAATTGCATGGATCAATTGACTTCACCAAGTTGGATCTTCGTTCAGGATATCATCAAATCAGAATGAAGATTGAAGACGTTCCGAAAACAGCATTTAGAACTCATGAGGGTCATTATGAATTTTTGGTCATGCCTTTTGGCCTTACCAATGCACCTTCAACATTTCAAGGTTTGATGAATTCAATTTTCAAACCATTCCTTAGAAAATTTGTGTTAGTATTTTTTGATGATATACTAATCTACAGCAAGTCTTGGAAGGATCATGTTGAACATGTTGACAGGGTGCTACAACTATTAAAGGAGAAACAATTATATGCAAAAAGATCCAAATGTTTCTTTGGAGTCCAGGAGGTGGAATATTTGGGTCATATTGTATCTCATGAAGGAGTTAAGGTAGACCCTAGCAAAATTAAAGCCACTAAGGAATGGAAGATCCCCACGTCTATAAAGCATCTGCGAGGATATCTTGGGTTGACTGGGTATTATCGCAAGTTTGTTAAGAATTATGGGAGAATAGCAGCACCTCTAACAACATTATTGAAGAAAGATGCATTTTCATGGACTCCAGAAGCAACAAAGGCCTTTGAACATCTTAAAGAGGCAATGTGCCAAGCACCGGTCTTAGCTACACCAGACTTCACAAAGACCTTTATTGTGGAATGTGATGCTTCAGGAAATGGAATTGGTGTTGTTCTAATGCAATATGAAAGACCCATTGCCTTTGAAAGTCGTCCAATCAAGGGAAAGTTTTTAAGCAAAGCTATTTATGAGAAGGAAATGTTGGCAATACTCCATGCACTTAAGAAATGGCGACCCTACCTAATGGGAAGACACTTCAAGGTAAAAATGGATCATGATAGCCTTAAATACTTTTTAGAACAAAGATTATCCTCTGAAGAGCAGCAAAAGTGGGTCACAAAGATGTTGGGTTATGACTTTGAAATCATCTACAAAAAAGGAAAGCAAAATGTGGTGGCAGATGCACTCTCAAGAAAGGATGAGGATGTGGAAGCATTGTTGTGTGCCATTTCTATTATCCAACCAGATTGGATAAACGAAGCAAGGGAGGAATGGAAGAATGACGAAGAAGTGTGGGCACTTATTCGAAAGCTACAACAAGATTCCAGTACGTCTGATACATTTAGCTGGAAAAATGATTCGTTATGGTACAAAGATCGCTTATACCTCTGTAAGAATTTCCAGCTAAAACAAAAGATTCTTATGGAATTGCACACTTCTCCCTTAGGAGGGCACTCAGGATTTCTAAAAACTTACCACAGGGTTAAGAAGGAATTTTTTTGGGAGATTGGGCATAATTCTTTCTTGGAGAATCCAATCTCGATTAAACATGTGGGGCTGAAAAGAGGACTTAGAGAGCTACCACATGATGAAATTTCAAACCTTGGAGATCTATAATTACATAGATACAACAGATTCAATATCGAACTCCTACAAAGAGAAGAAAAAGGTGTGTATTTTTTTTAAATTTGCATAAGTTTTGTTTGAAAAAACAATTTGAAGTGATTCAAAGGGCATAGTGAAGAATAATAATCATTAATTGATGCCCCAAAGAATTAAAATAGAATCTCCTAGTAAGTAACCCTAAAGTTCTACTATGACGCATGAAGAAAAAGAAGAAATGCAACATGATATATCAAAATTACGAGACCAAGTGCAACGATTTTCGCTCTCACAAAGAGTTACCAAAAATGAAATGGAAGCTAAGATGGATGGTTTGAAGAATAGATTAAAATTCGACATGGAAGGATTGAAGAATGGTATGAAAGCTAATATGGACGGCATGAAAGATAATATGGAATATTTTAAGAATTGTTTAAAAGCAGGCATGGAAGGTTTCAAGGAAGGTTTGTCAAGGTTGTGACAAGAAATGCTTCCTAATGGTGAAACGGTATTAGATGAAACTCATGATGAGAACAAAAAAAATGTTAATCATGATTTCATAGACTCTAACATTGGATCGAAGACCCACCATGTTCCAAAGATCAATATGAGGAAGTTGATGGCAAGGATCTCATAACATGGATACTACAGATGGAACAATATTTCAATCTCCATAATGTGAAAAACACACAAAAGGTACGCATTGCATCTTTATATTTGGAACCCAATCAATTTGTATGGTACCAATGGCTTTGCTCTCATAGAAAAATGTCACTTGGTCAATTTTTATGGAGAAAATGATAGCACATTATGAGGATACAAAGAGCAACACCTTCTTTAGTCAATTGATAAATCTCAAACAAAAGGGTTCAATGGTGGAGCACATTGAGGACTTCCAAAAATTGAATATAAGGGTAAATGATATTCCATAGTAGCATAGGATTGATGTGTTCATATAGACTTTAAAGGATAACATTCAACATGAGGTTCACCTTTGGGAACCTGATTCATTGGAAAAGGCATTCAGGTTGGCAAGAAAAATTGAAAGCAAAATTATGGCAACAAGGAAGCCTTCCACTCACAACTATAAAGATGGAAGTGTTGTTGCCCCTAGCCTTCCACAAACTAGAAGGTTGACACCACAACAATTGGAAGAAAAAAGAGCAAAAGGGCTTTGTTATAGTTGTGATAGCAAATACACTAAAGGTCATAGGTGTGCTAAGAAGACATTATTTTACATAGATTTTGAAGAGGAGGAAGAAAAGGAACAAGAAACGTCAAAATAAGAGGATATACACCAGGAACCAACCCTAGAGAAAGAAGAAATGAATATGACCATATCTTGTAATGCATTGGCGGGAATTACCACTCCTCAAACTCTCAAGATAGAAGGACATATCAATAAGAAAAAGGTAATAGTATTGATTGTTCGAGTAGTACCCATAATTTTATTCATTGTAAGATAGCCAAGGAATTGAATTGCTTCCTATATCCAGCACCAAAGTGTCAAGTGATGGTTTCAAATGGAGGAACCATAAATTTCTCTGGAAAGTGCAATAATATCAAGTTATCCATGGGAGAATATGTATTGAATAGTCCAATTCTTTCCATTCTAATGGGTGGTGTTGATGTTGTACTAGGAGTCCAATGGCTACAATCTTTGGGTACAATAGCTTTTAATTTTCAAGAACTTTTCTTGAAATTTTTTTGGGAAGGAAAGGAAGTTGAATTAAGGGGTATCGCAAGGAAACCGGGAAAGATAATCATCTCTAACGGCAGGAAAAAGCTTCTAAAGAAAGAACAATGGGGCATAATTGCACAATTATGTTCACTAGAGGTTCCCACATTGAAATAATCTATTTCTCCATATCTTAAAAAAGTCTTGGACAATCATTCCAAGGTATTTGAGACTCCCAAAGGCCTCCCACCTATTTGTGATCATGACCATGCTATTCATTTGATTCCAGGAAGTGTTCCTCCAAACAGTAGGCCCTATAGATATCCCTATGCCCAAAAGAGTGAAATTGAAAGTATGGTTGTAGAAATGCTAGAGGCTGGTATAATTCAACCTCGTCAAATTTCTTTCTCAGCTCTAGTAGTATTGGTGCACGAGAAGGATGGATCATGGCACATGTGTCTGTTTTATAGGGAGCTCAACAAGCTCACTATTAAAGACAAATTTCCCATTCCAATCATTGATGAATTATTGGATGAATTATTAGATGAATTACATGGAGAAATTTACTTCACCAAATTGGATCTTCGTTAATGATATCATCAAATCATAATGAAGACTGAAGACACTCTAAAAGCAACATTTAGAACTCATGAGGGTCATTATGAATTATTGTTCATGCCTTTTGGCCTTACCAATGCACCTTCTACATTTCAAGGTTTGATGAATTTCATTTTCAAATCCTTCCTTAGAAAAAGTGTGTTAGTATTTTTTGATGATATACTAATCTATAGCAAGTCTTGGAAGGATCATGTTCAACTTGTTGACAAGGTGCTCTAACTATTGGAGGAGAAACAATTATATGCAAAACCCTCCAAATGTTTATTTGGAGTACATGAGGTGGAATATCTGGGTCATATTGTATCTCATGAAGGTTTTAAGGTAGACCCTAGCAAAATTAAAGCCATTAAGGAATGATAAATTCCCACATACATAAAGCATTTGCGAGGATTTCTTGGGTTGACAGGGTATTATTGCAAGTTTGTTAAGAATTATGGGAGAATAGTAGCACCTCTAACAACATTACTGAAGAAAGATGCATTTTCTTGGACTCCAAAAGCAACGATGGCCTTTGAACATCTTAAAGAGGCAATGTGCCAAGCACCGGTCTTAGCTATGCCAAACTTCACAAAAACATTTATTGTGGAATGTGATGCCTCAAGAAATGGAATTGGTGTTGTTTTAATGCAAGAAGGAAGACCCATTTCTTTTGAAAGTTGTCAAATCAAAGGAAAGTATTTACACAAAGATATTTATGAGAAGGAATTGTTGGCAATACTACATGCACTTAAGAAATGGTGACCTTACCTAATGGGAAGACACTTCAAGGTAAAAACGGACCATGATATTTTAAATACTTTTTAGAACAAAGATTATCTTTAGAAGAGCAACAAAAATGGGTCACAAAGATGTTGGGTTGTGACTTTGAAATCATCTACAAAAAAGGGAAGCAAAATGTTGCTGCAGATGCACTCTCAAGAAAGGATGAGGATGTGGAAGCATTTCTTTGTGCCATTTCTATTATCCAACCAGATTAGATAAATGAAACAAGGGATGAATGGAAGAATGACGAAGAAGTGTGGGCACTCATTCAAAAGTGGCAGCAAGATCCTAATACATCTAACACATTTAGTTGGAAAAATTATTCGTTATGGTACAAACATCGCTTGTACCTCTATAAGACTTCCCAAATCAAACAAAAGATTCTTCTGGAGTTGCACACCTCTCCATTAGGAGGGCACTCGGGATTTTAAAAAACTTACCACAGGGTTAAGAAATATTTTTTTTGGGATGGCCTTAAATCTAATATTCAAAATTTTGTGGCGTAATGCTTGGTTTGCCAACAAAATAAAGTTGAAACAATTAAGACCCCAGGTCTGCTACAACCCTTATCCATTCCAAGTCAATTTTGGGAGGAGATTTCAATGGGTTTGATCACAGGTCTACCCAAATCCAAAGGAAAGGGTGTCATCATGGTGGTAGTTGATATACTTACCAAGTATGCACACTTTTGTTAATTATCTCATCCATTTAAAACCAGTATAGTTGCTACTACATTTATGGAAACAATACAAAAGCTACATGGAAACCCAAAGATTATTGCAAGCGACAAAGATCCCATTTTCACTGGAAATTTTTGGACGGAATTATTTTCTTGTTTGAGTACTGAGTTAGCACATAGTTGATCTTATCATCCTCAATCTAATTGGAAAACTAATATAGTGAACAAATGTTTGGAAGGATATCTTCGTTGCTTTGTAACTGATAAACAAACATAATGGGTTAAGTGGTTGCCTCTGGCTGAATGGTGGTATAAAACTTCCTTCCATATTGCAGCAAAAATGACCCCATTTATGGCATTTTATGGATATCATCCACCGTCCATCACATCATCTTTAAGAGAAAAATCTAAGGTTCAAGCAGTGGAATATCACATCGAGCATCAACAACAAGTTCTTTAACTCTTAAAGGATAACCTCACTTTGGCATAGAATATAATGAAACAACAAGAAGATCAACATCGTAGCGAAAGAAGTTTTGATGTACGAGACTAGAAATTTCTATGACTACAACCATACAAACAAATGTCCCTCAAGCAAGCTAAGAAGGATAATAAATTATCACCAAAGTATTATGGTCCATACAAGGTGTTGCAAAAGATTGGTACTATGGTATACAAATTGGAGCTTCTTGCATCTTCTTGAGTGCACCCAGTTTTCCATGTTTCATGCTTAAAGAAGGTTATAGGTGACAAGCTCCCAGTTCAAACAATATTGCCAGAACTTGACAAGGAAGGAAAAATCATATTGGAACCTGAAGCAGTCACAGAAACAAGAACTCGACAGCTACGAAATCAATCAATTTCAGAGTATCTCATCAAGTGGAAGAACTTACCCATTGAAGATTCCACACGGGAGGATGATAATTTTATACGGAAGCATCCAGAACTATTGAAGCATTGAGGAAAACACTTTTTTGAAGGAGAGGGGCATGTTAGGTCCCTAAAATACTAGTGTATTCCCTCAATATTCTTGTCATTGTAGCCCTTATTATTATTGTTGTGCCCACGTTGTCCCCATATTGTTATTATTGTGGCCCATAGAAGCCCATTATTGTTATTGTTGTGCCCTTACATTATTATTGTTATGTCGGCTCTGATTATATTGTGACCCCTTAGACTCCTATATATAGAAAGGAGGTTTTGTCATTTGAATCATCCAAGAATTATTCATTTGTGTAATGTAAAGGAGGTTTCCCCCTCGAAGAGGCTAATTTTGAAGCCGTTAATCTATTTCTTCTTCTATTTTGTGAGTTGGTTACATAACATTGGCTTAACAAAATATTTCTTTAAGCCAATCACCCCCATGCCATATTCCAAGCATGAATGTGGGATCTCATGAAACAAATCAAACAAAAACAAACCAGGGCTTCCAGAGGCCAAAACACCTCAACCCTTAAATAGTGATTCCACCTCACAAACGGAAATCACTAACCATCACCAAATTGGTCTCTACCCAAGTTGTTTATGGCTCGAGAGCGTTTGTTCCAACCAAAGCTTCCATGACTAGTAACAAAACCCACATCTGTTGTCGAACTTCCAAAGCGTTTGTCCAACCAGAGCTTCTAGGACAAGTAACTAACCCACCAAGGGCTTCCAAAGAATTTGTCCAATGACAACTCCAGAACTGAACTAACAAAAAGCTACAAACTAATCCTCATAAACCTCTTTATTAATGAGGCCTCTATTTCCTTCATTTTCCATTACTTTCCTTCATTTTACTCCTCACATGCAACATGTGACCTTTCACCTTACTTTTATCCTAATTTCCATTATTTTCATAAATAAAATGTCAATTAATGCCACTTTGCCTTTCCAAAGCCTTTGCCATTTCATTTACCGATTTCCATAGCCATTAATTAATCACAAGTGATCCCCATCACTATGTTTTTTTCCCAACATTCAACTTTGAATACGTGTCCCATGACCTTGGTTATTATTTTGCCTTTATTAACTTTATTACATGGATTTTTGACCAAGGATATTACAAAACCTACATGTCCAAGCCTTTTCTTGACATCACAAAATCTGATCTAGATATAAATCTTCCGCTACAATCACTTTTACTAATTCCTTCCTCCTCCTTACACCCCTTTGAGGTTTTATAGTATGGATGGAAACAAGATTACCAATATGATCCCCTCTCGATATCCTAACTTCACTTACAAGGTCTAGGTCTCAACTCCTTCCTACTAAACTAGACCCCTTGGATTCTCCTTATACATTTGAACCACTTGTTTCCCCTCGTCACATTAAGAAACCCCTATTTTTTTCCCTTACCAATCCTCCCCTATCTCTAACTAAATTAAATGTATGTAGATAGGAGATAAAAATCACATTATCACTTACCACTTAAAAAATGTTAACCCTAGAAATTGCTTCCACATCATCATCCAATCAATTGAACCTTTGGTTCTTTAATGCTAGTGTTAGGACCATGGAGGTTTGACCTAAAGCTTTTGTAACCCACATTTACATGGCTTTCCTAAATTAGTATTTATGGATCCCAAGAACATCACAACTTTGTCTTCACTTCCCATGTTTTTAGGAGAAAAAACCCTTAAGTCATGCAAACTTTTAATCCCTTATATGGATTTAAATAGTAATCTAAGAGTTCCTTTTCCTCCTCCATCCCATTACCTTTATTTGTATCTCTAATTTCATTTCGATGGAGCTATATATAAAATATATACATGTTGTGCTAATTAATGATATGTATTTTTGTTAATACTCATTTTTGTCTTATGGATGCCAACCCTTTTTTCCATTTTGATTCATAAGAATTATCCATTTTACGAAACTCTTCCATAGTTGGTTGTAAAATACTCCTTGATTTTCCTGATTCAATCCACCATGGTCTTTATTATTTATGCCCAAAATATCAAGTATCATTACATTAAGAGTAGTGATGTGTATTTGATAACCCAAGTAGGGGTGATTTATAAACTCTCCATACATATACTCATGTGTATAACAATACATTAAATATAGATAGTGCATTAGATACATTAAATATGGGCATTATCTTGGATTCAAACATATGATTACGCCTCGAGCTCACTAAGACAGAGGACACATATTTTAAGTTCTCATAATTGATAACAATTACAAGACATGGCTGGTTTATAAAGCACTGCATGCACCAAAAACTTTATTGATTTAAAAGCTGCATTTAAGGTGTAAATCCCAAGTTTACGTGATAGCACCATCTTTGTTTTTATGTTTCTCTATCATGCATTTTTTAAATGTAAACTTACTAAAACTATAGTGGTATATCCTTTGTGAAATATTTTATTCTAAATTAATATACAAAATACATTAAAATATACAAACAACAATGTTAAAAGGAGAAAAGAAGAGGAAGAAGAGTAGTCATAGAGAAATGACATTGTATCAAGATAACCTATCCCATCACAAAGATCACAACTACATGCCAAAGACAGCACATAAGGCATGACATCAAAACTATAAGATGGAAAGTACTTGTTCATAAGGCATTCAAACTGGACATGAAGCAATGCTAAAAGATGAAGAAGACAAATATTAATTTGGATATGCCACTACATTAGGATACCCTATAACATCACATCATTAAAAGTCACAAGCCAAAGACAATCCACAATGGGTGACACTAAAACTATAAAATAAATTGCAAGTATCTAAGGAATTGCATTGAAACTATGGGATACATAGAAATTCGTCCTTCACAAGTGTGAGCTGGCAAAAGTAAAAAAATTGGTCAACAATGTTAGATTCCTCTTGTTTTGACTTGCCGCTATCTCTCTCTCTCCTTTTACTTGGCCTCTTTCTTCCTCTCTATTAGTGTCAACCTTTGAAGCCTTCCTCCAGTGATCAAACATGATCTTACAAAGCGATTTCGGGGTGTCAAAGTCAAATTTTGTCATTTCAGTGAGTCTTCAAGTAGAATTTGGTCACTAGGTATTAGGTCTAGGGTTGTTTCCACTCCTTCCAAAGTTTTCCAAGTGTCTCACCATTTGGCTGAATGTACCATCATTCAAAGATTTATCATCATTTCAAGTTCCAATGGGTCATTTTACACCTTGTTCGTGCTTCAGTTGTACTTGGGTAAGCCTCATTTCCCTCTCCTAGGGTTTTGAAGGTAATTTTTCTTGGATGGCCAAATGATCAAAAAAACTTGTGTCCTAATCTTCATAAACCTTCCCCTGTCCCTAATATACCTTCTTAAACAATTCCCATCACTCATATCCCTCAAATTCATCATTTTCCCACAAACCCTAGTTTATTGCTACAATTTGACAATTTTCTAGGCTAGGCCTGTGTTTTTCCCTTTTGGACCCCTTCCCCTCACTCAATCTTTGAAATTCCACTTTCCCCTGCTTCCTAACATCCCTCCCTACTTCCCAAAATTTTCTCAAGAATTTAGAAGCCCCTCATCCTCTTCATTTCCCTTCATTTCTACAAATCCCTGTTCCACACATCGGGATAGGTTTTCTTCAAACTATGTTTCTGAGCAAGAAAAGATGAATTTGACAAAAGTGAGAGAGGTTTTTGTCCATCATTGACCCACGAAGAAAAAACTCTTTCAATTTTTACACAGCTTTCATGGTTTTGGAGAAATGTCGAAAATATCATTAGCCTCAGGAGGATTGACGCACTTCTAGAGTGACCTTGGGAAAATCAAGATTTTACCTAGCAGGGACGTTCAAATGACTTTCTTGATGATTTAAATGATATCTAGACAGAGAGAGATTTCCAACAAGCTATCGCATGCCCAATTTAGACACCGGGAAGGCCTTCAAAAGTCATCTGCAAAAATGTGTTACTCATTAGGGAGGCACTGCACATCAGAGGGTTGGCGCTGCGCATAAGACAGGTTTTGCCAGTGTTAAATTACACAGGCGCTGTGCATCAGGAGGGCACTATGCATTGGGCCCAGTGCACTACGCATCAGTCCAGAAGTTGCCAAAACATTCCAAATCACCCAATAACCCTAAAAAATGTTGCATTTCTCTTCTACAAGTAAGTCTTCATTGCATTTGAGCTGAATTTGATCTTCTACATGTTTTCTTCATGAGTTTTGCATTTTAAAACATCAAACCCTAGCTTGTCTTCATCATTTTCCATTTCATTGTACAACTTTCACTCCATAACCAAAACCAACATCATTTTCCCCTTTTCTATCTTACATTGCCCTAAATCAATCCATTAATCCCATTTTCCATATCCCACTCCCCTAAGACAACTCATTCCCTTCATCAAACCCTAAATCCCTCACAAAACCCTAGTTTCCTAAAACCTATCCCTTCATTCCCCAACTCCATTTCCCATTAGTAAAATCTCTTCATACTCATCTCCCTTGTCCTCCCCCGTTATCATTTTCCACCATATTATCATCACCTCACTTCCCTACGACAAGCACCAAGCACCATGACAAGAAACAGTGAGTCAAGTTATGAAGAAAAAACACTAAGTGACAGCTCAAGAGAAAGAAATGTACAGCCTAGCAGACCTCATAAGGATGGAAAAATTATCAGAGAAGAACCTATTAGCATGACTGAACTCCTTGCTTGACCCCTTGCTACCACTTGTTTCAGATACCAATCTTGCTTTGAGTTTTGTGAGATGGTTAAGAGTGTTAAGTATCATCATGAGTTAGCAAGGCAGTTTGTCATAAACATGGAGATAATGTGGTACATCTTACTGGGATAATCTTCACTCTTTCACCCATTATCATTGTAGAGGCCACAGGAATTCCAGACGTAGGGGAAAAATGGAACAAAAGGCAAAAAGAAGGATGAAAAGATCAACATTTTGGCTGATGTCACTTTAGCCCAACAAAGTAACCCATGATGTAGCTTTGAGCCAAAATTGGGCAAATTTTGAAACAATTTTGTCATTTTCCAATTTTTGAATTAGGCAACACAGGAAATTCCGGTTGGTGGCGCTGCGCATCGAATTGGTGCATCCTCTTGACAAATGGCTTAGAGATTTTGATTCAACATCAAAAAATAAGCAAACCCAGAAAGTTTCGTCAATTCTGGAGAAGATCTGGACCACCAAAAGGGAAAAAAACACCCAAAAAATTGCCTTCTCTGCCACTTTTTGGACACACAGGAACCAGTCTTGGGAGAAACCACTTTTGAGGTCGCAAATGACCTCCAAATCAGAAAATTGAAAGTGTTCTAGAAACTAGACAGGCAGGGCTTTCCAACAAGCTATCTTGGGCTTGATATGGTGAAGTGTAAGGCCTCCAAAATCATCCTTGAAGTGACACTACGCTTCAGGCTTAGGGCATTGCGCATCAGGCAAAATTTTGCCAATTTTGCCTAAAAACTCAGAATTTCGCCTAGTTTGCTACCAGTTTGACTTTTTCTTCTTTCTTTGGTAAATTGATGATGTAATATGATGTACTATGATGTAAATATTATGAAAAATGACTGGAGGGGGTAGATACATCAGTTAGAATTGGTTGGAGAATGAATGAATTAGTTTCCATAATTTTAGAGGCAAGTTGTTCCACTACCTATTTTGTAGTTCTTGGTTTAGATATTGTTGAAACAACTCCTTGACTCATGCATTCGACCCGTGATGGCTAGAATAGGTGGTTTGATGCCTATATCTTGTACTTTCTTAGGCATTTGTCAAGGTTGGACTCTTGTGGATGCATTGAGCTACTTTGTAAATCACTTCTGCAGTTTGGCAAGGAAATGAACCAGGGTTTTGCAGCATTTTGTGGGATTCTTGTGGCAAGGTGAATTATCATTGTTTTCTCCTCTGTTATTTAGTGTTTCTCTTATGTGTGTATGTGCCATCATCTTTCATTTTCTGCATAACTAAATGAATCAAGATTAAAGGGTGGAATCCATTGGTGTTTTAGTGATCTGCCTTGGGGTTTATTTAGTTTTAAATGTTTTTTGTTGTTTGAAGAGGACTCATGAAACTTGCATGCCCTCTTCAACTCCTCACCAGTCTTTAGACTTACCATCACATTCATTTCAAAGTGCTAAAACACTTGCCTACCTCATCCCATAGAAACCTCTACAAATCGAATTGATTTCCCGGACCCAAAGTTGCCTTCTTCATCTGATCCAGAAACCAACCATTAAAATCAAACAAAATCCTCTGACCTAATATACCAAGCCTAAAATCAGCATTTATTTTCAGTCATCTCAAGCCCTATTTGCCGTATTCTAATTGAGATTGACAATGATAGATCCCTCTCCCGACCTGGTAGGGCTAGATACCAGGTTAAGCGTGGTTTGATGTTACCCTAGACCAGCCTTTCTCGGCTTGAGGTAGATTTAGGCTCTAACATAGTGGGGACCATACTAGGGAACGTAGTTTTATGTTCCTCAGCAAAATGTAATCAAGTTCAGATCTGATTGTTGATGGTGGACAACGATCAGACATAGGAAGGCTGAAATCATTCACCTGGCAACTCCACATCAATTTTGAGATCAGATCCAAGGACTCCACTAGAGGATGAACCTGACCAGCAGAAACATGAAAGGACAATATGGAAAGCTCAGGAATTCAAGTTGGAAGTTCATCCAAGACATTATGTTCTTTGTTATAAATTATTTCTTCTATTTTCTCGAGAATGTCAAGAAGGCTTTACAAAGTATATTGTATTTGAGAAAAGATCCTTAGCCTGCATTTGATTCCTTCCCTTTGAAGATTGTGAATACCAAAGATTTGCATGCCTTTGAGCTTGATCAAGACCCTTTTTTTGAAGCTTGTGATGACCGTCTCCAAACTGATGAGCCTCAAGAGACAAAGACTGATTCTACATCTTCTGTGCATATTCCTATACCTTGTAAAATTCCAGATCGATAAAAGCCTCTGATTTTACCTCCTATATCCCATGCTTTCCCTAAAAATCATGACCTATATCTACCAAGATTTGATGGTGAACGCGACAACATCACTGCTGAGAGACATGTATTGAATTTTGAGTCTTTTCTCGACCTTTTTAAAGTTGACAAAGAAGATGTCAGTATTAGGCTTTTTTCTCTTTCTTTGCAAGGCAAAGTCAAGAGTTGGTTCAAAACCCTGCCTGATGCGAGCATTTCATATTTCCAGCAATTCATCAAAGTTTTCCTCGACAGGTGGGTGGTCAGACAGAACCCTTTCTTGATTATAGAAGAGTGTAACCAGCTGAAAAGATTGCCAGGGGAGACAGTACAACAGTTTTCAGCCAGATTTAACCAAGTCTATTTTTCAATGCTTGCTAATATAAGACCTCCTCATGGTACTGCTCTCTTGCACTACCCGGATGCCTTTGATCCAGAAATGGAGTTGCAGCTGAGAGAAAGGAATCTTGCAACACTTGAAGAGATGCAAAACAGTGCAGTAGATGTAGAGGCTAATTTGTTGATCAGAAGGGCGAAGTTGAAGGAAGAAGAGATGAAGAACATAGATCCAGAGGAATCAACATCTTTAGAGGTAAAGCTCGACATTTTGGTAAGTGCAGTGGAAGAGATGATGCAGAGGATCACCACAAGGAATGAGTATAATGTTCAAGCCCATGGCTCGCTGATTTAAGAAGAAAAAGTTGCTGATCCAAAACATCTTCTTTCTTATCCCAGCTGCCTTAGACCTGATAATGATTGTTTTATAGATCATCTTGGAGAAGAGAGATCTATTGATATGACATGCATGCTTGATGATGTATTTTTTACTAACAATTTGCCTCAGTTTGATCAGTATGATGATGATTATGTTCTCCAAACAGAAGCTAGTCTTGTAGACAAATCAGCAGCTAGTTTGTGGAAGGAGGAAGTTCACTTTCAGCAGTTCGAGTACAGTGATCAGCCGTTGCATATCAGCTATGGAAGTGAGGAGGAAAGTGCATCAAATTTTGAAGTAAGTGAAGGATCTTTGCCTTTTTGTTTTGCTTCGTTTCAGTTCATTAGAGACAACTTTCATGCAATCAGAAATCAACAGTCGACAAGTCTTGATCTGGACCATCTTGAGGGTAATGAAATCCTTGTGCAAGACTTCTCATATCTAGATTTGTAGCCCCCGAATGCCATTGATTGTCAAGTTGCAAATGAAGATTTGGAAGCTGGACCATATGATCAAATGATGCAAGATGATTCTGTACCATTCTGTTTTGAATCATTTCAGTTTTTGAAGGGAATTTGCATAGTATATCTTCAATAAAGGATGAGAAGCCTATAGAAAATCATGCCATCTCATTGGAACCAATCGAAAATGGGTTGTAACAGTCTTTTCAAGTTTTTCATGATCCAATAGTTGATGTGTTGGATGATGTCTGCAGTCAAAGTCCTTCTCTACTAGCTAATTGTGAGATTGAAACAAGTATTGATACAAACTTGATCCGGCAGCTAGTTTCTTTGTCAGTTTCAGCAGGGGTCTCGTCACAATGCTTAGATCAAAGTTTGCATTCATGGTATGAGGAGAAGAAAAGTAATCCATTGGATGAGCTAAGTCCCAGTGTGCATGAATTTCAAGATCCTTATGCAGTGTTTTTGGAGTCAGATAGAGAATCCATATTATTCAACGGATATGTTTACAAGTTTTCATGGGAGTTGCCTTTCAGTAGTTCTCTCTTGTTGTTCATAAGAAAGCACTTGTGGAGAATGCAAACAGCAGCCAAAATGCTTACTTGGTTGCATTGGTTGTTTCATTTCACTTGATCAGGTGATGAATGGAATAGCTAGAGTAGGTTTTATTGAATAAGCTCCATTATGAGCATATTTTCCAATTTGTCAGTTGTGTTTTAGTATTAAGTCAGTTTCAAGTCAGTTTGTGTCGTCAAGTTGTCAGTTTTCAGTCATCCATTTCAGTTTGTGTTTTTGACTCCTTGCCCAATGGATAAGGTTACTTGGTCTCGGTGTTCTTGGCACCTCCAAGGAGCTACCATCCCAAATGGAGCCAATTTTAGTGTCAACCTTTGATGCCTTCCTCCAGTGACCAAAAAAGCTCTTACAAAGCGATTTCGGGGTGTCAAAGTCAAATTTTGTCATTTCAGTGAGTCTTCAAGTAAAATTTGGTCACTAGGTATTACGTCTAGGGTTGTTTTCACTCCTTCCAAATTTTTCCAAGTGTCTCACCATTTGGCTAAATGTACCATCATTCAAAGATTTATCATCATTTCAGGTTCCAATGGGTCATTCTACACCTTGTTCGTGCTTCAGTTGTACTTGGGTAAGCCTCGTTTCCCTCTCCTAGGGTTTTGAAGGTAATTTTTCTTAGATGGCCAAATGATCAACAAAACTTGTGTCCTGACGTTCATAAACCTTCCCCTATCCCTAATATACATTCTTAAATAATTCCCATCACTCATATCCCTCAAATTCATCATTTTCCCACAAACCCTAGTTTATTGCTACAATTTGACAATTTTCTAGGCTAAGCCTGTGTTTTGCCCTTTTGGACCCCTTCCCCTCACTAAATATTTTAAATTCCACTTTCCCCTACTTCCTAACATCCCTCCCTACTTCCCAAAATTTTCTCAAGAATTTAGAAGCCCCTCATCCTCTTCATTTCCCTTCATTTCTACAAATCCTCTGTTCCACATATCGGGATAGTTTTCTTCAAACTATGTTTCTGAGCAAGAAAAGATGAATTTGACAAAAGTGAGATAGGATTTTGTCCATCATTAACCCAAGAAGAAAAACCTCTTGTATTTTTTACATATCTTTCATGGTTTGGGAGAAATTTCGAAAACATCATTGGCCTCAGGAGGATTGATGCACTTCTAGAGTGACCTTGGGAAAATCAATATTTCACCTAGCTGGGATGTTCAAATGACTTGCTTGATGATTTAAATGACATCTAGATGGAGATATCTTCCAATGAGCTTTCACACACCCAATTTGGAGACCGGGAAGGCCTTCAAAAGTCATTTTCAAAAAGGTGTTGCGCATTAGGGAGGCGTTGCACATCAGAGGGTTGGCGCTACGCATCAGATAGTTTTTGCCAGTGTTAAATTACACAAGCGTTGCGCATCAGGAGGGCCTTGCGCATTGGGCCCAGTGCACTACGCATCAGTCCAGAAGTTGCCAAAACATTCCAAATCACCCAATAACCCTCAAAAACGCTGCATTTCTCTTCTACAAGTAAGTCTTCATTGCATTTGAGCTGAATTTGACATTCTACATGTTTTCTTCATGAATTTTGCATTTTAAAACATCAAACCCTAGCTTGTCTTCATCATTTTCCATTTCATTGTACAATTTTCACTCCATAACCAAAACCAACATCATTTTCCCCTTTTCTATCTTACATTGGCCTAAATCAATCCATTAATCCCATTTTCCATATCCCACTCCCCTAAGACAACTCATTCCCTTCATCAAACCCTAAATCCCTCACAAACCACTAGTTTCCTAAAACCTATCCCTTCATTCCCCAACTCCATTTCCCATTAGTAAAATCTCTTCATACTCATCTCCCTTGTCCTCCCCCATTATCATTTTCCACCATATTATCATCACATCACTTCCCTAAGACAAGCACCAAGCACCATGACAAGAAACAGTGAGTCAAATTATGAAGAAGGAACACTAAGTGACTACTCAAACGAAAGAAATGTACAGCCTAGGAGACCTCATAAGGGTGGAAAAATTATCAGAGAAGAACCTATTAGCATGACTGAACTCCTTGCTTGCCCCCTTGCTATCACTTCTTTCAGATACCAATCTTGCTTTGAGTTTTGTGATATGGTTAAGAGGGTTAAGTATCATCATGACTTAGCAAGGCAGTTTTTCATAAACATGGAGAATAATGTGGTACATCTTGTTGGGATAAACTTCACTCTTTCACCCACTATCATTGTAGAGGCCACAGGAATTCCGGATGTAGGGGAAAAATGGAACAAAAGGCAAAAAGAAGGATGAAAAGCTCAAAATTTTGGCTGATGTCATGTTAGCCCAACAAAGCAACCCATGATGTAGCTTTGAGCCAAAATTGGGCAAATTTTGAAACAATTTTGTCATTTTCCAATTTTTGAATTAAGCAACACAGGGAATTCTGCAGTGGCGCTGTGCATTGAATTGGTGCATCCTCTTGACAAATGGCTTATAGATTTTGATTCGGCATCAAAAAATAAGCAAACCCAGAAAGTTTCATCAATTTTGGAGAAGATCTGGGCCACCAAAAGGGCAAAAAACACCCAAAAAATTGCCTTCTCTGCCACTTTTTGGACACACAAGAACCAGTCTTGGGAGAATCCACTTTTGAGGGGGAAATGACCTCCAAATCAGAAAATTCAAAGTGTTCCAGAAACTAGATAGGAAGGGCTTTCCAACAAGCTATCTTGGGCCTGATTTGGTGAAGTGGAAGGCCTCCAAAATCAGCCTTGAAGTGGCGCTACGCATCAGGCTCAAGGTGCTGCACATCAGGCAAAATTTTGCCAATTTTGCCTAAAAACTCAGAATTTCGCCTAGTTTGTTGCCAGTTTGACTTTTTCTTCTCTCTTTGGTAAATTGATGGTGTAATTGATGTAATATGATGTATTGTGATGTAAATATGATGAAAAATGACTTGAGGGAGTATATACATCAGTTAGAATTAGTTGGAGGATGAATGAATTCCATAATTTTAGAGGCAAGTTGTTCCACTGCCTATTTTGTAGTTCCTAGTTTAGATGTTGTTGAAACATCTCCTTGACTCATGGATTCGACCCTGATGGCTAGCATAGGTGGTTTGATGCCTATATCTTGTACTTTCTTAGTCATTTGTCAAGGTTGGACTCTTGTGGATGCATTGAGCTACTTTGTAAATCACTTTTGTAGTTTGGCAAGGAAATGAACCAGGGTTTTGCAGCATTTTGTGGGATTCTTGTGGCAAGGTGAATTAGCATTGTTTTCTCCTCTGTTATTTAGTGTTTCTCTTATGTGTGTATGTGCCATCATCTTTCTTTTTCTGCATAACTAAATGAATCAAGATTAAAGGGTGGAATCCATTGGTGTTTTAGTGCTCTGCCTTGGGGTTTATTTAGTTTTAAATGTTTTCTGCTGTTTGAAGAGGACTCATGAAACTTGCATGCCCTCTCGACCTCCTCACCAGTCTTTAGACTCACCATCACGTTCATTTCAAAGTGGTAAAACACTTGCCTACTTCGCCCCATAGAAACCTCTGCAAATCTGAGTTGATTTCCCGGACAAAAAGCTACCTTCTACATCTAATCCAGCAACCAACCATTAAAATCAAACAAAATCCTCTGACCTAATATACCTCGCCTAAAATCAGCATTTATTTTCAGACATCTCAAGCCCTATTTGCCATATTCTAATTGAGATTGATAAGGAGAGAGCCCTCTCCCGACCTGGTAGGGCTAGCTACCAAGTTAAGCGTGGTTTGATGTTACCCTAGACCTGCCTTTCTCAGCCTGAGGTAGATTTAGGCTCTAACACTCTAGGTGCAAAATATAATTCTTGTGATAATGTGTGAATGTGCTCCAAATGGCTTGAACTTGTCTCTTATATATAGCTATCCAAGAGGGTCAAATAGGTGCCACTTAGAGGGCTAGGTGTTAAAGTTCACACTACTATATGTTATTTCAATTACTTTAGCCCAATACAATTCTTCAATTAGCAATCTTTTCAATAAAAATTAATATTTCCTATCATCAACATTAATTAAAGATAAAACAATAAATGCAATGACAGAGAAAACAATCACACATCAACAAGAGACACCAAATTTTTTATCAATGACCAGGGAAAAACTCACTATGGGGAAACCTCTTTGTAATTATTCTTCTATTAGATTGACTTAAAATGTTCAGCAGAGAGTACAATTAGCCAATACAAAATCATCTAGCAAAGTTAACCCAACAACATTCAGAAATATGTTCCCAACGTCAATACTAATAAGAGTCAACTTGTCCTTCCTGCGGTCAAGTGTAGTCAAATGTAAAATTTCAAACCTATAGCTCAATCGCATGGAGGGAGAGTTATGTGTGTAGTTGAAAGCATCCAACCACATGGATGATCCTACGTGTTATAGCCGAAAATTTCCTATGTCAAGCCTGCAGTTGGAAACCAAAACCCTAAACACACGTGTGAGCTTTGGACCTTGCAATCTCAGACTTGTACGAAGTAATCTCCTCAACCCAACCTTAGACCTATGTGAACCAATCATTGAAGAAGAGAAGAAGAAGATGCTTGGTGATGTCCAAATGAGCTTGAGGTCACTTGTATTTATAAGCTTCCAAGGGTGTCCAATTTCCTATTAGGGATGACCTGTCCTTTTGTGCACATGTGAGATTTTCTTCAAAAATACACTTTCCTTGGAATCTCATCCCAAGCTTGGAATTGGTCACTGAGTTTCCAAAAGTTACTTTTTAGTAGCTTGGGAGGTACTCCAAGCCCTATGGTTTGGGGTTTGGAGGGTGAAGTGCCACAAAATTCATTTGTGGGCTTGGAACCCAAGGTTGGGGTTTTGCACCCATCAATGTTTGGGCCAAATCCACGAGGAAATTTTTTCATGTGATGGATGGAGATGATAGAGGACATTTAGGATAATCCAACGCAACAAGAATCATAGAAATCCGAGTTGTAGAAGATGGGATATGAATTTTTGAAGTTGACAATCAAATTTTTGGAGAGTCAAGTCATGTAAGCTTGAAATGTTAAGTCCAAAAAGAAATGTCTATTGGGTGATTCAAGTAGCCCTTCTTATGTGTATAAACAGAAGGTGAGGAAGGTTCATTTGAGGACATCCAAATGTGCAACACATAACAGGAAGGGAGCTCATAGATGATATACTACCTCTGTTTTGGTCGCGGGTAAAGAAGGAATCACAAACGAAGGAGAAAAGGGCTTGGAAAAGATTCTTTCATGACTTTTTTGGTGGCCGAGTTATCTAGCAACAAGGTTGTGGAAGAGGAGGTAGTTCTAGGCCTATTTGGGGTCTATTTTGGAGTGGTTTGTGGGTGAAATGACTTCAGGAAAGGCAACTACAGTCCTATGCATGAGATCTGAAGTAGGCTACAGCCCTAAAGTGAGGGTCAGAGACTATTTGAAGGGCTAGAAACAACCCATAACTTTAGCACATAGGGATAACCTCTCAAGGAAAGGAACCCATAATTGTTAGAGGATTTCTAAGCAGGATTTTGGGGCTGGAAGGGACTGATATCTTACCCTATCTAGGCTAAAATCAATAGTAGAAGGACATACCCTTAAACAGTGAGCAAAAGGTATGTAGTTTGGTATGTTCTTGTAGATATTGGATCCTAGTTTTGGGATTAGTCTAGATAGAGTTTTGTTGCAACCTATGGGACCCATTTGGAGGGATTGACTTGGTGGTTAAAAGCCCCTCCTAGGAGCATATTTCACAATGATTGGATTGGGTGCCATTGTATTGGTTGAGGGCAGTGTGTTGGTGACCCAAAGTTTCCCTTAACAAGCAGTCATCAAGAGAGCTTAACATCTGAAGGTTGCATGAAGTTGATGAGCCTAATGTGGAGTACATTGATGGACTAGATGACTACTAGATTGGAGGATTGGAGCTCAAGTATTGGCCACCCTAGAAGAGCAGATTAGATCAACTCGTGTTCATTGAAGCATAAGTGACTTTGCAGCAGTGATAGGAGGCAACCCTCCTGGAGACTCTATGTGTTGTCTCTTAATGGACTAAGGGGCACTAGAGATCATAACGGAAGCAAAGGATTGGCAGGACGAGATACAACATAGAGGCTGCAACGAGATTGTCATGGTATTTTGTATTCTTGTACTTGCGGATAATTGAGGGCCATTATCCCTTGAATGGGAGCCTTAGACTATTGTATTACTCAGTTGGTTTAGTATAACGAAGATTGTGTTGTTGTACAATATTTTGTAAAGAGTTGTATATAATTGTGCATGTGTGATTTACTACTATTTATATTCCCTTGTGCAAAGTAGCTTTGTTGAGATTCTTAGTTTGGTAGCGTCAGATATTTTAAGACTCTCTCCTAGATCCCAAGATCGTGGAACTTCAACATGGTATCAGAGCGTGTTATAGAAATTTTTGGGCATTGCAACCCCAAGCATAAATGTCCATAAACCAAGGGCTCCTAAGTCCCTGAAGGTGTTGTTCCAACCCTTATAGGAACAAGGTCAACTAATTACAGCATCTCCCAGAAGTTCTCCATGAAAAACTACTCAAAACTGGTCAAAACTGGACCATTTCACTTGCTCCATAGGCAAAGTGCGTTGCATCCCACCTAAATACACACAGTAGGTGCGATGCATGTCAAAAACCCCTTCTATGGGGTGCGATGGGCGAGAAGGGACAAATGACAAGGTCAATCTGCAAGGTGGAGAAGCATGGAATCTTCTAGAAACTTCTCCTGTGACACTTGCCTCTCTGAATTCGACCAGGGATGAGTAAGAGATCATCAATCTCCAAGTGGAATCAAGAACTATCAGAGGGAAGACACTAATCAAATCTCAAAAGTTGACTCACCTCCCTTGCATACATCTATATATGGATCCCTCATCCCAGAGATTCGGGGGCTGGAGTTTTATATCTTGTAAGGAAGTGTTGTTGGTTTCTTGGTGCAATATCATAGTGTTGGGTGATCTAAGATTTTCATGAGGTGAAGAAGGGCTTACTTGCTGAGAGGATGATGCTGGGTCAGAACAATTGGTTGTAATTATTTTTGCTCTTTCTTGATTATCAATAAATCTATTCAAGTTTTCCTCCATATTCTTGTATGATTGATTATTTATGCATTTGTATGGTCAATGTACATCTGATCCTATATTGTTTATGATAATAGATCTATGTTCTTGGATAGTGTTATGCTGCTTTGATTCTACAGGTACTCTTTGAAGCTGGGTAGACAAGGAAGCGAGTGGCAAAGACCTACCAAAAGAGAGAGGAATCGAGCAAGGAACCAAGCGCAAGACAGAGGTTGGTCTCCTTATTCTTCTCTTATCTATTTCTCATAAAGGAAAAGGAAAGTAGTTTTTAGTGTGTTCGTTTCCAAGGTAGCTACCAGCCTTAGTGGGATTAGCAGCTCTGCATAGACACTATTCCCGATAACAAAATGGCAACTCCACTGGGGAACGAGTAGATTGTTTGTTCATCTACATTTTTTTACTTTATAAACTTACAGACGGAGCCTGGAGTCAAGCCAGCTAGCCTTCGAACTGCATTTTCTATGCAAGTGCAAAGTAGATCAACGCTGCTTTAGTCAATCTTCGGGTTTTGTTTATGAATTAAACGATTGATTTACAAGCTTTCTAATTGCCCTAGTGGTGGCTCTAGTAACCTCCTTAGATCTACCCCTGTGATTGATTTACTGCTTACCACTTGCTTGGCCTAAATCCCTGAACTAAACTGCAAACTGTGACCCGAAATCCAATCAAAGTCTCGTCCCTGGTCCAGTGCACTGTCTGTTCTGTGAACTTCAAATGCAGCGCACTTCTCGAGTGTAGTAGGTGCGTTGCATTTCAGTTTCACTGTGTTACAGGTGCACTGATCAGACAAGGCCTTGTTCCTAAATTTTGGTTTCTGTGTTCACTCTTTTCAGCTCTATTCAGGAGTTTTGCTGCCTATAGTCAATACACGTCTGTTTGAAACCCCTTTCTTTGCTGTTATTCTGCCTCCATTGTGCAAAGAACTGTAAATGTTTTTATGTATTTTTGAGTCATTTTCAATTCTCCTTTACAAAGAAGTAGCGTAATTGTACTATCGTTTCTTGATTTGAAAGTGTCACAAGTGTCGTTTTTAGTCATAGAAGAGAATCTGACTGTTCTTGATAGTCGATTACACTGTTACTCTTGTATTTCATCTGAATTAGTAGTTTTTTCTTGTGTCGAAAGCAAGTTTTCATTTCCGAATCGCAAAGTGTTGTCATTGTCCTCATTTTGTTTTGAAAAGAAACTTGTTAGTAGTTGTCGCTTTGGAAAATAATTCATATTTGCGCTTAGCTTTCTTTTTATCATTCACACATTAAGAAGGCTGAAAACAAATACATGCATGTGCATTTGCATTTAGACTGTTTGTTGGCTTGATTTACGACAGTGCATATAGTGTGTGCTCTCTGCTCTTTGTTGAAAGAACGCCATCTCTCTTTCCCTAGTAGCTAGGATTTTCATTGCAAAAAGAAGATTAAACGACTGTTTATCATCTTAGATTGCATTTTAGGAATTGTACATCTACATCACGCGGTGAACCTGAAAGGAAAATTTCTTAAGTAAGATCAACCATAAAATAAATTTAATGAATCTAAAAATGCTTTGGAACTTAACGCACAACATCTAGAAGTCTAGGCTAGAGACATATTCCAGTGTCATAAAGCCTGGTAACTGTTGTTTTCACTGTTGGCTGGGTGATTCCTCCACTTTGAGACGATAAGTGCCAGTACGGACTTGTGCTCCCACGTACCGTCGAGTATATTTTGGGAGACCACAATAGGATTTATCCTTTATCCATAGGAAGTCGTGTCTGCCGCCCTATCGACCGTAATGCACTGAACACAGCATTCGGGAAGATTGACTGCCATACCGTAAAAAGTATTCTGCAGTTTTGCAATTGGTTTGGTAATCCCTTTGTCTAGATTTCCAGAGCAGTCCTTTTCATTCATTTTCAGACTCCTTAACGGAAAAGGTCCATCTGAGCACTTGTCACCTCAAACTCATTAAAAATCGAAGGCGACTAGAGTCATCTTTTATTTTTTCTCGACTCTTAAAAATTGAAAAAACAAGTTGTGTCAAAGCGTCTAAAATTCATCTAATTCGGAAACATACTTCCCCTTGATTTTTAGTTGATCGAGTAATCCGCAATCGTAGAAGAAAGTCAATTGAAACCTCGTCGTTCACGGAGGCTTACGAGTCAACCGTCTTTGTCTCCAGAGTCAAAACTGTTACGGACAAAGCGAACTCGTTTAACCGGTTCCAAATCCCCTGGTAAAGCTAGAACAAGTGTTTCGACACCATCGGAGACCCCGGTTACTCCAAACATTTCTGGTATCCCTGCCTTTGCAGAAGAAGTTCAGCGACCACCAAAGGACAGTAGAACTAATCCTAGTGTGAAGGTAAACACTTGTGTTACTGAGCCAGCTTCATCTACAGCTGATTCGGAGGGTGTTATTCCCGAAACATCTGTTGCTGCAGATTCTATACCTTCTTCGGCACCAGAAATATTTTACGGACCTGACGGTCTACCTCTTCCACCTAGTCTGATTGCTATAGAAGAGATTGTGGAGGATCCTCCATCTAGTACTCCATCGCGATTTGGAGTCGGGATCACTCTGTATCCTTCTTTGTCAGAAATTAGTCTACCGCCATCGGAAGCTCTTGTAGAATCGCTAGGCAATCTTTTGGATAGACTAGAAATGTCTGAACAACCGTCGACATCTAGGACTGTGTCATCCGACACAGCGATGGCAGAACTCCCTGCTGTCACTCCAACAATGTTCGCCGGCATACCATCTGTCCCAACTAGCTCTCAATCGCTAGATGGGGCCCACTCAGGGGCTATTTCGACAGTATGGTCCATTCCTGTTTGTTCATCCGGAATAGTATCCGGGAGCTCTTATGTTGAGTCTCAGCAAATTGATCCTTCAGGGTGTCAATTTGGGCAGTCCGATCCTCAAGGGAAAACAATTCCTTTAAGTACCGGATTACCGCCGTATGGGGGGCAGAATACCCTTTCATTGTCTCCTACGGGAGGACAACCATACGAGAGTTCACAAAAAAATTCAGGTTATGTTGGAATTACATCTAGCGGTTGGGTACCAATACTACCTCAACAACCAAGAGTTGTATATTCGATGCAACAATGCTTACCTATGTCAAATATACCGACTACGCCAGCTATTGTGACAGTGTCGCAAGTACAAGCGTTGCCTGTTGTATGCCAACCTCAAGTTTCTCAAGTGGTAATGCAATAACCTCTTGTCCCTACGACTCAACCACAATCGCCAACTGGTGGGATGACACAGGCACAAACGGGTACAATTACCCCTCATCTTGGTCAAACAGTCAGTATTGGACAACAGCACATGGCTTCACAACCATGGCTGGTGCAATACCAACAACCGCAATTCCAACAAGTATACCAAGGATCTGAGCAACAAATCTTTGCAGATAGTGGGCAGTCGTATATTCAAAACTGTCAAAATCAATCGTTCTACAATGGTTATGTCCATCAACCTTACCAAAGTTACCAGCATCAAATGCATTATGCTGGTATGAAAAGACCAACTGCTCAGGCAATTCCGTCATATCCTGGGTACGCTTTGCCAACCCTGAATCAACAGTTACCCTTCGTGGCAACTTTGGAGTTACCGAATCTAAATAGGTTAACAAACGATCTAATTGCTTACGCCCCTTGGTGGCCAGCGATTTCGCATAAACTTCCGTCAGATATTCCTAAATTCAATGGAAATCCGGGTGAAGACCCGTCGAATCATGTGATGACATTTCATCTGTGGTGTTCATCAAACACCCTAAACGATGATTCGATTAGGCTTCGCCTTTTCTAAAGGACGTTAACTGGTCCGGCAGAAAAATGGTATATCGAGTTACCCAGAGCTTCGTTTGACAACTTCAGTACCCTAGCCACAACCTTTTTAACCCATTTTCAATTACCGATAAGGTACGAAACAGGAACAGAACTTCTTACCAATTTCAAGCAAACAACGGCCACTCACATATCCGATCATATTCATGAGTGGCGACGTCATCGTAGAATGGTAAAAACGTATGTTCCTGATCAGCTTTTAGCTGAATGGTTTATTAAGTCATTATTACCTTCCATTACAAAAGATGTGGCAAAAGGAGGGGTCGTCATTGAAGAGCAAGTTATTGCTCGTGCACAATATTTAGACTTGATTTTACTCAGTCTGGCATGCTCTACGATAAAATCTCTGACGCTCCCAGACCGGAATTTTCCGTCCCTCCTCCTCCTAAATCAAACAATGACTCTCATGCCGGCGATGGCGTGATTGGTACAATAGACACGAAATCGACAAAGGCTACATCTAAAAAGGCCCGTAAGATTTGTAGTCAAAATGCAAAAGAAATTCTCGCCTCGGAAGTAAATGTCGTCTCGACTGATAAAGGCAACGAAACCAAGCAACCAGGAGGCAAGAAGAAAAAGAAAGGGAGAAAAAAGAAGCAGGATGGGTCATCTCTTGAAAAACCTTCTGCAAACCCTTCTGGGCAAAGGAAACCCCCTGCGGGGTGTCAGATATGTGATGAGGATCATCGGACGAGAGATTGTCCACATAAAGCTGAAGTTAAGAAACTCTTTAAGAGTTCAAAAACCTCAGCGGTATTGACTGATCCGTTTCCAAACCTGGGAACCAAACTGGTTGCTAATCAAAATGCTTCCCGATCCCAAGTGCTTATGTTGTCCATTTCAAAACAGCAAAATGATGCTTTGATATCGACAAGGAATAAATATTACGGGAATCCACAGCTGTCGAACAACGCGGCTACTGATCAACTGAGTACTTCGACAACGACTTCAACCGAAGTTGTGCCACCCATCATTCCTGAGCTAACAATAAAGCCACCAAATGGAGTAGTACACAAATCGACATTTAATCCTCGTGCCAAAGTAGCATAGAATTATAATATAGTAGAGGACCTGACCCAATCGCCATCCGCTATGTCGACACTTGAGGTACCAAAAATTGCCCCTCCCAAAAGCAAGCTTTATTATCAGCAATAGGTGGGATTGACCCAATGGATTCCAATCTTGTGGCCTTTGATCATAAAGGATATGACCCTCAGTTACCAGCTCAACTAGCTTTCCTTATTCGAGTGAAAGCCCTCAACAAAACTGTTCATCGAACAATTATTGATGAGGGGGCATTTACATGTATTATGTCGATGAGTTGCTGGAAAAATTTAGGCTCACCACCCTTGTCGCAATCGTCAACGATGTTAAAAGCATTTGATGGACGATCATACACTCCACACGGGATTTTAAGTAACTTGCAAGTTGAACTGGGGGGAAAAACAATAGAAATTGATGTTGAAGTAATCGACGAAAACCTCGATTACAACATCCTACTGGGAAGGCCCTGGATATATGCCATGGCCGCAGTTGTGTTGACCTACTTCAGGAAGATTGCGTTTCCCTTCCAAGGAGGAATTACAATCATCGACCAACAAACATTTCTCCCCAACAGTTTACAAGTTACGGGAAGCATTCCAATGATCCATGGAAGCAATCATTCGCTTCAAAATATTGGAGTAGGCCTCCTAAAAGACCCTGCCTTAATGGGTACTTTTTCCCTACCGCCTCCAAGTAATCTGGCAGAAGTGGCCACATTGGAAACCTGCAATATGAAATCTTCTATATCAAATGGATTCAGAAGATTCCTAAACATTTTGTCAGCATGGATCATCGCCATTTTAGAAATATTGTAGCAATCAATTTTCTTGGCCTGGGGGGCAAACCCAAATCAACGCTCATCGAGTGTTTGGATAGATAGGTCTAAGGAATATGGCACCTCTTCAAATCCTTGGTCGCATGTACATTCTACAGATGAAGGAATCATTCAATCAATGATAATAGGAGAGGCACCATGGGAAGATTACCACCATCGCTCCCATCTTCCGGATTACCATGAAGATCATTCCAACACCCTTAATCATCCTTCAGTTTTTTATTTTCTATCAAATACTGTAAAGACGGTGGATTTCGAGGATGGTTCTTATCTCGTGACGACCTCGTTAAAAAAAAATGAAACAAGGAGTCATGAGGATAGTTCTTTTACTGTGTCAACCTCATTAAAAAATGAAACGACTCCCTTTCCAAATTGAGTCTTTGATTACGATCTCGTAAAATCAAAGTCGAGTCTTTCGAAGATCTCGAAGGTAAACCTTCATTCCAACCACCGAGATGAATGCAATGAATCTTGGGGGGCATGCACCTCGATTTGCGTTATTATGCTGGGGGCATGCAAACTTATCACGAGCAATGTTACCGCGGGGTTCAATCTCAATAAAAAATAAACCCGCCACGAGCAATGTTTCCGTAAAGTTCAAGCTCATTAAAAAATAAACCTAGCCACGAGCAATGTTACGACAGGGTTCGCTCGTTAAAAAATAAACCTGCCTCGAGCAGTTTTAACGCGGAATTCAAGCTCGTTAAAAAATAAACATAAGCAATGAGCAAGTGTTCCCCCCAGCGTTTAAGCTCATTAAAAATTGAACCAATTTCCGGTAAATAACCATCGTGAATGTATTACTTCAGCCTTTGAAGCCTTGGTCGTGTTCTCATCATCACCTCCACTCTGTATTGGCCGATCATTCACCTCCATTTGATTGTTTACACCTTTTGAGGAACAGCTGCGAAGAGTGATCCTGTTAGCCATCCTTGAGACACTGCCATGATTGGAAAATTCCAAACCTTACCTGGAATCAGCTGCTACCCAAATCTATCACTCGTTCCTCAAAAACGAGTCTCCTTTAAGCTCTTTTCAACTGACTCGTAAAATATGAAAAGATTGCCAAGCCATTGGCCTCTCCAGCTCGTTAAAGTGACCGGAAGTGCTATCTCTCCTTTAGATGTTAATCTTTTTGGACCCAAGGGATTATTACACAAAAATATCGAGCGCTTGTTTTGTTCGGCTCGTTAAAATTACCGAAAATTCATCCCTTTTGTATTATTTTATACTTTTTCAGACTTAAGGGATTAGATGATGAAAAAGGATTGTTGGAGTTTCCTTTACGTTCCTTTTCAGACTCTCTAAAATTGAAAAGGACCGAGTTGTCTTTGTCGTTAAACTTGTTAAAACCTAATAGCGACAAACTTGTCCATAACAGACAAGAACGAATTTCACTATTGCTAAGCTCGTTAAAACATAGCGATGGGTTTGCCCGAAGGGAAAATTATAGAACAAGCATATGTTATCCTCCTCAAGCTTGACAAAAATAAAGAGGTACTGGTCAGCAATGACTGGGGAAAAAATTGGGAAGAAAACTTGAAGAAACTTTGTTGGTAGCAAGTCGCTCTCGAACATGACACTTTCACTCCGCATCCGAGTCGGGTTGGGTTGTTCCATTCACTGGTCACATCACCATGGTTCCATCACACCATCCACATTTGGGGTTAATGCTACCAATCCATCATGTCAGTGTCGCCGATATGTTCAAGAGAAGTCACTGAGAGAATTGACCTGTGTCTCACCCACTATAATACATTTTCGCTCCATTCTTTCATGACCGCCACCCTGAACCGTATATCACCAGATTGTTTTCACCTCCATTAAAATCATTTGCTCCGTTCTGTGTCATTGATGTGGGATTCACTAAGGCCCTCCTATGACAGATCGCTTCTTGTTGACATCAGCTCATTATCCAAGAAGTCGATCTAGGAACAACCCTTTTAGTACTTTGAAGCTTACATGCCTCAATGGCAAGTTTCTCACTTCCGGCGACAGTTTTACATCAATGGCCTTCGACTGAAAGATTTTACGTGGTGTTCGATGCCAAGTCCCTTATTCACACCACGTGAATTGTACTGCAGTACCTTGAGGATCATTATCATTATCGGTGATTCCTCTCGCGCCTGTTAACAGTTTACATCATTGGTTGGTAATCAGGCGATGTCTTTCCATGTTCGACTCCAAAACATCTCTCACATGGATCGACTTGTACTTTGAGTGAAGATCGAACGAGATTGAAGACCCCGGATCTAGTTTCATCCATCCAAGCTGCGATATATATTGAGGAAAATAAAGACATCAAATGTACATCATTGTTGCACAGATAATCATCCAATCTAAGGGATGATGGCTCTACCAGAATCATCAGTCTACACTCAGAAGATTGTCTGCCCTATGTACATGAAAATGAATTTATAAAGCTGTGCATGGGAATGCCCACCTCAGCTAGATCATGAAAATAAAATGAAGATAATGTGTTGTATTGTATCTTATTACAGGTCGCCTCCCAGCTCAAAAAAACTTCGGATCCTCATGATAAAGCATTTCACCCGACATCAAAAGATTAACAACCTCATGCTTTAGGGGGCAACTGTTATAGACATTTTTGGGCACTGCAACCCCAAGCATAAATGTCCATAAACCAAGGGCTCCTAAGTCCCTAAAGGTGTTGTTCCAACCCCTATAAGAACAAGGTCAACTAATTACAGCATCTCCCAGAAGTTCTCCATGAAAAACTACTCAGAACTGGTCAAAACTAGACCATTTCACCTGCTCCATAGGCAAAGTGTGTTGCATCCCACCTAAATACACACAGTAGGTGCGATGCATGTCAAAAAGCTCTTCTATGGGGTGCGATGGGCGAGAAGGGACAAATGCCAGGGTCAATCCGCAAGGTGGAGAAGCATGGAATCTTCCAAAAACTTCTCCTGTGACACTTGCCTGTCTGAATTTGACCAGGGATGAGTAAGAGATCATCAATCTCCAAGTGGAATCAAGAACTATCAGAGGGAAGACACTAATCAAATCTCAAAAGTTGACTCACCTCCCTTGCAGACATCTATATATGGATCCCTCATCCCAGAGATCCGGGGCTGGAATTTTGTATCTTGTAAGGAAGTGTTGTTGGTTTCTTGGTGCAATATCATAGTGTTGGGTGATCTAAGCTTTTCATGAGGTGAAGAAGGGCTTACTTGCTGAGAGGATGATGTTGGGTCAGAACAATCGGTTGTAATTCTCTTTGCTCTTTCTTGATTATCAATAAAGCTATTCAAGTTTTCCTACATATTATTGTATGATTGATCATTTATGCATTTGTATGGTCAATGTACATCTGATCCTATATTGTTTATGATAATAGATCTATGTTCTTGGATAGTGTTATGCTGCTTTGATTCTACAGGTACTCTTTGACGCTGGGTAGACAAGGAAGCGAGTGGCAAAGACCAACCAAAAGAGAGAGGAATCGAGCAAGGAACCAAGCACAAGACAGAGGTTGGTCTCCTTATTCTTCTCTTATCTATTTCTCATAAAGGAAAACGAAAGTAGTTTTTAGTGTGTTTGTTTCTAAGGTAACTATCAGCCTTAGTGGGATTAGCAGCTCTGTATAGACACTATTCCCGATAACAGAGCGTGTATGAGCTACTTTGGAAGACAGTGAATCAAAGTGTGCACAAAAAAGTACAACTTAAGAGGGAGTTCGTCATGTTAGCACTTAGAATTAACCTTAAGGCTGAGAAAGGAAATTCTGAGGTAACCACAGACCAAGCTTAACCTGGTAGCTACCAGGTCGGGAGAGGGCTCTCTCCTTGTCAATCTCAGTGGAGATGACTGAATCAAATATAGATTTTAGGATAGTTATAGTAGCTCAGAGGATTTGATTGGATTTGTTTTGGGTCGAAAACAGCAAGAGAAAGGGTGATTGGACTATGGAATCGATGTCAGTTTCTGCCGGCAAACCTGGGGCAAATTAAGTGCCATGTTCAGCCAAGTGAAGATTGTAAATGTGAGAAGTATAGGGGAGAAAGCCCACTGCCCTACAAGAATCAAACAAAGGATGGATCTGCAACAGCAACTTTAGATGAAAGAGAATAACGAGGTTGCTCAACAGAGCATCTAACCAAGGATGAATTCTGCTAAGGCAACCATTACACGTAACAGCAAAATCATCATGAAAGGAGCATCATTACGGATGAATTCCTAACATATCACTTAGATAATGTTGTAACAAGGTAGAAAAAACATAATGTGTAAATGAATTACAGGAAAAACATACTAAACATCAACACCGTGATGAATCCCAGATCCAAAGGGCAAAATACTGCTTTATTAAAATGATATTCAGGAAAAAATTTGCACAAAGCCAAGACAGCCACTCTGCTGCCAAAATCGAACCTCTACACTATGAAATTCATAAAATTTATGCATTTAGCTCATCCCTGTATCAAGGGAATTGAGCTCAACCATCTTCTTCAAAATAGAATCAATTACATTAAACTTGGACCGAATTTCTGAAAATAGGTGTTGAAGATGAACTCGTATCTCCTAAAACACAACACATGTTACAAAAATAAAAGAGGTTTTTTTAAATAAGGTCATGTTGGAGAAAAACCTCTCTCAAATTCTAGAAATTCGTTTCCAATTGCTCGGAATCTGTGCCAAAAAATCATATCTAAAACAGAAAATCATTAAAAACTTAAATATGTCAAAATGAGTTGTAAAGATCTAGTCACATATCCAAATTCACGACACTTGTGAATAAAATGAAAAAAGTATTTATTATATGGCTCGTGGTTAACAAAAACCTCCTTGGGTTTTTCAAAATTACTTTCCATCTGTTGTAAAATGGCACCGCACTAAAATGACTAAAACAGTAAAATAAATAAATAAATAAATAAATAAAAATAAAAAAAATTTGCTTTGTTTTAATGTAGGCTCCAAATATCACTGCATATCTCCCACATAGTAGCACCTATGCATAAACTAAAGGAGGATTTTTTTGTTTGGTATGTGTTGGACAAAAACTTTCATTTTTGAAAAATTCCTTACCATTATTTCAGAAACTGATCTTGTAGCAAACTTGTCGTTGTCTGCGGCAACTGACCTCAAAACATGCATAACCAAGAATCACTCATTCATTTCGATCATATCTTCTGATCCAGAAACCGGTTATGGGAGTGTGATATACCGTTGGAAATATTTTTCTGAGCTTCTTCTTATGGAAATACTTAGGATATGATTTGGACTGAAGATCATGTGCAAAACATCTCTGAAAATCAGACATAGTAAGAGCCCATTTTGATCCCTGGTGAAGGGATCACTATAATTTTGAAGTTGCAGTTTGGTATCTAGTATGAGGACAAGTTGGAGGGGTTATCCAACTATAGTCCATGGAAGGAAAGGATCAAGTTGGTCTTGCAAGTCAATAGGATCTGGGAGTTCTTCGATAAAGCCATCAAGAAGCCAACTAACCCAAAGGAGCTGGAAGAGTATGAGGATTTGCATACAAAGGTGAGATTGATCATCCTTGATGGTGTGAAGGATCCCCTATTACATCATTTTTCTGGGTGGAACATTGCACATGATATGTGGATGGCTCTTCAGAATTTCTTCCAGGATAAGAACAAGAATCAAGTATTGGTATTGGAGGATAAGTTAAATTCCACCAAGATGATACAGGATGAAGGAGTGACTTTGTATCTGATGAGATTATCTCAGGTCAAAGATGAGCTTGTTGTCGTCAATGTGACTATTTCAGATTATGATATGGTGAGGATTGCTTTGAAAGGGTTCACTAAGGAATGGAAACCCTTCATCAAGGGGATCGTTGCCAGAGAGAAGTTGTTAAACTGGAATAGGCTATGGGACAACTTTATTCAGGAAGAGTTGCGAGACGAGGATCTCCATCCGAAGAAGAAGGTTTTTGATGATGATGTGGCACTTGCAGCATGAATGAAGGGTAAGCAGAAGAAGGACTTGAATGAAGTCAAGTGTTTCAGTTGTGGCGAGATGGGTCATTTTTCGTCGAGATGTCCGATGAAGAAGAAAATGAGATATGACAAGGAGAAGAAAGGGAAGTAGGTTGTTGGTGTTGCCACCTTTGTTGAGATATATTCTCTCACTAGGAGGTTGGAAGAGGAATACTTTGATATGATCTCTCATTTCTTGTAGGGTACCATTGATGAAGATGGATGATACGTGGACAATGGTGCATAAAAACATATGGCAGGGTCACATGAGGTTTTCAAGACTCTAGTTGAATGGGACTTGAAGTTGCACATGGTGTTGGGTGACAAGAGTCAGATGGAGATCCCAGGATCAAAAGTTGTGCAATTCAGGATGGAGACAGGACAGGTGATGCAGGTCTAGGATGCATTGTTTGTACCAGGACTCAGATATAGCATGATATTTGTCTTGATGATCGAGAAGAAGAGGTTTGAGGTCTTGTTCCATGATGGCAAGGCAAGACTCGGGCCTAGAGGCTCTAGCTCCACAAGTATTGTGCTTGGAGTTAGAGAGTATGGACTATACAAGCTGATGGGAAAGCCTACGGATCATGGGAAGAAAAAGAAAGAGGATTAGGTGTAGGTTCCAGAGAAGCAGGTGCAAGTGTAGGCTTCAGAGGTGCAGGTACAGGTTC
Source organism: Pinus tabuliformis (assembly GCA_031772625.1). NCBI lineage: Eukaryota > Viridiplantae > Streptophyta > Pinopsida > Pinales > Pinaceae > Pinus > Pinus tabuliformis. The sequence continues at coordinate 1,675,705,101 of CM062816.1, read as the reverse complement.
CAGAAAAGAAGGTCGAGATTCTAGAGGCTAAGAGGGAATCGTGTTCTAGTGGGAGTTTGCATTTTAAAAGGGAGACTTTGTAGCCCAAGAGGAGCATGTGCTCAGTGGGGAGAAAGGGTGCTCCTAAAAATACTAAGAAGGAATCATGGAAAGAGTGTAAGACATTCTAGGAGAAGAAGAAGAAGCATGATGCTTCCAATAATAATGACACTTCTGAGAGAGGCATAGTTCATACTACAAGGATTTCTGCAGTGGTGAGCACCAAGAGTTGGGTGAGTGTTGTAAGCAATGATGATGATGATGAGTTACTTCCTAGTCTTGGAAGTACCTCCCTTGCTAAGAGGGAGTGCATATTTTTTAGTAGCATGGGAGGTACTCCAAGCCCTAGGGTTCGGGATTTGGAGGGTGAAGCGCCACAAAAGTCATTTGTGGGCTTAGAACCCAAGGTTGGGGTTTTGCACCCATTGATGTTTGGGCCAAAACCATGAGGCATTTTTTGCATTTGATGTATAGAGATGATAAAGGACGTTGAGGAGAATCCAACGCAACAAGAATCGTCAAAATCCGAGTTGTAGAAAATGAGATATGAATTTTTGAAGTTGACAATGATTTTTTTGGACAGTTAAGTCATGTAGGCTTGAAATGTTAAGTCCAAAAATACATGTCTAATTGGTAATTCGAGTAGCCCTTCTTATGTGCATAAATTTAAGGTGAGGAAGGTTCATTTGAGGACATCCAAATGTGCAACACATAACAAGAAGGGATCTCATAGAAGATAGACTACTTCTGTTTTGGCCGCAGGTAAAGAAGGCATTACCAGCTAAGGAGAAAAGGGCTTGGGCAAGATTCTTTCGTGACTGTTTTTGTGGTTGGACTATCTAGCAGCAGGGTCATGGAAGGGGAGGTAGTTCTAGGCCTGTTTGGGGTCTATTTTGGAGTGGTTTGTGGGTGAAATGACCTCAGGAAAGGCAACCACAATCCTGTGCATGAGATCTGAAGTAGGTTGCAGCCCTAAAGTGAGGGCCAAAGTCTTTTTGAAGGGCTAGAAACAGCCCAGAACTTCAATACATAGGAACAACCTCTTAAGGAAAGGAACCCACAGGTGTTAGAGGATTTCTGAGCAGGAGTTTAGTGCTAGAAGGGACTAATATCTTGCCCTAACTAGGCTGAAGACAATAACAGAAGGACAAACCCTTAAACAGTAAGCAAAAGGTATGAACTTTGGTATGTTCTTGCAGGTATTTGATCCTAGTCTTTGGATCATTATGGATAGAGTTTTGTTGCAGCCTATGGGAGCCATTTAGAGGGCTTCACTTGGTGGTTATAAGCCCCTCCTAGGAACATATTTCATAGTGATTGGATTGGGTGCCATTGTATTGGTGGAGGGCAGCGTGTTGGTGACCTAAAGTATCCCTTGACAAGCAGTCATAAAGAGAGCTTGACATTTGAAGGTTGGGTGAATTTGATGACCCTAATGTGTAGTACATTGATAAACTAGTGGACTGCTAGATTGGAAGATTGGATTTCAGGTATTGGCCAACCTATAAGAGAAGACTTGATCAGCTTGTATTCATTGAAGCATAAGTGACTTATAGTAGTGATAGGAGGCAGCCCTCATGGATAGTCTATATGTTCTCTTGATGGACTAAGGGGCACTAGGGAGCAGAACAAAAGCGAAGGACTGACAGGACGAGATACGACATAGAGGCTGCAACAAGATTGTCATGGTATATTGTATTATTGTACTTGTGGATAATTGAGGGCTATTATCCCTTGTATGGGATCCCTAGACTATTGTATTACTCAGTTGGTTTAATATAACGAAGGTTGGGTTATTGTACATATTTGTACAATATTTTGTAAAAAGTTCTCTATAGTTGTGCATGTGTGATTTACTGCTATTTATATTCCATTGTGTAAATTAGCTTTTTTGAGATTCTTAGTTTGGTAGCATTAGAGATTTTAAGATTCTAACCTAGATCCCAAGATCATGGAACTTCAACAAATTAACACTCCCTCTCAGCTAGGGAGAAATTCTAACTAAATCATGTGATAATCATATGTATCATATCATCATATCATGTTCCATCTCTGCTCAACTCTATTTGCTGAAACATTCTCAAATCTAAAGAAGAAGAATCAATTGGGAGCATTAGCTACCGCACTCTCAGGACAATGAGGAAGTTCATATGGGACACTCTCACCTCATGTCATCTCACAGGGGAGCAAACATCTTCCACCCTATGTTGAGCAATATGATTCATAACATAGGGGAGTTGACATCTTCCACCCAATGTTGATTAATACAATATCTCATCCATCCTATTTCTCCTTTATGTTCCCAAAAATGACCCTCAAGAGTCATGTGGTATAGCACATGCATCATAATCAACTTGTGTTAAACACCTCCAAGCTCTCTCTCAACCCATTGGCCAGACGGGGAGCGGTAATCCCAACAAGCCCAGCTTGTGGGTATGATTCCAACTGGGTATACTCTCCATATACCAATATAGGAAAGCAACATCTTCGACCCTATGGGTAACAGATAGGAGTGATACCCTATTTTCTAGAGATCCCTCAACCCCAGGAACCCTCCATATCAATTCCTCACCCTGGGAGCTCAAACACGGGGGAAGTGTCAGCTCAATGTTCTCAATCAGTGATGCCCCTTATCGGGAGGGATGACATCCATCAGTCTAAGATGCTCTATGAAGACCAAGAAATTCCCTTTCGGCAAAGCCTTGGTGAGAATATCTGCAATTTGTTCATATGTCGATATATGATATAGTCTAATGACTCCTCTCTGCACCATGTCTCGAATGCAATGATATCCGATCTCTATGTGCTTGGACTTGTCATGAAATATAGGATTTTTTGTCAATCAAATCCCACTCTTTTTGTCGCAATATATCATATAGTGTCTATGACCTGCTCAAATAACTCTCCAAATAACTTTCTCTATAGTTAGCCATGCTAGCAGTAATGTACTCTGCCTTGGCAGTACTCAATGCTACAGACTTTTTCTTCTTACTCATCCAAGATATCATGGTAGATCCAAGGCTAAAACAACATCCATATGTGTTCTTCATGTCAACAATGTTTCCTACCTAGCCAACATTGGTATATCCATGAATTCGAACATCTCCAACAAAATATCTCAAACCAAGGGTAATCGTCCCATGCAAATATCTCAAAATGTGTTTGGCAACAATCCAATGTGCATGGACAGGCTCATACATGAATTGACTCAATGTGTTCACTGCATAGCATATGTCTGGACGGGTGTCCAGTAAGAAAATTAGAGCCCCAATCAATTGTCTATACTTGGATGGATTCGCCAAATCGGGTCCTATAGCTTCTCCACATAACTTCTTGAAACTCATTTCCATCGTTGTGGGTAGGGACTTGCATTTTTTCATTCCAAATCTCTCCAACATATTCACAAAATATTTTCCTTGTGAAATGAAATTCTCATTGGGCCTTTGCCACACCTCAAGGCCTAGAAAGTAGTGCATGAGTCTAAGGTCTTTCATCTCAAATTTATCGGCTAACTCCCTCTTACGCTCAATCATCAAGGGCTCACTACCTGTCAAGAAGAGATCGTCAATATATAAAACCAAAATCAACACCATGCCTTGGACTACCTTGAAGTAAAGGTTGGGATCAATATTGCTTCTTATGAATCCTAGCTTCGTCAAGTAATTGTCTATGCGAGTGTACCATGCTCTGGTGGCTTGCTTCAAAACATACAATGCCTTCTTCAGTATGCAAACATGTGCCTTTCATTCCTCTACTTCAAATCCCTATGGTTGCTCAATAAAGACTTCTTCTCGTAACATGCCATGAAGGATTGTTGTCTTCACATCCATCTGATGAAGGGTCAATCATTGACTTACAACAAGATAAACTATTGAATGAATGGTTGTATATTGAGCTAGAGGTGCAAATATATTGTTATAATATTCTCCCTCTTTTTGGGAGAATCGTCGGGCCATGAACCTTGCCTTATATTTTCTCAATACTTCCATCGACTCTATGTTTTATCTTCAATAGCAATTTTGAAGTCACCACAGATTTTCCCTTCAGTCTTGACACAACATCCCATATGTCATTATTCATAATTGATTCATATTCTTCAGCCATAACATCCTTCCAAACTTGTTCTTTCACAACATCTTTAAAGGTGGGAGGTTCGGCATGAATCATAGTGCTCATAGATGCAACATATCCCTAGTACTTGAATGTCTTCTTGCTTTCTCTAAATGATCTTCTAGTGGGAACACGTCCCTAAACATCCTATAATGTGTCTCGAAGCCAAAGTGGCCTCTTCCTAGCAGGAAGATCACATGGAGGAGGATCTAAGGGGTCCATGGGATCATCAACAATGTCTCTCTCATATTCAAGCACATAAGGACCATCTAAAATATCCATATCATCATTCTTTTTCTTAAGAGGAGGAGGTGAAGGAAGGTCCCTTACTTTCCCAAGGGAAACATCTTCTTCAAACGTTGCATCGCTGCTAATTTCAACCTTTCTTTGACTATAAATATATATTCTAAATGCTTTAAAATATTCACAATATCCAACAAACGTACCTTTTCTTCATGTGGCTTCTAGCTTGTTTCTTTTTTTGTTTGACACATGGAAATATACGGGGTAACAAAAGATACAAAGATGGCCAACATCAGGCTTGACACCTGTGCATACTTCTTTGGGAGTCTTGTTGCCCAATGCTTAATGAGGCACCCTATTTTGAACATATACGACAGCATTCGTCAACTTGATGAGGCACCCTAGTTTGAACTACCTGTCAAGAGTAAATCTTCAACATATAAAACCAAAATCAATGCCATACCTTAGACGACCTTGAAGTATAGGTTGGGATCGACATTGCTTCTTGTGAATCCCAACTTCATCAAGTAATTATCTATGTGAGCATACCATGCTCTGGGGGCTTGATTCAAACCATACAATGCCTTCTTCAATATGCAAACATGTGTCTTTTGGTCCTCTACTTCAAATCCCTGTGCTTGCTCAACATAGACTCCTTGTAACATGACATGAAGGAATGTTTTATTCACGTCCATGATGGAGGTTCCATCCTTGACTTGCAACAAGAGAAACTATCAAACAAATGGTTGTATATTGAGCCACGGGTGCAAATATATTGTCATAATTTTCTCCCTCTTTTTGGGAGAATCGTCAGGCCACAAAACTTGCCTTATATTTTTTCAATGCTTCCATCAACTCCAAGTTTTATATTGAATATCCATTTTGAAGTCACCATAAATTTTCCCTTCGATCTTTGCACAACATTCCATACATCATTCTTCATAATTGATTCATATTCTTTGGCCATAACATCCTTCCAAACTTGTTCTTTCACGACTTCTTCAAAGGTGGGAGGTTTGACATGAATCATAGTGCTCATAGTTGCAACACATCCATGGTACCTGCATGGCTTCTTGCTTTCTCTAAATGATCTTCTAATGGAAATGTGTCTTGAAGCCAAAGTGGCCTCTTCCTAGTAGGAGGATCACATGGAGGAGGATCTAAGGGGCCCATAGGATCATCAACAATGTATCTCTCAGATTCAGGCATAGAAGGGTCATCTAAAATATCCCTATCATCATTCTTCTTCTCAGGAGGAGGAGGTGAAGTAAGGTCCCTTACTTTCTGTTGGAGCCTCGAAAATCGTTGCTACAACATGGGGGATGACCACCTGGTCCAGACCTTAAAGCAACTCCTTTTCCGTGTGGAATGGTGGTTCTCATTGGTTCAACTATGTCGAGTTACATTCTCTCAATCTCCAATGGCTTTAAAATTTGACTTTCATTCACCAATGGAGAAGAGACATCAGATCAACCCTCTTGCTGATCAGGGAAGAAAGTGATCCTTAAGCTGATTTAGGGCTCAACCAATCCACTACTAGAGTTTTCTTCTTTGGGAAGAGGACTTAAAAAAATGTGAACGCAAACTTATTCTAAGATGCAAGCAAAAGGAACTATCTTAATCCTATTTCAATTAGGCAGATATAGATCTAACCCAACCAAGAGCAAGATATTTAAAATATTGGGATTTAAATATGTCTTGTTTATAATGAATATCAAGTTAATGAAGTAGTTCAATTAACTGACATTATGGATACCAAAACACATCCTATTGAGACTTATTAACTGAAATAATCAATCAACAACACTCAAGAAGAAGTTCTCATAATGATTTTTTATCATATAATCAGTAACTTGAAATACTAGACAATAATATGTGGAAGAAGTTCTCAAAATATCACTATTTATTAAACCGGTATTAAAAGACATATTTATGAGTAAATAGTTACTCAGAAATCATAATTCAGCCCATAAGAGCATAGATAAATAATAACATAAAATAGAGACAAATTACCCATACCGACAAAAATACACAAATATGTAAGTAAATTGACACAATTCTGTCATCATAAAATGAAACCAGCATTTAAAACAATAGTATTTGAAATACCAGTTTATTGAATCCATTTCTCCAACGCTGGTCTCTATTAGTCATTTACAATGCTTGAGCTTCTGCTTTCAAAATCAAAGCTACAATAGTGCAAACTCTCCTCATTATACATAACTCATAATGTAAAAGAAAAACCTCAATAATCTCCAGATCTGAGATTCCATTCCTCCCACCTACAACTCTAAATCTTTATTACGAAAGTGCTTTTAGAGTTCCAGAATTGCATAGGAGAGCAGCCCTTATTACATTTTGCAATTTGTTATTTATAATATTTGCGAAGGAATTCTTGAGAGGAAAGTTTGTTGAAGAAAAATATGCTCAATCAATTTTATTTGCTCAAAATTTCGATCTTTAATTGCTAGAGCATTCTCATTGATTGAGATCTTTTTCTCCATATTTCTTCTACTGTTTTCCTGCAAAAAGAAATCAAAATAAATTAAAATGCAACAATAAAATCAAAATGTCATTTCTGGCATTAAAACAAATCCAATCAAATGCAATTAATTAAATTATTTAAAATAAAATATAAGCTTTCTATTGATGCCTGGGATGGTTTAATTGGCCAAAGATATTATTGACGAATGGATCTGCATTCAGAAGAGGCTTTGACAAATGAAAATGCAGAAAATAAAACTCAAAAAATTGACTTTGTTTTAAAAATTCGAAGCTTGATCTTCAGCCTGATTTTCGACCCAATATATGAACAAATCTATTAGTGAAACCTCCTTGGAAATGTTCTCCTTGATTTTATCTTTCCAATTAGCTGTCCTGGGCTTCATTTGGCCAAGTAAAACTCAATCTATGAGCCTCCAAAGTTGATGAGTCAAATCTGGCATAAATCTGGAAACTCTGTTATTGGGCTAAAAATCAAAATTTTAATTAAAAATCCAATTCTAAATTAAACTCTAATTATCTAATAATTGATACTAGTTTAATTGTTAATAAAAAATTAAACTAATTTTTAATAAATTATTATTAATTAATATTAATCTAACTAACTAATATATAATTAACTATTTAATATTAATCTAAATAATAATTTATTATAATTTAATTAATTTAATAAATTAAAATTAATTATTTTAAATATTAAATATTAATTCTAATATTACAACTATTCCACACTTTACTCATTCCATGATACGCATGAGTGTTTCTTTGAAACCAAGGAAACGTAAGTGTTATGAAACTAATGGTAATGCTTTCAAGTCCTTTGACTTTTTAGCCATCACATATCGATGATCCCGGAATGGAGGTCATCGGGGTTTTTAAAAGAATGTTGCGATAAGAAATCGCTGATGCCATGTAATAAAACTCTTTTTTATTTTATAAATATATGTTAAATTTTAATTTAATTATATTTTATATAATAATTAATTTAAGATTTAATATTAAATATCAATTTTTTTTATTTTGGTTTTATTGTAATGATGTTCAAATAAATTATGAAATTCTTTAAAGTGCATTTTCTTGTCTAAACTTCAGTGACTTTGATAAAAATAAACTACAGTTACTTTGACATTTTGAGTTTTTGAGATTAATAATTTATTTGAAAATAAGAAATTGGAATAAATGACTAAAATCTCGATGCTTTATGATTTGGTTGTATAAGTAAAAATGAAAAATGTTAATAATAACTAACTAGTGGTTAATATTTAAAATAAATGCATCGTTCAACTAATTTAATTATAAAAATGGAATATTGTACATTTTACGCATTTTTATCCTAGGCGACATAATTGATTAGACTTCAAAGGAGTGTCATTTGCAAATCAGTTGACCAAATGAGATAAAACAAACATCAATGGGAAGCTTATAAAAATCGATTTTAACAAAACAATCAAAACAAAAAAATGAAAAATTAAGATAATCATGGGGTAATTAACTTAATAAAAATCCTAAAAGGCATTTAGACAAAAAAATTTATAGAAAGGGTCCCCATTACTTGAGGTGAACAAGTCAAAAATGGGGGGGCTGTGTTTTACCACAACACTTTCCCAGGGTCATCATATTCTTCAAACATTACATCCCTACTAATTTCAACCTTCCTTTGACTAGGAATATATATTCTAAATGCTTTATAATCTTCACAATATCCAACAAATGTACCTTTTCTTCCCATGGCTTCTAACTTGTTTCTTTTATCCTTCGACACGTGGAAGTATACGAGGCAACCAAAGATACAAAGATGGCGAACATCGAGCTTGACACCTGTGCATACTTCTTTGGGAGTTTGTTGTCCATTGCTTGATGAGGCACCCTATTTTGAACATATACGGCAACATTCGTTACTTCTCCCCAGAGGAACTTCAACAACATTTGATCATGGAGCATTGCATGAGCGACTTCTACAATAAACTTATTCTTTCTTTCAACCACTCCATTTTGTTTGGGATTATAGGACAACCATCTCTTTGTTTATACCTTTCTTCTTGTAAAAAACAATAAACTCATTTGAAATGTACTTTCCACCGTTGTCGGACTTGAAGGTCTTAATTTTCTTTTCTGTTTGATTTTCGACCAAAGCTTTGAACTCCTTGAAAATTTTGAAGGCTTCATCCTTATCCTTCAAATAATATATCCATGTCTTCCTTAAAAATTCATCAATGAAGGTGATGTAGTAGAGATGGCCACCAATAGAATGTACAAGCATCGATCCATATATGTTAGAATAAATGAGTTGGAGAATGTTGTTTGTCTTATTCTTGCTAGAGGGGAATGGTCCCCTTGCCTTCTGTCCACTGGCATAACCTGGACATACTCCATCACGTTGAGTTTGAACATCGGGAATTCCAGAGATCAATTTCTTCAATTTCTGAACAACATCATAATGTATATGAGCCAATCTTCGGTGCCATAGCTCGCTTAGATGATTAGTATCATGGACAAATGCTAGAAGAGGCCTTCTAGTGACTCTATAAGGTCCTTCAAATCTCGCTCACAATGTGAATGCATATCTCATAGAAGTTCTAAGAAGAAACCCTCATCTCTTTGTTTTCCAAAGCAGATATTGATACCAAATTCTTCTTCAACCCCGACACATGCATCACATCATGGAGCAAAATAGATTCCCCATAATCCAAATGAAATTTGACGGAACCAAAGCCTATAATGGGATGAGTGGAGTTGTCTCCAAGAATAATTTTCAAAGTTTACTCCCTCTCTGTCAACTTAGAGAGAACTTTTTTATACTCAAAGAAATGATGAGTGGCCCCACTATCAACCAATTAACTATCCCACAAATCCGGAGGAGAGGAGTTAGTGAGAGAATAAATAAGAATATATTCAGATTGATTGGCAACATTACTTTCATACATGGAATATCTTGACTTCTTTTGAGAAAGATGATCTTCTTCATGATCACTTGGAGCATCTCTTCTTCTTCTTTCATCTATTCCATTGTGATCATTCCTTCGGTCATCTCTTCTTCTTCAATCATTAAACCTATTATTGTTGCTTCCAATGTTGTGAAAAGTGCGAGTGGGATTAAATCGGCGCAGGGAACGAATCGGAAAAAATCGGGAAAAAAACAGAAAAAAGCGGGAAAAAATCGTTTGGTACAAAAATATTCATTTTTTTCAATTTTTTTAATATCTAAACTATCTACAACATAAAATAAATACATTGACACATAAATATGATAGAAAAACTAATATATAAGATGTTTAATATCATTTCTAGCGCTAAAATCACACATAACATTGAATCATGTCCTGAATAGTAAGTCCTGACTCCTGAGTCCCAACTCAGCCTCAAAATATCAACAAAAAATACGATAATGTATCTCATCATGTCATAATGTCATATACAATAAAATGAGGTCTAATCCTATTGATTTCCTCTGCCCCTCTTGCGAGAAAATGCCACAGGTTTCCCTTTCCCTCTAGATGTAGATGCTGGTGCCTGTGCTGGTGGAGATGGCAGTGGAGTTTGATGTGCTCTAGAAGCTGAAGAACTAGAAGTAGGAGCTATAGGAGGTAGACCACGTCCTCTACTGGTGGCAGGGGTAGCCCGAGCAGGTGGTGTTACCTGGAAACATTACAATCTCCCAATCTTGAAATCCTGAAAAACTGATAAGTCTGCTGGATTTTAAATGAAATCTAAAATTCTACTTTCTCCATATGAAATCCAATTAGGCTGGAACCACTCTCAAACATCATGAGTCATTTCATGGTAATGTTAAAAATTTAAGTAAAAGGATGAAAATGAAGATTAAGGAGAATGTCACTTTTACTTTAAGAATTTAACATTACCATGAATAGCATATCCATAATAGGGCCTAGACTTGATCATTAAGCTGCCCCAGTCAAAAATTATTTGTTTCTCTCAAAAAAAATTGCATGAAAAAACCCAAATGACCAAATGAAAAACCAAAAAAAAATTATAAAATCGTGTTGTCCTGGCAACCCCGAGCTTTTTTCGGAAAAAATCGCGTTTTTTTCGGAAAAAAAATCGGCAAAAAAAGATAGCCGATTTTTTCGTGTAAAAAGTGCGATTAAATCGGCACAGGGAAAAAGTGCAGTTTTTAAAAAAAAAACGTGATTTAATCGCGCTTTTCACAACACTGGTTGCTTCTAATGTTGTAGAGTGGACCATTGTTCTTGTTGAGTCAATCTCGAGCATAATGACCTTTCTTGTGACAATTGTAATATTCAATGTGTAATGATTCTCTATCATTTATTCTATTTGAATTTCGAGGAGGAAGCTTCCCTGAATATGATGGACCTCCTTTTCCTTTCTTCTTCTTGTTTTGAGTGACAAATGTAGCGGGCTCTCCTTCTTCATGCTTTTGTATCCTACCCCTTGATATCATCCTTAATTCAACTTGAGTGAGATTTCCAGCAATCTCATCAAATGACAGGAAGGGATTGTTGTTGCTTATAGCAATAATGAAGGCTTCTCAAATAGGAGGAAGACCTCCAAGGGTTACAATCACCAATTCCCTATCAGGCACAATTTCCCCAAATCTATGCAATTGATCTTTATTGCACATACTCTCCTTTATTCATTTTCATATCATTGAGTTTATCTTTCAAGGAGAGGATTTCATTCAAATTGTTGACTTCATACATTCCAACTAGCTTATCAAACATGTCCTTGGACTTCTTCAAATTTCCAACATATGCAAGTAAATTATCTTGTAAACAACCAGCGATAATTTGGTTTGATTTTAACTCACCTTTATTGTACTTGCTTTTTACGGCAATAGAAGCATTCTCCAGAGGTTCAGGTGCCTTTCCTTGAATTTATTCCAAAACATCTTTGTTATCATCTATGATCTCCAACCTAATCTTCCAAGCGACAAAGTTAGATGAGCCGCCCAAATTATCATTCTTCTTGAAGAAAGAGGAAGACATCTTGACTTGATTAGATAGGATTCTTCAACTTTCCAAAGACGATGCTTCAATTCTTGTCTCCTTTTAGGTTTTTCTTTCACCTTAGCTCTGATTCCATGTTAAATTTCACACTGCTTTATGATTTTTCAATTACTTTAGCCCAATACAATTCTTCAATTAGAAATATTTTCAATAACAATTAATATTTCAAATCATCAACATTAATTGAAGATAAAATAGTAAATGCAACGACAAAGGAGACAATCAACACATCAACAAGAGACACTAGATTTTTGGTCAATGACCAGGGAAAACCCACTACGGGGAAAACCCTTTGTAATTCTTCTTCTATTAGATTGTCATAAAATATTCAGCAGAGAGTATAATGAGCCTATACAAAATCATCCAACAAAATTAACCCAACAACGTTTAGAAATATGTTCCCAACATCAATACTGGTCAAAGTCAACTTGTCTTGCTTGTAGTCAAATTTCAAATTGCAACCTTAGAGCTCAACCACATGGAGGGAGAGTTATGAGTGCGGTTGAAAGCTTCCAACTGCATGGATGAGACTGTGTGGCTATGGTTATAGCGAAAAAATGTTTGTGTCAAGCCTACGATACAAAACCAAAACCCTAAACACATGTGCGAGCTTCAGACCCTGCAATATCAGCGTTGTACGAACGAATCTCCTTGAACCAACCTCAGACCTATGTGAAACAATAAATGAAGAAGAGAAAAAGAATACGCTTAGTGATGTCAAAATGAGCTTGAGGTCAATTTTATTTATAAGCTTCCAAGGGAGCCCAATTTCCTGTTAGGGCCAATCTATCCTTTTTTGCACATGTGGGATTTTCTTCAAAAATACACTTTCCCTTGTCCAAATTGAGCACTTCAATAGTCAAAATTGGTCCTCTCAAAAAGAGGAATCTTATCCCATGGTTGGAATTTGTCACTGAGTTACCAACTTAACACTAGGTTGACTTGTCCAAGGAGGGTCGACTTGGTCATCTTGTGGACTTATGACTCATAATAAAAATTCAAATTCTCTTTATTTTAAATGTCCAAATCAGACATGATACAAATATTTTTTCTACTAACTCAAAAATAAATTCTTTTGACCCTAGCATGTAGAACATGCTTAACAAATTATAATAAATACATTAATGATAAACATACATTATGAAGACCGAACCTAATTACCACTTCAACAACAAAGATATTTGATTCTTTAGACGAGTACTTACCAATTTTGTCTTCTGTGAGGATGATATTTGCCTCAAAGACTCAAGTTCCCTTCTTCTTTATTTTAATTCATTTACCAAATCAAACTAGTGAGTCCTCTATTCCACACCCTTAAGATTGTAAAATAGCTTATGCTTCCCTTGTTCACATAATTTATCTAATCAAAGCATCATTTAGCTTTAATTCCTTATAATTTGGAGAATTTTCATGCCTTTCTCATTTTCATTAGTATATTTATCTAATGCCTTCGCCATATAATTTTATTGAATTTCCATCCTTTGTAGACTCTCCAGTAAAGGGTTATAAACAATCTTGTATTACGTGACCAAAAAAGGGGTATTTATTGCATTGAAGGGTATTTTAATAAAATCCAATATATGTCTATTGGTGTATAGTGTCATTCCAATCTCTATACATTCAAGTAATTCATTTGTAAGTTTGGAGTTGATTAATATTTGGGTTGCTTATATATGAATCTATGAACATTATTATTTATTTATGATTTATCTATTTCACTAGTCTTTCCAAAGTTATCACCTATAACTCTTAGCATCTTTTCACAACACAATTACAAGGGAATCCCTAGTAATTTAGCTCACAATACCTACTTTGTAATAGGGTTTGGCCTTGGATCAGAACATGAATTTCACCCATTAAGCGCAAAATCTATCAGTTCCCACAACCAATGACTTCCCAATTTTTTTTAACTTCACCTTTTATTTGAAAGATAAAACTAAAACACCCTCTTGAGATCATATGGAACCTTGATTTATATCCCATAATTGGTTTCCGATTATCTTGTATCCATTCATTTAGATTTCCTTTTACCATTTCCTTCCCATAAAAATTGTAAGTCAAAGTCGTTTCTTGACATCACAAAATTTGATCTAGGTAGAAATCCTCTGCTACAACCATTTCTACTCACTCCTTCCTCCTCCTTACACCCCTTTGAGGTTTTATAGTATGGATGGAAACAATATTCCCAATATGATCCCCTCTCGATGACCTAACTTCACCTACAAGCTCTAGCTTCAAAATCCTTCCTACTAAACTAGACCCCTTGGGTTCTCCTTCTAGATTTGAACCACTTGTTCCCCTTGTCGCATTAAGAAACCCCTCTATTTTTTACCTTGACCAAGCCTTCCCTTATCTCTGGCTACATTAACTGTTTGTAAATACGAGATAACAATTACATTATTACTTACCACTTCAAAAATGTTTCCCATACAAATTGTTTCCACATCATCATCCAATTAGTCGAACCTTGTACTTAGTTCTTAATGCTAGTGTTAGAACCATGGAGGTTTGACCTAAAGCTTTTCAAAACCACATTTACATGGTTTTCCTAAATTCGTCTTAATGGATCCCAAGAACATCACAACCTTGTCTTCACTTCACATGTTGCTAGGAGAAAAAAAAACCTTTAAGTCATGCAAACTTTTAATCTCTTATATGGATTTGCATAGTAATCCAAGAGCTCCTCTTCCTCCATCCCATTACCTTGATTTGTATCTCTAATTTCGTTTTGAAAGGGCTATATATATAATATATATACACATTGTAGTAATTAATGATAGGTATTTTTTTGTTAATACTCATTTTTGTATTATGGATGCCAACCTTTTTTCCATTTTGATTCATAAGAATTATCCATTTTACAAAGCTCATCCATGGTTGTAAAATGCACCTTGATTTTCTTGATTCAATCCACCATATTCTTTATTGTTTATGTCCAAAATATCAAGTATCATTGCATCAAGAGAAATGATGTGTATTCAATAACCTAAGTGTGGGTGATCTAACAACTCTCCATACATATACTCCTGTGTATAGAAATACATTAAATTTAGATAAATTAAATATGGACATTAACATGGATTCAAACATATTACTACACCGGTCACTAAGATTGACGACGGATATTTAAAGTTCACATAATTGATAACAATTACAAGACATGGGTGGTTTACAAAGTACTGCATGCACCAAAAACTTTATCGATTTAAAAGCTACATTTAAGGTGTAAATCCCAAGTTTATGTGATAACACTTGTAACACCCTGCTCCCACATCTACCCGAGAAACTGGCTTTTTGAGGTAAACATGCGACAAGAGGCAACTATGATAAGAATCAACCTCCTAAGTAACCTTAAGGAAATGGAGTTGACAAAACAAGGCCTTACAGACCTCCCTTAAGTGTTTCAGGACCCCCAGGAGCTAATCCACCACTCCATGTGCCCAACCCCTAACTTAACCTAGCATTTCAATGAACTAAACCTAGAGTCGCTACCATGACAAGCCATGCATGCATCTAGAACCCTAGAATGACGATCTCTGAAAACAAGACTTAAAGAGCACGGAGTTGATATTAAGAATGGGAGTTCCCATACATCAGCCCTTGCGGAACACTCATCCAAAACCAAACATCATGTATGTTTAGAAGACGCCAAAATCATTGCAAGAGAGGACCATTATCAGAAGAGGAAAATCAGAGAGGCCGTCGAAATCATGAAATTTCCTCAGAACCTCAACAAGGACAATGGGAGCGAGATTAGTGGAAACTGGCTTCCCCTCATTAGACAAATAAATCCCTCCAAATCTTTTGTAGCTTAGTATCATTGGTTTCTCCCCAAAATAAAAATAAAATAAAATAAATTAATAATAACCAATATAACAAAATAAATTTATTATATGACCATAAATTATAGTAACATTAGTTTTATAAATTAACATTTGGAAAATTATAAAAATTATAAATCAATTAAATTAACTAATTAAATAATTAAATAGGTTACTTGTTTATAAATAAGATACTTAGGGTTTAATTAATTAAAAAGAAAATTAACATAAAAGGAAAAAAGAAAAAGAAATATAAAAATCATCAAAACAAATTATAAATTAATTAATCAATTAAATTTAATTAATTAATTGATTGATTAACTAAACTAATTAATAATTAATTTAATTATAATAATTAAATTAAAATAAATTATAAGTTGATTAAATTAGACAATTAATTTAAAAAAAATCATCAAAACAAAAATTATAAAATAAATCAATTAAATTAAATTAATTAATTAACTAATTAATAATTTATTTATTTAAAATAATTATAATAATTAAATTAAAACAAAAATAAATTAAAACTGAAATAAATAAATAAAATAAGAATGAAAATTAAACTAATATATGTAGGTTAAGTCGGCTTTCACTATTTAGGATTAATTAGGTTTATATATACACTGGTCGGAGGATTCTTCTCTCAAAGAACAATCATTCATAATCTACCATTTTTGGTCCTAATGATGGACCCCCTTTGGGGTTCAAAATGTCGACATGATGAATATAATATTGTGGATAATCCGAGTCATACTACACCATAGAACCCTAGAGTCGCTCCCACAATGCCTGCAAGGGAGAGACTACAGTCTTTTTCAACCAGTTATGTGCCAGAGACTGCGAGAATTAAGCCACTTTTTAAGGGCTAGTCTCCAAACCAATGCCTAGAACTTGATGAGACTTTCCAAGACAATAAATGACACTAATGCAAAGCCTCCAACACAAAATTTGATCAAGGGATTGACCTAACCATGATAAACATTTTGTCAAACACTTAGTAATTATGCAACCTATAGGTCTAAATAACATATCTAAGCATAGAGGTTCCATAATTATTTGTGATTTTCCATGAAGCATTGTTTCCTTATCACTTTAATTGTCATTCCATCCATTAGGTCATAGATACATTGTTCATTCATTTACAAATAAAAACATGATGAGAGCCATACATAGCTTTCATTAATGATGTAAATTCCAAACCCGGGATGGGACTTCCACGTTCCACCCGACCATAGAATGGTTAAGCCAAGTCTCTCTTCGGCCATTCGCCCCTGTTTCATATTCCAAGAGTGAATATGGGATCTCATAAAACACATCAACCAAAACTCATCCAAGGATTCCATATGCCATCCACCTCAACCCATCAAACAGTGAGTCCACCTCACTTTTGGACATCACAAATCCATCATCAGATTGGTCTCTACCCAAGCCTTTCAGGGCTCCAGAGTGTTTGTACCAACCACAACTTCCAGGACTAGTAACTCAACCCACAACTTATTTCGGGGTTCTGGAGCATTTGTCTAACTAGGGTTTCCAGGACTAGTAACTCAACCCACAACTTTTCCTGGGCTTCCAGAGTGTTTGTCCAACCAGGGCTTCCAGGACTAGTAACTCAACCCACCTAGGGCTTCCAGATCATTTGTTCAACCAATATTCTAGGACTAGTAACTCAACCTAAGTCATTACAAGGTTTCAAGAGCGTTTTCCCAATCAAGGCTTCTAGGATTGGTAACTCAACCTAAGTCATTACAAGACTTCCAGAGCATTTGTCCAACCAAGACTTCCAAGAACTAATAACTCAACCCAAACTAAGGAAACATGAGAACCAACCAAAACAAAACAAGTAATCCCACAATCACCATGGATATCCAGGAAATGGCAAGGCTAGTCAATCCACTGTCAATCTCGGCCATCCTCCATGCCAATGATAGATCACAACCAAGAAGACACATGCATGTGCCATGCTTGCCAAAACTAGTGAGGAAACATATATGCAACTCAGTACCTGCAAGAAAATCCCACTAGTTGTTGATCCTGATGCCCTCTTGCGCTTTCCTGCTCTTCCTTTGCCTTCTTGATCCAAGAATCCAAGTATGCCACCCCTCCAAGAGTTCTCCAAGAAAACTCTAAGTATCCAAGAGTATGAGAGAGAGAGAGAGAGAATAATGAGAGAGCTCCAAAACTAAACTGACCAAGTCCTACCCACTGATCCTTGTAAGCATTTTTATTAATGAGGCCTCTATTTTCTTCATTTTCCTCCTCACATGCATCCTGTGACCTTTCACATTCCTTTTCTCCTAATTTCCATTATTTTCATAAATAAATTCCAATTAATGCCTCATGCCTTTCCAAAGCCTTTGCCATTTCCTTTTCCAATTTCCTTTAGCCATAATTAATCGAATCAACACCCACTAGGATGTTTCCCCCACCCATTCATCTTGGAATACATGTCCCATCACTGTGGCCTTATATATTTTTACATGGATTTTTAACCAAGATTTTTACAGAACCCTCCCCCTTGGGGGAACACCGTCCTTAGTGTTCAATAACACCTATAACCAACAAGACTGCTAAAACAAAACATACTTCCCATGAAGCTTTATAACATAGCTCGTTGTAGTATTTACAATGACCATATGCTAAAATATGACAAACATACCATTTACTGGAAGTTTATAACACAACTCATTACGGTATTTACAATCCACATATACACATACACATTTGTTTCAACCAGAAAATAACCATATCGTCTATGGAGCTTTATAAATCCAGCTCGATACAATATTTACAATACTACACACATATATACATATGCACATTTGTTCAACCAGCAAATAAAAGGATATGATGTTTGCACCCGCAACAAGGGAATCCAGAGGTTCACACCTCCACCCTTAAAGTAATACCAGGATTCACCTCCTTCCTAGGAAATCCAGAATCCACTGCAAAGTCAAATTTGTATCCAATGTCCAGTGCTATAATCCTGTGCCACTTGTCCTCTCAGTGAACATTTACCGGCTCATTGTTTCAAGGCGCACTCCCAATGTGCATCTGGTTCCATTTTGTAATGCTAATGACCAAAACAAATCCATCGGGGATCTCCCTTCTCTGCTACACAGTCCCTCGGGCAATCTGTCATCCCCATCTGTGTAGTCACTCACCTTCCAAGTTCCGCTGGCACCCCCATCTTAGGCAGTCCATCCCTTGGCAAGGCTTCCTCGCATCGAAAGATACAAAAACCAAGGCATATCCCTACCTTAAACCATCATACTGGTCATAACATGCTTATGGAAATCAATGGACACTATTGGGTACCAGTGTCCCACAATGGCCCTACTCCTAAATAGTTTACTAGCATACTACTGCATTTTCCAATTCCTTTTGTTGTTGCTACTAACTCTTTTAGTCAATTTCAACCACTCAACTGGGTATGTTCATGTTTTCCTATACCAAGCACATAAATCCCAATAGATTAAAAATAAACTGAAATAAACTCAAATCATACCTCATTGGTAGCTAGTCAATAAGGTACACTTGCAATCTTATTTACTTCCTGTCACAACAAGTCAAACTAGTATCTTTGACCAAATCATTATGTATAGACATATCACATCAGGTTAGCTCAAAACACAACCATAATAGATTAACATCATAAATCACATGTAACTATCATAAACCATAATCATCGTCATAAAACATACTCATAAATCATATTCATAGTAAAACATAAATAAAATATCGATACTTGTCCTTCATTGATCTTTGCTTTTACCTTTGTGCTTTATGTACACACTCCGGATCATTTGCCACACCCAAAAAACACCCAGTGCTTTCTCCTCAACCATGTGCACATACACATAGTGTGCATCATATACATACAACCACACACGACATACAACACCATGCAATACATGCATCTTCACTTGACATGCCACACATACACCTAATGTACACCACAATATAATACATACTCCTACGTTTGGTGTACGACACACCACAACACGTATACGTACACAATGTACATCACAAGACATACATCTACACACAACGTGAGACACCACAAAATGCATTCACATACACTCGATATAAAACACAACTCATACATCTATACCCAATGTGCAACTACACACAACACATGCACCTACACAATGCACATACATAGTACCACATGCCCTCAACACAGCATGTATGACATGCACACAATACCACACGTGAACCAGTACCATATGTACAACATGTACACAGTACCACATGTACACCACGCCAGTTGTACACTGGACCACCTGCATAACGTGTGCAGAACATCACATGTACACGACGTCACCTACACAACACCACATGTACTGATCTGAATTTGAAACTACTTGTAAATTGTTTGCAAGGCATTCAATTCAGAAATATACATGTTTAAAAGATGTCCATGTCTTGCAGAAAGAAAACAAATGAAATTTTCAGTTGTTCATGACCCATTTAAGCATAGCAAATTTATTTCCTTTTACTGTTTAACACACTAAAACGAATTTGTTCTGCAAAATAAATCAACCACAGATGCAAAAGAAGTTGATAAAGCAGTTCACCCCTCCTGGGCTACGTCTGCTGGGTCCAAAGCTCTCAAATGGGCTTGTCCTTGTTTTAATTAAATGCTCAAATAGAATATACAGTTGAATAGAAGCATCTACAGGTGGAATAGATGGTAAAAATGGATTCAAAACACTTGAATCCTTCAGGATTGACTACTGGTTCACCTCCAATGGATACCTGCAACCCTATACAGTCTTCACAATACTGGGCCCTCGTGGCTCCTAGAACTTTCACGGCTCCAAAACCTCTGCAAACGACCTCAGATGGCTGTAAGACCTGCACCAATGGCTTCAGAAGGTCGAAAATACCCAAAAAAAAAAAAAAAAAAAAAAAAAAAAAAATTCGTCCAAAACCGCCTTTCCTAGCCAAAGTTATGGCCAATTAAAGTTTCTCCAGTCTGCCCCTAGAAAAACTCCAGCTAACTTTAGTTGGGGCCAGTTAGCTCCGCCAATTATGGCGGGGCCGCCCAAATTTGGCGCTCCACCAAAAACTCCGCCAGTCTAACTACTATGGTAACGGTCGCATGTGAGCGTTTTCCGGCAGCGGTTAAGCTGCATTGAATAGCGTGCTGGCGGCTAGTGGTTTAGGCCCACGGTTTTGGGCATATTAGTCACGTGGTATGGGGGGTTGGCCCTTAGGGGCTGGCCCCCTTTGGTTTCCGCCCAAAACAAGTTTACCGTTCAAATGTTACTTCTTCGCACTTTTTAACAAGTAGTGCCGTATGGTGCAACCGCAAGGCATTTGATTGTTGGTTATGAGGTCGCGGGTTTGAACCACAAGACAACCAAAATTTTAAACATGCGCCCAAGTGCTGATGTCACCTTGCCACGTGGCAGCCTCCGGGCTTTCCACATGGCAGCCATTGATTCGCTGTCCAAAAGGAATATTCCCCTGAATATTCCAAGGAATATTTCGTGGAATATTTTTTTTAAATTTTTTTTAAAATTCAAAAATTAAGGGTTATTGGGCGATTTTGTTTTTGGCATAACTTTCTCATACGGCGACCGTTTTTCGAACCGTTTGTGGTGCCGGAATCAAGAAGACGAGCACTTTCTAGTCATTCAACTTTGAACTAGTTCTGAGCATTTTAAATTTTGAGCATTTTACGACACTTAGGACATGAGCACCTGATCACGCCTCCCCATTGGGAAGATTTTGGACCCCAAAAGCCTTCAACTACCTGTTAATGAGGTGAGGGTACAGCTCCCTCACTCTGTCCACCTCCATCCACTTTGCCTTGTTCGGTTTGTTGCCTTTGAAACCAACCCGAACATAATCTACACTGCCCCTCCTTGAAGTGCGTGTCCTTCTGTCAAGGATTGTATCTTCTTTCAGCTCATCTAAGAATTCTGGCGAGAAATCTTCTATAGGTGGTAGCTGAACAAAACTTTCATGATCATCAATCAAAGGAGGTTCATACAAACGTAAGTTCTCCACATTGACAACAGAATACATTTGCATGTAGGAAGGCAAATCTAATTGAAAAGCATTATTTCCAACCTTCTTGAGGATTTTGAATGGACCATAATGAATAGGCTTAAGCTTTTTACCTTCTCCTTGCATCCTTTCCTTACTAATGTACAGCCATACCTCATCCCCTTCTTGAAACTTGTGATCGACTCTATGCTTGTCGTGTCTTTCCTTGTACTTGCCTTGACTCTTCTCAAGCTGTTCTTGAATTTGCTGAAGTATTTGTTGAATTCTTCCACTGAATGAATGAGCTTTGTCAATATCACTATGTCCCTCAATGGCAACATCTTTCTCAAGAATGAAATCAAGAGGTGATTTTGGCAAGTAACCAAAACAAGCTTCAAACGATGAGGTGTTTGTGGAAGAGTGCTTGGCACGGTTGTAAGCATGTTGTATGTAGTGCAAATGTTCATCCCAAAGCTTGGGATGCTTGTTGCAATATCCTCTCAAGAGGTGCATAATGGTTCTATTCACAACTTCTATTTGTCCATCTGTTTGCGGATGGAAAGCAGTGCTTTTCTTCAACTTTGTGTCCATCATCTCCCATAGGTTGGACCAAAAATTCCCCATAAATCTGGAATCCCTGTCACTAATAATGGAAGTAGGAAAACCAAAGTGAATCCATACATGATGAAAAAATAATTCAGCAGTTTGTTCAGCAGTTATAGTTTTCTTACAAGGCATGAGTATACACATTTTCCTGAAACGATCAACTACTACATATAAATAATCATGTTGCTTTCTAGATTTTGGCAAACCTCCTACAAAATCCATAGAGATGCTTTCCCATGGTCTAGAAGGTACCGACAAAGGAGTATACAAGCCAAGCTTCCTATTGCTAGGCTTGCTTGTAGCACATAATGAACAACCTCTTATGAACCTTGAAACAAAATCTACCACGCGAGGCCAATAGCAATACCTCTGTAGATGTGCAACTGTTTTTCTTACCCCAAAATGGCCAGCAATTTTGGTTTCATCACCTGAATCATCCCCTAAATCCTGTGGTGTAGATGTAGTAGCAGCAGTTTTCTGTTTCCCTTTGGATTTGTTAAATTGAGGTCTTTTTTCAGGATGTAATTTCCAACAGTTTTTCTCCTCATGGCCTAGTTTAGAACATTGTTTACAGATCACTTTCTCATTCTCCTATTTGACAGATGCATTCTTTTTGCCCTTTCCCTTGGAGGTTTTCTCTTTGTTTTTCCCCTTGGGGGGCTTGTTTCTACCCTCTTCAAATGTGTTTTTTCCCCTTGCTTCTAAATGGGTAGCTTGGACACAAACCTCGTCCAAGCTAGTAGGGTTAAACATCAAGATGGTGTGTCTAAGGTAGCTATGCAAGCCACCAATGTATTTCAGCAAGGTTTCCTGGGTCTGTAAATCTACCCGTAACAAGAGAGATCTTCTCCTAAATTCTTGGGTGTAGTCTTGGACACTCTGACCCTTAAGTTGTCTGAAATTTTACCAGTTCATAATGGCTTTCTGCATGTGAGCAAGAGGATAAAATTGTTTTTTAATGGCTAACATAAATTCAAGCCATGTTAAGGTAACCTTACCAAATTTCTTGATCTCCTCTTTAGTCTTGGCCTCCCACCAGACCAATGCTGCTCCATCCATTCTCAAAGAAGCCAACTGAATCTTTGTGGCATCATCATGCATATTCTGGATCCTCAAGCAAACTTCCAACTGCCTAATCCAGTTGTCAAGCTTTTCTGCATTCACTTCACCATTAAACATAGGTAATTCGAATTTTACATCAAGCTTCAAAAAAGGACTTTTTCCAGAGGATCTATGCTTATGCACAGAAGAAGAAGACGAGGATGAAGAGGAAGAAGGTGACGATGGGGGGTGGATCACCATTACCTCCATGTCCTTTCTTGGAATGATCATCATCCTTCTTACCTCCTGAAGAGCCCTCTCCTTCATGTGGATGTTTGGACCCTTCTCCAGCCAATTTCTCATTTCTTTCTTGGTACAATATCCTCACCGTTTCAGTGAGGTCCAAGAAAGCCTTTCTGAAGACTCTTTCTTCTTCTTTTGGATCCATGTCTGCAGGAATTTCTCCTTCATGTGCAGACATTCTTGAAGCTTCTGCTGAGACTCTTGAGGGTGAAATTGAAGGTGGAGGTGATGGCTCTCTGGCCTTCCTTGACTGAGGATTCTCTCGTTCTCTAGTCAACTGTCCTTCCCCTCTTTTAAGTTGCAACCTAGTAAGCATCAATACTTTCAAGACAGTTAGAAGATCTTTGCACAAAAACCTGACTCTGATACCAACTTGATCTGAATTTGAAACTACTTGTAAATTGTTTGCAAGGTATTCAATTCAGAAATATACATGTTTAAAAGATGTCCATGTCTTGCAGAAATTAAACAAATGAAATTTTCAGCTGTTCATGACCCATTTAAGCATAGCAGGTTTATTTCATTTTATTGTTTAACACACTAAAACGAATTTGTTCTGCAAAATAAATCAACCACAGATGCAAAAGAAGTTGATAAAGCAGTTCACCCCTCCTGGGCTACGTCTGCTGGGTCCAAAGCTCCCAAATGGGCTTGTCCTTGTTTTAATTAAATGCTCAAATAGAATATACAGCTGAATAGAAGCATCTACAGGTGGAATAGATGGTAAAAATGGATTCATAACACTTGAATCCTTCAGGATTGACTACTGGTTCACCTCCAATGGATACCTGCAACCCTATACAGTCTTCACAATAATGGGCCCTGGTGGCTCCTAGAACTTTCACGGCTCCAAAACCTCTGCAAATGACCTCAGATGGCTGTAAGGCCTGCACTGGCTTCAGAAGGTCGAAAATACCCAAAATCAAAAAAAAAATCGTCCAAAACCGCCTTTCCTAGCCAAAGTTATGGCCAATTAAAGTTTCTCTAGTCTGCCCCTAGAAAAACTCCAGCTAACTTTAGTTGGGGCCAGTTAGCTCCGCCAATTATGGCGGGACCGCCCAAATTTGGCGCTCCACCAAAAACTCCGCCAGTCTAACTGCTGTGGTAACGGTCGCATGTGAGTGTTTTCCGACGGTGGTTAAGCTGAATTGAATAGTGTGCTGGCGGCTAGTGGTTTAGGCCCAAGGTTTTGGGCATGTTGGTCACGTGGTATGGGGGGCTAGCCCCCTTTGGTTTCCACCCAAAACAAGTTTACCGTTCAAATGTTACTTCTTCGCACTTTTTAACAAGTAGTGTTGTGTGGTGCAACGGTAAGGCATTTGATTGTTGGTTATGAGGTCGCGGGTTCGAACCACAAGACAACCAAAATTTTAAACATGCGCCCAAGTGCTGATGTCACCTTGCCACGTGGTGGCCTCCGGGCTTGCCACGTGGTAGCCATTGATTCGCTGTCCAAAAGGAATATTCCCTAGAATATTCCAAGGAATATTCTTTTTAAATTTTTTTTTTAAATTCAAAAATTAAGGGTTATTGGGTGATTTTGTTTTTGGCATAACTTTCTCATACGGCGACCGTTTTTCAAACCGTTTACGGCGCCGGAATTAGGAAGACAAGCACTTTCCATTCGTTCAACTTTGAACTAGTTCTAAGTATTTTAAATTTTGAGCATTTTACGACACTTAAGACATGAGCACCTGATCACGTACACTACACCACTTGTACAACGTGTACACAATACCACATGTACATAGTACCACATGCACAACATGTACAAGACACCACATGTACACAACACCACGTGCATGACATGTACATAGCACCACATGCACACAACACCACTTTTACGACATGCACACAACACCACTTGTAGAATCGTGCACACCACACCATATGTACATAGCACCACATGTACAACATGCACACAACACCACATGTACATAACACTGCATATCCAACATGTACATAGCATCATTTGTACACAACATCACATATCCAACAGGCACAGAGAATCATATGCATGCAAAACAACATATCCATCATGCACACAGTACAATATGTACACAGCACCATATATCCAACATGTACATAACACCATATATACCCATCACTGAATATGCAACATTCATACAACACTATCTGTACTAACACCCTGTACATAATATTGCATATACAACATGTACACACAATATATATACACAACACTGCATGCACACAACATCACATATGTAACATATGCAACGTATACAACATATGCATAACAATAGTACCACACATCCAAACCACATTGTCCTTACCAAGAAACCTTGCTTCTAGTTTCTTACCCATGCTTGTCCCAACATGCCGCAGACCACGCTGCTTTCATTTCGCTGATGTATCCTTCAACATTACTTGTCATAGCATAAACATAGGCATAATATAAGCATACAATATCAATTCATATCCACATGATACTGACATCATATATTTGTCATGGCTACTCTTCCACTTGATTCCCATAAGACCAAGAACCTCATCATGCCATTCGCCTGCATAAGCAATCATTCCTCCACAAGAACAATTCCTAATGACTATGTCAAACAACGACATAGATACATGGACATATACATAACCAATAGCATAAAAAATCATGGTCTTGTCAGACAACGACATACATACACACATAAATGTTAGCGTTAATAATCATGATTCTTGATGACCCTGTCAAACATGACACACATACACACCTACATGTATACATATATAAACATCAGCATAATCATGATCACAACACAATTACTAGTTATCATAAGGTCAAGGTTAAGAGAACTTCCTTTATTCATACAACACATGCACAACATTGAGAAGAATAGCTCCCAACATAGCCAAGGCATATGATGCCTCAATTCCATTCACCTTACCTTTCCTGGTTACCTTTCTCGTGTTTGCATTGCCACTGTCCATTTACCATAATGGACCCAACCAGTCAAACCAACTGTCATAGTCTTACCTTCCGTTGCGCATACTCATGCACATAACTTCATCTGAGTCTTACATTACCTGTTGGGTACCACACAACTCTCCCCAAGCTCCGTTAAATCTCCTCTTTCCCAACCAATTCCCAAGACTCAAATCAATAAAAGGAAAGAAAGGAAACAACAACAAGAAGACTGTGAAAACCAAAAGCAATACAACACCACAACAAAGTGGCATAGCTATGCACCAGACACAATCAAAAGTGCAAATCAAGTGCAAAAATCGCAAAAGACCAAAAGCACAAGACTAACAACAAACACCATGACTCAATCCCCATGGTTCCCAGGCATCCAAGGAAAGCTCAACCTGAGCCTTCTTCAAGATCCCATGGAAATCTCTTTGCCATGCAACTCATTGCATCATACTATATTACACATATAACTATTAGTGCATAAATAAACATAACAATACACCAGTTACCTTACTTTGTTATTCCAAGCATGTTGCTTGCAACTAAACATATCCACGCCATCCCTCAAGGGACTATGATCCTTTGACAGCTCCACCTATGACTAAAGGCTAGCTAATATACTTGTTAAGTACATGTTCATGAATATAACATGTATCCACTTAATGTTAAACAAAACCAAGGTTAATAATACTTCCTGTATGCAAAGCACTCATTCGTATGGAATTAGGGTTTCCAAACATTTCCAAAGGAATTCTTACCCAATTCCTTTCTTTTACCTTTACCCTATTACAACTGAGTCTTACTATATACTGTCATATCACCAAACTATCAGTTATATAAACACATCGATTATTACCTTGTCGCGCTAATACCAAGCATGTTTCCTACAACTGCTAACACATGTCGACCACATGTTCCAAATATCAAGAGAATCATATCTATCAATTTGAAATCAATTTTTACAAACAATCATGTCATAATCCATAGTCAACTCATAGTCATTAGACATAATGCTACAACTATCACCTACTTACACACAAGTACATATCAATTGTCTCAACACCTATGTGTTAGCACAATCTTCTTAAAACAAGATCACTCCTTCATGCAATCCTATAGATTCATACTGATATCATGCAATTCATCAAACAATCAACCAACTTGCAAACATACCATGTTAAATGAATCAACTAGACGATGTAATAGACA
Organism: Pinus tabuliformis; assembly: GCA_031772625.1. Taxonomy (NCBI): domain Eukaryota; kingdom Viridiplantae; phylum Streptophyta; class Pinopsida; order Pinales; family Pinaceae; genus Pinus; species Pinus tabuliformis. Next base: position 1,675,677,319 of record CM062816.1, on the reverse strand, counting down.
CCAAACATTCGAACACCAAACAGATGACATAATCAAACAATCAAGCACCAAATATATGACATAAACAAACTCATACCTTAGTGAATTTCAAGTGAGGCTATCTAGTCTGCACAATCAATCTAGGTTAGCAGGATACAACTTCGCAACATATCAACTCAAACCTAAATCATGATATCCATAACAATAACTAACTAACATATTCATATCATAAGCTCATAAGCATTTGTCGTTCATGCATAACAATCACATATGTACGATCATTCTAGATTAGTATGACATCATATCACCAATATGTCAGCTCATACTTGAATATCGCAACCATAACCATCTGCATAGGTCAAACCAGGTTAGCACAATACATATAACATCAAGATCTTCAACGCAATGAACATAACCATCGCGCATATGACCAATCCAAATTACAACATCAAGATCTTAATGAAATAGCCCTAATCATCAAGTTAATAACATATAACAACAATAAGCTATATATCATGCTCATCAACGACATATAATCTAATCATCAAATTATCTAACATAAAACAACAATAGCAATGCATACAACCACAAGTTACCATCATTCTTGACTATCTGACACATGTGCATATGACTATACTAATCAACTAACATCTATCATGAATGTAACCACAACATCAAAAGACATGTATATAAACCTAAATGCATATAACAATCCTTAACTTACATACATGCATGCCAAACATACAATACATGTATGATGATTTGCTCTTATCCTGAATTCTAATGTTGCAACCTTATTATGATGATATGCATCTCCTACTATATCTTAGCCAACACATTATTATCATAACAACCAATAGCACCATGATGACCTGAATTGAATACAATGACTTCGCAAGGCATGTTTGACCTACTATTCATGCATAACTATAACCAAGACCATACATACATAACAACTGCATATAGACATATATCACATGAGTACGAAACCATATACACATCATTCTAGCTAAGGTCTAGTCATTAATGCATGACCATATCAACTACACAAACCATGACCTCATGCACGACAACAACAACCACATCACGTGCACTTGATAACATGCGAACACTGATGTGCCTAGCACTGCATAATCAACCATACACACATGAAGACATATTCCACGGCAACACCTCCAATATTCACATGGCGACATCACTACAACCATGATTAACACCATACAAATGCAACAAGCACATGGACTACATGCATAAGGAACACATATGCAACCAACATGAAAGCATGATCAACACACAACCCAAGGAGAGCACAACCATGCTCTGATACCACTATGTAGCACTCTCCTCCCAGATCTACCCAAGCAACCGGCCAGCTGGGGTAAACATGTGACAAGAGGCAACTATGATAAGACTAAACCTACTAAGTAACCTTAAGGAAATGGAGTCGACAAACCAAGACCTTACAGACCTTGCTTAGGTGCTTCAGCACCCCTAGGAACTAATCCACCACTCTAGCTGCCCAACCCCTGAGTTAACCTAGCATTTCAATGAACTTAACCCATAGTCGCTCCCATGACAAGGCATGCATGTGACCAAAACCCTATAGTCGCTCCCACAATGCCTGCAAGGGAGAGACTGTAATCTCTTTCAGTCAGTTCTATGCCAGAGATTGCAAGATTTAAACGACTTTGTCAGGGCTAGTCTCCAAACCAATGCCTAGAACTTGATGAGACTTTCCAAGACAATAAATGACACCAAGGCAAAGCCTCTGACACAAAATTTGATCATGGGCTTGACCTAACCAGTCCTAACCATGACATACATTTTGTCAAACATTTAGTAATTATATAACCTACAAGTGTGAGTAACAAATCTGAGCATAGGGGTCTCATACTTATCTAAGATTTTCCATGAACCATTTTTTCTTGATCACTTTAGCTGCCGTTCCATCCATTAGGTCATATATACATTATTGATTCATTTACAAGTAAAGACATGATGAGATTCATACATAGATTTCATTAATGATACAAATTCCAAACTCGGGATGGGACTTCCACGTTCCACCCGACCATAGAATGGCTGAGCCAAATCTCTCTTCAGTCATCCACCCTTGTGCCATATTCAAAGCATGAATGTGGGATCTCATAGAGCACATCAATCAAAACCCATACTGGGCTTCCATAGGCCATCCACCTAAACCCATCAAACAGTGATTCCACCTCACGGTCGGACATCAAAAAACTGTCATCAAATCGGTCTCTACCCAGGCTTTCTAGGGCTCCAGATTTTTTGTTCCAACCATGGCTTCCAGGACTAGTAAATCGACCCATAGCTTATTCCAGGCTTCCAGAGTGTTTGTCCAACTAGGGCTTCCAAGACTAGTAACTCCGCCCACAGCTTTTCCCGGGCTTCTAGAGCATTTGTCCAACCAAGGCTTCTAGGACTAGTAACTCAACCCACCTAGGGCTTCCATAATGTTTATCTAACCAAGGCTTCCAGGACTAATAACTCAACCCAAGCCGTTACAGGGCTTCCAGAGCATTTGTCCAACCAAGGCTTCTAGGAACTAATAAATCAACGTAAGATAAGGAAACATGAGAACCAACCAAAACAAAACAAGGATGTAAACCCACAATCACCATGGCTATCCAGGAAATGGAAAGGCTAGGCAATCCATTGTCAATCCCAGCCATCCTCCATGCCAATGATAGATCATAACAAAGAAACCACATGAATGTGCCATGCATGCCAAAACTAGTGAAGAAAACATACATGCAACTCGATACAGGCAAGCAAATCCCTATGTAGCCGCTGATCCCGATGCCCTCTTGTGCTTTCCTTCTCTTTCTTTACCTTCTTGATCCAATAATCCAAGTATGCCACCCCTCCAAGAGTGCTCCACGAAAACTCTAATTATCCAAGAGTATGAGAGAGAGAGAGAATAATTAGAGAGCTCCAAAACCAAACTGACAAAGTCTTGCCCACTAATCCTCAAAAGCCTTTTTATTAATGAGACCTCTATTTTCTTCATTTTCCATTATTTTCCTTCAAGTTCCTCCTCACATGCAACATGTGACCTTTCACCTTCCTTTTCTCCTAATTTCCATTGTTTTCATAAATAAATGCCAAATAATGCCTCATGCCTTTCCAAAGCCTTTGCCATTTCCTTTGCCAAATTCCTTTAGCCATAATAAACTGAATCAACACCCACTAGGATGTTTCCCCCACCATTTAACTTGGAATACATGTCCCATCACTGTGGCCTTATATATTTTTACATGGATTTTTAACCATGGTTGTTACAACACCATCTTTGTTTTTATGTTTCTATGTTATGCATTTTTAAAATGTAAACTTACTAAAACTATTACAGTATATCTTTTGTGAAATATATCATTCTAAATTAATATACAAAATACATTCAAATATATAAGTGACAATGTTAAAAGAAGAAGAACAAGAGGAAGAAGAGTAGTCACACAAAAATGACATTTTATCACGATAACATATCCCATCACAAAGACCACAACTAAAAGCCAAAGACATCACATAAGGCATGACATCAAAATTGTAAGATGTATTGTACTTGTCCATAAGACATTCAAATTGGACATGAAGCTATGGTAAAAGAAGAAGAAGACAAATATTAATTTGGATATGCCAATACATTAGGATACCCTATAACATCACATCGATAACAATCACAAGCCAAAGACAATCCACAATGCATGGCATTGAAACTATAAAATAAATTGCAAGTGTATAAGGAATCGTGTTGAAACCATGGGATACATAAAAAATTGTCCTTCACAAGTGCGAGCTGGAAAAAGTAAAAAAAAATGGTCAACAATGCTAGATTCTTCTTGTTTTGACTTGCCTCTCTCTCTTTCCTTTGACTTGGCCTCTTTCTTCCTCGCTAGGTGCAGAAGATACTTCTTGTCTCTTATATATAACTATCTAGGAGGGTCGAATAGGTGCCACTTGGAGGACTAGGCCGACTTGTCCAAGGAGGGTCAACTTGGTCAACATGTGGACTTATGATGCATAATAGAAATTCAAATTCTCTCTCTTTTAAATGTTCAAATGGGACATGATACAAATAATTTTTCTTTTGACTCAAAAATGAATTCTTTTGGTTATAACATGAAGAACATGCTTGACAAATGATAATAAATACATCAATGATAAATATACATTATGAAGACTTAACCTAGTTACCACTACAACAAGAAATAGCTTTGATTCTTTAGATGAGTACTTACCAAATTTGTCTTCCATGAGGATGGTCTTTGCCTTAAAGCCTCATGTGTCCTTCTTATTTATTTTCATTCATTTACCTAATCAAACTTGTGAGTCCTTTGTTGCATGCCCCTAACATTTCAAAATATCTTATGCTTCCATTGTTCCCATAAGTTATCTAATTAAAGCCTCATTTAGTTTGAAGTCCTTATCGTGTGGAGACTTTTCATGGCCTACTCATTTTCATTAGGATATTTACCTAGTGCCTTCCCCACATAATTTTATTGAATTTCCATCTTTTGTTGACTTTATAGTAAAGGATTATAAACAATCTTCTAATACATGACCTAAAAAAGGGTATCTTTTGCAAAGAAGGGTATTTTAATGAAATCCAATATATGCCTATTAGTGTATTGTGCCATTGCAATCTCTATACATTCAAGTGACTCATTTGTAACGTTGGAGTTGACTAATATTTGGGCTACTTATATATGAATCTATGAACACTATTGTTTCTTATTTATTTATCTCTTTCACTAGTTTTTCCAACGTTATCACCTATACCTCTTAGAATCTTTTCACGTCACAATTATAAGGGAAGCTTAGTAATTTAGCTCAAATTACCTACTTGGTAACAAGGTTTAACCTTGGATCAAAATAGGGATTTCACCTATTAAGCGCAAAAACTATCAAGTCCCACAACCAATGACTTCCCAATTTTTTAGCTTCACCTTTTCTTTGAAAGATAAAACTAAACCACCATCTTGAGATCATATGGAACCTTGATGCACATCCCATAACTAGACCCCAATTATCATGTATCCATTCATTTAGAGTTCCTTTTACCATTTCCTTCCGATAAAACCTACATGTTAAAGCCTTTTCGTGAAATCACACAATTTGCTCCAAGTAGAAATCTTCCACTACAACCATTTTTACTAACTCCTTCCTCCTCCTTACACGCCTTTGAGGTTTTCTAGTATGGATGGAAACAAGATTCCCAATATGATCCCGTCTCAACGACCTAACTTCACTTACAAGTTCTAGGTCCGAACTCCTTCCTACTAAACTAGACCCCTTGGATTCTCCTTCTAGATTTGAACCACTTGTTTCCCCTTGTCACATAAAGAAACCCCTCTTTTGTTTGCCCTGACCAAACCTCCCCCTATCTTCGACTACATTAACTGTATATAGATGGGAGATAACAATCACATTATCACTTACCACTTCAAAAATGTTTCCTCTACCAATTGCTTCCACATCATCATCCAATCAGCCAAACCTTGTATTGGTTTTTTAATGCTAGTGTTAGAACCATGGAGGTTTGACCTAAAGCTTTTGAAACTCACTTTTACATGTGTTATACGATATTTACGATTGCGGACAAAAGTATCTTCCCTAGGTCAGTGGCTAACCTAGAACACCATAGAGACAAGGATCCCAATGATTTTCCTTAAAGTAAATAGATGACAGAGTGAGGCCTACCTAAAATACTTCACACATTTCGCTTCTTCTTTAGCTTGGAAGCTCCAATTCCAGCTCTGAATGCCAAAATTAAAAACTGCACACTTAGATAACACAAGCCAAGAAACTACGAGATATATACAGTATCATCTAAGTACTTAATTCAGCAGATCAACATGGTATTGAAATGTATGAAATAACAACATCACATATAGGAAAACAATGAATTCTTTGCATTAATATAAATGGAAGGAGATTACAACCATAAGTAGCAGTTGATCTTGTAGAAGAGCTCCTCCAAGTTGTTGACTTGTCCTTTCCTTGTCACAATATGCACCTCCAATCACCCTAAATGCATGAGATAATAACCACTCACTACAACAACATAAGGGCATAATCACTCTCCAAAAGCCAACCCCCAACCACATAGAAGGTTGGGAATATATAGAGAAGTAGGGTAAGTTGGGAGTTCTTATCCAATTACCAATCTAAGGTTTGAGATCCACCTTTGATGGAGGGATAGGATCAAAGGATAAGTGGTGAAAACTCCAAAGTAGGGTAGGATAGGATCCGATTATTTATTTATTTATTTATTATTATTATTATTAATTTTATTTTATTTTTATTTTTATTTTTATTTTTATTATTATTATTATTATTATTATTATTTTGCATGTAAGTAGTTAAAACAACTTCTCGAAACTGCTAGAAGGGGAAGCTTCGGGAATCTCGATCATTCTCCCAAAATTCTAGAACCAACACAGGTGCAAAGGGGAGCAACCTACTGGTGACTAACACATGCCATAGTGGAGCAACCTGTAGGTGATCGCACCCCAGTAGGCATACAAGGAGCATTGGTCCTAAAACTGGCTCAAATGATACAGTTTAGGATTGAAATTTTGGGGGTTGAAGGGAACATGCTTAGGGATTTGTGCAAGATGGTGACAAGGGAGAATAAGATGTTTATTTATCCCATTAGGAGTCTCACTGATCAGATGTAATAAAATGGCCTATAACATAACTCCCCCTAAAGTGCAAAGTCAGATATGATGACTGATGAATAAAGTGCTTTACCTTGTGACAAGCTGGAATCAGGGACAACCGACAAGCTTCATCTATTACAATACATTCACAACATGACATCTTTGTTTGTTGAGGGAGGCATACTCATACTCAGCTCATAAGCTAACATAACATGTATAATGACCAAAAGATGCACCCACAAGAGCAACTAGTGGACCCATGGTTGGATGATTGTTTATATGATAACGACCATCATACATTGTGATCTTTGTATAACTCCTAAAATCGCATCTCGGATGGATAAAACTAGATCTGGGGTCTTCTATCTCATTCACACAACCAACCAATGTACAAGTCTAACCATGTGAGTCAATGAGCTGGAGTCAGACGTGGTAGACACCATCTAATTATCGACCCATGATGTAAGTCGTTAACAGATGTGAGAGAAGCCACCAATGATGTTAATGGCTCTCAAGGTACTATAGTATAATCGTTATGGTGTGAATAAATGAGTTGATTATTGTTTTTAGGCTTCTGCGATTAGCGTTGTGTGTGTAGTTTTCTTTCGGAGTTCTCGCATCCATAATTGTTTGCATCGACGTTTCAAGCCATCCACCGTGGCTCATAATCATGATAGATCAGTAATGGTGTAAAATAGATCTCATTGGTATGAATAAATAGCGTTTTAGGGGGATGTAAAGAGAATGGAAGCCAACCTGTCATAATTGTTGTTTTATAATATTTGGTTTTTTAGTCGAACACCACACAAAATATTTCAGTCGAAGTCCATTGATGTAAACCTATCACCGAAAGTGAGGAAACTTGCCATTGATGTATGCAAGCACCAAGGTACCAAATGTGTGTTTGTAAGTCAACTTCCTAGATGATGTGCTGATGTCGACAGGAAGCAACCCATCGTAGGAGGGCCTTGATGTATCCCCCATAACCAACACGAAACGAGTATCATGATTGAGACAGAATGATCAGAATGATGCTGACATGGAACTAGATTAGGAAAGGTAGACATGAAATGAAGTCTTAAGAGTATTTTAGCAAAGATCAATTGAATGACTTCTCTTGAACACACCGACGACACTGAATGGAGTTGGCAACATTGATCCAAAACTGAAATGGAGGCTCTAAAAATGATATGATAACCAAAAGACAAGCAGATTACCCAACCCAACATCCACGGAGATGAAGTGGAATAGTGTCGTGTTCAAGAGTGACTCACTGCCATTATCAAAATGGAATCCCTTGTTTTCCCATTTTCCCCAACCATACTAGTGAGTACCTCTTTATTTTTTAACAAGATTGAGGAGGATACATATGCTTGATCTATAAGTTCGTCCTTTGGATGAATCCCTTTGAGTATATTTAATGAACCCTAAGAAGGAGTGGTTTGACCCCGTCATGATAGACGAGTCCATCGTTGTTTGATGTTTTTACGAGTCCAGCGAAGGTAAAACTTAACATCTTTTTCATGTTTATAGAGTTTGAAAAAGAGGCGAAAAATAAAACTCCAAATGTCCCTTTTCATAGGTAGTCCCTTAGGTCCGAAAAGGTATAAAACAATACCCAAGAGAATATCTTAGCCGTGTTCGGTTAAGGTATTCCTTTTTCATAGCTAGTCTATCTCAGTTCGAAAAAGGGTTAAACTTGTACTGAGTAGACGTATTTTCATTTACTTTTATGAGTTCGTAAAGACAAGTGCTCGACAATATTTTCATGTTTTGGGAGTCTGAAAAGAGTTAAAAGAGGACTCCTCATGGAGGAATGATTGGTATAAAGGGTTGCAATTGGTTTCGGTCATGATGGAACTGCTCAAAACACACAGCGGTCAAGAGGCTGGTTAATATGACCACTCATCACAATGGTTCCTCAGGCAAGGGTAAAACAACCAAGTGAAAGTGTATGATCAGCTAAGCAGATGGTGACAATGGAATGAAAAAACCAAGGCTCATCTAGAAAAAACAGGCTGATAAAATGCCAATCACGTGGGATAAGATGGGAATGGTTTCATTTTTACAAAAATTTGAAATACGGGAAACTATGATTGAAATTGGTTTCATATTACACAATCTTGAAACATGGGAAACTATGCTTGAAATAATTTTCATGCCCCCAACATAATGACTCAATTCGATGTACATGCTCCCCATGCTCCATTTCATGCACCTAAGTAGACTACTCGGTACTAAAAGGTGGATGGAATGAAGGTTCATTTATGATATCAAGTGAAAGACTCGATTGGGAATTTACGAGATCTAATCAAAGACTCGAATTGGAGGGGGATCTGTTTCATTTTTTAACGAGCTTGACACAAGTAAATAACTATTCTTATAGGAACCTATTTCATATTTTAATGAGGTTGACATAATAAAGAACTATCCTCATAAGAGCTTGTTTCATTTTTTAATGAGCTTAACACAAGAAAATGAACTCTACTCCGGGAACCTTGTTCCATTTTTTTAGGAGTTTGACACAAGAAAAGGAACTCTGCTCCAAGGACCTTATTTCATTTTTTAATGAGCCTGACAGAAGACAAGGAACTCTGCTCCGAAGAACCTTGATTCATTTTTTAACGAGCTTGAAACAAGACAAGGAACTTTGCTCCAGGGTACCCTGTTTCATTTCTTAAGGAACTTGACACAAGAAAAGGAACTCTGCTCCAAAGAACCTTGATTCATTTTTTAACGAGCTTGACACAAGACAAGGAACTCTGCTCCAGGGAACCTTTTTCATTTTTTAAGGAGCTTGACACAAGAAAAGGAACTCTGCTCCAAAGAACCTTGATCATGACCTGCGAGAGGCCATGGCTTCCAAGAGGTTCTCATCAGATGGGAGAATAATGTTCTGGAAGGGATACATATCAAGGGATCTAATGGAAAGATCAAGCTTTAATGCCCCCAGTACATGATGCACCATCACCTACTAGATCATCAGTAAACGCAGGCATGGAATAGGTTGCCACATAACTAATCTGTGGTAGGGGAGATATTGCTTGTATATAAGGACCATTTAGGGAATATGGTTGATTGGGAGTCAAATTAGGACTAACGAATGAAAGTTGGTCAACAGTCACGATTCTTCCTTCATGCGGGAAACACATCACACAAAAGAGTGAAGAGACAAGAGCTCCCATGACATAAACATAGTCACGCCCAAGGAGTAAATTAAAATCCAAAGGGCATTCGAATACCATCACATCGATATAGACAATCTTTCCTCCCAAAGTAATAGGCAACTTAGGAGGGGTATGTAAGGAGGAAGACAGTATCCTATTAGTTGACTCCAATAAAAGGAAGTGGACATACTACTTGGGGGGAGGGGGTGCCGTGGGAACGGAAGAATTGCTCCCTTGTGTTGTGGGAATGGGAGTATTTCCTCTCTGTGCCATTGGAACGGGAGGACTTCCCCCTAGTTCATTGGAATTTGAAGAAACGAGAAGAACCTGAGCAATATGAAGTTCACTCTCTATGGGAAAGGTATGATCAACTGAAGGTGGAATCGAGTCAACCATTTTCTCAACCAATGGTTGGTAAGGAACGACCTCATGGGATTCAAATTCAAAGAGAGCGGGATTTATTGGATTCAAATTTTGATCAACCACTTCGTCAACTAGTGGAGGATTAGGAGAAAGCTTCCTGTAACCAACTAGAAGTCGAGGCTGAGAAGTTGTAAGGTTTTCCAACACTTTTGAGGCTTCATCCATATAAGGACAAAGGTGAATAGGATGATTCCATTCACATAACTTACAGGGAAATTTGACTTCACCCTTTTTCCCATGGATGTTACTATCACTAGTTGAGGGTTTATCACCAACATGATCTCCAAAGGTTGATGATGAAGGTTGATGTGAGCCCATGGACCATACTTCTAATACCTTGGGAATACCAAGACAATCTCTAAGAAGGTGGTCACCCTTACATAACTTGCAAGGGAATTTAACTTTGCAGGGCTAATTGGAAGGTTTCTCAACATTAATCACATTGGTAACAATGGTTACTTGGTTGTCCCCTTACTTATTTTCATTCTTCTTAATCTTCCTTTTCTTCTTCTTCTTATCCTCCTGGTTACTAACTTGCACACTTTCACCAGACGAAGAGGAAGAAGACCAAACAGGCGAAGAAGGCAAAGGGTCAACTTTAGGATAAACTTGATATTGATATTGTTTAGGTGGAGGAGAACTTGGTTGAGAAGTAATTTGGATATTAGGAACCATAGGGGTCGAAAATAACCAAACTGGCAAACTAATGGTAAATCCGGGAAGGGACAACATTGCCATGTATGGAGCACCAATATTTCCAAAAGAAGGAAAAGGACCAGGATTCATGTTAGAGGGGTTCCCTTGATTTGTAGACTCTGGAATTGTTGCCATTAGTCTCAATCTAAGATCTACTAAGGAGTTTTCTCACGAAGAGGATGTTATTTTGCGGTCAATTAATTGCTTTTAGAAATTAAAGACAAAAACAAAAACAACAAGGGGTAACTAGGCAAAAGGGTTTACCAAGCAACCATGAACTGCAATATACACCTTGGTGAACCAAAGACTTAACGTACAACAACCAATCTTCCCGAATGTTGTGTTTGATGTATCATGTTTTACAAGGCAGTAAACTCGATTACCTATGGATGGATAACAACCTATAGGGGACTCCCAGAATTACTCAATGGTACGTGGGAGTGTAGTTCGTAATAGTGTTGTCTAATGTGTAATCGTTCGATGAGAGTGTTCCCATTTACTTATCATGCGTGGAGTGTCATTTGATATACCCGAAGGTACGTGGAGAACGATCCTATACACTTACATACATGGAACAAGATTTCACCCCTGGGATGCAACACTGGCAAAAAACGATAACTCCTACATTTAACGATGTTGAAACACGTCTCTAGCCTAGACCTCTATGTGTGTCGTTAAGTTTCAAATGCTCCTTAGGTTAATTGAGATGAATTTTAAAGTTGATATTGAATTATGTTTCAATTTCAAGGCTCAAAACTCGATGTCACCTGAACACACCTATGATGCAACTAATATGACAAAAAGAATCTTTTCATTTTCGATGAAAGCTATCTAGTGTATGGAAGAGGTGCAAACAATGATGCAACAATCAAATATGCAACAAACAAGAGCTTCTTAACTAGATATTTAAATTTCATTATTCCAATTAAATACAAGGCATTAAAATATGCCAAACCATGCAATGTAATCTATGAACAATTCCCCTGAAAATTATGCAAATGTAATCTATGCACAATTTCCTTTCCTACTATGAAAATGAGAATTTTAACTATGCAAATGTGATATATGCAATAGAATTCTTCAAAACAGAGGACTCAAACTAAAATTGGGTGAAAATTCCAAAAAATAAAAAGAGATGACACTCAAAGTTGATTAACACTCATACAAATTCATCCCCCCCCCCCCCCCCCCTCCGAAGATTGAGGGGGATTTTTTGTTGCAAAAATGAAAGCAAAACACACAATTTCACACTAGGGAATTCCAATTTCACACATAAAACCCTAGATGCAAATGCAAAAAAAGTATTTTAACCACACTTAATTTTCGAAATGAAGAAAACTAAGATGCAAATGTTCAATTACTGATTCAATTACACTTTTCAGAATGAGGACTAAAACAATAATTCATCTAAGCGATCAACAATCAAATGAAATCAATTTTCAAGCGACCAAATGATAAGAACAAAGAAAAATCAAAACCAATTCTTACCAAAGGAAAACAACACAAATGCAAACCAAATGGAGGCTTTAGAGAGACCACAAGACACTCAAGACTTAGGGAAGTTTAGTTGGAAGTAGGCTGACCAAAGAGAGGCTCAAGAAACAAGGCAAAATTTGTGCAAAAATAGGGACCAATGCTGGTGCAGAAGAGGCACCAGTGCATTGCAATGCTAGTACAGAGTGGGCCTGGGTGAGGTGCAACGCTCTGTCAAAGGCACTGGGGGAGCGTTGGGCCTGGGAAAGAGGATTCCGGCACAAAAATTGCAAAAAAGGCTCAATGAAATCACTTCCTAGGTTTATTATTGGTTGGATGATACAACAAAGGTCTGTCAAGGAGGTAATAAAAATAATGGACAAGGAAACCACCAAGGGAATATTTCATTCCCTAGCAGAGTTTCCAATTTGTTATACACGTTTACGACTGTGGACAAAAGTATCTCCCCTAGGTCAGTGGCTAACCTAGAACAACATAGAGACAATCAACCCAATGCTTTTCCTTAAATTAAATAGATGACAGAGTGAGGCCTACCTGAAATCCTTTGCACACTTCACTCCTTCTTTAGATTGGAAGCTCTAATTCCAACTCTGAATGCCAAAATTTGAACCTGTACAGTTAGATAACACAAACCAAGAAACTACAAGATTTATGCAGTATCATCTAAGTACTTCATTCAATAGATCAACATGGTATTGAAATATATGAAATAAAAACATCACATATAGGAAAATAATGAATTCTTTTCATTAATATAAATGGAAGGAGATTACAACCATAAGTAGCAGTTGATCTTGTAGAAGAGCTCCTCCAAGTTGTTGACTTGTCCTTTCCTTGTCACAATATGCAACTCCAATCACCCTAAATGCATGAGATAATAACCACTCACTACAACAACATAAGGGCATAATCACTCTCCAAAAGCCAACCCCTAACAACATAGAAGGTTGGGAATATATAGAGAAGTAGGGTAAGTTGGGAGTTCTTATCCAATTACCAATCTAAGGTTTGAGATCCACCTTTGATGGAGGGAGGGGATCAAAGTATAAGTGGTGAAAACTCCAAAGTAGGGTAGGATAGGATCTGAATGTTTTATCGAAGGTAAGTAGTTAAAACAACTTTTGGAAACTACTAGAAGGGGAAGCTTCCAAAATCTCGATCATTCTCCCAGATTTCTAGAACCAACATAGGTGCAAAGGGGAGCAACCTTTTGGTGACCAATGTAGGCCACAATGGAGCAACTTGTAGGTGACCGCACCCCAGTAGGCATACAAGGAGTATTGGTCCTAAAACTGGCTCAAATTATGCAATTTAGGACTCAAATTATGGGGGATGAAGAACACATGCTTAGGGCTTTGTGAAAGATGGTGACAAGGGAGGATAGGATGTTGATTGATCCCATTAAGAGGCTCACTGATCAGATGTGACAAAATGGCCTATAACAACATTGTTTTCCTAAATTCTTCTTTATGGATCCCAAGAACATCACAACCTTGTCTTCACTTCCCATGTTGCTAGGAGAAAAAAGCTCTTAATCCATGCAAACTTTTAATCCCTTATATGGATTTTCACAGTAATCCAAGAGCTCCTCATCCTCCTCCATATCATTACCTTGATTTGTATCTCTAATTTCATTTCTATATAGCTAAAATAATATATATACACATTGTGGTAACTAATGATAGGTATTTTTTGTTATTACTCATTTTTGTCTTATGGATGCCAACCTTTTTTTTTCCATTTTGATTCATAAGAATTATCCATTTTTCACAGCTCATCCATAGTTGGTTGTAAAATGCACCTTGATTTTCTTGATTCAATCCACATGTTCTTTATTGTTTATGCCTGAAATATCAAGTAGCATTGCCTCAACAGAAGTGAGGTGTATTCTATAACCCCAAGTGGGGGTGATATACCAACTCTCCATACATATACTCTTGTGTATAGCAATACATGAGATATAGACGATGCATTAGATACATTATATATGGACATTAACATAGATTCAAACATATGATCACACCTCAAGGTCACTAAGATTGAGGACACATATTTCAAGTTCTCATAATTAATAACAATTACAAGGCATGGGTGGTTTACAAAGTACATCATCCACCAAAAACTTTATTGATTTAAAAGCTACATTCAAGGTGTAAATTCCAGGTTTACATGATAACACCATCTTTGTTTTTGTGTTTCTATGTTATGCATTTTTTAAATGTAAAATTACTAAAACTATTGTGGTATATCCTTTGTGAAATATTTGATTCTAAATTAACATACAAAATACATTAAAATATACAAGTGTCAATGTTAAAAGAAGAAGAACAGGAAGAAGAGTAGTCACACAAAAATGACATTGTATCAAGGTAACCTATCCCATCACAAAGATCACAACTACAAGCCAAAGATATCACATAAGGCATGGCATAAAAAATGTAAGATGTATTGTACTTGTCCATAAGGCATTCTAAGTGGACATGAAGCAGTGCTAAAAGAAGAAGAAGGCGAAAAATAAAAAAGAATATGCCACTACATTAGGACATCTTACAACATAACATCGATAACAATCACAAACCAAAGACAATCCACAATGCATGACACCAAAACTATAAAATAAATTACAAGTGTATAACGAATCACATTGAAACCATGGGATACACAAAAGTTCGTCCTTCACAAGTGCGAGTTGGAAAGTAAAAAGTTTTGTCAATGATGCTAGATTGTTCTTCTTTTGACTTGCCTCTCTATCTCCTTTGACTTAACATCTTTCTTCTTCGATAGGTGTAGAGGATACTTCTTGTGATAATGAGTGAATGTGATCCAAATGGGTTAAACTTATGTCTTATATATAACTATACAAGAGGGTCAAATAGGTGCCATTTGGAGGGTTAGGCCGACTTGGTCATCTTGTGGACTTATGACTCATAATAAAAATTCAAGTTAGGCCGACTTGGTCATCTTGTGGACTTATGACTCATAATAAAAATTCAAATTATCTTTCTTTTAAATGTCCAAATGGGACATGATACAAATAAGTTTTATTTTGACTATATCATGAAGAACATGCTTGAAAAAATATAGTAAATACATCAATGATAAATATACATTATGAAGTCTGAACCTAGTTACCACTTCAACAACAAAGAACTTTGATTCTTTAGACAAGTACTTACCAATTTTGTGTTTGTGAGGATGATCTTTGCCTCAAAGACTGAAGTGTCCTTCTTCTTTCTTTTCATTCATTTACCAAATCAAACTTGTGAGTCCTCTATTTCATGCCCCTGAGATTGTAAAATATCTCTTGCTTTCCTTTTTCCCATAATTTATCTAATTAAAGCCTCATTTAGCTTTAATTCCTTATCATGCGGAGACTTTCCATGCCCTTCTCATTTTAATTACGATATTTATCTAGTGTCCTCCCCACGTAATTTTATTGAATTTCCATCCTTTGTAGACTTTATAGTAAAGGGTTATAAATAATCTTCTAATATGTGACCAAAAAAAGGGTATATTTTACATTGATGGGTATTTTAATGAAATCCAATATATGCCTATTTGTGTATTATGCCATTCCAATCTCTATACATTCAAGTAACTCATTTATAAGGTTGGAGTTGACTAATATTTGGGTTGCTTATATATGAATCTATGAACACTATTATTTATTTATGATTTATCTCTTTCACTAGTCTTTCCAACGATATCACCTATACCTCCTAGAATCTTTTCACATCGCAATTATACGGGAAGCCCTAGTAATTTAGCTCACATTCCCTACTAGTAACAAAGTTTGACCTTGGATCAGAGCAGGGATTTCACCTATTAAAGACAAAAGCTATCGGGTCCCACAACCACTGACTTCCCAATTTTTTTAGCTTCACCTTTTATTTGAAAGATAAAACTAAATCACCCTCTTGATATCATATGGAACTTTGATGCATATCCTATAATTGGTCTCCAATTAGCTTGTCTCCATTCATTTAGAGTTCCTTTTACCATTTCCTTCCCATAAAACTTGCATGTCAAAGCCTTTTCTTGAAATCACAAAATTTGTTGAGTAGAAATCTCCCCCAATAATCATTTTTATTAACTCCTTCTTCCTCCTTGCACCCCTTCAAGAATTAATACTTTGTATTACTCAGACAACAAATTTACATGGATTTCATACATGAGCATTGAGGGTAAAAAACACCTCGTCATACTGCCATTAACGCCCAAAGACACAAAGGACTTCCATGACCATATTACCTAAAATCAAGGCCAGAGATGGCCTATCTCTCTACCCTGCTATCCTAACCATAGATACAAACAAAATTGCCCATTGAAGGTCGTTACTTACAACTTGCTTACATATAAAAGCCCACCAGAAATTCATATGAATCCTTACAAAAATATCTTGCCAAGTGCATAGATAGACAATTAGGGACACAATAGCTGCATCCATCTATATCCAGACATCAAAGATTTTCAAAAGAAAAGACAAATGGTCTGTGGAGCAAGCCCATAACCCCTATAGGCAACCAAGATAAAACGAGGTGCCATGTCTAACCATTTCCAGATAACAAAGATTACAAAAGAAATAAAATAGTGCCGAACAAAATGAACCAGGGCCATCATGTAAAACAGAGGGCCACGACTAGCCCAAGCCAACACTGCCTGCAAGCCAAAATGATACCATGTAACCTACATAAAACAGATTGAGACCCACCGGGAAAACACCATATTGTTCCACCCTCCATCTATGCTCACTGGTCATTTTCTGAAGACAAAATATTCGTTGCAACCCTTGCACTAGAACCAGAAGGATCCAACAGGTTCCCACCATTTGAATCACAGGCAATATGGCTCTCCACATGAGTCAGGAAGGAGTCAATCCTATCAAAGCAAAACCTCTGGTTCCTGAGCATCTTCTTAATATCCTCAAGGGAGGCAAAAATGTTATATTTCTCCACTTGCTTATCCCTCAATACCAGGCTCAACAATGTCTTCATTTGCCAACGAAGATCCACATAGTTTACATATTGTTTCCTCCTTCCCTTGGTGTGCCCAGGGTCAAGAACTTATACTGGCATGTCCTCCAAAAACTTAGAATCTAAAAGGGATTACCTTTCCTCCTCGCTTTGGATTCAAGCTCACGAATTTACACCATAAAAACTACCAAAAATGACACCAAAACCACAAAATACAAAATCGAAGTGCACAAAATATAAAATTGAAATCAAAACATCACAATATCTAGAAGACAAGATATAAAAATTTTTATTTGATATAAGTAATTGGGCCGAGAGGCTCATTTTACAATCCAATACGAGGGGATGTGTAAGTTTGTCCCTCCATCTGTGCCCCTTTAAAATTAAAATTAAAATTAAAAATTATGTTATGACTAGAAAGATAATGTCTGCCATAATTAAACAAAATTGAATATGCTGTAAAGTAATTAGAAGTTAAAAATGTGTGGATCAGATGTTTAAATCTTATACTTTTCAAAAATATTTTAACAAAAAATTTAAATTATTATTATTATCCAATTTTAAGGTCACAACCAAGCCATACACCATCTATGCTCATTGGTCATTTTTTGAAGACAAAATATTCGTTGCAACCCTCGCACTGGAACCATAAGGATCCAACAGGTCCCCACCATCTGAATCACAAGCAATATGGCTCTCCACATGCGCCAAGAAGGAGTCAATCCTATCCAACCAAAACCTCTGGTTCCTGAGCATCCTCTTGATATCCTCAAGGGAGGAAAAATATTATATTTCTCCACTTGCTTATCCCTCAATACGAGACCCAACAAAGTCTTCATTTGCCAATGAAGAGCCACAAAGTTTACATACTGTTTCCTCCTTCCCTTGGTGTGCCCAGGGTCAGGAACCTATACTGGCATGTCCTCTAAAAACTTAGAATCTAAAAGGGATTACCTTTGCTCCTCGCTTTGGACTGAAGCTCACGAATTTATGCCATAAAATACACCATAACAAACTACCAAACATGACACCAAAAACACAAAATACAATATCGAAATGCACAAAATATAAAATTGAAATCAAAACATCATAATATCTAGAAGACACGATATAAACAAAAGTTTTTGATATAAGTAATTGAGCTGAGAGACTCATTATACAACCCAGTACGAGGGGATGTGTAAGTTTGTTTGTCCATCCGTGCCCCCTTTAAAATTAAAAATTATGTTCTAAATAGAAAAATATTGTCCACTATAATTAAACAAAAATGAATATGTTGTAAAGTGATTAGAAGCAAAAAAATGTGAGAATCAAATGTTTAAATCTTATACTTTTCAAAAATATTTCAACAAAAGATTTAAATAAACTATTTGAAGATCTATGTTAACTAATCTATATAGATATTGACTTCATAATCTATATATAGGAAAAAAAAAGCTTTTATAGTTACAATTTTTAATTGGTCATATATATATTTTATTTAGCATTCAAAAATACAATTTAAATAATGACAAATAACACATTGTATTATGTAGTCTAAAAAAGTTTGCACATGAAGAAATTTGATCCTTCTCAGTTCATACTCAAAATGATCTACGCTGGTAGCTTATAAATCGATGTTAGATTCGTACTTAACATTGATCTATTTGATCCTTCTCCATTTATGTTAGATCCGTATTTAAAATAATCCATACTAATAACTTATAAATGATCTATACCAATAACTTATAAATCAATGTTAAATCTATAGTTAAAATGAATCTATACTCAAACTTATAAATTGATACCTCTAAACTCATTTTAGATCTTTACTTCATATAGATCTATACTCTAGCTTATAAATCGTTTTGGCATGACATATTATACCCATCGAATCATTCATTACCCTCACAACGAAAAAGACATTTACGATTGAGAAGAGGAACAGTAAGACTCGTCGGAGTGTCAAAACATGGAATCAGGAAAGGGCAGGGTGCCTAAATAAAAGGCAGAAGCCTCTGATTCTCTGAAGTAAAGCACAGCAAAGGAATAAGTTCTAGGATCGAAATCTGTGGACACCTTGAAGAGTCGGTGGTCATGGCGGGTCTTTCGCTAATGTGTGGGGACTGCGGGCACCAGCTAAGAAGCGTACAGGAAGCCCAAGAGCATGCGGAACTAACTGGCCACGCCAATTTTTCTGAATCGACTGAAGCTGTCAGTATTTCTTCGAAATTGAAACCCTAGAGAAAATTAAAATGACGCTCATATGACCGTAGGTTTAACAGATCTGACATTTGTATGTCGCTCTCAGGTGCTTAATCTGGTGTGCACTGCCTGCGGGAAGCCCTGCCGCTCCAAAACCGTATGATCTCGTTACCTGAAAATCCTTTAATTGTCTTGAAGTCATTTACTGTGCGTTTAAACTGTGAAATTAGATTGAATTTCGGTTTTGCAGACATGATTCAATTTTCGTTTTGCAGACGCTGTAACTATTCAAATTTACCATTCGAAAACGCTATTCAAATATACTTTAACGTTATAATTTCGAAATGTAGCTCTGAACCTCGAGTTTTGAAACATGGGAATAAAGACATTCTCACAGACTGTGATCTAAAGGTTGAAATTCTAACTGTCCATGAGTGGGGAATAGGTTTACTAGTGAGGTTGATGGACTAACAAGTCATTTACCATGGTTCCATTCTTGCTGTTGTCTGCCCCACACAAATGGCATGTGAAATAGAGGCGAGGCTTGGTGCCAGTCCCAGGTGAATTTGGTGGTATACATAACCCTCATGCTCGGCACGAAGGAAAATAAAATCTTTGTTTGTGTGGTGCAACTCTCCCACAGGGCGCGTGTCCAAAAGCAATTTCTAATAAGCAAAAAACTTGCTTTCTAACAGATTATGTAAAGGTTAAAGCTTACCGTTCTTGGGATCATTATTATTTTATCCGAGGTAAAATTTTGCAAATAGTGCATCAGGTAAATCGGTTGGCACTTACTGTCTAAATCTAGTATCAAGATGACTGTATGCTAACCTAATGATTAAAGGTCGTTTACAAGATAACTTTACCCCGTCCTAATGCTTAAAGGTCGTGTTCATGCGTGGAGGAGATTTGACATCTTTGGTATAAAGCTTATGGGATTTCTTCTCTTTTCGTTGATGTATTACAGGAGACTGACTTGCATACTAAGAGAACAGGCCACAGCGAGTTCACGGATAAAACTGAGGAGGCTGCGAAGCCCATTGATTTAGAGGCTAAAAGTGAACCCTTGCCTAGCTCATCTGAACCTGTAGCTGGAGAGGATATCGTCGTGTCTGAAGGTGAGATTATGCCTTTACGATTTTTTTTGGTGCTGAAGCCTGTGATGCGCTCCTAGGAAGTACAAGGCAGTTGGGGTCCTGTTCTAGAATCTGATGGTTTTGTAAATACTAAATAGTGTTACAGTGTTCGAAATGTTAGGTTTATTAGAAACTATGCTAATTGAATTAGTGTCTAGCAAGTGATGCATTCTGTAGAAGCTAAAATGATGCATCTGGCTGTTAATTCTACTAGAATGTTTGTAAAGGATTCATTTACGATAAAAAATAATATAATGCAACACCACGGTCATTCAGATAATCCATCTCCAGGCAATATGAACTCTACACCATTTTACTAGGTTGTTTGTAAATGATACAATTACATGGAGCTTGGATAATAATTAATAGTGGTGAAAACCACCTAGAGCTGCTGGAAAAAATCTGATTTGTTTTCTCTTTTTCACTATTTAGGCTTTTATGCCATGATTCTTAATATTCTTCCCGGTGTTGGTTCAGGTATGGATGTGGTGGTTCCAGAGGTCAACAAAGAGTTACTGGCAGAACTTGAAGCGATGGGATTTCCCACAGCCCGTGCAACTCGTGCACTTCATTTTACAGGTAAGCAAGATGGATTTTATGCAGAAATGATGCCCGACAAAATGAGTTCTGATGTTATAATTTTAGGTTCATGATCCTCTTCTTTGTGTGGAGTACTTCTGGAGATCATGTAAATTGAGGCAGGTAGTTTAAAATTTGGTACCCATTTTAGCAATAAATTCTAGCTTGTTTTCCTTTGAAGGCAGCCTTTCAATAATTTGGTACTTCAATAATAAGTAGGTTTTCGGTCAAACATTAACTGTCAATATCAAAATAACACATGATAATTAAAGTGTTGTAGTATGCTTCATTTAACAAATGGTACACGTACTGAAAACTATGTAGCCAAAAGGCATGATGCTACAATTTCTCTATTTGTACTTATTAACAATAGCTCGACTTGACTTGAACTTCAATTGCGTTGCTGTATGGCTTGATTTTGATTAATCTACTCCCCACAAGTCTTATTTCTTGTGGGTGTGCACTTGGTAATCTTCTTTAGGCAATGTAATAGTTAGGTTTGGTGATCATTTTTGTTTGTGGGAAGGCTTGGAGTTCTCTTATAGACTACATTGAGAACCAAGAGTCTAAATAGTGGGTCTGAAAAAGCTTATCTCATAAGTTGCAACTTTTATTTTTAATGGGAAGCTTGCATTCACTGAGAGAGAAAATAATGACAACCTAAAGCTGATAAGGTGAAATCCTTATAACAACATTCATCTGATTGTTTAGAAATGTAGCTAGAGCAGGAACTTTTTGCATATGTTCAGTGTGAATGTGTAGAAAGTTCTTTCAGACTTTTCTTTGGTGACCACTTAGGATAAGGGGGAAATAATTCTATCTTGTAATCTTACTTTAAAAATAGAACAGAAGTGAAAGCCTAATGTTTTCAAGTCAATTTAGTCTTAAGAATCTAAATGGATGTTGTAGAACATTAGTGACTTAGATTAGGATTTAATCTTTTCAAGATTCTACGTCTCATGATTGAGATAGGTGGCAGTTGGGATTGGAGTGATTAGTTGCTAGGATTTAGGATATTATTATTTTCTCTCAAAGCATAAAGAGGACAAGATAGGAGAGGTCGCTCTCATATGAGGAGAGTGCAAGAGAGCTGGAAGAGGGCAGAGTCATTCAATGAGAAGCGTAGGTTGTTGAAGTGAATCAGGCCATATAGGCTGTACCATTGTTGTAGCTGTGCATTATTCATGCATAGGCCATATATTGTCTTTTGTGTGTTTCTGAAGTATGCTTCGGTGATTGGGAGGGAGAAAGAGTGATTTTCTGTCTACGAGCTTTGCAGATTTGTGCAAATATTGGGGCCAAATGTGTTTATTTTTTTTGAATTTGTCAAGCCAATAAGTCAGATGGCTTCTTTTTATCTCTAGTAAGTCTTAACTAGAGAAATGAAGAGCTAAGCTATCTTGTTTCAAGTTTCATTATCTTTTATAGTCATCTTTGTGTCTTGCATGTATATTGTTAGTTTTTCAAACTAAACCCTCCTTTTATGTCCATCATTTGGTATTAGAGTGGTCATTCCATGTCTTTATCCTCTCATGCTTTTGATTATTTGGTTTGGATTCCCACTAAGATTGTCATTAGTGTTGGGTTCCTTTGCAACTTGAGTTTTCCACCCCAATTGCTCATTGCTCAGTTTTGGTTATTTCATGGTTTTGTGCCGACCTAGAAACTATTTACTTACTGCCACTCATTTCAAGAGGACCTCCTCCACCTCAACCATTGTTCTTTGTTGTGATTAGTGTTTATTTTGTTTACTACCACACCCACCTAGCTCACTCGCCTTTGTCACTTCAGTTTACTTACTCTGCCTCCATGTGGGGATTTGACCTCTTAAGACTTTGAAACGTCCACTCCTACACTAGCCTAGCAGATTGTACTTGCTATCAAAGAACTAGTGTGGTTACAACATTGTGTTGTTGTCTCTCCTTTTGAATTAGATGTCGGTTTTCTTCCTCAAGCATGGTTTGAAAATGCAAAGTGAGCTCTTGGATTCGTAACTGCAATGTATACTTAAAAATTTGGCTAGATATGCTTGACACCACTGGAATAGAGATTATTGGCTTACAATTAGAGGGTGTAGCACAGGATTGGTGGGAGACAAATTTTGAATCTCCTAAACTCTACATCAAATTGTATCTAGATCAGTCTAGCAAAACTTCCATCAATAACCATATTAGAAGATGGGATGACTTATGTCAAGCCTTCAATGTCATTTATACTCTTCTAGCTATTTGTAGAACCTCATGTGCTATTGGCTGTAGCTTTGGCAAGCACCAATCCGATTAATACAATACATTAACATTTTTCCAAGGCTCAGAGTCTAGCGTCACATTTGCGAGTCTAATGAGCTACTTGTTTAAGATTCAATTTTGGTTTGCTAGCAATATATAGACATGAGGTTTTCTTGTTTGAGATAAGACAAGATAATTTTATTAATGTCCAACAAATGACCACTAAAGTAGGTTAATGGTCCTGTTGGGTACAATGATGTCAATATAAAGTGGGAGTGCTAAGACAACTCCTATAAAAGCCAAGATGCAGAAAGTAAAGTATGGATATAATCCAAAGCTTGAAAAACCAAACTCTAAAAGTACAAAGTAACAAAGTTGATTTGAGAGAAAGGTTTATAGTAGGGATGGATCGAAGATTTGGAATACAAATAATGATGCGAGCATATCATGGGTTGCTCGATTTATGCCCTTTCATTTCGAAGGCCAAGGAGAAATCTAAAGATGGAGGGATTTATGGAGTATTTGAACCAAGCATTGTGTTGCTACTTGGAAGAGGGGGCTCCTTGTTGATGCGTGGACGATCTCATCAAACTTGTTTGTATGGAATTTGGACTCGCAATGTTGCTAAGGTCTTTGGAGAGCAAGGATGGTCCGTCTTATCCACACTAATATGAAGTTGGAGGCAAGGTTCCCATCAATTTGTCTCTTGGTGCCCCTAGCAAATTGGGGCACCATAAAAAAGGAAGTGATTGTTGGGTTGTGTTATATTCTTTTCACGACTAGCCCACATAGTTAACCGGGGGGTTAGAGGGGGGGTGGAGCACCCCTTTCGTTGCGTCGTTTGTGTAGCAAGGGGGGGTCACAGGGGGTTTGAGGTGTACCCATAACCCCACTATATGGGGTCCGGGCCAACACCCCGGAAAATTTTGGTTTTGGACCCTATGTTAGGTTGGGTGGACCCACCTATGGTTTTGTGCATGATTTCGCACATGTTTTTTTGGACGCGATGGTTTTTCAGTCCATGGTATTTGGACGCAATGGTTTTCGGTCTATGGTATTGGACGCGATGGTTTTTGGTCTATGGTATTGGACGCGATGGTTTTTGGTCTATGGTATTGGATGCTTCGGCATGTATAAATATGTATTATAACATTGAAAGGAACATAATAAAAAATCAAGCTAGTAGTCCCGATTTTGGGATCTAGGGGAAAATCTCTGTGTATGTGTTTTATGTGTTATGCTCTCGCATTGTTTATTTTCTGTGTTTTAGAATTCGTATGCAGGTAATTTCTGTATGGGTTTAAAACCTGGTATCAGAGTAGATTTGGCATCAAGGGGACGCCTTTGTTGCTGAGGGGTTTCGCTCGGGCCTGTGGTAGACCCTGTTCAGTGGGAGATCTGTGAGATCGATTCTAGTGGTGAAAGAAGATGGCGAGCAGTGGAAAGATAGAGATTCGAGAAATTTAATGGTCAGAGTTTTGAGTTGTGGAAACTCAAGATGGAGGATCTGTTGGTGGATAAAGATCAGTGGATCGCGATAGATCCGGGTACTAAACCAACGGGAGTTTCCGATGAAGAATGGAAGAAGTTGGATCGGAAGGCAAAGAGCACAATATGATTGTGTGTCTCAGATTCAGTACTGATGATTGTATCAGGGGAAGCTACAACAAAGGCTTTGTTGGACAAGTTAGGGACTTTGTACCAATCTAAGTCTCTGGTGAATAAACTGTTCCTGCGGAAAAAGCTGTATAACCTAAGGATGAAAGATGGAGACTCGGTGACATAGCATCTAAATGCATTTAATACTGTGGTAAGTCAGTTAGCATCTGTTGATATTAAAATTTCAGATGAAGATAAGTGCATTAGTTTGTTGTGTTCTCTACCAGATTCGTGGGATAGTTTGGTTATTGCAATAGGTAGCAATGCAACTGCCTTGTAGTTTGATTCAGCCTTGCTGACGGAGGAGATGAGATGGAAAAATATGGAGAGCCAGAATGGTGATGCCTTGTCTGTACGAGGACGGTCCCAGAACAGAAACAAAAATAAGTCATTGAGTGGGAGATCTAAATCTAGAGGGAGATCTAAATCTCTAGGAAAACCTATAAAGGTGGTGTGCTGGAAATGCGGAAAGGAAGGCCACTTCAAAAGGGACTGTAAATTTAAAGCTCTTGACAAAGGAAAGGGATCTGATGAGGCTCCTTTTGCAGAGGCAAAAACCACCTCAGATGAAGGTGGGGATGTGTACTTGGCTTCTTCAAGTACACATGTAGATCATGAGGCATGGTTGATTGACTCAGGTGCATCCTTTCACTTCACTCCCCATAGAGTGGTTCTGTGAGTATGAGAAATATGATGGTGGTGATGTCTTCTTGGGGGATGAGAGGAAGGCTAAAATCGTTGGTCGCGGAAAGGTAAAGTTGAAGTTGCAAGGTGGAAGAGTTATAACACTTCCGGGTGTTCTACATATTCCTGCATTAGCCAGAAATCTAATTTCTGTTAGCAAGCTGGATGACGCATGTGTAAAAACAATGTTCGAGAAGGATACCTGCAAGATGGTTCGGGGAGCACTGGTATTGATGCGGGGAGTTTGGATTGGAACTCTGTACAAGCTGCAAGGTAGCACGGTTGTTGATGGGTGCAACAGTTCTGTGGTTCTTGAAAGTGGAGCAGAAAATCTAGTGGTCTCTGGAGAGAAGACCATGCTGTGGCATCAAATGCTTGGGCATATTGGAGAGAAAGGCCTTCGAATACTTTATAGATGACTTCTCAAAGAATACATGGATACATTTCCTTAAGAAGAAATCTGAAGTCTTTGATAGGTTTAAAGAATTTAAGGCTCTCGTGGAAAATCAGACAGAGAAGAAGATAAAGGTGTTGAGGACAGATAATGGTGGAGAGTTTGCAGCAAGGAATTTGAAGAATTTTGTAAGAAGTGTGGTATAGCACAACAGAAGACTACTCCATATACACCTCAACAAAATGGAGTTGCGGAAAGAATGAATAAGATGTTGATGGAAAGGGTAAGAAGTATGCTCAGTGGTGCCGGGTTAGGACAGGAATTCTGGGCAGAGGCGGTGGATACTGCATGTTACCTGGTCAACATGTCACCTTCATCAGCGTTGGAGGATAAAACTCCACAAGAGGTATGGACCAATGTTGCACGAAGCGGGGATGTTTTTGGAAGTGGGGACGCGGAAGCATCATTTTCCAAAAATCTAGGAAGCGAAGCGTCTGCTATATATATATATATATATTTTATATTTTTTTGCATTTATACTCAAAACAAACATCCCAAATACCAAATTAGTTGTAGAAGACATGAAAACATGCATATTTTTGCATAGATCAAGATAGATATAACATCCATTGTACATTAATGATTAATTATTCGAGCATCAACCATTTAGATGCATCAACCATCTAGAATCTAGATTTTTCTCCTCTTGTCTAGCCTTTGCCTCTACCTCAATTGTCTAGGGATATTAGTCAACATTGCCCAATTTTGATCAAACTACCTAATTCAAGACTTAAAATATGGTAGAAAAAGCTTAACATGCTTGATCGATGATTTTGACTTGATTGAAA
Source organism: Pinus tabuliformis (assembly GCA_031772625.1). NCBI lineage: Eukaryota > Viridiplantae > Streptophyta > Pinopsida > Pinales > Pinaceae > Pinus > Pinus tabuliformis. Next base: position 1,675,650,186 of record CM062816.1, on the reverse strand, counting down.
GGTAATTTTTTGCTAAGGGTGTGTCGCGTGACAAAGGAGTTCAACAATTAACATCACCAACACTAGGGTACATATAGGGCTTGGGGCTCTTGATTAAATGCTAATTGCATACCTTCATACTTGATGTAATCTAATGAAATGCCACAATCCCATTGATCCTGAATTCCTAAAAACTGTTAAGTCTGTTGAATTTTGAATAGGATATGAAATTCTATTTTCTCCATATGAAGTCCAATGAGGCTGGAACCACTCTCAAACATCCTGAGTCATTTCATGGTAATGTTAAAAATTTAAGTAAAAGGATGAAAATGAAAAATAAAGGAGAATGTCACTTTTACTTTAACAATTTAACATTACCATGAGGGAGCATCTGCTATATTTATATTTTTTTTGCCTTCATTTGTCACCCTAACCCAAGGTGGACCCACCCCCAACAAGCAAACTCACCTAAAATTAAAAAAAAAAATTGAAAAAAAAAAACGATTTTCTAAACGCTTTTCCGGAAGTGTACGCTTCCGACGCCCGAAGCGCTGTACGAAGCACGCTTCCGTACCATGCTTCCGAATTTCCAGGAAGCGGCAAAAAATTCGGAAGTGACGCTTCTGAATTTTGGAAGCGCGCTTCCGTACGGGACGCGCTTCGGGGCTTTGGAACCGCGGTGGGGGGAGCGCTTCGTGCAACATTGGTATGGACTGGTAAGAAATTCCCTCTTTCACATCTGAGGGTATTTGGATGTGATGCATATATACATGTTCCAAAGGAGAAACGGACCAAGTTGGATAGTAAATCTGAAAAGTGCATCTTTATTGGGTATAAGGATGGTTTAAAAGGTTATAAGCTTTGGAACCCAGTCACACGAACGGTTGTATGCAGTCGAGATGTGGTGTTTAGAGAGGTAAAATATGTTATTAAATATGAAGTCCAACCAAAGGAACCTGAGAAGATAGAGTTTGAGCTAAAGGAGGAAGAATCGAACTCTACAACAGAGGAGGAATCAAAAGATGAAGAGCCACAAACTCCGGCTGTGAGAAGATCAGTTCGAGAAAGAAGGCAGCCAGAAAGGTATAGTCCATCTGCTTTATGTTCAAATTTTGCTTTCTCTGTTACTGATGATGATCCCATAACTGTGAAGGAAGCAGTGGATTCAGAGGATGGAAAACTCTGGAAAGAGGCCATGATTGATGAAATGGCATCTTTACACAAAAATGAGGCTTGGGATCTGGTGGAGTTGCCAGTTGGAAGGAAACCCATTGGCAGCAAATGGGTGTTCAAAAAGAAGACAAATGCAGAAGAAAAGTGGAGAAATACAAAGCTCGGTTGGTAGCAAAAGGTTATTCCCAGGTGCCGGGAATTGATTTTGGTGATATTTTTTCTCCTGTTGCCAAGGTAACTTCTATTAGATTACTTTTATCTGTTGTTGCTGCTTTTGATTTTGAGGTAGAACAGATGGATGTGAAGACAACATTTCTTCACGGGGATCTGGAAGAGGAGATCTACATGAAGCAACCTGAAGACTTTGCGGTGGAGGGTAAGAAAGAACTGGTATGCAAGTTAAAAAAGTCTCTATATGGGTTAAAACAGTCACCAAGGATGTGGTATCAGAAATTTGATACATTTATACGGGGACTTCGCTTCACCAGAAGCCAAAGTAGATCACTTTGTGTATTTTAAATTAATTGATGATCTTGTTATTTATCTGGTCTTGTATGTGGATGATATATTGCTGGTTTGAAATGACAAAGAAATTATCCGAGATTTGAAGACCTAATTGTCCTCCAAATTCGACATAAAAGGTCTTGGTTCTACAAACTATATTTTGGGCATGGAAATTAAAAGAGATCGTACAAAGAGGAAGCTCTGGTTAAACCAGAGGAAGTATGTCGAGACAATACTGCAGAGGTTTAATATGTAGGGTAGTAAACTGGTGAAGGTTCCTATTTCTGTAGGTGTGAGGTTATCTGCTAAACAGTGTCCCAAGACACAAGAAGAGGAAGAGGACATGTCCCGTGTTCCATATGTCAGTGCAGTCGGTAGCTTGATGTATGCAATGGTCTGTACTAGACCAGACATTGCACATGCAGTGGGAGTATTGAGCAGGTTTATGTCAAAACCAGGGAAGGAGCACTGGACAACAGTGAAGCGGGTTTTCAGGTATTTGTGTGGCACTAGTGATTATGGTTTGTGCTACCAAGGAAGACCAGGATTGGACAGAGTGTTGGATATTCATGGCTTTGTTGATGCAGACTGGGCTGGAAATCAGGATCAGAGAAGATTTACAAGTGGGTATGTGTTTAACCTATTTGGAGGTGCAGTCAGTTGGATGAGTAAGAAACAATTTGTAGTGGCACTATCAACTACAGAGGTAGAATACATGGCAGCCACTCATGCAAGCAAGGAAGCAATTTGGTTGCAGAGATTGTGTTCAAGTATGGGGTTAGTACAGGAAGCTATAAGGATAGACTGTGACAGCCAAAGTGCAATTTTCTTGGCAAAGAACCCTGCATATCATTCAAAGACAAAGCACATTGATGTTCAGTATCATTTTGTGAGGGATATGATAGAAGACAAAAAGGTGTTGCTGGTAAAGGTGGACACTTTGAAGAATACTGCAGATGCATTGACAAAATGTGTGAGCTCTGAGAAGTTCTCTTGGTGTAGAGAAAAAATGGGCATTTCAGGGTTGGAAAAATGACTAAGCTCCCTTGTGGCCCACTGTGGAAAGAAAACAACAAGTGGGAGAATGTTGGGTTGTGTTATATTCTTTCCACAACTAGCCCACATAGTTAACCGGGGGGTTAGAGGGGGGGGTGGAGCACCCCCTTCGTTGCGCCGATTGTGTAGCAGGGGTGGTCACAGGGGGTTTGAGGTGTACCCATAGCCCCACTTTATGGGGTTCAGGGCAGCGCCTCAGAAAATTTTGGTTTTGGGTCCTATGTTAGGTTGGGCGGACCCACTTATGGTTTTGTGCATGATTTTTGCACATGTTTTTTGGACGCGATGGTTTTTCAGTCCATGGTATTTGGACGCGATGGTTTTCGGTCCATGGTATTGGACACGATGGTTTTCGGTCCATGGTATTGGATACTTTGACATGTATAAATATGTGTTATAACATTGAAAGGAATATAATAAAAAATCAAGCTGGTAGTCCTGGTTTTGGGATCCAGGGGAAATCTCTGTGTATATGTGTTATGCTCTCGCATTGTTTATTTTTTGTGTTTTAGAATTCGTATGCAGGTAATTTTTGTACGGGGTTAAAACCTACAGTGATCCTCTGAGTGGGAGTTGGTGTAGGACGTGGTCGAAGGGTATAGGAGTGGGGCCTAATAGCCTTTCACATGTATAAGGTTAGGCATCTTTGATAGGGGTGCCCGAGGAAATTGGAGAGTCTGTGACACTCTGAATAAACAATGGAACCACCCTTGGATTAGGTGCTCATTTGTGCTCTTGTTGTTGAGGGCAAACTTGAAAAATGCCCTTGACTTCATTCTCCTTTCTCTCTTGTTCTTTTTCACCCACCTAGTTCTCTCTGGCTTGCACCCTCTTCCATCCTTGAATTGCAATTGCCTCACCAAATTGCAAGCTACGCCCATTGCCATAAGATCTAGACCCATTCTTCTACATAAGTGGCATTCTCCAATGCCATAATCCAACTAAAGCTTCATACATAGATTTGCATATCGTTGAAGCTACGAACCCTCCATTGTCTTTTCAAACTACTCCCTTTTTCAATGTCATTGCTCTTCCTAAATCTACCACTCCATATCTTGATTTGTTGTTAATGATTACAAATTTGTCCCAACATGCTCTCTTTGTTTTTTTACCTGGAATGGTTAGATAGAATAGCGAATTGCCACCATAATTTTGGATAGTGGGAGTAAAAAAATAAAATCTCATCCCATGACTTTGTCACATGCCTCCAGTTACCCACTATTGATCATCCAACTCAATAGCATTTTGCCTATGTATAACAGGATGGACCTTGATTGTTGGTTAATAAATGTTGTGCTCTTAATTTTGTTATTGGGCCTTTTTTGACGATGTCGAGTGTGACACTTTAGTCCTCGATTGTGTTGACCTCCTCCTAAGGATTCCATGCCAAAACCATTGTCATGTTTTGTATGATGTTCATCATAATTCTTACAAACTCTTTAAAGACAACAAAACTTACCAGATTACATCTTTTGTGGCACTGTTGCTTTTAGTCTTCTTTGATGATGTTGTTGTCTCTCTTATTGGTTTGCTTAGTTAAATCCAATAACTATTCCCACTTGTTGTCATCCACTATGTAGCCTTTGCTACATGAATTTGTTGATGCATTTCTCCCTCTCGAGAGTTTTCCTCCTATATGCTCAATCTTTCCATTGACCTATTGCCTGGGGCTTCTCTTCCTAATAACCTTACTTGTTGTCTTGTTCTTGTGATGTTGAAATCACATATCGACTTCAAACGCTTTTGGAACCTGGTCATATTCAACCTAACTTCTTTCCTTGTGGTTTCCCAATCTTCATCATTGCCAAAAAGGAGACCAATGTTTGGTGCTTCGTGATATTGATTACCATGCTCTTAACCTAAGTCACCTAGTTCGTGTTCGTGTTTGAGTTTGATGACCTTAAAGTTCAATAAATGCTCGACAATTAAAATTTTAGTGATAAAATTCAACATTAAGTTTGACATATTACAAAATAAAAAAATTAAAAATGTATGTAATGAAATATAATACTTCCATTAAACATATATGATAGAAATAAAAACAAAAATAGTTCATGTTCAGGCAGGATGAGGGTTGACTAGTTACTAGAGAGTAGAGTGCTTGTCTTCAATGAGAATGCACGATGGACACTGTCATACCAAGCGCAAAGATGAAGTTTAAGACACGATTTGCTAGTTAAACACTTGGAGGATTTGAGCTTGTTGCTGTAGGCTATAGCTTATATGTCTTGGTTTGTCAAAGTCTCTATGCTGTACGTTGTAGTTCATGTGGTATGGAGTCATTGAGTTGGTCGAGGGTCAAGGCGAAGGTCATGAAAATGCAGTGCACACTGTGGAGGTGGTAGTTGGGTTCAATTAGCACACAATGAAGGTGGGTGGCACAATTTAGTTTTTAGGGTTTCAATTTTATGGGTTCACCCCTTTATTTAAAAGAAAAATTAATTTGTTGTTTGAACCCAATCAAACCACAAAACATTTCATTTGTTTTTTCAACGTTTGAGTATGGCTTGAGGTTTGAGGCAAATTAAATCTAATTTATTCAAATTTGGATAAGGTTTGGTGATGTTGGAATTTGGAGGATAATGTTTGCTAAACCTAATGACTTAGCTCTCAACAAAGCCATTGTTAAGGATAACTATTCTCTGCCATGAATTAATGACCTTCTTGACCATTTGAAGGGTGTCAAGTTTTACAAAGATGGAAATGACTGTAGACTATCACCAAATGCACATGAATCCCAAGGACACTTGGAAATCAACATTCATTACATAGTTTGGCTTATATGAAGGTTCATTATGTCTTTTGGGTTCACCAATGCTCTTGCTACATTTATGAGGTCAATTAATGATATTTTTTGTCCCTACCCGGGTTGTTTTATGGTGATATATTTGGATGGTGTTCTAACCTTCAGCTAGAGTTTGGAAGAGCACCAAAACATGTGTGCTTAGGGCTAGAACTGCTACACGCTGACAAATTGCAAGTAAAACAAAGAGAGCCATTTTTGGGCAAACGTCCTTTCAATATCTAGTTTTTGTCTTTGATCAAGTAGGCCTAAGGATTTCATGTTGATCGTGCTAATTCACGAGTCCCCACTACTATAGCAGCTTAGAAGAGTTTTTTGGGTAGCTCGAAGTTTTATTGCCGGTTCATTTCTCACTTCTCTTACATAGCACACCCTCTATATCAACTTTTTAATTCGACCACCTTCGCTTGGTTGAAGTCTACAATAGAGAATTTTAGAATTTAAAGGAGGCCTTGATTTTATTGAATATTCTGCACCTTATTTGTTGAAAATATTAGCGAGAGAAGGGTTCCTTGATTTGTGATTTAATCATAGGATCCAAAACGAGTTCCTTATAGTGCATGATTCAAGTTCCTAAAAATTAGGAGATTTGCTATAAATTAGGATGAGTTCCTATAATTTAGGAATCAATCCCTAAAAATTAGGATGAGTTAGATTGCAGTTTACTGATGTGTTGAAATTAAAGTCGAGTTCTTGATTTTCTAGTGTGAGTTGATTGAGGAAAAGCATGAGTGATTGAGTTTCAAGTGGTTGACTTGAAATAGGATGAGTTGCATGATTAGTTAACTCATGCTAATTCATCAATCACAAAAACACTTTCCTTAATTAGAAAATTCACTAATTTTAGCCATCTGAATTCCTTTAAAAGGAGCGAAGGCACAAGCTTGTTCATTATTTTGGCAAGCACGAGTTGGTGAGACCAAGCAATAAGAAGCACAAGTTTGTGCATGGAGCTTGTGAGAGGAAGATTGTGCAAGAGAGGCTTGTGCATAGGGTGATAGAGTGCAGCAGAGATCAGTTGTCTTGCAAAATTTTCAAGCTTAGATCAAGCAGGAAAGACAAGTGTGTCTTTCAAATTGAAACAATTGTATTTTGTAAGAGATCAATTGCTCAATTTTTGCTATCAATAAAATTCCCAGTTGGGTTCCCTAGTAAAAAAAAAATTGTGTCTCGAATTGTGTGACTGTGTTCTAGTTTTTGTTCCTAATTCCGTTGCAAATTGAGTAGAAATTCTGTGTTAGTAAGAAAAGAAAGTGTTTTTCAGATTGTTCTTATCAACAGATAAAAATTTCATCGAAATTCTACATGGTATTAGAGGTGGTTGAGGAAGAGGGCTTAGTATTCAGCGCTAGTCTACTGTTGAAGGACATTCTATAGTGAAAGTGGGCAACCTTCGTGCCCTTGATTTGTTTTCATCATAACAGTAAAGGAAGGCAGAAGTGGGAAACCAAAGAGTTGTTCACAAATGGAGTTGTGAATAGCTAAAAGAAGTCCCTATGTGTTGCATCCTTGATGGACAAAGGAGCAGCGAGAGGGCAGACTGTTTGGGCCAATGTTTAGTGACACAAAAGGAACTGTGATCATTGATAGTGGCAGATTATGGGCTCGCAGAACATGGTGGGAAAGAACAAGTCTTCAAAGCAGGTTTCGCAGAAGAAAGCAAGGAAGCCTTCTAGTTCAGAGGGAGCAGCTGCAGCAACGGAGAACTTGGTATAGTTGAAGACAGATCCAGGTGGACGAGGTTCTTCTAGGAACACCTTCCTCGCTAAGAAGGAGTGTTGCAAAATATTAGCGAGAGAAGGGTTCCTTGATTTGTGCCTTAATCATAGGAGCCAGAATGAGTTCCTTCTTGTGCATGCACGAGTTCCTAAAAATTAGGAGATTCACTATAAATTAGGACGAGTTCCTATAATTTAGGAATGAGTCCCTAAAAATTAGGCTGAGTTAGATTGAAGTTAACTAATGTGTTGAAATTGAAAGTCGAGTTCTTGATTTTCTAGTGTGTTGATTGAGGAAAAGTGTTAATTTTAGGTATGTTCTATGCTTAGAGCAATTTATTTCAATTTTCATAGTTAGCTCAATATCTTTTCCAGATTAGCAATCACATCAGCATAATAGTAAATTGCAGATAGAACATAAACATAAATCACAGAAGACAAGCCAAGACAACGGGACACAAGATGTGGCATTAGCCAGGGACAAACCCCAATGTGGGGAAACCCTTGATCAATTCTTCTTATATGTTCTTCAATAGTTCAACAGATAGAGAGAGAGATAGTACATATACAACAGAAGTCAACAGTTTGACTTATCTAAATAGAAGCATAGATCATCTTTAAGAAGATGATACATGAGGTAGCTGAATTCAGTTGAAGACATGCTGCTTCAACTGATTCTCCAAGGTGACTCCATCACCATGCTGCACCTATCATTGTGCTTGCACCTCATCATCATGCTGCGCCTCACTGTGCTGCACCATGCTGCACCCATAATCACCATGCTGCATTTCATAATGCTTTACTAATCATGACTGTACCCATCACTGTACTGCATCTCCTCATGCTGCACTATGTTGAGCTCTTCATTGCACTATGCTGCACCCAAATGCATGCTGCAATACCTCATCATCATGCTGCTGCAATACATTCTTGCTGCTGCTATATGCCCATCATTACCATGCTGTCTCATTGCTGCACCATACTATGCCCAGCAACACTGAGCTACACCATGCTGCACCATCACTACTACTGTGTGCACTATATGCTGCACTGTACATCATGTACCCATTGCTGCTCCTATGTGCACTATGCTGCACTGTACATCATGTTATGCTGTCTATAATGTTGCAACATTCATCATTGGACTTGGATCTGTCATTCATGACTGCGATTAAATCCAAACAACAGATAGAGCATCCTTATTTAGAACATCGTAAAGGATAGCTGAAGGTGTGGCTTCTTTATCTCAATGTTTAATTGTGGGAGCATTCCTTCCATGACAGCAAGGGTATTCCTTTCATGACTGCGTATAGGATGAGGGCTTTTCCTTTCATGACAGCAAGGGCATTCCATGTGTAGAGCACTTGTTCTAAGACAGCGTTTAGGTGCCATCTCCATTAGGCAACGTAGCAACTAAGTTTAGGGCATCTCTTCTCCTTAGACCTGCGGCTAGGGTTTCTGCCTTCATTTCCATGGCTGCATATTAGGTGAGGGCTGTCTTCCTTGACAGGGTAGAGGATTAGGGCTGTCTTCTTCACAATATGACTGCATCTTCCTTGACAGCGTATTGGATTAGGGCTGTCTTCTTCACAATATGACTGCATCTTCCTTGACAGCGTATTGGATTAGGGCTGTCTTCTTCACAATATGACTGTGTCTTAGATCTAGGTCATGCGTAGAGCTGCTAGGGCATCATCTAGGACTGTGTTTAGAGCATCCTTTAGGACATTGTTTATCCCTTAGAGATTTTTCTTTCCACTAAAACCCAAAACAAGTGGAGAAGAAGAAATCTCAAGAGAGTTGTGTGTACAAATGACTTGCAAAGCACTTGTATTTATACCAAAACGTGGAGCACAAGTGGGGGAAGTTTAGTTGCTGGCCGACCTTGACGAATTGTTCCATAACACAAATAAATCCATATCTTCATGAATACTTATTGGAATCGGATGATCTTTAGATCAATCCTACAACTCTCGACGAAAGGAGTCCAAGAAAAATATCAGCTGCCATAAATAAGATGACCTATATGGAGTTTGGCCCTAGTTGCCAATTTTAACAAGAAGCATGAGTGATTGACTTGAAACATGACAAGTTGCATGAGTGGTTTAACTCATGCTAACTCATTAATCACAAAAGCACTTTCCTTAATTAGAAAATTCACTAATTTTAGCCATCTGAATTGCTTTAAAAGGAGGAGTGAAGGCACAAGCTTATTCATTGTTTTGGTGAGCACGAGTTGGTGAGACCAAGCAATAGGAAGCACAAGTTTGTGCCTGGAGCTTGTGAGAGGAAGAGTGTGCAAGAGAAGCTTGTGCATAGTTTGATAGAGGGCAGCAGAGATCAACTGTCTTGCAAAGGTTTCAAGCTTAGATCAAGCAGGAAAGACAAGTGCGTCTTTCAGATTGTAAGAGATCAATTGCTAAGTTTTTGCTATCAATAAAATTCTCATCAAGCAGAGGGTTTCGCTAATTGGGTTTCCTAGTAAATTGTCTTGAATTGTGTGACTGTGTTCTAGTTTCTATTCCTAATTCCGCTGCACATTGAGTAGAGAAATTCTGTGTTTGTAAGAAAAGAAAGTGTTTTCAGAATGTTCTTATGAGCAGATCAGAATTTTGTGGAAATTCTACATTATTGATCTCCAACATCTATTTGAGATAGAAATGGATCCTTCTCACTTTACTACAGGAGCTCTACTAAAACATGGAGGCCACCTTGTTGCCTATCTCCCAAAAATACTGTACAAAGCTAAGCTCAACGACATCATACATGATAGAGTTTTACACTCTTGTGCAAGCTTTACATGGAAACTATTTTCATATTGATCTTCACCCTTTGAGTTTCATGAGTTCTCAGACTAAGATTAAAGAGCAGCACCATCTTAGATGGGTGTCCAACATACAATAATTCTGTCTGTGATCAAATACAAAAAGGGTAGCTTCAATTGAGTGTCACATATGAAAAAGAGTTTTACCCTCTTGAAGCTTTAAAGCAGCGGTGTCATTACATTTTGGAATCTATTCTTCATATTGATCATCACACTTTGATTTTCATCAATTCTCATATTCAGATTCAAGAGCAACACCATCTCAAATGGGTGTCCTACATACAATGGTTCCATTTGGTGACCAATTACAAAAAGGGCAGCTCCAACTGAGTGGTTCATATGTTGAGTTGGCCTCCTCGTCAGGTATTCTTACCATGTAAATCTGTGTCCACAAACCTGCATGACACTTTTAGACAATCAATCTTGTCACAATTGGAGGTCTCTTTTTGGACTGGTGCTTTCCAGTCTTAGGCTGGTGTCCCTAAATGATGTATGCTGTTATCCAATTAATATTCCCGCATAAAACTTCAATTTGATTAGCAGACAACAAAAGTTCACTTTTGACTTGTTGATGAGCAATCAAAAGTAAATTCTTGAAATTAAATTTTTAATGGTTGAAATCAGATTTCTAAAAGTAATAGTAGCAACAATATTGAAAGTGATGCAAGAAACTAATGTGCGCCTCAAGTGAAATAGTTCCAAACAAGTGCACTTAAATATACCATCATACTTAATAAAAAATTATACAACGGTCTTACATTAGAAGAGTTAGAATCAAACATAATTGAATAAAATCATAGATTAGCCAAGAAGTTGGTTGCACCATAATGAGTAATGGGTGATGGGCTCCCATGACTTTGTTCACTTTCTGTGGGGGTAGTGGTGTAAGAGACCAGAGCATGGAAAAGTGAGATATTTGCTGCTACCAAAGCATCTTAGAAAAAATGTCCAACCCTTGTACTGCTGCTTTGAAATGTCTATATCCTTTCCTCCTTCAAGACCTAATTGACCTTCTTGTATAAGGAAAGAAAAAAGGTCAAGAGAGGCCAAAAAATCTGTGTGCACTGTTAGCTTTCCTGGCTTTGAAATGGTTTGGCTTTCTTTGGTTTGATTTTGTGCTGTTTACCCTTTCTTTACTAATTTTTTGTCTTTCTTTGTAGCAAACATTAAGAATTTTCTTGTTGTTCTTTAGGAAACTTTCTCACTGCTCATTCATTACCCAAACAATTGCCTTTTCCTCTTAATTTGAGCCTTTTCTTTCCATTATGAATGCTCTCCAAAAGATGTTTCCACTCTTCGATTAGCTTTTGTCTTTATTAACATTGCTTTCATTCAGATTGGAACTCTCAAGACAGCTAGTGCTTTAATGAGAATAAAGTTGGAAATATTGCTTGAAGTGCTTGTCCATTCATAAAGTGGTTCATCGAATCTGATCTCTTTGGATGAGAAATTGACCTACTGTTTTGTCTATTTATTGTTTAATACATCTCCTCTTTTCCTTTGTTTTGGGCACAACTCTCCACCCCAAATTCTCCATAGGGGCAATGATTCCTCCATTTTGCTTTCTCTTCAGACTGACATTTTATGAGGCCTGTAGCAAGTAACTTCTGAACGCTGATTTGAGTAGCATATAAAAAGTTATTTTTATTCTTTGCATAGGATAGTAGGCATCATTTTCATGCATACATCTCTAGATATAATGATGTTTTGAATTTATTTTCATAGGCCTTTGGTACGCCGTTGTCTTTGATGTTGAGTATGAGTCCAGAAGAGCCTTCTCCATGCACTTTGCTTCACGATTGACTTTGATTCATATCATCTTTTTTGATCAGTGAATAAAATTTTAAGTGCATTCTCATGTTAAAGGGGTAAGGTTCAAGCCCTTTCCTTATGCTGGTTGACAAAATATGTGAGCACTTATTTGCTGCTACAGGAGTACCTTCACACTGCCTGAAATGAGTGTGTAATTACCAGGTTTATGTTGAATGGCATTAGAAAGCAATGGTTCTGCTTAGCCTATGATGCTTAGACTAGCAGATGGACCCACAGATTTCCACTATTGCAGATTTTATTTATTTCCTATTTATTGACTTATGAAAAATTTATTTTTCCAAAGTAAAATTATAATTTGATCTCAGCCTTAATTTAAAGTATTCTCAGCCTTTGGGAGTGCTAGGTGGGGCCCAGGACGAGTTATAAAGAGGAGATAAGGCAGCTGGTGGACAGATCAATTTGGGGCATCAGAATTGTGTGTGTTCTTTGCAAAAATTACAGCCAGTATGTTCAGCAATTAAGGCACTCAGACCAGTGCAGGGAGGGCAAGGAAAAGAGGCCATTCAGTGCTCAGATTTTCCAGCCAAGCATTTCCTTAAGCCAGGCTGAGTTTAGCCACACAGAAGGCCGTACGGATTCTGTACAGCGTGTACAACTTTCATACAACGCGCAGGAAGGGCAGGCCAAGAGGGCAAGGCATGGTCCAGTTTGGGCTTCGAGGGGTTTTCAGAGGTTGCTGAGTGAAAGGGAAGTTTTCTTCCTCGTCATTGTAATTTTTTGAATAGAGCAATTGTTGAAGAAGAAATAACGAACACACACATTGCAGGTTTTCCCCAGTTTCAGTTTCTTTCATTGCTGCAAATTCACTAAAGTAGTTGCTGGGTATTAAAAAATTAACATGGTATCAGAGCCCAGGCTTTGATTGAAAATCATACACAAGTGTTTAGTTCCTCAGAAGCAGGTTAAGGGTAGCAAAAGCACAGTTTACTTGTCAGGACCAGCGCTAGGGTTTTCCTAAAACAGCTCAATGCTAGGATTTTTTTGAGCAGTTCGAACAAGAGCATGGCCTACTTGGGGTTGAGTTTTGAGGACCGTCTTGATGGGGCCTCAAATTTATGTACTTCGAGGGAGAGTATTGGTGTAGTGCTGGAGGAGCAAGGTGTTTGGGAGTTTGTGGACAGTCTACCAGCCCCACCAGTGGACCCTCAACAATTGGCTTAGCATAGCAAGAAAGATGCGAAAGCCAGAAGAATTATCCTTGAGGGAGTCAAGGACCACATAATACCTCACCTGTCCGGGAAGAAGACATCTCAGGCCATGTGGGCAGCCATCATAGGGTTGTACGAGGCTTTGAGTGATGCGAGGAAACTGGTACTCAAGGACAAACTCAAAAACATTAGGATGGCGAAGTATGAGTCCGTGGTCTCATACCTTATCGGGTTCAATTAAGTGAGGGACGAGCTAGTTGGAGTTGGGGAGACAATCTCAGACAAAGACCTTGTCAGTTTTGCGCTGTTGGGTTTTTCCGAGTCATGGGAAAACCTCACTGATGTAGTGAGTGGCAGAGAAAAGCTTCTAGATTGGGAGCGGCTAAGGGTGACTATGTCCAAGATGAGAAAAGTTGAGGCAAGATGTCATGAAATAGATATCTTGTTGATATAGTTGAGATAAAAAACATGTGATTTGACTTGGAGACTAGTGGTGTTTGGAGGATTGATCTCCTCTGCTTTTGAATGTGCATTCTTCTTCTTCTATGAGACAAGACAAGATGTAATGATGATGCGGTTGCTTGCTTTATTATATTGAGATATGTCATCCGAGATGAGACTTGTGATATAAATGGAAATTTCTCCTTAGCTGGGAGGGAGTATTGAAAGTTGGGCAGCTTCGAGATGAATTTAAATATGGTCAAAATAAATTATTAAAGTATTTGGAAAATATTTATGAGCAAAATTTGAATTTTATTCCCTCCTTATTTCAAGTCAGCCTCAAAAGACATCAAGTCGGCTCACCCTTGAGTGGTGACTATTCATTCGTGGGAACAACTATATATTGGTGGTTCTATTATTCTATTTTAATATGAGTACAATTCGTATTCTTTAGCTTGGTATACAATGTTATATGGTTCGCATATTTCAGGAAGGCTCGCATTCTCTTGCCGCATTACCGTGGATGCATTACAGTAGTTGTATCCTTTGATTTGTGGTTTTTTTTATTATGGCTTGTTTTATATGGTACATATTGCACATCCTGTGGCATCGCTTCTGTGTATATCATTGTTTTTATATTTGTGTGGCAACGCTTTCAGCTCTGTGCATTAGTGGAATCACTCTATCTTTGTGGTAGCACGCTACACTATACAATGGCTCTCGCTCCTCACTCCATTATCTGGCTCACCCTTTACAGAGACTTGCTTTGTTTCTACATGGTTCGCTATATGGTGGTATTTATGTGGCTTGCATATGGTTCGCTAACAGTGAGACATCACATATAGTTAGGCGTTGTGTTTCAATGAGACAACTTACTATGGCATCACATCTTTATTATGACTCGTGTTTCTATTGTCCAAGTATCATCACATTTTCTTGAGATTCGGTTGGCATCAATATATCTCATGGTATATATATATATATATTCCATTTCAATAGCTATCCTATACTGTATGATATCTTTCTCTAGTGGCATCGTTAATATCAATTTGTCTACATTAGTTAGCATTACTAACACTAACACAAACAATAACCTCTAATTAGTGTGTTGTTTCTTTCAATTAATTGATCAGTGCTGACTTGCTTTCCCATTTTGTTATAATTGACCCGGTTTCCCTGTTCATTACCGTGCTTCTTAACGGGTATTAATTGCATATGATCATCTAGAATTTGCTTTACTTATCACCCTGATAATAAACCTAACTTGAAGTTTTAAATGTTGACACAAAAATTTTGTTATGTGGTTCCTCATGAAGATCTGATTGTCATTACAACAAACCACAAAAGCTAAAGCCTACAACTTCATATTGTTCTATTCTGTGTAGGTCTACTTGTTGCTTCATGTTGTTCATTACCATGGTAAGATTATCTTCGAGGATGTTGATAATGTTTAACATCTCCTTGCCTTTTAAGTCTCTTATCCTTGATCATGATGTGTTTCAATTCCTAAAGGTGTCCATGTCACAAATATATATGGAGATATTTATATTCCAAGTCTTTTGGAGTATTTAATCTAAAGAACAAACTTTGTTCGTTCCATTTGGTATCAAAGCAGTTCGATCCTCTGGCCACTCCACTGCTGCACAGAGCCATGCTCTCCGATTCAGGTCTTTGGCCATCAACTTTGCGTCAACGTTGTTGTTGTCACAATTGAAGCACTTCGCTACACAAGCTTGGAGTTTCTCCATCGCTGATTCGTCAGAGGCCCTTGGCCATATATATATATATATATATATATATATATATATATATATAAGCAAAAAAAAATTGGGGAAAATATAAATATTACAAACAAAAAAGAAAAATTAAAACAAAAAGAGTCAAAACAACACAAAAAAATAAGTCTGAGCCACTAGATTAACCTCCTCTTCTGTCAACTTTGAGGCTTTTGTTGTGGGGTCCCTACTATGGAACAAACACCGAGTTATAGGAGAGAACCTTGGCTGATTTGTATAATTGTGTCTTCTCTGGTGCGGACAGTTTCATAACTTCCTTACGGCCACAGGTCCGAGTTCAAATTACCACAGACTTCCTTCTTCTCGTCACAGGTCACGAATGAAACCACTGAATATCTCTATTACAGACCCATAATAAATATCCTCTTATCTATGATACTCATTTTCGATCTATGGAAGAATAAAAACCAGATTCGTGGAGCCACAAACTTATGCTTGTAATGACACTTTTTTCTTCGACCTATAAAGCCATAAACTCGCACTTGCATTAAGATCTCTTCCTTGGACGTGTGGTGGCATAAGTCCGCACCTATGTGAAGCTCGAACCCTCTTGAAGTGCATAACTCAGATCCGCGGAGAATAAAAAGCGCTGAGGCCTGTAACTATTGTTTGGACAAATACTGGTGAACCTTTTGTGTATATTTTACGTTAAATTCGATAAGCTACAGTTTTTGTTGCTACAAGAAAATGTGTTGAGTCTCTTGCTCTTGTGGAAAGGAAATTTTGACACGACATTCGAGTTATTTGGAAGTCTTTTTGGAGCAGATTTGGAATTGTTGACCACTACATATCGACAACCCATAGTAGCACACCTGGTTTTTTCGCAAAAGGGATAACGCCTGATCGATGTGTTCGTGCCATGCAACTATCATCATCAGCTTCACTTCCAAGATATTATGTAAATCCTTTCTGCATGTGTATAATGTAAATAATCTCAACAGATCTGTGTCGTGTATGTAATTACCTAGGTAAATCTACTTTTCTGGTGACGATCTACATTCCGGGAGGTTTTTTGTCTCGCTGATCCATTTTCGGATGGTCGGTAGAGTTTTCCTTCAGTGTTACCCCAAAGTCAGAATGGATTTTGTCACTGGGATCTTAAGCGAGTCCTAGTATTCTAGATCAAGTCTATGTAAAAGTAATTTGGGAATAATCCTAACTATTTGGTTAGGTTATTTTATTACAAATTGCTTAGTCTGCTAGATTATACTTGTGTCACAGAAATGGGTAGTTTGTGAGGGTCTTTTACAAATGGGTTCCCCCTGTTGAGATGTAAAAAATACGAAAATCATGATGTAAATTAAATTAAAATCTTAAGCCTGAAATTTGATTATTTTTAGGTGCTAGGTAAATTTAAATTCTCCGAAGGCAAAATTCGTTGGTCATTAAAAATTAAATTTTAAGAGGTCCAGGGACTAAGGTGAATTAATTATTTGATAAATTTTAAGCCTTTGATCCCTGGGGTTAAGTCAAAGTCAAATTTTTTTGAATTAATTAAAATGCATTTAATTAAAAAATTTCGAATTTCCTCAAAATATTATTATTTCGACGGATGAGATTTTTTTTTTTTTAATCCTCATCAATGGTTGAGATTGCTTTGACGGGGATCACTCGAATTAGCCGTTGGAGGATTTATCTTTAAATAAGAAGTCATTCGTTAGTCAATTGATCCGACCTTTGAGTCGTGTGCTAAGCAAAAAGCTCTTGTAATTTTTTTCGGATAATAAAAAAAGACTTTGGGGTTAATTTTCGTTGGTGTTACTTTTCATGGAAATACTGTAAGATGTGTTGTTTTCATGCATAATTTTTTTTAGCCATTGATGATAGCTTTTGAAGAGTGATTTGAGTACAGGTATCTTGCTCAGTCGCTGGGGTTTAAGTGATAATTTAAATTTTGAATGTAATAGCAGGTATCTCTATTTATCTGAATTTTATTATCATTTTCTCGCTCTATTTTGATGGCTGGATTGAGTTTTGTAGGAAAATCTTGATTTTTAGATCATCAGGCGTTCGGGGAAGTTTTCAGTTGGACCAGCCAACTCCCGATCCGTGTTTTCTGAAGAGCCCAGCTTAATTTGATCCCGGGCTTATCATAAGATTTTTATTGGTGATGCATGAAGGGTTTTGAGCTAAGCACCTCCTTTAAAATTTTAAAAATTAATTTTTTATGTGGGAAATTGATAGATCTGACTTTTGAGAGCTTTAGATTATCAGATTTGGGAGCGGAGTTGGACTCACACTCCTCAGATCTGATAGATTTGCCATTCCTGTGCATAGATCTGTATATGTATCGTTTGGGTGTTTCTTGTTGTCATGCAGCTACATATCTGAGGAAGAAATCTGTGTAGAGTCCATATCTAGGCCCTGGAGGGTAAGGTCTAGATCTCTAGGGTTCATCAACATCATTTTGCAGGAATATTATTCAAATTAATTTTGCAGTCTAAGGGTTTAAAGAGTTTTAAATCTGGAAATATAAGGGTTCCAAAATTCTTAGATCTGGAAATTTTCATGAGGTTTTCAGAGTTAGATTTGAAGCAAGTGGATTCAACATTTAATCACGAATTTCTGGAAATATCTTAAGGGGTTTTCTTGCTACCATTTGTCCGAGTTTTTTTTGATCTGCTTCAGTTTTTGGATTTGTTGCAAAATTCGAATTTTTTGTTTAGAAATCCCTCTTCTATTCCATCACTACCCGCTGCAAATCGACCCTCTCTCTATCGAGCTGCAAATCCCTGCTGGCAGCCCTTGCTGCCATCTCCCTCTGCTTGCATTTTCCTCACTCTTCCCTTTCATTACCTTGTTGCTCGTCCATCAAACTTGTAATCCGTCGCCATACATTTGCTTTTGCAGCTCCAAACGCTGACTGCAAACCCTATCTGCGTCCCTTTCTTCTCATGCAGTCTACACCTTGAGATTTCCTTTGGTCCTCACTCCCTCATCCGCTTAACCCGCATTGTATTCCTCGTTACCTCCTTTGTAGATCTACAAGCAAACAAGCGCACACTTCTTCCTTGCTCTGTCTAGCTCCTCGCTTACTGGTGCAACTCCCTTCTCACTGCCCATCGACTTGCAGTCATTTACATGCCCTCCGTCTGTCCATTCTCGCTGCAACAAACAAACAAGCATGAGCCTCCTCGTCCATTCTCGTTCCGCAGCAAATCCGTCCATGCCCTCCGTCGCACCCTCCATTCGCGTTGCTAAACCTCGCCCTCAGTTCTGCCCCCAGATCCGCATGTCCAAGCTTCAAACGCTGCTCTCTGCTGCCTCTCTTTGCACTGCTAAACCATCGCCGTTGAACCTGCAGATGCACACAACAAACACTCTCATTCGACTTACTGTTTTAATTTTTTATTTCGCTTGCATGGTATATGGTTAGGGTTAGCATATGTACATTTTTTTTTAGTTTCATTTGAATTTTGACCTAGGTTTGATTTTTTTTTTTTTTTGGGTTTGGTTAATTTCATTCAAAAATTTGATTATCTTTTTTGTTTGGCCATTTGTTTTTCGATTTTTTTATTATTAATGATTTGATTTTATTTCGTTTTACCTTTCTTATTATTTTGTTTTTAACTTTTGATTTTTGATTTGATTTATTTTCATTAAAAAATCTAAAAAATGCCAAAAATTAAAAATCTTGAAAATTTAAGATTTAAAAAAAAATCTAAAACATTTTTTTTTATTTGATGACTAAAGAATTGAATTAAAAGAATTAAATTAAAAGGGGATTTGTGCTTTTACATTAAATATTTTAATGTGGCCTATGGCCCATTAAAATTTTAAATATTAACCCCTTGATTTAGTTTGACTTCTTTATTTATCACATTGAAATTATTGCCTAAGGAATAATTAAAATTAAAATGTGAAGTTCCTTAGTGTTATTTGGTGATTAAATGCATTTTTGTGATTTAAATGCACTCAGGTTTGATTTTTTTTGGGTTTGGTTAATTTTATTCAAAAATTTGATTTTTTTTTGTTTTTTGTTTGGCCTTTTGTTTTTCGATTTTTTTATTAATGATTTGATTTTATTTTGTTTTAGCTTTCTTATTTTTTTGTTTTTAACTTTTTGATTTTTGATTTGATTTATTTTCATTAAAAATTCTAAAAAATCCCAAAAATTAAAAATCTTGAAAATTTTAAAAAATTTAAAATTTAAAACAAAATCTAAAACATTTAAAAAATCTATTTTTTTTTTTTTAAATTTCTGATGACTAAATAATTGAATTAAAAGAATTAAATTAAAAGGGGATTTGTGCTTTTACATTAAATATTTTAATGTGGCCTATGGCCCATTAAAATTTTAAAATTTTAACCCCTTGATTTAGTTTGACTTCTCTATTTATCACATTGAAGTTATTGCTTAAGGAATAATTAAAATTAAAATTTGAAGTTCCTTAGTGTTATTTGGTGATTAAATGCATTTTTTGTGATTTCTCTATTGTCAAGGTGCGACTAATGTTTTAAAAATTATATTGGCTATAGGAGAAAGTTAATTAGTTCTAGATTTGGACCATTAATGAAAATTATTTTAAATCTAGAATCTCTTGCATGATAAAATTTTGGGCATTGATCATTCATGAATGTCACTATTTGTCACATATATAAATGACTTGGGATATTTTGTTTCTGTTCAGTCTATGGCTAATCGAATACTAAGACACTGGTTTATAATCATTTCTATCATTTGGATGTGTTTTGTGTTTAATCTATTCATCTCAGTTAACCAAGATTTGTCCTAAATTCATCAAGTTTTCCATCGTCGAGTCTTCTAGAGCCTGTGTTCCACAGACTATTATCATTCATTCACCTTAGGGATTACCCCCTTGACTTGTCTAGTAGAGAGTCTAAATGGAGTGAGTAAGGATTAGAGTGACAACCCTTACTCTGAGCGCTGTCGCAGTGCCTAGACACTTTGTGCGACAACATGAATCATTTGGAGCCCCTCTAAAATTGCTTGCATCCATGATTGCCTGCGTTCGCTGTGCGCCACAATCTGCCAACCCTGTTCCTTTAAACATATATCATTAAAGTTATAAAATTTCAAAAGGTTGTCCCTTGTTCGCGCAATAGCAATAAAAAATTGAAGGGTTGTTCAAATTGAACGGTGAAAATCGTGATCTTGTCATATGAAAAGCCATGACGTTTATATTAAGTGGGGTGACATTATAAAAGTTAAAGTATAAGTTATAAAAGTTAAAGTAGAAGGTATAAGATATTTTATTGGCATTTATAAAAGTTCTTACCAAAAAGAAAATAAATTAAAATATATATATATAAAGTTAAAAAGAGTGAAGTGAAACTATTATTATAGTAAGGTAATAAAGTTATTAAGAAAAGGGTCTTAATATAAAGAAAGGCATACATATCTAGAGAGCAAAAATATAAACGAGTATTTTCTAATTAAATAACCAAATTGAAAAAAAGAGAGTAATATTTTTATTAGAAGGATATTTTTATAAGAGATATAAAAGGTCATACAAGGAAAATAATAATATTTTATTATAGAGGTTAAGAAGGGGTTATCTTCAAAAACCCTAAGTTCATCTCGACAAAAGCAAAAATGGAGTCTAAATCAGATTTGAAGGAAGAGAAATTTTTAGAAGCCTCATGCTGCGCTGCTCTGGTGCTATTCAAAATTAAAGGGACTCTTGCAGGAAAAGATGTTATTATTTCTATCTCTCCCATTGAAGGGAAAAATTATATAAACTCTAACCTTGCTAACCAATTGGTGATTCCAGAGTCAAATATAATTGAGAGTTTAGACTGCTTGGGTAGAAAACAATATGACATAACCAAATTACAATTAAACATTGGCGATTATACTTTTATATCACAATTCTCTGTTCGATCTCTATGGAATGATCTAGGTGACATTATTCTGGGATCGCCATGGATGGAAACCCTAGGTTCCTTCATCTTGAATACAAAGAAGTTTTTGACATTTTCTTACAAAAAGAAAAAAATAACGCTACAAGATCTTACGGTGAAGCCAAATTTAGTAATACTAGAAGACATAAAAGATATTTCAAAAATAATTTTTCAAGAAGGTAAAAAAGTACTACAAAATATGCAAAGAGAAGTTGATAAGATCACCACTGACAAAAATGAAGAAGTTTCTCGGCTGAAAGACCATAGTGAAAAATTATTAACACAAATCAAGAAGCTTAAAAAGGACAAAAAGTCATTAACAGACAAGTTAGAACAACTTGCTCAAGAAGTATCAAAGTCTCCAGTCATAACAAGGTTGAAGATAAGGGAGCAGATACCAATCTAGTGAATGTCACAACTCAAGAAGAAGACAAGCAAGTTGAAGAAAATACACACTTAGATGTTGCAGTTCAGACGATGAACATCCCAAGTGAAGGTTCTGTAACCAACTCAACAACATCCTCACAAGAAGAAAATCAAAAAATTTCCACACACCTAATAAGGGAAAGTCAAACAAAAAAAAGTTCTCTATCGACATTTGAATCATGAGAGTAGACAACTCAATCAAGCTACGTATTTGTACCATTCAGAATAGAAACAACAAACTGATGTTCCGAAGAATATCGAAGTAAGTTCAATCCAGTCCAGTGATAACAATTCATCACAAATTTCTAGTAATCGCACGATTCCACAGAAGATTAATTTAGGATGGTCAGATCCATTCTCAGTGCGACAATTTTGTTTATCACTTAGAGGATCATATCGTCTTGCTTTGACGAAGATGACAATTCTGAGACAAGAAGACATCCGAAACAAGAAAAAAGATCAGGCCTTTCATCAGTAAGCTTTGAGGACAAAGCTTTTTGAGGAGGAAGGCAATGTTATGAATAAAATATATAGGAAATAATCTAAATGATAATAATTATACGTACTGATTAGTTAATTAGTAATTAGGTTGAAGAGGCATGTCTAAATGAGACATGGCTCTCCATGAAGAGGCACCTGCCTAGTATATAAGCAGGCCTCTCACTTTCATTTGTAACATCATTCTTATTCATACTTTCTAATATATATACTTGTATCTCAACGGAGATCTTTATATTCCAAGTCTTCTGGAGTATTGAATCTGAAGAATGAACTTTGTTTGTTCCAAATTAACATTTTGTTCTTTTGTTTAGTAGGTCTTCATATAACAAAACTTCAATAACTCAATTGGTTCTCCAAATTTCCTTAGTTAAAAAAATGATTATGTTGAATAACTTTATTATGATAAAACACACCTTCTTACTGCTCTGACTGCAGTCATAGTGTATATATTGATACGATATCGCATTGATTTTCTATATTAAATCAAGCATGACACTTGAACTATTGCAATGATGATCAATTTTGACGTTAATCTCCTCAGTTCTCTAAATGATTTTTTTTTGAAATTTGATGCAACACTCCAAACTCATAAAATCTATAGTAGTCACCTCAAGGCTTACATCGCAAACATATATGCCTTTGGTTTATTTATATTTTCTGGTCATATTATAATGCTTGACTTTGAAGTTTGAAAGCATTAGCCAATCACTGGTGCTCTAATCTTTTCAACACACCTTACAACAAAATTATACACACACAGGAAATTGGGATAAAATTGAATAACACAAGGAAATTAAAGGATGCATGTTTAATTCCTCAGATGATGCTTGAGCATGGTTGCATCAATTAGTTCAATACTTCCACCATTGAGTTGTGCACATAGCAAAGAGTCTTTTATCTTCCATTTTTGCATTCTCATGCATATTGTTGACAACCAGTACTGTTTGCTATAATATGGCTCCTTTGTCATTGTGTCCCAACAAACTCAAACATAGAAGGCACATGAAGATAATACTTTATTAATAATAGAAACAAATAGTTGAGCAGCGTAGATACCAGTGTTTCTCAACTCATCTAGAAGGGTCAACTAGTCTTCACTCCCGTATAGTTCAAAGTTATGATCATGTGGAAGTTTAGTCATGCGGTCTATTCAGATAATTATGCAGGTAATATTAAATAATGAGGATGCATTAAATATTTAGATATTAGGAATTATAGTTTTATTGTCCCTTGTCCCACAACCAAGGGGTTTCATATGTCAATTTGACATCTGGCTAGGCTATGATCTTAAATTAGATATTATTTTTATTAATAGTGATATTTGCAAATTTTGTTTGGCTAGTTGTGTATTTGGCGAGTGTGCTACTCAATAATGATTAATATTATTGCTAGATATATTCTCTTTTACTATTTTATTTCATCACTTTAGTTTGTATAACTAAACTTGAGTCCATATTTTTAATGAAATAAAAATGTTTTCAAATCACGTGCGGTCTCATGATCATTACTTGATATTTTTACAGCATACTTTATTATTGGTCCACAGTCATGAAATTAATAGTTTCATATTTGATATTGAAATTATTTTATTGTTTTCCTTCCCACACTATGTAATTTATAAATAATGTTGATATAAATTTAGCTCCTTTATTCTATAGTTTGTAACTTCAGCTTTGTTTTTTCCCCTAGGCAATGATAATATCGAGGCTGCTGTGAATTGGGTGGTGGAAAATGAAAATGATCCAGAAATTGATCATATGCCCATGGTAACGTTTTAGTTCATTTCATGCTTACTTTGGGTTTAAAGATAATATATTAACTAGTTTTTAGAAGTGGAAAATTACATATGTTAACCCTTGGAAACAATTAGCATGATTATACTTAACAGAATGTGGTAATAGTAGTTTTAGAGGTAAATGGTTAAATAGCCCTTGCTTCTATGGCCAAAGTGTGTTCTCATGGGACTGTTTCTTTTATTTTCTGGAAAGTATATTGTATATTTTATTATCAATCAGGATACATGTACATTAAGAATGACATGTCATGATACCAGATGGCAGTTACATGGGTTACCTCCTGCCTACATAAGCAAGGAGAGCTAGTGAGTTTGCTTTGGATCTGAGCTCATGGGTATCTACATCTTTTGGTCTTTTAGTTGTAAATTAACAGTTCTATTCTATTGGTAATGCACATTCAGAGCTACAGCCATATCCCTCAACCATGTGCCACCAGGGAAACCGGGTTTGCTGGGGGTTAAAAACTAACCAGTGATTGACTTAATGTTCTTGTAGCCTTAATGATAGTGTATTGCTTATACAGAAAAGTCTTATGCTGTACTAAGCCTGATACTAGAGAGTGCATATCACCAGAATGAAACCAGTCCAACAGAACATGATTTTCTAGACTGTTAAGCCGGAAAACAAAACTTAAGCTAGAGATGGGCTGAGAATAATTAATGATCCTTCTATCTAGGACACCTGCCTTCTTATCCTTGTTAGTGTCTGCTTCCTCCTTGGCTCTAAAGACAGCAAAGGCTGAAAACAGATGATCCCATTGCTTTTGCATCAGTCCCAATTCCTTGACAATTTGTGCTTACATCAGGTATATTATGATTTATCCTGCCCAGGCAAGCTTCCATCTGGGCTATAATCTGCAGGATGTGGTGAGTCTGATGTTCCTTACCTTCTAGAGTATGCAACCACACCTTTTGCCTGCCAATGCAGTTCCAAAATTTGAGCATATTTGGGTTCTCAGCCTCTGATATGACCTGGATCAGGGAGCCAATGCTGGACCTCTGCATTAACCAGCACATTGTGGATTCACATATGATCTTCCAGAACTCTGTCCTCAATTTCTTCAGCCTTGTCATGGGCCACATATGAAAATTTAAGGTGATAAACCTCAGCAGCATGCCTGACTGGAACCATCTTCTTCTGGTTGGGGTTGTGTAAAGTTTTGTAGATGTTCTATGCTAAGAGCAATTTCACTTTTCTCACAGCAATCATACAAGTAGATAAGCAAAATGCAGATAGAACATATAAGCAGATCTTACAGAAGACAAATCAGAAACAAGAAAAATGAATGTGTTCGTTTCGGCGATCAACAGGATGCTTCAACCAGCAAAGTCTCATTTGGTCAGCCAGCCCAGCATGTGTCACAACAACCCTCCTGGTAGCTCGTACTTTTAGGATGAGAGAGGAAGATGTGAGTTGAGTTGTATTCAAATTCTCTCCAACTTTTCCTGTATATATATCCATCAATGAGGGTGTGTGACACATCTGTTGGGCATGTGAGCCTACATTACAAAACTGGCTGACCTTGCACATATAATTTATTAAGAATAATAAATTCAAAATATAAGTTCTGCTCATCGGATTAAGACTATTTTTATATGGATTTTACACCTCTCAGAAAGAGGAATCCAACAAAAATATTAGCCTCTTACTCTGAGCATCAGAACATGGAGTTTGGACCTAGTTGTCCAATTTTAACACTCCCTCTCAACTAGGGAGAACTCCATCTATTAGTGCAATTAACATCGTGAGTCATCCCGCCGAAACTTGCTTTGCTGGCTTCTTTATTTCAGAACAGAAGTGGGTCAGTCACAAAGACATCATTCCCCGACTGACATAATCAGTCCAGAGGTCCCAGACCTCACAAATCTTGATCCCAGATCAAGTGGTTGGACCATGCCATCCTAGATAGAGAGTACGGCAATCTCTGATGCGTCCATCAGTCTTTGCTAATAGTCTCTAGCTTTTCCACACCTCATTGGCCAAATGAGAGGTACTTCCCATGAGCCCTGAACTCAATGGGTAGGATGCATACGGGGCACAGATTAAATGAGTGGCGAACCAGCTCAATAATCACAAGGGTGGGGCAGAAGCATTATGAGTGCTTATAGCTCCGAGAAGCTATCCCCAAAGCCCCCCAGAGCTCCCAGAGCTCCCAGAGCTCATCGTCCAACAGGACCCATATCATAGGGTCTTTCCACGACACCAAGACTCTCACGGAAGGTTAGGAACTTGACCTTCCCCAGGGGCTTAGTGAGAATATCCGCGACCTGCTCATCAGTTCCTATATGATCGAGCCTTACGGCGCCTCGCTGTACCATATCCCGGATAAAGTGGTACCTGATATCAATATGCTTGGATCGGTCGTGGAACACAGGATTCTCAGTCATACGAATCCCACTCTGATTATCACAGAGTATTACAGTGGTATCTAGCACATGTTGGAACAGCTCACTAAATAGCTTCCTCAACCAAACTGCTTCACAACAGGCCATACTAGCAGCAATGTATTCGGCCTCTGCGGTGCTCAAAGCCACCAACTTCTGCTTCCTGCTCATCCATGAGATCGAAGCAGAACCAAGATTGAAACAGCATCCAGATGTGCTCTTACGATCCACCACACTGCCAGCCCAATCGGCATCAGTATATCCCCGGAGTATCACACTCCCGGCAGTGTATCTCAGCCCATGGTTTATCGTGCCCCGAAGATATCTCAAAAGATTCTTGGCACCAACCCAGTGAAAATGATGAGGCTCAACCATCTGTTGACTCAAAGTATTCACTGCAAAACATATGTCCGGACGGGTGTTCACTAAGAACATCAAAGCTCCTATGAGTTGACGATACTCAGTAGGATTGGCCAAGATAGGCCCTGCAGCGCTGCCACTCAACTTCTTGAAGTTGAGTTCCATTGGTGTCGACACGGACTTACAGTCCACCATCCCAAATCTTTCCAGAAGCTTCACAATATACTTTCCTTGAGAAAGGAAAATCTCTCCAGGTCTCTGCCAGACCTCCAGGCCTAGGAAATAGTGCATCAGTCCTAGGTCTTTCATCTCGAACTCAGCAGCAAGCTCCCTCTTACATTGATGAATGAGAGGGTCATCACCTGTCAGGAAGAGGTCGTCCACATACAGCACTAGAATGAGAGGCTTTCCTTCCTCAACCTTAAAGTAAAGGTTTGGATCAGCATTGCTTCGAGTGAAGCCCAGCTTCATCAAGTAACTATCCATCCTCTCATACCAAGCTCTGGGTGCTTGCTTTAACCCATAGAGGGCTTTCTTCAACCTGCAGACATAAGTGTCTCGATCTTGAACTTCAAATCCCAGAGGTTGTTCTACATACACCTCTTCCTTTATTGCACCATGCAGAAAAGCGGTCTTGACATCCATCTGATGAAGACTCCATCCTTGCGTAGCAGCAAGGGCTATGATGGATCGGATGGTGGTATATCGAGCCACAGGTGCAAATATATCGTCATAGTCAATTCCTTCCTTTTGAGAGAAGCCACGGGCAACAAATCTTGCCTTAAACTTTTCAGCACTCCCATCAGATCCATGTTTAATCTTGTAAAACCATTTAGCGGTGACAACAGATTTGTCCTTCGGTCTCGGGACCACATCCCAGACATCATTCTTCATAATAGCCTCATATTCTTCATGCATAGCATCCTTCCAGACTTGATGCTTGATGGCTTCCTCAAAAGATCCAGTTTCAGATTGTATAATAGTACTCATGGCAGCTAGATACCCTTGGTATCTACACGGCTTCTTGCTTACTCGGAATGTTCCCCTTGGGGCAGCATGACCCTCAGCATCTTCGAGGGTGTCCCTGAGCCATGATGGCCTCTTTCCTAGACAAGGGGAAGGATCAATAGGGTCCATTGGCCCTTCAACATCAGGCATAGTCTCATCCTGGGGTTCTTCCAGATTTCCAGGTCTTTCTTCATGGTTTTCTTCAGATCTAGGAAGATCTACTACTTTCTTCAGGGAAGCATCTTCGTCAAAAGTGACATCATGGCTTATCTCTACTTCCCTTTGACCAGGTACATAGACTCTATATGCCTTAGAAGTCTCACTGTAGCCCACAAACATTCCTTTCTTCCCAGTAGCATCCAGCTTACTTCTCTTTTCTTTCGGCACATGAAAATAGACAGGACATCCAAAAATTCTAAAATGTGAGACATCAGGTTTCTTACCAGAGAAAACCTCTTCGGGAGTTTTGGAGTCCAAAGCGGAATGAGGGCATCGGTTTTGAATGTACACAGCAGTATTTGCAGCTGCTCCCCACAGAAACTTTGGAAGACCCTGGTCACATAGCATGGCACGGGCAGCTTCCACAATAGTCCTATTCTTGCGTTCAGCAACACCATTCTGCTCGGGAGTATATGCAGTGGTAGTCTCCCTTTTAATGCTAGCTTCTAATTACAACAGAAGTCAACACTTTGACTTTTGATATCTACAGAGATCAGTTGAAGACATATTGCTTCAACTGATTCTCTAAGGTGACTGCTTCAGCTATCCATTTCGTCCATTAGTTGCATCTTACAGTGGAGCACCATCTCATCTGCCTTCATCATCATGCTGCCCATTATTCTGCATTTTCCATTATTATGCAACCCTATTCATCATCATGCTACATGCTGCCCATGCTGCCCATGCTAATATGAATCATCATTATGTTGCTGCCTTAAGGTTGTCTTATGTGCTACGCTGTCACTTACAATACGCAAAGGTTTACATGTTGTCCATCTAGACTACCTCACACTGTCAACAGGCTTGTGACAACGTTTGAGAGGCTCATCCTTAATGAGATCGGGATTGCATCTTTGAGTTCTGATATTATAACCAAGAATTACTACTGAGGATATATGAGCTAGCAAGAGCTCAGATCAATACACAAATATATATTGAACTATATGTATGCCAAAATATGCTTTGGCCCAGAACGTAAGAGAGTTCTAGCTGCATATATTGACAGCGTATATGGTGCTCTTCATGCGTATGACTCTATTACAAGACTGTGTTCTTCATTACAGGACTGTATCTCCATGCTATGCGTATATCATGACTGTCTTCCCTTACAGCGGTACTACAACATGTATATTACTATGTATATATATATTTCCATTTGCTGCATATATGTACCTCAGTTATGTGCCATTTGCTGCGTATATATTGCCTGCGTATACGTAGTCATTGGAGTGTTGCTGCCATGACTGCGTTATATTAACAGTGAACTATATGTACAACGTATTAATGTTTCATATACCTTGCTGTGTAGGTTATCTCGATGATCAGCGTGTATATATTTACTGTGGCTAGCAATGCATATACATACAACGAGCAGCGTATACTGTGGCTAGCAATGCATATACTATGGCAAGGTCTTCATTTCCAGCAGCTTCGTTATTCCTCAACTGCGGCTACCCTTCCTTTACTGCGGTTGTCACAGTTATAATTTGCCATAAATATGTAGAATGGCCATACCTGTTCCAAACCGTAAAATGGCCATCCCTGTTCCAGACTTCATGAAGAATGGGCATACCTGTATAGCGTATATATGTATAGAATGGCAGAGGAATGCGTGAACAGGTCTTGTTGACTCACTGCGTCTTATTGACCCATTGACTGCGTTTGTATTTCTTCATAAGCCTGTTGCTTATGATTGCGTATGCATTCTTCATTGACTGTGAGGGATCTCGACGATGGTTTCATTACTGCGGCTGACTGTATCACTGCGGCTATCATGTTATGCATGCGGCTCTACCTGCGGTTCTACCGTGCTTGTTATCACTGCGGCTACATGCCTTTCGAGTCTTTGCAGGAGAGCCGTCTTGAACTGGCGAACACCTCTGCCGCTTGACGTGGGATTGAGCTTATGGGCTCTTTCGAATGCATAGAACCGACAGAGGAATGCAACTCGAGGTCTTTCAGGCTCAATCTCATTCGCCACACGAAGGATCGTTGCGATGTCGCGGAGCTTCGGAGGGACGACTTCACTGTCAATTGCCGATTCAGAAATGTTCGCCATTGTGTTCGACCTCGCCAGAGGCCGAGGCGGCTGCTCGCTCGAACTTGAACCAATCGCCGCCATTTTCTTCTCTTCTCTTCTCGACAAGAAGCACTGTGAATCAACCCTACTCTGCTACTAAATACTGGGCTGAATCCGACCTTCAGTCATTTTGCACGGAACATTCATTCACGTGATATACCCAAAATGGGAGAGCCACCTGTTTACCTGTGCGAAGTAGCAGCAGCAAAGCAAACGAAAGCAACGTATTGCAATGTGCTGCGGTGGATAAAGTAATTGATTCCATTCTCCTTTTCCACACATTTTCATTTCTTGCGTATACATAACTCCAGCATAT
Organism: Pinus tabuliformis; assembly: GCA_031772625.1. Classification (NCBI taxonomy): domain Eukaryota; kingdom Viridiplantae; phylum Streptophyta; class Pinopsida; order Pinales; family Pinaceae; genus Pinus; species Pinus tabuliformis. The sequence continues at coordinate 1,675,619,956 of CM062816.1, read as the reverse complement.
GACTGCCAGAACCTCCTCTGCGTTATATATGTGTTTTCATCGTATACATAACTCCTTGCACAGCGTATACATAACTCCAGCGTATGATTGCATAGCGTATGACTTCATGACTGCGTTCTCCCTTAGGGCATCATACTAGGCCGGCGTGATCTAGTGTGAATCTCCTTCTTCAAAACCCAAGACGTGGAGAGGAGATCACTTGAAGTGAGTTTGTCTTCACCTCAGCTCTGATACCATGTAAAGTTTTGTAGATGTTCTATGCTAAGAGCAATTTCACTTTTCTCACAGCAATCATACAAGTAGATAAGCAAAATGCAGATAGAACATATAAGCAGATCTTACAGAAGACAAATCAGAAACAAGAAAAATGAATGTGTTCGTTTCGGCGATCAACAGGATGCTTCAACCAACAAAGTCTCCTTTGGTCAGCCAGCCCAGCATGTGTCACAACAACCCTCCTGGTAGCTCGTACTTTTAGGATGAGAGAGGAAGATGTGAGTTGAGTTGTATTCAAATTCTCTCCAACTTTTCCTGTATATATATCCATCAATGAGGGTGTGTGACACATCTGTTGGGCATGTGAGCCTACATTACAAAACTGGCTGACCTTGCACATATAATTTATTAAGAATAATAAATTCAAAATATAAGTTCTGCTCATCGGATTAAGACTATTTTTATATGGATTTTACACCTCTCAGAAAGAGGAATCCAACAAAAATATTAGCCTCTTACTCTGAGCATCAGAACATGGAGTTTGGACCTAGTTGTCCAATTTTAACAGGTTGGCTTCCTAATCCTTGTTTTCCTTGACACAATCATATCTAAATATGAGATACTTTCCTTGATCCTCATGGAAGCAGCCGTTAACTCCTACCCCCACTCTACATGTTGTCACATTCACAAAAGTACCCCTGGCTCCTTCCTCATGAAATGATGGTTTGACGATGAGTGCAAATCCCTCCACAAACAACTCAATCTCCCCCTCACACATGGCCCATATTCATTCGCCCACCTCTGCAAAACTAACTGTAATCTCCTTTGCGATAAAAAAAGAGCATTTCTCTCCGACGGGCGATGAGAACTTTGTGATGCCCTTTGCCACTCCCCGAGAGCCTTTTGGCATGCCCTTTTTCCTCAATCCCAAAATATTTTGTCTGACCTTGACCCTATGTCATGTTCTTCCAAACGATCTCCCTTTACGATAATCCTAGACAACCTCCCACTTGCGTCTCCTCCCCTCCCTTCCCTTGCTTGCTACCTTTTCTCTAAGTGGGACATCAGCAAAGCAGTCAGAGTTATGTGTACTAATAGAGCATCTAATGAGGAAGGGCTTCATGCCGAATTCCTTAAGCATGGTGTCCAGTCCCTTGATTGATGCGAAAAAATGGTACCAAGGAAGTGTTTCCTAGGCATTTATCCTTTTGGCCTAGGAAGACACATTAATAATCTTTCTGTCTAGGGACATTATGAGTTTATTAATGTCTTGGAGCAAAAGTACCACTTATGGATTAGGTACCATGTACAAGGTATGGCTGAGAAAACAAGGTATGTTTGTCCTCTTGAATTTGATGTTTGCTAGTGGATAAAAGGTCTAGGTTGGACAGTTTGGTATTGGCATCTTAAGGACAGATAAGGAGGATTGTAGCAGGTGTCAAATCAGCCCTAGATCAGCTTGTTAAGAAGGATTCTAACAACTGTAAGAAGGGTAGACTTGGTGAAGCCAAAGAGACTGTTCTTGAAGGAATAAGGGCAACCAAGTGGGCTTATGAACAGGCCCTAAGTTGACTGTTGGAGAAGGACTTTTACAGTGATAGAGGGTGGCCTCCATGCCCTAAGTGTCTTTAAATAGCAACAGAGGAAGGCAAAAGTGGGAAGAAGTCCCAAAGTGTTGTACTCTTGAAGGACTAAGGAGCAACAAGTGGGCAGTTGATGAAGACCTTATTTGTTGACTTATTGATGGACTAATGATCAGCTAAAGGGTAGATTGGAGCCGTGTTCAGTGACCTAAAGGAGCAGGATTTATTGCTAGAGGCAGATTGGTGTTGCTGCAGATTGGGAGTAGAAGGACCAACAATTATGTTCAAGGTACGTGGACCAAGTGGAGCTGTGAAGTGCACTACATCAGCTGGTAGGTTAGCTGGTATCTTGTCCAAGGTAGATTGGTGGTCATAGTTGTTTATACCAAACCCTAGTTTGTATTCTTGTACCAGTGATTGTATGAGGGCGATGATACCTGGTACGGGATCCCTAGACAGTTGTATTATTGTTTGTTAATATAACAAAGTTAGGTTGATTTACTGCTGTGTTTATTTCGCTGTGTAAAGTAGCCTTGTTGTGGCACTTAAGTTGGTTGGTCAGAGATTGTAACACCCTAACCTAGATTCTCTAGTATTGTGGAAATTTAACATGGTATGAGAGGCAAGTTTGAAGGGCCAGGGAATTAGAGTGTGCACAACAGAGTATTGGTCAAGAGGGAGTTGGTACCATTGTTGTTGAAGGACTAATAACAATGTCAAAGTTGTCAGTTGGTCTGTGATATGAGGATAGGTTGGAATGGTTGTCTAAGTACAGTCTGTGGAAGGAAAGGATGAAGTTGGTTCTAATGGTGAACAAATCTGGGACTTTGCCGAGAAAGAGATCAAGAAACCGACTGACCCTAAGGATCTGGAAACATATGAATAGATGGATCCGAAGGCCAAGCTAATTGTCCTAGATGGGGTCAAGGATTCTTTGACACCTCATATGTCGGGAAAGAACACTACCCATGAGATGTGGAAAGCTCTTAAGGATCTATTCCAAAATAAGAACGAGAACTAACTATTGGTATTGAAGGATAAGTTGAAGGCCATCAAGATGATGGATGGTGAAGGAGTGGCATTGTATCTGATGAGATTGTCTCAAGTTTGAGATGAGCTTGCCGCCATTAGTGAGATTGTTACAGATTCTGAGATGGCGAGGATCACTTTGAAAGGGTTTACCGACGTATGGAAGCCACTCATCAAAGGATCGTTGCCAGAGAGAAGCTGTCTGATTGGAATAGGTTGTGGGATGATTTCATTTAGGAAGAATTGCGAGGCGATGATCTTCATTTGAAGAAGAAGGCATCTGATGATGACGTGGTTCTTGAAACGAGTATGAAGGGCAAGCAAAAGGAATTGAGTATGTTGAAGTGTTCAACTGTGGTGAGTATGCTCATTATTCGATGAAGTGTCTGAAGAAGAAGCAGGGAGATGATGAGAAGATGGGGAAGCAGGTGTCGCCACTTCTACCGAGATAAATGACCTCTCCAAGAGATTGGAGAGTGAGGATTTTGCTTTGATTTCTCATTTCTCCAAGGGTGCCATCGACGAGGATGCATGGTACTTGGACAATGGTGCGCCAAAGCATATGACAGGGTCATGTGATGTGTTTGAGACTCTAGCTGAGTGGGACTCGAAGTTGCACATGGTGGTGGGCGACAAGAGTTAGAAAGAGATCAATGGATCTAGTGTTGTGCCATTCAAAATGGAGTCAGGTTAGTTGATGCGAGTTCAGGATGTACTGTATGTACCAGAGCTCAGATATAACATTTTGTTTGTCTCAGTGATCGAGAAGAAGGGGTTTGACGTGATTTTCTAGGAACAAAAAGTGAAGCTCAGGCCTAAAGGCTCTAGCTTTGGTGGAGTGGTCATTGGAGTTAAGGAGCATGGTCTATACAGGTTGACAGACAAGGCTATAGATCATGAGAAGCAGACGTAAAAGAAGGTACAGGTTCCAAAGGTTCAAAGGGAATTAGGTTCTAGTGGAGGTTTGCAGGTTCAAAGGGAGATTGTGCAGCCCAAGAAGAGCGCGTGGTCACTGGGTAGTGTTACCACTCAAACTAGCAGGGGACCTAAAAGGGAATCCTAAAGGGGTAACTGCTAGATCAAGGGCAACGATGGAGACTTAGCCCACTGTCACCTCAGCTAAGGCTCCCTACTCTTTACGGACTTTCACCGATGGGAGGAGACCCGGTGTATAGAGAGTCACTTGTGAAGGATAGATCAACAATGGATATGAAGTGACCTCAATGATCCTTTCCTAGAAGGGAGTCAAGAGTGGGGCTTGCTTGCTTCTTAAGCAAGGTACAAGGCTTTCTAGGAGAAGGAGGTGAGGATTTAAGGGCTAGGTTAAAGGAGTGTGACTTGTGAAGGAGCTCCCCAATCCCTAAAATCCTTGCAAAACTTGGATTCCCGAGTTGTTTTTGAAGAATTGACTTTGAGAAATGGGACCACAAGGGACCAAGTGGACCTAACATAGGTTAAGAGGAGGGAGTTTAGCAACCAATGATGATTTTAACCTAAACAAGAAGGGGAAGAGGATCAAAGAAAGAATTTCTACTTAAAGATGCCAAAATGATCCTATGAGGTGCTAGCCTAGGGAAACCCAGGGCAAAGTTTGATCTCAAGGCTAGGGCTTGGGATATCTCAGAATCCAACCATTCAAATTTCTTCAAATTTGGAGGAGACCTTGAGGACACACCAACGCAGGAGAGGCTAGGAGATTGAACTTTTTCTATGGATATTTTGTCTGGAAAATGATGCCCTAGGTGACCCAACATGGCTAGACTTAGAGAGGAAGAGAAAAAGGTGAAGAAACATGGTTTTAGGGTGATCACCTTATGGTGAACTAGTGCCTAATTCCTTTGGGGATATGGAGTCAAGGAGAAAAATGAGAATGGATTTCATTTCTAACTCAAGGAGGGTCTAAGGACAACTTCATTTGGAATTAGGGCAAAAAAGGAAGTGACCTTAAAGCGTTTATACTTCGTTTGCAATTTGAGATGTCTAATCAAGATGAATTCGATCTCTAGGAATATTCGTTCAACATATATGGCCCTACATAAAGATATTATATATAGCAACAAAATACCACAATTTAGCAGTAAATGCATGCAACAATTAGCTCTAAAATAGTGAAAATCCCATTATCAATGCATGTGACAAAGTAAAAGAAAATAACATTAAGTTTATGCTTACATGTAACAGAATATATCTAACCATCAATAATTTTGCTAATAAAAAAGCTCCAAGACAAGAAAATATATCCAAACCAATGTTGCATTAATCGTTATTGGGATTAAATCGGCGCGGGGAAAAAATCAGAATTATCGGGAAAAAATCGTTTGGTACAAAAATATTCATTTTTTTTCAAATTTTTAATATCTAAACCATCTACAACATAAAATAAATACATTGACACATAAATATGATAAAAAAACTAATATATAAGATGTTTAATATCATTTCTAGCGCTAAAATCACACATAACATTGAATCATGTCCTGAATAGTAGGTCCTGACTCCTGAGTCCCAACTCAGCGTCAAAATATCAACAAAAAATATGATAATGTATCTCATCATGTCATAATGTCATATACAATAAAATGAAAGTCTAATCCTATTGATTTCCTCTGCCCCTCTTGCGAGAAAATTCCACAGCTTTCCCTTTCCCTCTAGATGTAGATGCTGGTGCCCGTGCTGGTGGAGATGGCAGTGGAGTCTGATGTGCTCTAGAAGCTGAAGAACTAGAAGTAAGAGCTATAGCCCGGGCAGGCGGTGTCACCTCCTCCTCCTGTTCCTCCTCCGTTGCCTCCTCCTCCTCCTCCTCCTCCACTTGCTCCTCCTACTCCTGCTCCTCCTCCCCCTCCTCCTCCACCTGCTCCTCCTGCTCCTGCTCCTCCTCCCCCTCCACTACATCCTGCACTAACCAATCATCAGCAGAATCCATGAGAGGCCTCTCGGCCTCAACCCTCCATGCAACAGTGGTGTTAATCCCATCCAATGAGATGGAATCCACATCAGGTGTCCTCTCAAGTTGCCTCACCCACAATCGAAGATTGTAGTAGACATAGACCATGTCATTAAGTCGTTGGGACGCCAACCTGTACAAAGATCATGAAATAATAATTAATAATTATAAAAAAATATTGTTTAATGAATTCAAAAATTTATTTGGAAATTTGCAATATTTTAAATGTTTAAGTGTTAACCTGTTGCGCTTCTTGTGTATTTTTTCAAATACACTCCAGTTGCGCTCACATCCTGAGGAGCTGCATGTTTGGCTGAGGATGCGAATGGCAAGCTTTTGCAGAAGGGCTACCCTGCCACCATACATTTTCCACCATGCATCTACAACAAAATTACAAATAAAATTTTAAATAAATATAAGAAAAAAATGGAATTTGAAGAGACGATGAAATTTGAAACAAAGTTACAAACTAAAAAATACTTGGCATTTTAATCGTCCTATCAGTGATAGCCATCTCAAAGCCAAATGTGCCATCTGCCATCCTATATGTCTCAATTTGTTTAGAGATCTCTATACGTTGTTCTGGAGATCGCACCATCTTCTGGACACAGGATAAGAATCCATCCATGATCTTAGCATCAAAATCAAACCCACATGCATAAGAAAATGCAGGGTTCAGGAAAAGCCCAGCAGCATGAATGGGATGATGGAGTGTGTTGTTCCATCGCTCATCAATCACTCCCCATAGGAGTTGTTTCTGAAACCCATCATCTCCCTTATCGTCATAGTAGGTCCGAATGGCTTCTTTGGCCCTGTCCATGGCTTCATACAAATAGCCCATTGCGGGCTTCTCACCATCAACCAACCAAAGAACCCTTACCAAAGGTTCAGTAATGGCGCACACCTCCTGCACTCTCGCCCAGAAGTCTTCCTGGTATGAAACTAGTCTGCATACGGCCTCTCCTTCTGGTTTGCGGCTCATTGGCAAAGCACGCCACTCCTCTGAAAGAAACATTCTCTTCACATCCCACATAGAAATCAAGAGGGATTGAAGAGATATGAAACTGGTGGCAAACCGTGTAATGGCGGGGGCGCACCAACTTTTTGTTGTTGGTGAATCTTCTCATCAAGTTAAGCACAGATGTATGATTATATATAAATTTTGTAATGATTTTTGATGAGTCAACAATATCTTTGACAAAGGGAATTTTCCCTATGTCCTCTAACATCAAATCAATACAATGGGCAGCACAAGGTGTCCAAAATAAAGTAGGATGCCTGTCCATAAGCATCCTACCAGCAACAACATAATTTGCAACATTGTCCGTTATGACTTGGACAACATGTTGTTCACCCACCTCCAAAATAAACACATCCAGCAAATCACATAAAGTTCTTGCATCTTTGATTTGTGCAGATGCATCAACAGATTTGATAAACATAGTCCCCTTGGGACAACTAACCAAGAAGTTTACAAGGGTTCTCCCCTTTTGGTCAGTCCAACCATCTGACATAACAGTGCATCCTGTTTGTGCTCATGATGCCCTAAAATCCTCCAATCTTTGGGTGCAGTCAAGCTTTTCATTTTGAAGAATCTGGCCTCTGAAATCATGATAAGAAGGGATTTTGTACCCCAGGCCAACACTGGCAATAGCATCAACAGTAGGAAAAATGGATTATTCCTTACAATGTTGAAAGGAATATCACTCCAGAGGAGAAATTTTGCTAGCAACTTATCAACTTGTTCTTTCTCAGTTCTTTTTAGCATTGAACCGATAGATGGCTGTGAACCAGGTGTGGTTCGAGGAACAAAAAATGATGATGCAGCTACCGGATTGGCTGATGCTGCAGTAGAACCAGTGCCACTTGGCCCACTTCCTTCAGCTGACCTTTTTAGTTGCCTTTTGAGTTCTTCTTTGGCCTCTCTATTCTGCTCTAAAGTTTCCAATGCTCTCATGGCTCTTTGGATAAGTTCAGAAGTTGTATTTGTACAAGGCTCCACATCATGTCCAGGGATTTTTGCAAGGTAAAACTTCAACCTGTACACCCCCCCGGACATCCCCTTTCCACACAACTGACAACTCAAGTTTACTCTATCATTCGGAGCATCAGGTACACCATATTCCCAGAAAGGATCCAATTTCCTTGGCATGTTTGTTTTTGAACTTTGAAGTTGCAAACTTGAAGTCTTGAATGGTGTTTTGGTGCAGTTGTGAACCTATGGGAAAATAAGGATTAGGATTACAATTTAGCATTTACAAAATTACAAGTTACATATTTACAAATTACAATTTAGTATTTTAATTTTTAATTTTTACATTGATGATTGTACAATGAAAATCCAAGTTACTCGTAACCCAACCTAAAACAACCAATTCCAAAGTTCAAAGTTTCAAACACAAATTACCCAACCATTCCAAACCCAAGTTACCCAACCAAATGGCAAAAGCAATGAAAAAAACATAAACAATGTTTCAAAAAAATGAAAAAAAAAATGGTTCCCATAGTCATACCAAGTTACCCAACCCAAAACAATGAAGAAATACAAAAAAATCTTTAAAAACAATGAAAACAAAAGAAAAATGGTGCCCATACCAAGTTTCCCAACCAAAAACAATGAAAAACATACAAAAACAATGTTTTTAAACAATCAAAACAAAAAAAATTAATCCACATACCATTTCTATGGAGAAACCGGTGGTCTCCTCTTGATTTCCTCCTCTAAGCACTTAGATTTAGTAAAAAACCCTCTTCAGCTTGGTCTCCAAGAGCTCCTCCTCCCTCCGCGTGCGACTGTCCAAATGAGCGCATGAAAAAACCCAAAAAAACGTTATAAAACTATGCTGTCGCGACCCTCGGCGATTTTTTCTGTTTTTATCGCGATTTTTTCGTTCGATTTTTTCAGTAAAAATCGGCAAAAAAAATCCGGCGATTTTTTCGTTTAATTATCGCAATTTTATCGGCAGAGGGAAAAATCGTGATTTTTTCATTTTATCGCGATTTAATCGCGATTTTCGTAACACTGATCCAAACATCAAAATTCATCCATACTCCAATTTTGTCGACCAAGAAGGAATAGCGAAAATCTCAAGAGAGAGAATGGTCCAATCCAAGTGATGATGCTAAAATGAATTCACATCAGTTGTATTTATACACTTCTAATCAATTCGATTTAGCTAATTAGGCCTACATTAGCCCTTAGAATAAAATAATTTGCAAAATAACTAACTTTTGGTGACAAGCCCACCAAACTGGCTCATAAAGAAAAGAATAAGCCTCTCAAAAGGTCAAATGATCAATAATACATGTCGTTGGGATTTCTAAGAAGCCTGATGAAGTCCATAAGTGCCACACTGATGAATAAGTGCCACAATGATGAATAGGACTCCCAAAAGTAGTGGACAAGGGGTTGGCCCCTTGTTCTCCAAATAATAAACCTGTGGTGCTCCCAATGGGTGTGAGGGCACACAAGTAACCTCATGGGTCTCCAAGTAGATCGAAGATGCCTGTAGACCATCTGTAAGGGCTCAAATGATGGTGTAAGTGATGCCACATCAACATACACGTCTGGGTCATCTTCCAAGTGCATGGTATAACTGTGGGGCTGACTTGGCATGGTGAACTAGGTGCATCTTCCTCTTCCAATAGGTGAATCTCGAGCAATCTTTGAACATTTCTAGGGATCCATGGAGTGCCTACTGCTGAGGAGGCTCATGGTTCTCTACACACACCCTAAATGTGCCAATGCAGCCCTCTGGAGCGTTAGGATCCTGTATAGAGAGACCAAACTCAAAATGGAGACCATCTGCAATCTTGCATAAAATCCAATGTGTCCCCTAGCCTTCCAGTACAACAAGTCATTTAAGGAAATCGAGTTTAAAGAGTTTTGGCATGTGCTAATGCCTCCAAGCTCCAAATGGGGTTAACCAAGTATCCTATTAGGTGGTTTCTACCTTTAAATGGGATGATATGTCCAAGGTGCATCCTTCAAATGGTGGTGGCATGTGATAAAGTGATGGAACGAAATAGGGGATGGAGGGGGCAAAACTGGGTCACATGCCAAGGTTCATGGGTAGCTAATAAAGGGGAAGCCCACACTTGGATATGTAATGTATAGGAGAGAGAAATTGTGGTGCAGGAGATACCTCAACTTTGATTTTTTGACCCTTCTTTATATGCCTTTTTCCTTTTATGATTTTCCTTTGATTAACTGCTTAGGGTTCAAAGGATAAGAGCATGATGTGTAAGTTATATCAGTGGATACCCGTTTTAAGGTAGGGTATTTCATTGCCCACCAAGGGTTGGGACAATCGTGGGCCCCAGAATGATAAAGGAGGATCATCTAGGGCTTATAGGAACCAGGGTGATGGCCATGGGAATGGGGTAGAATTCATGCATTTGCCTTTTGCCCATGTGCTAAATGTGTTTGTCCCGACCATATTATGCATTTTGTGGTACATTTTACGGTTGAATGTGGCCAATTACGTTTTTACTTTTCTTTTCAGTTGCATTAACCCCTGGGGCATTGTTTCAAGCCTGACCTAAGGTGTGTGCTAGGGGAAGGGGAGGCCAACCCCTACGTGGACCTAGTGGGGAAATGTGGATACAGGTGGGAAGAATAATGAATGGGGCTATAATGAATGGAAGGGGAGTAATGTATGTGGATGAGGGAGCGGGACCACGCAACCAAAATCAGGGTTTCCCATGTAGTAGCACCCTAAAATCCAAAGGTTAGTAAAAGAGATCCCACGAAACTAAGATCCAAGAGTAACATTCAAAAGAGGTCTAGGGGACAGAAGCACAAACCTAGCCCACTATTTTTGCCGAATCCCTCCATTAATCCATGCCCAAAAGTGTCCATGATAAGCAAACTACAATACTCAATTACCAAATGACAAGGTATACCTTTAGGTTTGGTTGGCCCACTTTCAAACATATGATCGTGACAGATGGGTGAGGGACCACATGGCTGGCTCAAGTGGCGGAGAAATGACACAACGAGTTAGTTGGTGGTTGCAAGGGGCTGTTGGTTGCCGTCTGAGGACCATCTTGGATAAAATTTTCTCCTATGGATATCACCCACAAAATAGTGGGTAACATTTGGCTCCAACTGAGACGTGATCTCTCGGAAAGTGCACGAAGGAACTCGAATGGGTGGTCACGATAACACCAACAATCTCTTGGTTACTGTAGACCTGTTACCTACACATATCAAAGACTAAATCGACGGGGCAACATGTTTGTATGGTGTCTTATGATCACCCATGCTTAATGTTAGGTCGTAAAATCAATAAATAATAAGATTTGCAAATTATATCTAAATGCAGCTACTCTACTATGGGCAATATCATATGACATTAATTTTAATGCAAAAATTAGCATGCAATGCATCCTACTATAACATGCATATGGTGCAAAACTAATACTAAGTGTAATCATAAAGCTAGTGCAACCAACATATCATCAAAACAATATAAATATGCCAGCCTATATGATTACTCATGTAGCAAATGCCACAGCTAATGTGAACAAAATCAAGTGGGAGGTAGGAAAATAGAATGCCAACACACGGATAATTATGTGAGAAGAGGTAAGAAAAGGGTGTAATGTAGTCCATGAGATCCTCTCTTCTAACCAAAATATAGAGATGTCATTGACTAGCCTCATAAACATCTAATGGATGGCAACCTCGGGCTTATTATTATGGTCATTGTTATTTATGTCATATTTCATGGTCTCTATAGGGTTATGATTAGTAGGGAAGGGAGACTGATGAGATGGAGAGGCACAAGCAAGCTGGACATGATGATCACATTGGAAAGGGGGAATTATAGATTGATCATGATCCTGAGGGGATGCCCAAGGAGATAATGAATATTCAATGAGGGGCTCTTCCTTGATACTATACTTAGAAAGGGGAAAGGGATCAATGACACTTGAGATCATATGAGAACAGGTGCAAGAATCACTTTCAAAATGATGAACAAGAGAGGGAGGCAAAGAGGAGGGTGGAGTTTTGTATCCAATAGGTTTTTCTTCCCCAAAATCATAAGGCTCATGGGATTTGAATATAACATCATACTTATGAGAGGTGGGAGCCTTACCGATTTCCTTAGTATCAAAGATTGGGATTCTCCTAATAGAGAAATTGATCACTTCCAAGTTCCAACTGCCCCTCTTATGCAAGGGAAAATAAAATTTCTCCTTCCCAAGGGCATCAATGGATATGTTATCATAAATAATACCTGAGAGAAAGGGAGGGCCAATTTCAGCCTCATCCTCCTTGTCAGTGTCCTAAATGGGAGCACAATCAAATTGAAGACCAACAATTTTTCATTTCTCCTTTTGAATATGGAAGTAATCTTCAATGTCATCTTCTAAGGGGAAAATGGGATCACCTTCACCAAGCTTTTCAAAAGGGGAGTCATCAGGAGTAATACCCTCGAAAGAGGTAAGGTTGGTCTCAACTTCATCCTTGCCAAGACGTGTTCTTAAAATCATCCTTTTCGTCATGTGGAACCGAGGAGGACTCTTCTTCCTGTTCATTACTTAGATTCTCATTGTCTTGATGATGGTCAATGAAGGATTCCTCTTGGATGCTTAATGTGGGGCATACTTGAAAATGTCTAAGAAATCCACCAACGAACTCAGTAGCTGAGATGCTCTTAGGTTCATGATCATGCAACCATGAGTTATGACCATTGAGAGATCCCATGAACAACAACATAAGGACATCTTGGTGAACAACCTCCTCTCTTGAAGCATGTGCATTAAATCTTTCTATGTGGTCAATTGCGGAGAGTGGATCACCATCAAACACGGGCACCCCACGTACCATCCTTCTCGTGACATGATTAGGGTGCCCAAGGATGCTAGCAATGTCCAAAGCAAGAAATTTATCAAAGAAAGACAACATATTTGAGATATACATGAAAAATAAGTAGGAGTCGCTAGGGTGAATTTAAAAATGCCTAGAAAAATGCTTGCTTCACCCTACAAGCATCGACCTTAAATTTCAATGAAGAACTACGACTTCGTTCTTCCAATGGAGTAGCCAATAATGTTATGTCAATATGTCGTATGGGGAACGAAACACACCTTTCGTGTCCCCGACAATGACGCTGGAAATGTTACCACTCAAAATAGCAGGGGACCTAAAAGGGAATCCTAACGGGGTAATTGCTAGATCAAGGCCAACGATGGAGACTTAGCCCGCTGTCACCTCAGCTAAGGCTCCCTACTCTAAACAAACTTTCACTGATGGGAATAGACCCGGTGTATAAAGAATCACTTGTGAAGGATAGATCAACAATGGATATGAAGTGACGTCAATGATCCTTTCCTAGAAGGGAGTCAAGAGTCGGGCTTGCTTGCTTCTTAAGCAAGGTACAAGGCTTTCTAGGAGAAGGACCTGAGGATTTAAGGGCGAGGTTAAAGGAGTGTGACTTGTGAAGGAGCTCCCCAATCCCTAAAATCCTTGCAAAAATTGGATTCCTGAGTTGTTTTGAAGAATTCACTTTGATGAGAAATGGGACCACACAAGACCAAGTGGACACAACTTAGGTTAAGAGGAGGGAGTTTAGCAACCAATGATGATTTTAACCAAAACAAGCATGGGAAGAGGATCAAAGAAAGAATTTGCACTTGACGATGCCAAAATGTAAAGTTTTGAAGATGTTCTATGCTAAGAGCAATTTCACTTTTCTCACAGCAATCATACAAGTAGATAAGCAAAATGCAGATAGAACATATAAGCAGATCTTACAGAAGACAAATCAGAAACAAGAAAAATGTATGTGTTCGTTTCGGCGGTCAACAGGATGCTTCAACCAGCAAAGTCTCCTTTGGTCAGCCAGCCCAGCATGTGTCACAACAATCCTCCAACCAGTAGATGAGTCAACCCAAGTCAGTTGTGTTGTTAAATTCTCTCCAACTTTTCCTGTATATATATACATCAATGAGGGTGTGTGACACATCTGTTGGGCATGTGAGCCTACATTACAAAACTGGTTGACCTTGCACATATAATTTATTAAGAATAATAAATTCAAAATATAAGTTCTGCTCATCGGATTAAGACTATTTTTATATGGATTTTACACCTCTCAGAAAGAGGAATCCAACAAAAATATTAGCCTCTTAATCTGAGCATCAGAACATGGAGTTTGGACCTAGTTGTCCAAATTTAACACTCCCTCTCAACTAGGGAGAACTCCATCTATTAGTGCAATTAACATCGTGAGTCATCCCGCCGAAACTTGCTTTGCTGGCTTCTTTATTTCAGAACAGAAGTGGGTCAGTCACAAAGACATCATTCCCCGACTGACATAATCAGTCCAGAGGTCCCAGACCTCACAAATCTTGATCCCAGATCAAGTGGTTGGACCATGCCATCCTAGATAGAGAGTATGGCAATCTCTGATGCGTCCATCAGTGTTTGCTAATAGTCTCTAGCTTTTCCACACCTCATTGGCCAAATGAGAGGTACTTCCCATGAGCCCTGAACTCAATGGGTAGGATGCATACGGGGCACAGAGTAAATGAGTGGCGAACCAGCTCAATAATCACAAGGGTGGGGCAGAAGCATTATGAGTGCTTATAGCTCCGAGAAGCTATCCCCAAAGCTCCCCAGAGCTCCAGAGCTCATCGTCCAACAGGACCCACATCATAGGGTCTTTCCACGACACCAAGACTCTCACGGAAGGTTAGGAACTTGACCTTCCCCAGGGGCTTAGTGAGAATATCCGCGACCTGCTCATCAGTTCCTATATGATCGAGCCTTACGGCGCCTCGCTGTACCATATCTCGGATAAAGTGGTACCTGATATCAATATGCTTGGATCGGTCGTGGAACACAGGATTCTCAGTCATACGAATCCCACTCTGATTATCACAGAGTATTACAATGGTATCTAGCACATGTTGGAACAGCTTAAAGAGCTTCCTCAACCAAACTGCTTCACAACAGGTCATACTAGCAGCAATGTATTCGGCCTCCGCGGTGCTCAAAGTCACCGACTTCTGCTTCCGGCTCATCCATGAGATCGAAGCAGAACCAAGATTGAAACAGCATCCAGATGTGCTCTTACGATCCACCACACTGCCAGCCCAATCGGCATCAGTATATCCCCGGAGTATCACACTCCCGGCAGTGTATCTCAGCCCATGGTTTATCGTGCCCCGAAGATATCTCAAAAGATTCTTGGCACCAACCCAGTGAAAATGATGAGGCTCAACCATCTGTTGACTCAAAGTATTCACTGCAAAACATATGTCCGGACGGGTGTTCACTAAGAACATCAAAGCTCCTATGAGTTGACGATACTCAGTAGGATTGGCCAAGATAGGCCCTGCAGCGCTGCCACTCAACTTCTTAAAGTTGAGTTCCATTGGTGTCGACACGGACTTACAGTCCACCATCCCAAATCTTTCCAGAAGCTTCACAATATACTTTCCTTGAGAAAGGAAAATCTCTCCAGGTCTCTGTCAGACCTCCAGGCCTAGGAAATAGTGCATCAGTCCTAGGTCTTTCATCTCGAACTCAGCAGCAAGCTCTCTCTTACATTGATGAATGAGAGGGTCATCACCTGTCAGGAAGAGGTCGTCCACATACAGCACTAGAATGAGAGGCTTTCCTTCCACAACCTTAAAGTAAAGGTTTGGATCAGCATTGCTTCGAGTGAAGCCCAACTTCATCAAGTAACTATCCATCCTCTCATACCAAGCTCTGGGTGCTTGATTTAACCCATAGAGGGCTTTCTTCAACCTGCAGACATAAGTGTCTCGATCTTGAACTTCAAATCCCAGAGGTTGTTCTACATACACCTCTTCCTTTATTGCACCATGCAGAAAAGCGGTCTTGACATCCATCTGATGAAGACTCCATCCTTGCGTAGCAGCAAGGGCTATGATGGATCGGATGGTGGTATATCGAGCCACAGGTGCAAATATATTGTTATAGTCAATTCCTTCCTTTTGAGAGAAGCCACGGGCAACAAATCTTGCCTTAAACTTTTCAGCACTCCCATCAGGTCCATGTTTAATCTTGTAGAGCCATTTAGTGGTGACAACAGATTTGTCCTTCGGTCTCGGGACCACATCCCAGACATCATTCTTCATAATAGCCTCATATTCTTCATGCATAGCATCCTTCCAAACTTGATGCTTGATGGCTTCCTCAAAAGATCTAGGTTCAGATTGTATAATAGTACTCATGGCAGCTAGATACCCTTGGTATCTACACGGCTTCTTGCTTTCTCGGAATGTTCCCCTTGGGGCAGCATGACCCTCAGCATCTTCGAGGGTGTCCCTGAGCCATGATGGCCTCTTTCCTAGAGAAGGGGAAGGATCAATAGGGTCCATTGGCCCTTCAACATCAGGCATAGTCTCATCCTGGGGTTCTTCCAGATTTCCAGGTCTTTCTTCATGGTTTTCTTTAGATCTAGGAAGATCTACTGCTTTCTTCAGGGAAGCATCTTCGTCAAAAGTGACATCATGGCTTATCTCTACTTCCCTTTGACCAGGTACATAGACTCTATATGCCTTAGAAGTCTCACTGTAGCCCACAAACATTCCTTTCTTCCCAGTAGCATCCAGCTTACTTCTCTTTTCTTTCGGCACATGAAAATAGACAGGACATCCAAAAATTCTAAAATGTGAGACATCAGGTTTCTTACCAGAGAAAACCTCTTCGGGAGTTTTGGAGTCCAAAGCGGAATGAGGGCATCGGTTTTGAATGTACACAGCAGTATTTGCAGCTTCTCCCCACAGAAACTTTGGAAGAAGCTGGTCACATAGCATGGCACGGGCAGCTTCCACAATAGTCCTATTCTTGCGTTCAGCAACACCATTCTGCTCAGGAGTATATGCAGTGGTAGTCTCCCTCTTAATGCCAGCTTCTCTGCAAAAGTCTTTGAACTCATTTGACTCATATTCAGTGCCATTGTCAGTCCTCAAAATCTTGATCTTCTTTCCGGTCATATTTTCCACCAAGGCTTTGAAGGTACGGAACCACATGAAAGCCTCATCCTTCTTCTTCAAGAAGTATATCCAGGTTTTGCGAGAGAAGTCATCAGTAAATGTCTTATAGTAAGAACATCCCCCCAGGGATGTTACAGGCAACATACCGGAGAGATCAGAATGGACCAGTTGCAATATCTCAGATGTCTTTGTGACACTTGAGGGGAAAGGTCCCCTTGTATGTTTTCCTTCAGCACAGCCCTTACATACACCTTTATGATTATTTCCAAAATCAGGCATCCCTGTCACCACCTTCCTTGCTTCGGGAAGAGCCTTGTAATGAAGGTGTCCAAATCTTCGGTGCCATAATTTGGTTTGATGGATATAAACCGAAACAGCATCACAATATTCATATGATGGGAGGGCAGCTCCAAACCGAGCTCACCCAAAAATACTTTTATTAACCAAATAATATAATTTCCATAAGTGCGCCAACAGCACACGGCAACACTTATATTTTTACAGAAGGCGTACACCTGTACGCATGAATTCCTGCTCAATTTCCGAACGCATCAGAACCGAAGTACGTCCTTCACTTCTGCGTCATTGCCTAAGTGCCCAGCACTTATACAACCTGCGCATCGATTTATACCTCTTTCCACACGTTGTTCCAACAGACCTCCGCTGTTTTCTCCAACCACGCCGGCGCATATATATAAACCTGCATATATATTACGTCCACGCGTCGTCTCCGCAGACCCGCGTCTTCCTTCACTGTCTACTCCAAACGCCCCGACGTACACATATAAACCGGCATACATATATTACAGTCCCCGCGTTGTCTCATCAACGAGTCTGCTGTTTACTGTCCACGCGTCCGTCTTTTAGCGAACCTGTGGTCGTGGTAGATTCTTCTCCACGTGTCTATTCTGCAATGTCGTATAGACTGGCTCTCGAGATCAACCTCCGGTTTAATCGTCCAGCCGAAGCGTCAACCCGACAACCTACTGTACATGCAGACTTCCGCGCGGTATATTTCTGTCACGTGACAGTCCACCGAATATCTGCGTTTCTCTACAGATATCTGTCCATGTGACAGACCACCAACCATCCCACGCAAGCCACGCATTCAATCCCAGAATTCGTTAGTCTGCTGCAACCGTATAGTCCTCTGCGTGTTTTACCCGTGAACACCAGTGTTCATATAATCCACGCAACTACGCGTCCACAGCTACAGTCCAAATTCTATTGTTTAATAGAGACAACCCGTAAGATATTTCTTCTGCGCTGCCTTCCGAATGAACCCGAGCACTCTTCAGGTCTGCGCAACCACATAACCATCCGTGCCCTGTTCCACCGAATCTCAGGCGAGATCTCTATGCGACCACCGCACATTAGAACTGCGCCATTATTCTTATGAGACCCAAGACCGAATGATTAATACTTCTCAAATGACCGTGTTATTTATACACGTATTGCTATCTTTTCAAAGGACGCCTCCATCCATGGCCGACGTCTCCATCAGTAAATTCGCTGGTTCTGCATCAGAACAACACTTTATAATCACTGGAATATCATCAAGAATCCTCGCTGCTTACTGTTCCCGGTCCACGTGTCTACCTGCCGGTAGACCTGCGTAACCCGCTCTGCCTTATAAACTTCTGTCTACGTGACAGACCTTCAGCCAATTGTCCGATACGTCGAACTATCGCCTGCTGCCCACGTATATTTCCTGCGCTTCTTCTGCGCAATAGATCTCTGACCACGCGTCGTTACCCGACTGCTCACTGCGTATACATTCAAACCGGCGTCTATCTTTGTCTGTCCACGCGTCAGATTATCGACCCCCTGACCAACAATCCCCGACTGCTCGCTGCGTATATAAACTTCAGAGTTGTTTCGTGGTTTTCCTGTCCACGTGACAACCACTATCAACAAACCCGCATATTACACACCCCCAGCCAATTTCCAGGAACCGTCGATCAATTATCTGTATAGTCTTCCGCGCTATAGGTTTCTGTCCACGTGACAGTCTACCGAGTATCCACGCTCCTCTGTAGACTTCTGTGACAGACTACCGACAGACCCACGCAAGTCATGTATTCAACCCTTTGTCAGAATTCGGCAGCCCTCTGCGCGTCCACCTGTGAACATTATCCACGTGGTCCTGCGTTTATAACTGTAACCCGAATTTTATTGATCAATGGAGACAACCTGTTGCGCTACCGTCCGAATGCATATAACCACTTGACTGATCTGCGCAACCATCGATTCATCTGCTCATCGTCCCACCAATCTCAAGCGGAAACTCTATGCGACCACCGCATAGATTAAGCGCATTAGAACTGCGCTCTTCCCCTTTTGAGATCGAAGACTGAATGATTGATTGCTATAGATAGAGTTTGTCTTCACCTCAGCTCCGATACCATGTAAAGTTTTGAAGATGTTCTATGCTAAGAGCAATTTCACTTTTCTCACAGCAATCATACAAGTAGATAAGCAAAATGCAGATAGAACATATAAGCAGATCTTACAGAAGACAAATCAGAAACAAGAAAAATGTATGTGTTCGTTTCGGCGGTCAACAGGATGCTTCAACCAGCAAAGTCTCCTTTGGTCAGCTAGCCCAGCATGTGTCACAACAATCCTCCAACCAGTAGATGAGTCAACCCAAGTCAGTTGTGTTGTTAAATTCTCTCCAACTTTTCCTGTATATATATACATCAATGAGGGTGTGTGACACATCTGTTGGGCATGTGAGCCTACATTACAAAACTGGCTGACCTTGCACATATAATTTATTAAGAATAATAAATTCAAAATATAAGTTCTGCTCATCGGATTAAGACTATTTTTATATGGATTTTACACCTCTCAGAAAGAGGAATCCAACAAAAATATTAGCCTCTTAATCTGAGCATCAGAACATGGAGTTTGGACCTAGTTGTCCAAATTTAACACAAAATGATCCTATGAGGTGCTAGCCTAGGGAAACTCAGGGCAAAATTTGATCTCAACGCTAGGGCTTGGGACATCTCACAATCCCAACATCGGAATCTCTTCAAATTTGGATGTGGTCATGAGGACACACCAGTGCAGGAGAGGCCAGGATATCGAACTTTTTCTATGGATATTTTGTTGGGAAAATGATGCCCTAGGTGACCCAGCGTGGCTAGACCTAGAGAGAAGGAGGAAAAGGTGAAGAAAAATGGTTTTAGGGTGATCACCTTATGGTGGACCAGTGCCTAATTCCTTTGGGGATATGGAGTCAAGAAGAATAATGAGAATGGATTTTGTTTCTAACTCAAGGAGGCTCTAAGGACAACTTCATTTGGCATTAGGGCAAAAAAGAAAGTGACCTTAAAGCGTTTATACTTCATTTGCAAATCAAGATGGCTTATCAAGATGAATTCAATCTCTTGGAAATTAGTTCAACATACATGGCCCATACAAAGATATACTATGTAGAAACATAATTCCACAATTTTGCAGTAAATGCATGCAACAATTAGCTCTAAATTAATGAAAATCCCATTATCAATGCATGTGACAAAGTAAGCAAAATAGCATTAAGTTTGTAGTTACATGTAAGAGAATATATCCAACCATCAATAGATTTGCCAATCAAGAAGCTCCAAGACAAGAAAATATAATCAAAACATCAAAATTCATCCATACTCCAATTTTGTCCACTAAGAAGGAATAGCGAAAATCTCAAGAGAGAGAATGATCCAATCCAGGTGATGATGCTAAAATGAATTCACATCACTTGTATTTATACACTTCTAATGAGTTCGATTTAGCTAATTAGGTCTACATTAGCTCCTAGAATAAAATAATTGGCAAAATAACTAACTTTTGGTGACAAATCCACCAAACTAGCTCATAAACAAAAGAATAAGCCTCTAAAGAGGTCAAATCATCATTAATACATGCTGTTGGGTCTTCTAAGAAGCTTGAAGAAGTCCATAAGTGCCACAATGATGAATTGCACTCCCAAAAGTAGTGGACAAGGGGTTGGCCCCTTGTTCTCCAAATAGTAAACCTGTGGTGCCCCCAATGGGTGTGAGGGCACACAAGTAACCTCATGGGTTTCCAAGTAGATCTAACATGCCTGTAGACCATCTGTAAGGGCTCAGATGATGGTGTAAGTGATGCCACATCAACATACAAGCCCTGGGTCATCTTCCAAGTGCATGGTACAACTCTGGGGTTGGTTGGGCATGGTGAACCAGGTGCATCTTCCACATCCAATAGGTGCATCTCGAGCAATCTCTGAACATCTCTGGGATCCATGGAGTGCTGTCTACTGCTGAGGAGGCCTATGGCTCTCTACACACACCCTACATGTGCCAATGTAGCCCTCTGGAGTGTTAAAATCTCGTATAGAGAGAGCAAATCCAAAATGGAGACCATCTGCAATCTTGTATAAGATCCAATGTGTCCCCTAGCCTTCTAGTACAACAAGTCATTTAAGGAAATCGAGTTTAAACAACTTACAAACCATGGACAATAGGTGGGCACTTATAATGGCATGCGATTCCATAGTGGGTCTTGGCATTTGGTAATGTCTCCAAGCTCCAAACGGGGTTAAGAAGTTATCCTATTAGGTGGCTTCTACCTTTAAAGAGGATGATATGTCCAAGGTACATCCTTCAAACAGTGGTGGCATGTGATAAAGTGATGGAACGAAATAGGGAATGGAGGGGTCAAACCTGGGTCACATGCTAAGGTACAAGGGTAGCTAAAAAAAGGGAAGCCCACACTTGGGTATATAATGTATAGAGGAGGGAGCAATCGTGGTGCACGAGATACCCTGATCTTAATTTTTCCACCCTTCTTTATATGCCTTTTTCCTTTTATGATTTTTCTTTAATTAACTGCTCGGGGCTCAAGGGATATGAGCATGATGTGTAAGGTATAGCAGTGGATACCCCTTTTAAGGTAGGGTGGTTCATTGCCCACCAGGGGTTGGGACAATCATGGGTTCCAGAATGATAAAGGAGGATCATCTAGGGCGTATAGGAACCAAGGTGATGGCCATGGGTATGGGGTAGAGCTCATACATTTGTTTTTTGCCCATGTGCTAAATGTGTTTTCCCGACCATCTTTTGCATTTTGTGGTACATTTTTTGTTGAATGTGGCCAATTACACTTTTACTTTTCTTTTCAAATGCAACAACCTCTAGGGAATTGTTTCAAGCCTGACCCAAGGTGTGGGCAAGGGCAAGAGAAGGCCAACCCTACGTGGACCTAGTGGGGAAATGTGGACCCTTGTGGGAAGAATAATGAATGGAAGGGGAGTAATATTAGTGGATGAGGGAGCAGGACCACGCAACCAAATTCGGAGTTTCTTATGTAGTACCACTCGAAAACCCAAAGATCCAATGTGTCCCCTAGCCTTCTAGTACAACAAGTCATTTAAGGAAATCAAGTTTAAACAACTTACAAACCATGGACAATAGGTGGGCACTTCATAATGGCATGCGATTCCATAGTGGGTCTTGGCATTTGGTAATGTCTCCAAGCTCCAAACGGGGTTAAGCAGTTATCCTATTAGGTGGCTTCTACCTTTAAAGAGGATGATATGTCCAAGGTACATCCTTCAAACAGTGGTGGCATGTGATAAAGTGATGGAATGAAATAGGGAAGGGAGGGGGCAAACCTGGGTCACATGCTAAGGTACAAGGATAGCTAAAGAAAGGGAAGCCCACACTTGGGTATATAATGTATAGGAGGGCGCAATCGTGGTGCACGAGATACCCCGATCTTAATTTTTCCACCCTTCTTTATATGCCTTTTTCTTTAATTAACTGCTCGGGGCTCAAGGGATATGAGCATGATGTGTAAGGTATAGCAGTGGATACCCCTTTTAAGGTAGGGTGGTTCATTGCCCACCAGGGGTTGGGACAATCATGGGTTCCAGAATGATAAAGGAGGATCATCTAGGGCGTATAGGAACCAAGGTGATGGCCATGGGTATGGGGTAGAGCTCATACATTTGTTTTTTGCCCATGTGCTAAATGTGTTTTCCCGACCATCTTTTGCATTTTGTGGTACATTTTTTGTTGAATGTGGCCAGTTACGCTTTTACTTTTCTTTTCAAATGCAGCAACCTCTAGGGAATTGTTTCAAGCCTGACCCAAGGTGTGGGCAAGGGCAAGAGAAGGCCAACCCTACGTGGACCTAGTGGGGAAATGTGGACCCTTGTGGGAAGAATAATGAATGGAAGGGGAGTAATATTAGTGGATGAGGGAGCAGGACCACGCAACCAAATTCAGGGTTTCTTATGTAGTACCACTTGAAAACCCAAAGATCAGTAAAAGAGATCCCACAGGACTAAGATCCAAGTGTAACATTTAAAAGAGGTCTAGGGGATAGAAGCACAGACCTAAACCACTCTTTTCACCGAATCCCCCCATTAATCCATGCCTAAAAGTGTCCATGATAAGCAAACTACAATAATCAATTACCAAATGACAAGGCATACCTTTAGGTTCAGGAAGGTCACCTTCAAACATACGATCATGACAGATGGGTGAGGGACCACATGGCTGGCTCATGTGGCGGAGAAATGGCACATCGAGCTCGTTGGTCGCTGCAAGGGGCTGCTGGTTGCCGACTGAGGACCATCTTGGAGAAAATTTTCTCCTAGGGATATCACCCACAAAATGGTTGGTAAGAAGGAGCAAGGGTGCTTCTACAACTGGAAAGAAGAAACCGTGGGATGGCCTGAAAGCATTTCAGTTGAAGAAGAAGCATGAGGTTTCTCGTGGCAGTGACACTTTTGAGAAGGGCATAGTTCACGCTACAGTGTGTGTTGGAGTTGAGTGCCAAGAGTTGTGCTAGTGTCACTAACGATGATGGTGATGAAGAGTTACTTCCTAGTCTTGGAAACCTTGCTCCCTAAGAGGGAGTGTTAAGAATTGAAGCTTGGGACATACACCAAACCCTAGGGTTTAGGGTTGTGGAGGAATTTGCACCACAAAAGTCATTTGCGGGCTAAATACCCAAGCGTGGGGTTTTGTACCCAAAGGAGTGGGTGTGAAACCATACACAGATTTGTTGACTTGGCACTTGGAGATGATGGAGCACCCATGATGGAGCAAGGGGCTGCCAAGAGCACTAAGAGAAGCCTTGTAGTTTGGGAGAAATTATTTTTTAAATGTTTCTTGTGGCCTTGTAACCAAGTTTCATGTAGGCTGGACATGAAGAGGAGCCCGAAAGGGCTAGACGTTACATACCTTGAAGAGCATATAAACAAAGGAGGAAGGCATCCTCATTTGGCACGTCCAAGGAGCAAAACATTGAAAGAAAATACCTATACGGTAGCTACAGATCAGGAGCCCTAGCGAAGGAGAGATAGTGGATTGGTTTGGGTCCAATAATCTTGTGACAACAGGCCGAGCTTGTGGAGTTACAACCAACATAGAGGAGACGATTTTTTGGGCAGTTTTATGCCAAAGTTGAGAGTGCTTGTCTCATGAAACAAGTTTGAACTTTCTGAGTGTGCTCTAGTTGCAGGCCGAAGTCCTGTAGGTGTCTTTTGAAGGGCTATAAACGTCAATCAAGAGGGTTGGAAGTGACACAATGGCCAACGAAGAAGTGGAGCTGTAGAGGAAAGATAAATGCAACTTTTGGAGGTATAGAGGGCTGAGTTTGTGGGGTTGTAACTGTAGTTACCTTTATACCTAATAGAGGGGGCGAGAATTGTAGAGAAGGGCACAAAAATCGAGGTCAAGACGAACAACAGTTAGCTGAGAAGACAAGGTATGTTTGTGGTCGTGAATTTGATGTTTGCTAGTGGATAGAAAATCCAGGTTGGACAATTTGGTATTGGCATCTTAAGGACAAATAGGGAGGACTGTAGTAGGTGTCAAATCAACCCTAGGTCAGCTTGTTAAGAAGGATTCCAATAGCTTTAAGAAGGGAAAACTTGGTGAAGCCAAAGGGACCGTTCTTGAAGGAATAAGGGTAGCCAAGTTGGCTTATGAACAAGCCCTAAGTTGATTGTTGGAGAAGGACTTCTACAGTTATAGAGGGTAACCTCCTTGCCCTAAGTCTGTCTTCATATAGCAACAAAAGATGGTAGAAGTGGAACGAAGTCCCAAAGTGTTGTATTCTTGAAGGACTAAGGAGCAGCAAGTGGGCAATTGTTGAAGACCTTATGTGTTGACTCATTGATGGAGCCGTGTTTAGTGACCTAAAGGAGCAATGTTCATTGATAGAGGCAAATTGGTGTTGCTGCAGATTGGGATTAGAAGGACCAATACTTGTGTTCAAGGTACGTGGACCAAGTGGTGCTGTGAAGTGCACTACATTAGTTCTTATCTTGTTCAAGGTAGATTGGTGGTCATAGTTGTTGACACCAAACCCTAGGTTGTATTCTGTTATCAGTGATTGTATCTTGCCATGATCCCTGGTATGGGAGCCCTAGATTGTTGTATTAAAGTTTTTCAAGTCTATTGTGCATGTGTTGATTTACTGCTATGTTTATTCCGCTATGCAAAGTACTCTTGTGTCATTTGAGTTGGTTGTGTTAGATATTGTAAGACCCTAACCTAGATTCTCTAGTGCTCTGGAAATTTAACAGAGTTCGCCTCGAGGTTTGACACAAAGTTTGCACTGGTGGTGAGCTTAGCCACTAGTTCTATATCCACGAGTGTTTGGCTTATAGATAGTGGAGTATTTAGCCATATGATTGGAATTAAGGAGAACTTTACGAGTCTTACAGAGGGTATAGACTTGGAAGTGGTGCTTGGAGATGAAACCAGGGTCAGAGCAACAGAAGTGGGGACTGTATCCTTTCAGAGGGAGTCATTACCACCAAGTGACAGAGGTCCTTTATAAACTGGCGTTGAGGAGGAACCTGCTATCGGTTTGCTGTATTAGGATATGGGATATATTGTGGTGTTTTGGGATGGACAAGTATTGCTATGTATCCCGTGGGATCTAGCATATCATTTGCTAGAGTGATTGGTGTCTGTGAGGGGAGACTTTACAAGTTCATGTTTCAACTTGCTAAGTCTGAGAGGAGGTCACATGAGGGTGATTGTGTAAAGCAGTAGACTCTTGGGCAAAGTAGCGTACTACAAGTTTCAGGGTACACTGGTACACGTTCACAGGGGTCAGGGGGATTACTGTCTTCTGGGGTCACAAGTTCAAAGACTGCAGGGTCTCAGAATACAGGATCACTATAGGCCACAGGGGCATCTTCACCAGGGCCACAAATGATAGGGATGGAGATGAGGTTCCCACACCTGTGTACGAGACTTCTTTAGGGTGGAGGAAGCCAAGAAGGCTATATGGTACCTTGAAGGACGCACATGAGTCAGCGAGGGATAGTAGACCACAAAAGAGGTTGGGTGGTGATGTGGCGAGAGTATTAGGTGACAAGATGGCACCAAGGGGTGAGCATATCACTTTAGAGATAAAGATGGAGTGGTGGGAAACAAGTTCCTCGGTAAGAGGGAGCGTTAAGAAAAAATGGTACTAAGGAATGGTTTCCTAGGCATTTACTCTTTTGGCCTAGGAAAACACATTAATAATCTTGCATTGGAGCAAAAGTACCTTTTATGGGTTAGGCACCATGTTCTTTAATTTATTGAAATCACTAGTGTTATAAAGTGACTTTATGTGAAAAGTACATAGTGCACTTTATAATATTAAAGTGACTTTTATGTTTTAAAAGTCCATTTATGAGAGAAAAAGTGCACAAAGTACATAACATTAAAAGGTGTCTAGGAGTTCTTTAAGTGAGGGGGACAGCATGAGAAAGGGGTCAAGAGAGGGAAATAATCTCTACCCTTGATCTATTGAGTTGAGATTTAATCTCAGCCATTAGATCTCTAGGATTAGGTTTTCCTCACAAATGAAAGACAAAAGGAAAAGGAAAATGATTATTCTCAATCATGCTTCTCGTGTTATTGAGGAGAGCATAGGAGGCAAAGAAGGGAGCTCGAGTTAGCAAAGGGGAAAGGAGTTCAGATTGCAGGGATGGGGAGAAGAGAGCTAGCAGCTTGAAAGGTGGCTGAGTATCCTGGGTAAGGAGTCCAAGAAATCAATAAAAAATTTCTGCCTCTTCACGCACAAGTTTTGAGGTAAGTTCAGGTCGTTTTGCAGAGGTTCTGCGCTAATAAACTTGAGGAGAAGTTCAAGCCGAGTCTGCAATGGATCTTGGCCGAGTTTGCTGAAGATTCTAGGCTGAGTTCAGGCCATATTTTCTGGGGTTGTTCCAGTTGTTTTTGGCAGGGGGTTTTAGGCCAAGTCTAGGCCAAAACCTTTGGTGTTTCTAGTCCAAGTTCATGCCCAGATTTTGTGCCATACACAAGCCGAGATTTGTGGAGACTATTGGCTGAAATAGCAGGAGTTTCAAGATGCTTTTCTGAGTGATAAGAAGGACGAGAAATGAGTTTTTTTTTAGTGCAAATGTGGGGCTTCCTCCAACTCGTATTTCAAGGCAGTTGTTAGTCAAATTGATGCCAGAAACTTCCAGAATCTGTCTGTTCAGTTTGACGATTTCAATCCAGTCACAGTCAGTGAGTTATACTCAGAAAACTAAGCTAAATCAGTCTGAGGTTATGACTGAGAGAGAGAGAGCTCAATTTTCTATGTATCCTGACAGTGATTTCAGCAAGCCGTACAGGGAGATAAGTTTGATTTTTCTCTATTGTGTGTTATTTTTCCTTAAAGCAATTCAAGAACTCCTTAAACATTGGTTTTCCCCATGTGGGTTATTCCAGGGTCTTTGGACCAAAAATAATTGTGTACTGTGTAATTTTCTGGTGTGTGTTTGCTTGTGTTACTTTATATATCAGCTGGAAAGAGAATGGTAGAGTAGTCCTATGCATTTCAAATAAATTTGTCTTAAAAGTTTTATATCAGACCTTATAGTTTGGGGTTGTGGGTATCAAACTAAGCAAATAATTTGAAACCTGTGAGGGTTGCTAGCAGACAAAAATTTTCTACATTGATTACCATATTGCTGAATTATTTAATCTTGAGGTATGTGTTGAAAAGTGTAACTAGGTTCAGTCTTCATAATGACATGTAATTATGATTTTATGTAATCAGATATAAAGAAGAAAAATAAAATTATTGTATTGACTTGCTTCATGGGTTTCATGAGCAAGAGATTTTGTTTTTGAGTCAAGACTCCCATTGAGAGTCTTTAGTAATTATTTTCATCTAGTCGTAAAATGATAGAGTCATTGTCATGTAATGAAGTTATGTTACACTTTGTATAGAGTCAAAGTGGTCTATGTAAAGTATCCTCCAAGACCTTGTCACTTATCCTCTTCAAGTCGGCCTCCAACGATGGAAGAACATGCTAGAAGAAGTCGGCCTAACTCTTCTGATCATGTTGGCCTAAAGGACATGAGATGAAGTGTATATATAGCCACACTCGAACTCACTCAAAGGCAAGCAACTCGTCAAGCATTCGGTGAAGAAGTGCGAAGAAGAAGGCTACTAAACAGAAGTGCAAAGAAGTGATACGTAGGATTCTTCTGGGGCAACGAAGAAGGTTTCTTCTGGGGCAGCAAAGAAGGTTTTATTTTGGGGTCAGCGAAGAATGTTTTCTTTTGGGGTTAGCGAGGGAAGGATTCTTTTGGGATTCTTGTTCTGGGTAATCGAGATAGAGATTTAGAGACTGAGATTCTCTAGAGG
The DNA here is from genome assembly GCA_031772625.1 of Pinus tabuliformis. Lineage (NCBI taxonomy): Eukaryota > Viridiplantae > Streptophyta > Pinopsida > Pinales > Pinaceae > Pinus > Pinus tabuliformis. Next base: position 1,675,591,558 of record CM062816.1, on the reverse strand, counting down.
AAGCCAGTGAGATTATAGAGACCGAGTTTCTCTAGGAGAAGTTGAGAAGAAGCAGTGTGAAGTATAGAGACCGAGTTTCTCTAGAAAGAGAGCTAAGGAGAGTAGTTCGAGATCAAGAAGAAAGTCGAGAAACGAAAGAGGCAGAGCATCAAGGTTAGTGACAAGGTTCTTGGGAGGATACTACAATCAAGGGTCTTTGTCATGGTCTTGGTACTCTCATCAATTGAAGATCTAGAAGAGGAATTTTGATCGGATTTTCCTCTTAAGAGGTGAGAGGTTTTGGCCTTGGCTGACAAGCCTACATACTGTGTCACTTGTCTTTTATTGTGCATATTGGTAATTGTCTTAATGAAAAGAACACAATAATAACATAACAAAGAAAAGACTATAAGCTAAGAAGTAAAAGTATATCACAAGCAATTATCAAGTAGAGAAATCTTTTAACCATTCATGCCTTAGATTTCTCAACGGTATGTTCATGCTTCTCCAACCCTTGGGCTAGACACATTATTCATCCGAACTACAAATCAAGGAGTCATTCTGATCCAAACAATTAACAGATTATCATGGTGGGTCATACATTCTCGAAGCTTTACGTTGCAATCTTACATTAGTGGCTTTCTTAGAAAGTTGGAGAGCTGTCATCTTAGATCCAAAGGACAAAGCATGTTTTCACCCGAATTACCAAACAATTGATCGTATCTACACACTTCGAGCCAGTATTGAGGAGGCTCGTCATTTCTCTTCGAAGTTTTACATTTTTATAGACAGTTTTGAGGGAGGCATTATTTGAGAGACTCCATGAGATTAACATAATTGATACCCTATTAGCTATTGATGTTATTTGCTCAGACAAGTGCTTCTACATAGGCTAGGTGTCAAGCATGCAAAAGATGTTAGATTGCCTCTTTAGGTTCTTGCCCATGAGGAGTAATTGATTATTATGGTTTTTGACGTAATTTTAACTTAGGAAAAGTGCATTAAATAATTTATTAATTAATGTTGACTCTTGAGCCAAGTTTCTAAGGATAAATAATTTAATTATTCAAGTGATTTAGATCTAATCTCTACTGCCGATCTCAAGTGACGCCTAGGATCTAATCTTGGTCATTCATCACTTACGAGACTAGGTTTAGGGATTTGGCCTAATGAAATCATAAAGTAAGACTAAGGGAGAAGGGAAACACACATTGTGATTGAGAGAGAGATTTTCTCAAGAGAGTGAGAGACTCAAGATTGAAGAATTGAGAAACATCTAGAGGTTTGAGTAAAGCAAGAGTTTTACAGTTGAGCACACAAGTGAGGGGTTGAGTTTTCTTAGGGTCAAGGCTGAGAGTTTGTTGCGCAAAGGAGGAGGTTGAAAGTGTTGAAGCCGAATACCAACATATAGACAACAAATGTGGGGAGTTTGAGAAGGTTAAGGCTGCATTTGTGGAGGAGTCGAAGAACTTTAGATGTGCCAAACTTGTGGAGACAACCAATATAATTGGAGATCCAATATTTGCAGGTTGAGTTGCTAGGTTCCATAAATGTAATTTCTATGTATTCTTTGTGGGTCAAATGCCTTGTTAAAGAAGGCCTTAATTTTATAGAGTATTAGAAATTGAAGGAAAATTTGTTGGGGATATTTTTTGCTTTGTTATGTGATTGGTTTTCTACATATTTTTCGGTTCTAGTTTATAGAAAAGTTAAAATACCAGTTTATTTATTTCGACAGTTTTCAAAAAAACATTTTATTAGGTGGAATATTTTCTAGGTGCAAGATAAATAGCTAGGAAAATAAAATCAGATATAGTATCAAAAGTTAACATGGTATCGAAGCACTAAACTTTGAGGAGCAGGAAGATTGATTTATCACAAGGGTTTATGACAACAAAAGAATTTTCTAGTAGTCATATTTTTTCTTGCGTTTTGAGTACTTGATTTAGAAGTTGGGAGGATGGTTGCAATTGGACTAAGGTTTGGAGATCAGTTGGAGGGTGCATCCAACTATAGTCCTTAAAAGGAGAGGATAACATTGGTGTTGATGGAGAATGGGATGTGGGAGTTTGCAGATTAGGAACTCACCCTTCCTACCAATGCTACACAACTGGCCATCTATAACCAAAAGGATGCGAAAGCCAGAAGAATCATTCTGTTTGGGGTGAAGGATCATGTGATCTCTCATCTTTCCAGAAAGAAATCTGCCAGGGAAATGTGGGAGGCTCTGACTAAGTTATATCAGAGTGACAATGTAAACAAGAAAATGGTTTTGAAGGTGAAGTCGAGGAACATCAAGATGTCCAAGTTGGATACAGTTGCTATATATTTCACTAGGATCACAGGTCAGAGACGAGTTGGTTGCGGTTGGGGAGGCCATGTCAGATCTAGAGTTGGTGAGGACAACCCTTCATGGGTTTTTCGTGCATTGGGAAACCTTTGTCAAAGGGATCATAATACGTGAGCACCTACTTGACCAAGAGAGATTATGGGATGACTTCATACAGGAGGGGATTCAAGAGGAGTCCCTTCATTGGAGCCACTCTAAGGCTAATGATGAGAACATTGCCCTTGCCAATTAGGCATGGAAGAGTAGGGGAAGGCCAAGAAGAATCCAGGAGGAAAGAGTACCTTAGGAGTTGGAGAAAAGGGCATGAGAAAAGTGAAATGGTTTGCATGTCACAAGTTTGGCCATTGTGCAGACCAATCTTTGAACAAGAAGAAGGGCAAGGGGGAAATCACAGGTTTTCGCATTGGTAGACTCACAGATGAGCGCATTTACTAACATGTTCGAGATAGAGTTGTTGTTGGTGTCATGTCTTTCTGGCACCATTGACAAAGGTGTGTAGTTTGTGGAGCATCTTGTCATATGATAGGATTGCGGGAGTTATTTGCCAGCTTTGGAAAGGATGACCTAGATTGTACTTTTGAGCTTGGCAACAATGCCAAGTGTGTAGTAGAGGGAGTTGGAACTATACAGTTTCAACTAGAGTCAAGTGAACCCATTTAGGTTACAAAAGTTTTATATGTTCCTGGGCTACATAAGAACCTTCTTGTTATCTCAACCATGGAGGACAAGGGATATGAGGTTATATTTTGAGATGGACAAATGATTGTCAAGTTGAGATCTTTTAGTTCGAGTACAGGACAAGTCATTAGGAGGAGAGAGGTTAGTATGTATATGCTGAGGGGTGCCACTAAGGGCCTTGGTTCATGACAATGATAAGTTGTGCGAACTTTGACACATTTAGACATGTGTGGTCTTATGTTAGAGGGGTCCTTGAGTGGGTACAACTATTATGTTACCTTTATTGATGATTGTTTCAGGAGGACCTAGATCTACTTTATGAAGACCAAGGATGACGTCTTTACCAAGTTTTAGGATTTGAATTGCTCTCGTGAAAAACCAAACTAGGTGGAAGGTCAACATCCTTAAATCGAACAATGGGGTGAATATACCTCCAACGGGGTCAACGATTTTTGTCAGGAAGCAAGTATCAAGAAAGAATTGATAGAGTTAATAGTTTCTTACTACTGGCATCATAATGGGGTTGCGAGGAAAAATAGGGCCATTGTCGGGGTTGCTAATGCCATGATCCATGATTAGGACTTGCATATGTTTCTATGGGTAGAGGCATGCAATACAACAATCTACATTCAAAACAGGTTTCCTCACATGGTCTTGGTCAACAAGACCCCTGAAGAGGTGTTGATAGGAGTGAAATCAGAGGTGGGACATTTCGACATTTTTGGGTGTTCAATGCATATCTATGTGCTACCAAAGGAGAATGTATATCTGTGTGCTATCAAAGAAGAAGGACAAAGTTGGAACCTTCACGACAAAAGGGCATCTTTGTTGGGTATAATGAGACTTCCAAGGCATACACAGTGTATATTCCATCATAAGGGAAAATTGTGGTGAGCAGGGATGTGAGATTTGAAGAGCACAAAGCCTTGAGGAAGTCACTTGATACCCTACCCGTTGCAGATGATCGGGAGTGAGATGCTCCCAAGATTGAGGAGAGGCTAACAACACCAATAATAGGTACTTTCTAGTTCTATTAGGAGGTGGCTGAGATGGTTCCAGGTTGGAGCAGACTCATTGGGATGCTGAGGAGCATGTGGAGGCTCCTAGGAGAATGTTTAGAGAGAGCATACCACCACAAAAATTTTCCAACTTCATGGCAATTATGAGTGACATCAGTGATTCTTAGCCTCCTAGCTTTGAGTGGGCAACAAATCAATAGGTTTGGAGAAATGCCATGATGAAAGAGTATTCTTCCTTTATGAAAAAGGATGTATGGGAGATTGTGTCTAGGGCAATAGGAAAATTAGTGGTCACTTCAAGATGGATCTTGAAGGCCAAACATGATGTATATGGCAACATCAAGAAGTATAAGGTTAGGTTCATGGCGAGAGGGCTTTCGCAGGAGGAGGGAGTGGATTATGAGGAGACATTCACTACAGTTGTTAGATACACTTTTATTAAGACTATTATGTCTATTGCCTCATAGATGGGGTGGAGGATACATCAGATGGATGTGAATACAACATTCCTTAATGGAGTGATTAAAGAGGAGGTGTATATTGAGTAGTTGTAGGGTTTTGTGGTGCATAGGAGAGATTCTCATGTATGTAGGATAAAGAAGGCCTTGTATGGTCTCAAGTGGGCATCTAGGGTATGGTACTCGAGGATAGATGGGTATTTACTAGGTATGGGCTTCATTAAGAGTGAGGAAAATCCCAACCCGTACTATATACTAGTTGGTGATGATCCACTCATTTTGGTACTTTATGTGGATGACGTATTTCTCACAAGGTTAGAGAAGCTCATAGAGATGTGCAAGAGAGACCTAGTTGTAGAATTTGAGATGGACATTGTCATGATGCACTATTTTTTGGTGTTGGAGGTGTGTAAGCAGAGAAGTGAGATCTTCCTCAAACTGGGAAAGTATGTAATTGAAATTTTGAAGAGATTCAGGATGGTGGATTGCAAGCCTACATCAACACCCATGATTACCAACTTGAGGAAGCTAAATGCTTATGATTCAAGTTGGTTGTTCCAACATTATATAGGTAACTGATAGGATCCTTGATGTATTTGGTCAACACTAGGCTAGAAATATGCTTTGCTGTGAACACAAGGCCAGTTTCTGTTGGAGGAGAGAAGGGTTCATTGGGTGGCAGCAAAGCATGTGGTCAGATATCTTCGAGGTACATATGAGTATGGGCTCAGATATGTCAAAAGTGGTGAAGTGTAGTTAGCAAGCTATAAGCAGTCTTTTGTGGCACTTAATTCAACAGAAGAAAAGTATATGTCAACTAGCTTAGCGAGTTGTGAGGGCATTTGGCATCACAAGATGCTCATAGGTTTTTTTGGTCTTGAGTTGGGTCCAACAATGATTTATTGTGACGATCAGAGCTACATCAAGCTCTTGGAGAATCTTGTGTTTCATAATAGGTCCAACCATATAGAGATCATATATCTTTTCATCATAGACAAGAGTTTAGAGGGGAGCTGTGAAGCTCAAGTATATCTCCACAGATGAGCAGGTGGTAGGCATTCTCACCAAGCCCTTGGTAAAGGGAAAGTTCATGTTTTATAAAGATAAGTTGGGGGTGGTGTAGAACACCTTCCTTGCTTGGAGGGAGTGTTGGGATTATTAGCTTAGACAGGTGCTTCTGCATAGGCTAGGTGTCAAGCATGCAAAAGATGTTAGATTGCCTCTTTAAGTGCTTGCTCATGGGGAGCAAGTGACTATTGTGATTTCTTTCCAAAGTTTAACTAAGGAATTTATTAATTAATGTTGACTATTGAGCTATGTTTCTAAGGGTAAATCTAATCTCTATCGTTGATCTCAAGTGAGGCCTAGCATCTAATCCTAGCCATTCATCACTTAGGAGATTAGGGATAGGGATTTGGTGTAATGAAATTGTAAAATAAGCCTAAGGGAGAGGTGAAAGACAATATTGTGATTGAGAGAGTGGCTTTCTTAAGACAATATGAGACTCAAGATTGATGATGAGATAAAGGTGTGCGACTAAAGGTTTGAGTAAGCAAGAGTTTTGCAAGTTGAGTGCACAGGTGAAGGGGCTTAGTTTGTTTGGGGTCAAGGTGGGGAGTTTGTTGCACATAGGAGGAGGTTGAGAGTGTTGAAGCCGAATTCTAGTAGACATATAACAAATGTTGGGGGGTCTAGAAGGTTGAGGCTGCGTTTGTGGAGGGGCTAAACAACTTTAGGTGTGCCAAACTTGTGGAGACAATCGACATAATTGCAAGTCAAATTTTTGGGGGCCGAGTTGCCTGATTCCATTGCTGTAATTTCTCTGTATTCTACGTTGGTCAAATTCCTTGTTAAGTGAGGCCTTAATTTTACATAATAGTAGAAAGTGAAGGAAAATTTGTTTGGCTTAATTTTTTGCCGTGTTATGTGACTAGTCTTCTGTTTATTTTCCACTTCAAGCTTATGTAAAAATTAAAATACTAGTGTATTTTTTTTCAACAGTTTTTATAAAAACATTTTACTGGGTGAAATATTTTTTGGGTATAAATAGGAAAATCAAATTGGATTTGGTATTAAAAGTTCACATTGGCAGCCATCATGAGATTGTATGGGTTAGTTTTAGGATGCCTCGGGACGGCTCACAAACTTTCCGATTTCATCTAGAGTACCATCGAAGTAAAATAGGTGTTGAATGGTGTTGTCATCTATGTCAACCCTAGAGTTTCACTTTGGCCATTTCTGGAAGCTCCACTGAAGGATGGACGGAGACCCTAGTTCTAGGGTTTGGGTTCCCTGGATTAAGGACATACCTCGTGCTTGTTAAGCGTTTTTGAAGAATCAAATCATTGAATTTGCCCTAGAGATCCTCACTAATGGATTCTTTTTGTCGAGTCGATTCTGTTGGTATGTGCAATGCCCCAAGAGGTCTCCCAGTTTGAGAGATATGTGTGTTTATCAAATTAAGTGTTTCTCATCTAGATTTAAGGATCAACCATTGTATGGAGGGTTTCAAAATGAGTTTGCATCTACAAGCAATGTCCCTCATCAAATCTAAATGTTAAAGCCCAACTCCGTAAGGGTGTCATTTTCTCTTAGGGCTTTAGTTTAGAATAAAAATTAAAAATTTGAGTATATTTTCCCTCCCTATGTTGGACATTGGATAAACCAATGCTCCCCGTGGATCCTTATCTCTGGTGATGTAATCGTTGACTAACACCTGCGAGTTTGGGTCTAACGACAATCATGATTCCCAACACCCTAAATTCCTCTAACAAACCTTCTATTGGTGCCCCTTCCTGTCCATGAGAAAATATATATAAAGTCATTTAACTAGCCTTACTTCATTGTGTGATTCAAAGCATGATCTTGTGATTACTGTTATGAAATTGAACTTCGGCCTTTGTGGAGGAACACAACTTCAGATGAGGGTTTCTTTTTGATTGGTAAGTGTTTTTGATTATCATGTTTGGTTCTTGGGTTTTCGTTTTGGATCTTGTTGCAGGGTATCACATCTGAGCATAGGAGGGAGTGTTGGTATTATTAGCTCAGCATTGTGCTTGTTAATATCCTAGGTGTCAAGCATGCAAAAGATGTTAGATTGCCTCTTTAGGTGTCTACTCATCAGGAGCAAGTGATTATTATGATTTATTTCCAAAGTTTAACTTAGGAATTTATCAATTAGTGTGGATTATTGAGCCATGTTTTTAAGGATAAATAATTTAATTATTTAAGTGACTTAGATCTAATCTCTATCATTGATCTCAAGTGAGGCTTGGGATCCAATCCTAACTATTCATCACTTAGGGGATTGTTGATTTGGGGTAGCATCGCATGTGCTCTAGCGACGAAAATTGGTGGAGAGGCTAAAGCACATGAGATCTCCAAGACCTAGAAAGGGTTTGGGTAGATTCTAACCAATTTGGGTGATATTAAAATAATTAATATTTTTATTAGAGTTCCTAAGTCTAAACTTAGGAGAAATAAAATATTAATGGGTATAAATATAAAACTGGGTTAGAAGGTTCCAAAAGTCGTGGATCAAGCCAAATCTAATCTTAGCCGTTGATTAGAGATTTTATTTCGGCCGTTGATGGACCAACGAGAAAAGTATAAGAGGAGGCTTGAGGCTCAGTTGGAGAACACACCAAGAGAGATCAAGAACTCGACTTTCTAGAGCAGGGTTTGCTGAGGAAATTGAGCGAGTGATCTGAGTGGCAGCTGAGAGGTAGTGAATACATAGTAGAGAGGCAGAGTTAGTAACAGGAGGATTAGCGCAGAGCTGTGAGAGGTTGACGTAGAGCCAGCTAGAGGCTATACAGAGGCAGCCAGTGGCTACGCTGAGGCAGCCAAGAGTTGCGTAGAGCCAGAGAGGGCCAGGGTGTGAGACACAGAGGGTCTAGGGCTGATGCAGAGGCTCCAGAAGCTGACGCAAAGCTCGGAGAGGCTGACGCAGAGCCTAGAGGCAGCGCTGGGAGAATTTCGTGGGACAGACTTGAGAGATGGAGAGCTGGATAGGGTGACGCAATCCCTATCAGAGTGACGCAGAGCAACAGAAGCTGCATTGTTGCTGTGGGATCGTTCATCCGGTGATTTAGCTGAAATATCTTTCTCTGACTAAGAGGTATTACTACCGAGGGGATTCTCTATTGGTTGAGCCATTTATGGCACCCAGGTTGTATTCTGAAACTGCATAATAATAAAACCCTCTGAATAGCTACACCGATTTTCACGCATTGGGTTTTTCCAAGGACATTAGTCCAAAAAGAACGGTGTCACTTGTGTGCTTGTTTACTTTCAGTTGACGATCTGTGTGTGTTGATACTGTACTTGTATTTATTTTCAGTATTTACATGGTAAATAAACTGTTAAGTAATTGAACAAGTAGGAAGAAATAAATCAGATAGTACAGGAAGAATTTCTAACGGGTTAAACTTAGAAATTCCAACATGGTATCAGAGCATGGTTGCAGATCACAAGATAACTGAAGGCATCAACCGAGCAGAGCAGTAGCAGCAGAAAACCACTGTCCCGAGTGATAGAAGCTATTCCTAGCAGAAAGCAGCAAAGAAGTGGTGATATAAAGTGCTAGCGTCATCAGTTCGAGCTAGGAGGAGGATCAACGCAGTGGCAGAGAGGAGTAGACCTGACCTATGCAGTGCTCGATCAGCTTTCTCAGCTAGGAAGGATTGACGCTCTGGCCAGGAGGTGCAGAATTTTGCTGGTGACGGGATTGCGCAGAGCCTAGAGGCTAAGTTATTTAGGTTGCTGAGGTATAGGGGGCTGCGAATAATTTACGGAGCGAAGCTGGTGGGGTACTGTGGTTAGAATAGTACTTAATAGGGCAAGACCAAGGAGGAAGGATTTCCAGAAAAGAAATCGAGACTCAAAGGAAGTCAAACCGAGGACTTCCAGGAGGGAAGTAAAGAGACTCAGAGGAGTTCGAAGAAGAGCAACAAGATGGCAGTGAATGTGTTGAGGGATCAGGATAGACTTGACGGAGCTTCCAACTTCGTAGTCTGGAAGGCAAGGATCTTGTCCATTCTAGACAGGTATCACATCAAGCACTTCGTCTTGAAAATAATAGCGATCCCAGTTGACCCAGCTGAAAATGAAAAGTATGAGGAGGCAATGGCTAGGGCAAAGTGCATCATCCTTGATGGGGTCAAGGATCATGTGGTGCCGCATATTGCCAAGAAGGACACGACAAATGAGATGTGGGAGGCCTGAAGAATCTGTACGAGCATACTTCTGTGCAGAGGAAGATGTTACTTGAAAATCAGTTGTGGTTATACCAGATGCAGAAGGGAGAGCAGATAGATGTCTTCTTCGGTGGATTGAAGGAGATCCGTGATCAACTAACTTCCATAGGGGCCACGCTAGATCAGGAACTGATGGTGAGGACCGCATTGAATGCAGTCTCAGAGGATTGGGAGGTATTTTTCTAGAGCATACTGGGCATGTCGAGCCTTCCAGATTGGGAGGAACTGTCTTCATCAAGAAGAGATTAGACGGGTGACCAAGGCAGGGAGTAGTGGAAAACGGGCCAGAATCAAAAAGGAGGAAGAAGAAGATGCGACTCTCGCATTCGTGGGAAAGCAGGAGAAGAGAAAGAAGAAGGACCTCTCCAAGGTCAAATGTTTCCATTGTGGGGAACTGGGTCACTATGCGAACTAGTGTCCGAGGAAGAAGAGTAAGGGAGAGGCTTTTGAGACCAAGGCAACGCTAGCAAGGGCGGAGAAAGAATTGGAGATAGATGACGACTGTGCCATGAGTGCTCATGTGCCACTTGAGAGGAAGTGGGGAGACATCGAGCTGTAGTCAGACGAACTATAGACGATGAGGGGCAGGATCCTTGAGGTACCCAACGACGGATGCGGATGAAGCGACAGAGAGTGCTACTGTGCAGGAGTCCCTAGACAGCGTGAGGCAACAGTGCGAGATGCATGGAGTTGTTGCAATAATGCAAAGGTCAGTAGAGGGAGCACTTGTTAGCGACAGAGGGAGCTTCAGCATTGAGAGTGTTTCTAGCTTGACAGAGATGTTAGAGTTGGGAGGATCAGTTACTTACTTCTCAGTAACTGAGTTGCAGTGCAGCAGTTAGCAGTGGCAGTGCTATAGGCAACACAATGCAACATGATGAGAGGGGATGCAGTGCAGATGTAACAGTGGCAATGGCAAGGCCATGCGCAGCAACACAGATGTAGAGGGAGTTGCCGTACAGATGCAACAGTGGCAGTGGTAACGCCATGCGCAGTACATGATATAGCAGTGCAGAGGATGTTGGTCGGGGAGGCCTAGCATCAGCACAGGGACCGATGCTGGATGATCAGGGTGATACTCAGTGAGGAGTATTCCTAGAGCACAGTCCTCGCTAAGAGGGAGTGTTGATTTGGGGTAGCATCGGATGTGATCTAGCCACAAAAATTGGGGGAGAAGCTAAAGCATATGAGGTCTACAAGACCCAGAAAGGGTTGGGGTAGATTCTAGCTGATTTGGGAGATATTGAAATAATTAATATTTTTAATAGAGTTCTTAAGTCTAAACTTAGGAAAAATAAAATATTAATGGGTATTAATATAAAACTGGGTTAGAAGGTTCCAAAAGTCATGGATCAAGCCAAATCTAATCTTGGCCGTTGATTAGATATTTAATCTTGGCCATTGATGGACCAACGAGAAAAGTATAAGAGGAGGCTTGAGAGTCAGTTGGAGAACACACCAAGAGAGATCAAGAACTCGACTTTCTGGGGCAGGGTTTTGCTGAGGAAATCGAGTGAGTGATCTAAGTTGCAGCTGAGGGGTAGTGAATACATAGCAGAGAGGCAGAGTTAGTACCAGGAGGATCAACGTAGAGCCGTGAGAGGTTGACGCAGAGCCAGCTAGAGGCTATGCAGAGGCAGCGAGTGGCCACGCTGAAGCAACCAGGAGCCGCGCAGAGCCAGAGAGGGCCAACGTGTGAGACACAAAGGCTCTAGGGGTTGACGCAAAGGCTCCAGAAGCTGATGCAGAGCTCAGAGAGGCTGACGTAGGGCCTAGAGGCAGCGCTGGGAGAATTTCGTGGGACAGACTAAGAGCTAGAGAGGGTGATGCAGTCGTTATCAGAGTGACGCAGAGCAGCAGAAGCTGCATTGTTGCTGTGGGATCGTTCATCCAGTGATTTAGCCGAAATATCTCTCTCCGAATGAGAGGTACTACTGCGGAGGGCATTCTCTGTTGGGTGAGCCATTTTTGGCACCCAAGTTGTATTCTAAAACTGCATAATAATAAAACCCTCTGAATAGCTGCACCAATTTTCCCGCATTGGGTTTTTCCGGGGACATTAGTCCAAAAACAATGGTGTCACTTGTGTGCTTGTTTACTTTCAGTTGATGATCTGTATGTGTTGATACTGTACTTGTATTTATTTTCAGTATTTACATGGTAAATAACTTGTTAAGTAATTGAACAAGTAGGAAGAAATAAATCAGATAGTACAGGAAGAATTTCTAATGGGTTAAACTTAGAAATTCCAAGAGAGATTAGGGATAGGGATTTGGCGTAATGAAATTATAAAATAAGCCTAAGGGAGAGGTGAAATGTAATATTGTGATTGAGAGAGGTACTTTATCATGACATTGAGAGACTCATGATTGAAGATGAGAGAAATGTGTGTAGCTAGAGGTTTGAGTAAGTAAGAATTTTGCAAGTTGAGTGCACAGGTGAAGGGGCCTAGTTTGTTTGGGGTTAAGGTGGGGAGTTTGTTGCACATAGGAGGAGGTTGAGTGTGTTGAAGCCGAATTCTACTAGACAAATAGAAAATGTGGGGAGGTCTAGAAGGTTGATGTTGCATTTGTGGAGGGGTTGAACAACCTCTGGTGTGCCAAACTTGTGGAGAAAACCAACATAATTGCAAATCAAATTTTCGGGGGCTGAGTTGCTAGGTTCGATTCTTGTAAATTCTGTGTATTCTATGTGGGTCAAATTCCTTAAAGGAGGCCTTAATTTTACAGAGTAATAGAAACAAAAGGAAAATTTGATGGGCGTAATTTTTTGCTGTGTTATGTGAGTAGTTTTCTGTTTATTTTCCACTGCAAGCATATGTAAAGGTTAAAATACTAGCGTATTTATCTTCAATATTTTTCATAAAAACATTTTATTGGGTGAAATATTTTTTGGGTATAAAATAAATAGCTAGGAAAATCAAATTAGATTTGGTATTAAAAGTTCACACTGGTATTCATCTTGAGACTGTATGGGTTGGTTTGGGATGCCTTAGGATGGCTTGCAATCTTTCCTACCTCATCTAGAGTACCATCAGGGTAAAATAGGTGTTGAAAGGTGGTATCATTAATGTCATCCCTAGAGTTTGACCTTGACCAAACACCTATCATTGATGTCCAACTATTAATGAATGCTCTTAATATATGTTTGAATTACATCAAGTTGGAAGCTCCACTCAAGGATAGTTGGAGACCCTAGTTCTAGGGTTTGGGTTCCGGGGACTACGGACATACCCTGCACTTGTTAAGGGTTGTTGAAGAAGCAAATCGTTGAATTTTCCCTAGAGATCCTCACCGATGGATTCTCTTCATCGAGTCAATTCTAATGGTATGTGGTACGCCCTGAGAGGCCTCCCAGTTTGAGAGATGTGTGTTTGAAGTTGAAGACCCCAGTTCGTGGGTTAAAACCTCAAGCATGGTGACATGGCACATCATCATTACCCTGTTTATCAAATTAAGGGCTTCTCATCTAGGTTGAAGTATCAACCATTGTATGAAGGGTCTCAAAATGTGTTTGCATCTACAAGCAATGTGCCTCATCAAAACTAAATGTTAAATCCCAACTCCATAAGGGTAGCATTTTCTCTTAATACTTTATTTTAGAATAGAAATTAAAAATTTAGGTATATTTGCCCTTCCTAAATTCCTCCAATGGACCTTCTATTGGAGCCCCTTCCTATCCATGAGAATATATATATATATATATATATATATAGATATATATATATATATATATAAAGCCATTTAACTAGCCTTACTTTGGTGTGTGATTCAAAGCATGATCTTGTGACTACTGTTCTGAAATTGAACTTCGGCATTTGCGGAGGAACACAACTTCAGATGAGAGTTTCTTTTTAGTTGGTAAGGGTTTTTGATTATCTTGTTTGGCTCTTGGGTTTTCGTTTTGGGTCTTGTTTCAGGGTATCACATCTGAGCATAGGAGGGAGTGTTGGTATTATTAGCTGAGGCAGGTGCTTGTGCATAGCCTAGGTGTCAAGCATGCAAAAGATGTTAGATTGCCTCTTTAGGTGCTTGCTCATGAGGAGCAACTGATTATTATGATTTCTTTCCAAAGTTTAACTTAGGAATTTATTAATTAATGTTGACTATTGAACCATGTTTTTACGGGATAAATATTTTAATTATTTAAGTGACTTAGATCTAATCTTTATCGTTGATCTGAAGTGACGCCTAGGATCTAATCCTAGCCATTCATGACTTAGTAGATTAGGGATAGGGATTTGGCGTAATGAAATTATAAAATAAGCCTAAGGAAGAGGTGAAAGACAATATTGTAATTGAGAGAGCTACTTTCTCATGACACTGAGAGACTCATGATTGAAGTTCGGAGAAATGTGTGCAGCTAGAGGTTTGAGTAAGCAAGAATTTTGCAAGTTGAGCTCGCAGGTGAAAGGGCCTAGTTTGTTTGGGGTTAAGGTGGGGAGTTTGTTGCACATAGGAGGAGGTTGAGAGTGTTGAAGCCGAATTCTAGTAGACAAATAGCAAATGTGGGAGGTCTAGAAGGTTGATGTTGCATTTGTGGAGGGGTTGAACAATTCCAGGTGTGTCAAATTTGTGGAGACAACCAACATAATTGCAAATCAAATTTTCGGGGGCCGAGTTGCTAGGTTCCATTGTTGTAATTTCTGTGTATTCTATGTGGGTCGAATTCCTTGTTAAAGGAGGCCTTAATTTTATAGAGTAATAGAAAGTGAAGGAAAATTTGTTTGGCGTAATTTTTTGCCTTGTAATGTGACTAATTTTCTGTTTATTTTCCACTGCAAGCTTATGTAAAAGTTAAAATAATAATGTATTTATTTTCAACAATTTTCATAAAAACATTTTACGAGGTGAAATATTTTTTGGGTATAAAATAAATAGCTATGAAAATAAAATTAGATCTGGTATTTTAGGGGCTAATATTCACAGATGGGCTAATTTTCCATGCTTCTTTCAAAAAAAAGATTTGCCAATTCCCATTTTTTCTAAAAATGATTCGCCCAAATTTATAGGATAAAATATTTTACCTAAAAAATCACCAAAATTTTATAGAGATTATATTAAAATCATTTTAAGATTGAATATTTTACAAAAATGTCACCAAATATTTAATGGTTTTCATATTATGGACTAGTAAGTTTCGCCAAGGTTTCTAAACTTTAGGATAAATTTCCATCCTTGAAAATTTCTCTGAATAAGATAAAAGTGAAGATTACATTTTTACTGGGTCATGACAGAGGAGTTCAACTAACAATGCTACGAACTTTGAGGTACCTAGATGTGCTCTTGATTTATTTTATTTTATTTAAAAAAGGACACAGCAAAAACAATGAGACACCATCAGTGACATCTTTGTAAGAGATTCAGCCAGTTTCTACATGCTGGCCGACCTTTGACAACCTGTCTGCCTCTTGGTTCAGCTCACAGTGCATGTGTAAAGGAGATGGATTCCAATAATCCAGCAATTTCGAATAATAGCTCCCCTGCAGGCCTGAAATGGTCATTGTACAAGACACCAGTTCCTCTCATCCAAGTTATGGCAAATGAACAATACCCATACATCTGGAGATTTCTTATTCCTTGATTGATTGCACACTTTAATAAAAAATGAAAGGCCTCAAGTTCAGCAATATTATTTGTTCTCGGTCCAATACCTGCTTTTAAACTGGAGAAAATGTGCCTCTGAGAAAAACAAGACGGCCCTGGCACTACAGAACTCCTAATCTTGTGGTGAAGCACCATCATAAAAGTTAAAACTCCTTGGGGCTCTCTTTGTCAATTAAGGGTTCAGCAACTACCTTAACTGGTTGGACCACAGCTGCAGATTTAACACAGAGCTAAAGCACCATTTCTTGCTATAATTTGAAATGTGGGGTTATACATCCCATAGAACACCATTAAATCTGTAGTTAGCTAAATGCCCGACAGGGTAAAGCTTTGGGAGTATTTAGCTCTTTGCCTATGCATATTCAGACATTCTTCAACTGAAGTACCATCCCAAACATTTTGTACACCTGAAATTCCTTCAATCTCCTACCATATCTGAACAGTGTAAGGATAGTTAATTAATAGATGATTTATGTTTTCCTCTGCTTCCCTACACAGCACACAAATGCTTGGACCATGCCAACCTCTTTTTTGCATACTCCCCATGATAGACTTTTACTTTTCAATGACTGTCATGTAGAAATTCTTTTTTTTTTTATTGGGAGTCTGAAGCTTCCAAATTCTACTCCACCACCAAACTGACTCCTATGACTCAAATGAAAACAAGGACTGATATCTCAATCATACTGCAGTGTAAACATGGCCCCAGGTTTGTTGAAAGCCCATGTTAAGCAGTATGAGTCTTCCCTTGCCGTGATGTGAGCCCACCTGAGTTTGTCAATATTCGCTCCACAGATCAGCTTGTGCATATTCAAGCTCCACATCCTCTGCCTGCAACCATCCTTTTCCTGGTGCAATGTACAAAACCCTCTTTCTTGTAGTCCAGCAATCATCTCTTCAGGCCATTCCATACTTTCAACTCCCAGCACGGCATCTACCTCCAACTTGACCTTCCATTGATTAGAAATCCACTTATACTTTTTCTTGGAGATCTGATACAATCTATGATTTTTCCTAGAAGAATGTACTTTCGAACAATTATTTTCTTCCAGAGGCCCCCTCCAGTAATGGTTCTCCATAAGCTCTTTGCTTCCAATGCAATGCCAGACTGGTGGATATTTTTCAGTTCCCAGCCGGCTGACTCTTTTGGCTATGCACTGTTCTGCCACTTAACCAAGGGAGATTTTACTTTGCGGATTTTATTCAAAACCCCTTCAGGGATATGTGCCAAAGAGTACCAAAATACAGGGATTGCCTCTAATACAAACTTCATTAAAGTTGATCTTCCTCCATTAGATAACTATATATTACAACAAGGGTTTATCCTGGCTTCATAAACTATATTAAAATCTCTTATGGTTCTTCATAGAGAATTTATCTTGGCTTCATAGAGCATTTATCCAATGGTTTATCCTGGCTGGCATATTAAAAGTCCTATGTGGTTGGTTAGAGCATATTGTTAATAGCCTAACTATGCCTCTTCATAACATTTAAACCCTTTTGTTCATTGATGTTGACTAGATAACCCAATTGGACAGGCATTGGTCTTGGTAAATTTCACCATCCATTATATTCTTAAGAAAACATAAAATTAATATTGCCTAGGGTTTCCTCGTGTTGGAAAGGTCTTGCCAAAAGAGAGAGGGTGTATTGTTGAGTTGACATTGGACAATCTAGTTGTGTTCCTTAGGTTTTACTTTGTTTAGGACTTTGTAACATTTGCAGTGAATGTTTGGGAGGTAACAAATAGCTTATATTGAAGTCAATTGCCTTGACCCCGGACATTGTATCACACAGTGTTATCACTTTTGATGTTGATGAAAAAAGTCAATACTTGTGACTTCTAAAGTTGCTTTCCCGTGGATAACATCTGGTATTTGGAAGTTGTGAATGATGTCATTGTTAATGTCCTATTCACATCATTCTATGCTTAATTTTATTATGCATAGCTTTGTGAGTCTTTAGGCATTCCTTTGATATTCATCATAATGCATTTGGAAATCCCTTAACCACCTCATCAATGAACCAATGCTTATATGGGCAGGTTCCATATTTTTCTTGGCGCATACATAGTTGATTTAATGGGTCTTTACTGTTTGGGTTTTGAGTATGCCCTAAATCCATGGGAGTTGTTCGTTCTTAAGAAATTGCTGTGCAAACCTATCAAACCAAAAGAAAATGTCGTTACCAAAGAAGTGTGGAGTTTCATATGAGTATTGTCTATCAACAATTCCAAATCAGAATCAAACTATGGATATTATCATAGTTATTTTTTATTCTCTTTTAATGATATTTTGTTTGTTTGCAATTTGGTGAATGAGTTTATGCATGTTTTGTAGGTACCTGCCCAAACAAAAGCTGAGCCTGCAAAGGCAACATTGTCTTCAGAGGAAATAAAAGCAAAGACACAAGAACTACGGTTAGTACTCTTCCTTACCTAGAATCCTTTTGTTGTATTAATGCATGTAAGTAGTTTTGACATTTCGTTGGGTGGAATATTTTATATTCTATTTCAACTTTTCATTGTTTGGTAAGATGATTTTTGGTAAAAAGAGTTAATTCCTTTAGCACAAATTTAAAAGATGATGTATATTGAAGTTACTGTTAAATATTCGAGATATTGTATCACCATCATTAACTATCTTTTATGTAGAATACGCCTTCAATATAACTTTTTGGAGGGTTGCAAAATTGACCTTTGATATTTACCTTATAATTTTGAAGCAAATACATATTGAGTTTACTTCATAAATGCAAAGGTCCTTATCTGATTTACAGTTTACTAAGATATGAAGTTGAATAGTGATATGAATATGTACATGGACAAGGAATTATTTAGATTCTTTTTAGAAAATTTTGGTTATGATATGAGCTTTTATAAAAATATAATATCTGCATAATCAATGTCTTAAAATATTATGGTCATCTATGTCAGATACCATTAAACAGTGTTGTGAAAATCATCTGACATAGCCTGTAAAAATGTGTTTTCATACATGAACCTCTCTAGTTTTATGTGGCTATTCAGACTCCACCTCTTCCTCTTCCTAGATGTCTATTCTCCTTCATCCATTCAAGATTTTGCTCTTTTCCTTAATGCTTGACTTGTTGGATTTTTCTTGATCTCTTGCATTCTAACTTTATGTTCCACCACAATTTTCAGCTACTTAAAACTTGGTTGCAGGATGTGCTACCCTTATTGTCATCCTCTTGCGATTTGGATAATATGGAAATTGCTTTTATCTATATGTGAGAAAAGATCATGGATCTATAGAATAGATTGAACTTATTTTTCTCTCCAACCTCAAAATGATTTCCATTGCTAATTATGGTTCACATTCTCTCCAAACTTTGATCAGTTACATGGAAGTTGGAATTGTGGACGAGGCACCAACTCCCCCTGAAACAAAACTAATGTCTCCCTTTGTTGTCCCTTTTTTCCTCTAATTCCCATCTTTTGTCATTATCATGTTTGATCATTTGTTTAATAACGGGGGACCCATCCTTTTATGGATGTTGTTACTGTAAAATTTAAAACCTTTAGTACAAAGGCTCACTAACCAACCTCAATTGAGAGTAACAATGGGAGAGTTACCGTTATCACCTCAGAAAATACGTCCCTGATATCTGTGGTTGGACACAATCCATTACAAGGGAGACTTTCTTAGTAAATCTTAAGGATCAAGTAACCCATTTATACTTAAGCTAAATGCCTCTGAAGGGCTCTATAATGAGGTTTCACCCAAGGATAAATATGCAATGATTATGGTTTTGGGTGGTTTATGGTATTTTTCCAAGAGAGAGAGTCTAAGGGTTTCTATGGCTCAATCTAGAAAGATTAGGCTATCCAATAGAAGGTTTGTCTAGGTCTCCAAACACATGCAATCAAGAAATTACTCTTGGTTGTTATAAACTTAGGATTTTGATGAGCAATTTACAGCATGCAATTAGTTTACAACAACAATAAAATAAGTCACAGAAATCTATGATAAGCAGGTGCAAAATTAGGGCTAAATAAAGAATAAATAAAAGGCGTGATTACAACAATATTCAATGGTTGAAAACACACAAAACAACACAATAAACTCTAGACATCAACCCTAATTTGTGGCTGAAAAATGCATGTAAATTGATATTTTTAATTTTCCAAATAAATGCATGCAAGTTGTAACAATAATATCCAAGGCAAATAATATTGAAAATAAATGATTTTCTATAACCTAACCCTAATTACCCTAGAAAAACATAAGATAAACTATTTTAGGGATTTTTGAATAATGCCTATCTCTATCTTGCGCTAATGGAGTCTAGGAGTAAAAGACAATGGAGGAAAATAAATAGATGTGGAGTCAAAGAAATTGAGGAAGACAAACCTATGTTCTCCAACTCTTTAACCTTAGCATCCTTCTATCTTATTTGGAGATTTCACCTTAAGAGAAACTTGATGAAAATCTTATGTAAGGAGATTTTAGAGGCATAAAATGTCAACAAAACCTTGGTGAAAATTTTATTAAAACCCTAACTCATCAACAAGAACATGATGGAAGAAGATAACTATATTAAAATAGCACATTTCATAAAGAATCACCAATAACCATCCAATAGACATCTGCCATATGAAGTTCGCCACACTAGTGTTTCATATAGCATAAGGGAGAAGAGACCAATAAGCTAGTGCGAGTTATCTCCAAGTGTGACTGTGAATCAAAGAAAGAAACTGAATTCTTATTTATACTAGCCTAGGTAGGTCAATTTCCCTTAATTTGGCTTTAAGGAGCCCTAAGATACAAGTAATCCATGATACAAGTGAGGAAGTCACTAAGCCAACTTCAAAGGTGTTGAGAAAAAGGGTACCAAGGAAGTGTTTCCTAGTGCTTTTTTCCTTTGGCCTAGGAAACACCTTTTTAGTTGGTGACTTTATGAGTTATTAAAATCGTGTGATTTTTAGTCACTGTATAACCTACAAAAAGTACATAGTACTTTATTGCGTGAGAGGTGCACTCCAACCTAGTATGATAGAGATGTTGTAATGTCTTGTCCCATCTTGTGCTGTGCTATTTAACATTTTGACTTAGTCAAATTATATAAAAGTAAAAAAATAAAATAAAAAAATAAAGATAAAAATTAAATTAAATAAAATTATAAATTAAAATAAGATTAAAGTAAAATAGTCAATTTACCATAGATAGTTTTTGGACTCTAGATTTTGAATACAATATTTTAAAATGCAATATTTTTATTTTTAAAAAATATATATATATATATATATATATATATATATATATACATTTTAAATTATTCATTTTTTTTAACTCGATGAAAATAAAATAAAAATAAAAATAACCCTACGTGAAAACATTTTTACTCAGTCAACATAAAATAAAGTTAATAAAAATATAACATTAAAATAAAAATAACTTCATGGTATTGATCGATGGTATGACTGTTGAGTATGTTGTCATTGATGTCAAAGTGGGAGCAAGTGCTAGATGTCGAGTAGGCGTAGGATGTTGAGTTGATGTAAGATGTCAATGTCCTTGATGAGATGATGCATTAGTGAAACCTTATCACTAGGGTTTGGATGTCCTAGACGATAAGCACACCCCGCATTTGTCGGAGCTTGTGAAGTAGCAGATCATTGAATTTGTCTTGGAGATCCTTGCCATCGAATTTTCCTTGTCACGCTGATTCTGTTGATATGTGGAGTGTCTCATGGGCCTTCATAGTTTGAGAGAAAAGCCTAGTCAAAGTTGCAAACCTTATTTCGTGGTCAAAATCCCCAACGGATATTGAGGTAGCAACAAATGGATGATGTTACATATTGATTCGTTGGATGATGTGCAATAATAATAATGTTGATTGAGATATTCTTGTGGTCGAATATTTCATGGAGGAATTAAAATTTTTGAATCTAATCAAGGCAAGTCGACTCGTTTGAACTTAGGGTTTTGGACCACCTTTAAAATTTTCCTCCAAATTAATATGAAATTTAAAAATTAATTTCCCTTCTAAAATTAGAAATCAGCTTGCCGTTCAAATGTTTATCCGACTCTTATAAAAGGACATCTTGGTTAGCTCTCTTGGACGAACATCTTGTGGGGCTCTGCAATTATAACTGTTGAAATTTGATGACTATATTTTTTCTTGCAATCCCAACCCGGTTTTAATTTCACCTTATCACTCCCATTCAGTTAAATGCCCTTTCTCATAAACATACATTCGACATATAAAATTCTGGAAATGAAATTTTCAGATTAAAACACAAAACAAAACATGAAAATACAACTTATCTCTTCAGCCCAAAACTCCTTGAAACCATGCCCACTTTGCCTCGATTTTCGTGCCCACTTGAAGTTGAAAATATTTATTGTACGGATACGACTGTACAATATGGATCCCGTATAGACCATATGGATTTCTGTATAGACTGTACAACTTTTTTTCAATAACTTCTCTCAATCGGCGTGCAAATCACAACATTAAATGTTGTTCTTACTGTACCTTTTGCTGTCTTCTATGCCTCGATTTCTGTGCCGAGCTTTGCCCAGAAATCACTCATTCAGTTTGCTGCAACAAATTTCTTCTTCAAAACTTTTCTCCTACTCTTAGCCTCCTTTCTCCAATCTGCTCATGAAGAATGAATGCAGTCTCTCTTCTCTCTTCCCCTTTTTGTTTCCCTAAATGACTTTTGGGTAACCCTAAGATCTAATGGCTCAGATTCATTTAGATCAAGGGATGAGAATAAATGTGCATTTAATTCTCACTTTCTATTTTTTAACTCACCCATTAAATAAAGTACCCACATTGTACTTTATGTCTAAAGTCACTTTTCACTTTGTAATTTAACATCGACTTAACCACTTATAAAGTCACTTTCACTTTATAAAGTCACACTTAGGAAAATAATTATTTTGGACACTTTTCCCTAGGTAGAGACTAACCCATGGGAAACCACTTGTCCAAGGTACTTTAAAAATCAACACTCGTCCTTATCGAGGAAAGTGTTTTTCACCACACCCATATTGTCCCTGAAATGGACATGCTTGCCTCTTGGCAAGGATTTCGTGAGAACATCGACCACCTGCTCATCTGTTGATATATACTCCAGCTTCATTGCCCCCTTCTGAACATAGTCCTTGATGAAATGATATCTGATGTCAATGTGTTTTGACCTGTCATGGAACACTGGATTCTCCGTGAGTTTAATGCAGCTTTGATTATCACAGTGAATAACCATCGGTCTCAACTCTTAATTAAATAGGCCATACAACAACTTGCGAATCCAAATGGCCTCACAACTAGCCTGGCTGGCAGCCATATACCTAGCCTCAGAAGAGCTCAAAGCAACTGACTTTTGCTTTCCACTGAACCATGACACAACTGTCGAACCCAATCCGAAGCAACGCCCTGAAGTGCTTTTCCTGTCAGAAGCATACTCTGCTCAATCTTAATCTGTGTAACCTGCGAACCTCACTCCTTCTCCCCGCCTATAGTCCAGACCATAATCAACAGGCCCCTGCACGTAGCGAAGAATGTGCTTTGCAGCTACCTAGTGCACCCTCCTCGGCTTAACCATGAATTGGCTAAGTGTGTTCATTACAAAGCATATATCTGGCCTAGTGTTGACTAGATACATCAAGGACCCAATAAGCTGCCTATACAATGTGGGATCCACTAAACTAGAATCTGAAGCATGAAGCTTCTTCCATTTGGTGATCATAGGTCTAGACATGGTTCTACAGTCTGCCATGTGAAATCTGCTCAACACATCCACAACATACTGCCCCTGCCCTAGAAAGATATGCCCCTCCTCTTGCCACACCTCAAGCCCCAAAAAGTAATGCATCAGCCCAATGTCCTTCATCTCGAACTCCATAGCAAGAGCCTTCTTGCAACCACTGATCAGTCTCTTTGCCCCAGTAATGAACAAGTCATCAACATACAACACAAGAATGAGCGGATCATCCCCTAAAACAATGTAGTATAGGTTCGGATCTGCATCACTCTTCGTGAAACCCATCTGCTGCAAGTAAGTATCAATCCTCGAATACCAAGCTCTCGGAGCTTGCTTAAGTCTGTAGAGTGCTCGCCTCAACCGACATACATGGGTTTCTGTTAAGATGTGGTATGTTCTATGCTAGAGCAATTTATTTAAATTTTCACGGTTAGAAATCACATCAGCATTACGATAAACTGCAGATAGAACATAAATATAAAACACAGAAGACAAGCCAAGACAAGAGGACACAAGATGTGGCGCGAGCCAGGGACAAACCCCACAATGTGTGGGGAAACCCTTTGATCAAATCTTCTTTTATCTTCAAAGTTCAGCAGAGAAAGAGAGAGAGAGAGAGATAATACATTTACAACAGAAGTCAACACTTTGACTTATCTAGATCTAGCATAGATCATTTCTTATAACGATGAGATCAGTTGAAGACATTCTGCTTCAACTGATACCTATCATCGTGCTGTATCTGGTCCTCTAGTTGCACCACTGCATACTGCACCATGCTGCTATCCATGTCCATGATATTATCCATCATAATGTTGTTCAAAATAATGAGCATCATCATCATGCTGCTGCCCCTGCTAATGTACCCTTGCACATGATCTCATAGTGCTGCTCACCATGCTGCTGCCTCTGCCTTCTCGTTGCTTCATCATGCTGCAACAATTTGCCTCTGTTGATATCAGCCTTAGCTGCTTGCTCATGCATCATGCTGCTTATACTACTGCCCATTATGCAGCTCATCATGCTGCTCATAACACTGCCCATTATGCAGCTCATCATGCTGCTCATAACACTGCCCATTATGCAGCTCATCATGCTGCTCATAACACTGCCCATTATGCAGCTCATCATGCTGCTCATAATACTGCCCATTATGCAGCTCATCATGCTGCTCATAATACTGCCCATTATGCAGCTCATCATGCTGCTCATAATACCCTTCTATTGCTTCATAATGGAGGTCATATACATATCAGCCTTAGCTGCTTGCTATGGCTTGCAGCCTAGCAAAGCAGCTAGGCTATAGTTAGCGTATAACATCCACGTAGAGCAGCGCATCACATTCACTTAGAACAGCGAATCACATCCATTATGAAGAGTGTATCACATCTATTTAGAACAGCGTATCACTTTCATTAGAACATCGTATTACATTCATGAAATGCATATTACAGTCTCCATAATCTATGGCTAGATGTACCCATTTCAGCATATGAATTGTCTCCCATAACAACGGCTAGATGAATTCATTATGGCGTATGAATTTTCTCTCATTACAGCATAATGTTCATTACAGCGTAATGTCTTCCATAATATAACTGCGTGTAAGGATCTCTGTATAATTAGGGCAAGATCTGTTCAGCGTATCTCTTTTATTATGAAGAGCGTATCATTGCTGCGTATATTATATGCCTCCAGCGTATATACATATGTCTTATCGACCAACGATGGAGTGTTCACTGTATTGCTGCGAATTGCAACGCATTCCATCTCTGCGTATGACCGGCGTATATTTGCTGCATGTTAGGGTAACATTAAGACCGTGTAATATTTGTTGTGTGTAGGTCCTTAGCTCTGCGGCTAGGTCTCAATGAACAACATATTAATTGTGTGGTCCATGACTGCGTTCATACGTGCTTGAACTGGACAACGTATAGATGTATTTGCTGTGCGTATATGTCTTCTATGAATGACAGCGTATGTGCCTTGCTTCTTATATGCAAGTGTCTCCATTGTTGTTCCATTTACTGCGATGAGGGTAAGACTCTACAGCGTTGAAACTTCTTTCATTAGCTGCGCTTATGCATCTCCATGATCAGCGTGATAGATCTTCATCACTGCTTGGTAGGGCATCATCATAAGGCTAACGTATTATTCTTGGTGTCTCCCTCCTTCTCCAAAAACCCAAGACATGGAGAGGAGGAGATCACTCAAGAATTTTTTTGTGTGTAAAATGACTTCAAGTCCTTGCCAATTTATACTAAAACGTAAGTGATGAATAGACACGTCGGTTGGGCTTCTAGAGCCTACATAAGAGCTGGTCGGCTTGATAATAATTACATAAACAAAATAAATTCATATCTCCATAAATACTTATCGGAATCGGATGATCTTTGGATCAATCCTACACCTCTCGATGAGAGGGATCCAATAAAAATATCAGCTGCCATAGTTGACCCACATGGAGTTTGGCCCTAGTTGCCAATTTAACATCCCACCCAAGTACTCTAAGCCCTGTGGCTGCTCAACATACACCTCCTCCTCTATAACTCCGTTTAGAAATGCGGTCTTCACATCCATCTGATGGATCTGTCAACCCATTTCTACTACAATAGAAATAAGGGACCGAATAAAAGTGTACCGAGCTACGGGAGCGAAGGTCTCATCATAGTCAACTCCCTCTATCTGTGAGAACCCTCTAGCCACAAACCTCGCCTTGAACTTCTCAATGCTGCCATCCGCAACATGCTTGATCTTGTAGAGCCACCTGGAAGTCACAATTGACTTGCCCTCAGGTCTAGGCACCACTTCCCAGACGTTGTTCTTAATGATAGAGGCATACTCCTCCACCATAACCTCTCTCCATTCCTCCTGGCTGACAGCCTCCTCATAGTTAGTAGGCTCAGAGTCAACAATGCTGGTAGCCTTGGCTACATAGCTACAAAACCGCTCAGGGTGCACACTCTCCCTATCCCTCTTCGGAGGACCAACGGACCCACTTCCTTCAAGGTGCCTTGAAGCCACTTGGGCCTCCTCTTCCCTGAAGAAGCTTCCCCATAGGGAACATCATCCTTTGCCCCCCAGTCTGGTGAACTTGAAGGTTTGCCAACTGACCCTAGTGTGCCTGTACCAGCCCCTGTCCTCGAAGAACTTGTACTGGCACCTGTGCATGTGTTAGCTGAAGTTCCATGTGAACTTTGTACTAGTGGACTCCCTAAAGAAGTGCTCGGTGAACTCGCCACTGGTGCCCCAGATGTCACTGACACTGAAGTACCTCTTGTACCAGTCGATCCAGAACCCTGAGGTCCTGCTCCCTGTACCTGACCTCCCTGCTGAGGAGAAGTCTGTGACTCTCTCTCATCATACTCCTGTGATCTCCGATAGGCCCTCTCCTCCTCGAACTTCACATCCCTCCTAATCACCACTCTCCGTTTAGAAGGAATGAAGATCCGATAGGCCTTCGAAGTCTCGCTGTAACCCATAAAGATACCCTTCTCTGCCATGGGTTCCAGCTTCGTCCTCTGCTCCTTGGGGATATAAGAATATGTGAGACATCCAAAGATACGAAGATGTCCCACATGAGGCTTCTCTCCAGTGAAAGCCTCCTCCGGAGTCATATTCCCTAATACTCTGAGGACTCTTGTTCTGAAGATAAACAACAATATTGTAGGCCTCAACCCACAAAAATAAAGGCAAACCCTGATCATGAATCATCACTCTAGCAGTGCCAACTATAGCTCTGTTCTTCCTTTTAGACGCCCCATTCTACTAGGGGTTGTAAGGAATCGTGAACTCTCTCCTAATGCCCTCATGTGCACAGAAGTCAGAAAACCCACCATCGATTTACTCACCACCATTGTCTAACTTCAAGATCCGAATCTTCCTACCTGCCCGCTTTTCAACAAGAGCTTTGAACTCTTTAAAGCGACTGAAGACCTCACCCTTGGTCTTCAGGAAATATATCCAAGTCCTCCTAGAGTAGTCATCAATGAATATAACATAATACCTATGTTGCCAGGAAACGTGGGTGCGGGGACGGGGACGGGGACGGGGACGGCATTTTTGGAAACAGGGTGCGTGGGTTCGTCGGGTAATATAATAATATTAAATTTTAATAATTATAATTTATATTTTATAAATTTATAAATTATAATTAATAATATATGTGAAATTTGAATTTGACAATTTGTATATTTTTTCAACTTTAAACAAGAAAACTTATGTGAGATGCCTATTTTATGGTGCAAAATTAAATTTTAAAATTATCCCTTACTATGGGAATGCATCACAAGTCTGACTCATCTTTATTTGCAGATTTTCCATTACAGATGTTTTGAACAGGTATATGCAGCAAGCCAGTGTGGGTTTGATCACTGCCAACTAACTCTCATGAGTCATTTCTATAGAATCTGATGATTTGTCTGATCATAAAATGTTGATGTTTTACATATTTCACAATGGTTATTGTAGGTTACTTTTATAGGCAGAATAAGTCCTCTGTAATAGATTCTAAGCAGCTCCAGTCTCCTTCTATGATGAAGCCTGAAGGTTATGTCGAGACTCGAAACCTACTGCAGCAGCAGCTCGAGAACACCATACTTCAGATAAACTTTGTAGAAAAAAAAACATTATTTACTTAGATCACCAACCCAGATTTTGAAATCCTGAACTTCTCATAAAAGTTTTTGTTTTCATGCATGTTCAGTGATAAACACTGTCAGTTATAAACAATTTCAACCAGTGAAAAGCATGTGCCCTCTTTAGTGTCGGCCAGAATTCACCAAGGTTAGAGATACTTAATGCAAGACCTTGAACCCTGCTGAGGGAAAGAATCTACATGACATCCATAACAAATGATTCAACAGTGGAAAATTGTAGTGGGACAGAATCTTACACTCCTAATTCTAGAAGAACAAATTGTGGAAAAATGCATGGAAAAAGTTAAAAACGTTATAAATTAAACCACACAAGGAAGGCAGCATCATGAGACAAAGTAGCAAAGCTAATCCAAGTTTTGAAAACTGCTTATGGCAGTGATGATAAAAGCTAAATACACAGCAGAAGAAAACTAAATAAGAAACCCACAAATAAAAAGAATGCCATTGAAATTTGGAATTTTTAGATATTGTGGTCTCTTGCTAGCATTAGGGAAAGAAGTGTGAACCTTATCTATCTTCTTTTACCTGGTACAAAAATGTGATGTTTTGCAGCTCTTAAGAGAAAGAAATCATTTTCCCAGGCATGCATTCCTGTGAGGATGCATCACCGGATGTTGAGGACACATCCCATGTCCCTGGTGCAGGATGCCCAAGCATCCTCTACTGAGAGGCTGAACTCGAAAAAAGCAGTGAGAAACAAAAGGTTTTCTCCTTTTTTTTTTCCTTTCCTCTTTATGGATACAATTAATACAGGCATTTCTTTCCAGAGCCCTCAAAATCATTTTACAAGTAAAGGCCATGAACAATAAGAGTAGAGACAAGCATTTGTAACGCTGTCAAAAAATGTTTTTCTTAAGGTTTACTATATTTTTTCTCTATTTGGGACAGGTTTCCATTACCATAAGATGGCAACCCCTGAAATTTGGGGATATCTCAAGCCATCCCAAAACTCATTCCTCCATCCTCTGCCCAATGTGAAACATAGTAAGATACTTTATCGAGCCAGCTACCAACTAATGATACCAGGTCCAAGAGAAAAACTGGGATAATCAGTAGTGACCCACTCTCCGTTATATGTATTTTTATTTCAACCACAACATTTAGAGAGTAACAGATATCCAACTCCTGTATTCCCAGAAACCAGAGCCCACCGTCTTGCAAGAAAGGCAGAAGAGACAAATGTAGTAGACGCTTTTTGAAATCGCTGAATGCGTAAGATAATAAACAGCCTGTTGTTACAGTTATATGAAATTATATGTGGATTTCTGAGTACACGAGTCAATTTATGGGCCAAACGAGATTGACATAGAATAGTAATAGTATAAAGTTTAAAACCTTTTCAAAACAGGTGACCATGCAAGAGGCTGCTGTTAAAAATCTAAAGTACTGATAGAAAAACAAAATACTAAATAGAACACACGCTGTAAATACTAAATAGAACACACGCTGTAAATACTAAATAGTAAATACGCACTGCAACTGTCCGCCCACTGCTGCCGGAAGCTGCCCACAGTCCAGACTCCACGCTGAAGCTGCCAACTGCTATGCCGCCAAGAACCTCTGCCGCCAAGGAAGCTGCCCACGGTCCAGACTCCAAGCTGAAGCTGCCAACTGCTCTGCCGCCAAGAACAATGAACAATGCGTATAGTGTTTACGGTTTCACTTATTTTTTAAACAATGATCTTTCCCTTTAAGATTTAGGGTGTAAAAAATAATTTCTTAAATTTCATTGTTTCAATATTTTTTTTTTTTTTTTTATGGAAGAACCCATTATTTTTTAATGAAGAACCCAAAGAACCCCGAAGAACCCTGAAGAACCCGAAGAACCCCGAAGAACCCAACTTGAAGAACCCAAGAACCCAAGAACCCGTCAAAGGCGAAGAACCCAATTTTTTTTTTTGAAGAACCCGGTTCTTCACAGAAGAACCCGGTTCTTCTGGGTGCGTCTGAGAAGAACCCGTACCCGTTTCCGGGACTTGGGTGCGGGAACCCGGTGCGGGTTCGAGAACCCCACCCCCGGGTGCGGGTACCCGTGCAACACAGCATAATACCCATAACCACCCAAAGACACATGAGACATACGACCACTAACATCATTATGTATCAAGTCTAGTATACATGTAGATCTGCTGTTGTTCATCGGGAATGGTAACTTGGTGTACTTGCCCAAAGCACACCCTATGTAGACCTCATAATGCTCGACACTAAAATTAGGAACTCCAATAGTGATCTCCCTTAGTACTCTCAAAGCTCCATGATGCATATGCGCCATCCTCCGGTGCCATATCTCGCACAAGTCTCTATTACTGGTGGTACTAGTGTGAGTGCTACCAGATGTGCTACTCACCAATGCTCCTATCGTCTGAAAACTGAACCTGTATAGGTTCCCAAAGCGGACTCCAATCACTTTGGCCGAAGTGCTGGAAACTCCCTTGGGATACATCAATACCTGCCCTCCTGAGAAAGTGATGTCAAACACCTTCTCCTCCATAGCAGAGCTGAAATCAAGTTCTTCTTTATCCCCGAAACATACAAAACATCCATGGCCTTCAAAGGAGGCAAAGACTCCCTCTCAAAGGTCACATTCCCCACACCAACAACTCTCACAGTGCGGTCATCGCCTAGTACAATCTCAATATCAAGTGCCCCTCTCTGCAAGCTCTGAAAAGAACTCCCGTGCAGCTGTCATATGGCAGGAAGCCCCGCTGTCTATGTACCACACATCAAATGATGTACTCCTACTAGATGTAGAAGTAATAAATGCAATGTCTTGGTCAAACTGTGAAGCAAACTGCTCCACCTCTGCTGAAGCTGCAGTACCCTTCTTCCCCTTGTTCTTCCTCTCAGGACACGTAGCTGAAAACGGATATGACTGTATGGGTTGTACTGTACTGATTCCGTACGAACTGTACGGATTTCCGCACCATTGTACGAACTGTATGGCTTTTTTCCAAAAACTTCTCTCGAACGGCGTGCAGTTCACAACATTAAATGTTGTTCATATTGTACCTTCTGTTGTCTTCTATGCCTCAATTTCTGTGCCCAACTTTGCCCAGAAATCATTCCTTCAGCTTGCTGCAATAAATTTCTCTTTCAAACTTTTCTCCAACTCTCAGCCTCCTTTCTCCAATCTGCTTATGAAGAATAATTGCAGTCTCTTTTCTTTTCCCCCTTTTGTTTCCCTAAATGACTTTTGGGCAACCCTAAGATCTAATGGGTCAGATTCATTTAGATCAAGGGACGAGAATAAATGTGCATTTAATTCTCACTTTCTACTTTTTAACTCACCCATTAAATAAAGTACCCACATTGTACTTTATGTCTAAAGTCACTTTCCACTTTATAATTTAACATTGACTTCACCACTTATAATTGAAATTACATGAATATGACTGGGACTAGGTAAGTGCATCACCATGTTAGAGGACAAACATGCAACACTAGGTGAAAGTGACAGGGTGACCGCCATGATGATCTGTGAAGAAAATGATATATCATGAAGCAAACTCTACCAACATTCCAACCTTTTGAAGGCTAGAATGATCTCATCAATCTGCACACGACCATTTACCACTCATGTCAACAAAGGGGTAACAGTGTCCTTAAATTATTAATGTATATATCCATGGAATTTTTCATATTTTAAATATATGAATCTAGTTTTTCTTTCCTTTTGTTGTTCAAACTCAAAATAAAGTATGCTTACTATGTTCACTCTTTTGTTGTGTCATTTTGTTTAACTTGCTTTTGCTAGGCAGTGGTTCCAAACTGCACTTAATTCTTTTTTGGAATGTCTGTTCAGTATTTTTTTGTTCAAAAAGTCGAAGCATATATTGAAATATGTTGGTATTTGGAATAATTGTAGATAATTTATTGAGGGCTGTTATTCCATATAGAAAGCCACTGATCAGAACGTTTAGTAGACTTATTCTGTTTTGCAAACTGTGAGCAAATGTAGAGAGCGTGCCCGTAAAAAGAAAGAAGAGGAGGACAAACGAATGGAAAGGGAACGAGAAAAGGTACATCTGTTTTTATGATAATGAATTACTTATTATCTTGTCAACAGGCACTATTTTGTTCGTTTGGGATAAGGATTTGTTGATGTAACATTGATACTATAATTTGAGGCATTTTGGATTTCTACAGTAAATTAGAAACTGATCCTGTCTGGATGCTGTACATTCCATATGGAAAAAGGAGACCACTGTCTTGTTAACTGATTTGTAGTTATCATCCTAAATATTTTCTTTCTAGAACTTCTTTCATGTTTAATCCTTCGCATTGGCAATCATGACCTTGTAGGATCAACAATTAGTGAGCCTTTGTTGGTTGGATGAAGTCTTGACATATTAACATTTTAAATTTTTACTGGAGTTGTCTTAAGACTTTAATTTGTTGTTGTGCACACAAATTTTTCTATTGTTATTGTAAATAATTTGATTCCAAAACATCTGCTTGATTCTGTAATATTTAAATTTTAATTCCAAATATGCATTTCTGCCAATTGTTTATAAAATAGCGTCTTGAGATTAGAAAAAAAATCTCATAGAATGCCAGAACACTGCTTTGTTCATTTTTGATATGTTATATATAAAAACAATATATTCCGCTTTCAGAGGTCAGGCTCACAGGGCTTACTTAATGTACCTTAGAAGACTGTAGAATCCCAGTTTTGACCCTGGAATGCGTTGGATCAAATTATGTATAAATTGTTAATGCATGGTTATAATGATGGGAATTAAGCCATGCGAGATCAATTTAATGATCCTGTTTGTAAATGCTATAAATATGCTAGTAAGGATCCCTAGTGCGGAGCTCAAGGTCAAGGCCCAACTATTGGATCGCTAGGCATGTATGATGATAATATGCTTGCATGGACCATATGGTTGGATTACCATGGTGAACTTAAACTATGCAAATCAATTAATGCTGGAATATAATATATAATGGTTTGAGATGGCTGTGGAGAGTTTTGCCGCCTAATCTACACCTTTGGGTCATGTGGAAAATTCTCTAATCCACTAAGTATGGCCTTGGGAGCAAGTCTCGAGTTGAGTAGCTGTCACTAAAATCTCAACTCCTCTGTCTAGTGTAACTCTTAGTGAAGCCAAAGGGGGTAGTCCCTAAAAACAACTAAGGCTGATTAAAACTATAGTTAACAAGAAATGTTCTAGGAGTTAATTTAATTTACCAAAAGTACATTAAACCATTCAGCATATAATTCACAGCATGTAACTTAAGCATGTAATCACAATTGATAAGTAAATGATATAACAATGAGAATCACATAGATGTATTATTCATAAGCAAAGATATACCAATGTAAATAAAATACTCATAGTAAAAAAATATAACAATGTGGGCCAGTGCCAATGAAAGAATTCTTTGTTGTGGAAAGTAAATCCCAAAAGAATTTGATTGTGGCTCCGAAAAATGCTGTAGAAATGTTGTGGAAAATGTTCTTGGTAAATTTTATTAAGTTAGATTTCACTTGGATTTAGATTAATTAGTGGAGTGAGTGCACAATAGAGATGAGGGTATATGACCCATGTTATTGCAGGAAAATGAAATTAATCTAAGGTGTGTTTCCTCTTTGATCTTTATCCTTTGAATGAGGTAGAGAGGGTTGCAAGGAGATCCAATGGGAGGAAGCTTCACTTCAATGAGTACTCCCCTGATTTCACAAGTCAACCAGTTGCAAGGAGATCCAACAATAGGAGAAACTAGCTCCTATCCTGATTTCACAAGTCAACCTTTACTTTTCCCCCAAACTCACAATAAAGATAAAAGTGGTTTTCCCTAATTAAACTAAATCAACCAACAATCCCTCTCTGATCACACAACAAGCATAAGGATCAAGCTAGGCTTGCAATGGTGGAGAGCATAATGGAGCTTGAAGGGGTTCTTTACTTTGCAAAACTGAAATCTAATCTAAAGCATAAAATGAAATCTAATCTATGAAAATGAAATCTACTCTAATGTTTTGTGGTGTTAAGTTAATT
Organism: Pinus tabuliformis; assembly: GCA_031772625.1. Taxonomy (NCBI): domain Eukaryota; kingdom Viridiplantae; phylum Streptophyta; class Pinopsida; order Pinales; family Pinaceae; genus Pinus; species Pinus tabuliformis. Next base: position 1,675,557,815 of record CM062816.1, on the reverse strand, counting down.
TTAAGCCCAATAGAAGCACGCCATGAAAATGAGACACAAAACACATGAGGCCCCTGTTAGGTAAGGGGATTGGGATGCCTAGGAGACTCTCCTAGCTCTATCAAAAATTACAATGCTTTTGTAGTGATGGGAATCGCTTATGAATAAGGGGAAAAGGAGGTTTTTTTGTATGTTATATAAAATAGATGGTTATGGGTCTCCTTTAGGCACTTTGGATCATCAAATCTAGTGAAAATTCACCAACATTTCCCCTTGTACTTTCATGCACTTGCAAAAAACCAGCAAGCAAACCCAAGTGAACGATGCCCAAAATCACTTTGGAACACCTACAACTGTTAGTACTAAAAGCCTAAAAAATTCCAAGTAAAAATCTAGACTAATAAAGGGAAATTCTATCTATAAAACAACCAAGAAAAGCTAAGTTAAATCAGCTATTCTTGGTTGATTTAACTGCTGTTAGGACAGCAGTAAATGAATCCTTTTAAATTGCTAGATTTATCAATGAGATCTTGTGAAAGCAAACCAAGAACTTGAGAGAAATTCTTTATAGAATGTATGTGAAGAAGAAGAAGAGCGAAAGGGGTCTTCAAGGCACTTGGAGACACTTGGTGCTAAGTGGGAGTTCACTTCTTATGTGTTCGAGGATGGGTACTTCAACCCAGGAGGATTTCAACCTTCAAAGCTTGAGGCACCTGTAAAAATTAAGAACTTGCCAAGAAATTTGTGATCATAGGTGTAACTTGCAATTGAAAAATGAACTAACAAGGCATTCAACCAAGAAAAACATGTGAATTTTAATTCCAATAATACAAACTATCAAGAGGGCAAACAAACAACCAAGATTGTTTGTCCTCTCCTTTGGGCAACAATGCCCCTATCAAGGCCTATAACAACAAATTCAAAGCAAATGTAATACAAAACAAAGTATACCTCCAATGAGATTCCAAGCACCACACAAAATTACCACACCATTAGCCTCCAAAGCCTTCTTTTATTAACAAAATGGTTGAAAAATACAATGGCGATTCCCCAAGAGCTCCAACTCATCAACACTTGCTCACAATGGAGGAGAGAGCTCCAATTTATAGGAAATGAGGGAGAAGATCCCAATGCAAGGTGACAATCCCAAAGAGGTGAAGATCCCAATGCAAGGTGACAATCCCAAAGAGGTGAAGATCCCAAGAGATGCTTTGCATATCCCAAGAGAGAGAGAGAATGAGTTCCAAGTGCAGCATGAGTTTCCCATAGAGGTGATGCATATGGCCAAGTGTGTGCCAACTCACTTGAAGAGGGTGTGTACTTTCTTGAAGAGGGAGTGGTGTCCACTTGACTTGTGGCCTAACTCGTATTCACTTGACACCTAACTCGGTCAACTTAATGAACCAAGTTGACTCCCCAACTTGTGATGCTAACTTGGCCCTTGAACTCACACTTGTTGGAAGCAAACTCGTCCTCAATAACTCGTGTTCTTAAGTTGGCCAACACATCATCTCTTAACTAGCCCTGAATGCTTAGTCACTTCTCCTAAGTGATGTGAGAGTTAGTTGACTATATATATGCTTTCAACATGTTTCCAGTTATTTAATTTAGTGATTTTTCATGTCTTTTGCCTCACTTTTTGAGTAAAAGTGTTTTTTCATGAGGAAAAATTCATATTTTCCACCCCAAAGTGGGTACTAAGGTAATGCATGAAAGAGGTTGGTGGGAAAGACTTCACATGTGTTTATTGAAGCATGGGTTTATTGAAAGAGGTTGGTCAACCATATTTTTTTTTGACACTCTCGTTCCACAGTTGCTCCATTCATGTTATCATTCTCATGTTCATGCTCTAGACTTTTCATGGCATGTTCTCCATTGCTAACCATTAATAAATTTAAAAATTGACCAAAAATGAGTACCGTGAGGAGGAAAATGCAGATCTTGGGTGAAAGATAGATGGCTGTAGGTGAGCATAGAAGCTGGGCAAGTTAGGAGTCCATCACCTATTGTGAATTTGGTACTCTTTGGATGTTTGAGAGCCAAGTATGTGTTTGCAGAAAATTCTCAGAAGGCATACGTCAGATTGGGCTCTTTCTGCCCACACTGAAGAGCGCTGGAGGGAAGAATATCCTTGAGGGACTGCTGAACCAAGAAAAGGAAGATTTTCCTTCTTATATGGGGCAATGGAAGAGAGTTCCATGGCTGTCTGATCGCTAGATGAGATGCTCGTAGTGCTGTGTAATGTGGACAAGAGTAGGTGAGTTGGATTGAGAGAGATTGAAGCTTGTAACTTGGTTTCTCTGCCCTGGTGATCTCATAGTGTGGTTGGGTGGAAAGTTGTTTGTATGTGGCCAGTTTCTTAGATCATCATCTATTAAAAGATAATTGTTCTATCGTTTATTATAAATATGCAAATTAATGTTATTTTTTGTTATGGAAATCTTTGTATTCTGCATGCTATGTGTGTGATTATGGGTAAATCTGGTTATGGGCATCTGGTTGCCATGAAATTCTGTTAGTCCATGTTTATTCAATTATGCTGCATTTTAATTTTCGAACCTCTGCATGCATTTTATTTAATTCTGGTTCTTCTCGGAAGGCCTACTCAATTAGTATTGTGGGGATATGGCCTTTGATGGCTGTAATGTGAAATTCCTGTTTTGTGGCCACCCATCCCATGGCTATGAGTGCTGGATGGTGATGTCACAAAGACTTTTGATGTGATAAAATAACGTTTCTGTTAAATTGATCTTAGGAACGGATTCGGATTGGCAAGGAACTGTTGGAAGCAAAACGAATTGAGGAAGATAATGAACGGAAACGGTCAGATATTTCTTGTTCATGTTTTGTTCTGTTTGATCATTTTAATTTGACAATGAGCTAGGTCAATGATGGTTTTTCTTTTCTCTATCTTATTCCAGTGGTCCTTTTATGTTGTTGGAAGTTATGACAATTGAAGGATGGATTTTTGATTTGTGATTTTTCTAACAGCATATTAGCTTTAAGGAAAGCAGAAAAGGATGAGGAAAAACGAGCTCGAGAGAAGATAAGGCAGCGGATAGAGGAGGATAAGGTATAGTCAAATCACTGAGAACTCAATGCCAATTATTTATGTTACTATTTTAAACCTTGTATTTCATCAATGACATCTTAAAATGGGTATCATATCATATTAATAGAGTTTATAAAAATGTTTATTTTACTAGGAGCCTTCAGCAATTTCCAATCCCATGATTGGTTACAAAAATTTATCTGTATCTGATAGGAATTAACAACATTCCCAGTGATGCGCTATCTTTTGACAAACTTTATATGGTGGCCTTGGAGCTATTTTATTCTTATGGCTTCTCAAGGGGGAATATGATATAAGGAACTTACCATTCTTTTTCTTTTGTTCAGAAATAGAGGTACCAGAATTTCAAAATTTGGTTTCCAGACAATCCCACAAATAGATTTCAGAGCTCATCCTTGTTAATTAATGAAAAAACAAGCCGATGAAAAACTTAGAGTGCCTTTCAGTTTTAGCGGCTCAGTTTTTATCTGAAACTTTCCAAATTGAAAATTTGGAAATTTTATGACTGCAGAACTTTCTTCTCAAAAAAATTGAACTAAATCCTGATAAAACGAGACCTGATTGTTATTACTAGATTTTCTAATAAAGCTTTCACTTCTAGGACAGGATGCTTGCAGCCGATTTCTATTTTCTTGGTTTAAAGCATTCTGAACATTGAGAAAGTTGGGATGCTCTAATACCAATGGAGTCGAACACCATATTGCTGAATACTGCCAAGTATTCTTCTTGGGTGGCTATGATTGTAATGTCCCTTCCTAAATAATTTTGTTAAGAAGTTTTCAAATTTTGTCATTTTTATCAATTTTGGGTCTAAGACAGTTTGGAGGGAAAAGCACTTAGGACAAGGGGGTTGAAATTAATCACTTAGTGGAATGTGGGGGCCACTTCTCCAAGCAATACGCACTCCCTAGTTGGGGAAATCGTATGGCTAAGGAGGGACTTCAATTTGCCTAGTGTGGGGGCCCACATGAAGGTAGGGAGCATCAAATTATAAATAGAAGAGAAGCAACATCATTTGGGGACTTTTGATCATTTGATAATCAATTGTTGCTCTAGCTGTTTAGTAGAGTCACATAGTGCTGTTTAGCACAAGAGTTTCCCAAGGAGGAAGCTCAACCTTTCTTCGGTGGACTTCGAGTGCCACCCTAGGAAGCTCAACCTTTCATTAGTCTTTTTAGAGTTGGAAGGAAGACCACACATGCAACACGAATTCTGAGCTAGCTGGGGCGCAGTTCAGGGAGCCATGCAGTGATTGGAGGAGGAAAGAGTTGTAGTGAGGGGTTGCATTGTTGCTACGGCGCTCTTTGACCAATTTTCAGGCAAAGGAAGAAGACTTGCAGGGGCAGAAAGCATCACACAACAGCCATCCGAATTCCTGGAGGTGGGCCTGCGTCATTCTGTCCAAGGACTATGCAGTCCTTTGTTGAGGCAACTTGTGGGGAGGCTTGTAAGGGGTTTGAGGAGCTGGGGTTGTTTGGGTTGGATTGTGGGGAATTTTCCAAGCGTTTGTGGTGCAACAAACTCAACATCTACTACAGTTCACATTTTCTGCCTGTGGAGGAGGGCCAAGTATTTTTGGGTCAATTTTGGAGCGTCAAAGCTAGAGCAATTTTTCTGGGTTTTTGACAAGCATTCCAGAAATAATTTGGCAGAATTTTCTGGCCAGTTTTGAAGGGTCAAACATGGGTCTCAACACAAGCAGCTGTGTAGAATTACAAGGGCCAACATAGATTTTCGTTGGGGAACTCCTGCAGCAGTTGGACATTGATAGTTCATCCACCTGGGGCTTGTAGCTTGTCTTGTGCAAGCTCAAGTGCACACTTTCTATTTCACATTGTATCCCCACAGATCTATATAATAAAATTAGCCCTTTTTGGTGTGTTTGGAGCATTTCTGGTTTCCTGATGTGTGGTGTAAACTTTTTGTCTAAGTTACCGGATCCGGCATAGGCAGGAGGAATATTGCAGGATCCACGGATTTGAACCGGATCCGGATATGATACGCCAAAAATACGTCTAAAATACATATTTTATAAATATACAGTTTTTGGAAACGGTAAACTTTCCCGGGATACGGATCCCGCTGGTGGCTGCCGGAAACAGTGAATTGGTCGCTGAAAAGTCAGAAAAAGCGGAATTTTTTTAGGTTTCGATTGTCGCTGTAGGTTTAGATATGCGTCCTCAGCCAGCCAAGAACGCTGTCGTCAGTCAGCCGTTGACCCCACGTTGCCGTCAGTGAGTCATTGCCCCAGCCAGCAAGGCTTAGCCACGGTGCTCAGCCACCGCCTCGTTGCTGCCCATTGTTGCTCAGCGGACATGTTAAAATTTTATTTTTTCAAACGTCATATAAAATACACAAGAAATGGTCTGGTTATTTATTTAATTTTTTGTTCTATTTGGAAGGTCGATTGTATGTTTTTTTGTTTTATTTTAAAGGCCCGCAAATGCCAAATGGTGAATTGTGTAGTCGCAAATGCCAAATGGTCGATTTTAATTTTTTTGTTTTTGTTTTTAAAGGCAAATGCCAAATAGTTGATTTTTTTATTTTGTTTTTAAAGGCCTGCAAAATTCAAATGCCAAATGGTATTATTGTTTATATAACAGTGAATGACATTTTATAGACTATATATATAACAGTTAACTATGTAGTATTATTTAGTCAATTTAAATTTTATAGTTATGAAATATATAGAATTCTATTATATAGTCAATTTATAACTATTAGTAATTTACTAATTACATCAAATGTCAAATAATATTATAATTATTATATTATATAACAACAAATGGTAGATTTATAACAATAGTATATTAGCATTCTCTTTATTTAATATTAATATATATTTTATTGTTCCCTCTTATATAATATAAAGTTATAATATATATTATATATCTTTAATAATGATTTTTTATAAAGTTATAAAGTTATATAATTAATAATTATATTTCATATTATGATATTTGTCATCTCTAGCATGTATATCATATAGATATATGTTATATAATCAATAATTATAAAGTGTCCACTGTCTACTATTTAATTAATAGCTCTAAAGTGTTTTTTAAAATTTAAATATATATATATATATATATATATATATATATATATATATATATTGTACGTGACGTATCCTTGCCGTATCCGGATCTTGCGTTTTCAAAAAACTGACGGATCCTTATCCGGATCCGAATCTGGATCCGTATCCGTATCCGAATCCTGGTAACATAGCTTTTTGTGTTGAATTGTGCTGCATGTAATTGTTATTATTGCAAATTTTTGATTAGGAATATTATAGTGGTATCAGAGCATGTTCCTGGCTAGCATGGGGAACAAGAGTAGGCAATGCCACCAAGATATCAAGGGTTGGTTTTCCAGAGGGGCTGTGGTAGAGGCAGAGGCAGGGGCCGAGGTAGAGAAGAAGGCATAGATCCATTTTCGAACACTGAAGTGGAAAATATCAGAGGCTGGATGGACAACCAAGGAGACAATGAGCAACCCAGGCAAGTGGGCCAAAACTAGGTTTTAGAGGAGCTATTGAGAACCAATCTGCAGATGTTGAGGCAAGGGAAACTTATGATGGACAAGATGCAGTAGGTGATGGGGTTGCAGATGAATTGGAGGCCCGAGGGGGAGCCCCACAGTGATGGAGGTTCCAGAGCAAGAGGGGGCAACCGTACCTATCAACCCCCACACACTTCTCAACGTGGGTAGGCTGGCCGTCCCACTATGCCTCACTTTGTGGATGAATTAGTGCTAGAGAGGGAGCTAGACCCGGTTGCAGACTTGGTCAATTCAGTTGCATTTGATATTGATGAGTATGAGGGGTTGGATGCCTGGATTAAGCAGTTGATGTCCTTTGGGAAGTATATACACCTCAAGGAGAAACGTACCACTGGGGTTGGAGCACACTATAGAGGAGGACCATCTAACCAGGAGGTACAAAAGATAGCTGGGAAGGTCACACTCCCTAACTTCGATGGGTTGGCTAAGAGTTTAGCTAGAGCTTGGGTTCATAAGCTAGACACGTACTTCCACCTGAACCCCATGCGGGAGACCGATGCTATCTGGTTTGCTACTCTTCACTTGGAGGGAGATGCCCAGGAGTGGTGGTACCATGGGCTGATCACGTTGGGACGTATACACATCACTTCTTACATAGAGTTCACTTGGAGGCTGTTGGAGAGGTTTGAGAGGAAAGACCTGGAGTTGCATTTCAGGGAGTTGGTCCATTTGAGGCAGACTAGCAACGTAGAGGCCTATGTTACGGAGTTTCAAAGATTGGTAGTGGTGTTGATTGACATCTCGGAGGCTCAGTTGATCATGTTGTTTGTGGAGGGGCTTGCTGAGCCATTGCATGGTTGGGTGAGGGCTTACAAGCCCACATCATTGACAGATGCTATCTCCAGGACCCGGGACATGATTGATGCAGTGCCCAAGAACTGAGATTTTGTCCCCACTAGACCCACTGCTCCACAGGGGAACTGGGACACCAAACCATCACGAAAGGATGGGGGGCGTGGTCAGATGGATGAGGAGACCTGGAGAGACCTCAGGAGGAGGAAGTTGTGCTTCACATGCCAGGAACCTTGGGTACCTGGGCACAAGTGCACTAAGGGCAAGGCCCACTACATTGAGGTGTATTTGAACAGTGAGCCGGATGAGGAGTTTGAGGTAGGAGCAAATCAGGGATATGAGGGAGGACTGTCAGCAAGGGGGGCACCACCACCCCCACCACTTAGAGGAGGATTGTTTGCCCCATTAGGGGTAGTTCTTGCTTCACTTCGTGGAGTCTCGAAGTACTTGAATCTCGGGATTAGGGGGACTGTGCAGGGGCAAAGAGTTTCAATCCTGGTAGACAGTGCGGCCACCCACAACTTCTTCTTTGATGCCCAAATGGTGGAGCGTAGGGGCATTCACACAAAGACTTTTGAGGGGTTCTCCATGTTGGTACCAGGAGACCAGACAATGCAGTGCATGAAGTATGTCCCTAGTTTGACAGTGACGATGGGGAACTACGCAGTCACTGATCATTTTTTCGTGGTTTATGTTCCAGACACCAATGTAGTGTTGGGTGTCCAATGGTTATACTAACTGGGGAGGGCCACCACTGATTGGCAGAAGTTAGAGATGGAGTTTACAGGTCCAAACGGGACGCTGATAGTGTTGAGGGGGATGCACCCTTATCCACCTGTTGACCACTACGTGTCAACGACCCATAGCAGTACACCCCTTTTTTCACAAAAGGGATAACACGTGATCGATGTGTCTGTGTCGTCCAGCTATCATCATCAGCCTGATTATCATGTTATAATGTAAACCCATTTTACATATATATGATGTAACTAATCTCAACAGATCTGTGTCATGTATGTAATTGCCTAGGTAAATCTATTTTTCTGGTAACGATCTACATTCAGGGAGGTTTTTTGTCTCACCAATCCAATTCTCGGATGGTCGGCAGAGTTTTCCTTCAGCCTTACCCCAAAGCCGGAATGAATTTTGTTACCAGGATCTTAAGCGAGTCATAGTGTTATAGATCGAATCTGTGTAAAAGTGATTTGGGAATAATCGTAACTACTTGGTTAGGTCATTTTATTACAAGTTGCTTAGTCTGCTGGATTATATTTGTGTCGCAGAAATGGGTAGTCTATGAGGGTCTTTTTCAAATGGGTTTTCCCCCATGAAATGTAAAAAATATAAAAAATCATGATGTAAAGTGTCTTGAGGGTTAGAAAAATAATTTATCCCCTCATAGGTCCTAGGTCCTAGGTAAATTTAAATTTTCCAGAGGTAAAATTCGTGGGTCCTTTAAAAAATTAAATCTGAACAGGTCCAAGGACTAAAATTAATTGATTATTTTGCTAAATTTTATGCCTTGGGTCCTTGAGGTTAAGTGAAAGTCAAAATTTTGAGGAAATTAATGCAAAATTTTAATTTTTGAATTTATTAAAATGCATTTAATTGAAAAATTTGAAATCTCCTCCATATTTAAAATTTCGACAGATGAGATTAAAAGGAATTTTGATCCTCCTCAACAGTGGAGATCACTTTGACAAGGATCACTCAAACTAGCTGTTGGAAGATTTATTTTTAAATAGGAGGTCATTTGTCAGTTGAGAGGATCCGATTTCTGGATCGTGTACTAAGCTCTCAAGCTCTCATGTATACTTTTTTTGAATTAATGCAAAAGTCTTTGGAGTTTCAACGTGCTGTAGTGTTCCGCTTCATGAATTTTTTGGTAACATTGTTTTAGTTTCTGCTGAATATTATGTGAAAACTATCAATCAATAGTTCTCTTAGAATAATCTGAATACAGGTATTTTATTCATTTTGTCAGATCTAGGGTAACATTTTTAATTTTGATTGAAGTAGCTGGTATCTTCATTTCATCAGAATTTTATTGTTGTTCTATTTATCTACTTGATTTGATGGTTGATCTAGTGTTTGCAGAAGATCTCTCAGGTTCTCAGTGAGCATTTGGGGATAGTCTTTAGTTGGACCAGCCAACTCTCAACACATATTTTCTGAAGAGCCTACTTTATATAAGCCTCAAGATTTATCTAACAATATATATATGTATATATATTTTTTAATCTCTATTTTTTTTTGTTATCTCTATTTTTTTTTTTTAATTTGTTTCTACAGGGTGTTTTTGGGGTAGTACCTCTCTAAAATTTCAAAAATCTTTTAAATATTGTGGAAATTTTGGTAGATCTGGCTATTAAGAGCCTTAGATTATCAGATCTGAGAGCGGAGTTGGACTCATACTTCTCAGATCTGATAGATCTATAAATTAATTATATAGATATGTAAATTATTTGTATAGATATGTTATTTACTTGTGTAGATCTGAAATTTTGTAACATAATTTTAAATTTTAACACTTGGGTTTTTGGGATTTTCTCTATTTTTGTATATATTGGGTATTGGGTTTTTGTCTTTTCACTTTTGCAGAAATAGATCTAAGAAATCAGCCAAGTAAATCTTCAGATCTGAGCTACATCTAGACCCTGGAGGGCAATATCTGGGGTCAAAGATTGTTTGCAGGAATAGATCTGAGAAATCAACCAAGCAAGTCTTCAGATCTTAGATTTTCCAAGCAGATCTGGGGGTTTTGAGACAGATCTAGGCTCTGGAGGGTAATATCTTATCCCAAATCTTTTTACAAGGCCAGCCATTAAAGATTTTGCAATAAATATGAAGATTTGAAGCAAAATAAATCTTTTTCAGAACAAGGGTTTCAAGTTTTGGGGCTCCTAAGCCCAGATCTGCCTTCTCCTAGCCCAATGCTAGTTCTATTGGGTCTAGTGCTAGCTCTCGTTGACCCTAGATTCCCTTGCTGCATTTCTGATTTGAATATTTGATTTTCCGAAGCTAATCATTGGTGGGTTTTGCAAAAAATTTGGTAAAAAATTTATGTTTCAAATATTGAAATATTTTTGGCAACTTGGGCAAGTGATCTTCAAGACCTAAGGCCTAAGGGTTTGATCTCTGAACCATTTTTTCCTCACTGTTTGCTACAACAGCCATATACCATTCTAATAGTGGTGAAAAACACATCTAAGTGGTTTGAAATTAACTAAAAAATTGCTAAATACATTAATAAGTCATTTGTGTTTGATGTGTATGAAGAAATTGCCCTAGATCTACATTTTGGGTCACTGTTATCTCTGAATAATTCTGTTTCTGAAGTCTGAAATATAACAGTGGAAAAATTTCATGTGGATTAGCCTAAAATCAGTTCCTAAGTTGTCTAATACATTAAGGAATTAATTTCTTGAGCTGGGCACTCATCATTAGGCTTATTTCGTGCTTTAATTGCTGGCTGTAATAAGTATATCAGATCTGATATAATTCCAGAAATCACATCATAACAGGCTGAAATTTTTTGATAAATCATGTGGGCAAGTTTGGAAAAATTTCAGTAAATTTTTGGGATAAAGATATTATTGATAGCTTATTGTTTTCATTGTCATATTGCTGCTGTCATAAAGTTTTTCTTACTGCTGTCCTAAAAATTAATTTATGAAAATTAAGTACTCTGTCATAAAATAGTGATAAAATGCATATCCTTTGTTTCATAAACTGAGTATTTTTTTGAGCATCTGTTGACATTGATATCGAATTGCAAAGTTGTTTTTGTTCCTTGTTCTTTTTGAGCTAAATTGTATCAAGAAGATTTGGAATAAGTTGGTGTTTTAACTATAGTATCTTCAAGAGTTTATTTTCTAAGTCTTCATCTAAAAAAAAGGTGAGCATTTCATTTGGGTAATTGAGGGCTTTTGCGGCATAAGTGTTTTCCCATTTTCGAGTCTAACTTCATCTCATCTTCCGGTGCATTTGCATATAAGTTAACTTTGCATAGATAAAATTTACTTCCAAGCATAAGCTAGGTCGATAGACAAATAGATCTCCATCCGTCTTTTCTTGAGAAGCCTACTTTAATAGTACTTAAAACGGTGACCTTGCAATCGTCAGAGGCACAGTTCTTTGTAGCGCCGGAGACACCGGGTATGTTAGAATTTCAGGAGAGGTATCGTTAATCACACCTTAGTGTGCTTCCCCTGATCTTCTCTCTGCCAATTACTATGAAATCAGGCTCAACACAGAAAGGATTGAAGTGTTCAAGTTTAAATAGACATTTAACTAAAATTAACCAAGATTCTTGCATCTCACATTAGTTTTAGGATCTGCATTTCATATAAAATAGTCATTCATCTAAGCAGCAGTTGCTAATCGATTACTTGGTCTTAATTTCCCTAGCAAGATCGTTGACTCCATAAGGCACTGGTATCAATCGTTTAAAATCTAATCAAATCCTGTAAGTCTTGCTAAATATTAATCAATTACTTGATCGCTTCACTGTCCCTTGAGCTAGTTGGTTCCCAACTAGTTCTTCTTCATTCCACTTTTCCATAGGGTCTACCCCCCTTAGCCTGTTGTAGGGAGACAATTTAAACGAAGAGATTGGGGATCAGGGTGACAGCCCTCGATCTGAGCCGTTGTTGCGGTGCCTAGACATTCTATGCGACAACACCACCCTAGACAGTTTCCGCTCACAGGATGGAGGCCTATCTACGACATGGGGATATAGAGTGGGTAGTGGAGCTAAGGATCTCAGAGACAGGGGCTCTGAAACGACCTATGCATCCAGACGTACTAGCTTTGTTGGAGAGGCACCATGGGTTTTTTGGGGAGATCCCGCTAAGCAGACCACCACATCGTGGGTTCGAGCACACTATTGAGTTGGAGGAGGGGGTGCATGCGGTCATCACTACTTTGTATAGGCACCCTAAAGCCTATCGAGATGAGATAGAGAGGGCCATTCAGAAGCTGCTGAGGTTGGGGCACATTAGGCCTAGTTCGAGTCCCTATGCTTCTTCTGTGGTGCTGGTGAAGAAGAAGGATGGGACACTACGCATGTGCATTGACTACAGAGCTCTCAATAAGAAGACATTAAGAACCGATACCTTATTCCGCGCATTGATGAGGGTATGGACGCGCTTAGAGGAGTGAGATACTTCTCTAAGATAGATCTGTGCTTGGGGTATCACCAGATCCAGGTGAGGGAGCAGGACATCCCTAAGACTGCGTTTTGTTGCCATTAACTTTGAGTTCTTGGTGATGCCCCTTTGGGCTAACCAACACTCCAACTACATTCTAGTCTTGTATGAATCACGTGTTTCATGGGCAGTTGCGGCGCTTTGTCCTTGTCTTCTTTGATGACATACTCATCTATAGCCGGACTTGGGAGGAGCACCTTCAACACTTGGAGATAGTATGTCACATACTAGACAAGCAACAACTATATGCGAAGATGTCCAAATGTGAATTTGGACTGACAGAGATGTTATAGCTTGGGCATGTGATTGGGGAGGACAGAGTGAAGGTACACCAGGAGAAGATCAGGGCCATCTTGGATTGACATCACCTAGGAATGTGATGGAGTTGAGAGGGTCTTGTGCATTTGTACTTGCGACAGGAGGTTCATGAGAGGATTCTCCAAGTTTGCAGCACCCCTCATCGATTTGACAAAAAGGGGGGGATTTTGAGTGGACGCAGGTGGCACAAGAGGCCTTTGAGTGCCTCAAGAAACTTATGATCAACTTTCCTGTTTTGGCTTTGCTGGATTTCACACGACCGTTTGTACTGGAGTGTGATGCTTCTGGTGAGGGAGTTGGGGCCATGTTGACATAGGGAGGCCATCCTATTGCATTCGAGAGCAGAAAAGTGCTACCCCACGAGCGGTTGTACTTTGTCTATGACAAAGAGATGCTGGCTGTGATGCATGCGCTAGCCAAGTTCAGGCAGTAACTACTGGGCAACCGGTTCAAGGTGAAGATCGATCACAACAATCTTCAATTCTTATTGGAGCAACAATCACTGCAGGAGAGGCAGCAGAAGTGGGTGAGCAAAATCCAGGCCTATGACTTTGAGATTGAGTACGTTAAGGGCAAGTGTAACATAGTAGCAAATGCACTTTCCTGGAGGCCCGCAATACTATCTTTGATGGATGTTACTCATGATTGGAAGGCTTAAATTTTGGTTGAGTACTCCAAAGACAGGCATGCTTATGAGATATTGGATGGCACACAATGGATGATAGGTTCTGGGTGATGGATGACTTGATTTACTACAAGGAAAAAATATAATTGGTGCCAGGATCTCAGCGCAAGGGGAGGATTATGTAGGCAGCTCATGATTCCTCTCTAGCAAGACACCCTGGGTTCCTCAAGACATATAGTGCCATTAGGGAGAGGTTCTCATGGCGGGGACTCAAAGGAGATGTACTGAGGCACATGCAGGAGTGTGTAGATTGTTAGAGGAACAAAGTGGAGCTCTCACATCCCGCATGTTTACTACAACCGCTCCCCATTACAGAGAGGAAGTGGCAGAGCGTGTCCGTGGACTTCATCATGGGGCTTCCGAGTGCTTAGGGGCGAGATTGCATTTGCGTTGTGGTTGACAGATTGACCAAGTTCGAGCATTTCTTCGCCATCTCATCGAGATCTTCAGCCTCTCTGGTGGCCGAGTTGTTCTTTCGGGAAGTCTTCCGACTACATGGGCTTCCCAAGACCTTTGTTAGTGACAAGGAAAGCCGATTCATGGGGAATTTCTGGCAGTTGGTGTTTCGATTGGTGGGGACCGAGCTCTCACCCAGTACCAACTATCACCTATAGACCGATGGTCAGGCTGAGATAGTAAACAAGTGGCTGGAAGGGTACCTACGCAACTATGTGACGGGGCAGCAAAGGTCGTGGATGAAGTGGCTTCATCTAGGAGAGTTCTGCTACAACACCACTTATCACATGTCGATTGGTATGTCCCCTTTCCGAGCACTCTATGGATATGATGCACTTACTTTTTCTGACATGATATTTGGAGATAGCAGGGCCCCAGGGGCAAAGGATTGGGTTCAAGAGAGCCAGGAGATTCTCCGAGCTCTCAAGAACAACTTGTAGGTAGCCCAGAATCAACAAAAGATGTATGCTGATAGGCACAGGGTGGAGAGGCAGTTTGAGGTGGGGGACATGGTCTACCTCTACTTGCAACCTTACCAACAATCTTCACTTAAGCAGAAAGGGGCAGAGAAGCTCAAGCCACGCTTCTATGGGCCATACAGGGTGACCAGGAGGGTCGAGGAGGTAGCTTACGAGATGGAACTACCTACAGGGAGTTAGATTCACAATGTATTTCATGTCTCTTGCCTGAAAAAGGCATTGGGGCAGCAGTTTACAACAACCACCAAGTTGCCTCCACTGGATGATGAGGGGCACTTAGTACTAACACCAAAGACCATATCGGAGTCATGGGAGAGGAAGTTGAGGAATAGGGTCACCTGGGAGCACTTGGTTAAGTGGAGGGATTTGCCAGAGGAGGATGCCACCTAGGAGAGTGAGCAGATTTTGCAACACCCAGCTTTACAGTTGCTTGGGGACAAACAACATTTGGGAGGGGAGGACTGTAATGTCCCTTCCTAAATAATTTTGTTGAGAAGATTTCAAATTTTGTCATTTTTGTCAATTTTGGGTCTAAGACAGTTTGGAGGGAAAAACACTAAGGACAAGGGGGCCGGAATTAATCACCTAGTGGAATGTGGGGGCCACTTTTCTAAGAAATACACATTCCCTAGTTGGGGAAAATCGTATGGCTAAGGAGGAAGTTCGATTTGCCTATGGTGTGGGCCCACATGAAGGAATGGAGCAACAAATTATAAATAAAAGGGAAGCAACATCATTTGGGGCTTTTTGATCATTTGATAATTGATTGTTCCTCTAGCTGTTTAGCAGAGTCACATAGTGTTGTTTAGCACAAGAGTTTCCCAAGGAGGAAGCTCAACCTTTCTTTGGTGGACTTCGGGTGCCACCCTAGGATGGATATCTCATCAAAATTTTTGGAGTTGGAAGGAAGACCACACAGGCAACACGAATTCTGAGCTAGCTGGGACGCAGTTCAGGGAGCCACACAATGATTGGAGGAGAGAAGAGCTGGAGTGAGGTCTTGTATTGTTGCTGGGGCACGCTTTGACCAATTTTCAGGCAAAGGAGAAAGATTTTCAGGGGCAGAAGCATCACAAAAAAAGCCATCTGAATTCCTGGATGTGGGCCTGCGTCATTCTGTCCAAGGACTGCGCAGTCCTTTGTTGAGGCAACAGTGCAACTTGTGGGGAGGCTTGTGAAGGGGTTTGAGGAGCTGGGGTTATTGGAGTTGGATTGGAGGGGATTGTGAGGAATTTTCCAGGCCTTTGTGGTGCAGCAAACTCAACATCTGCTACAGTTCTCATTTTCTGTTTGTAGAGGAGGGCCAAGTATTTTGGTGTCAATTTTGGAGCGTGCAAACTAGAGCAAACCCTTTTTGGATTTTTCTGGGTTTTTTGACAAGGATTCCAGAAATAATTTGGCAGACTTTTCTGGGCAGTTTTGAGGGGTCCAACAGGAGTCTGAACACAGCCAGCAGTGCAGAATTACAAGGGCCAGCACATATTTTTGTTGGGGAACTCCTGCAGCGGTTGGGCATTGATAGTTCATCCACTTGGGGCTTGTAGCTTGCCTTGTGCAAGCCCAGGTGCACACTTTCTATTTCACATTGTACCCGGACGGATTTATATAATAAAATTAGCCCTTTTTGGTGTGTTTGGAGCATTTCTGGTTCCCTGATGTGTGGTGTAAAATTTTTGTGCTGAATTGTGTTGCATGTAATTGTTATCACTGTAATTTTTCCATTTGGAATATTACAGTGATGATAATGGTTTTGTTGTCAGTTCTGTTGCTGCACCATTGCTTTTCTTGGTATAATCCAGCCAACTTTTACATTGTTAACTTATCCTGATGGTTGAAGGTGCTTGAGGAGTTAAATAGATGGAGTGCATTTTTCAGTTCTAGTGGACATAATTCAAAGACATCTTTTTTGTTGGAAAATGCATCTTACATTTAATTACCAAAGATTAAAGAATACATCAAGAATGATACATTGCAGTACCAAAATGTTGTTTCTTTTCCACTTTTGCCTTAAAATTTCTGAAAGCTAGGAAACCAAAGCTTAATAGATCTAGCTTTCAGCGACTTATCTGCCATTTTTCCATTTGTCATGTCATCATTATTAAAAATGTTTATAAAAACAGAAGTTGAGATTTTAGGATCTTAGAAACATTATTTGGTATAAACAGTGGCATACATGTTAAAAGCTATCTTTCAAGTGTTGTTATAATAGCCTTTTGAAATTGCAAGGAAGAAATGGAAAAGAAGGGCCATTTTAATTTTTGAGTTGTTTTATACCACTATCCTGAAGTATAAATGGATGTTCTCAGGGATTTTGATTGGAAAAATTCCTAAGCTGGACGTACGTAGTGATCAAGGAAATGTGTGGGACATTAAATCTGTATGACAGAATCAAGGATAATGTGGAGTTCCAGGTTAACTTAAGAACAAAGGGGTGGATTTTATAAATATGCTCATGTGATGTGGTTGAAGTGGCAATAGGAAAGAGTGATGGGGGATGGAGAATGAAAAGCTAAGCTGCTGGATATTTCACCACAGGCCCGTCTCCATTGTATCCTATATCTCTTATCGATATGACTAATGCAAGCAACAAGCTGTATCCCGAATGGATGAACAGTTTGAAAAAAAGAAAACCAGAAAGAACCAAAAAATTAATCCTGCTTTAATAAAGATACCCTAATTTATCTATTAGGAACTGATGTTTATTTATACTTAATTATTAGTCAATGTGTAAAGATTAGTTGGAAAACCACTCAAAGGACTTGTAAAATAAAATAATTTGTACATAAATGAATACAAGTCAATTAATAGAAGTCATATGTTGTCATATATTTCTTTCTCATGCCAACCAACTGACATTGGTATCAAAGCAATATTGGTTCACAGGTCTGTCACCAAAACTTTGAGTAATAAAAAATTTCATGGTTTGAGAAACATGCAAGGGGAGTCGAAGGAGGGAGAAAACACTATCGAGTATAAGGAGGATGTTTGGGACCTAGATCAAAAGTTTTAAAGGGTGTAGTTATTTAAAAATACAATGGACAAAAAATTTAGACATTGAAGGTTAAAATATAATGACAAAGATCACGATATTGACACAAAATGGAAATGATGGTTGTGATGTTTGCAGAAATTGGAGGCTCAAATAAATTTTTGTGACCATGACATTCGAGTCAGCTAAAGTGCACATCAAGCAGAAATGAGCAGATTGGTGCTTGAAGCTCACAATGGAGAATACATACCTTGCAGTAGTCATGGGATGCCATAGGCATTCATAGAAAAAACAACCAAGCCTATATTGTCTAGACTCTAGAAAGACAAGAAGTAACAATTAATAATGTGAAAGATACAAGGTGATTCATATGTAGATAAGAACACCATCATATACACTATGATTGGACACGACTCTGTTGAAGGGCATGATTTTCCATAATAAGTAATGTTATAATTTAGGTAAATTAAATGCCCTCTTGTCTAGGAAGGGTTCACACTCAAAGCAAACGAGGAAACAAAATGGAAAGGTCAATAGATAAACATAGGCTAAACATTTATCAATGATAAATGCTTTGGTTCATACCTTAGCTTTCATGAGAAGGTCAACATAAGTCTCTTGTCAAGGTGTGCCATCTCTGCCACTGATTTCTTCAAAATTTGTCAAGAAATCTGTCCTTCAATAGCTGTTAAACAAGTCCAAAGACAAACCTTACCTCTGCTTTAGATTGCACTAACCTTGAGATGACCAAAACAGGCTTCAACAAGTCAACATTGCTGCTTAAATTCGGCCGTAAGTAACTCTCTTCTGTGAATAAATCTGATTGACTATGGTGCTGATAAACTCAAGTTTCCCACAAATCTGTGATCTCAAACAGACCCTTATTAGGTCTTCTTGCACAGACCCTAACTGTGGCTTGAAGGAGGCCCTAATCCTTCAAGATACAGCTGGGATTTTGCCTAAGAATGTCCCCTTAAATTTAGTCACAGGAGTGACTCGGACAGGCCTTGAGAGGGCCAAATATTGCCACAGAAAGGGGCCGAAATTCATTGTAGAAGAACCTTCAGAACATGCCCGAAATAGGCCTCAGCACAGAATTCGGATTATCTCAGAACGCAGAAATTGTACCTCAATTAAAGGTCTGTTCTGCCTCGAAATTAGCCTCAGAGATGATGTGAATTTGTCCTCAGTCGTGCCTCAGAAGTTTGACCTCAGAATGGCCAAGAAAGAGCCTCAGAGCAGACCTAATTTTTCCCTAGATGAGGGCCAAATTATTGTGCAGAGTTGCCCCAAAATAATTAGAACAGATCTGAAAAGAATGCCTTGAAGAACCCTCTAGCAGTCCAGTGAGTAACCAACATGAAAGATGAACAATATGATCAAATTCCCTTAGACAAACTTGGCGTACTTCACCTGATTTTCATTCTGCCCTGGCCTCGAGAAAAATAAGAGAATTGCTTAAGATTGGTGTGTCGAAATTGATGGCTTTAGGAGAGATCTGAGCCCCCTACTTATAGTGAACGAAGGGGATCTAAAGAGGAGCCGATATGTCCATGAATCCTGAGCCGAATAGCCAATTAATTCATTAATTAAATCCATAAAAATGAATTTTGTAAGGTACTGACTTTATTCTTCCTTTGATGCTGATTTTATAACTAATTTCTTCACTTATGGAGTGCCGTCTAGGACAGCTCAAGAGTCTTTTCCCAAGAAGGAAGCTGCAAACCTAAAGGACAAGCTGCAACTGAAGGAGAGCGAGTTTTCATGGTCTGATCTAGGTTAAGAAGAGGCTGAGTCTGCTAAAAAGCTAGGGCCGAATTTCTGTGTGTGATCCATGCCCTAAAAGGGCTCTGTCCAGGCCGAGATAAGGTGAAGGAGCAACCACTGAATTTTTTTTAGGTCTGGTTCTGTTCGGTGCAAAGGGAAGAGGGACGAGCGCTGGAATGAGGCCTAACAAGCCTTAGACCTGTTTGTTGTGGAGGGTCGAAGTGCCTCAGAAGGTTGCATAGGTGCCTTGTGGTAAGGCAAAGCCCTAGGAGAGGCTGAAATTGACCTCAGACTTGGAACAGAGGCAGTGATGGACTTAAGGCAGATAGAGAAGGCCGTGGGACATTATGGAGGGTTGAAGTGTTGGAGTAGTTGGGTTGCTGAGTTGGAGGTTTGAAGTCTCTTGATCAAGAAGGATTGAGCAACAATGTCTACGGGTTGATATACAATGATCTAGAAGGGCCAATTCACTGTGAGAAGCTGAATTGATTTGGAGCTGATATATGCAAGGTATTTGAAGGAGTAAATACATTGTGAGCAACTGGTATGCATAGACATTAAGAAATCTCTCTGTGAGTGAAGGAGGCAAAGGATTGCCAAGTGTGCTGGAAGCTAGCTACAAGAAGTCAAATTTTGTTCTTGTTCTTTTGGGAAGATTGAGGGTCAAAAGGAGCTGACCTCAAGCCCTAGTGTATACTGTGTATACTAGTCTTGTATCACAGCTTTGTAAGGGCCATGATCCCTAGTACGGGAGCCCTATGTTTGTCTTATTGAAGGACTAATAAAAACAAGTTTTGGGTCACTTATATTTCTGTGTATTTCATTGATTAACTGCTGTTACATTTCCGCTGCGCAAGGCGCTTGCAGTTGTGTATTTCAGCGTGTTTATGATTGTGATTAGACATAGACCAGATCTGGGGTACCAAGGAAAAAATTCAACAGTTGGATGCACTCTCCAATCAGTCTTTGAATCTCAGTCTGGTTGGAGCCATTCTTCCAACCTCCAAATCAAATACTCAACCTCGAAAAAATATTGTTGTCGGAAATTATTCTGCTGAAACTCTAGCGACAAATCGATCTTCCACTCTTGTAGAGTTTAGAGCTTTGATACCATGTTACTTTTCCAATACCAGATCCGATTTAAATTCCTAACAATTTATTTTTTGCCCAAAAAAATATTCACATAGTAAATTATTTTTCTGAAAAGCTACTGAATAAAAATACACTGGTATTTTAACTTAATTAATTTTCAGCAGAAACTTAAATAGAAATTTAGTCACAAAGCCTCCAAATTTTTCATTCACTTTATTACTTTAGAAAATTAAGTGCTCGCTTAACAAGGATAATGACCTTCAAAGCATACACATAAAATACAACTAATGGAAATTGGCAAAATCGACCCCTAGAAATTCGCCCTACACTTTTGTTGGTCCTCTCTCACAAGCAGTGTTGATAATATTGGTATCGGGAAAATATCGGCGAGGGTCCGGAAAATATCTTATTGGCAATATCGGCGAAAATATCGGCAAGCATAAAAAATGCATAATATATTCATTTTTTTCAGATTTCTAAACATATAAAGCAATAACGACATGAACTAAACACATTGGCACATAAATATGAAGAAGGCATTGATATATATGATGTCAAATAGAAATGATACATCAAACTTCAAAGGCGATACCAAATCCTGCTGATCCCTGATAATTGTCCAATCAAGGACTCAAACAAAATAACATCACATATCCTGCTGATCCCTGATAGTGATAAATTGATAATTGTCCAATCAAGGACTCAAACAAAATAACATCACAATGTCACATATCCTGCTGATCCCTGATAGTGATAATTGTCCAATCAAGGACTCAAACAAAACAACATCACATATATAAAACTTTAAAAGTATTTCATCATCATGAGTTATAAACTTATATGTAGCAAAAGTTGCAAAACAAATAAAACTAGCAGCTATCTATCTGAGACCATTGGCCTCTCCCTAGCAGCTTTCTTTCTGTCTTGTTCAGCAATTGCTTCACGAGCTTTTTGTATAACCTCTGCACTAGAAACCATACAAGGCATCACATCTGCATCATATGCAGAGAGTTTAGCCAGATGGTATTTCAATCGTGTAATCCCTCCTGACATCTTGGTCCCACACAAGTTGCATGATATATATGCTTGATTTGCCCCACCAACAGCCTCCCCATACTCCCAAAATGGGTCCAAGGCTTTTGGCATATTTGACATTTGTAGTGAACTAATTCAAACCTAGGGCACAAAAAAAACAAAAATTGGCATTAAACCCCCAACACAAAATGAAAAAATAATAAGTAATAACAACCTCATTCAAAAAAAATTACTACATTATTTGCATTTTGCAATGTGAATGAAAAATGGCAATAAGAGGGTGCATAAGAAAGTTGAAAAAAAAATGAAGCTTGCTGTCCAAATATGGAGAAAACCCTTGCATTGGTTCATGGGCATGAAAATCATAGCAAATGGAAAATAACAAAGAAACAAAATGTTGGTAGGCAAAGAGGCAAGCAAGCATAACCCTAAATCTATGAAAAAATCATTAACATAGGGGTTTTTATGAACATACCTGCTAATGGAAGAAATGAAGTTTGTCTCACTATTCTTCAATCTTTGATCAACAAAAAAATCTTAATTGGTGGTGATAATCGTCGTTTGATCTTCAAACCCTCCTTGACAAGCACAACAAAACTCTTTCCCTTTCTTTTCCAACACTCAGAAACAGAAATGAAGAAAAAAAAAACCAATTTTCGTTTTTTGTAGCCGCGGAAAAACACGCCCGACGATATTTTCGAAAATATCGCCGATATTTCGGAAATCGTGTGATATTTTTGGGATTATCGCGATATTTTCTCGGCAATATATCGGCTTGCCGAAAATATCGCGATATTTTCGATATTCGGCGATATATCGCCGATATTATCAACACTTCTCACAAGTATGACCCTCTTGAAGCTGCTCGAGCTTCCACTTGTGTGGCCACAACCCTCTCAGCCTCCCCTCACTGGTGACACACGTATTGGAAGTTGGCCTCATCCCTCTCGGTTTGTCTAAGTTCATAACAAACTCGTGGCCTCAACCCGAGAAAATTCTCAACTGTTCACTTGTGTGCTCCACCTGCATAAGTCCTTGTGCTCACTTGAATCTCTAGCTGCACACTTTTCTCCCTGTTTAGTATTGAGTCTCTCACTCCATTTAAGAAATGCACTATCCCAATAGTTCTATGCGTCTCCCTCCTCTCCCTTAGGCTTCTTTTATAATTTCTTTTTGAGCTAGGTCCCTAACCCTAAATCTCCTAAGTGATGGATGGCTAGGATTAGATGCTATGCCTCACTTGAGAGCAACGATAGGGTTTAGATCTAACTCACTAAAGTGAATTAACTCACTTTTTATTATGAAACCTTAGCTCAATAGTCAACATCAATTAATTAATAAATTGATGTGCTTTTCCTAAGACTTAGGAAAGAATTATAAAATCATTCTATTGGACATCTTCTGCATGCTTGACACTTGGCCTATGCAAAAGCACCTATCCAAGCTATCATCATCAACATGGCCCAACAAGGAGTTTGAATCCTTACCTCATGCCAACAAAGGAGAAGTGAGAGATTTACATTAGATATCTCCCCACAAGTGATGAAGTGTCTCTTCAAATAGATCAATCTTGATAGCCTTGTAGTAATCTTGAATTAACACAAAATTGCCTTTGAAAAATATGTAGAATAGCCAAGAAAAAAAAGACTTCAAGGTTGATACCAGAGGTTCATGAACTTAATTACATTATGGCAAAATGTTCTCAACAATTCATGACAATTCGGGAAGAGAGTGAGCTCTCTATTTATAGATGAGTTTCCCAATATCTCTTGCCCTTTTGCTTCTTAAAAAATGTCTAAAAAACTTCAAAGAAAGGTTGACTTGTCATCCACGATAAACTTGGAGATGAAGTCATTACAAGATTAAACTTTACAATGCTTGAAACCCTCAAAAAAGTTTAGATGTCCCGCTTGAAGAGGCTTAAGTTGCTTCAAGGAGGGGTTGATTTTCCTTAAAGGTCCAACGTTCCCTTGAGATAAATTCAACTATTCAGAAAAAAAAGAACTTTTACGTCTAAGGAATCATAATCAAAACTTTCTTACGCAAATAAAGAAGCTCAAAAGTGACAAGAAGTTACTAAATGACAAGTTAGAACAATTTACTCAAGAAGTATCGAAGTCCTCAGTCCACGTTGAAGAAAACAATATGAACACTGATCCAATCAATATCACAACTCACAAAAATGACAAACTAGTTGAAGGAAAAACATATTCAAAAGTTGCATAGAGAGATGGCTCAACATGTTCTGCTCCATATCTTTGAATAGCTTTCAACCATGCACAAAAGTATGCCTCCAATTCGTGCCAAAACCCTTGGTCCTCAAGGTGATGCAAATAGCCCAAAAATAATCATAGAACTTCCAACAAAGATATTCAACGAAAGGATTAGAAAATAGAACTCAAGAATTCGACTATCCACTCAGATTTGCTTGACTACACAGGGCCATAGTAATCTCATGAAGGATTAGGTGTTGATCTTTGGTGCTTTGTGTAGGATCCAAGTCTCCTTTTTATAGTGATGAAAGGGGGATTCAAGTGGTGCCGACTTGTTCCCAAATGGAGGGAACTGACTTGAATTTTGAATTTCAAATTTAGATTTTGAAGCCAAAATCCCCACACTTAGTTGAGGCTCATTTTAATTTAATTTTTGGTTACATTTTCCGTTAATAAAATCTTCTTTTGACTGGGTCCATGTTATTTTTAATTTTCTTAAATAAAAACAAATTGCTTGTAGGATATCCTTTCTTCTTTGGGGCTTCAATCTTTAAAAAGGCGTCACTCCTCAACCGTGAGGAATTAGGAGACATACCATGTAACGAACAAGGTTCGTATACACAACAATAATCTTCAGAATACTTCGAAGACAAAGACATCCATTGTAGGACAAGTAATTGTATATTGAATATATAAAAGAATCGATGAGATGATTACAATGAGTGTGAGGGCTTGCTTATACACCCTAGGCAGGTGCCTCTTCATTGAATGGCCATGTATTTAAGACGTTCCTTTTCATTAGTAATGACTATTTAGTTAACCTTATTATGATTATTATTGTTTACATTAATTTATTATTTTTATATGAATTATATTCATAACATTGCCTTTCTCTTAAAAAAGATTTGTCCTCAAAGCTCACTGATTAAAGGGGTTGATCTCTTTTTCTGTTTCAAATATTGTCTCGTCTCGAAACTTTCATCTTCATTGATACAAGACGATATGATCCTCTGAGTGATAAACTAAATTGTTGGATTGAGAATGGATTTGACCAGCCTAGGTTAATCTTCTGTGTAAACTTTCGATCACTGGAAATTTGTAATGAATTGTTATCATAAGACTAGATTCTGCAAACTTCAGAATTCCTTCGAACATAAATCTGTTGATTCTGTTCTGAATGGTTCAAATATGTAGACTTAGTTGTCTGCTCTTGTGATTCAGATGCTGATAAGGAGTTATATTGGTTGGACTTTCCCTTATCATGTGTGTGACAGTTCCCTGATTCACTTTAGGTATTGTTGTTGTTGAGTTGACTACTGAATCATCACTTGGAATTTCGATTGTTTGAACTGCAACTTCTGAATATGTTTTTCTTTCAACTAGTTTGTCATTTTCGTGAGTTGTGATATTGATTGGATTGGTGTTCGTATTGTTTTCTTCAGCGTGGACTGAGGACTTCGATATTTCTTGAGTAAATTGTTCTAACTTGTCATTTAGTAACTTCTTGTCACTTTGAACTTCTTTATTTGCGTAAGAAGGTTTTGATTATGATTCCTTAGACGTAAAAGTTCTTCTTTTTCTGAATAGTTGAATTTATCTTTAGTATCTTTCTCTTCATCTTTTAAACTTTTGATTTGTACTAATAATTTTTTATTAAGGCTCTTTAAACATAAATTTTCCTCTTCTTGTTTTGATAAGTGCTTATTGAGTTCCTTCTTTGTGACCTTAGTCTTCTTGACTTGTGAAATTAATTTTTTAACGTGGTCCTTGATGTGAGAAATTTCTGTCCTTTTCCATTACTTCTTTGTAATGCATATCTGCAAGATCTTCATATTTTTGTTGTAACACTTTATTGTTTTGTCGAAGTCTGGCTATTTTGTCTTTCTATTGATCTTTCAACTGCAATTTTTTGGTACGCTGGATTACATCATTTTGTAGGGGTGGTGATGGGTGTTTATCTTGTAATTTGGATTCCATTTTCTTCATTTCCTTGTTAAAATATGTATGTTGTTGTCCAACTATTGCCATTAATTGTTTTATATCCCTTGCTAATGATGGTTTTTCTATATCACTTAGACATTCAACCAAAGTAAAAGTTTTGTAACATTTTGTGCAGATGACATTTTGATTTATGAATGAGTCTTGACAATTAGAATATCCTTCTGAACAAAAAGGACATATTGAAAATAAACCCATATTTTTTTCTTCAAAACCTTCAAAACTTTATTATTCTTTTGGAATTTAGTATTAATACTTAACGAATTTTGCCGTTTCGACTTTTGACTCTCTCTTTCTCTCTCTTTTTGTTTTTTTGTTAAATATCCCTTGTTAATCATATACAAAACCCTTAAATAATTCTTTATATATATATATGATTCCTTTATAACTATTCGCTTAATATATTCCTTTTGTAAAATAATCGAGTGAGAATATTTGTTGTTAATACTCTTAAGCCTTTTTTAATTTTAATTTTATTTTAGTTGATACCACTTTTATCTTATGGTAAGTTAATTCCTCCAATTATCTTCTTGGTGTTAACTTTGTGATCTGATGCGATTCTTCATGGTCATGACTATTCCCGAAAGGGTTGTTCGCTGTGTTAACATGAGTTTTCCAATTGTTAAATGAATCAATGGTCTGAACAAGAATTGGTCCTTATTCCGTGAAGAACACTGACAACCTATTGTTCCAAAGAAGTATGACTTAATAAATCAATGACTGGTTGGAGTGGTTCGACGGGGGTGGATCAGGGTGAAGTGCTAGGGTAGATGAGGTGGACGATGGAGGGCGAGGGCTGTGACTACGAAAGATAGAGGCGGCAATTGAGATGAATAAGCAAGGTAAAAATTGGCGGTGATGCGAAGAACGAGGCGTTTGTTGAGAAGACAGGTTATCGATGGAGAAGGTGTGACGATGGGGACAAGAGCACGACGAGGTTGGGGCGAACTGGATGGACTGCAGTGGCGAACTGAGAACTGTCGCATGGATAGAGGTGTCTGTGTCGACTCACGTGGTGAGGCTCCAATGGCTGCATGCTGCGATGGGGCTTTGGTGATAGTGGCGACTGTTTGATTGTTGCGGCAAATGATCTTATGTAAACTCTACAAAACTGTCGTTCGCAGAGTGATGTTGAGTTGCGGTAGCATTGGGGTGTACTTGTTTGAGGGAAGTTGGTTGTGGTGGCCGGTTGGCATGGTCTGTGATGATGACAACGTAAGGCACAGAGAATTATTTTTTGTTTGTTTTTATTTTTACTTTTTATTTTTTTATAACCCCTTTTTTAATAACATTGTTTTTAATTTTTTTGTTTATATATTTGATTTTTTTTCTATAGTTATATTTCTTTTATTTTTTATAGATATATTTAATTTTTTTATTGGCTTTTTCAAATAAATTTTTTAATATTTCTCCTTTAAATTTATTTTAATACAACCTTTTATTTTTATGATTATATATATATATATATATTTGATAATTATTTTTTTATAATATATTTTTTTCTTCAATGGCCAAAGGCCTAACGACGAATCCATTAGAATGGAGAATCTCCAAAGCTTTATGAAGCAAAATGCTTGACTTGCGATGACAACAAAGTTGATAGAGACTTAATGGCCAAAGGCCGGGATCAGACGTGGCTGTGATACCAATGTAACGAACAAGGTTCATATATGCAACAATAATCTTCAGTATACTTTGAAGACAAAAACATCCATTGTAGGACAAGTAATTGTAACTTGAATATTATATAAAGAATTGGTGAGATGTTTAAAAATGAGGGTCAGGGCCTGCATATATACCCTAGGCAGGTACCTCTTCACAAACTATCATGTCCTTAGGGACATACCTCTTCATTAAATAATTACTAGTTAATCTTATTATTGTTTACATTAATTTATTATTTGTATATGAATTATATTCATAACATTTCACTTAATCTTTAATATTATTAATATACTTAAAGTAACACCTTTTTTCTTTATGAAATTTTGTTCTTTTGGTCTTCTATGTTTTGATTAAAAAAAATTTGATACTTAGACTACTACACTTCATGCCCTTTTAAATATATGGTACCTTTACCTTTATAACTATTATCCACGTATAAAGGATATATATGTTTTTAACAACAATGCTTCTTTTGAAACTTATCGGTTATGCCCTTTTTGGAATTTGAAAATATCTCGTGCTTAGCTATTTATTCAAGGGTTGATAATGGGATGCGTCCGTACGTATTGGTATGAATGTCTAGATTGAATGATATGAAATTCCATACTTTTTTCAAGTTACTTCAACTTAATCTATACATCAACACGGAATGTGTTGTATAGCATCAATGAATGGAGAATTGTTGAACGAGGAGACCTCAATTAAACGTATGGATTTCATATGATATGCGAATTACAAAAGATGTCCCAATTGTTAGTTGAACATGCTAAAGTTGTTTGTGTGGGGCAGCTGAATGTGGCGAATGGTGTGCAATTGTTATGTTGGCGTTTTGGGATGGCAACATGGAAGTTAAACTGAGAGCGTGATTCAACGGTAGTGTGGGGGTTGATTTGCAGAAATCAACAACAAGTTGTATGGTTGGATGTACAACTATTTGAGCAAGGAAGTCAGTGGCTAGTGAATTGGTGATGGAAGTGGCCGGTGATGAAAAATGCGACTGTCTGGGTGCGATTGAGGTAATGCAACAAACAAGGTTCGTACGACGGTGACACAAGGTTGACAGAGGAGCGAGGGCTACGTGTAGCCAAGTGACAGAGGAGTTATCTTGCGTGTTGTCTAATAGAGTTGCAGTGGTCAAAGGTTGTGGCGGTGGTTGTGGGTTGCAGTGAGACGACATATCTCTTTTTTTATATATAATAAAATTTTTATATAATTTTTTTACTATTTTTTATATGATTTTGTTTTTTTCAAAGTTTTATATGACTTTCATGTATATATATGTTTTTCAAACTTTTATTTATTTAATTATTTTTATATAAATTTATACTAACTATTTAATTATTCCTTTTTAATATTATACTTTATTTTTCAAATATATATATATATACTCTCTTCTCGATTAAATAACTTGTTCTTGGTTTTTTTTTTTAATTTCCTTATTAGTATTATTATTATTATAATATGTTTATGGCCAAGGGTCTAATAGTGAAAAATGGAGAACCATCAAAATTTTTATATAAATTTTTTACTATTTTTATATGATTTCATTTTTTTCAAAGTTTTATATGACTTTCATGTATATATATTTTTTTCAAATTTTTATTTATTGAATTATTTTTATATAAATCTATACTAATTATTTAATTATTCTTTTTTAATATTATACTTTATTTTTCAATATATATATATATATATATATATACTCTCTTCTCAATTAAATAACTTCTTCTTGGTTTTTTTAATAATTTCCTTATTATTATTATTATATGTTTATGGCCAAGGGCCTAATAGCGAAAAATGGAGAACCATCAAAATCTTGTAGCAAAACACTTCAACGACAACAAAGTTGACAACTTTTGTTGGCCAAGGACATTGATTAAAGAACGTGGCTTTGATACAACTGTAACGAACAAGGTTCATATGTGCAACAATAATCTTTAGAATACTTTGAAGACAAAGACATCCATTGTAGGACAAGTAATTGTATATTAAATATATAAAAGAATTGATGACATGATTACAATGAGGGCGAGGGCTTGCTTATATACCCTAGGCAGGTGCCTCTTCAGTGAATGGTGATGTCTTTAAGACATGCCTTTTCATTACTAATGCCTAATTAGTTAACCTTATTATGATTATTATTGTTTACATTAACTTATTATTTTTATTTGAATTATATTCATAACATACCACCTATCATTGGAATCAGCATGATGAGGAGAATCAAATGATGATGACCTTGAGCCCAAGAACCTTGATTTGCCTTGTCATTTTTGTCATTGAGAGTGAGGCTTCTTCTGGTTGCTTCTTGGGTTGACATCAATGACAAGCATGGCTCAACAATTTTCAGTATTTCAACTTGGAGATGATTTGGCATGCCTTTTAGAGTGCAATGTACCTCCTCTTTGCTTGGAGAATGTTAGACATTGCCCGGGGGAACGCAAATGCATCGTGAATTGTGAGACTGTCATGAAGAATGATTACCACGGGCAAAGAGGTGTGCATACATAAGAAAATGATCCATGTGGAAAATATAGGTGTGCTAGTACAATAGTAAGATGGGTATTTCTACCCTTCCAAAGTGCAATCACCTTTTTAGGGCTAATACAACAAGTAATCCTTTAAGCTATTTGTCCTAATAGATCCACATCCATGATGCTCGAATACCAACCCAGGACATAAGAATGTTTGTCAGGGCAAGGTGTTAGTACCCACTAGGGTGCAATCAACGAAGCCATAAAACCAAGCCATGAAAATGAAACTAAGAAGATTGGTCGTGACCGTCCACCCAAGGGGATCTAGGGTACACTTTCACATGTCATCCTACATGACCTTACATGGACATACATTGTACACATTTGGGTTTACAAATGGCGTGGTCAAATTTTTTTTGGGGTGCCCTTGCTGAAAGAGGGGTAACATGGGGCAAGGCTACTAAGGTGATAGTGGGTGATTTGGCAGATAGTGCCTCTAGGCTCTCCCATTGACGTAAGGACTTTTCCTCCTAGGCGAGAGTTTGAGCAGTGACATGAGAAATTTTAATTAACTATCTTAGACTTGACATGAAAAATTTTAATTAACTATTTCAGACTTCAGCGTCTACTATTTAGTATTTACTTAGCAATATTTGGAATTTGATTCAGTCTATTTCATTCTGTTATAAGATATAAATTTGAACTATGTCCAAGAATCATTGATTCAATGTAAAATATGATAATAACAGTGGTGATTGACGAATCATGTTTCTATAATTTACAAAGTTGAATTTACTATTTACATTGCATGATAATGAATTTACATGGGATTAATTGTTAAGTATTTTATTTTAGTTTTATAATTTTAGAGATAAGGCCCCATATGCTAGGGACCCCACCATCCTCCCCATCCCCCATGACTTTCCCTAAAATTTGGGGGGTGTCTCCACATGTCACTCATGTGCATTTCTCTGCTTCCACATTCCAGCATCCCAAAAGCTTGGGGGAACATTGGTATAGTCTACCAGATCCCTAACTGGATGAGTTGATCTACTGCAGAAGATTGCTTCCTGGAATTCTGCTTGTTTATTGTTGGCATTACCCAAATGCCATCCAAAAAAGTATCCCAACATTCCTACATGATTCTTTTCTACCCTTCTTGCTCCTGCATCCCCAAGGTTATCTGTTAGGCCCCTACACTAGTAGTATAGGGGCCTAACATTATCTATTGTTGCACCATCATATTTAACTTACTGTTTGCCTCTAGTGGCAGTTGCCAAGTCATTGTTCTTTAATGAATTCTTATCTGGTCCTTCCCATTAATGGGTACAATGACACGTGCACACACACATGCTGGTCGAACTATACATTGGAGAAAATAAGCCTATAAAATGGTTTCCTGAAAGCATAAATAGATTGTCTTTACCCCTTGATTATGTTTGCGAATTCCATGTCTCTTTCCTTGGAAGAAACCATTCAATGTGATTTTCTATATTTTACTGACCATGTAATAGTGCAATTTTTTTTTCTTATAATAATTTAAATCTTGAGGGAAAATTTAGGGCATTGCATACCATCCGGTAAGAGAGAGGTTGCTGGCACTAGGCTAGCCCTCAATATAGACTCACTTAAGAGTGCAACATGTCAACTTACTAGACTGGAACCTGGGTGGGGAGTATAACAACTATTCCACCCAACTACCCAAGCTAAACTCAGTTGACAAATTTTTTTGGCATTGAGTACTGCCCGGGGAAGAGAGTTAGCCTCCCTATCAGCTTGAAGGCAAGAGAGAGGTTTGTGGTACTAAGCCAGCCCTCAGTATTGACTCAGTTAAGAGCGCAAGAAAGTTACTCTTTTCCAGAGCATCAACATGTCAACTTACGAGACATGAACCTGGGTGGGAGGTTAACAACTTTTCCGCCCAGCTAAACTTAATTGACTGTAATAGTGCAATTTTATTATTTACTATAACCTTTTATTTGAAACCTTGAATGTTTGAAACTCTTTTTCTTATTTTTTGGGTGTGTAAAAGATACAGTTTATAAACTGGAGTCTTTCTGGATACTAATTTTGGCCTTCAGTATTTGAGGCCTTTTTGAAGGTATATGTTATTCGACCATATGATGACATATCTCCTGTTTGGAATCATATATCTCACTAGCTTAGATGTTAATATTTCAAGTCATATCGATTCGTAGAAAATGAACAGTTTCTGATGGTCTTTATGATGCAAGACTCAAGTAGGCTGAGAGAAGGCGGAAGTTAGGATTGCCTGCTGAAGACCCAAATAAAGTTAAAACTCCCCCACCTGCAGCTGAGGAAACAAAGGTAAGATGAGTAGATTTTCCACTTTGACAAAACCAGAGCCTGCTGTACCAATTTTTTATTCACATATGTTCAAAATGATCCAGCATGCAATGAAAAAGTTTTGACGAATGTTGAGTAAGTTGTTCTTTGTTAAGTTCAGCCTGATGTGTGGGTGCAGATTTCATTGCCAGTGAGACCAGCAACAAAGGCAGAACAAATGCGTAACTGTCTCCGCTCGCTTAAACAGAGCCATAAGGTGCTGTAATCACTAGTTTATGCTTTTTGATGTGCTGATATGTTTCAATGATTTGACCTCAGGAGGACCATGTGAAGCTACTTTTGTGAATTATGTTTGCTGAGAATATAATCACAATAATAAAAATATTAATAATCATAATAATGATTAATTAAATAATCATTAGTTGCTGAAGAGGCATATGTTAAAGGTTCTCAACATCTCATGCTCAGTGGGTTTTCGCGTTCGTTAGTAGTAGCACTTTTTATGGTTGAGAAACACAGTGAAAATAATGATATCTTTTAGAAATTTATACATCTTTATGTGGAGTTGAACATTTTCCTTGTCAGTCTTTGCTGTTACCAACTTCCCATATATTCAATTGCCATTGTCCATTCCTTATGTGGCATTGGTATTGAAAAAATAAACAACTAGGTCCAATGTTAATATCTTATTTATCTGATGACTGTATTTGTAATAAGTTATAAAATTTTAGTATATAACTGTTAGGATGGCATTAGAGAGAATTAATGTCAATCTCAGTTAGGTGCTTAGACCACCTTAGCCATCGCAGGGTGCTATAAATGATATAGTGTCTGATGAGATAGCAGACCATGGGCATTGCAGGGCCAGATAATGTTTGTATTATGTAGGTCCATGGGCATGAGTGTAACAAGCACAAAGAAGGTAGAGCTTCTTCCACAACAGGAAAGCAATGGTGGCTTTTCATGTGGTCTCTCTTGTTGAGGAATCTAGGGCATCTGAATTTTGATTAGATTCTTCTAGCAATGATAGCAATTTGTGAAGTACTTTTACTTTTCTTGTTAACACGATCTTCTTCTTATTATTATTGTATGTTCTCTTACTTCATCAAATAGTTACCAAAACACGAGAGACAAGAACGAAATATTTTGGCTCTTTGCCAGGGAAAAACCTCTCTCCTAGAGAGGAAAACCCTTCTTTGAATTTCTCTTATTGAAGCCTTGATTGACAAATTCCAAACACTAGACCCTTGACTTTATCATGCTTCCAAGACCTTGTCACTTGCTCCTTTTAGTCACCTTATGTTGATCTTCCTTTCTGCACTGCTTTGCACCAGAACTAGGGAAACTCGGTCCCAAGTCTAATAGCCTTTTATAGTAGGCTTCTTTCCAGTCTTCCTTAGATTTAAACTCAGTCTTCTGAAGACTCCCTTTTCGATCTCTTTTGTGCACACTTGATACACCAGGTCAAGTTCTTGTCTTTACTGTGGAAAACTTTCCTTCTCGCTGTATATGTTTTGGTCTCTTCTAGATCAAGACAGAGACTAATGTTGTCTCTCCTTTTCGTACTTCGCAGTCCCTTACTTCTGTGGTATGGTTTTTCCTTTTTTCGCAATTCTTTCCAGCACTAGATAACAGACTTTGTGTCTCTCCTTGTTCGCAATTCTTTCCAACACTAGATAACAGACTTTGTGACCACTAGATATCAGACTTCATGACTGTCTCTTTCCTGAAGTGAACCTCGGTCTATCTCAGTGATGTGAGGTAGGTACAGACCCGAAGCATAATTCTCAAATTACTGCATTATATTTCCTTTTGTTCTTCACTGAGTTGTCTTTTATTAATGCGCTGGAACGTTGACTTCTTCGCACTTGTTCTCAGAGCTTGACCGAATCTGATATCCAAATGAGGACGCAGTTCCACCTTTATATATATGGACTGTCTTCCTCTTCTAGGCCGACTTATCTTCTGTGGGTAGGCCGACTTCATCAAGGGATAGTTTGATCATATTTGAGCCGACTTTATGGAGTTTCTTGACAAGGTCTTGGAGCATATAATTACTTCAATAAATTTCCCTTTTTCAAGTGTAACAATACTTCATGACTCTAAACTATATTTATGACAATATGACAAATCCCTAAAGACATCAAGAAGAAGTCTTTGACCTATAAAACTTCTTGCTCATGAAACCCATGAGGCAAGCATTACAAAATATATTTTGTCTTTGTCTCTTCATTACATAGATTAATAATTACTTAGTCCATATGAAGACCGAACCTAGTTACACTTTCTTCAACATCTCTCAGCACACAACAATGACTGTCCCATGAACCAGATTCTGACAGTTAGGTACTAGCAAATAGACGACCAACATTTGAGGAAACCAACTGGTGAAACAACTCTAAAATAATTCTGACAATAGGTGTGGTCACCAGTAGTATGTACAACAAGAAGGGTAGTTAAATAATAAGATGTTGCAGATGAAATTTTGGCAACAACAATTCTAGTAGCAGGCAACAACAATTCTAGTAGTTCATAGATTCATGAAGTAAAGTTCTGAACAGTGCTTTGTCAGTTTTGATCCTTCCGGCAGGAAACGAGGCGTAGATTTGGGAAATAAAATTCTAGACTGAGTCTGACTGGGAGAGACCTCGACAAAAGGTAGCTGAATTTATTAGAAGGCTTACTAATGTTTTGGAATGTGATAGCGTGAGAAAATTATGAAATTTTCTGGGTGGTAGTAGTCCAATATGACCTGTTTACAACATGCAGGAAATTGTCAAGCAAGGTTGTAACGCTGCAGGATTGTGGCCAATTAAGGCACATGAGAAAACATGAATTGTTGCCAGAGCATGCAGATGATTCAGGTTATGGCACTCTGGGATCATGGCAGAGGAAGATACATGATGGACAGACAGAAATTATGGCCAGCACACACAACTGAGAGTCACATGGAGAACATCAGGGTAGGAAAGGTATCTTGGTCTGAGTTGGTGTTGTTGAGAAGACGTGCTACTAAAGATATTTACCAAGACAGAGGAGAGGTAGGATTCTAGGTTTTGGTGCATGAGTTGATATTGGTTGAAATTGTTGGACACCTAATCCTCAATGGGTTAGTGTGGAAGCCGAATAGACAAAAAGAAGTCAAATAGACCTTGGGATGTGAAACCCAACGGTCAAACCATGTACTATAAATGGATATCAGTTGTTAATAAAAATGGATTCTCATGTTTTATCTTTCATATTCTATTGCTGCCCATGTGTGTTTAACATGGTATCAGAGTTGGTATGTTCATAACCCGCTCAATCTTAAGTGAGCCACTTGTTTCTGTGACCTTTACGTCTATTCTACAATCAGACCTACGTTGCTCAGAAACGCCATTTTAGTGAGCCTGCCAGCACTAACATATAAATTATGTGGCCATGAGTGTTTGTCAGTCCTTAACGCTCAACACTGCCATATGCTAATTCCTTCCATTTTTCAAGTTTTCCATTATTGCATAACACTCCTCTGGAAATGAAAATGGTTTCAACAGTTACTCTGCTGAACCATTGTATGTGAAGACGAATTCCATAAGACTCTCTTCTGCGTTACTTGACCTCTGGCACTGTATACGCTGCACCTGACTCTTTGGCTATTTTAATGCCCCTGCTAAATCCTGAACTCTCTGTGGTTATCAATGATATCTGGTTTTGACTGTCTCAACAACTTTAGTGTGTTCTACCCATCAATTTAGAATTTCATTAAATTTGAATAATAAATTTCCATTTTAAAGAAATGGCTCTGAATGCTCTGTATTTATCGATTTCTTGGACTCAAATTAAAGAAATTTGTGTGTGATTTATCGATTTCTTGACTTGCATTACAAAGAAATTTCGGTTCAAGCCTATATACTTTGGCCTATCGACGTGGCTGATGAGAGGAAGACCATATGCGTCCGCAGCACCCAGCGACTAGTCTAACGATTTCAGTAAATTTGGTCTCGGGATTCTAAGAATGGCCCGAAGGACTTCAACCCTCCAGTCATGTGAAAGAGCTATTTGAGGCTTCCATTAAGGAAGCGCCTTCTTCGTAACGGGAAAAGCATTGGCACGGGCTGCTGTGACGTTGAGGTCAATTTGTTGGAGTGTGTATTCAAAACCCTGTGCGTACGATGATCGAAACTCCTGTAATGAGAGGCCGATTACATACAGCTGCTGGTAATGGTATGTATATGTGGTATATGCATTGAACTTATATACATTCCGCATTAACTTACTCTTGAAGGCCGATATATGCATTATGGTGGGCATATATGCATTGAAATTTTTTCAAAGGTCAATCAGATGATTCTTTTAGAAATAAAGGCGAAATCCGAGATGTTACAAAGGTTGCCAGTTGGATTGTTGGACAGTTCGGTATTTTACTACCTCAACTTCATTGTTTATGTCTTGTTTGTTATCTTTGTTAGTCCAGCCTAGCGTTTTTCTATATTAGATGACGCCTAGGCATGAATGGAGTTATCATGAGTCAGTGAGAGACGTTTGACACGCGTCGTTTCTGCCATTCAGCAAGTGCAACAGGCCACACTCAGATTCTCCGAAAGCAACAATACCAACGTGCCAACTCAAATGCCAATGTCCTCTCACTTCTCACGTTTCATGAAAGACCCGTCGCAGGTTCGATCCTTGGCTGGAATGAACAATTTCGCGAAATGTATTTTGGTTGTGTAATGCTCGAATTGGAGAAAATCGATGGCCAAATGCAATTCAACTCCCAGTTCTTGCACATTCACTATGCCGTTCCATTGGCTTGCAATCGTATGAAGCAGAGAGTATGATGTAGAAGACCGGTTGGTATTCTATGGTATATTGAATGATGAATGTTTGCTTTGGGACTTGAACTGTTTTGAAGACCATTTTACATGTGTTCATTGAATAATGGTATGCTGGAAACTCATTTAGGAGTATCCTTATATGTTCACTGATGTACGTTGGAAATCATGAGTGTTTAACAAAATGAGTACAAGAAGTTGCAGGCATGTACACATTAAATAGAATGCAGGCCATTCTTTATGGAGCCAAGTCGAAACTTTGAATTTGTTAAGAAAAATTATCGGGAGCTGTCAAGAGCAGAGGATAGATAAAATCAGGGCGATGCTGCAAGGAAACTACAAATGCCTATTCAAAATTCCATCAATTGCATTTGAGTAGCACACCAGGAAGTTTATTGTGTAAAGGAATCTCGAAAATCCTGTCATTTGATGCGACTGTAGCTGTAGGTCAAATCCAGGGCTTACGCATGATGATGGATGCTGTGACGAGAAGAGCCCCCATCTGCATCAGACGCCAGCGAGAAAGAGGTGTCGTGTGTAATTTTTGCTTGAAGCCGACGCGCGTGCTTGTGGAGAAGGAATAGCCAGGTAGGCAATAGGTTCGAAGCCGACGCGCTCGCCTGTGGAGAATTTCTTGAAAAGTTTTTATTGTTTTCTTTGAAGAAAGTGGCAAGATTAGAGAATATTGATTTGTACCCTAGTCAAAGTATTTATATATGGGCATTCAAGCACTGTTCATGACATGGTGCTATAGTTGTTGAAGTTTTGATAACCATCATTTCTGCTTTGAAAGTGAAGGAGTATTTGAAGGATCCAAGCAAGTTTGTAGTTGCTGTTGCCCCAGTTGTGGCATTGTATTTAAAACTCATTATAGTGCATTGGTCACTTGATTCGACTGTTGCAGAAAGGGTTTGGTGGGCTGATTGTAATCTTTTATGGAGAAAAGTTTAGTCGGTTGTATTGTCAGAACATAATGCTGGTCATGAGTAAACTCTTATTTTTTATGTAATAGATTGTAATTGGTGCTTGCTGGTTGCACACTGATCATCTACTGCACATTTATAAAGGATATTGCTAGTGGGTATTACTTTTCTGCATTAAGTAGTAGTTATCAATTTTTAAGGTGTAATTCTGACATTGAAGAAAAAATGGCCAGAATCAATGAAGTAATAGAGTTCCTCAAAACTCTGATATTGTCTTCCACTCATTATACATTAAAAATCAGCAAAGTTTCTCTCACAGAGATTCAGGTTTGTGTACAAAATGCACAAGGGAAAATTGATTTTTTGCAGCTCGGATCTCAGCTACAACAAGAAGAATTAAAAAAGAGGAGTCATTCTGAACATGTTTCTGTTCAGAACATTGAGACTGCAACCCGTCAGAAGCAAGTCAATAATGTCACAGTTGGTTCAAATTTAGTACCCAATAAAGCAGCAGTTGTACATGCAGATGCAGAAACTCATTCTGCACTTCCCACACCCATCATCAGACCTTGGGAACAACTTGCTCACAACAAGCACAGAACTGGTCTTGGATATGACAAGGATTTGTCCTTTCATATTCCAGACTACTCAAAGCCAATTCAATTTCAAACTGCTAGATTTCTTGAGGATGATTCATCTTCACTTGTTCTTCATGACAGTTCACCTCCAGCTGTTCCAGATTCTTCCCCTCTTCCACAGCAAGAACAACAACAACAGATTGTGAAATGGAAACACTGTGACCGAGTTGGTCATCTGAAATATCACTGTTTTGATCTTCATCCATGTAAGCACTGTCATAAAACCATCCATTTTTCACACAGATGCTTCAGAAACAAACGTCCTGCAAGAACAATGATTCATCTTGGATGGATCGCTTCTTGGCAATGGCCATCAACAACCAAGAAGATATTCCAATCGCATGTCAGAACTTCTTCCAGAGTATTGAATAGTCTTGCAGTTGAGTTTTCTCTGTCATCTCACCTTGTATCTGACAGGGGGGAAATGATGGTCATGTACAAGCTTCAAAGTCACATCAAGTGAGCCTGAGCCACAACCTGCCACACCAGTTTCAGAGTTGTAGGCAGAGACAAAGATGCCCCTGAGCATGCCTTCAATTGGTAATCTGGGACACTTCCTCTAGCAAAAGACTTCAGCTTCTTGCCAGTTTTAGAAGAGTTCCAGGAATTGCATTAAGCATTCCAGAGTTGTTGGTCATCCTTAAACCATAACAGGTTGAGACTTCCCTTTTCAGGTTGAAGTTCTCCCTTTTATGCGGGGTGAGACCTCCCTTTATTGGTTGAAGGTTTCCCTATACAAAACAATAGGAGCACTTCATCTAGCAGAAGACTTCAGCTTCTTGCCAGTTTTGGAAGAGTTCCAGGAACTGCACTAAGCGTTCCAGTGTTGGTGGTCATCCTTAAACCACTGCCCTTTATACCAACATTTCAGAGAGCACATTCAGCCTAGTGCTGCCATGCATTTTTTCACATTTTGTATTACAACTCTCTTCTTGGACTCATACATAACCCTTCGGATTAAGGGGGGAAATGTTGGACACCTAATCCTCAATGGGTTAGTGCAGAAGCCGAATAGCCAAAAAGAAGTCCAAAAGACCTTGGGATGTGAAACCCAACGGTCAAACCATGTACTATAAATGTATATCAGTTGTTAAT
The DNA here is from genome assembly GCA_031772625.1 of Pinus tabuliformis. Taxonomy (NCBI): domain Eukaryota; kingdom Viridiplantae; phylum Streptophyta; class Pinopsida; order Pinales; family Pinaceae; genus Pinus; species Pinus tabuliformis. The sequence continues at coordinate 1,675,518,255 of CM062816.1, read as the reverse complement.
AAAAATGGATTCTCATGTTTTATCTTTCATATTCTATTGCTGCCCATGTGTATTTAACAGAAATCCTGAAAATGTGTTGATTTTGGTTACAAGGATTGTTGAACATTTATTGTGGCATTGGGCGCGATGATGGCTTTGTAAATGTGAGAGCATGGCATTGCATGATTGAGGTTGGGGCTGGCATGTGATGGGCATGCAGGAATTATGGCTAGCGAATGCTCACAGATGGTTGGGGCACCGCATGATTGAGGCTTAGGACAGGTGCACCAATGGGCATGTACTTGTGGCCACAGTAGCCACATAGAAGTCTTATGGAGCTTTGGAGCAGAAAATATATAGTTACTTAGAAGATTTTCCAGGCAAGAGAAGGAAAGGTATGATTTAAAATTTCTGGCACATATGAATTTTTGAAAACCTCAAGAATGTGTTGATTTTGGTCACAATGGTTGGTCATCATTTATTGTGGTATTGGGCCTAATGGCATGTCAAGTTTTTTGGTGTTGAGAGTATGATCTCAACACTAGGTCACAAATACATTCCCTTGTTTGGTCTGTAAGTTTTACACACACCGGCATGGAAAAAATACACATACAAGTTAGAAATAATGGATTCGTATATAGTTAGGTGATTCAATGTCTTATTACATAGTAGAAGTGGAGTACATTTCATAAGTTGAACTCCACAATACCTAACTGTTTAGCTACTACATAAAAGAATCATTTTTACATGAATTGATTACTAAGTATTTATTAGGCCTAAGTCCTAATTATGGAGTCTAAGTTATAATTATAACCGTTATATCTAACACCCTCCCATAATCGTCATTTTATATGTTTGTTCAAATATAAACAAACAAAAGCTTTGGACAAGCAAGATGTTCACAACCCACAAGTTAAGATATCCAAATGGCTGGAAGTGAACTATATTTTGTAACACTGATGAAGTAGAAATTACGTCACTATCCTTCTACTCACTAGCTGAATGAAAGCCTATGTTGGCTAAATAATCAACCTTTCCACCTGTTATGAATAAAAAATTCATAAAAAATTAATTAATAAATAATATTACAATAATAACATTAATAATAAATCAATTAAATTAATTAATTAATGGCCCATTAATTATGAAAGGGCAAAGGTCAAGAGTTGTGACCATTCACTTTTGTGGCTAGTCAATGCCTATATAGGCACACTGACATGAAGGATTGTAAGCACCATTCAGTTTTTAATAATAATACACAACTACTTATTACATTGACTTATAGAGTCTACACACAATTACCTTGCATACCGATGTTCTTTTCTCCTATAGTGGTATCAGATCCATCGAGTCCTTTGGACATTAACCGCTGCATAGTCTCTATATTAAGCCGGAGATCTTGAAATCATGGGAACATATGAATATATGACTACTCGCGAATTATTACTGGAAATGAAAGGAATACTGGAAAAATCAATAAAATGTTTTGAAGTATATTCAAGATCTATAACCGAAGAGACTAACACTAAAGAATGTTCTAATCGAGAAAATGATGTTGAACGTGTTGAATTAGGATCTCTTCATGGTGACATAAATTACGTTGGGTCTGAAAATATGAAGTGTGAGATCACTCTTCAGCGAGGGCTAAATATGTGTAGAATTTCCAATCAAGAACATGCATCTTCAGCGATTAAGGCTAAATTACATAACCATCTAGTTTCAAAGCTTGAAGCATTGGTTTCTCAAAATGAAAGTCCTAATAAGGAGAAATATGATATTTCTTCATCACCTAGTTTGAACAAGACTACTTTACAATACCGTGATTGCAATGAATTAAGTTCCTTATCAATTAGAGACTTTACATCACGCAACAATTCATCAGTCTCGGAAAACAAACATAATATTATTAAGAATGAAGTGTCAAATCAAAACTTGTTGCTTTATGTGCCTTTGCTTCTACAACTTCCCTAAAAAAAAACATTCAAAGATCTCTAGACGAGGCATCAAATTCGTACCTAGTGTAATCTCAAAATCCCTCTTTCGAACCCAAGCCATATCTTGTATCCTGCAATTCGATTCAATTGCCCCCTGTGCTCACTGTATTAGTGCAAGTCCTTTTCATTTTTCTCATTGTTCCACTGCATACTTGTCATTCTTGCGTTGTAACTCTCTCAAAGTCTGCTGTAACCCCTGTTCCTCTACCGCTGAGACTCTGCTATTGCCGTGCCTGTCCACCACACCCTTTATCTGTTGTTATGCTGTTGTTGCTTACCACTTGTTGGCAACGCTAATCCATACGTCGTTCCCGACCACATCATAGAACCAGCCACAGTCACCGGTTCCTAATAGTCACACCGAGTTGGTGTTCCAAACCGCTGCTTCACGTCTGCATCCCATCACCTCGTCTACCGCAGGTCAATTCCCCTTGGCCGTCATACTCCCAGTCACTTTCCTCGTTGCGCCCGTTCCCCATTTCCACTGCCAAATTCCGGTCTATGTTGCTCTCTTCTGACCATTGCTGTTGACTCTCAGCTTGACAGTTCGTCTCAAATCTCTACCGTTTCCTCGTCAATCAAAAAAATCGTGCCCAATCCACCACATTTTTTTTCATGCTTGTGACCTTAGTAATTGGTTATAATTGATATTATATATAATGGAGTTATATATTTTTAATTATATAGTTATATAATTGGAATATATATACATACTATATATTCGAAATTATATAACAATATATATTAATTTAAAAAAATATTATTATTTAAAAAAAAAGAGGAAGTGGGTTCTGCAAGAAAAAACAAACACAAAATGGTGAGTAATGAAGAACAGTTCATGGAGTTTAACTGGCAAGGCCAACATTATAAATTATATGTTGTTAACGCTTCCAACTTCAAGGAAGGTACAAATACGCATGAGGGCTTCACCGGGCACAAACAAAGTCAAAGTAAAGATGCCATTCCATAACATTGTGTTCAACCAGAGGAAACCCTTATTATTATGCTTTGAGGACAAAGCATCTCTAAAGGGGTTGGCAATGTTATGAATACAAAATTCATAAAAAAGCATAATTAATAAATAATATTAATAATAAATTAATTAAATTAATTAACTAATGGCCTATTAATTATGAAAGGGGAAAGGTCAAGAGTTGTGACCATTCACCTTCATGGCCAGTCGATGCCTATATAAGCACACCACCATGAAGGGTTGTAAGCACCATTTCATTTATAATAATAATACACAACTACTTATTACACTTACTTACAGAATCTACACACAATTACCTTGCATACTGGCGTTCTTTTCTCCTACACCACCATTATTTAAAAATTGGCTTGTTCATCGAACTCACCTCCTCCATATCTTAGTAGTGCAACACATCAAAATGTTGTGTCTCTAAGGAAGCACCATCTCTTTTATCACCTCATCTCCACCCTCGCTCATGGCCTTCTTTTCATGAATCATTGCAGATAATGCATAATATACCTGCTGTTTACACTGGATGATGCCCAAAGTAGAACAAGTGGCAAGGAGATAAGGAGGAATGACCTTTCTTAGATTGATGACATGTAGTGGTAGAAGAACTTGTATAGTCAAAGGATGTCTCTTGATGAAAAGTGCTTCACTCCATGTATTAATAAGAGGGTACCTTCGTTGCTTAATCATGAAATCACTCCTTAAAGAAAAACATCTCCCTCAAGAAAGCATCTAAAGGTCTTAATGGGGCATTAAACATTTTTGAGGGATATTCTTGATATTTGGAGGTGTGTTTCCAAATTTAGGAGAACTTTTGGGGCTAAGTACAAAGTATTTAATCCATTTTCACATATTTGGAGGCAATGTTATCGGAACTAAATTGTTGCCCAAATCAATAGACACACCAAACTGGGAATTAGTTAGAATTTGTGAAAAGATCAGACCAAAAAACCGATTGACTTAAAAATATATAAAATATTTATATTACAAAGAAAAACATATATATTCATGTGCTTCCATATGAATCCAAACTATGTATACACAAATATGCAAAAGTTTTGTTGAACTTTAAACACCAAATCCGATTTATTTTTTCTCACAATTATTTTGTTACCCAAAGGATAATCTATGATCGAATTAATTTTGAAATTGTGAAAATTTCTAGACACTGGGTTCAATGCTCTCCGTGTTTCACGACATGGACTAACCGTCTCTCGTGGATACTAACTTTGGTGATTGTAGTGTTAATTTTTAGGGCTATACTATTCTCTGTTGATGATGATTGCATTTATAAACTTTTTCATCATTTACATATTACGTTCACCCCATAACTTCATATCATCATTAGCAATTATGTAGAGAGAACAATAAATAACAATAATGCGGTAGAACAATAAGGATCAATAAAAGAAAAGCATACACAGTAGAGAAACGAGGATTTAGGTCAGAGACCAGGACAAAACCCACAAAGGGGAAAATCCAACCAACTTCTTCTATTAGATATTAATCAAATGTTCAGTGGAGATATAGAATACAATGAGACATAGTCTTACAATAATAATCACAATAGGCCACCTAGGGCCAATCGTGGATCAACAACAAGCATCCCTCTCAACATTGTCATAAGCATCACTATCATATACATCACGGTCATAAGCGTTATTACCCACCACCAGTGGGTGACCTTTATAGGAGAAATTTTCTCCTAGATTTGTCTTTAGCCAGCAGCTAGTAGCCCCTTGCAGCCATTAGATAGGTCGATGTGCCACCATTCTCCGCCACTTGAGCTAGCCATTGTGTGCCCTCGCCCATCTGTTATGATTGTATGTTTGAAGGTGGGCCTTCCAACATATGTTATGATTGAATGTTCGTATGTTATGCTTGTTTTTATTGGGCATATTTGGACATGGATTAGTGGGGGGATTCCTCGGAAAGAATGGGCTTGAATTGTACTCTTGTTCCTTTGTCCCAACTTCGGGGTTAATCTTGTATCCTAGTCTCGTGCGATCTCCTCTATTGTCTACCAGCTTTAGGAGTGGCACTAGATGGAAACTCTAATTTTGGTTGCGTGGTCCTGCTTCTTGACACCATATATCTCACTCCTATCCTCTCATTATAACCCCTTTTCACACTTTTTATATTCGGGTCCACATTTGTTCATTAGGTCGACAAGGTGTTAGCCTCCCCCTCCCCTTGTCTACACTTTCGGTCAGGCCTGCAATGATGCCCCAGAGGTTGATGCAGCTAGAAAGAAGGTTAAAAGCATAATTTGGCCACTTACAACAGGAAATGTACCACAAGATGCAAAAGATGGTTAGGACATAAAAAGTTAGCGCATGGGCAAAAGCCAAGGATGAGCTCTACCCCCTATCACTATGGCCACCACCCTGGTTCCTAAGGCCCCTATGAGTGCCCCTTGCATCTCTAAGGAACCCATGATTGTCACAACCCCTGGTGGGCGATGAACTGCCCAACCTTAAAAGGGTAATCACTGCTTCATCATACGCATCATGCTTTCATTCCCTGGAGCCCTAAGCAGTAAAATGAAGAAAAACCAATAAAAGGAAAAAGGCATATGAAGAAGGGTGGAAAAAGAAAGGCCGGGGTAACTCATGTACCACAATTGTCCCTCCTACATTCATATACTCACGGTGTGGGCTTCCGTCATTATAGCTTCCCTTGTACCATGGCATGTGGCTTGTAGCCTTCCCTATTGCCCCACTCTATTTCATCATCACTTCACATGACACCTACCATTTGATGGATGTACCATGGAACTGTCACTCCCTTAGAGGTTGAAACCAACTAATAGGGCCCTTCGTTTACCTCTCTTGTTGAGCAAAGTAAAACCTGAACATTCTAAAGTCCATTTGGAAGGGCATGCCACTATCAAGTGTCCACTTTTGCCCTTGATTAGCAAGCTTATTTACTTGATTTCCCTAATGATTGGTTATACTGGAAGGTGAGGAGACACATTGAATCTTATACAACAAAGCATTGATTACTATACTGGCTTCTTCAACACCACACATTCCGTGTTCATGCCCCAGCTATATAGAGATGATGATGCAATTGAACCCCGTTGCCTAGCCAGCCACACATTTGCACCCAACACTTGGCAGCTGATCCAGGGCCTAGATGAGGCTTTGTCTCATCCGGAGAGACATGAGAGGGAAAACATCATCTACTAGCCCTCACTAATAGAGCATCGACTTGTTATTGAGCCACTGGAGACCCATGAGACCATTGATTGTGCTCCACAACCATTTGGGGGCACAACAGGATGTTTTGCTTGGAAATCATGGGGCAACCCCCTTGATCATCATTTATGGAGCCCTCCTCTTGGCCTTCCAATGACCCTATTACTCCATGTTACATTATTTTAGCCCTCTTGGGATGGCTTATCATTCACTTTAGTAGCTATTTGGCACTTATAGGACTCGTCTTGGCCTTCCAACAACCCATCTTACTCCATTTTACACTATTTCATTCCTCTTGGGATGGCTTATCATTCATTTTAGTAGCTATTTGGTGGGCTTGTCACCAAAGACATGTATTTTGCACATTAAAATATTATTAGGGGCTTAATTAGGCCAAATCAAACTTGAGGTGCCTTGTATAAATTAAAAAGGCCTCATTTGTGTTGATCATCACACTTGGGATTTTTGTCCATCTCATTAGAGATTTTCAACTTGCAATTTGTGGAATTATTTTGGATGAATAAATGCATTTTGATGTGTGGAAAAATTTCGGTATCTCTCTTGGGGCTTCTCTTGGGCATTATTGTGGATGGATATACTCTTCATTGTCTTGTAAGTACCTTTTTAATGCTATATATATGAAATAATAAATGTCTAATGCATGGAATTTTTGTCTTATGGTTATTATTGTGCCCTAATTCATGAAAGATTGGTTAAGGCCTTGATGCTATGGGAAAATTTTGCATGTGTTACTCATAAGATAATGAAAGAATGAATGTTCCTATAGGATAATTTGCATGTGCATTCTTGAAGCTCCATAACAATTGCCATTGAAGTATAAAAGTCTAAAGTTGTCATGTAGTTGCATCCATAGAGAGTGAAGCTGCTTCTTTAGACAACCTTGAAGAGCAAAGTTCCCAAATCTTGATCACTCTGGCTCATATCTTACCAATTGCTAGGCATTAGTCCTAGATCATTGGTGATCACGTTAACACATAAACATCATTCTTTTCATCTCTTTCTCTCTTTTATTCTTCGTCCCTTTAAGGATAAGGAGGCTTTCTAGAGCTTGGTGCGAAATTTTAGGAAGGAGGAATTTTTGGATTTCATCTAGACAAGACTCTTCCTTAGTGTCTCCTCTAGGCGTCCACAAGTTTTGAATGGATTTCAACTGTGGAATTTTAATTGAATTGATGCCCTACCTATCACACCAAGTGGGAACCCTAGAGGCTATTTTTCAACTCAGGGATTCCTTCAAGGTTCATGCTTTAGTAGCATATCGTTCAAAACCTTTTCTCTTGACTATCTTGACCTTGGATTAACTCTTACTTTGTCAAATATCTCAACCCTAGGTCTCGTATGGTCTTTCTCTCAAGGGGTTTTTTGTGGAAAGTCATCTTAGCTTCTCCGAAAGCTCACACTTTAATTGAATCTTTCCATTGAATGAGCCATCGTTGCCTCACTTAGACATATTAATCATAAGTGAGGGATACTAGGACTCCTCCCATCGATGAAAATCCGAGAAGAGAAGGGGACATAGGCTATGTGTTGGAATTTCTAATTCTAACCTGTTAGAAATTCTTCCTGCACTATTTGGTTTAGTTCACCTACTTGTTTAATTTCTTAACAAGTAATTTAACCATAAGAATACTGAAAATAAACACAAGTACAATCTCAACATCTACAAATCATCAATTGAAAGAAAACAAGCACACAAGTGACATCGTTATTTTTGGACAAATGTCCTCGGAAAAACCCAATGCGGGAAAATGGTGCAGCTATTCAAAGGGTTATATTATTATGCAGTCTATCTAAGTACAACTAGTTGCCTAACCGGCTCACTCGACAGAGAAAAATACACAACAACAATAGCTCTATATCCGGAAACAGGTATTCAGAAAACTTGTCCCACAAAACCCTCTCCAGTACAACTGAAGCTCAATGCTGGCCCTTCTGGCCTCTGTGTCAGCCTTCTGCTGACTTGCGTCAACCCCAGGACCCTCTGCGTGAGCCCTCTAAGGCACTGTGCAGCCTCTGGGACCCTCTGCCTCACTCCAGCAGGCTCTACGTGGATGACACAGTCCCTCTGGCCTCTATGCTGTCTCTGCTGGGCTCTGCGTAGCTTGGATTGGTTGCTGCTCTCGCTCTTTTTGCTTCTGTGTTGGTCTCTCAGTATTGTTTCTGCTTCTCTGCCTCGTACTCACTGCCCCTCGCTGCTGATCACTGATTCAACTTTGCTTAGCAACCCTGCTCTAGCAAAATGAATCACTGATCACTCTGGTGTATTCTCCAACTGATCCTCAAGCCTCTTCTTATACTTTTCTCTTTGGTCCACCAACAACCGAGATTAAATCTCTAATCAACGATTAAGATTAGATTTGGCTTGATCCATGACTTTTGGAACCTTCTAACCCAATTTTATATTAATTCCCATTAATATTTTATTTTTCCTAAGTTTAGACTTAGGAATTCGATTAAAAATATTATTTATTTTAATATCTCCCAAACCGGGTACAATTTGTCCAAACCATTTTTGGGTCTTGGAGATCTCTTGTGCTTTAGCCTTTCCACCAATTTTCATGGTTAAAGCACATCCAATGCTACCCTAAATCAACACTCCCTCTTATTTAGGACTGTGCTCTAGTAATACTCTTCACTGAGTATCACTCTGATTATCCGGCACCGGTCCCTGTGCTGATGCTAGGCCTCCCTGCCCAACATCCTCTGCACTGTTGCATCCTATACTGCTGCCCATGGCTCCGCCACTGCCACTATTGCATCCGTACGACAGTTCCCTCTGCATCCGTGCTGTCGCTGGTCCATCCTCCCAACATTGCATCTGCACTGCATCCCCCTCTCATCATGTTGCGTCGTGCTATTGCATACTGCTATTGCACTGCAACTCAGTTATTGAGAAGTAAGTCACTGATCCACCCAACTTCTGACATCCCTGTTAGGCTAGAAACACTTCCGATGCTGAAGCTCCCTTTGCTACTAACAAGTGCTCCCTCTACTGACCTCTGCGCTGCTGCAACAACTCCCTGCATCTCGCACCATTGCACACCTCTCTGTGCCATTCTGTATTGGCGCAACACTCTCGTGCCTCTCGCATTGTTGCAGCCTGCTAGCCTAGTGCTGCCCGGGGATTCTTGCAATGTAGCACTCTCTACCACTTCATCCGCATCCGTCCCTACCTACATCTGCCAGTCTTGCTACTCCTCTTCGGGGCTCCCGTAGCAAGGCATAATCCAAGAGGTTGGGTACCTCAAGGATCCTCCCGCTCATTGCCTGTAGTCCTCCTTACTACAGCTCGATGTCTCTCCACTTCTTCTCAATTGGCACATGAGCACTCATGGCATAATCTTCATCCTCCTCGACTTCCTTTTCCGGCCTCACTGGCATTGCCTTCGAGTCAGAAGCCTCTCCCTTACTCTTCTTCCTCGAACACTGGTTAGCATAGTGACTCAGTTCCCCAAAATGGAAGCACTTGACCTTGTAGATGTCCTTCTTCTTCCTCTTCCCCTGATTTCCCGCAGATGCTAGAGCCGCATCCGCTTCCTTTTCCTTCTTGATCCTGACCCTTTTGCCGCTACTCCCCGCCTTGGTCAGCCGTCTGATCTCTGCTTGACGAAGAGCTGCCCATAGTTCTTCCCAATCCGGAAGACTCGTCCTGCCTAGTATGCTCTGGACAAATGTCTCCCAATAATCGGAGACTGCCTTAAGTGCAGTCCTCACCATCAACTCCTGATCCAGCGTGGCCCCTATGGAAGTTAGCTAGTCACAGATCTCCTTCAACCGACCGAGGAAGACATCTATTTGCTCTCCCTTTTGCATCTGGTAGGACCTTAGCTGGTTCTCCAAGAGCATCTTCCTCTGCACGGAAGTATGTTGGTACAATGTCTTCAAAGTGTCCCACATCTCCTTTGCCGTTTCCTTCTCGACAATATGTGATACCACATGATCCTTGACCCCATCAAGGATTACCAATTGCCTCCTCATACCTTTCATTAGCTATCGGGTCAACTGAGATAGCCATCACTCTCAAGGCGAAGCCCTTGATACGATGTCTGTCTAGAATGGACAAGATACTGGCCTTCTAGACCACAAAGTTGGATGTTCCGTCCAGCCTATCTTGATCTCTTGGCCCATTCACGACCATCTCTCTGCTCTTCACTGTCGACTCCTCTGAGTCTCTCTACCTCCCACCTGGAAGTTTTTAGTTTGACTCTTGTTGAGTCTCTCTACCAATGTTGCACGAAGCGGAAGTGTCATTTTCCAAAAATCTAGGAAGTGAAGCGTCCGTGGAAGCATCTGCTATATATATATATATTTATATTTTTTTGCATTTATACTCAAAACAAACATCCCAAATACCAAATTAGTTGTAGAAGACATGAAAACATGCATATTTTTGCATAAATCAAGATAGATATAACATCCATTGTACATTAATGATTAATTATTAGAGCATCAACCATTTAGATGCATCAACCATCTAGAATCTAGATTCTTCTCCTCTTGTCTAGCCTTTGCCTCTACCTCGATTGTCTAGGGATATTAGTCAACATTGCCCAATTTTGATCAAACTACCTAATTCAAGACTTAAAATATGGTAGAAAAAGCTTACGATGCTTGATCGATGATATTGACTTGATTGAAAGGTAATTTTTTGCTAAGGGCGTGCCGCGTGACAAAGGAGTTCAACAATTAACACCACCAACACTGGGTACATATAGGGCTTGGTGCTCTTGATTAAATGCTAATCGCATACCTTCATACTTGATATAATCTAATGAAATGCGACAATCCCATTGATCCTGAATTCCTGAAAATTGTTAAGTCTGCTGAATTTTGAATAGGATATGAAATTCTATTTTCTCCATATGAAGTCCAATGAGGCTGGAACCACTCTCAAACATCCTGAGTCATTTCATGGTAATGTTAAAAATTTAAGTAAAAGGAACATTCTCCTTTATTTTTCATTTTCATCCTTTTACTTTAAGAATTTAACATTACCATGAGGTAGCATCTGCTATATTTATATTTTTTTGCCTTCATTTGTCACCCTAACCCAAGGTGGACCCACCCCCAACAAGCAAACTCACCTAAAATTAAAAAAAAAATTGAAAAAAAAAACGATTTTCTAAACGCTTTTTCGGAAGTGTACGGAAGCATACGCTTCCTCCTCTGAAGCGGTACGCTTCCGACGCCCGAAGCGCCGTTCGAAGCGTGCTTCGACATTTCGGAAGCGCCACGCTTCTGAAAAGTCCAGGAAGCGACAAAAAATTCGGAAGCGGCGCTTCCAAATTTCGGAAGCGCAGTTCCGGCCAAGCTTCCTAGGCGCTTCCGTACGGGACGCGCTTCGGGGCTTGGAACCGCCGGAGGAGGGGGGGGGCGCTTCGTGCAACATTGCTCTCTACTTCCCGTCTGGAAGTTCTCTTCTGGACTCCCTCTGAGTCTCGATTTCCCTCCTGGAAATCCTTCTGCCAACCGACAAGTCGCCCCTCTCCGATCATCTGTGCAACTGCAACTCTGATCCAGATTCCTTGGCTAGAAATCTGCCTCGGCAGCAACTTCCTCTACCTTGGTCTTGCCCTGTTAGGTACTGTTCTACCACAATACCTCACCAGCTTTGCTCCGCTTTGCTTCGCAAACTACCCACAGCCTCCTATGCCCCAACAACTGAAGGATTGAGCCTCTTGGCTCTGTGCAATCCTGGCACTGGCAAAACAACGCCCTGAGTGAACTGCGTTAGCCCACTTGACCTCTGCGTGGCTCTGCGTGAGCCTGTTTCTGCCCTCCTTAGCCTTTGCGCTGCCTCTCTCTGGCGCAGATTGATGATGCAGTTCCTCTGCGTCACTCTTTCCTCTGTCACTTTCTGCAAGGATCAGCTCTGTCACTCGGGACAATTGAGTCTGCTGCAAATGCTTTGTTAAGCTGATGCCTTCAGTTTTCCTGTGATCTGCAACCACCCTCTGATATCATGTTGGAATTTCTAATTCTAACTCGTTAGAAATTCTTCCTGCACTATCTGGTTTATTTCACCTACTTGTTTAATTTCTTAACAAGTTATTTAACCATATAAATACTAAAAATAAACACAAGTACAGTGTCAACATCTACAGATCATCAACTGAAAGAAAACAAGCACACAAGTGACAACGTTATTTTTGGACGAATGTCCCTAGAAAAACCCAATGCGGGAAAACCGATGTAGCTATTCAGAGGGTTATATTATTATGTAGTCTATCTGAGTACAACTGGGTGCCTAACCGGCTCACCCGACAGAGAAAAATACATGGCAACAATACCTCTATATCCGGAAACAGGTATTCAGAAAACCTGTCCCACGAAACCTTCTCCGGTACAACTTAAGCTCAGCGCTGGCCCTTTTGGCCTCTGCTTCAACCATTTGCTGACCTACGTCAATCCTAGGACCCTCTGAGGCACTATGCAGCCTCTGAGACCCTCTGTGTCACTCCAACAGCCTCTGCGTGGATGACTCAGTCCCTCTGGCCTTTGCGCTGTCTCTGCTGGGCTTTGCGTAGCCTGGACTGGCTGCTGCACTCGCTCTCTCTGCTTCTGTGCTAGTCTCTTAGTATTGTCTTTGCCTCTCTGCCTCGTACTCATTGTCCCTCGCTGTTGATCACTGATTCAACTTTGCTTAGCAACCCCGCTCTAGCAAAATGAATGACTGATCACTCTAGTGTATTCTCCAACTGACCCTCAAGCCTCCTCTTATAATTTTCTCATTGGTCCATCAATGATCGAGATTAAATCTCTAATCAATGGCTAAGATTACATTTGGCTTGATCCGTGACTTTTGGAACCTTCTAACCCAATTTTATATTAATACCCATTAATATTTTATTTTTCCTAAGTTTAGACTTAGGAACTCCATTAAAAATATTAACTATTTTAATATGTCCCAAACCAGGTACAATCTGCGCAAACCATTTCTTGGTCTTGGAGATCTCATGTGCTTTAGCCTCTCCACCAATTTTCATGGCTAGAGCACATCCGATGCTACCCCAAATCAACACTATGGTGACAGTGGCCCTTTGTCCCAAATTATTGTTGTGCCCCCTAGCTTTAGCCTACAAATTAGGCTTGCTGTTCAACAACATTTTTGGCGCCATTGCCAGGGACACGAGACATGTGCCTTGTTCCCATATGACATCATTGATATATCCTTGTGGCGGCCCCATTGGAATAACGAAGCCCTAGTTCTTCATTGAACTTTAAGGTCAATGCTTGTAGGGTGAAACTAACATCTCTCTAGGCATCTCTAATTTCACCCTGGTGACTCCTACATAATTGATATGTGTAAACCTAATAAGAGGTCTTGTTTCGATGAATTCCCTGCTCTAGACATCGCTTCCATTCCTGGGAACCCTAATCACGTCACCTGGAATACTATATGTGAGATGCCCAAGTTTGATGGTGATCGGTTTCTGCAATTAATCATTTACCAGGCTTTGTTACATATCCCTCAAAGGCCAGAGTGGTTCATCATGATGTCCTCATAATGTTGTTCATGAGATCCCTCCATGGTCATAATTCATTGTTATATAATCGCAAAATTAGGAGCATCTCATCAATTGAAGCATTCTTTGATAGCTTCCTTGAGCATTTTCAAGCTTTCCAAGGATTAGATATTCAAGAGGAAGCCTTAATTGGGCATGAGGAGGATCACAAAGAAGAGGATTCCTTTGAAAGTAATAAGGAAGATGACCCTGCTAGCCCTGTGGACATTGATATTAGTGGTTTCTTACATATTAAAGAGGGGAAGTGGGAGACCAATGGGCATTGTTTTGACAAGGACCCTATCTACGATATCGATGATGATGATATCAATAAGAACCTTTTCCTTTCTCATGATCCTGGGAATATAGTTGAATCAAATGTGGACCCTTTCGGCAACCCTTTTCATGCAATCACAAATTATAAGGAGCCTTCTCTCTCTCTCTCTCTCTCTCTCTTCGGTGTGATCATCATAAGCAACCTGATTGCTGTGTTTCTCCATATCATCGTTCCCCTTTTCATTCCAACCGTGACATCATGTATAGGGACCATGATGAGGATGATATGCTTGAGGTTGCCATTCATCTCAGATTCATGAGTTTATTTGCCGATATCTGTATCTTTTGGCTAAAGGAAATGATCCAATGGAGTAGGTTGCATCTCTTTATTCCCTCTTCACCCATGATCCTCCAAATGTCATCATTCTGTTTTCCCACCTCCCGCCTTGGTGACCTTCTATGTGGCCATTCCTACCCTTGCCTTTGGATGATATGTTGGTTGCACTGGATCTATGATTACACTTGGTACTTGCATGATGTAATATGCATGTTAGAGTAGGATCCATCACATATTGGCTTTGCATTAGAAATTAACATCATATTATATTTTTTGTGCTATATTAGGTGCATTTAGGTTAGATTTGCATATATTTTGTTTCATGTTGATTTTTAAGGATTAACAAAAGCATGGGTGATTGAAGGATGTCATAAAAGCATGCCGCCCCATTTGCTTCATCTTTGATGTGCATGTAACAGGTTTGCGGTCCCAAGAGATTGCTGGTGTTCTCATGATTTCCCTGTTCGAGTACATGGTTCATGCACTCTAATGAGAGCTCATGTCCGAGTTGGAGCCAGATGTTACCCACCACTAGTGGGTGATCCCTATAGGAGAAATTTTCTCCTAGATTTGTCTTTAGTCGGTAGCCAACAACCCCTTGCAGCCATTAGATAGCTCGATGTGCCACAATTCTTCGCCACCTGAGCCAACCATTGTGTGGTCTCGCCCATATGTTATGATAATATGTTTTAAGGTGGGGCTTCCAACCCCGAAGGTATGACTTTTCATTATGTAATTGGATGTTTATGCTTGCTTTTCTTGAGCACATTTGGACATGGATTAGTGGGGGCAATCGATAGAAAGAATGGGCTTGGATTGTACTTGCGTTCCCTTGTCCCAACCTAGGGGTTAATCTTGTATCCTAGTCTCGCGGGATCTTCTCTATTGGCTACTAGTCTTAGGAGTGGCACTACATGGGAAACCCTAATTTTGGTTGCGTGGTCCCGCTTCTCGACACCATATATTTTATTCCCCTCCGCTCATTATAACCCCTTTTCACACTTTTCCCATCCAGGTCCACATTTGTCCATTGGGTCTAGAAGGTGTTAGCCTCCCCCTTCCCTTGTCCACAATTTGGGTTGGGCTTGGAACGATCCCATGGAGGTTGATGCAACTAAAAAGAAATTTAAAAGTATAATTTGGCCACTTACAACAAGAAATGTACCACAAAATGCAAAAGATGGTTGTGACATAAAAAGTTAGCACGTGGGCAAAAGCCAAGCATGAACTCTACCCCTAATCACTATGACCATCACCCTGGTTCCTAAGGCTCCTTTGAGTGCCCCCTGCATCACTAAGGAACCCATGATTGTCCCAACCTCGAGTGGGCAATGAATTGCCCAACCTTAAGGGGGTAATCACTGCCATTGTTTTACAAAATGGCCGAATCGACTCCGACTCGGCCAAGTCGAACCGAGTCGATGGCCTGGGCAATGAAACGGTTGGAAACCCAGTTCGGTTGACCGAGTCACATATGAATCGGCCGAGTCATTGGACGAGTCATCCAATGACTCGACCGAGTCATATGTGACTCGGTCAACCCGGCCGGGTCCGTTATGACTCGGCCGAGTCAATGTAGGGACGGCTGGGCAGCGTAACAGCTCATAAAATTTCACTTTTTATGTGATTTTTGCAAAAGTTAAATGCAGTTAATGGATTCTAAAGGGTAATTGTAATTTGTTAAATGCTTTTGGGGTCCATTTCCCCCTCCCAAACCCTATTTAAGATAGCCAAATGCTCTCATTCACTCACAACAGTCTTATGCATTTGAGTGAGAGTCTTCTTTGAGAATTAGTGAGCAGTTCTTGAGCTTGTTTTGGAACAACAGTGAGGATTCTTGGAGGAGCATTGTAGCTGGAGTGAGGAGCTTCTTGGGCATCCATTTGGAGCAGCATTGAGGAGCTGATTCTTGGAGCAAGCTTGAGGAGGCAGTTTGTGCCTGGAGGTATTTTTTTCCACCTCTATAAATCTGTTTTTGCTTAGTAAATTTTAGGTGCATATCAAGAAAGCTTAGAGAGTGTTTTTTGTCAAATAAATGAACATTGAATCAATTTTTTTTTTTTTCATTTTCAGATTGTTTTCCTAGTCAAAAAATGGCACCTAGAGCAAAAGATCCTGCTTGGGCATATTTTGAAATGGTTGATAATCAGATGCATTGCAAATTTTGCCATAGGAAAATTAAGGAAGGTCCTGGGGGGATTAATAGGCTGAAACAACACTTGGCAGGGATTAGAGGCCAAATTACCGCATGTACCTCATCAGAAATTGATGAGATTAGAAAGAATTTGTTGGCCAGCTTTGAGAAATTTAAAGAAGATAAGGCTAGGCAAAAAGAGATACAGGCTGAAATTGGGAGGAAGAGGGAGATACAAAGAATGATGGCTACCAACCCCCACTATGATTTTGAGGGTTCTTCCTCTATCCCTCAAACTGAGGCATCCAACCCTTTCCGTTATGTTCCTCCCTCTTTTGGTTCTGTTCAAGATAAGTGAAAGGGTAGAATGAAGGGTGATGTGACTATCAAAAGTTATTTCACTCCCTCCTCTCCATCAGATGCACATGGTCCTGAAGTTAGTAAAGGTCAAATTCAGCCCACTTTAGATGACCATTGGAAGAAAGAATTGAGGGAGACTGCTTGTGACTACATAGCTAGATGGTGGTATGATGCTGATATCCCCTTTAATGCTGCTCGTTCACCATATTATGAGCCTATGTTTGATGCCATACATGCTGCTGGAAAAGGCTTCAAAGGCCCTACTATGCAAGAGCTAAGGGGGTTTCGTTTGCAGAAAGAAATTCAATCCATTAATGAGTATTTGCAAGAGTTCAGGGACTCATGGGCAAGAACAGGGTGTACCATCATGTCAGATGGATGGACTGATCAAAGAAACCATACCATCATAAACTTTCTTGTCTTCTGCCCACAGGGAACCATGTTTTTAAAATCAGTTGATGCATCTGATAAGGTAAAAGATGGCCACTTGTTGTTTCAGCTATTGGATGAGGTTATTGAGGAGGTGGGGGTGGCTAATGTTGTTCAAATCATCATAGACAATGCCTCTAACTATGTTCTTGCTGGTAAACTGTTAGAGGAAAAACACAAGACCATCTTTTGGACCCCATGCGCTGCACATTGCATAGACCTCATGCTTGAGGATATTGGAAAATTAGATTGGGTCAGAAACATTGTAGATAATGCCAAAAGCATAACAAAATTTATCTACAATAATACACTGGTTTTGAGTCTCATGAGGAAACACACTGGAGGCAAGGATATTATTAGGCCTGCCATCACTAGATTTGCTACACATTTTTTGACATTGCAATCTATGCTTTCCCAACATAGAAACTTGCAAAAGATGTTTTCCAGTGATGAATGGAATCAAAGCAATTGGTCTAACAAACCAGAAGGCAAAGAATTGAAAAGGAAAGTCCATGATGAAACTTTTTGGAGAAAGGCAGCAGAGATTGTGAAGCTTGCTGAGCCACTAGTTAAGGTGTTGCGGTTGGTGGATGGGGAAAGGTTGGCTATGGGCTTCATTTATGAGGCTATGGATCAAGCAAAGGAGCAAATAAAGACAGCATACAAGGATAGAGTGGCAAAGTATTGGCCCATTTGGGCAATCATTGATGAAAGATGGAACAATCAACTCCATCGCCCTATACATGCAGCTGGGTATTTTTTGAACCCACGGTATCATTATAAAGCTAAGGAGTCAGGAGCTTTGAGGGGGGAGGTCAGAGATGGACTGGTTGATTGCATTGAACGCATGATCCCATCGGAGTCTGATCAGCTGGAGATACATCAACAGGTCACATCCTTCAGCAATGCAACAGGTACCTTTGGGAAGAACCTAGCAAAGATTGCAAGAGAAGTAGATGAGCCAGGTAAACAAAAATTTCAATTTTCAATTTCTTAATGGTTTTACAGTTTTACTTTTTTTATTAAAGTTTGTTAAATCATTTATAATTTGAAAGTTAGATATAATTTGTAATTTTGTTGAGCTTCAGCCTTCATCTAACTCATAATTCATTACACTCCTATGTTTTTTGCAGCACAATGGTGGGAGGCCTTTGGTGGCCAGTGCCCTCAATTGCAAAGGTTTGCAATTCGTATTTTGAGTCAAACTTGCAGTGCATCTGGGTGTGAGCGCAATTGGTCTGTCTTTGAGAGGATTCACACAAAGAAGAGAAACCGTTTGGAGCAAAAACGGTTGAATGATCTAGTTTTTGTCCAATACAACCTTCGGCTTAGACGGAACCAATTGCTGAACAAAAGACCTGATTCAGATCCCATTGTGTTGGAAGACATTGATCCAACATCAGATTGGGTAGTGGAGAGTCGTCTACCAGAGTTTGATCCTGATGAGGATCTTGATGAACTTGAACATCCACTTCAGCCTGTTCAGTTGAATGCAGATCCCAATCCACCAGCCTCAGTCTCACAGCCAGCAAGGAGTAGGACTCCAGTTGTAGGTGCTTCCTCTGCTCAGCCACGACAGAAGCGCAGCCGCATATCTACTCTATCTCAGCTTGCATCTGCTGCACAGCCTGCTAGTGGTATTGGCACCACTTCTACAGTTGCAGTTGGAGACGATGATGATGAGGAGGAGCCATGGGGCCCCTTGTCTGACTCTGATGATGATGATCCAGAGATTGGTCGAGATGATCTTGGCTCCTCTGGCAGTAGCTACTAGCCAGTAGTACTAGTATTGGAGTCTGGTCACCATCACAGTTTACTTTTGTTGTAGAGGCCATTTCTAGCCTCCTTGGTTATTTGTATTTTGTTTTGAGTCTTTGATCATGTATGACAGTTGTCTATGTATTGCCATTGGGTAACATTTTGATATAATGGATTGGTTCATGAGCCCACTTTGATCATATGTTGTCTTCCATCTATATTATAATGCTGTGTGTTTGGAAACATGAATGGAAATCTTTAAAATTATGTTTTTTTATAAAAAAAATAAATATTTAATGTATTTTTTACAACGACCGAGTCATTGAAATCGAGCCGGCCGAGTCATTACCGAGTCGGAGTCGGAGTCGGAGTCGATCCTCGGCCGAGTCGGAGTCGGAGTCGGAGTCGGAGTCGTAAAACATTGATCACTGCTTCATCATACGCATTATGCTCTCATTCCTTGGAGCCCCGAGCAGTAAAATGAAAAAAAATCAATAAATGGAAAAAGGCATATGAAGAAGGGTAGAAAAACAAAGGCTGGGGTGACTCATGTACCACGATTGCTCCCTCCTACATTCATATACCCATGGTGTGGGCTTCCTTCCATTGTCTACTCTCCCTGAAGGACTTGCTAGGAGCCTCCACATGATCCTATGCATCCCTCCAGGTTTGCTTGACCCATCTCGACCTCCTAGTAGAGCTCAAAGGAACATCTATCTCTTCCTCCTAATCACATGGCTATGTTCCTGCTGCTGGTGCTATAGGTCCTAGCTCAACCTTTCGAGCCTTTTGCCCTTGATCCTCTACCACTATTGGACTTGTCTCATGCAACCTCCTAAAGGTCCTACCCCTCTCAACTATGACATCTTGGCTAACTACTATCTTCCTTTGCCTTGAAATGTAGACCCTAGAGGACTTTGAGATCTCATTGTATCCCTCTCTTAAATGATGGCTCCAACTTAGTTCTTTTCTTTGATGCAATATGAACATACTAGGCTATCGAAGATGCGAAGATGTCTCACCTCCAATCTCACTCCCAAAAATTCCTCCTTAGAAATCTTGTCCTCCATTACCCTTTGAGGATTCCTGTTTTGTAGGTACACTGCTGTGTTACAAGCCTCCACTCACATGAACATAAAGAAGTCTTGATCTTGGATCATTGCATTTACTGCTCTGACTATGGTCATGGTCTTTTTCTCTGACACTCCATTCCACTGTGGATTGTATGGTGCTGCCAATTCTTTCATGATTCCTGCCTCCCTATAGAAACCCTTGAACTCATTGGAGGTATACTCACCCCCATTGTCTAACCTTAGAACTTTGATCTTCTTTCTAGTTTGGTTCTCCACAAGAGCTTTAAACACTTGGAATTGATTGAAGACCTCATCCTTGGCCTTTAGGAAGTAAATCCATGTCCTCCTGGAATAGTCATCTATGAAAGTCACAAAATAACTACACCTAGACTAGACTCCATTGACATAGGACCAAATTGATATGCGCCAAATCCAACTCTACCTTGGACCCGGTCTCATTGTTAGGAAAGACTGCTTTGGCATGCTTGGAAAATACACATCCTTCACACATGTTGTCACCTTGCACACACATCTAAGTTAGTGAGAAAAACTCTTAACCACACAAGGTGTGGTTGGTGGAAAAATCAAGAGATGGGGCTGTCATCTATTTCCAACTCTCTTTGTTTAAACTCTCTCCTAGGTAAGCTAAGGGGGGTTGTCCCTAAATGGAAAGCTAAGTTAAAAGGTGATGTGAGGTTTCTGGGAGATGTCGAGGTAAATTTGGATTACTTGAGATTATGGGAAAATATAATGAGCAATATGAAATAAAATGTACTTCAGTAACCATCAACACACAAATAAAAGATGGGCATATAAAACCAATGCTTTCAATATTGTTTCAAAATAAATAATGCTTGCTCTGAAAAATAAGATGTTTCAAATTGAAACACAAGTAACCCTGTTAATCAAATAGATGTTAGAAAAAGATGATATCACTTGCAAGATTCAAAATTTGCTTTCAAAGAAATGCTTTCAAAAGGTATAACCATTCACAATTCTAAAGCATGTAAAGAAGCAATATAAAATAACTTGCAAAAGAAACAAACTAAAACTTTCCTTGCAAAATGAAAGATATGGTACTTGCCCAAATGAGATATTGCAAAATAATCAATTCAAGGCGTTTTCATCATGACAAGTATATAAATAAATAGCTTGAAAATTAAAGTGAATTAATATGAAATGCACTTAACTAAGGTTATATGCAATTATCTTGGTTAATTTTAAGCTAAATGCCTACTCTAAGTGAGAAATCTTTCTCTTGAACTCTTACCAAAGGATAAAAGTAGGGGTGACTGTAAGAAAGAGGGGCTGAGGACATAATGATGTCGTTAACGATACCCTTCCCCTCAGTTTTACGAGCCAGCATGTGCCTTTGTTCCTAAAAGGGGACAAGTCACTTTCATAATTGTAGGGTCACACACTCTTTACCTTACTTCGTACCAGTTGGAAGAATTTTCCAAGAAAGTATTTTCCCTATGATGTATATCAACCAAGCTTATGCTTGGAGATTAATTGAGTTAAAATGCAAACTATGTAAAATGCCTAAATGCTATGTAAGTAAGTTTTCCCAAGAGAGATTTGCAATGCTTCAATATAATGGAAATGCGATAGTGCTCAATGTAAATTACAAATGTAACTTCAATTGGAAAAAGGAAACTAGCTTGCAAGTAAATTAGAATGATGTAAGTAAGTTTACTTTGCAAAAGAGGAATTGCCTCAAGTAAATGGAAATGCTCACAATGATAAAACTTGAAAATAATTCTCTCAAAATTGTATAAGACACACAAACATAAGCTTTATAGGTAAATGGAAATGTAAATTGCTCCAAGTAAATGCCACAAACCATAAATTTATAGCTGCCATTGGAAATCAGATGAAGCTAGAAAAGTGAATGTTTGCTTGTAAAGTATGTTTGGAAAATAAGTGAGCGAAGTAACAAATGAGGCTATAGTGAGGCAACTGTATCCCAAAGAAAACAAATTGTTAAGCAACTAAATAAAACTTGCCACATAACTGCAAATACTTGCATGTAAGAAATGAGTTGCTCTAAAGCAAAATATCTTGTACTTCAAAGCAAGAATAAAATGCAAAGCATCAAGTGAAACTTGTAGCAAAATCTAACTTAGAAATTGAAATGTGATGGTGAGGTTATGTTAATTTTAAAACACACAAAATGAGCTAAAAAAGGAAAGTTAAAAAAAATGCAAAATTAATCCACCCGCACAAAATCCTACTCCTAAAAGAGGAGAAATGATGCCTTAGGTAAAACCCAAGCTCCCACAAGAAAAAGAGACATTTTATTATGATATTACAATGGAGTTAAAGCCTCTTATAGGGCTTCCCAAAGATGAAGGGAAATGGTACAAGATTTTGAGCTAGAAATAACTATAATATCCCTTCAACAATAGCAACTTCAAGGGCCAATGAAGACTTGCTAAAATCTGAAAGTTACAATCTACACAAAGGCCCACAGCCTATCGTTATTTGTAGCTCCTTCTAGTGTCTGCGACCTCCTTGAAATAAATCTTGGATGTTTGAGAGGTCTTACATTAAAACTAGTTAGAGTTCAATGGTATTTTTTCAAGGCACTTATGTCAAAACTCCAACTATGGGCTGCAAAACTAAAACAAAATTAGTGTAAAAAAGCATGTAAATATGATACAAAATAATGTACAAAACCAAATGAAATGATGGGAGTGAACCGCATCACTTGCCTAGTTTGGGAAATGCTCTTAAATAACTTAATATTTCAATAAAAACACAATTTTTTAAAGAGATTTAAATTATGAAGCATTTGTTTGTATACAAGTTATGTCCAAACGAATCGCTGCAAGAACATTTCTTTGTAAGATGAACTATGAAAATCCAAATAACGAATGAGAGTACCTTTGAAGATGCTTCAAGAGTGGGTTGGTCTCCCAAAGACTTCCCCTCACGCTTGATCCAACAAAAATAATTCTTCTACAATACTCCAATCACACATTAATCCATATAGATTTAGAGAAGCAAACAATGAATTTGAAAATAAACTAGAACTTACAACATCTAGAGCCTATTTCCAAATCAAATGTTAATGCAAGATAACTTTGTACTAGCAAGTCTACAAGAGTATATGGAAAATAAAATAACTCAAAGTATAAATAGAAGAGATTATACGAATAGATTCAATGCACCATGTTCCAAAGGAAAAACACCCATGAATGGACTCCCAAAGTCTTTTTATTGCAAATCTTGAAAAATGTACAAAGTAGCAGTGCTTCTGCAAGCACAATAGCTAGTAAACAATTGATACAAAATGAGATCTCAAAGCTTTATTATATAGAGAAATGAGAGCAAATCTCAATATAGGATCCAAGTGACAAATGGCCATGGTGAAGATCCCAAGAAGGAAATCGAATTCCAAGTGGAGGGATGAAGTAGCCACCAATCCAAATTGAATTCCGTATGTGGCACCAAGATATCCTCAAGCAAAATCGAATTCTCCAAGTGTGAAGATGAACAAATCCAAGTGTGAATAAATCAAGGAGTTAACTGAAGTTAAATTCCATGATCAAACCATGTAGATGCTTCCAATCAGCCCAACCTAAATCTCCTTGGGAATTGCGTGGTCCCTCCTAGAACCAAATTCATAGTTCCAAGTGTGAAGAAGTAGGAGCCTCAAGTAGAGACAAACTCCCAATAATATCTCCATCAATATCTTCCAAATATCTCACATGTGCATTAACTCCTCAAAAATTCGATTTTCCAAGTCACCAGCTGTTGCATTAATGCCATGAATTTATGATGCAAGGTGCCAAATCATCCTCCACTTGTCCTTTGAATCATTCCTTTGACTTGAGATGATATCCAAGTCATTTCCATGTCATTTTGTCATGTAGAGCTATTTATTTCTCTTTAATTTATTTTTGGTTTAATTTATACCCAGATTTCCCACTAAACTTAGGAAAAGTGGGTTTTGAGGGTCTAGAACACATTTTTTACTTTTCAAAGTGTGTCATCATAGAAAGTTGAGGGCGAGGTGTAATTTTGAGCACACATATCACATACAACTTCTTTAGACATCACTTATTACATATTACATTCAGATTTTGTTCAAATTTTCAACCTGCAGGAAAATTAAAAAAAGTTAAAAAAATACCTATACACCTAACCAAATTCCGTGAAATTTTACAAGTGATCTAGTATGGTAATATACAATGACTCTAGAAACTAACATTCACCCAAGGCCTCGTCTTCAAGCCGTACTCTGACTTTGCAGTTATGCTTCGAGAAAAAAATCAATTAATTATCAAGTCCCCGTAAGGATACAATAATTAACTAGGTGAAAAAAACCTCCCTGAGTAAACTCACTTTGATAACAAGGTCCTAAGTTACCTAGGTCTGTTACATTACTCAAACTCATCATACTAGCATCACTTTACATCATCCTTGTAGGGCTTGTGGAATCTGGGTACAATAGAAGATGAGAAGAAGAAGTAGAGTTGAAAAACTCTGATGATATGATGATCTTTGATGGTACATGAAGCTTCTGATGCATCCTTGGGCATGGAGTCCTCAAAAATCTTTGGACACACTTCAATGGTCAACAACACACACCATCAGGCTCTACATTGAATTCTGAAAAACCAGTGACCATCTCTCGAAACAGTGGTAGAGGCATGGAGTGTAGATGACCCATCCTCCTTTGCTTAAGCTCACTCTGGCTATCATTGTCATGTATAACGACCTTGATTCGCAGTCCTCTTAATACATACAGGTTGCTCTCCCTATTTCCTATCACTCCCCTCATGTTAGGATCAACTCCTTTTGATATGATAGATACTTCACCTCCTGTGAAATTGACCTCAAGTCCTTTATCCTCCATAGTTGAAACGAAGGGCAATTTCTTCCCTATCCCATGTACATATTGTTACCCACCATTTTGTGGGTGATATCCCTAGGAGAAATTTTTTCTCCAAGATTGTCCTCAGCAGGCAACCAACAACCACTTGCAACTACCAACTAGCTCGTTGTGCCATTTCTCCACCACTTGAGCCAGCCATGTGGTCCCTCACCCATTTTTTATGATCGTATGTTGAAGGTGGGCCTCCCGAACCTAAAGATATGCCTTGTCATTTGGTAATTGAGTATTGTAGTTTGTTTATCATGGATACTTCAGGGCACGTATTAATGGGGGGATTCCGCTGAAAGAGTGGGCTGGGTTTGTGCTCTTGTCCCCTAGATCTCTTTTGGATGTTAACCTTGGACCCTAGTCTTGTGGGATCTCTTTTACTGATCTTTGGGCTTTAGGGATGGTACTACATGGGATAGCTTGATTTTGGTTGCGTGGTCCCACCCTCTCATCCACATATATCACTCCCTCTCTACTCATTATAACCCCATTTATCATTCCTCCCACTTGGGTCCACATTCCTCCAGTGGGTCCACATAGGGTTAGCCTTTCTCTTCCCCTTGCCCACACTTTGGGTCGGGCCTGAAACGATGCCCCGGAGGTTGATGCAGCTGAAAGGAAACGTAAAAGCATAATTGGCCACTTTCAACAGGAAAATGTACCACAAAATGCAAAAACAAACACATTTAGCACGTGGGCAAAAACCAATACATGAGATCTACCCCATTATCATCGCCATCACCTTGGTTCCTATAGGCCTTAGATGAGCCTCCTTTATCATTCAGGAACCTATGATTGTCCCAACTCCTGGTAGGGAATGAAGCACCCTACCTTAAAGGGGGTATCCATTGCTATATCTTACACATGATGCTCTTATCCCTTGAGCCCTGAGCAGTTAATTAAAAATCATAAAGACAAAAGGCGTATAAAGAAAGGTGTAAAAATAAAGGTCGGGGTACCTCATGCACCATGATTCCTCCCTCCTATAGATTATATATCCAATTGTGGGGTTCCATTTTTTTAGCTACCCTTGTTACCTTAGCATGTGGCCCAGGGTTACCCCTTTCATTCCCTACTCTATTCATCTCTTTATTACATGCCAACACCTTTTAAAGGATGTACCTTGGACATACTATCCCCTTTAAAAGTAGAAACCACCTAATAAGATACTTGGTTAACCCCATTTGGAGCTTAGAGACATTAGCACATGCCAAAGTCCACTATGGAAGGGCATGCCATTATGAAGTGCCCACTTGTTGTCCATGGTTTGTAAGGTTTTTTACTCAATTTTTTTTGATGACTTGTTGTACTGGAAGGCTAGGGGACGCATTGGATCTTATCTAGAATTGCAGATAGTTTCCATTTTGGGTTTGGTCTCCCTATATAGGGTCCTAACCCTCCAGAGGGATACATTGGCACATGTAGGGTGTGTGTTGTGAGCCATGGGCCTCCATAGCAGTAGACAACACTCCATGTACCCCCAGAGATGTTTAGAGATTGCTCGAGATTCACCTATTAGATGAGGAAGGTGCACCTGGTTCACCATGACTAGTTGGCTCCATAGTTGTACCATGCACTTGGCAAATGATCCGGGACTTGTATGCTGATGTGACATCACTTACACCATCATTTGAGCCCTTACAGATGGTCTACAGGCATCTTTGACATACTTGGAGACCCATGAGGTCACTTGTGTGCCGTCACGCTCATTGAGAGCACCATGTGTTTATTATTTGGAGAACAAGGGGCTAACCCCTTGTCCACTATTTTTGGGAGTCCTATTCATGATTGTAGCGCTTATGGACTTCATTAGCCTTCTTAGAAGGCCCTACAACATGTAATGTTCATCATTAGACCTCTTGAGAGGCTTACTATTTTGTTTATGAACTAGTTTGGTGGGCTTGTCACCCAAAAGTTAGTTATTTTGCACATTATTTTTATTTTAGGGGCTAATGTAGGCCCAAGTAGCTAAATCAAACTCATTAGAAGTGTATAAATAGAAGTGATGAGGATTCATTTTATCATCACTTCGATTTGGAACTAGTATCTCTTTAGAGATCTTCACTATCCTTGGAGGACGAATTTTTGGAGCATGGAATAAATTTTGATGTTTGGAAATTTTCATGTCTTGGAGCTTCTTGATGACAAGTTTTTGGATGGTTGGATATATTCTTATGCATGTAAGTACATTTTAATGATATTCTTTTTTTCTAATTTTTTCACATACATTGTTGCTGGGATTTCACTATTCTAGGGCTTATTTGCTACATCTCTTATGCGAATTTGTGGAAATTTTGTTTTTGGATAGTGAATGCTTCATATATGGGCCATGTATAATGAATGAATGTTCCGTGGGATGTTTCATTACTGAAATTCATCTTGACAATCCATTTATCTTGCAAAACGAAGTATAAAGTCTTTGAAGATGCTTTTGTTGCTGCCTTAGTGCCAAGCGAAGTTGTTTTGGAGACTTCCTTGACCTAGAAAATTCAAAGGTCCATAGTCATAATTCTACCTGACTCCAATCTCCCTAAAGGATTAGGCACTGTTCCATCCAAAGGTGATCACCTTAAACCTATTTTCCGTCTCCCCTTTCCTCTTCTAAAGGTCTAGTCCTCTAGGTCACCTAGGGCATGAATTATCTCATGATCTAGCCATTCAAATACTTCGATTTTTGGTCCACAACTGCATTGGTGTGTCCTTAAGAAGCCTTCCAAATATCATGGGATTCCAACGGTGGGATCTTGAGATATCGCAAGTCCTAGCTAGAAGACCAATCCTTTCCCTTAGTTTCCGCTAGGCTAGAAACCTCACTGAGATCCTTGCATTGCCTTTATTGAAAATTCATTACTTGATCCCTTTCCCCTTCCTAATTAGGTCAAGCATATCATTGGTTGTTAAATCCTATCCCCTTGACCGAACCTCTTGTCCACTTGGTCTCATGTGGTCCCATGCACTATCAAGGTTAATTCTTCAAAGATCACCTGAAACCCAAGTTTCCACAACAATCTTAGGGCTTAGGGATCTCCTTTATAAAGCACATACTCAAAACCTAGCCCTCAAAATTCTCCCCAAACCCTTCCTTGAGAGCCTTCCATCTTGTCTTCCAAGACAAGGAAGCCACATATTTGAGCCTCTCTTGTGAATATGCTTCCAGGATCACCCTTCTCACTATCATTGGTCCATCCATTTCGTGATCCTTATCATAACGGGTCTCTTCCCATTAGCGACAGTCCGTAAAGAGTAGGGAGCCTTAGCCGAGGTGATAGTGGGCTATTTCTCCATTGTTTCCCTTAGCCTAGTAGTAACCCTTCAAGGATCCCCTTTTAAGACCCCTGCTAGTTTGAGTGGTAACATATTGGCGCCGTTTTCGCTGACACGAAACATGTGTTTTGTTCCCCATACGACATATTGACATAACATTATTGGCGACTCCATTGGAAGATTGAAGCCCTAGTTCTTCATTTAACTTTAAGTTCGATGCTTGTAGGGTGAAGCAAGCATTTTTCTAGGCATCTTCAAATTCACCCTAGCGACTCCTGCATATTTTTCATGTATATCTCAATTAGGTTGTCTTTCTTTGATAAATTTCCCGCTTTGGACATGCTAGCATCCCTGGGCACCCTAATCATGTCACGTATGGGGTGCCCGTGTTTGATGGTGATCCACTCTCTGCAATTGACCACGTAGAAATATTTAATGCACATGCTTCAAGAGAGGAGGTTCTTCATCAAGATGTCCTTCTGTTGTTGTTCGTAGGATCTCTCGGTGGTCATAACTCATGGCTGCATGATTATGAATGTAAGAGCATCTCATCTATTGAGGAGTTCGTTGATGGATTTCTTAGGCATTATAAAGTGTGCCCCACATTAAGCATCCAAGAGGAAGCTTTCATTGACCATCATCAAGAAGACAAGTCCTCCTGGGGACCACATGACGAAAAAGATGATTTTGAGAGCACGTGTTGGGAAGGATGAAGTTGAGACCAGTGTGGAAAAAGTCTGCGAAAAATCGTGATTTAATCCTAAAAACGTGATTTTTTGAACTAAACTATTTAATCCCCCGACTTTTTTGTGACTTTTTCACAAAGGAAAAAATTGCGATTTAATCGTTATACTCCCGATTTAATCGGGAGCCGACCCAAAAATTCGTCTTGCTTTTCCAGGCCGCGGATAAAGAGGTCGCAAAGGCGAAAATGATCTTATTTTCTGCTATTTTCTCTCCCATTCGACACTGTGGAGATTCATAGGGGTTTGCCATTGCCCTAGAGGAGAATATTTGTGAGTTTTGTGGTGGAGATTTGGAGATTTTTCCACTACTCATCGTGGGAGATTCAAAGTGCCGAATCGCTGCTGCCAGGTATGTATTTAAATCTCTCTTAGTTTTTTTTACACAAATGATTTCTTAAATCTTTCGATACATCTCTAAAATTCTATTAGTTTGTTTATGTCTTATTTTTGCCTAGAATTTTGAAAGGGAAACATTGTTTAGAATCTAGATTGAAGCAAAACTTCAACTTTCAAGAATAAAATGACAAAAATTCAAACCCTTGTTTACTGAATCTGAGTGTTTTCAAGTGACTGAGAAGAGGTATTTAAAATCTAAAATCAACTATTTCATTTGTGTTTTCTTTTTATGTGATGGGAAATTTTTAATTTGTTTCAATTTTTTTTTTTGGTGCCCAGGTTTAAATTCAAGTTCAAAGTTTAAAACAAAATGCTAGGAGTTTTGGATGCTATGTAGGAATATGGTGAACCTGATACTATACACGAATATGGGGGGATCAATAGAATGTATTTGACTTGCAAGTTGTGTGGCAAGCATATGTCAGGAGGTATCAACAGATTAAAATTCCATTTGGGGCAAATTTCGGGGCAAAATGTTGACCTTTGCCCAAATACAACTCCAGAAATCATCTGACGGGCCATTCAATCATTGATGGATAAAGAGGAGGGAAAAGACACCAGGGCAACACTAAAATTCCAACTTGTAGGGGCCTCAAGAGTGGGGGGAATTGAGAGTGGCAGTGCTTCTTCAACATCACCTTCCTCACCCATAGGTCCCAACCCCTCATCTATCTCATCTTTTTTTGCTCCTAGAACCACAACTAATGCACAACCTAGCATGAAATTAGCACTTAAAAAAAAGGAAAAGGAAAAAGCTAACAGGATGGTCAGTAAGTGTCTTCTATGGAGTGATGTTCTTTTCAACATTGCCAAGACAAACCCATTCTACCAGCCTATGTTTGATGCTGTCGCTGTCGTTGGCCCGGGGTACAAAGCCCCCACCTTTGCAGAATTGAGAGGGCCTCTTCTTCAAGATGAAAACACTGATTGCACTTCTAGATTGGAGGAGTTTAGGGCATCATGGGAACAAACTGGATGCAGAATCATATCAGATGGTTGGACTGACGAAAAGGGTAGTACCCTTCTTAACTTATTGGTTAGTTGTCCCAAGGGGACAATGTTTATGAAATTTGTTGATGCATCTACACACATTAAATATGCACGTACATTATGTGAGTTGTTGGATATGTTCATTCAGGAAGTAGGCCCAAGCAATGTTGTCCAAGTCATAACGGACAATGCTGCAAACTATGTTGCAGTTGGCAAGTTGCTTATGGAGAGGTATCCTAACTTGTTTTGGACACCTTGTGCTGCTTATTGCATTGACATGACGTTGGAGGATATAGGTAAGATTCCTATTGTGAGGGATATTGTTGAATCATCTAGGAGCATAACAAAATTTATATATAATCATGCATTTGTGCTTAGCTTGATGAGAAAATACACAAAAAACAAAGAGTTGGTGCGTCCTGCCATTACACGATTTGCCGCTACTTTCATATCTCTTCAGTTTCTGTTGAATTCTATGTGGGATGTGAAGAGCATGTTTCTTTCAGCGGATTAACGTGCTTTATCTATTAGCCGCAAACCAGAGGGAGAGGGCATATGCAGACTAGTTTCATATGATCAGAGCTTTTGGGCAGGAGTAGAGGAGGTGTGTTCCATTTCAGAACCTTTGGTAAGGGTTCTTCTGTTGGTTGATGAAGACAAGCCCGCAATGGGTTACTTGTATGAGGCCATGGATATTAGAATATATCTCTATATCTCTATTTAGTAATGCTCAGTCTTTTAGATGTTTCTATTCTTATTCTTTTAGCAGTTTCTTAGATGAAACTGTTTGTTCGATATTCTACATAGAAACCTGATGTTTCTATTCTTGTAAATATCTTTGTATTATCATTGAGCTGTTCGCTCCATGGGAATTAATTCATTCAACATTCTTTTATGGTATCAGAGCAAGGTTAAGAGATTTTTTCTTGAACCGTATTTCTCTTTGCATCGAAATCTCTTGAGTCCTTTCTAAGGTCGAGCCCTCTGTAAGCCAGGCAGCCTTCACTGAGTCTTAGCCTCGGCTTTGCTCGCTGTGATAAAAGCTTACAGTCGTCCATCTAGATACAGAAATGGATTCTTCTCTTGCATGATCATTTTATTAAAGAAATAACTTTGTGGTGGTGACTATCTTCGTGGGAGCGGGATTTTTTTTTACTGGCCAGTTTTGCTGGGAATCGTGGATCCGGCTATCTTCTTCTTCACCTGGCAGCTACTCGACCACATCGAGGAATTTCTCAGCATTCATGATCCAGGTGTTTTCTCTCAAAACTCACTTGTGTTTTTTGAAAGACAGAATCGTGGTTTGAAAATTATATCTGCGGGCAAATTCGTGATTTTAGTTTCAAGACTGTCAAACCCGTGGATACGCATTTTTTTATAAAACTCGTGGATATTCTTTCTGAAGCCCGAGGATTTATATTTGAAGCCTGTGGATACTCATTTGAAATCTGTGAAGATATATATTGGAGTGGATATATATTTCTGAAACCCCGTGGTTATTTATATTTCCGAAACCCGTGATTATAATTTTTGCAGTCAAAATCCGTGGTGATTATATAATTCCGCAACCCGTGATTATATTTCCGGCCCATTTTCGAAACCTGTGATTATAATTTTTTGCAGTCGTTCTGAAACCTGTGATTATATTTCCGGCCCGTATTTGATAACCCGTAGCAGCTGAATTTTGAAAAAATCGTGGTCCATATATATTCCGTTGAATCCAGTGATAACCCGTATGTGATAACCCGTATGTGGCAGTTGAAACCTGTGATAACCCGTATGTGATAACCCGTGGTCCATATATATTTTCCGGCCCGTATGTTGATAACCCGTGGCAGTTAAACCGTGGTCCATATATATATATTCCGGTGAATCCTGTGGCAACCCGCTGAGTCGTTTTTCAGTTGAGACGTAACGTGAAGGTGTGATAGCTCACGTGGGCCAACGTGGTTCGATACTATTTAATTTTTCAGCGTTACCAATCCGTGGTGTTTGCCGGATTGTTTTATCAGCAGTTCTGGTTGCCGGAATTTTTATCAGCGGATTTTTAAATTCTCAGAAATATATATTGTGTGCTAGCAGTATTATCATTGATTTAGACTGGAGAGATATCTTTGCTGGGTAAAAATTTTTAGCAGGACAAAGTCTGTCTTTGCTGGGTCAAATTGTTTTTAGCAGGACAAAGTCTGTTCTTTATTTTACACCAGGATAAACAGTCAGCTACATTGTTCTTGTGTGTCATACTTCTGTAGTTTCTTTGTGAAAATGGCCACACTTACCAATCTGATGTTAGAAGGAAATCAACGGTTTAATGGCAGCAACTATAACATTTGGAAACAAAGACTGCTGACCATTTTTGAGTACAGGCGTCTTGATCAACTCATTTTGGGCAAAGAGCTTCGTCCAGGTACAACCGGGACCGATCAAGATAAATTTGATGATCGAAATCGAGAGGCTGTTATGCTTCTCAAGCTCTCTGTCGCTGATGATCAGTTACCACAGATCCCGTCTGGCAAGACAGCTGCTGAAATCTGGCAACAGTTGAAAGAATTGCATGAGACATCTGATAAAAGCAGAGCTTTTTTTCTCAAAAATCAGTTGTTCTCCATCATGATGGATGAACATATGTCTTTACAGCAACATCTCAACAAAATTAAAGACATTCGAGATCAGCTCGACGCCATTGGTCGGACCATGGAGGAAGAAGATATGGTAGTCATTACCCTGAAGAGTCTACCAAAATCTTATGAACACTTCATTGAAACACTCAACATTACAACCACAAATGTTGATCTGAAGTTTTCAGATTTATGTACCAAACTTCTGCAGCAAGATAGGTGGAAACAGCAGTTTGGTAGTGGTACTTCATCAGTGCCCTTGGAAAATGCATTTGCTGCAAAATATCAGTCCTCTCAGTCTTTTCAGCAGAGAGGATCATCTCAGTCTTTTGATCCTAACAGGAAGAAAAGTGTACAGTGTAATTACTGTCACAAGTTCGGTCACATGAAGAAAGACTGCAGGCAGAGGATTGCTTCTGAACAAAAGAAACAGGGAGGGTCACATCAGACAGCGAATGTTGCAGAACATTCCGAGCAGACAGATTCTGCCTTTTACGCCTTTATGGCTAAAAGGTCTTCAGAACATGTTCCTTCCTCTGCATGGTACATTGATTCTGGTGCATCACGCCACTTCTCTCACAGGCGTGACTGGTTTATTGACTTTTCACCTTTCAGTGATTCAGTTGTATTTGGTGGAGGTGAAAAGTACACTGTTGCTGGCAGGGGTACAGTTCAAATTCAGTCTGGTGGACGCACGCTCATATTTCTAAATGTATACTATGTTCCTGGTATGGAGATTAATCTGCTCTCTGTCAGTCAGATTATGAGGAATTCTCCTCAGCTTGATGTTGTGTTCAGTGCACACAAGTGTTCCATCATTGACAGGGAGACCAGTCTGACAGTTGCTACTGGCCTCGAGGACCATGGTCTATACAGGCTACTTGACACCGGTGACTTTCCAGAAGTGGCACTAGCAGCTCGTGTCTCTCCCATCAGTACTCTATGGCATCAGCGATATGGGCATCTCAATATGCAGTATCTCTCTCAGCTCTCTCGGGAGGGACTTGTGTCAGGATTACCTGATATTCAGACTCAGCAGTTGGGGGTATGCAGCGCCTGTCAAGCGGGAAAGCAACATCGGTCGTCATTCAAAAATGGAGAATCTTGGCGCGCATCCCAGGTACTTCAGTTACTTCATGCTGATATTTGTGGTCCTATGAATACAACTTCTATAACTGCTTGCAAATACTTTTTACTTATTGTAGATGACTTCAGTCGAAAGATGTGGGTGTATTTTTTAAAAAATAAATCTGATGCTCTTAGTACCTTTCAGAAGTTTAAAACTTTAGTTGAAAACGAATCTGGTTGTAATATCATGACCCTTAGGACCGACAATGGGGGGGAATTTTGTTCCTCAGCTTTTGCCAACTTCTGTGATATTCATGGCATCAAACGTCAATTCACCACACCTTACACTCCCCAGTAGAACAGTGTTGTCGAGCGTCGCAATCGCACGGTTGTTGAAATGGCTCGTTCCATGTTACAACACCGGAGTGTTCCAAACAAATTCTGGGCTGAAGCAATATTTACTGCTGTTTACCTTCTTAACTGATCCCCTACTCAGGCTGTTAAAGGGAAGACTCCTGAAGAAGTGTGGTCTGGTCGTAAGCCTAAGATCAGTCATCTCAAAGTTTTTGGCTCAGTTGCATATGTTTGGATTCCATCTGCTAAGCGATCTAAGTTGGATTCCAAAAGTCAGAAACTCATGATGACAGGTTACAGTGATCATCACAAGGCTTATAGGCTGATAGATATAGCCACTGGTCGACTTAGCTTCAGTCGAGATGTAGTATTTGATGAAGACAGAGGATTCTTTCAGTCTTCTTCTTCTGAGCAGCGCTCTGAGGATCCGCCTCACAGTGTTCTTCTTCCAGTCAGTCCATCTGATGGGAGGGATGATGTAGCATCAAGATTTGATACTACTCTATCTGAGCTTCCTCCAGAAGCTAATCCCCCTCTTGCTGTCCCTATTGCTCTTGAGCCTGCTTCTCTTCCTCCTGATATTGGTCCCTCTAATCCTGATATTGGTTCTTCTTCTCTTCGGCCAAAATGGTGGGCTAAAACCATAGGTGATCTCCGGGATGATGAGCTCCTTGAAGGTAGAACTTCTAGGCATAAGAACAGACAACAGTCTACAGTCAATTTTGCTTATGGCTAACCTTCACAGTACTTTTGAGCCTCAAACATATTCAGAAGCTAAGGGTATATCTGAGTGGGAACAGGCTATGGAAGCAAAATTTCAGAGTCTTCAGAAGAATCACACATGGACTCTTTCTGATCTTCCTGCAGACAAAAAACCCATAGGCTGCAAATGGGTGTATAAAGTCAAATACAAAGCTGATGGAACCTTAGACAAGTATAAAGCTCGGCTTGTGGCTCGAGGATTTTCACAGAAGGAAGGCATCGACTATGAGGAGACTTTTGCTCCTACAGCCAAGATGAGTACTATCAGGCTTGTGCTTGCCCTAGCAGCTCAGTTCAATTGGAAAGTTCATCAGATGGATGTAAAAAGTGCTTTCCTAAATGGTGATCTCCAAGAAGAAGTCTACATGACGCAGCCTCCAGGATTCAAGGTTGCTGGTCAAGAACAGAAAGTGTGTCGGTTAGTTAAAGCAATCTATGGATTGAAACAAGCTCCTCGGGCTTGGTACATAAAAATTGATCAGTATCTGACAGATCAGGGTTTTCAGCGGAGTCCATCTGATGCAAACCTGTATATCAAGCATACTGATGATGATATCTTGTTTGTAGTTGTCTATGTGGATGATCTTATCATTACTGGCAGCTCTGCACATTTGATCCATGGGATCAAACAAGATCTATGCAGAACTTTTGAGATGACAGACTTGGGACTTCTTCATTACTGTCTGGGGGTTGAAGTGTGGCAGACTGAAAATCAGATCTTTCTTTCTCAGTCCAAGTATGCCAAAAATCTTGTGGAAAGGTTCAAAATGCAGGATTGCAAACCGGCCACGATTCCTATGGAACCAGGGCTCAAACTTTCAGCACAGTCATCCTCTCCTCTTGTGGATGAAACTTTATTCAGGCAATTAGTGGGCAGTCTCATCTATCTTACTGCTACCAGACCTGACATCAGTTTTGCAGTAAGCTACATTTCTCGCTTTATGTCAGCTCCTAAAGCTGATCATTGGATAGCAGCAAAGCGGGTGCTACGATATGTGCGTGGTACTTCTGATTATGGCCTCTTATATACTCACAGCTCCACTCCTATTCTCAGTGGCTACACTGACTCTGACTGGGCCGGTTCGGTTGATGACCGTAAATCTACAGCTGGGTATGTGTTTAGTCTAGGATCTGGAGCTGTTACTTGGACTAGTAAGAAGCAACAGGTAGTGGCTCTCTCCTCAACAGAAGCAGAGTATCGGGGAGCAGTTAAGGCCGCCTGTGAGGCAGTTTGGCTTCGTCGTATGCTTGCAGATATGCATGTTTTTCAGACAGGGCCTACTTCTTTGTTTTGTGATAATCAGGGAGTGCTCAAACTTGCCAAGAATCCTGTCTTTCATGAACGAACAAAGCATGTGGAAACTCACTGCCACTACATTCGACAGCTGGTTGAAGACGGCTCAGTTCAGTTGCACTATGTTCCCACCACAGAGCAGCCCGCCGATATTTTTACCAAGCCTCTTGGTCCTGATAAATTTGTAAAATTTCGCGGGTCTATTGGTGTTGTAAATAGATTGAGCATTAAGGGAGGGTATTAGAATATATCTCTATATCTCTATTTAGTAATGCTCAGTCTTTTAGATGTTTCTATTCTTATTCTTTTAGCAGTTTCTTAGATGAAACTGTTTGTTCGATATTCTACATAGAAACCTGATGTTTCTATTCTTGTAAATATCTTTGTATTATCATTGAGCTGTTCGCTCCATGGGAATTAATTCATTCAACATTCTTTTAATGGATAGGGGCAAAGAATCCATTCGTGCTTTATTATGAAGATAAGGGAGACAAGGGGTTAGAGAAACAACATGTCATATGGAGTGTGATTGATGAGCGATGGAACAATACCCTCGGTCGCCTCATTCATGCTGCAGGTATCTACCTCAACACCGCATTTTCTTACGCCTTGGTTTTAGATTTGATGCTGAGGTGATGGATGGATTCTTCACTTGTGTCGAGAGGATGATGTCATCTAAGCAAGAATGTGAAGATATTTCTAAAGAAATGGAGGTCTATAGGATGGGAGGTGGCACATTTGGTTTTACCATGGCTATTAAGAATAGGACGACCAAAATGCCAGGTAAGCTTCAATTTGTTTCAAACTTTCAAGTTTAGAATTTCAATGTTTTTTTTTTTTATGTTTCTCATTTTTCTTTTAACATGTAGATGCTTTGTGGACAAGCTATGGTGCCAGAGTACCCCATCTCCAAAAGCTTGGCATTCGAGTGCTCAGCCAAACATGCAGTTCCTCTGGGTGTGAGCGCAACTGGAGTGTATCTGACAAAATACACAGCAAAAAGCGCGATAGATAAAAAAATTTCAAATTAAATTTTTTGAATTCATTTGATTATTTTTAATATTTAAATTTTCAAAGCACTAATTTACAATCTATAACCTTAATACAGATTGGAGTCCCAACACCTCAATGACATGGTCTACGTCTACTACAATCTTCGATTATGGGTGAGACAACTTCAGACACCTACTGATGTGGAGTCCATCTCATTGGACAATATTGATACCACCGCTGTATGGAGGGTCGAGACTGAGAGGCCGAACATGGACTCGATCCTTGATTGGTTAGGTGTGGATCTAGAGGATGTAGCAGTTGCAGGGGAGGGAGAGCCAGAGGTAGAGGAGGAGGAGCAACATCAGGGTCAGGAGGCAGAGCTGGTTGAGGATGATGAGGAGGAGGTGACACCATCTAGGATGGGCAACAACAGCATAGGATAGAGGCCACCTCTTCCATCGGCTTCTAGAGGACGATTGAGTCCATTTGTATCCCTAGGGGCAGGGCCTTCTTCCTCTAGAGGAAAAGGCAAAGCCATTCCCTATTCTCGTAAAAGGGGAGGAGGATCTCAATGACTAATTACTTGATGACTTTTAGATGACTCATGATATACATTTATTATATTTTTTGTTGATATTTTGACTCTTGAGAGTTGAGAGTCAGACAGGACTCAAGATTCAGGAGTTGATTCACTATTTTGATACGTGATGTAGCACTAGAATTCATATACATATTATATATTAGCTTTCTTTACATGTTTATGTGGAAATGCATTTATTTGATGTTGTGGATACTCTAGAGGTTAGAAAAAATAAAAAAAAAAGAATAATTTTGTGTGTGTGTGTGTGTTTTTTAATTAATTAATTAATTAATTTATATTTTGTTTTAAATTTTGCCGACTTTTTGCTGACTTTTTCAAAAAACTCCCGAATTTAATGAGTTTTTCAACTTTTGGACCCTTGCCGAATTAATCCCGACTTCGACTTTTTCCACATTGGTTGAGACTAACCTTACCTTTCTCGAGGATATTACTGTTGATGACTCTCCTTTTGAGAACCTTAATAAAGATGATCCCATTTGCCCCTTAGAAGATGATATTGGAGATTACTTCCATATTGAAAAGGAGAAATGGGAAATTGTTGGTCCTCAATTTTATTTTCCTCCCATTTACGACACCGACAAGGAGGATGAGGTTGAAATTGGTCCTCCCTTTCTCTCAGGTATTATTTATGATGACATATCTATTGATGACCTTGGGAAGGAGAAATTTTATTTTCCCTTGCATAAGGAGGGGCAATTGGAAGTGATCAATTTTCTTGTTAGGAAAGGCCCAATCTATGATACTAAGGAAATCGATAAGGCTCCTTATGATTTTAAATTCAAATCCCTTGAGCCTTTAGATTATGGTTTTGGGGAGAGAAACCTATTGGATATAACCTTCCCCCCTCCCCTCTGCCTTCTCTTGTTCATCATTTTGAGAGTGATTCCCACGCATGTTCTCATATGATCTCAAGTGACCTTGACCCCTTTCCCCTTTCTGAGTATAGTGTCAAGGAAAAATCCCTCATTGAATATTCTTTATCTCCTTGGGTGCCCCTTTAGGATCTTGATCAATCTATAACCTCCCCCTTCCAATGTAATCGTCATGGGCAACCTACTTGTGTTTCTCCATCTCATTAGACTCCTGTTCCTGCTAATCATAACCCTGTAGAGGCCATAAAATATGACATAAATGATAAGGGCCGTCATATGCTCGAGGTTACCATCCATCAAAAGTTTATGGGCCTAATCATTGACATCCCTATATTTTGGTTAGAAGAGAGGATCTCGTGTACTAGATTACATCCTTTTCTTACCTCTTCTCACATGATCATCCATATGTGGGCATTCTATTTTCTTATCTCCCATTGAGCTTATCATCCATATGATTCTGTCCACATTCGCTTTGGCATTTGCTGCTGAGTAATCATATAAGTTGGTATATTTATATTGATTTGATGATATGTTGGTTGTGCTGGTTTTATGATTACGCTTAGTATTAGTTTTGTACCATATGCATGTTAGGGTAGGATGCATTCGTGCTGATTTTACACTAGAACTAATGTCATATGATATTTCTCATGATAGATTAGCTGCATTTACATTTTAAAACTGCATTTGAAAATTACTTTATGAGTCGATTTTATGGGTCTTATCCAAGCATGTGCGATCATGAGACGCCACAAAAGTATGCTGCCCCGTGTTTTTCATCTATTATGTGCAGGTAACAGGTCTACGGTAACCAAAAGATTGCTAGAGTTCTCGTGACCTCCCGTTTAAGTAGCTTCGTCCACTTATCCAAGAGATCACATGCTAGTTGGAGATAGATGTTACCCACCATTTTGCGGGCGATATCCCTAGGAGAATTTTTTTTTCCAAGATGGTCCTCAGCTGGCAGCCAACAACTCCTTACAACCACCAACTAGCTCATTGTGCCATTTCTTCGCAACCTGAGCCAGCCATGTGGTCCTTCACCCTTTTGTTATGATCATATGTTTGAAGGTGGGCCTCCCGAACCTAAAGGTATGCCTTGTCATTTGGTAATTGAGTATTGTAGTTTGCTTATCATGGATACTTCTGGGCATGTATTAATGGGGGGATTCAGCAGAAAGAGTGGGCTAGGTCTGTGCTAGTACCCTAGACCTCTTTTGGATGTTAACCTTGGACCCTAGTGCTGTGGGGTCTCTTTTACTGACCTTTGGGCTTTAAAGATGGTACTACATGAGAAACCCTGATTTTGGTTGCTTTGTTTTGCTCCCTCATCCACATATATCACTCCCCTTCCTCTCATTATAACCCCATTCATCATTCCTCCCCCCTGGTTCCACAGTCCTCCATTGGGTCCACATAGGGTTAGCCTTCCCCTTCCCCTTGCCCACACCTTGGGTCGGGCCTGGAACGATGCCCCAGATGTTGATGCAGCTAAAAAGAAAAGTAAAAGCATAATTGGCCACATTCAACACGAAAATGTAACACAAAATGCAAAAGTTGGTCGAGACAAACACATTTAGCATGTGGGAAAAAACCAATACATGAGATCTACTCCATTATCATGGCCATCACCCTGGTTCCTACAGGCCCTGGATGATTCTCCTTTATCATTCAGGAACCCATGATTGTCCCAACCCTTGGTAGGCAATGAACCGCCCTACCTTAAAGGAGGTGTCCACTGCTATATCTTACACATCATGCTTTTATCCTTGAGCCCCAAATAGTTAATTAAAAATCATAAAGGCAAAAGGCATATAAAGAAGGGTGGAAAAATCAAGGTCGGGGCACCTCATGCACCACAATTGCTCCCTCCTATACATTATATACCCAAGTGTGGGCTTCCCTTTTTTTACCTACCCTTGTACCCCAGCATGTGGCCTAGGGCTCCCCCTTTCATTCCCTACTCCATTCATCTCTTTATCACATGCCACCACCCTTTAAAGGATGTACCTTGGACATACTATCCCCTTTAAAAGTAGAAACCACCTAATAGGATACTTGGTTAACCCCATTTGGAGCTTAGAGACATTAGCACATGCCAAAGCCCACTATGGAAGGGCATGCCATTATGAAGTGCCCACCTGTTGTCCATGGTTTGTAAGCTCTTTCACTTGATTTCCTTTGCTGACTTGTTGAACTGGAACGCTAGGGGACGCGTTGGATCTTATGCGGGATTGCAGATGGTTTCCATTTTGGGTTTGGTCTCCCTATATGGGGTCCTAACCCTCCAGAGGGCTACATTGACACATGTAGGGTGTGTGTTGAGTGCCATGGGGCTCCACTGCAGTAGACAACACTCCATGGATCCCCAAAGATGTTTAGAGATTGCTCGAGATTCACCTATTGGACGAGGAAGTTGCACCTGGTTCACCATGCCTTACTGGCTCCATAGTTGTAACATGCACTTGGCTAATGACCCAGAACTTGTATGTTGATGTGGCATCATTTACACCATCATTTGAGCCTTTATAGATGGTCTACAAGCATCTTTGACCTACTTGGAGACCCATGAGGTCACTTGTGTGCTCTCACACCCACTAGGAGCACCACAGGTTTATTATTTGGAGAACAAGGGGCCAACCCCTTGTCCACTACTTTTGGGAGTCCTATTCATCATTGTGGTACTTATGGACTTCATCAGGTTTCTTAGAAGGCCCAACGACATGTATTGTTGATCATTTAGACCTCTTGAAAGGCTTATTATTTTGTTTATGAGCTAGTTTGGTGGGCTTGTCACCAAAATTTAGTTATTTTGCACATTCTTTTGCTCTCTCCTATACATTATGTTGCTATTGATGTCTTGCCTTTCGATTTCTTCTTATTGGGGCACTGTCCATCATAGTGACCATACATGTGACATGCAAAACAATTGAATTTTCTCATGTCCTTTTTCTATCCTTGTGAAGATCCTCCTCCACTCTAGTTTTGCTTGGTTTTACACATTCCCGTCTTTGCTTGCCTAGCAAGAGCAAGTTCCTCATCTCCACCTTCACCTCTACGCCATCTACCAATATTGAACTCTCCAATATCTTCTTTTGGGTGAAGTCGTCCCACAACTTGATCCATTTAGGAAGGTTGTATATAACAAGGATAACTGTTACAAATATAAGCCATTGCTTGGTTCAACCACTTGGGGCTATCTTGACAAGCTCAACCTCCTCCACAGTTTTCCCAATAATTGATAGTTCATCACAAATTTGTTGGATTCTTGTGAAGTATGAGGCTACAGTTTCATATCTGTTCATTGTTATGATTATTAGTTTCTCCTTCAGCGCCGTCTTCCTATTTTGGTTGTTACCTTGGTATAGTTTAATCAACACTAACCACATTTGGTGTGTTTTATGCTTCCTTGATATTAGGGATTATGTGATGTTAAATTTAGATAATAATTGTATGTTCTATGCTTAGCACAATTTAATTCAATGTTCCTTTAGCAGCCCAATAACAGTTTCCGATATATTGCAGCAGCAATTACAATAACCATATCACATTAGCAGTAAACACTGATAGAACATAAAAACAAATGCAGAAGACAAGCCAAGACAAGAGAACACCGGATGTGGTGGATGCCAGGGAAAAACCCCAATGTGGGGAAAACCCTTTGATCAAATCTTATTAATTATTATTCAATAGTTTAGTAGAGAGAGAGAGAGAGTACAAAAGTCAAATAGACTAGTACAATAGAAAGTCAAATCAACTTTGTCAAATTCTACAGTCAACTGCAGTCAAACTTCTGCCCTAAACAGAAAGTCAACGTTGGTCAAATCAACAACAAAACACCTCCTTTGAAGCTCTGTCAAAGGCAGTCCAATTCGGCCTCCAACAAAGGTCAAAGTCAACCCAAAACAGTGCCACAAACTTTGGTCAAACTCGATCAAACAACAGTTAGCCCTGTGGTCAAACAGGCCGCAGTCAACACATGGCAAGCAATCTCAAAACTTCTCGATTTTCGTGCCAATCAATGTGGCCTCAAGAAAGTGAAATGCTGCCCTCAAAACCGCAATCAAATTCAATGAAAATAACCTCGGTCAAC
Source organism: Pinus tabuliformis (assembly GCA_031772625.1). NCBI lineage: Eukaryota > Viridiplantae > Streptophyta > Pinopsida > Pinales > Pinaceae > Pinus > Pinus tabuliformis. The sequence goes on along the minus strand of CM062816.1, from coordinate 1,675,475,268 downwards.
ACTGGTCAACAATGTGAAATTTTGGTTCTGTTTTAGCCCGTAAAATCTTTCCTCCTAGCCGCACATGTGAGAGAGAGAGAGAGAGAGAGAGAGAGAGAAGATGCCCAAGCTGTACGAACCAATTTGTTGTAGAGAGAGAAGAATGATTGAGTGATTGATGTCCAAATAAGGAGAGAGGTCTCTTCTATTTATACACCTTGATGTGGTTGAAGAGACACATCTATTGGGCTTCTTGAACCTACATTAAGCTGAGGCCAACCTTAACAATTTGTACATGTAAGAGAATAAATTCAAAATCACAGTTCTGCTTGTCTGAATGAGATGGTTTTTATATCAAACTTGGACCTCTCGAAAAGAGGAATCCAATGCAATAATCATCTCCATCATATGAGCTATCCCAAGTTGGAATTTGGCCCTAGTTTCTAATTCTAACACTCCCTTTCAACTAGGGAGAATTCCACTTGCCAATCCATTTGTCATCATCATGCCATCCTGTCGTCATGTACCATATCTATCATCACTGCTCTGCTTTGTTGAACCATGAAGTAATAATGAAGAAGAAGTTATCAAGAGTGAGTCGCAAGACCTTACCACTCTTCATTGACAAAAGTTAGTCCTTGATCCCAGATCAAGTTGTTGAAGACCATGCATCCTAGTCATAGGGAGTACGACAGTATGCAATGCGTCCATCGGTATTGCTATGGTCGCTAACCACTTTTCCCATCTCATTGGCCAGATGAGAGGTACTTCCCATGAGTCCTGGACTCCATGGGTAGGATGTATGCTGGGGCATCGACAGGAGAAGGTGAACTAATCATCCTGCTCATATGCCATAGGAGAAGGTGAACCACTGTTATGAAACCAACTCAAGAAAAGATAGAAAAGATAGATCAACGCCTTAGAATTCAGCCTCTTCGAGGGGGCAACCTCCTTTACATTACATAAATGAACAATTCTTGGATGATACAAATGACAAAACCTCCTTTCTATATATAGGAGTCTAGGGAGTCACAATATAATCCAGCCGACCTAACAATAATAATATAAAGCCACAAAAATAACAATAGAGGGATTCTATGGGGCACAGAAATAACAATATGGGGGTAATAGGGGCACAACAATATAAATAAGGGGTATAACTACAATAGTAATGGGGTAATCACTAGTATTATAGGGACCCAACATGCCCCTCTCCTTCAAAAAAGTGTTGTCCTCAACGCTTGAGTAGTTATGGATACTTCTGCATAAAATTCTCATCCTCCCATGTGGAATCTTCAGCAGATAAGTTCTTCCACTTGATAAGATACTCTGAAATTGATCGATTTCGTAGCTGTCGAGTTCTTGTTTCTGTGACTACTTCCGGTTCCAATATAATTTTTCCTTCCTCGTCAAGTTCTGGCAATATTGTTTGAATTGGGAGCTTGTCACCTATAACCTTCTTTAAACACGAAACATGGAAAACTGGGTGCAATCGAGAAGCTGCAGGAAGCTCCAATTTGTATGCCATAGTACCAATCTTTTGCAACACCTTGTACGGACCATAATACTTTGGTGACAATTTATTATCCTTCTTAGCTTGCTTTAGGGACATTTGCTTATATGGTTGTAGCCGTAGGAATACCCAATCACCTACATCAAAACTTCTTTCACTGCGATGTTGATCTGCCTGTTGTTTCATTCTATTTTGTGCCAACACGAGGTTATCCTTTAAGAGTTGGAGGACTTGTTGTTGATGTTCGATGTGATGTTCCACTGCCTGAACCTTAGAATTTTCTCTTAAATATGATGTGATGGATGGTGGTTGATACCCATAAAGTGCCATAAATGGGGTCATTTTTGTTGCTGTATGGAAGGAAGTGTTATACCACCATTCAGCCAGAGGCAACCATTTGACCCATTGTGTCTGTTTATCAGATACAAAGCAACGAAGATATCCTTCCAAACATTTGTTTACTATCTCAGTTTGACCATCAGATTGAGGATGATAAGATGAGCTATGAGCTAACTGAGTACCAAGACAAGAAAATAATTCTGTCCAAAAATTTCCAGTGAAAATGGGATCTCTGTCACTTACAATAATCTTTGGGTTTCCATGTAGCTTTTGAACTGTTTCCATAAATGCAGTAGAAACTGTACTGGCTTTAAATGGATGTGATAATGCACAAAAGTGTGCATACTTGGTAAGTCTGTCAACTACCACCATGATGACACTCTTTCCCTCAGACTTGGGTAAACCTGTGATAAAATCCATTGAAACCTCCTCCCAACGTTGGCTTGGAATGGATAAAGGTTGTAATAGACCCAATGTCTTAATTGTTTCAACTTTATTTTGCTGGCAAACCAAACATTCCGCCACAAACTTTTGAATATCTGATTTAAGGCCATCCCAAAAAAATTCCTTCTTAACCCTGTGGTAAGTTTTTAAAAATCCTGAGTGCCCTCCTAAGGGAGAAGTGTGCAATTCCATAAGAATCTTTTGTTTTAGCTGGGAATTCTTACAGAGGTATAAGCGATCTTTGTACCATAACGAATCATTTTTCCAGCTAAATGTATCAGAAGTACTGGAATCTTGTTGTAGCTTTCGAATAAGTGCCCACACTTCTTCGTCATTCTTCCATTCCTCCCTTGCTTCGTTTATCCAATCTGGTTGGATAATAGAAATGGCACACAACAATGCTTCCACATCCTCATCCTTTCTTGAGAGTGCATCTGCCACCACATTTTGCTTCCCTTTTTTGTAGATGATTTCAAAGTCATAACCCAACATCTTTGTGACCCACTTTTGTTGCTCTTCAGAGGATAATCTTTGTTCTAAAAAGTATTTAAGGCTATCATGATCCGTTTTTACCTTGAAGTGTCTTCCCATTAGGTAGGGTCGCCATTTCTTAAGTGCATGGAGTATTGCCAACATTTCCTTCTCATAAATAGCTTTGCTTAAAAACTTTCCCTTGATTGGACGACTTTCAAAAGCAATGGGTCTTTCATCTTGCATTAGAACAGCACCAATTCCATTTCCTGAAGCATCACATTCCACAATAAAGGTTTTTGTGAAGTCCGGTGTAGCTAAGACCGGTGCTTGGCACATTGCCTCTTTAAGATGTTCAAAGGCCTTTGTTGCTTCCGGAGTCCATGAAAATGAATCTTTCTTCAATAATGTTGTTAGAGGTGCTGCTATTCTCCCATAATTCTTAACAAACTTGCGATAATACCCTGTCAACCCAAGAAATCCTCGCAGATGCTTTATGGATGTGGGGATTTTCCATTCCTTAATGGCTTTAATTTTGCTAGGGTCTACCTTAACTCCTTCATGAGATACAATATGACCCAAATATTCCACCTCCTGGACTCCAAAGAAACATTTGGATCTTTTTGCATATAATTGTTTCTCCTCCAATAGTTGTAGCACCCTGTCAACATGTTCAACATGATCCTTCCAAGACTTGCTGTAGATTAGTATATCATCAAAAAATACTAACACAAATTTTCTAAGGAATGGTTTGAAAATTGAATTCATCAAACCTTGAAATGTTGAAGGTGCATTGGTAAGGCCAAAAGGCATGACCAAAAATTCATAATGACCCTCATGAGTTCTAAATGCCGTTTTCGGAATGTCTTCAACCTTCATTCTGATTTGATGATATCCCGAACGAAGATCCAACTTGGTGAAGTAAATTGATCCATGCAATTCATCCAGTAATTCATCAATAACAGGAATGGGGAACTTATCTTTAATAGTGAGCTTGTTGAGCTCCCTATAATCCGGACACATGCGCCATGATCCATCCTTCTTGTGCACCAATACTACTGGAGCTAAGAAAGAACTTTGACTCGGTTGAATTATACCAGCCTCTAGCATTTCTGCAACCATACGTTCAATTTCACTTTTTTGGACATAGGGATATCTGTACGGCCTGATGTTTGGAGGAACACTTCCTGGAATCAGATGAATAGCATGATCATGATCACGCATAGGTGGGAGACCCTTGGGAGTCTCAAATACCTTGGAATGATTGTCCAAAACTTTTTGGAGATCTGGAGAAATAGATGATTCCAATGTGGAAACATCTAGCGAGCATAATTGTGCAATTACACCTCTTTGCTCCTTTTTTAGAAGCTTTGTCATACCATGAGAGCTGATTATCTTTCCTGGTTTCCCTGCAATACCCCTTAATTCAACTTCCTTTCCTTCCGTAGAAAATTTGATGAAAAGTTCTTGAAAATTAAAAGCTATTGTACCCAAGGATTGTAGCCATTGGACTCCTAGTACAACATCCGCACCTCCCATTGGAATGGAAAGCATTGGGCTAGTCAATACATATTCTCCCATGGATAGCTTGATATTATGGCACTTTCCAGAGCAATTTATTGTTCCTCCATTTGCAATCATCACTTGACACTCTGGTGCTGGATATAGGAAGCAATTCAATTCTTTTGCTACCCTACAATGAATAAAATTGTGGGTGCTTCCTGAATCAATCAACACTATTACCTTTTTCTTCTTGATTTGTCCTTCTATCTTGATGGTTTGAGGAGTGGTAATTCCCGCCAATGCATTACAAGATATGGTTGGATTTATTTGTTCTTCATCTAGGCTTTGTTCCTGAAGTATATCTTCTTCTTTTGACCTTTCTTGCTCCTTTTCTTCTTCCTCTTCACAATCTATGTAGAATAATTTCTTCTCAGCACACTTATGACCTTTAGTGTATTTGCTATCACAACTGTAACAAAGCCCTTTTGCTTTTTTTCTTCCAATTGTTGTGGTGTCAACCTTATAGGTTGTGGAAGACTAGGGGCAACAACACTTCCGTCTTTATAGTTGTGAGTGGTATGCTTCCTGGTTGCCATAATTTTGCTTTCCATTTTTCTTGCTAACCTGAATGCCTTCTCTAATGAATCAGGTTCCCAAAGGCGAACATCATGTTGGATATTATCCTTTAAAGACCCTATGAACACATCAATCCTATGCTCCTCTGGAATATCTTTTACCCTTATGTTCAATTTTTGGAACTCCTCAATGTGCTCCATTACTGAACCCTTTTGTTTGAGACTTATCAATTGGCTAAAAAAAGTGTTGCTTTTTGTATCTTCATAATGTGCTATCAATTCTTCCGTAAAAATTGCCCAAGTGATAAATTGTTTACGAGAGCAAAGCCATTGATACCATACAAACTGATTTGGTTCCAAATATACAGTTGCCATACGTACCTTTTGTGCGTTTTGCACATTATTGAGATCGAAGAATTGCTCCATCTGTAATATCCATGTGGCGGTATCCTTGCCATCAAACTTCCTCATATCGATTTTTGGAATATGGTGATTCTTCGATCCAACATTAGCGTCTATGGAATCATGATTAACATTTCTTTTGTTCTCATCATGAGTTTCCTTTACTACCTTTTCACCATTAGTGACCCTTTCTTGTAGCAACTTCTTCAATTCTTCCATGTCTGTCTTCATATCTATCTTCAAATCTGCCATGTCTCTCTTCAAATCTGTCTTCGAATCATCCATCTTAGCTTCCATGCCCTTTATCTTAGATTCCACGCCATTTATCTTAGATTCCACGCCACTTATCTTAGCTTCTGTTAGCTTTTGTGAGTGTGACATTTGTTGCACTTGTTCTTGTAATTTTGATATATCATGCAGCATTTCTTCCTCTTCTTCATGGGTCATGCTAGAGCTTTCAGGTTCCTTACTAGGTGTTTGCATTTTCTTTCCTCGGGGCATCAGTTACCGATAATAATGATTTACTATGCCCTTTGAATTCCGTTAAACCAAGCTTACACAAAAAAAAAAAAAAAAAAAACTACACACCTTTTTTCACTTTATAGAAGCCTGATATTGAATCTGATGTATCTCTGTAATTTCGGATCATCCAATTCTGAAATTGCTACCTGTAGTAGCCTTCTGCGTCCTCTTTCCAATGCCACAAGTCTGAGCCAAATTGGATTCTCCAAGGAAGAGTTATGTGAAATCTCCCACAGTGACCTATTTTTAGACTGGTTCAGTAGAGCGAACTTGTACGACGTGCCACGAGTCACTGTTTCAACCTTTGAATCTGAAACACACACACAAGAAACTACAGTCCGTCCTCTTTCTGTACCTTCTTACGAAATTTCAATCCGATTCCCAGAGAGAAAGTTATGACGATTTTCCCCAGGTCACCTGTTTTGAATGTAATTCAGGAGTCTGCAAAAAGACCAACTTCCTCAGATCATATCTCCGCAAATATCGTGCGAAAAGCTCTGAAATTCGGACCCAAGGTTCAGCGTGATTTCTTCTCAAATGGGTTTTTTTTGCGACTTCTGAAACGTCACAGAAAAAAAGTTATAGCGAAAATGTCACGATGACCTGTTTGGAGCAGTGAAACCCTAGAATCCAAAGCTCTGATACCAAATGTTATGAAACCAGCTCAAGAAAAGATAGAAAAGATAGATCAACGCCTTAGAATTCAGCCTCTTCGAGGGGGCAACCTCCTTTACATTACATAAATGAACAATTCTTGGATGATACAAATGACAAAACCTCCTTTCTATATATAGGAGTCTAGGGAGTCACAATATAATCCAGCCGACCTAACAATAATAATATAAAGCCACAAAAATAACAATAGAGGGATTCTATGGGGCACATAAATAACAATATGGGGGTAATAGGGGCACAACAATATAAATAAGGGGTATAACTACAATATTAATGGGGTAATCACTAGTAATATAGGGACCCAACAACCACTCATCCTATGCATATGTTAATCGTAGGGGAAGGTGAACCACTCACCCTACATACATGTGTCCGCAATTGTAGGGGACAGTGAACCACTCACCCTGTACATAGTGCACCACTAAGGGAGGGTGAACCACTCACCCTATGGTCGCTCATAGCTCCAAAAGTACCCCAAGCCCCTAGGAGCTCCCAAAGCATAGTGTCCAATTCATGCGGGGCCCTCATAAGAGGGTCTTTCCACGACTCCAAGTCTCTCTTAGAAAGTTAAGAATTTGACCTTCCCTAAGGGCTTCGTGAGAATGTCTGCAACTTGCTCATCTGTCTTGATGTGTTGGAGCCTTATTGCTCCCCATTGTACCATATTCCAGATAAAGTGGTACCTGATATCAATGTGCTTGGAGCGGTTGTGGAATACAAGATTCTCTGAAAGGCGAATCCTACTCTGGTTGTCACAGAAAATCACGATGGTATCCAACACATGTTCAAATAGCTCACTGAAGAGCTTCCTCAACTAAACAACTTCACAACAGGCCATACTAGCAGCAATGTATTCAACCTCGATGGTGCTTAGTGTAATTGATTTTTGCTTCTTGCTCATCCAAGATATTGAAGCAAACCCCAAAGAGAAGCAACACCCAGACGTGCTCTTATGATCCACTACATTGTCATCCCAGTCAGCATCAGTATATCCATGTAGCCTCAAATTCCCAACAGTGTATCTCAGTCCATAATAGATTGTGCCCCGGAGATATCTCAAGAGATTCTTAGCAACAATCCAGTGAATGTGATGAGGCTCAACCATAAATTGACTCAACGTGTTCACAACAAAGCATATGTCAGGACGAGAGTTTACCAAGAACGTCACGACCCCCACAAATTGTCAATACTCGGAAGGGTTTGCTAATTCGGGCCCAACATCACTTCCACATAGCTTCTTGAAGTTAAGTTCCATCGGAGTAGACACAAACTTGCAATCCACCATCCCACATCTCTCAAGTAGCTTCATAATGTATTTTCCTTGAGAATATTAGAATATATCTCTAATTAGTAATGCTCAGTCTTTTAGCTGTTTCTATTTTTTCTTTTAGCAGTTTCTTAGATGAAACTGTTTGTTCTATATTCATAGAAACCTGATGTTTCTATTATTGTAAATATCTTTGTATTATCATTGAGCTGTTTGCTCCAGGTTAATCAATTCATTCAACATTCTTTTATGGTATCAGAGCACAGGGATTTTTTTTCGAAATAATTTTTCATAGTTTGAAAAATTCAGGAGTTCATTTCGAAACTGGTCTCAGGGTCTGTAGATTTCTTGATCAGCGATCCTCTTCATTTCTTTCTAAGGTCGAGCCCTCTGTAAGCCAGGTAGCCTTCACTGAGTCTTAGCTTCGGCTTTGCTCATTGTGATAAAAGCTTACAGTCGTCAATCTCGATACAGAAAGGGATTCTTCTGTATTATGAGGAACTAACTTTGTGGAGTGAAATCTCAGTATTCAACCCTAGTCTAGTACCAGCGTTTTCACGGTGAATCTGGTTCAAAGTGTTCTTCTGTCACGATATCTGGAATCGCACACATATCCGGGTATTTTTTCGTGGGAGCGGGATTTTGTTTTTTGCTGGCGAATCCGGTTATCTTCTTCAAAGTCGTGCGGGTTATACACCTGTGGATCCAGCGTTTGCTATTATCTCTGCGTGCTTCAATTCCGGTTATCTTCGTCAAAGTCGTGGAACCTGTGGATACACCTGCGGGTTATCTCTGCGTGCTTCAAATCTCGCCTTGGTATGCTCAAAACCCATCCAATATCATGGTCAAACAATCTTAAAAATACGTGGATGAATATTCCGTAAATATAAACTTCATATATATATGCTGTTCGATCTTCGATTTAGAAGAAATCGCTTATCGAGTTTATATTCCGCGTCACTGTGGACGTGAAGCCATAACACAATTTAAATCAGAGCTGAGACGTGGGTTCATCGTTTGTTATGAGCCGTGAAAATCTAAACCGTGAAGACGTGAAGAAGTGAAGACGTGGGTCTGAGACGTGAAGACGTGGGCCCATATTTATTGTCGTTTTGTAAACCGTGAAACCTTAAAATCATTACCGATATACCGTAGAACTGAAGACGTTAAGCTGTGAAGAAGCCGTGGGTCAGTTTCCTTGGTTCAATCTGCGTATTTAATTTTGTCTGCCGGCAGTTGTTTTCCAGTCAACGAATTTCTTCTTCATAGTGATCCTGACAGCCTTCATTACAACTCAGATTTAAAGAAAAATTATCTTTTTATTGCCTGGACATTGCAGCAGTCAGACTTGTGCTTATCTCAGAACAAATCTCAGAACTGGAATCTCAAACTTTAGCTTATGATTTGAACCTGTTACATCCATTAAAGTTCTGTCTTGTGGTATTTGCCTAAAGAAAGGTGCAGCTACAGCCGTATTGCTAATTTTTAGACAGGGAGAAATTTTTTTTTGCTGGGTAATTTTTTCCAGAGCAAAATCTGTTTTGATTTACATCAGGATAAACAGGCAGCCACAGTCTTTTTGTGTATCAGTCTTCTGTATTTTATTTGAGAAAATGGCCACGCTCACCAATCTGATGTTAGAAGGAAATCAAGCCTTTTACGCCTTTATGGCTAAAAGGTCTTCAGATCATGTTCCTTCTTCTGCATGGTACATTGATTCTGGTGCATCACGCCATTTCTCTCACAGGCGTGACTGGTTTATTGACTTCTCACCTTTCAGTGATTCCGTGGTATTTGGCGGAGGTGAAAAGTACACAGTAGCTGGCAGAGGTACAGTTCAAATTCAGTCTGGTGGGCGCACACTCATATTTCTGAATGTATACTATGTTCCTGGTATGGAAATTAATCTGCTGTCTGTCAGCCAGATTATGAGGAATTCTCCTCAGCTTGATGTTGTGTTCAGTGCACACAAGTGCTCTATTATTGACAGAGAGACTAGTCTAACAGTTGCTGTTGGCTTAGAGGACCATGGTCTATATAGGCTACTTGACACCGGTGACTCTCCAGAAGTGGCTCTAGCAGCACGTGTCTCTCCCATCAGTACTCTTTGGCATTAGCGATATGGGCATCTAAATATGCAGTATCTCTCTCAGCTCTCCCGGGAGGGACTTGTGTCAGGATTACCTGATATTCAGACTCAGCAGTTAGGGGTATGCGGCGCCTGTCAAGCAGGAAAGCAACATCGGTCTTCATTCAAGAATGGAGAATCTTGGCGTGCATCTAAGGTACTCCAGTTACTTCACGCTGATATTTGTGGTCCTATGAATACAACTTCTATCACTGCTTGCAAATATTTTTTACTTATTGTAGATGATTTCAGTAGAAAGATGTGGGTGTATTTTCTAAAAAATAAATCTGATGCACTTAGTACCTTTCAGAAGTTTAAAACCTTAGTTGAAAAAGAGTCTGGCTGTAACATCATGACTCTTAGGACCGACAATGGGGGGGAATTTTGTTCTTCAGCGTTTGCCAATTTCTGTGATATTCATGGCATCAAACATCAGTTAACCGCACCCTACACTCCTCAGCAGAACAGTGTTGTCGAGCGCCGCAACCGCACGGTTGTTGAAATGGCTCGTTCCATGTTACAACACAGGAGTGTTCCAAACAGATTCTGGGCTGAAGCAGTATTTACTGCTGTTTACCTTCTTAACAGATCACCCACTCACGCTGTTACAGGGAAGACTCCTGAAGAGGTTTGGTCTGGCCGTAAGTCTAAGATCAGTCATCTCAAAGTATTTGGCTCAGTTGCATATGTTTGGATTCCAGCTGCTAAGCGCTCTAAGTTGGATTCCAAAAGCCAGAAACTCATGATGACAGGGTACAGTGATCATCACAAAGCCTATAGGCTGATAGATATAGCTACTGGTCGTCTTAGCTTCAGTCGGGATGTAGTCTTTGATGAGGACAGAGGATTCTTTCAGCAATGTTCTGAGGATCAGCCTCACAGTGTTCTTCTTCCAGTCGGTCCACCTGATGGGAGGGATGATGTAGCATCAGTATTAGATAATACTCTATCTGAGCTTCCTCCAGAAGCTAACCCTCCTCTTGCTGTCCCTATTGCTCTTGAGCCTTCTCCACCTCCTTCTGATATTGGTTCCTCTGCTCCTGATATTGGTTCTTCTTCTCTTCGGCCTAAATGGTGGGCTAAAACCATAGGTGATCTCCGGGATGATGACCTCCTTGAAGGTAGAACTTCTAGACATAAGAACAGACAACAGTCTACAGTCAATTTTGCTCTTATGGCTAACATACACAGTATTTTTGAGCCTCAAACCTATTCAGAGGCTAAGGGTACATCTGAGTGGGAACAGGCTATGGAAGCCGAATTCCAAAGTCTTCAGAAGAATCATACATGGACACTTTCTGATCTTCCTGCAGAGAAAAAACCCATAGGCTGCAAATGGGTGTATAAAGTGAAATACAAAGCTGATGGAACCATAGACAAGTATAAAGCTCGTCTTGTGGCTCGAGGGTTCTCACAGAAGGAAGGCATTGACTATGAGGAGACTTTTGCTCCTACAGCCAAGATGAGTACCATAAGGCTTGTGCTTGCCCTAGCAGCTCAGTTCAATTGGAAAGTTCATCAGATGGATGTAAAGAGTGCTTTCCTAAATGGTGATCTCCAAGAAGAAGTCTACATGACGCAGCCTCCAGGATTCAAGGTTGCTGGTCAAGAACAGAAAGTGTGTCGGTTAGTTAAAGCAATCTATGGATTGAAACAAGCTCCTCGGGCTTGGTACATGAAAATTGATCAGTACCTGACAGATCAGGGTTTTCAGCGAAGTCCATCTGATGCAAACCTGTATATCAAACATACTGGTGATGATATCTTGTTTGTAGTTGTCTATGTGGATGATCTTATCATTACTGGTAGCTCTGCACATTTGATCCATGGGATCAAACAAGATCTATGCAGAACTTTTGAGATGACAGACTTGGGACTTCTTCATTACTGTCTGGGGGTTGAAGTGTGGCAGACTGAAAATCAGATCTTTCTTTCTCAGTCCAAGTATGCCAAAAATCTTGTGGAAAGGTTCAGAATGCATGATTGCAAATCGGCCACGACTCCTATGGAACCAGGGCTCAAACTTTCAGCACAGTCATCCTCTCCTCTTGTGGATGAAACTTTATTCAGGCAATTAGTGGGCAGTCTCATCTATCTTACTGCTACCAGACCTGACATCAGTTTTGCAGTAAGCTACATTTCTCGCTTTATGTCAGCTCCTAAAGCTGATCATTGGATAGCAGCAAAGCGGGTGCTACGATATGTGCGTGGTACTTCTGATTATGGCCTCTTATATACTCGCAGCTCCAATCCTATTCTCAGTGGCTACACTGACTCTGACTGGGCCGGTTCGGTTGATGACCGTAAATCTACAGCTGGGTATGTGTTTAGTCTAGGATCTGGTGCTGTTACTTGGACTAGTAAGAAGCAACAGGTAGTGGCTCTCTCCTCAACAGAAGCAGAGTATCGGGGAGCAGTTAAGGCAGCGTGTGAGGCAGTTTGGCTTCGTCGTATGCTTGCAGATATGCATGTTTTTCAGACAGGGCCTACTTCTTTGTTTTGTGATAATCAGGGAGTGCTCAAACTTGCCAAGAATCCAGTCTTTCATGAACGAACAAAGCATGTGGAAACTCACTGCCACTACATTCGACAGCTGGTTGAAGACGGCTCAATTCAGTTGCACTATGTTCCCACAACAGAGCAGCTCGCCGATATTTTCACTAAGCCTCTTGGTCCTAATAAATTTGTAAAATTTCGCGGGTCTATTGGTGTTGTAAATAGATTGAGCATTAAGGGAGGGTATTAGAATATATCTCTATTTAGTAATGCTCAGTCTTTTAGCTGTTTCTATTTTTTCTTTTAGCAGTTTCTTAGATGAAACTGTTTGTTCTATATTCTACATAGAAACCTGATGTTTCTATTATTGTAAATATCTTTGTATTATCATTGAGCTGTTTGCTCCAGGTTAATCAATTCATTCAACATTCTTTTAGAGAAAGGGAAATCTCACTTGGCTTTTGCTAGACCTCCAGCCCTAGGAAGTAGTACATCATTCCTAGGTCCTTTATCTTGAATTCGAAAGCCAACTCCCTTTTACATTGGTGAATGAGAGGGTCATCACCAGTCAGAAAGAGATCATCCACATAAAGGACCAAAATGAGAGGCCTGTCCTTTTCAACCTTGAAGTATAGGTTCAGGTCAACTTCACTCCTTGTAAAACCCAACTTCATAAGATAGCTCTCTATCCTCTCATACCAAGCCCTAGAGGGTTGCTTCAACCCATAAAGGGCTTTCTTCAGCCTGCATGCACGTGTCTTACGATCTTGAACTTCGAACCCCTCGGGTTGTTCTACATAGACTTCCTCTTTAAGCGAGCCATGCAATATTTGACGTCCATTTGGTGTAGGCTCTATCCTTGAGAGGTAGCAAGAGCTATAATCGAACAGATAGTGGTATATTGGGCAACCGATGCAAATAGCTCATCATAGTCCACTCCTTTTTGAAAGAAGCCTCGAGCAACGAACCTGGGCTTGAATTTTTCACCACTCCCATCCTCTCCATGTTTGATTTTGTATAGCCATTTTGAAGTGATCACTGACTAGTCCTTGGGTCTAGGAACTACATCACAGACGTCACTCTTCATGATCGATTCATATTCCTCATTCATTGCATCCTTCCAAACTTGGTGTTTGATGACTTCTTTGAACGTACATGGCTTAGATTGAATAATGATACTCATAGCAGCTAATCACCCTTGGTACCTATTCAACTTCTTGTGTTCTCGAAATGTGCCCCTTGGTGCAACATGTCTTTCAACATCTTCAAGAGTATCTTTGAGACACAAATGTCTTTTTCTTGAAGTAGAGGGCTCACCAGGGGGTGGATCAATGGGATCCATCAGCCCTTCAACATCGGGCATTGGATCATTTGTCGGAGATTCATCCTTCTTTCCTGTATCATCATAATTGTCTTTCTTAGGGATAGGAAGATCTCAAACATTCCCAAGGGCGGAGTCTTCATCGAAAGTGACATTATAAATTATTTCCATTTCTCTTTGACCAGGCACATAGATTCTATATGCCTTTGTAGTTTCATTGTAGCCCACAAAAGTTCCTTTCTTCCCAGATGCATCTAGCTTGTTTCTTTTCTCCTTTGGCACATGAAAATATACGGGACAACCAAAAATTCTAAAATGAGAAACATTAGGTTTCTTATTGGTGAAAACTTCTTCGGGTGTATTGAAGTCCAATGCTTGATGCGGGCATCTATTTTGAACATATACAATGGTGTTGGCAGCTTCTCTCCATAAGAACTTCGGTAGGCCTTGGTTATGAAGCATGGCACGGGTAGCTTCAGTGATAGTTTGATTCTTCCTTCCGACAACACCATTTTGCTAAGAAGTATATGTAGTAGTGGTCTCTCTCTTAATGCCAACTTCTCTACAATAGTTATTGAATTCATTTGACTCATATTCGGTTCCATTATCGATCCTCAATATTTTGATCTTCTTCCCTATTTGATTTTCAATCAAGGCTTTGAAAGAGCAAAACCATTTGAACACTTCGTCCTTCTTCTTTAAGAAATAGATCCATGTTTGGTGAGAGAAGTCATCCACAAAAATTACATAGTACAAGTATCCTCCCAAAGATGTTACAGGCGACATACTTGATAGATTAGAATGGACCAATTGAAGAATATTAGTAGTTTGACTTTCACTTGAGGGGAATGGTCCCCTTGTATGTTTCTCAGCTTGCACAACCTTGACAAACTCCTTCATGATCTATTTTGAATTCAGGCATACTAGTGACCATCTTCCTTACATCAGGGAAGGCTTTGTAATGAAGGTGAGCAGATCTTGGGTGCCATAATTCGAATTGAAGAGAAGTATCGCAAGTCATTTCTCCCAAAGGAATTCCTCCAACCTGATAGAGACCTTCAACCCTAAATCCAAGTGTAAATGCATTTTTCGAATTCTGTTGCCAAAGACGTACCTTTCCATCAATGAATGCTATCTTGAAGCCTTTATCTTCCATTTCAGAAATGGATACCAGGTTCTTCTTCAAATCGGGCACATGCAATACTTCTTGTAGATGAATGGTTTGACCTTGATTCAAGTGAAGAGTGATCGTACCTATTCCTTTAAGTGGATAGGTGGCATTATCCCCAAGTATTGTATCCATATTTGTCTTCATTTCAACCAAGTTTGAGAGGGCCTCCTTGTATTCAGTGAAGTGCTTTGAGGCACCACTATCAATCAACCAATGATCCAGTGTATCCGGAGGAGAGGCAGTGGTGAGGGTAGAAATAAGATACAATTCTTTTTGCTTGTCGACAACATTAGTCTTTTCATACCTAGAGTTTCTCAACTTCTTGGGAGGACGACCATTTCCTAATGGCAGAAGTGTCCTCAGACACGTAATTTTATTAATCAGAAAAAAACAATTACATAATTGATTTGCAAGAGCTTACACCCGAACAACTAAACACTCTTGCAATGAGCTATTTATAAGCTCCATGTCCTAACTACCTCTAATTATGGATCACTTACAAGTGTCCATTTACAATAAATGCTATTCAAACCAACTAGCTAACTAATCTCCTATAATAGAGCCTAAGATACGACTCATTTGGAGAGTCATATCTTGTTACAACAATATACTAATTCTAATTGTCTCTAAAATAATTAATCATTCTATAATAATTATTAATTTAATATCTTAAATTAATAATTATTTTATTTCAATTTTATAACCTATGATAATAAAGTATTTTTGGATCATCTAACATTCCCCCCTATGATCCAAAGATACATTACAACAGATACCAAGTTCATCCCTGAACTTAGTAAATTTTATTCTGCCAAGCGGTTTGGTGAAAATGTTGGAGATCTGATCTTTGGAAGGACAATAAACTGGTTTGAGGACATCTTTGGCAATGAGCGACCTAATATGATGATACTTGGTGTCCACATGCTTTGTCTTTGAATGAAAAACTGGGTTCTTGGCAAGTTTGATGGCTGACTGGCTGTCAATGAACAATGATGTAGCTTCTCCCTGAGAAATGCCCAAGTCTTGCAAAATTCGGCGCAACCTAACAATTTCACATGCTGCTTCCCATGCTGAAATGTACTCTGCTTTTGCTGAAGAAGTGGCCACAGTAGCTTGTTTCTTACAACTCCAAGATACTGCTGCTGACCCCATGTTCATTAAATAACCTGATGTCGATGCTCGATCATCAATACTCCCAGCAAAGTCGGCATCAGAATATCCACCAAGTACAAAATTTTTAGTCTTTGTGTAAAGAAGACCAAAATCTTTTGTTCCTTGGATATATCGAAGAACTCTTTTGGCTGCATTCCAGTGGCTGTCTCGTGGTTCCTGCATAAAACGTGAAAGAATACTGACTGCATAAGATAGATCAGGACGAGTATTGGTCAAATAAATCAAGCTGCCAATCAACTGTCTGTAAGTTGTACTGTCCACCTTTTCCCCCCCTTCAAATTTGGAAGTTTCAAATTCTGCTCCATGGGGGTGAGAACGGGCTTGCAATCTTGCATGCCAAATCGCTGAAGAACCTCTGCGGCATACTTATTCTGAGAAATGAAAATATGATGTGGACGTTGGAAGACTTCAACTCCAAGATAGTAGTGAAGTAATCCCAAATCTGTCATCTTAAAACCTGCATGTAACTCCTTTTTTACCTGCGCAATATGATCATCATGATTGCCAGTGATGATCAAATCATCTACATACATAACAAGAAGTACCAAATATTTTCCCTGTTGTCGCACATACAAAGTATCATCAGATTCACTGCGATGAAAACCAACTTTCTTAAGGTAATCATCCATCTTGGCATACCAGGCTCGGGGTGCTTGTTTTAACCCATATAAA
This sequence comes from Pinus tabuliformis, assembly GCA_031772625.1. Taxonomy (NCBI): domain Eukaryota; kingdom Viridiplantae; phylum Streptophyta; class Pinopsida; order Pinales; family Pinaceae; genus Pinus; species Pinus tabuliformis. The sequence goes on along the minus strand of CM062816.1, from coordinate 1,675,458,617 downwards.
GCCTTGATCAATTTGCAGACTTTATGTTCTTGTCCTTCCACTTCAAAACCTGGTGGTTGGGTCATATATACGTCCTCCTGTAAATCCCCGTTGAGAAAAGCACTTTTTACATCCATTTGATGAACTTTCCATCCTTTTTGAGTGGCCAATGCAAGTGTTAATCGGATGGTGTTCCATTTAGCTGTTGGAGCAAAGGTTTCTTCATAATCAATGCCTTCCTGCTGCGCAAAACCTTTTGCGACAAGTCGTGCTTTATACTTGTCAAGTTCACCCTTCTGATTATACTTAATTCTGTAAACCCATTTACAGCTGATGGGTTTAACATTTGCTGGACAATCAACAAGTTTCCAAGTGTTGTTATCAATTACTGCTTTATATTCTTCAACCATAGCCTGTTGCCATTCTTTATGTTTTACTGGCTCTTTGTATGTGGAAGGTTCAGTAAAATCATTTGCTATCAAGGCAAAATTGCCTTCACTTCTATGTGCTCTTCTGGTGCCAGTTTTATTATGTTCATCAGGCTTTACATCTTTCAAAAGTTGAACTGCCCATTTCGGAAGTTGGTGCTCACTTGTTTGTGCTTCTGTAAAGTCCCCATCATTATAAAGAGGATTAATATAAACTGATGTACGCCGTTCAGGTGAAGAATGTGGAGACTCACTGTCTGAAGAACTGCTGCTGCTTGGAGATGCGGATGAACTGCTAGAAGACTCGGATGATGTTGTTGATGTAGATGGACTGGATGACTCATCTTCAGAGGAAGGAAAATCAAGTTCATACCAATTTGGTGAAGTTGGTTGACTTTGCATTTTGCCATTTCTTTTACTTCCCTTAGTTTCCAATTTGTAAAGAAGACTTTCAATTTCTTCAGCACTCTTACTTTCTGTTTCATCAAAAATGACATCCCTGCTCACAATGAATTTTCCATTGGTCAAAAGATGATACCCTTTCTTCTCATCAGAATAGCCAATCATTGTGCATTTTAAACTTCTTGAGTCAAGCTTAGTTCGTTTTTTTTTCGGAACTAAGGCATAACACACTGACCCAAAAACTCTGAGATGTTTAACTCGAGGTTTGAAACCAAACCAAGCTTCATAAGGTGTGATTCCGTCTAGAGAAGCAGTTGGAGATCTGTTTCTTAAGTAGACAGCTGTATGTATTGCTTCCGCCCAATATGTTGGACTTAACCTCTTAAAGGTTAACATGGATCTCGCCATTCCTAACAAAGTGCGATTCATTCTTTCAACTACTCCATTTTGTTGTGGAGTGTAAACATTAGTGAGATGTCGTCTTATGCCATTTTCACTGCAATAAGTTTTGAATTCATTTGAAGTGAATTCTCCCCCATTATCCGTCCTGAGAGTACCTATCTTTTCTTTGACTTCATTTTCAACAAGTTGGCGAAAAAGTTTAAACTTATCAAATGCTTCTGACTTGTTCTTCAAGAAGTAAACCCAAGTCATTCTGCTGAAATCGTCAACGAATAGTAAGAAATACTTGCAACCACCAAATGAGGTTTGTAGTGGACCACAAACATCACTGTGAATTAGTTGAAGCCGCCTGTTTGCTCGCCATGAACTTGTTGGAAAACTTTCTCGGTTTTGTTTGCCATAAATGCAAGCTTCACATTTTGCATTTTCCCTTTTGAATGTGGGAAGTCCTTTAACCATTCCTTGTTTCTGCAATTGAGAAAGACTCTCAAAATTCAAATGTCCATATCGTACATGCCATAGTCTGATAGGTGAAATACCTGTAGTCACTGCCCCTGCAAAATCAGAATGCCTTGGAATAACTGTCCCTTTCATCCGTAACAGTTTTCCATCTTCATAACCTGTCATAACTGTTTTCAAGTTCTGTTTCACTGAATTAATCTTCACTAAACCATCTTCCATAATCACCTGATGTCCTGCTTGTTGAATCGTGACTAAAGAGAGCAAATTTTTCTTGAAACTAGGTACATACCATACATTGGAAATCAATTTTTCTCCAATGTCAGGGAGAAAAACTTTTAAGACTCCTTTTCCATAAGGAGTATGTTTTGTATCATCAGCAAGAAAAATTGAATTAAGTTGGCATTCTTGAAAATTCCAGAAAAAATCACGTCGACATGTCATGTGCTGAGTTGCCCCGGAATCCAAGATCCAGGCATCTTCATAGTCACTTCTAAGATGAGATGAAATTTGTGATGCTGGTGAGGAAGTAAACACATATTCTGAGTTATCTTCATCTTGATCATTTGCAAATTGTGCTGAATGCTGCTGAAACTTGGGAATTTTATTAAGTGAAGTTCGACAATCTTCAGCATAATGGCCAACTTTGTTACATCTTCGACATACAATTTGACTTAAGTCTCTTCCTCGTCCTGAAGATTGTCCTCTGCCTCTGCTTTGACCTCTATTTGGAGATTGTCCTCTACCTTGACTATTATATCCTTGTCCTTGAAAATTGCCTCTTCCTTGGTTGTTTCCTCTACCTTGAAAATTATTTCTTCCTCCTCTGTTAAAATTGTTGCCTCTACTTTGGCTTCGACCTCGATTATGTGTTGCTTGATTCTGATTCCATCGGCCTCTTCCTCGAGAACTATCTGCTGAAGACTTACTTGTGCTGGCTTCTGTGAGAAAAACATCTTCACCAACTTTCTTCTTCTTCCCAAAAGTTTTATCATGCTGACTTAACATTTCACAAAGTTCATCAAACTTTAATTTCTCTAATTTCCCAGTTACTTGTAGAGTCTCTAAAAAGTGTGTGTAGGAAGAAGGAAGTCCAGCAATTACAATTGTAACCATGAAGCTATCATCAATTGCGGGAAAACCAGCATTAATAATTTCCTGCCTTATATTCTTAAGTCTGGAGAGATATTCAAGAATATCACCATCTTCAGTTAATTTTTGTTGCAACAATTTTAGCTGTAGATCAACCTTCTTTGATTCTGGCTGAGTATCAAAGAGGTTTTTAAAAGTTTTCAAGGCAGTCCATGCATCTGTGGCATTCTCTATATGTACATACATTTCATCATTTACAGACGATTTAATAAGAGCTAAGGCTTTAGCATTCTTGATTTCCCATTTTGCCAGTGGATCTGCATCTGTGGGTTTATTCAGCTTTACATCTCCATCACATATTCCTTGCCATAATTCATTGTAAATGAGTGTGCTTTCAATAAGACGATGCCACGTTTTATAAGATTTAGTGCCCTCAAGTTTGTCAGAATCAGAAAATAAGTTAATCAACTTAGACATTTTTATCGATGAAGAGACGCACCAAGAAGCAGAACAGAAAGGACAAGATAGTCAACACAACACACCACGCAAAAAACACGATCTATCGGGGCTTGGCCTTGACCCTCGAATAGTCGTCAAAACAGGAGAATATTGACTGAGCTTTGCACTTGGCTCTAGTCAATTTCTCAAATATTTACAAGGCAACTTTCAAAATTTGACTTTTTACAATGGTGCTTTTGCACAACCTGGTAAAAAAAAAAAATTACCCCCCCCCCTCAAAGTAAAATTACTTTGAGTTACATTTATCTCCTTTGAAAAATTAAAAAAAAACTCCTTATTGCTACAAAACAAAAGTAAATTTCAAAACATCACCCTTATTACTCCATTACAAGTTTTTTTTTTTTTTTTTAAATACTCTTAAAACCTCACTCAGCACTCTATTACAAAGCTTTTAAAGCTCACCTTATTTCTCCCAAAAAAAAAAATCACTTATTACACAAGTAAAATATGCCTTCCAAATTACATATAAATTGTCAAAAAGCCAAAGCACTGTTCGGAGAACTGAAGGCAGGAGTCCAAGACTCCTCAGTTACGAGTTTCTGAACATCTACCAAGCAATTCATCTTTGGTTTGTTGAAGTACCCCGGGAACATGGCAGAGGATCAAAAGCAAGTAAATTTAAGTGAAGTTCCTGTTTGAAGTATGCTCGTCAGAGATGAATACAATGTTGGCTGATAGGGATACTGGTCATAATGGTCGTTGACAGAGCTCAGCCAAAGAATTTTGGGATGACCATGGCGGTTTATTCGGCCATATTTTATGCTCTTAATTAATGGATATTTCGTGAATTGCTACACTTGAAACGGTTGACAGATCAAGCAAGAATTTGCAGGTTTTTCAATGGTAATTACATCTGGAGGCTCGAGAATTTATAAAAAAAATTGCCAGTTTTGGTACATGCCAATTTCTATTATGGAGGACGTGATCGTGATGAATCAGTCTATTTAGCGACTGATGAAGTTCTATGCTGCTTGGTTACTTTCACGGAAAGTAAATTTAGAAACTAAGATCATAGTTAAAGGTGTCTGGTTCTGTACACACTTAAAAAAAAAATCGATTTTTTTTTTTTGAGTTGACAAAAAAAAATGGACTTGTTACTTGCAGAGATTTTGAAGAAAGGAAATGGGGAATCGTCAAAGAAACCGGACTTGAGTCCTAAATTGGATCCCCTTCTTACCCGGGCAATTGATGATCTGTAGCAAATTAAATCGAAGTGATCGGGGAAAAAATGAGGCCACATGCTAGATATCCTGTAAAAGCTTTAAAGCAAACCGACACAGTGTAAATGTAAACGCCCCGGTGTTCTGCAATCAGTTGAGACTGTAGCTCAGGCACTGGGCGGGACGAACAGCACTCGAAAATGGCCGCGGTGGGGTGCGTATTTCGCCTCTGCCGTTGCGATTCCTTGTCGTATCCACCTGTCGTTCAGCAGTCCACCTCGTCTTCCTGCGCTTCACAGATTTCTCAGTCTCGGTGTTCTTTACACAACACTAAACAGATAAGTTGGATTTCTCTACACGCTGTCCACGCTATCCCAACCAGTCAACAGAGCAACACGAGTTTGGATTCAAACAGTTTGCAGCTCTCCACACTGTTCAAACTAAATCAATGCTATTTGAAACATAACAATTTTCAATTGAATTCCAACGGAGATTTAAAACATAGCTCTGCGCCCTCTTATATTCAACTTACAAATTTGAATTGGTTTTCAATAGCCTCAAAAAAATTGATTTACAGATTTGAACAATCTAAAATCAATAAAAATTTTCTCTTTTGAACAAAATTTTGACAAATTTCATACCAATTGCTGAGCATTTCGACGGAGTTGAGTTATTCCAGGATCTGATAGAGCTGGAATCTCCTCCTCAAATCAATTGCTGGAATCTCCTTCTCAAATCAACTGCAGCATTACCATAGCTCTGATACCACAATAATGGCAGAAGTGTCCTCAGACACGTAATTTTATTAATCAGAAAAAAACAATTACATAATTGATTTGCAAGAGCTTACACCCGAACAACTAAACACTCTTGCAATGAGCTATTTATAAGCTCCATGTCCTAACTACCTCTAATTATGGATCACTTACAAGTGTCCATTTACAATAAATGCTATTCAAACCAACTAGCTAACTAATCTCCTATAATAGAGCCTAAGATACGACTCATTTGGAGAGTCATATCTTGTTACAACAATATACTAATTCTAATTGTCTCTAAAATAATTAATCATTCTAGAATAATTATTAATTTAATATCTTAAATTAATAATTATTTTATTTCAATTTTATAACCTATGATAATAAAGTATTTTTGGATCATCTAACATTTCCATATCGAGCAGTGGGAGCATTCCTCTTTCCTTTGTTGTTGAACCTGTTGTTCCTTTGATTTCCATTGCCTTAGTGGAAACATTCCTCTTTCCTTTGTTATTGAACCCGTTGTTCCTTTGATTTCCATTGCCTTTGTAGTTGTTGTTGTCATCATCCTTTGGAGTATCCTTCTTGTGAGGACACTCTCTAGCATAGTGGCCAAACCTATTGCAATTGTAGCATCTTCCTTTTCTTCATTCTTTGAATCCCGACTTAAATCCTTGACCTTGTTTCCTTGGACCAACATTGTTCTTCTTGAGTGGAGAAGGCGGTAGGATTATTTCCGTTTGAGGGCTTATCTCTTTCCATCATTCTTATTTCTTCTTGGGTGCATCTAGCCAATAATTCATCAAAACCCGAAATCTTGTCATTGTTGAAGATGGTGGTGTTAAACAGATCCCATTCTCTTGTAAGGCCTCCAAGTGCAATAAGAGTGAGCTCCCTGTCACCAACAACTTCTCCAATAGATAGGAGATCATTCTTGATTTCGGTAATACTCATGAAGTACGATTGAATGGATTCTCCTCTATCCATCTTTATGTTTTTCAACTTGTTCTTGAGAAAGAGAACTTGATTTCCATTATTTACTTTGAACATCCCAACCAACTTGTCATACATCTCCTTAGATGTTTCAAAATCAGAAATATAGGCAACCAAAGGCTTGTGAATAGAATCAACAATAATTTTCTTAGCTTTGGCCTTACCTTTCTTGTACTTTGTTTTTGCAGCAACGGGTGCATTTGAAAGAGGCTCCACTACTCTTTCTTTGACATAGTCCATAACATCATTTTCTTCCAAAGTCAAATCCAAAGTCATCTTCCATGCATGATAGTCGGATTTGAAGTATGATGTAGTCGTCATTGAAGCTAGACGAATATTCTTGTTCAACAACTTTCCTTAGTGATTGCTTTTCTCACTCTTGCTTGGGCTTTGTCTTCACTTGGGCTTTGATACCATGTTAAATTTAGATAACAATGATATGTTCTATGCTTAGCACAATTTACGTCAATGTTCCTTTAGCAGCCCAATAACAATTTCCAGTAGATTCCAGTAGCAATCACATTAACCATTAATTACATTGGCAGTAAATGCAGATAGAACATTAAAACAAATGTAGAAGAAAAGCCAAGACAAGAGAACACAGGATGTGGTAGATGCTAGGGAAAAACCCCAATGTGGAGAAAACCCGTTGATCAAATCTTCTTATTATTATTCAATAACAGAGAGAGAGAGTACAAAAATCAAATAGAATAGCCCAATTCAAAGTCAAATCAACTCTGTCAAATTCTACAATCAAACGTCAGCCCTAAACATAAATTCAATGCTGGTCAAATCTGCAGCAAAACACCTCCTTTGAAGCTCGGTCAAAGGCATTCCAATTCAGCGTCCAAGAAAGGTCAAAGTCAACCCAAAACAATCCCACAAACTCTGGTCAAAGTCGGTCAAACAACAGTCAACCTTGTGGTCAAACAGGCCTGCGGTCAAATAGTCCCAAACTTTTCAATTTTCGTGCCAATCAATGCGGTCTCAAGAAAGCAAAATTTTTCCCTTAAAACCGCAATCAAATTCAGTGAAAACAACCTCGGTCAACGCTGGTCAAAAGTTTGAAATTTCGGTCCTGTTTTAGAGCAAAAAATCTGCCCCGCTCGCTGCACGTGTGAGAGAGAGAGAAGATGCCCAAGCTGTATGAACCAATCTGTTGTAGAGAGAGAAGAATGATTGAGTGACTGTTGTTCAAATGAGAGAGGTCTCTTCTATTTATAATGTTTGATGTGGGTGAAAAGACACATATATTGGGCTTCTTGAGCCTACATTACGCTGAGGCCGACCTGAACAATTTGTACATGTGAGAGAATAAATTCAAAATCACACTTCTGCTTGTCCAATGAGATGATCTTTATATCAAACTTGGACCCTTCAAAAAGAGGAATCCAATGCAATAATCATCTCTATCATATGAGCTGTCCCAAGGTGGAATTTGGCCCTAGTTGCCAATTTTAACATGTGATCTTTCACAAAGTCCAATATGATCCCTCTAGTCTTTACATCTTCAGATTGTGTTCAACTGCTTGTGTAGGATTCGAAGGAACTTGGATATCTTTTCTTGCAAGTTACCACATGCTATTTTCCATTAGAACAATGTTGATCCTCTCCTTTCATGGATTGAAGTTTGCAGCCCCCTCCAACTTGTCCTCAAATCTCCAACTAGATGATGCCATCTCACTAGATTGATTTTAGCCACAAAACCCTTGTTGCAAAATAAAAATCTCGTTGACAAAATAATTTGCTGCTATAAAACCCTTGTGTTGTATGATCTCCCTCCATAGAGTTTCCAATGCTTTGATACCATGCTAAAGATCTAATATCGGATCTGATTTATTTATACCTCAACAATTATTTAATACCCAAAAATACTTCACCCAAAAAAAAGTGAAAACTGTTGGAAAAAAAAGTCATTGGTACTTTAACTTTTATAAATTAAACTTGCAATGGAAATAAAATAGGGAATTTAATCAGTCACACTATAGCAAAAAAATCGTCCAAAACAATCTTCCTTCACTTCATATTTTTTTAGGAAAATTAGGGCCTAGATCCATAGAGAATACATAGAAAAATTACATTCGTTTGTTACGCGGAAATCTTCCCCTCTTGAAAATCAGCGTCAAGAAATTCAACCCACTGGAAATCGACTCTCTTGGAAGAATTCGACCCTTGGAGAATTTAGCCTCCACCACTAGTGGATCGACCCTTCCTTCTCCTCTCGTATGAGCCTTGCGCATTTGAGAAGTTCAACCCTTGGATATTTCGGCCCTCCAAAACTCGACCCTTATTTCCAAAGTGATTGAGGGCTAGGATTAAATCCTTGTTTTTTTTTTATCAATGGTGGAGATTAGATCTAATTGACTTAAATAAATAAATAATTATTTATCCTTAGAAAAACATTAGCCCAAAGTTGACATTAATTAAAGAATTAATCAATGTACTTAGGAAAGTTAAAACTTAGGAAGAAGATCATATTAGTTGCTCCTCTTGAACAACTACCTAAAGAGGACGACTTCTTCTCCACATGCTAGACACAAATCTATGCAAAAGACCTTTCAAAGCTACAAAATCAACAACAAATACAATGAAAGTATTTTATGTACATAGTTATAATAGATCACAAATATAATCAGTTACCCAAACTTCCAAAGACATTTTAATACATTTAATGCAATATATTACAACTATGTAGTACAAACTTTTCTTTAGGTATCTAAGCTATGTTACACGGGTACGACTCTCAGCCATTGGAGAGCATGTACCCCACGCTTCTAGGAGCTTGGGAGCAGGTATGAAACTCTCCAAAACCGCTGGGAGTGTTCGCGGGTACTTTGGAACCTTTTGAGAGCGTGACTATGCAGATTTGGACGTTTCGGGTACTGGTTTTGGCTGGGCATAGGACCAGATCACTCATGGCCTCGCGTTGGATGATGGCTCTCATTACCTTGCCCCAGTTCTATTCTTGACCTAAAAGCGGCTGGGACAACATGGCTCCCAAAGTGTATTTTGCAATGTATGTGCGTGGTTTGTGATCAAAATGGAAACAATTGATCACGCACTACCCCAACTATTGTTAGAGGAGGCAGAGAAGGATTATGGTTTCGATTTTGTGCACCCTTTCACTGTGTTTGGCGAGAGATCTGTATTGTGCATGAATCTAGAGACCTTGAATACAAATTATATTGATGATGTTTGCCTGCACTGGGATGACTTCCGCATTGATCCTTTGTCTGTGTTTTGGTTATAATTTTGCTTGAGTTTCATCTCAGATAAAGCAATTAGCGTGTCAATTAAATCGAACTTTGTTTATTGATCTCCTTTGTTTGTTGTTATACACAATGATAATTGCACCCATAGACAACTAGGGTTTCAGAATCCATATTTTTTCCAACAATAAAAAATGTGTAGATCATTCATATATACCCCTAATTTCCTATTGGACACTAATTAAATATTAAAGATGTGATATAATTTTATTATGCTAATGAGATGACATTGCTATTGTTTGAGTGTTTATCTTAACCATAGATCTAAAAAGCACGGAGAGGGATCAAATCTCTTTTCACTTTAAAAGATGTTTGCGCATCATAAGATTTGATCCATCTGGACACTGGACACTTGGTAGATCTGGATAATATAACTATTTTGATACTTATTATGGATTAATGTTTAAAAATGCTTACCAACCACTTTATTTATATAGTTATTCTATTTAAAATAATGTGAAAGACTTATTGAAATTCCAAATACTCAAACAATTCTATTTTTAATGTATATTAAATTCAGTGTTGCACGACTCTTATAAGACCTCCGATTACCCGCGGATCTTGAAGGGTTTTAAAGTGAGACGAGTCACTCACATAGAACCCACAGTTTCTACCCGTACCCACCAAAAACTGCATAAAACTTGGCTGCCTGCATTGAACCTGTGAAGAACCTCATATGACCAGCATAATACCCGTGGAGACCCTCAAAATTCGATTTTTTATTTTATTTTAATTTTGAAGATCATGTGGAAGAAAAGGGACCGAGTCAATAGCCAGACGAGTCTTATACGAGTACGAGTCATGCAACATTGATTAAATTTTAATATATATATATATATATATTTTGTCACTCCCAACTTGACATTTCCTGTAAATTTGGGCAAAGCTTCTAGGTGTACCAGAAAACTCATCCGCGAACCAAAAACTCATGCAACATAGTATCTAACTGAAGAATCTTGGTAGGTGAATAGGGACGTCAGTCACTCTACCTCATCTTGTATGGAATAATAATAATTTCTGTAATTTCCATGGAATTGTTTGAGTTACACTAACATGAGTGACATGTAGCTTTGCACTTTACAAATAAAAAATTATCTCAACTTTCCAATAAGACAAACACTAAATATTATTTTAAACATGCTGATCACTTGTGTAATCACTAAAAGACATAATAGACTCTTAAGACAGAACATGTCAAAATCATGAGCTAGGGTGCAACAGCTGGCATTGCCTTAAATGTTCAAAAGTGGACGTGTTTCCCAGTTAACACCATAAGGAAAACCTGACAAAGAAATGTCCTAGGCACCGCCTTTGCCATTTTGTACATAGTAGACAAGCTTTCAAGGTGTTCAATATGGGCAGGAGTCACTTAAGGAGCAAACATCCAGCTGTAAGTACTGGGATTGAGCATCACTTCAGCAAAAGGCCAGTTTGATAAGGGCACTAGTTCACTTGAATGCTTCCGATTGCTATCTTTATGAAGCAGTAAGCCAAACAAATATTAGCACTAGCTTACAACTAGATGCCGCATAACATAAAAGTAACTTTTAAATGCAATAGGATTTATTAATTATTTCCTCAGTCGGTAACTGCTATTTAATGAAGGTTGCATCTTTTGGTTGCATTCTCCACCGTGATTTTCATCCACACTTGCACCATATTCTATTTGCATTGTAATGAATTTAATAAGCCCGTCTACTGCTAAATAATTGTATCGATTTCTTGAAGCATCGCATCTTTCCTAAGGTGAGATGTGGGTAGTGTGTAGTGAGCAAGTCAACTACCATGATATGACTAGTGAATGAATTGAAATTTCTTACATCTGGTGCTCATGGAAATTGTGCAATAGTTTTTTATTTCATATTTGGTCTTTAACTTGATTCCAGAAGACATTACCTTCAGCCTTCAGGTGTACTTACTGCTGTGATTGTACATGTACGTCAATCTTGGTTATTTTAGAGCATCGAAGAGTTGAAGTCCTTTACCGGATTACTAAATTTTGTAAAGCTTTGGAACAGGAAGATGATGCAAAAGTGAAGAGAGCATTCCAAACTCTTCTGACATACGTAGGTAACGTTGCAAAAAATCCAGATGAGGAGAAGTTTCGAAAAATTCGTCTTAGCAATCCCTCATTCCAGGTAGCATTTCAAATTTGATTTTATCCAGACACAAACTTCTTGTTTCGTAGCCATCTGAGCTTGAATAGAATCTTGCCATCTGACAATTTTTGTCGCCTAAATCTAGGAACGAGTGGGAAGCTTGAATGGAGGAGTGCAGTTTCTTGAGCTGTGTGGCTTTGTGAAGGACGAAAGTGCTGAAATTTTGTTTTTGCCTCGAGATAAAGTGGACATGCCAATACTGAATTCAGCTGGAGCAGAGCTGAATTCTGCCATAGTTAATCCCTTCTTTGGTGTTCTTTAGTCCTGTCTGGGCAACCTTGTTAGCACAGATATTGAAAAAGAAAAGGGCACTAATTATTCTGATGCGAGCCTAGTGCTTATATATGCCAATATATAAAAGTGGGTATTTTTGAGAGACAAGCTATTTCTTTTTCTGAACGTTCACATTAAAGTACAGAATGTATTCCCATAAATAGGTGATGCATCTTCTTGAGAATGATCCAATTTACCCACCATTTCAGGGGCTGAGTGATTGATTGTTCCATGCTTTTAACTTTCTTTCCACAGTAGTTTCCAGTTATTTTGGATGAATGTATTGTACCATCGTAGTTTTAAACATTTCTGAATAAAATAGAGGAAGTATCAAAAGGTGCATTCCTGCCACAAGTATGCTTTTCCAGTTTTCTTCTATAAGGGGAAGTAATAGTAAAATCTCTTTTACAAGAAGAGCACAGCTGGCATGGTCATATTGACGATTAGAACTTTCCAACAGGTAGAATGTGGTTAATTATTGTGGTATGCAAAACCAAAATTTTCGTAGAATTCTGATTGTTTTGTTTTATTCTTAATGAGGGCCATAAGATGGTGCTTCTTGGTTTCCAACTGTTTTCCTAAAGTAATTGTGCGGGTGAGGGTAGTCATAAAAGGGGAAGAGAAACGTCACGAGTATTCTCTCTATTGTTTTGAGGGCTAACCTCCAGCATTTTTCCAGATCCTTCACCCTTATAAGTGAACAGAGTTTTGTCAGAACCCCCCTAAACCAACCTGCTGTGAATTGGGATGGTGCTGAACTTCATCTCATGTCAGTCTCGGAATGGCATATAATAAGCTGACACTACTGTAATTATCTTATGCCACTCTCGGAATAATATAATAATGCGTGTAATAGGCTGATAGTACTGTAATTGTCTCTTATGGGTTACCATGGCCTACCTGTGGCAACAAGCTTGAAGGCAAGAGTTGTGTCCATTTAGGCCCACAAATTGTAAAGTCTTTCTAAAGATCGTGGCATAGTCCGAGTTGTGGAAATTATGATTGAGACACGAAATTTCTTCTTAGTTACTACTGAACTGATTGAGACTCAATTATGTTCCAATTAAAACAATGACACAATCTAAAAGGTGAATCTGCCCATTTGTCATCCATTTGACAACTTTTTCTATTTGTCGGCCCACTTACATTTTTTCGTTATCCGTCGAAATCCATGGCAAACATTATTCTTTCATATGTTTCTCGAAGTTGATCGAGTTGGCAATTTGGTGTGAAACATTATTTTGTGAATACAATGTCAGTCTTTGCATTACTTTTTTCATGGTCTACCTTCTGACAGCCTCTTTAGCAACTTTACAGTCAAAATATTCATGTCTGAAGTCCCCATGACAATCTCCACAGTAGACTCCCAAGGAGGGTGAAAAGTAAGATTGTATCCACTTGCTTATCTTTATAGCCTGAACCCCATTTGACTGCATTGGGACGAGTTTCATGTTATCGGGGGGGTTATATTATCAACATCTGTTGATAAATGTTTAAATGAGTGTACCGATGTTGCAAGTACAACTGAGTTGCGGGAAATTAGAACAAACTTGAAGCCAGGCCCTCTATGAAATGCTCAACAGAAAAATGTCTCCTATTATATGACATCATAGACCAAGAAAAATGGTTTTTTATGAACATAAATATATAAAATATTATAATAAAAAAATTCAGAAGTAAATAATAATTAGTATAAGCAAAAGTCATGTCTCGAAGCAAGGTTACTTGGGGTGACATTTTCAAAAGCTTCCGATTTGTGAGCTATTTTTTATAATATATTTTTATATATTTTGATGCATATATGTTAACAAAAGTAGAATGATGAATTAGATATAAAAAACATAAAAACATGGATTGAATCATATAATATCAATAATCTAGAAGTTATAATCTTCATCAATCATGCCCACAAGTTAGTTACATACAACATATTGAGTATCATGATTCATCAATTTTAAAGTTTCAAGCTTTCAAAATTCAATATATAACATTTATCATCATTGATCACTAAAGTTGTAATTTTCACTTGTAACCATTACCATTACCATTACCATTACCATTACCAAGTAACTGAATGATAACAAAGAATATCTAACATGAAATGTAATGTTTCAACTTTCCAGAAGCATCATATTCATATTTCATTACCAATAAGTTATAATTGCCAACTTCAAACTTAATTTGTCATATATTGTTTACAAAAAATATCATAATAAATATGAAAGTGTAAGTAGTGATAAAAACAACTAGAAACTACCAAAGACAAGTAAATATATTATCTGTTTTTAATGCTTGGGCCTCTTGCATCCACGGGAAATGTCTAATTTATGAGAAAGCATGTAGAATGATGAATTAGTTATAAAAAACATAAAAACATGGATTAAACCATATAACATCAATAATCTGGTAGTTACATTCTTCATCAACCACAAGTCCACAAAATACAAGTTTTGATTTATATAGCATGTAAGGGTGCACAACTAAAATAGCATCGAGTGCAATCCATCTTTGAACCGAAAATACATCAACAAATAGGCCCTAGATGACCTCTATAATCCAAAAAATTCATCCTACAACAAATACCTACATATCATCAAAATCATTGCCTATCATGAGATATTTGTCATTGATGTCACCCTCTAAGCATTAACATAAGATAGAAAAACTGTAGCGTGTCAAGTCAAGATTTTTTTTGAGTGATGGGTACATTTTTAGTATGGTCATGATAGAGGAGTTTGACCGCCAATGTCACTAACATCAAGGTACATAGAGGGATTGGTGCTCTTGATTAAATATGAGTTCCATACCCTAGTACAAGACAAAATCCAATAGAAACATCACAATCCGCCCAATCCTAAAATCTTGATAAGTCTGCTAGATTTGAGTGAGATCTAAAATTCTATTTTCTATATATGAAATCCAATGAGGTTGGAACTACTCTCAAACATCTTAAGTCATTTCACGAGAATATTAATTTAAGTAAAAGGTTGAAAATGAAAGATAAAGGAAAATGTCACTTTTACTTTAATAATTTAACATTACCATGAATTACATATCAATACTAGGGCCATAAGCTTGATCATTAGGCTAACCCACAAAAACTCTATTTCTCTGAAAAACATTTGCGCTTGGAATGTGTTTGCAATCTTTTTAAGAAAAAAGCTAGGGAGTGCTCCCGAAGGAAGCACACTTTGGGATCGGATTCGAGAGGGGGTCGTTCCTATGTAAACCTGTCTCAAAGGACATGATTATTCATGAAAGACATCTCATGCCTATAAATATATGTGAAGTCCTCATTGTTGAAGATTGGCAGCTTTAGTGAGAATTTCATTAGCAATTTCACAGAGAAAAGTCATATTTACAAGTTTGACCAAGTTAGTTTCAAAGTGAAGTCAACCCACATGTGTGAAAAGCCACCTCATGAAACTCTTATAAATATGAATTCATTGGACCTCATTTGCACCATCACATCACCAATCATTTTGGTTTGAAATTACAGAAGTATCTCACACGTGCGAAGGAGTCTTTCTTCTTTGTTTTGACCAACATCTCTCTCTTTTGACTTGCGTTGATTTGGGCTATTTGGATCTATTTCACTGAGGGTTTTGACCGAGGTTGGAGGCTGAAAATTGCAGGAGACTTTGACTCTGTTTGACTAAACTTTTCATCTCTGTTTTGGGCACATTGATTGAGGTTGACCATAGGGCAACACTCTCCTTTCACCAAAAATTGCAGGACTATTCACTGACCAAAAAAGGCCAAATATTTTGCTATGTTCACTAAATATCAAACTCTCTATGTTGATTGAAATTTGCACTATTTTATATGCGTTCACTGTAGGGTTGATTGTTAACTTTGATTAAATTTTTTCTATGGAATTACATGCCAAAATTTTCCCTTTGACCAGATTGTTGACTGGTAATAGATTGTTGATATTTCTCATTTGACTAGATTTGACTTGGTTGACTTGGAAAAGTCAAAGGTTAACTATGACTGTTGATGGATGTACAAATTGGATTATGTATCTTCATTGAACATTGATTGAATATCTAAGAAGAAGAAGAATTAATTTGGGGTTTCCCCTTTGTGGGGTTTTGCCATGGTCTTTGACCCAAAATTTGTCTCATTGTGCTTGTCTATCTTCTATTGTGCATTATTGTTCACTGATCTATCTACAATTGCTTCATTGTTATTAGGGTGAATGGTACATTGTTTAAATAATTATAACAACACTAAACTTGTGGAAAATTAACACTCATTGTATAATCAATCATCATATTTTTTACTCTCAATTTCTTAGATACATTTTATATATTGTCTACATGGATTTCTTTTTATTTCAGAAATTTTGAATATTTTGTGTGAGAACGAACTTTGTTCACCTCATTTGATATCAGAGTCTCATTCTTGTTTTTGACCATGGGCCATATAGGCTCTTAGCCACAAAAAGAATTTGTAGATATTTTTTTATCTAGTTCCTTGCCTTTAGCTATTTCAAATTCCAATTACCCATTGAAGAAAAGTTTATTGTTGCAAACAAAAATAAAGTGAGACATCAATTAAAAAAGGAAGAAAGTGATTTCACTACCATTAGCAAAAGTAGAGAAACCATTCCAAGGGTTCACATGCTAGTTGTCATTCGGAAACAAAGAAAATTGCAAATTATAATGTGGCCCATATTTAAAGAGGCACCACTGTAATAAGCACCAAAGGTAGCAATCACTCATACTAATTGTTGTGGGGTTTGACCAACAAAAAACAATTATTGATTATAGAATCCATACTCAGTTTAGTTGCATAGTTACAAATAATTCGCTGCCATCCATAGCATAAATCGTGCCACTATTAACACACTGCCCTAATCAATAGTAGCACATACATACATTATACATAGAAGTCACAATAACAAACCATTTGTATTGTGATCAAATTCAAGACAATTTCACTTGCCACAAGGCTACGTTATTAACAATATGTTGTACAATGAATTTTTGTCAGACTATATATCCATGCCTATTGATGCATTGAACGTGTTGTAATTGATGTCAACTATAGTGTCATTGATGTTAATGTAAATATTGATATGATAAGGATGAACGAAACTCCTATGTTCGTAGTTTCCAAAGAAGTGCACAAGGAAGCATGTTACAAATATAATTCATATAAAAATAATAAATATAAATATAAATATATTTATAATTAATTAACTAATGGTCAGTTAGTAATGAAAAGACATGTCTTAAGAGACATGACCATTTACAAAAGGGTACCCATTCAAGGTATATAAGCAGACCTTCATTTTCATTTGTAATCATCTTATATCTTACATCAATTCAATATACAATAATTAATATATAGTTATATGTCACACAATGGACATTTATGTCTTTGAAGTATTTTAAAGATTTCCGTTGCATATACAAACTTTGTTCGTTACATTAGTATCACGACCACGTTGGTAGATCTTGACCTTTGGCCATCAACTTATTGTCGCAACTAAAACTTTCCATTACACGAGTTAGAGTTTCTCCATTTTCGGTTAGGCCCTTGGCCACTTGAAAAAACAAGTTAAAATAAAGAATTATTTAATTTAAAAAAGGCCTTTGGCCATTGACATTTCAATGATTCTAGTGAAAAAAAGACTCTGATGTAAATTTTGAAGGAGAACATTCATATATATAAAAAGGTTTTACATTATTGATAAAATGAATCTTTCCAAATATCTTTAAAACTATATGTAAGAGAAGGAAGAGTGGATAAGATTATTTTGATTCTTCATTAAGTGGTTTACAAGCTCATGATTTAGCAACCCATGGTAATTTCCCATTGTAATTTCAAGGTAAATGAAGAACAAAATGAATACAAAATCTCTTTATGTGAATGGTACGTTTTATTTTTTACCAGGAGAAAATTAATCCAGTCAAAGACATACGTGGAAATATATTTTATATTATAAACCAAAGAGGCGAATAGCCACGTTTCATTAGGGTTGTAAATCTTCCTTAAAAAAAGAAAAAGATTATAAATATATATAGAAAAAAAATGTTTATAAAAAAATAAAACAGAATAAAGCTAACAAGAAAAGTCATTATTATAGAACGAAAAAAAAAACCCTAATTTAATTCAAAAGTTCCAATCAAAGTCATTATTAAGAGAATTTTAAACGAAAGATGAATTCCATGAATAAATCATTATTTTTGGCTAAATGTCCAAGTTGTCTAGATGAAATTGGATATACATATATTCAAAAAAGTGCAATTTATGTTGTCTAAGGTGTGGAAGATTATTTAGTACATAAGAACATCAAGACAATGAAAAAATGCAAATAAAATGATTTAAGGAAGAAATCACAAAACTTCAACAAAATAATGAAGCATTAGAGAATAAATGTAAAGATCTCGAAGATCCGTTTCATGAAAAATCAACAGAAAGCAATGAAGAAATTTGGCGTGTAAGAGGCTACAATGAGAAATTACTTTCACATATAAAAAAGTCCAAGGTTAAGAAAAAAGACTAAAGCAAAAAAATGAAAGTTCTGATAAGGAACTATGTCAGGATATTCCGACACATAGGAATTAGTTAAGTATAACTTGGTCTGGTGTAGAGTTAGATAAAATGTGTTTATTTACTATGTACTTTTGTAACTTGCAATACGACGGTCATGATATGTTCTAGACATGAAGTGATCTGATGGTTCATTCTCTCGGTATTATCGACAATTGATCTGTGGCTTAACCCCCGATTGGTCCATGATCTCTATTTAAAGAGTATGGAGGGTCATTTGTAGGGTAACCGTTCATGAGATAAGCTTATGTAAATTTTCATTTCTTTTATTAATAAATTGCCTGAAGTGGCCACGTTGGCTCAGGTCGTGGACTATTTTCCTCTTTGTGGGTTTTAACCATGCCAAGAATACTGGTGCATTGATCTGTGATCTGTTTGTGAGCAGTGTCATTTGGTCTTTTATTTGAGGAACTTATCCTATAAATTCCTATATGAAATCAGAGCTACTTGAGAGTCGCATCCGTCGGTGATCCAAATCCGAAGCTGGTACAACTGCATCCGACTGTCGTTTCCTAGATCTACTATTTCTGACTGCTTTCAGGCCGAGATGACGACTCTATTGTGTTAGGAGCATCTGTTCCAGTGAGGAACCCCTTTCGTTTCATGCGAAAAGGTTTCCAGTAGCCCTAGCTATGCCATTTTTAAGATCTGGAGGTATACAATGTTTATTTGCAGTTTTAGTTATTCTTCTCTCTGTTTATTTCAGTTTATTCAGCTCTCTATTTTTTATTACCGGATCTATACCTTTCATTTCTGCGTATGCTCTTTGCCCCGCGACTCTGTGCAATCTGGGCGAAGCAGAAACAAATTTTGAAGGCAAAAAATAACTTTTTTCAAGTAAGCATGCACCCCAAAGCTTCAGTGACTAAAATGCCCCTTCCTCTTTTCCAAAAATTACTAACATTTTAAACTAGCTCACTTTGTCTAAAGTTACTTTATGAGAATAGAGGTCTTGAGTTCAAGTCTTTATTTTTGTTGAATTATTTTTTCAAAAAGCACATACAACTTAAGTTTCAAAGTTACTTTATGTAAAAGTGTTCTCACCCATTATAAAAAGTGAGTCACTTATAATTTTAAAGTCTCTTTATCTTTTATTTAAGTTACAATTTAGTGGGTAATTCATAAAGTACCATTGTAAAAGTGATTTTCACTTATTTATAAAAGTGGGTCACATAAAATCTTTTTTTAAAGTGAGCTAATTAGATTAAGTTTGAAAATGGAAGGATTTATTTAAAATATAACATTATCATTCATTTCCGCACATTCACGCATTTCGTCAGCATCTTCAACATTTTCCTTCAAAAAGCCATAACTTCTTCATCCGGAAGCCATGTTCAGAGTCTTTTTTTTGAATCAACGTAATTTTTCGAGATCTTTTCATTGGAACACTTAGTTTCAGCATCTATAGCTTCAGTTTCTATTAAAACGGAAAGTCCATGCCAAGTTATTCTTGACAGCACCAACTACTTCCAATGGTGGTCCTATATTGTGGATTTACTTAGAAGTAAAGGTCTTTACATAATAGCCTCAAACCAAGAAACCAAACCTCAAGATGAAGATAAGGTAGCTAAATGGGAAAATAGGTAAGATCAAGCACATGGGTTGATAGGGATGTCTATTTCTCCAGACCTTAGATTCCATATCGCAGAACTTGATACTCCTAATGAAGCAATGTAACAGTTCACTAAAGTTTTGGGAAATAAAAATAAAATTAGAGCCCATCAACTCGAAAATGAGTTGCTTACATTGGACCCCAATAATTTTTCTTCCATTCAAGATTTTTTGTCCAAATTCAAGACCCTTAGACTTCTCTTGGAAGGTGTTAAGGTTAAGAAAGAATATGGTAGCCTTATCTATTCCATTATTACTAAGTTGGGACCAGCCTACTTTGTGTTTGTTTCCACCTTCCATTCGACTAGAGAAGCCTTTATTTCTCAAGGAAAAGACTACAAGTCCCCTTTTTTTGATGCCTTTTGTGATTCTTCAATAAGAGAACGAAAAAGTCTTACATATTGGTCTTTTTAACACTGAAAACTCTTCTAAGAAATCCTTAATAGCCCAACAACAACCAAGTTATAAGAATCCTAAGAAGCAACATCCTAAAAAGAATGGTCCTAAACTAAGAAAGGGTCCTAATCCATTTCAGTCTCAAAATGAAAAATCAACTCAACAAAATGATAAGGCAAATAAAAACAAAGCGAAGAAGACTGATAGACATTGCAACTTTTGTAATCGTGATGACCACTTAGAATCCAAATGCTTTAAGAAGATGGAAGCCTTGGAAGAAGAAATGAAGAAGCATAACATACATTTGGATCTCTCTTCAAATTGAACTTCATTTTTAGGAATAACACCTTCTGCATGTGGTTGTCAAGCATCTTGGTATGGCTATGCACTAAATGTATCTTCTTCTTCTCATTCTCATGAGTGGATCATTGATTCTAGAGCTTATTATCACATGGCCAAAAACAAAGCCATGTTTTTTCTTTAAATGATTGTAACACTAAAAATATATATGTTGGTGATGATAGATCTCTTAGTGTTGTATGGATTGGAACTATTCATTTAGATAATGGTCAATTTAATGATGTATTATGTGTTCTTAACTTATCCTGCAACCTTTTATCTGTATATAAGATAACTCATTCAGTGAAGGTAAACCCGTTGAATTTTCACCTCATTATGTTGTACTTAAGGACCTAAGAGATCCTAGACATATTTTAGCTACTGGCATTGCTGACGATTCTACAAGTTTGTATAAGTTTAAAAAATTTGGGTCATCAACTCTTCCTTCGGTATTTGTTTCTCATAATGGTGAAGTGAACAAAATTTGGCATGGGCGATTTGGTCTCTTAAATTATCATTCCCTTCAAAATCTATGTAAAGAAAATATGGTGACAGGTATTCCTATGGTATCTTGCAGAGATGGTGTTTGTTCTAGATGTGTACTCGGAAAACATGATCGGGATAATTTTGAAAAATGTGCCTCTTGGCATGCCATAACCCCCTTATAGCTTGTGCATAGTGATTTATGTGGTCCACTTCTAGTTGTTTCATTATCTCGTTACACGTATTTCTTAACTTTCATTGATTATTTCTCTAGACACACTTGGGTATACTTCTTAAAACTCAAGAGTGAAGCATTTAACATGTTCTTGGCTTTTAAGGTCTTTGTTGAAAAAAAATATGGACTTCAAATTCTTAAGCTAAGATCTGATAATGGCAGAGAATATGTTAACAACAAATTCATCAACTTTTGCACTAAGAATGGAATTCAAATGCAACATATTGTTCCATATACTCCACAACAAAATGGTGTCGCTGAAAGGAAGAATTGCACCTTAAAGGAAATGGTTAATTGTATGCTTCAATCTAAAAGACTTAGTCTTAATTTTTGGGTAGAAGCAATTAACTGTGCAAATTACATAGTAAATCACACTCCTACTAAGGTTTTAAAGAATATCACTCCATAAGAAGCATGGAGTTCAATTGAACCAAATGTAAGTCACTTTCGTGTTTTTGGAAGTGAAGCATGGGCCCATATTCCAGATGAGAAACATAAAGCTTTAGAACCTGAGAGTGAAAAATGTATTTTTGTTGGATATTTTGAAGATGTCAAAGGATATAGACTTATTCCACTTAAGTCCAAAAATGTTATCATTAGAAGATATGTAAAGTTTGCTGAAAATATATCGGCCTACAAGCCTAGTTCAATGGATGTGCCACCTCTCTCTATCCCTTCTACTTCTGAAAATATTTCTTGTTTAGATGATGACAACAAGGATGACAATCTTCCCCCACCTTCTCAGGATCCTCCTTCAGCTCTCCAGCTTCCAAAATGGGTCTGTGCTACTCGGGATGCAACAGGTGCTCTTACCGGTGATCCCACAGATCAGTGGCGTACACGTTCTCAGTTCGATAAGGCCTCTTCTTTATTGGCTCAAGCTTCAGTGAATTATGATCCTGACACCTTTGCAGAAGCTTCAGGCCATCCAGATTGGGACGCAACTATGAATGAAGAATATCGTTCATTATTAGTAAATGATACATGGGATCTTATTCCTCTTCCAAAGGGACGAAAACTTGTTATATGCAAATGGGTTTACAAAACCAAGTATGGACTAGATGGAAAAGTTGATAAACATAAAGCTTGTCTTGTTGCTAAGGGTTTTTCACAAGTTGAAGTTATTGACTATATTGAAACCTTCTCCCCTCTTGCCAAAATGAACTCTATCCACCTTGTTCTTTCCCTTGTTGCCTCTTTCAAATGGGAAGTGCATCAGATGGATGTTAAATCTGCCTTCTTGCATGGGGACTTGCATGAAGAAATCTATATGGAACAACCTACTGGCTTTATACAAATAGACTCCAGCCTTGTATGTTGATTTAAGAAATCCCTCTATGGTCTCAAGCAAGCCCCTTGGGCTTGCTATGCCAAAATGGATAGCTTTCTTTTAGAAACTGGGTTTTCTAGGTGTCATTCTGACAATACTGTCTATACGAAGAAAGTGGACAAGTCTCTTATCATTCTTGTTCTTTATGTTGATGATCTTATCCTTACTGGTAGTGATCCTAACCTTATAAACCATGTGAAGTCCAGCCTTAAAAAGAAGTTTGAAATGACAGACTTAGGACACTTGCATTATTTTCTTGGTCTTCAAGTCTTGCAATCCAAGGAAGGTATTTCCCTTTCCCATTTCCCAGTCTAAGTATGCCCGTGATCTTCTACGCCATTTTCACTTGGAAGACTGTAAGCTAGCCCCTTCTCCCTTTCAGTCTGGAGCCAAACTTTCAGTGACTTGTACTTCCCCTAGAGTTGATGCTACCTTATACCGTGAAATTGTAGGAAAACTTTTGTATTTGACCCATACTCGTCTTGACCTTTCCTTTGTTGTTGGCCTTATTGCTCAGTTTATACAAAACCCACATGAAAGTCATTAGAAAGCAGTGAAAAGAATACTTCGTTATGTTTGAGGTATAGTGTAGTTTTGGATTCATTACAGTGCAGAAGCATCTCTTCTATTGGTTGGTTTCACTGATTTCGATTGGGCTGGTGACCCTGATGATCGGAAGTCTACTGCAGGTTATGTGTTCACTCTTCGTTCAGGACCTATTACATGGGCTTGCAAGAAATAAAGTGCCATTTCTCTTTCTTAAGTAGAAGCAAAGTATCGTGGTGCCGTAGAAGCTAGTAAGGAAGCTCTGTGGCTTCGTCAGATCCTGTCAGAGTTTGGCTTTCAATAGCAACATCCGACTACACTTTGGTGTGATAATCAAAGTTCCATTCAACTATGCAAAGATCCAGTCCAACATCAGCACAACAAACACATTGAACTACACATGCACTTCATCATAAAGCTCATTCATGACCATGTTCTTAAAGTGCAATATTGTTCAACAGATGATCAAGTTGCAGACGTCTTTACAAAGTCTCTCATAGAGGCGAAGTTTACTAAACTTCGATTTATGGTTGGAGTTCAGGAAGTTGTCACTAAGGGGGGATAGGCTCTGACGCCTCCTTCCTTCTCCTATTGTGTCATATTTGTACATCCTTCAATCTTATCCCAAGTTGTTCTTAAGGGGGGATGTTAGGATATTTCGACACACAGGAAATAGTTAAGTATAACTTGGTCTAGTGTAGAGTTAGGTAAAATGTGTTTCTTTACTATGTACTTTTGTAACTTACAATCTGACAGTCACGATATGTTCTAGACATGAAGTGATCCGACGGTTCATTCTCTCCTCTGTATTACTGACACTTGATCCGTGGCTTAACACCCGAATTGTCCATGATCTCTATTTAAAGAGCATGGAGGGTCATTTGTGGGGTAACCGTTCATGAGAGAAGCTTATGCAAATTTGTGCCGAAAATCCCTTAATAAAAATTTATTAGAGCTGTTGGACACCTAATCCTAAAGGGTTAGTGTGGAAGCCGAAAAGACTAAGCAGTCCAAGAGACCTTGGGATCTGAAACCCAAGAGTCATATGTTGTACTATAAATGTATATCTGATGTTAATAAAAAATATGTACTGAATGATTTATCTTTCACATTGTTTGCTGTCCATGTGTGTTTAACATGGTATCAAAGCCACTTGTTTTTCTGTGGCCTGTTATGTGCATGTCAGTCCTGGCCCTCTGCCATATTCTTTTCCAGCGCTCCTGATATGCTGCCTCTGCCATATATAACGTCTCTGTCCTGCGTTGCTCTACCTCTGCCTGGGATATGCTAGTAATTGAATATCGCTGCTCTGTCCTGCGCTGCTCTGGGCCTGACACTGGCATCTCTGTCGCTGTGTACGTTTTTGCTGGTAACGCTACTCCTGATACTGTCCCTCTGAGCATGAATCTTTGAATGTATCGCTGCACCTCTCCGCGCAGGAATACCTGACATACCGCCAGCAAGGAATACCTGCCATTGAATGCATAGAAGCGTTTTTTTTGAGGGCATACCAGAATCATTCGTTCAAGCGTCGGATTTTCTGCAACGCACGCCGGGAAAAGTTTGATGGCCCTTGCGCTACCTTGTTTATGGCTCTGAAGTTCATTATGCCAATCCTCACAGGTCTGAGGTTTAGTAAACACCATTCTCTGTCCCAAATCCGAGCCTGCAAAGGAGACTGTTCTTACTGTCCAGAAGTCTGCTCCTTTCCGAGCTTGAAGGATTGAAATCTGAGCCACTGTAGCTATCACTGATAAAAAAAAGAATAATTTTTCACCGGTTTATCACTGATCCAATCCGAGCTTTATCCAAGGTGAAAATAGTCTGAGGTTTTGGTCTACGTCTAGTTCCATTTTGTTACTTTCAAGTCGTAGATCTGGTTTCTTGCATGAACTAAATTTGTATAACGTGACAAGTGCTCAAAAGAAATATGCTCACGTCTGTAATAACGGACCTGCAATAATAAAGCCTGCCACGAAAGAACTGGGCGCCGGGCGGTTTCTAAGCCACTGTCCCTCAGACGAACGCAGAAGCAAGACCCTGAAGGCCATGACCTGCGTCAAGCATTTGATGTGAAAGCTCTTTTAGGGAGGGCGCTATTTTGGATCTGAGACAGCGAGGAGGTATTGGACAGCGAGGAGGTATTGAATTTATTATTTTGAGCTGCAGTCTTTCTCATAATTGTCTTGACTTCAAACATGTCGTGGAGTGCGGTGTGAGGGCTCAGTCCAAATTCCTATTTCAAAGAGATGAATTTGAGATTTGATCGTTGGACGTTGCTCATACATTCGTTCGAAGCCGAGCTCTTGCAATCGTTAATTATCTGCTTTGAAGACCTCGTTCCTCTGCTTTAATGACCATTGATCGGAGTTTAAATGTGCCTTGGCTGTTTACTACATCAATTATAATGTGCGATACCTTGTGTGGTGTCAAAATTCAAGGTTTATATGTGTTCGTTTGGCATTAATTCTTTGTATGTTGGAGCTAAGTGTGTTGAACGTTGAAATTAAAACAAGTCATCGTTGCAGAAGTTAGTTGATTTTTGGAATAAAGATATGTAATCGAAGTTGCATATTGAAGGATGTTACACAAGGCGTTCCTTTACTGTTCACGACAGCATTGGCGACATCGTTGGCTTGATTGAATTGTGCAGGAAATTTATCCCACTGATTCGATCTTGTATTAAAAGGCGGCCCCAAAGTTGGCTTTCATAGAGCTGGAGTAATTCTCATTTCTCATCCACCTACAGCTTCAATGCCCATTCCATTTCGTGTTTGTACATTTTTAAGCTATGTATTTTTTCTATCGAATTCCATGGCTCCGCTATTATGAATGTTATCCGAGTTCTGCTATTTATTTGGATTTGGAATCCCATCCATCACAGATATTTAGTTTAGAGGTTTGTACATGTTTGGAAAATTATATTTGTCTCCGAGGCCAGGGCCAGAGGAAAGTGCTTGCAATGCATGTGACTTTTGCAGGTTTTAAAGATAATTTGGAAAGAATAAAAAGTGACAAGGTTGTGCCAAGCTTTTGATTGGTTTAGTGTGTCGATCATATTGATTTTCTTGGAGCAATTGGTTCTTTCTCCAGCAAGGCACATCAGCTCAGCAATCTTTTTGAGAACAACAGCATTTATAAACCAATATTGCTCGTAATATGTTCACTATATGTACTAAACTTAAATTGTAATAAGTTGAGCATCAGCCCTGGTATTTGATGGCGAACACAAGTTTAGCATTATGCATGCTGCGTTGCCTTTAAACGAGTTGAAGCGGATCCCTGTTCCTGAATTGAAGTTTACCAGTTGTGCAATGTTAATAACTATCCATGTATTGGAGTGATGAGCAGAGAACAATGGAGTTAAATCATTGGAATATCCAACAGTATTGTAAAAGGGTCTGCCCATATATTGTTGCATGCGTACTGTGAAGGGTTAGTGACAGAAAGTACTTTTTGGTGATAATTATTAGTAGACCATCTTTCTTGAAGCATTTGGCTGCCAATTCCATTCCTGTACACTATTTGAAGGGGTTTGAAATTCAAGTCTAGCTGCATAGACCTCTGCTAATGGTTGGGTTGTCATATACTTATTTGGATTTCTGAAGAGATATGTTGTATCCATCTCATCGTGTAACCAAGTTCTCTGCTTCCCAACTACTTCTTCATTACAGTCTGTTGGCTAAGATGTTTTTTTCTGTGTAATTTTGCGCACAATATGTTCATGGAAAAAATATGTCATATGGTATGAAATTGTATGGTATATGGAAGTATATTGAAAAGCTACATACTTGAAGATTTTTTTTTGAAGACAAAGTGGTACACCAATCAATTTTTTGCAGTCAAAATGGATAGAATGGGTGTTGTATTAGAATTACTGAATACTCTAATACATTCTACCATGGACAATACAATTATGATTGATAAAGCCATTGTCGCAAACATTCAAATCTGTTTAAAAAATGTACAAGAAAATATTGAGTTTTTGCAGCTGGAAACAAAGCTACAACAAGAAGAATTACAGCAGTGGAGTCATCATTCTGAATTTGTTTCTGTTCAGAAGATTGAAACAGACTCCCATAAACAGCGAATCAATAATGTTACAGTTCATTCAGATAAAGCAGCAAAGTTACATGCAGATGCAGAGGATCAGTCTGCACTTCCCAAGCCCATCATCAGACCTTGGGAACAGCTTGTCCACAACAAGCACATAACTGGTCTTGGATATGATAAGGACTTGTCCTTTCATATTCCAGACTACTCAAAGCCCATTCAGTTTCAGAGTGCTGGATTCATTAATGACAGTTTACCTGCTCTTCATGACAGTTCACCTGCTCCTCATGACAGTTCACCTCCAGCTGTTCCAGATTCTGCCCCTCTTCCACAACAACAACAACAACAAAAACAACAGATCGTGAAATGCCAACACTGTGACCGAGTTGGCCATCTGAAAGATCACTGTTTTGATCTTCATCCATGTGAGCACTGTCATAAAACCAGTCATTCTTCAAACAGATGATTCAAAAACAAACGTCCTGCAAGAACAAAGATTCACCTTGGATGGATCGCTTCTTGGCAATGGGCATCAACAACCAAGAAGATATTCCAAACACATGTCAGAACTTGTTCCAGAATATTGAACAGTCTTGCAGTTGAGTCTTCTCCATTTTCTCACCTTGTACCTAACAGGGGGGGAAATGATGGTCATCTACAAGCTTCAAAGCCACATCAAGCGAGCCTGAGCCACAACCTGCCACACTAGCTTCAGAGTTGTAGCCAGAGACAAGATGCCTGAACATGCCTTCAGAGTTGTTGGTCATCCTTAAACCATCACAGATTAAGAACACTTCCTCTAGCAGAAGACTCCAGCTTCTTGCCAGTTTTGGAAGAGTTCCAGGAATTGCATTAAGCATTCCAGAGTTGTTGGTTATCCTTAAACCATCACAGGTTGAGACTTCCCTTTTTAGGTTGAAGTTTTACCTTTTATGTGGGGTGAGATCTCCCTTTTATGGTTGAAGGTTTCCCTCTTTAAAACAATAGGATCACTTCCTCTAGCAGAAAACTTCAGTTTCTTGCCAGTTTTGGAAGAGTTCCGGGAACTGCACTAAGCGTTCCAGTGTTGGTGGTCATCCTTAAACCACTGCCATTTTTACCAACATTTCATAGAGCACATTCAACCTAGTGCTGCCATGCATTTTTGCACATTTTGTATTACAGCTCTTTTCTTGGACTCATACATAACCCTTCGGATTAAGGGGGGGAATGTTGGACACCTAATCCTAAAGGGTTAGTGTGGAAGCCGAAAAGACTAAGCAGTCCAAGAGACCTTGGGATCTGAAACCCAAGAGTCATATGTTGTACTATAAATGTATATCTGATGTTAATAAAAAATATGTACTGAATGATTTATCTTTCACATTGTTTGCTGTCCATGTGTGTTTAACAAGAGAAAATAAAAAATTTAAAAGATAAAGTGAAAGATACTAAAGACAAAGTCAACGATTCACAAAATGGTGAACTTTCACATCTAAAATATCATAACCAAGCCTTACTTATGCAAATAAAGAAGCTTAAAAGTGACAAGAAATCACTAAATGACAAGTTAGAACAACTTCAAGAAGTAGTATCAAAGTCTCAAGTCGTTTTAGTCCAAGTTGAAGATAAAGAAACAAACACTGATCTAGTTAAAATCTTAACTCAAGCAAAGGATAAACCGACTGAAGTGAAGACACATGCAAAAGTTCCAGTTCAAACGATGGACATTCCAACTGATGATTCAGTAGCCAACTCAACAACAACAACACCTAAAGGAAATTAGGAAACAACCACTAACATGATAGTGGAAAGTCCAACTAGAAGAACTATTTTTCGAAATCTGAATAACAAGAGTAAACTTTCCAATCAATCTACGTACCTGTATCACCCATAACATAAACGACAAATTTGTGTTCCCAAGAATACATAAGTTTGTAGAATCTAGTCCTATGATAACTATTCATCGCAAATTTACAAAGACCATAAGATTCCATAGAATATTAATCTAGGATGGTCCGATCCATTCTTAGTACGACAATTTTGTCTATCATTCAGAGCATCATATCATCTTGTATCAGTGAAGATGAAATTTCAGAGACGAGAAGATATTCTTAGTAAGCTTTGAGGACAAAGCTTTTTGAAGAGAGAGGCAATGTTATGAATATAATTCATACAAAAATAATAAATATAAATATAAATACAACAACAACAATAATAATAAATAGTAATTAAGTAACTATTGGTTAGTTAGTTCGTAATGAAGAGACATGTCTTAAGAGACATGACCATTTACAAAAGGGTACTCGCTTAGGGTATATAAGCATGCCCTCATTCTAATTTGTAATCATCTTATATATTACATCAATTTAATACACAATAATCAATATATAGTTGCATGTCACACAATGGACATTTACGTCTCTGAAGTATTTTAAATATTTCCATCGTGTATATGAATTTTGGTCGTTACAAAGTGTTAGGGTCCTATAATAATAGGATTCATAATTTTGAATTGGCTATGGTTAGTCTTGTAATATTGTACATACTTTTGCTTTATGCAAAATGTTTTCCATATTAAAAAATTAAAAAATGTAAAGAGGGTATGTCCTAAAAGAAATATCAAAGGACAAAAAGAATAAGAAAAGATCAAAAAAGTGAAAAAATATGAACCCCAAACAAAAACAGATCATGAAAGTGTGCAAATTTAAGTGCCACTACTTTTACTTTACTGTGCAAAATAATGGTTGTGTGCAGCTTGTCATAAATGCCACAACCCATGATAGTCAAATAGCTTAATCTTGACTAGTTCATGCTTTAAATTTCATGTTTATAGATAGAGAATAAAGATCTAGCCAAACTGTTTAATCTTGGCAGATCAATAGTTAGGTAGAGAAATAAAATGTGCTCAACAACTTAATTTGAGCCATTGGAAGATATAAGGTTAGAATTACATAGTTTGCTTTTCAAAAGAAAAAGGAAAGAAAGGGTCTGCAAGCTTAAATGCACCCAATGAAGTGAATAAAAAATGTTAGAACAAGTAAAGGGTAGGTAGAATAAAGGTTGCAAAAGTACAAGGTTGTTAAAGCATAAGAACATTTATGATACTTAATCATATGTTGTAGTGTGCAGGAGTAGTTATGAGAGTAAAAGGATGCTCACGAGTTTGTTTGATTAACTTCCCCTCATTTCATTTCACTCTCACTACATATTTGCAAATTTCCCCTCATCCCATCATTTCTTATGAATATACCATTTTCCCTTCATTTTGACACTTACCCCTTGGTTTCACACATTTCCCTAGCAAATTACCCTCCAAAGGTCATCCCCCTACCCTGAACACTTTTCCCTAGTGTGAACCCCATTCCCCATTAAAGAAAATCCTCTTCCCCCTCATTAATTTCCCTAAAAACCCATAAAAACCCATGAAAACCATTTTATCCTAAGTTGTATTCCCCTCCCGCATTATTTAA
The DNA here is from genome assembly GCA_031772625.1 of Pinus tabuliformis. Taxonomy (NCBI): domain Eukaryota; kingdom Viridiplantae; phylum Streptophyta; class Pinopsida; order Pinales; family Pinaceae; genus Pinus; species Pinus tabuliformis. The sequence goes on along the minus strand of CM062816.1, from coordinate 1,675,427,715 downwards.
TTAATTCCCCCAATTCGCATTTTTCCAAAAAAACCCTTTTAACCCACCACCCTTGGTGCGGTTAAGAAACCCCGCCACATTCAACCCTAGTCCCACTCTATTAATCTCTCTCATTGTATTTCAGTCCCCACTTTATTCATTAATTACTTACAATTAATTGTAATTAATCCCCGGGCCCCCCAAATCTCCACCCCTATTCCCTCTGTGCAATTTTACCACTCGAAAACCATTAGACATTTCAACCTTAGATCTGACGGCGTGCATCCATATCGCACTGATTCCCTTTTCGATCTTTACCAGCATGAGAGCACGCGAGATTTGCAGTTTTGCTCGGGCCCTTTTCAGTTACGTGGCAGCTTCAGGCGAAATTGCGTGCTCTCGGGGAAATACCGCCCGACTGCCAAAAGCGGTGTGATAGCCCCTGAAACCGCCGCCTTGCCAAAAGCTAAACCATCCACTATTTATTATGAATTCCGAACCAAATTCTAACCGTTGCTGGTTAAAAGGCCAAAGAAGCCTATTTCGACTCTTTTAGCTCATTTGCACTATGAAAGTTGCCTAAGCCTTCCTACGCCGCCGTGAGCCTCTACAACCGAATTTGACCACCGATTACCTTCTGAACATGCTCCAGATGCCCAATTCAACAATCTAGTGTACAACTAAAGCAACTGTACCCTCTACAGTCACCTTTGAAACTAGTTTGTAACCTGAACCACCAATTTCCAGGTATTTTGAGAACAAACCAGAATGACCCTCTCAAATTTGAAAATGTACAATCAATTCAAACATTAATTAATTGAATTTAATTAATTTTCCCTGAATTTGAGAGTATTTCCACCTGAATACCCAAACCCCTATTTTTCAAACTGCAAATTACCCTTTTACTCCACCAGAGTTTTCAAAGTTTCACTTCTACAACCTATATAAGCCTGATTCACACCTTTCCCCCTAAAAAATGGCTGCTCAGACCTCTCTAGACGTGAGACCTCTGTCAACCCCTCACCTGGACATAGACCATTTGGCACTAGCAGACAAGGATTTCCAAATAAAAGACACTGCTACTCCAGCCAACCTCCTGAAGCTCCACCGTTGGAGTAAGGATAGATTTCTTAGGCATGCAAATGACATCCATCTATGGGAATCCAATTTACCCAAATACCTGTTCCCAGAAGTCCACCGATTCCCTGATATAGTACATTTTTTTCATGCCTGTTATATCCCTAGCCAAAGGGCTATTGTTTTCCCAAACCAGCAATTGTTATTTACCATTACACAATAGTCCATCAACCAAATGCTACAAATCCAGCCTAGCCCTAATCAGACCCCTCTATCCATTGGAGACTTGTTGGACTTATATGTCACATTGGATCTGGTTAAGATAAGGCAAATCTTCCAGAATTTAATCATTGAAGACCACCATACCCCTACAGATACTCCACCCTATGCTACCACCATTTTCTCAGAGACTGGCAGACACATAATCACCACGCTCTCATGCATCCTAAGATACACTTTAGATAAGCATGTGGATGAGGTCATCATGGCCTTCATGTCCATTTTTACTCCAGGCAAGCCTCCTGCTATCATGTACAATTATGCTCAGTTCATTGCAGACAAAATGCATGAGAAATTCACCAGACTTCCCACTAAAAGAGTTTCCAGATACTCTTCAGTGTTGTTTTTATATGTTTTTGTATTACCAAACAGATAAGTTCCCTGTACACATCTAGAAGCTGGATACCAAGGGAAAAGAGAGATTAATGGTCTACAGGACACCCTTGGTCCAGAAATTTTCCACAACATTTACCTACGAAGACTTCAGAGACTCATTTGTATACCCAATCATGAACATGCTTACTGGTAAGACTCAACCGAGGATCAGCAAAGAGATCAAGAGGGTGATACAATTAGCTAAGAACAACAAGTTGGGAGACTTGTACTTCTACCAGAACTACACTGAGATAAGAGTTTATGGCTACCAACTAGATCCCTATAAGTTTCCCAATACCTCCCTATGAGGATATTTCCACTTGAGTACTTCAGACAAATCATCAACTCTGATGAGGTCCACTTCCTATCTGCTAATAAGAAAACCTAGTTTAAGGTGAAAAACCAATTGGGCCCATTCATTCGCAACAATAGAGAGGTCGAACCGAAGGTTGACAAAATACTACAACAGATGAAATTCAACAACAACTTCATGTGGCAGTATGACCCTCATGGGGTTATAAATAAACTTAGACTCAGAGTCAAGTTGGGACCATACATCCACCACCCAAGACCTGACATTGAACAGTTTGCCAACCAATCTGAGTGGGTGGAAAACACATTGATTGATATGGAAAACACAGTTGTGGATGTTGAAAACACACTGATTGATCTTGAAAAACAATTTGACCAGAACTCTTTCCTGCAGGTCCCAGAACTAGGGGAGCCAATGAACATTCCTCCTGTCCTTCAGACCCCAGCCAATGAGGAGAAGAATCCAAAGAGGAATAGGGAAGAGGCATCCAACTCTGCCATGGAGACTACAAATGAGCTATTTGAGCTCAGAAAAAGGCCCAAGTTGAATCTTGTGTCTGAATAGGAGGACATTGAATCAGTGGAAATAACTGACACTGAAACAATGGGGTAGAGAAGCAAAGACACAACTGCATCAGGTGAAACACAGCAGCCATCAACCTCCAACACCCAAATGATAGAGAGACAACAAAGTGTTGAGGTTTCTTCCTTTGTCAGGCCAACTGACAGGGAAAAGGATATCAAAGACAGGTTCAAAGAAATAAAGATGAGGAATGAGAAGTTGAAGGCAGAGACATATGCCCAATACTTCAAACATACACCACCCAACCAAAGCAGATTGATGTCAGCCTTTGACATCAAAGCAAGAAAGATGCAGGTGTCATTTTTGTAGCCCACTGTGTAGCAACCAAAGACCTCGGCTGACTATAAGAAGACTAATTTTGAGGTGATGGCCAGGGATGTTCATCCCATTGACCAAATAGAGTTCCACAAACAGGCTGGAGAAATGATTTACTCCACCCTTATAGGAAAGGCCATGGCTGCCCACAAGCTGCAAGATTCACTCGATAACGTGACAACCCATCACAAATTGCAGAAGGTCTCTTCATAGGGAAAAGGCAACAGGATAAAGTCATTGGAGGACTTGGTCATTGAATTGGGCCATGATCCAAGTGACATTAAAGCCACAAAGAATTTAATCAAAAAGAAGAATGAGGATATAGAAGCCATCAAGAAACAACTTAAGCTGCCTCATTTACAACACCCACAGACAAAGGAGGTCCTAGAGAGTCAGACCAATCATGAAGAGATGATGGACCTAGTGCTACAACTGAATGATCAGTTAAAGGAGATGGAGAAAGAATTGATAGCTTGATTCAGCTCAAACAAGCTAGTCTTGATGATGCTATTGAAATTGCCATCCCAACAGTTACCACTACTGTACCTTCTACTTTGGCAGCATCATTGGCCCCCATAGCTCCAATGGCCACAACACTGCCAGCATCTATACCAACTACATCAGTGACAGGGTCTACAACAACAGGTTCTACAGGTGATGAAGCAAACAGGCTGGTCAAGGCAATGGAAGAAATTCCCATTCAGACCACTGAGATGAACAGGGTTAAGGAGAAAGTGACCAGCCTGGAGACAAATTACAGACTTGCCCAAATCATGCACAAGGAAGAACAACAAAACTGTCTACAAGAATGTCTAAAAGAATCAAAATCCTGGAGAAGGAACTAACACTCAATGAACCTCTAGGTCATGCTAAGGAGCAACTATGGGCCAATATCATTAACTCTGTCAATGATATTTGGCCATCCATCCATGTTATTTTTGAATAAATTGATTTGATAAAGCAGACTACAAAATTCATTCAGAAGGTTAAAGAAGAACTTGGAGACATGCCAAAGGAAGTTGCAAGGATCATTCACTTCCTCAACTCCAAGAACAAGTATGAGCTACAAGAATTGGAGATACCTAATAGAATAGGTACAATTTTGGAAGTTAAAAAGGTCCTCACCAAGAGGAATTTGATGTTGAACTTGGAGGATAAGTGCCAAACCATGCAACTGGCAATTGACAGATTCATGGTTAAATTCGAAGTTTTGAGGCAAAAGGGCTTACCAAATCCCTTAGTTATAAATGATAAGCTAATGAAACAAGAGCATTACAATAAAAATATCATGGAAGTGGCCAAAAGATCAGGTGAACACTTCATCCATGAAGGGCATGCCAACCGGAAAAGTATTGCATCAAACTTTTGAAAATTTGTTATACCTCCAGCATGGGGTAAAACACCTTTTTGTTAATAAGTCAACTTTTGCCAAGTATACAGAGGCAAATTGAAATATACAGAAATATGCTCAATATCCAATTACCAAATGCTGAGACATGGGAGAAACTAAATGATTTACTGTAGAAATACACAATAAAAATATAAATGTATAGTGAAAAGTAAAAGAGCACAGTAAAAGGATATTGACAGGTCAGCAAGGTCAAAGTGTATCAGATGAAAGGTCAAAGTAAATATAACATCCAGCGTGAAGACCAAACAAGAAAGCATATTAAAGGGCAAAAGATCAAAGCCAACATAACCTAAATAATAGGGACAACAAACAACAATTCAATAGCTGTCTCTATCTTCTTGCATGAAGATATTTCTTTCTCCTAGATTAGTTCCCAAGATAGTTTGGGATATTTTGTATAGATACTTCATAAATCAAAGTATTGAGGTGGATTTCTATATATTTGTAGAGTTATTTTGATCTTAAATATTGTACCAATTTTCAAGTCAAAAGATTGGAGCAAGTAATAAAAAGATTGCACTACAGGATTCATGAGATGAGATATTGCAGTGAAGTATCTTCTTTGTCTGATTTTGTTACTTTCTTATGTGTTTCATAAACTTAAATGTTATCTAAATTTGAATGAATTAACTGCAAATTTAACTTAGAATTTGTTTAAGTACACTCTGTTTTGCACAGTTAATCATTTACATGTTTTCCTTTGTTATCCGGATTTGAGAACCCTTAATTGCTCTCCCATCCTGGTTGACCTCTTTCATTTCTATTCATAATCCAGCCTAGGGAACTGTTAATTTATCTTTGGATCTGATCATAAACAATTTCACCGTCAAGCCTTTGAGATCTATAGTAACTCATATATCTTGCCCTGTAGACACTGTTTTTAGAACTTGATCCAGTCCTGTTTGTCTGGCATTTGACCCCATAGTCCAATGGTAATAGAAAACCTCTGTTCATCTAAGAAAGTGATCCCACCACCCTATTTCAAATCAAAATACCAAGCACAATCATAACTAGCCTAAAATGAAATAACTAAACAAATTTAAATTAAAAAGAGAGAGCCCTCTCTGAGATTAGGAAGGTTAGATCCTGATCTCCAAAGTTGGTTTGTGGTTACCTCTATCATTTCTTTTTCAGACAACTTAGGATAAATTTTGGAGTGATAACATAATTGGCGACCATGCTGGGGACTTCGATCCTCAGTCTAATAAAACTTTAAGAAAACCTTAAATTTTATCTTGAAGCCCCTTAAAGTCATTTTTATAAGTTGTTCTTGAAAGGTTTCATAAAAACAATTAAAAAATTAAAATTCTGGCTCCCAAGAAGACTCACTATACCAGGGAAAATCTAGATCGAAACCCTACTAATATAATTGGTGACCCTGACAGGATTTTAAGAAAACCAAAAAACGTAGAAACTCAAGCAAGTAGTAGCCAGTTAGTTAAAGAAAATTCACTCCCTGAAGAATTATCAACATTAGAGGAAATTCCATTTGATTTTTCATTTGATCTCTCATTATTCAGAACTAAATCAGAGAATGCAATTCATGAAACTGTGTTAGACCCTAATTTTATTCAACTCATTGAATAAAAAAAGGTGCCTATCTATCTGGATTTAGATAAACTTTTGTTGGAAACTTTTGACAAGTTAGAAGCTTTACTCTTTACATTGATAAGCCATATAGATGATGCTTACCTTCAACAATCTATTAAACTCGCTGCCCTCACTACTGTTGCCTCTGAAATTTCTGCACAATCTTCAAGCACTATAGATACACCTTCATTTACCACCACTTCACCCACTGTATCCACCACAGTCGGTTCCCCTAAACCAGTCATTCATTAGCTTCCTATCCAACCAGACTCCTCATCCTCATCTAGTTCATCTCTATCTGCTTCAAGCCATTCCTCAAGTACCAACACTTTACCCCCTATTCAAGATAGAATCCAAGCCATGGCAGACCGATATGCACCTCTGGTTTTACTTGCACAACTCCATGCCATGCCTCAAGATTATCAAAGAAAAACCTTTTTGTTTGATGCTATTGGTCAGTATACTTCCCAACAACATGTGAACAAAATGACTGACTATTTCGAATTGCATGAGATAGATGAATCTAATTTCCAAATGACGTTGTTTGCCCAAACATTAACTGGGGATGTTAAGAAATGGTTCAAAGCTTTACCTTCCAATCACATTGCAGACTTAGTTGCTTTTCATAGATTATTCATTGATAGATGGGAGAGAAAGAAAAACCCTCTGCAAATACTTTTTGAATATGATAACATTAGAAGAGCTCCTAATGAGTCAGTTCAAGATTATTGTACTAGGTTCAATAACATCTACAATGCAATCCCTGCTAATATTAAGCCTCCACCTGACCTAGCATTAATCAAATTCCCTGATGGTTTTGACACTAACATGTCATACCAATTAAGGGAAAGAAACCCAAAAACATTGGAACAAATGCAAAGTAATGCTGTAAGTGTAGAGGCCAACCTATTAGCCAAGAAAGCTAGAATGAGAAATGAAAAGAGAGTTTCAATTAAAGAGGAAACTTCCACTTCTGATGGTAAAATAGATAGTTTAGCAAAGAGTGTAGAGAGAATAATGGATATATTAGAAAACATGGAAAGAAAAACTCAGTGGGAGAACCAATAGCCACCCCCAATAAGAAACCCTAACTTCAGAAAGACCCTAACATTGGAAGGAATGCTATACCAGATCAAAAAATTAGGCCACCCTTCTAGGAAAACTATATTGAGGGTTCACTGAGCCATGAAGGAGAGGATGACACCCAGATAAACTTATTAGGAATAAAAAATGAAGATGCTATTTTTCTTACTCAAGAAGAACAAGAGTTGTACATGTTGCAATAATTGCAATTAGAATCTGGTGAGTCCTTTGACTTTAAATAGGGTTACGAGTCAGCTATGCATGAAGTTCACAAACATTATAACTTAAGAAGTAAAAAGAACAATTGAGCTTCCACTAAAAGATCAATCCAGACCCAAACTAAAAAGATAACAAAAGCTCATGTCACTAAAATTTTACAAATCCTTCCTAGGGGAACACAAGAGACTTCTACCCCAAAAATTGTAGATATAACCTCCACTAAAACTCAAAATGAAACAATTACTGAAATCAATCCAAACAAGAGAAATCAAAGCAAAACAGCTGAAACACAGACTGAATTGCCTAGTACTGAGAAACAAGATAAAAACACACAAACTGCATTTGTTAAAGAAGATCTCATCCAAACAAACAAAGCTCAACTCCCTTTCAACCTCAAGACTGAAATAGCAAAATTGAAGATATCAGTTCCTTTGACCGAATTAGTAAAGAATGAATCATATAGATCACAGATAACTGAAACTTTAAATATAGGAGAGGGAGAATATGCTGTCAATTTGAACGATGGTCAACCTGAGTTATTGTTTGGCCCTGAGGTGAATGGTACTCATTAGCAAGGGGAATCCCTCCTTTCTACATTAACCTGAACATTGATGACAAAATATTACATAATGCTATGCTAGACTCAAGGGAATCCCATAACTTGATGCCAAAAGCAATCATGGAGAGACTGAACTTAGATATCACCAGACCATATAAGGATTTGTTTTCCTTTGAATCTAGTCAGGTTAAGTGCCTTGGCTTGATTAAAGATTTATGTGTAACTCTAGTCCAATGCCAAGCAACGAGTATTGTGATGGACATAGTAGTTGCAGACATCCAACCCAAATATGGAATGTTGTTATCTCGCTCATGTGGAGCAAAATTGCAGGGATCCTTACAATTAGATATGTCATATGCCACCATATCTATTTTTGGCCAACAAAGAAAATTATATAGAGAGACCTTGATGAAATACATGGTGAGTAGTGCTGAAGAACCACAAAATTTCCCTATATACTCCATCCATTCTGATATGGACTCTTTCATCTTGTACAATTCAGACCATGACAAAATGGAAATCACAACTGAAGAACTGAAATACAAAACAACTTGCAGTGAAATTTCTTTTCATGAGTCCCTATGTCATCTAGATTTTGATGGATCTATGAATAGGTTAGGGGCAGGAGCAGGAGTGAGGATCCAGAATATGGAGAATAATCATGCTGAAGGTCATGCATTTAGGTTAAATTTTAAATGAACAAATAACATGGCACAATATGAAGCTCTGATCTTAGGTTTACAAATGGTTAGAAAACTTGGAGCCAAGAGAGTTTCTATTCTTGGAGACTCAGAATTGATTATTAAACAAATTAATGGTGAATACTCTGTAAACAATCTTAGACTGAGTCAATATAGAGAGACTGTCCTAGATTTGATCAAAGACCTTTTGGAGACAAACTTCGCTTCCATCCTAGAAAACAAAACATGCAGATCCATAGTCTGGCCACTTTTGCTAGCACTTGTAAATTTCCCTTTCAACCCAACCTTCAGTACACTGCAGAAGTAAGACATAGGCTTTTCGTACCAGACAATTTGAAGTATTCGCAGATTTTCTCACAGGATTCCCAAATTTATGACTTCATGAATGCTGAAGGTGAGTTTCATAATTGTAATATAGGTACAGATTGTACAGTAGACAATGACATAGATAGTAGGATAGATGTAAATATTTTAGATATAGGTAAACCTACTGATTTCACTAGATTAGAAGTAGATAACTTAGAAAATGTAGAAATAGAGGAAATAATGAATGATGATCTTGGAATTCTTAATCTTAAAAATATTTTTTTGCCTAAGGGATTAGTCTCATTAGAAGATTTGTTTGATTCAAACGATGTAGCTAGTAAACTGAAAATAGAGCCTTTGAGAGCAGATATAGAAGAATGTAACAGAGGAATTGAGGAAAAACCAAGACTCATTCAAATATCAAAAGCCTTACGTCCCGAGGAAAAGGTTAAATACATAAATTTGTTTAAAGAGTTTCAAGATGTATTTGCATGGAGTTATGAAGACCTAAAAGCTTATGACACCAGCATAATTCAACACAAGATACCTATTAAAGAAGATCATAAACCTTTTAAATAGAAACTCAGGATAATTAATCCAGTTCTTATGCCATCTATTGATAAATAAGTTAAAAGAATTTATGATGCCTAAATTATAGCTCCCATTAGATACTCAGATTGACTTTGAAACTTAGTCACTACTAGGAAGAAAACTGGAGAAATCAGACTTTGTGTTGATTTTAGAAATTTGAACAAGGTATCATTGAAAGACAAATATCCTCTACCAAAAATGGACAATATCCTTCAGAGGGTAGTAGGCTCATCCAAAATTTCACTGCTTGACGGATTTTCTGGACATAACCAGATATTAGGTCAACCAAAGGACCAAGCCAAAACTGCATTTACTACTCCTTGGGGTACCTTCATGTATTTGAAGATTCCTTTTGGATTAATGAACGGAGGAGCAACATTTCAAAGAGCTACAGATATAGATTTTTCCAAGGATATCCATGACTTCCTAGTAGTTTACCAAGATGACATCATAGTCTCTTCTAAATCTAATAATGAACACCTAGATCACTTGAGAAGAGTTTTCATTAAATGCAGAAAATTTGGGATTGACTTAAATCCCAAAAAGACACTCTTTAGTCTAGAAGAGAGTAAACTATTGGGACATATAATATCCAAATATGGAATTAGAATAGATCCTGCTAGAATAGAGGCCATTTTGACCATCACCCATCTTATAAACATTAAAGAATTACAGTCATTTTTAGGCAAGATAAATTTTCTTAGGAGATTCATTTCAAATTTAGCATAATTGATTAAAGAACTAAATAACATGTTAAGAAAGGACTCAACACTTAAATGGATAGTGGAGGCCAAATAGTCCTTTGAAGCCATCAAGGGAGCCCTAACCAAGACTCTAGTCCTTATAAGTCCCGATTTCCAGAAAGATTTTATAATTTTTTATTTTTCTTCAGAACACACTATTGTAGCAGTCTTGTTACAAAAGAATGACAAAGGATATGAACAACCAATTGTATTTTTTACTAAATCCTTAAGAGATGCCACACTCAAATACAACATTATGGAAAAACAAGCATTAGCTTTAGTAAAGGCTATTAAAGACTTCAGAGTGTACATTTTGTATTCTCACATCATTGCTTATGTTCCAAATTTAGTAGTTAAGGACATTTTGACACAAAATGGGCTTGAAGGAAAGAAAGGCAAATGGATTGCCACTATTTTGGAATATGACATAGAAATAAAGCCCATTAAACTTATCAAGGGCCAAGTTTTAGCCAAACTTATGGCTGAATCGAACTGTCAGGCCCTAGATATAAATTTCATTGGTGCCATTGATGATTAGGAAGAGATGACGACTCCACAGATCAATGAACCTTTTACTGATTCACCTTGGTATGCAGATATCATATTTGTATTACTAAACTTACAACCTCCTCCTGGTTTAACAAGAACTAAAGCTAGATTTTTGAAAATGAAGTCATTAAAATATTGTATCATAGATAATGCTTTTTTTTGGAAAGATAATGGTGGTATTATTTTGAATTATTTATTGAAAGATGAAGCTGATAAAATCATGCAAGAATTTCACGCAGGGGATTGTGGAGGACACTTGTATTGGAAAACTACTGCTGACAAAATCCCGAGGGTTGGTTTTTACTGGCCCACCCTGTTTGCATATGTTAAGAAACATGTGACCTCTTGTCATACGTGCCAGATATTTGAGGGAAAAAGAAAAATTTTACCTTTACCTCTCAAACCCATCTCCACATAAATGCCATTTCAACAATGGGGGTTAGACTTCATTGGAGAAATACACCCAACCTCCTCAGTCCAACAAAAGTGGATTTTAACAACCACTGATTATTTTACCAAATGGATAGAAGCCATCCATTCTAGATAAGCTACAAAATCTATCATTATCTCATTCCTAGAAAACAATATCCTGTCAAGATTTGGATACCCCTAAAAGATCATTACTGATAATGAAGCTACTTTTAAGTACAAGAAAATGGTAGATTTCTGTAACAAATACCACATCACCCTTGGCCACTCCACTGCCTATTACCCTCAAGGTAATGGACTTGCAGGATCCTCTAAAAAAAGCCTGGTCAATATCATTAAGAAATTACTGGAGGACAACAAAAGACATGGAACAAAAAGTGGTCAATGCCTTATGGATAGATAGACTAACTACTAAGAAGTCGATTGGTACATCTCCTTATTAGCTGGTATATGGAATGGATGTTGTTTTTCCATCATATTTAGGAGTACCAGTGATGAAGATCATCCAGGAATTACAGGTGGAACCAAATGATATCCAGAGAAGAATAAATCAGACCATACACTTGCAGCAAACCAGAGAGGAAGTCTATGTAAAATCACAAGTAATCCAGGACAAAATCAAAAAGATATTTGATAAAAAGACTAAAGTTGATGATTTTTACATAGGTGATAAAGTTATTAAGTGGGATTCAAGAAGAGAAGACAAGGGAAAACATGGAAAATTTGATTTTCTGTGGCAAGGCCCTTATGTCATTTATGGTATTAGAGGTAACAATTCCTTTTTCTTGAGAGAGATAGATGGATCAGATCTACCAGGAGGACCTGTCAATGGTAGAATGCTGAAGCATTATATATCCACAGATTAACAATAGTTCATTTTACTTTGATCATTGTATATAACATTGCAGAGTTTAGATTGGATTGGATGGTGATCTTTTGAAGTTGAAGCCCAGAGAGAAGGCCCTGAGCTTTGAAGGTTTTACCATCATAAGTATCAATAAAGCAAAATCACAGAAGAACAGTTTACAAGGTAACTTCAGTCACATTTTAAGAGGCCATTGATCTTCAAAGTTCTTGACATTTCACCAGGAAATGCCATCCCCATGTGGAGCCACTGTTAGGGTCCTATAATAATAGGATTCATAATTTTGAATTGGCTATGGTTAGTCTTGTAATATTGTACATACTTTCGCTTTCTACAAAATGTTTTCCATATTAAAAAAATGAAAAAAATTTAAAGAGGGTAAAAGAAATATCAGAGGACAAAAAGAATAAGAAAAGATAAAAAAAGTGAAAAAATATGAACCCAAAACAAAAAAAGATCATGAAAGTGTGCAAATTTAAGTGCCACTACTTTTACTTTATTGTGCAAAATAATGGTTGTGCGCAGCTTGTCATAAATTCCACAGCCCATGATAGTCAACTAACTTAATATTGACTATTTCATGCTTTAAATTTCATGTTTATAGATAGAGAATAAAGATCTAGACAAATTGTTTAATCTTGGCAGATCAGTAGTTAGGTAGAGAAATAAAATGTGCTCAACAACGTAATCTGAGCCACTGGAAGATATAAGGTTAGAATTACATAGTTTTCTTTTCAAAAGAAAAAGGAAAGAAAGGGTTTGCAAGCTTAAATGCACCCATTGAAGTGAAGAAAAAATGTTAGAATAAGTAAAGGGTAGGTAGAAGAAAGGTTGCAGAATTACAAGGTTGTTAAAGCATGAGCACATTTATCATGCTTAATCATATTTTACAGTGTGCAAGATCAGTTATGAGAGTAAAAGGATGCTCACGAGCTTGTTTGATTAAATTCCCCTCATTTCATTTCACCCCCACTACGTATTTCCTAATTTTCCCTTATCCCATCATTTCTTATGAATATACCCTTTTTCCCTTCATTTTGACCTTTACTCCTTGGTTTCACACATTTCCCTAGCAAATTACCCTCCAAAGGTCATCCCCCTACCCTGAACCCCTTTTCCGTAGTGTGAAACCCCCTCCCCATTAAAAAAATCCTCTTCCCCCTCATTAATTTCCCTAAGAACCCATAAAAACCCATAAAAACCCTTCTATCCTAAGTTTTATTCCCCTCCTGCATGTTTAATTAATTCCCCCAATTCGCATTTTTCCCAAAAAACCCTTTTAACCCACCACCCTTGGTGCAGTTAAGAAACCCCACCACATTCAACCCTAGTCCCACTTTATTAATCCTGCTCATTGTATTTTAATCCCCACTTTATTCATTAATTAATTACAATTAATTGTAATTAATCCCCCGGGCCCCGCAAATCTCCACCCCTATTCCCTCTGTGTAGTTTTACCACACGACAACTGTTAGATCTTTCACCCCCAGATTTAACGACGCGCATCCATATCGCGCTGATTCCCTTTCCGATCTTTACTAGCCCGAGAGCACGTGAGATTCACGGTTTTTCTCAGGCCCTTTTCAGCTACATGGCAGCTCCAGGCAAAATTGCGTGCTCTCGGGGATGGCCCCTAAAACCACCTCCCCACCAAAAGCTAAACCATCCACCGTTCATTATGAATTCCACGCCAAATTCTAACCGTTGCTAGTTAAAAGGCCGAAGAAGCCCATTTTGACTCTTTTCACTCATTTGCACTGTGAAAGCTGCCTAAGCCTTCCTATGCCACCCTGAGCCTCTGCAACCGAATTTGACTACCGATTACCTTCTAAACACACTCCGGACACCCAATTCAGCCATCCAGTGCACAGCTAAAGCAATCATACCCTCTACAGTCACCTTTGAAAGCAGTTTACAGCCCGAACCACCAATTTCCAGGTATTTTGAGAACAAACTAGAATGACCCTCTCAAATTTGAAAATGTCCATTCAATTCAAACATTAATTAATTGAATTTAATTAATTTTCCCTGAATTTGAGAGTATTTCCACTTGAATACCCAAACCCCTATTTTTCAAACTGCAAAATACCCTTTTACTCCACCAGAGTTTTCAAAGTTTCACTTCTACAGCCTGTATAAGCCTGATTCACATGTTTCCCCCTAAAAAATGGTTGCTCAAACCTCTCTAGACGTGTGACCTCTATCAACCCCTCACCTGGACATAGACCATTTGGCACTAATAGACAAGGATTTCCAAAAAAAGACACTGCTACTCTAGCCAACCTCTTGAAGCTCCACTGTTGGAGTAAGGATAGATTTCCAAACCATGTAGATGACATCCACCTTTGGGAATCCAATTTACCCAAATACATGTTCCCAGAAGTCCATTGATTCCTTGATATAGTAAATTTTTGTCATTCCTATTATATCCCTAGCCAAAGGGCTATTGTTGCCCCAAGCCAGCAGTTGTTATTTATCATTACACGAGAGTCCATCAACCAAATGCTACAAATCCAACCTAGCCCTAATCAGACCCCTCTATCCATTAGAGACATGTTGGACTTATATGTCACTTTGGACTTGGTTAAGATAAGGCAAATCTTCTAGACTTTCATCATTGAAGACTGCCATACCCCTACAGATACTCCACCCTATGCTACCACCATTTTCTCAGAGACTGGCAGACACATAATCACCATGCTCTCATGCATCCTAGGATACACTTCAGATGAGCATGTGGATGAGGTCATCCTGGCCTTCCTGTCCATTTTTACTCCAGGCAAGCCTCCTGCTATCATGTACAATTATGCTCAGTTCATTGCAGACAGAATGCATGAGCAATTCACCAGAATACCCATTGAAAGAGTTTTCAAATACTCTTCAGTGTTGTTTTATATTTTTTTGTATTACTAAACAAATAAGTTCCTTGTCTGCATCCAGAAGTTGGATACCAAGGGAAAATAGAGATCAATGGTCTACTGAACACCCTTGGTCCAGAATTTTTCCACAATATTTACGTACAAAGATTTCATAGAATCATTTGTATACCCAGTCATGAACATGCTGACCGGTAAAACTCAACCTAGGATCAACCAAGAGATCAAGAGGGTGCTACAATTGGCTAAGAAAAACAAGGTGGGAGACTGGTACTTGTACCAGAACCACACTGAGATCAGAGTTTATGGTTGCCAACTAGCCCCCTATAAGTTGCCCAAATACCTCCCTATGAGGATATTTTCACTTGAGTACTTCAGACAAATCATCAACTCTGATTAGGTCCACTTCCTATCTGCCAGGAAGGAAACCCAGTTTAAGGTGAAAAACTAATTGGGCCCATTCATTTGCAACAATAGAGAGGTCGGACCAGAGGCTGACAAAATACTACAGCAGATGAAATTCAACAACAGCTTCATGTGGCAGTATGACCCTCATGGGGTTATAAATAAACTTAGACTCAGAGTCAAGTTGGGACCATACATCCACCACCCAAGACCCAACATTGAACAGTTTTCCAACCAATCTTAATGGGTGAAAAACACATTGATTGATATGGACAACACAGTTGTGGATATTGAAAACACACTGATTGATATTGAAAAACAACTTGACCATAACTCTTTCCTGCAGGTCCCAGAACTAGGGCAACCAATGAACATTTCTCTTTTCCTTCAGACCCTAGCCAATGAGGAGAAGAATCTAAAGAGGAACAGGGAAGAGGCATCCAACTCTGCCATGGAGACTACAGATGAGCTGTTTGAGCTCAGAAAAAGGCCCAAGTTGAATCCTGTGTCTGAACACGAGGAGGACATTGAATCAGTGGAAATAACTGACACTGAAAAAATGGGGAAGAGAAGCAAAGACACAACTGCATCAGGTGAAACACAACAGCCATAAATCTCCAACACCCAAATGATAAAGAGACAACAAAGTGTTGAGGTTTCTTCCTTTGTCAGGCCAGCTGAAAGGGAAAATGATATCAAAGACAGGTTCAAAGAAATAAAGATGAGGAATGAGAAGTTGAAGGCAGAGACATATGCCCAATACTTCAAACATACACCACCCAACCAAAGCAGATTTATGTTAGCCTTTGACATCAAAGTAATAAAGATGTAGGTGTCATTTTTGCAACCCAATGTGCAACAACCAAAGACCTTGACTGACTATAAGAAGACTAATTTTGAGGTGATGGCTAGGGATGTTCATCCCATTGACCAAATAGAGTTCCACAAAGAGGTTGGAGAAATGATTTACTCCACCATTACAGAAAAGGCTATGGCTGCCCACAAGCTACAAAATTCACTTGATAATGTGACAACCCAGTACAAATTGGAGAAGGCCTCTTCATAGGCCAAAGACAATAGGATAAAGTCATTTGAGGACTTGGTCATTGAACTAGGCCATGATCCAAGTGACATTAAAGCCACAAAGTAATTGATCAAAAAGAAGAATGAGGATATAGCAGCCCTCAAGAAGCAACTTAAGCTACCTTATTTATAACACCCACAAACAAAGGAGGTCATGGAGAGTCAGACCAATCATGAAGAGATGATGGACTTAGTGCTGCAATTGAATGATCAATTAAAGGAGATGGAGAAAGAATTGGATAGCTTGATTCAGCTCAAGTAACCTAGTCTTGATGATGCTCCTGCAACTGTCATCCCAACAGTTACCACTGCTGTACCTTCTACTTTGGCAACATCATTGGCCCGATAGCTCCAATGGCCACAACACTACAAGCATCTACATCAAATACATCAACAACAGGGTCTACAACAACGGGTTCTACAAGTGATGAAGCAAACAAGCTAGTCAAGGCGATGGAAGAAATGTCCATTTAGACCATTGAGATGAACAAGCTTAAGGGGGAAGTGACCAACATAGAGACAGATTATAGACTTGCCCAAATCATGCACAAGGAAGAACAACAGAAGTCTACAAGAATGACTGAAAGAATCAAAAGCTTGGAGAATGAACTAACAGTCAATGAACCTCTAGGTCAGGCTAAGGAGCAACTGTGGGCCAATATCATTGACTCTGTCAATGATATTTGGCCATCCATCCATGTTATTTTGGAAAAAATTGATTTGATAAAGTAGGCTAGAAAAGCCATTCAGAGGGTTAAAGAAGAACTTAGAGACATGCTAGAGAAAGCTGCAAGGATCATTCGCTTCCTCTCCTCCAAGAACAAGTATGAGTTGCAAGAATTGGAGATACCTGACATAACAGGTACAATTTTGGAAGTTAAAAAGGTCCTCACCAAGAGGAATTTGATGTTGAACTTGGAGGATAAGTGCCAAACCATGCAATTGGCAATTGACAGATTCATGGTTAAATTCAAAGTTTTGAGGGAAAAGGGCTTACCAAATCCCTTAGTTATAAATGATAAGCTAATGACATAGGAGGATTACAATAAAAAGATCAGGGAAGTAGCCAAAGATCAGGTGAACACTTCATCCATGAAGGGCATACCAACTGGAAGTACTGTATCAAACTTTTGAAAACTTGTTTTACCTCCAACATGAGGTAAAACACCTTTCTGTTAATAAGACAAATTTTTCCAAGTATCCAGAGGGAGATGAAATATACAGAAAAATGCTCAATATCTAATTACCAGATGTTGAGACATGGAAGAAACTAAATGATTTACTGTAGAAATACATAGTAAAAATATAAATGTACAGTAAAAAGTAAAAGAGCACAGTAAAAGGATATTGACAGGTTAGCAAGGTCAAAGTGTATCAGATGAAAGGTCAAAGTAAATATAACATCTAGTGTGAAGATCAAACAACAAAGCAGATTAAAGGGCAAAAGATCAAAGCCAACATAACTTAAATAATAGGGACAAAAAACAATAGTTCAATAGCTGTCTCTATCTTCTTGCATGAAGATATTTCTTTCTCCTAGATTGGTTCCCAAGATAGTTTGGGATATTTTGTATAATATTTTTGTATAGATACTTCATAAATCAAAGTATTGAGGTGGATTGCTATACATTTGTAGAGTTATTTTGATCTTAAACCTAAGGGTTATTGTACCAATTTTCAAGTCAACAGACTGGAGCAAGTAATAAAAATATTGCACTACAGGATTCATGATATGAGCTATTACAGTGAAGTATCTTCTTTCTCTTATTTTGTTACTTTCTTATTTGTTTCATAAACTTAAATGTTATCTAAATTTGAATAAATTAACCGGAAATTTAACTCAGAATTTATTTAAGTACACTCTGTTTTGCACAGTTAATCTTTTACATGTTTTCCTCTGATATCCAGATTTGAGAACCCTTCATTTCTCTCCCATCCCGGCTGACCTCTTTCATTTCTATTCATAATCCGGCCTATGGAACCCTTAAATGCTCCCTAGATCCGATTGGAAACCATTTCACCATCAAGCCTTTGAGATTTGTAGTAACTCACCTATCTTGCCCTGTAGACATTGTTTTTAGAACTTGATCCGGTCCTGTTTGTCTGGCATTTGACCCCATAGCGCAATGGTAAAAGCAAACCTCTGTTCATCTAAGCAAGTGATCCCACCACCAAATTTCAAATCAAAAGCCCAAGCAAAATCATAACTAGCCTAAAATCAAATAACTAAACAAAGTTAAATTAAAAAGAGAGAACCCTCTCTGAGATTAGGAAGGCTAGATCTTGATCTCCAAAGTTGGTTTGTGGTTACCTCTATCATTTCTTTTTTTGACAACATAGGAGAAATTTTGGAGTGATAACATAATTGGCAACCATACTGGGGAATTCGATCCTCAGTCTAATAAAACTTTAAGGAAACCTTAAATTTTATCTTGAAGCCCCTTAAAGTCATTTTTATAAGTTGTTCTTGAAAGGTTTCATAAAAACAATTAAAAAATTAAAGTTCTGGCTCCCAAGAAGACTCACTCTACCAGGGAAAATACAGATCCAAATGCTGCTAATATAGTTGATGACCTAGATAGGATTTTAAGAAAACCAAAAAAGGCAGAAACTCAAGCAAGTAGTAGCCAGTTAGTTAAAGCAAATTCACTCCGTGAAGAATTATCAATATTAGAGGAAATTCCATTTGATTTGTCATTTGATCTTTCATTGTTTAGAACTAAATCAGAGAATGCAATTCATGAAACTGTGTTAGACCCTAATTTTATTCAACTCATTGAATCAAAAAAGGTGCCTCTCCATCCGAATTTAGAGAAACTTGTGTTGGACACTTTTGACAAGTTAGAAGCTTTAACCGCTACATTGATAAGCCATATAGATGACGCTTACCTTCAACAATATGTTGAACTAGCAATCTTCAAACACTGTAGATACACCTTCATTTACCACCACTTCACCCATTGTATCCACCACAGTCTGTTCCCCTACACCAGTCATTCATCAGCTTCCTATCCAACCAAACTCCTCATCCTCATCTAGTTCATCTCCATCTGCTTCAAGCCCTTCCTCAAGTACCAACACTTTACCCCCTAGTCAAGCCAGAACCCAAGCCATGGCAGACCGATATGCACCTCTGGTTTTACTTGCACAACTCCATGCCATGCCTCAAGATTATCAAAGCAAAATATTTTTGTTTGATGCTACTGGTTAGTATACTGCCCAACAACATGTGAACAAAATGACTGATTATTTCGAATTGCATGAGATAGATGAATTTGATGTCCAAATGAGGTTGTTTACCCAAACATTAACTGGGGATGTTAAGAAATGGTTCAAAGCCTTACCTACCAATCACATTGCAGACTTAGCTGCTTTTCATAGATTATTCATTGATAGATGGGAGGGAAAGAAAAACACTCTGCAAATAATTTTTGAATATGATAACATTAGAAGAGATCCTAATGAGTCAGTTCAAGATTATTGTACTAGGTTCAATAGCATCTACAATGCAATCCCTGCTAATATTAAGCCTCCACTTGACCTAGCATTAACCAAATTCCCTGATGGTTTTGACACTGACATGTCATACCAGTTAAGGAAAAGAAACCCAGAAACATTGGAACAAATGCAAAGTAATGCTATTAGTGTAGAGGCCAACCTATTAGCCAAGAAAGCTAGAATGAGAAATGAAAAGAGAGTCGTAATTAAAGAGAAAACTTCCACTTCTAATGGGAAAATAGATAGTTTAGCAAAGAATAGAGAGAATAATGGATAGATTTGAAAACATGGAAAGAAAAAATCAATGGGAGAACCAATAGCCACACCCAATAAGAAACCCAAACTTCAGAAAGAACCCGAACATTGGAAAGAATGCTATACCAGATCAACAAATCAGGGCACCCTTCCAGGAAAACTATGTTGAGGGTTGACAGAGCCATGAAGGAGAGGATGACACCCAAATAAAATTATTAGGAATAAAACATGAAGATGCTATTTTTCTTACTCAAGAAGAACAGGAGTTGTACATGTTGCAACAATTGCAATTAGAATCTGGTGAGTCCTTTGAATTTAAATAAGGTTAGAGTTAGCTATATATCAAGTTCACAAATAGTATAGCTTAAGAAGTAAAAAGAACAATGAAGCTCCCACTAAAAGATCAATCCAGACCCAAACTAAAAAGATAATAAAAGCTCCTATCACTAAAATTTTACAGATCCTTCCTAGGGGAACACGAGAGTCTTCTACCCCAAAAATTGTAGAGATAACCTCCACTGAAACTCAAACTAAAACAATTACTGAAATCAATCCAAACAAGAGAAATCAAAGCAAAACAGACGAAACACATACTGAATTGCCTGGTACTGAGAAACAAGATAAAAACACACAAACTGCATTTGTTAATGAAGATCTCATCTAAATGAACAAAGCTCAACTCCCTTTCAACCTCAAGACTGAAATAACAAAATTGAAGATATCAGTTCCTTTGATCGAATTAGTAAAGAATGAATCATATAGATCACAGATAACTGAAACTTTAAATATAGGAGAGGGAGAAGATGCTATCAATTTGAATGATGATCAACCTGAGTTATTGTTTGGCCCTGAGGTGAATGGTACTCATCAGCAAGGGGGAATCCCTCCTTTCTACATTAGCCTAAACATTCATGACAAAATATTACATAATGCTATGCTAGACTCAGGGGCATCCCATAACTTGATGCCAAAAGCAATCATGGAGAGACTGAACTTAGATATCACCAGACCATATAAGGATTTGTTTTCCTTTGACTCTAGTCAAGTTAAGTGCCTTGGCTTGATTAAAGATTTATGTGTAACTCTAGTCCAATGCCCAGCAAAGAGTATTGTGATGGACATAGTAGTTGCAGACATCCCACCCAAATATGGAATGTTGTTATCTCGCTCATGGGGAGAAAAATTGTAGGGATCCTTGCAGTTAGATATGTCATATGCCACCATATCTGTTTTTGGCCAACAAAGAAAATTGTATAGAGAGACCTTGATGAAATACATGGTGAGTAGTGCTGAAAAACCACAAAATTTCCCTATATACTCCATGCATTCTGATATGGACTCTTTCATCTTGTACAATTCAGACCATGACAAAAAGGAAATCATAGATGAAGAACTGAAATACAAAACAACTGATAGTGAAAACATTTTTCATGAGTCCCTATGGAATCTAGATTTTGATGGATCTATGAATAGGTTAGGGGCAGGAGCAGGAGTAAGGATCCACAATATGGAGAATAATCATGCCGAAGGTCATGCATTTAGGTTAAATTTTAATTGAACAAATAACATGGCACAATATGAAACTCTAATCTTAGGTTTACAAATGGTTATAAAACTTGGAGCCAAGAGAGTTTCTATACTTGGAGACTCAAAATTGATTATTAAACAAATTAATGGTGAATACTCTGTAAACAATCCCAGACTGAGTCAATATAGAGAGACTGTCCTAGATTTGATCAAAGACCTTTTGGAAACAAACTTTGCTGCCATTCCTAGAAAACAAAACATGCAGACCCATAGTCTGGCCACTTTTTCTAGCACTTGCAAATTTCCCTTTCAACCCAACCATCAATGCACTACAGAAGTAAGACATAGGCGTGTCATACCAGACAATTTGAAGTATTGGCAGATTTTCTCACAGGATTCCCAAATTTATGACTTCATGAATGCTGAAGGTGAGTTTCATAATTGTAATATAGATACAGACTGTACAATAGACAATGACATAGATAGTGGGATAGATGTAAATATTTTAGATATAGGTAAACCTACTAATTTCACTAGATTAGAAGTAGATAACTTAGAAAATGTAGAATAGAGGAAATAATGAATGATGATCTTGAAATTCTTAATCTTAAAAATAATTTTTTTCCTAAGGGATTAGTCCCATTAGAAGATTTGTTTGACTCAAACGATGTAGCTAGGAAACCGAAAATGGAGCCTTTGAGAGAAGATATAGAAGAATGTAACATAGGAACTGAGGAAAAACCAAAACTCATTAAAATATCAAAAGCCTTACCTCCAGAGGAAAAGGTTAAATACATAAATCTATTTAAAGAGTTTCAAGATGTATTTGCATGGAGTTATGAAGACCTAAAATCTTATGACACCAGCATAATTCAACACAAGATACCTATTAAAGAATATCATAAACCTTTTAAACAAAAACTTAGGAAAATTAATCCAGTTCTTATGCCATATATTGAGAAATAAGTTAAAAGAATGTATGATGCCCAAATTATAGCTCCCATTAGATACTCAAATTGGGTTTCAAACTTAGTCACTACTAGGAAGAAAACTGGAGAAATCAGACTTTGTGTTGATTTCAGAAATTTGAACAAGGTCTCATTGAAAGAAAACTATCCTCTACCAAAAATGGACCATATCCTTTAAAGCATAGTAGGCTCATCCATAATTTCATTGCTTGATGGATTTTCTGGGTATAACTAGATCTTAGTTCAATAAGAGGACCAAGCCAAAATTGCATTTACTACTCCTTGGGGTACCTTCATGTATTTGAAGATTCCTTTTGGATTAATGAATGCAGGAGCAACATTTCAAAGAGCTATGGATATAACTTTTTCCAAGGATATTTGAGAGCCCTTAATTGCTCTCCCATCCTGGTTGACCTCTTTCATTTCTCTTAATAATCCGGCCTAGGGAACCCTTAAATGCTCCATAAATCCGATTGGAAACCATTTCACCATCAAGCCTTCAATATTTGTAGTAACTCATCTATTTTTCCCTGTAGACATTGTTTTTAGAACTTGATCCAGTCCTGTTTTTCTGGAATTTGACCGCATAGCCAAATGGTAAAAGCAAACCTTTGTTCATCTAAGAAAGTGATCCCACCACCCAATTTCAAATCAAAAGTCCAAGCACAATCATATCTAGCCTAAAATAAAATAACTAAACAAAGTTAAATTAAAAAGAGAGAGCTCTCTCTGAGATTAGGAAGGCTTCATCCTGATCTCCAAAGTTGGTTTGTGGTTACCTCTATCATTTCTTTTTCTGACAACTTAGGAGAAATTTTGGAGTGTTAACAAAAATAATGGTGGAGTCAAACGAGGATCACGTAGTACCAAAGACTGAGTTGGGTGATTTAATAAGAGTCATGCAACAAGGAGCCGAGAAAAAAACTTGAAGTAAAGTTCAAATAATAACTTACTACCTAGACAAATAATTCCAAAAGGTTTGATATGGTTAGCCCTTGGTCATCACTTCTGGTCATAGAGTGCCAACATAACAACACCCAAGGGCTAAGATCATATTGGAACTTGGAAGTATCGACAGTGTTCAAAGGCACACAAATCCTTCCACAACCTGATATCCCGATATGACATGGAGATATATGTGGGAAAAAGTGACTAAGTCATGAAAGGTGAGCAAAGAAAAGGTTTGTGCGGAAGTTAGGGTTGTGCGGAGGAGGTAAGGGTATGTTCCACCACTTCACACAAGGTGGGGATTGTTGCCACACAATCTAGCAGGAGTCCTAAGAGGGGTACTTAGGGGACAACTACTAAACCAAATGATAAAAATGGGACAAAGACCCATTATCACCTTAGTTAGTGTCCCACTTTCACTAATGGGAGGAGTTCCGCTATGGCAGAAATCTCTTGTAATGATGGGATCCATGATAAGGTGTAAAATGATTCTCAAGGGTCATTCAGGGGAGAGACTCAATTATGGCTTGACGAAGGAAAGGCTCTCTGAGAAAGACCTAAGAGGAGAGTAAAGACCTAGGGTTATAAATATTCAATGAAAATGAGTATTTCTAGGATTAATACTTCTAAGGTGAGGCAAAACATCTCTATGAGATTTACAAGATAGTTCTTCTTCGAAATAGGGTTTTCGCTCGTCTAAAGAGACCTAAAAATAAATCTATGCGAGACCCAGGATTTGTGAGTGATCATGGTAGGAATTCCTCCAATATGATCACTATGTCAATCTAAGACATGGAAAGGGTCATGAATGATCAATTTATCAGAGTTTTATCTGCAAATGTCCCTCAAGAATACCTCTAAACTTATGACGTTCAAGATAGGATTTCAAAGTCAAAGTTAGGTCTTAAGTTTTCTCGTGAACCAATCATGAAAATTCATTGTATCTTTGAGAATCCCTAAAGGAGACACTAGCACAGTTTATTGTTTAGACGTAATTGAAAAATTCTTCCTCTAATGGAATTCGCAGGGAGCCTTAGCTAGGCCGTCTAGGAGAGGGCTCACAAATTTGTAGGAGGAGAAAAAAGGAAGGAAAGAGGGTGCCAACCAATTTTTCCTTGGACCAATGCGTACTTCCCTTGGCTATGAAGTCAATGATGATTCAAATTTTTTAAATTCATTCTCAAGGAGGCTAAAAGGCCATCCCCTAGCACCTACTCTTCAAGAATTACCAACCCAAGATCCAAGGGATTTCATGGAGGAAAAACAAGTTTCAATCCATTGGGAACATTCATCTGGTTGTTATTCATTTGAGTAACATGTTCAATTCCCAATATAATAATCTTTACAACGATATTCAACAAAATTACAACACACGAGATCTAGCTAGTTGCAAAAATTCCACACAATAGACATTATTTCATGAAAATACTTTAAGAAAAATCACTTACAAAATAACAAGAGATATATCCAACCATAAATCAAGAGGCAAATCCAAGAAAAAGCGAAATTAACTCCCAAAAATATTGAAATGTATCAAAGACATCCAATTTTGTCCAAGAGAAAGAAGTGCATTTTTTTTTACAAAGATATCCAAGTGTGATGATGATGATCTCTCTCAATGGGAGAGATTTAAATTTATATGATCTTCTATCTAACTTGAATTAGCCTAATATGCCCCTAAAATTATTTTAATATTCGAAATAACATGTCCTCGGTGACAATCCCACCAAGTAGCTCATAAAGTGAAGAATAAGTCATCCAAAGTAAGCCAAAATGATGGAATCATGGTGCAGAAGGGCCGTTGGAGGGCCTCGTTGAGTCCTCAAGGTGCTATAATAAGAGTGAGGGCTCCATGAATGAGTGATAAGGGTGTGGCCCCTTGATCTCCAATTAAAACATCATGTGGTGATCCAAAGTGGCTTTGGGGCACAAGTAGTGGTATCATGGGTCTCCTAGTGAAAAATAAGCCTATAGACAACACCAAATGAGGGCACAAAAGATGGTGCTTTCCCTCCCATGTCTCAACTGAAGGATGAGACAAACCTCCTATGAGCCTCTTATCAACTACCAAACCCTATATATACTGTGAAGCTAGCTGGGGGCACTACTGGTTCAAGTGCATCATTTGCATATAATGTGGGGCGATGAACAAGTTGCTAAAGGGGTCTCAAGGCCAAATACCATGGGTACAAGGATAACATTAATGAGGAAGTGCACATATTGTGTGTACATATGTAAGGATGGAGCAATCATGGTTACATGAGTTATGCTGACCTTTTTTTTCCACCCCTTTATTTACCTTTTGATTTTTCTTCATTTTTTTGTTTCTGTATTATTGCTTGAAGCTCCAAGGAATGAGACCATGTTGTCAATGATGTAAAGCATCGATTACCCCCTTAAAGGTGGGGCAATTCATCATCCACCAGGGGTCGAGATGTGCATGGGTTCCTTTAATGATGTGAGGAGCACTCATGGGCCCTATGAACCAGGGTGATGGCCACAATGATAGGGGTAGAGCTCATATTTGGCTTTTAACAATGTAAATTTTGAAACGAGAACTGATACGATTACCCGTTTCATTGAGGTAGCAAAAAAGTCGACCGATTTTGAAAAGTGGTGACGCATAATACACTTCTTTTTTTTTGGAGCATATTTTTGACACTTTAAATCTTCTTATGTATCAGATATAAATATTTGTTTTTAAATGTTAGTGATTTTCATGTTGATTTTGAAATGTGCTGATGTAGCATCAACCCTTTTTCTAGAGGGCTTATTTTTGACACTTTAAATTTTCTAATGTATCAAGTGTGGATATATTTTTTAAATGTTACATTTTTTGACACGTTAATTTTTATTTTATTTATTTATTTATTTTTATTTCGATTTTTATTTTTAATTTTTAATTTTTAATTATTATATATATATATATATATATATATATATATATATATATATTTTTTTTTTTTTTTTTTTATATTTTATATTTATTTATTTATTTTTATTTTTTTTTATTTATTTATTTTTATTTTTATTTTTTCATTTTTATTTTTATTTTTATTTTCTATTTTTCTATTTTTCTATTTTTTATTTATTTATTTATTTTATTATTATTATTATTATTATTATTATTATTATTATTTTATGTCTAGTTGTTTTCTAAATCATGATTACTTAACAAATTTTCTAGTTGTTTTATTTCTCTTTTTTTAAATGTTGATTACTTAAAAAAAATGAATATAAAAATATAAAAAAAGACAGAAAAAATAAAAGAATGGTTTTGTTTTGTTTTGTTTTTTTTTTGGTTTTTAAATCTCGTAAAAAATAATTTAAAAAAAAATCTATAAAATTAAGTAAATAAAAATACAAAAATTTAAAAACCATTAAAAAAACTAGATTAAAAAAAAAGAATAAAAAATTAACCAATATATAACAAAAGGAAATTAAAATTAAATAATTTATTAAAAAAAAGCTACTAAAATAAATTAAAAACATTTTAAAAAACACGAAAAAATTATAAAAGACCTAAAAAAAAAACTCAAATTAAAAAAAAAAAAAAAAAAAAAAAAAAAAAAAAAAACAATTTAAATTTAAGAAAAACTAAAAATAAATTTCAAACTTAGAATCGACCCTCAGCCGCCCGGGGCCTGTGGGGGCGCAAATTTTTTTTTTTTTGAGCTTTTTTTAGGTTTTTAATAAAATTTTAAAAAGTTTTTAATTTATTTTAGTAGGTTTTTAGATTTTTGTTGTTGTTGTTGTTGTTTTTAAATGATTTAAGAAGTTAATTTTTTTTTGTTTTTGTTAACTTTTTAGTTTTTTTTTTTAAATCTAGTTTATTTTTATTTTTTTTAGTTTTTTGTCAATGGTTTTTAAATTTTTTGTTTTTTTATTTACTTTATTTTATAAATTTTGTTTTTTTGTGATTTCCCAGTTTTTTTATTTTTATTTTTTATTTATTTATTTATGTAGTTTATCATTTATTTTAATATGTTTTTGTTGTTGAATTTAGGCTTGTGTGATCCATATCAAGTTTTTTGAGAACATTTTTTGGCGTAAATCACATTAGAATACATTTGTCGATGCGTTCCGAACTAGCGAGTGTGCTTTATTGTCAGGACAAGTTGAAGAACAAGATCTTGGCTGCAAGTTAAATAGATAGAGCAGATCATCCAATGACTATATTTGACTAGGAAACGACTATATTGGACTGGGCAACTAGACTGGATCAACGACTATATTTGACTAGGAAACGACTAACTGGACTAGACCATAAAAAGTAATTGTTTGTATAACCTATTAATAGATCTATTTATTATTATTAAAACTATTTAATTAAATATAAACTTAAATCATTAAGCTATTAAATATAAACTGAAAACTATCTAATTAAATATAAAATTTAAATCATAATTTCCCAAAAGATAACTAAAACCAATGAGGAACTAATGAGAAAGAAAAAAGTTTATTTTAATTGGTTAGTTAATTAATTATTAATCTTATTTAATTCTATCCAAAGGATTGGTAAGATAAATAGTTCACATCTTAAAAATTCCTTCATCAATATTTAGGTACATAATATTTATTCTGATAATAAAAAGGATTTTTATTCCTTATACAAATAATTTGCTCTTATTATTAATCAAGAAGGAGTGAAAGAGAACATGCGAAAATAAATATTTAAAAGCATAAAAATCAAAGAGACGATGAAAAAAGGAAACATCA
This sequence comes from Pinus tabuliformis, assembly GCA_031772625.1. Classification (NCBI taxonomy): domain Eukaryota; kingdom Viridiplantae; phylum Streptophyta; class Pinopsida; order Pinales; family Pinaceae; genus Pinus; species Pinus tabuliformis. Next base: position 1,675,399,470 of record CM062816.1, on the reverse strand, counting down.
ACGATTCAGAAGATGAGGGGGAAAAACAAAGAAGACTCCACAGAGAAGAACAACACAAGGGGCGGCAGCGGGGGCGAGGGGGAAATGGTTAGGAAGAAAGGGTAGCGATCCAACAACTACTAATTTTCCAGCTGTCATCTCTATTGAGATTGCTCGACATTTTTTGAATCTCAATGGCTTCCCTAAATTTCTGGTGATGAAACTTTGCAACCTTGGAAATAGCATGGGCCTCCTTAATACATACATGATGCTTAGTCTTCTCTGCGTGTTTTGCTAGGGCAGAAGACTGGGTCCTCCCATGTTTTGAGTTGGCTGAGTGCTCACTAATCCTTTGATTAATAGAACGACTAGTCTCACCAACATAGGGGGTCCCACATGAACAGGGAATAACATAGACACCTTTCATGTCCTTGGGGTCAACCGGGTCTTTTACCTATCGAAGGGAGCTAGGGATCGTGTTAAGGGGTCTAAAGGAAACATTATGCTTCTTAAGAATCCTTGCAATCTTATCAGTGGTCCCTTGGATGAAAGGGAGATGAACCCTTGAGACTCGATCTATAGAGTCTTTCTTGACCAATGAATTCTTGCTGGCATTAAGGAAAGCTTTCTGACCAAGATGCCTACTATAACCATTATTAAAAAATACATTAAGGAGATGGGCCTTCTCTTTATCAAGGCTATTTTCATCAGAGATTCTTAGCACACGAGTAGCAAGCGTGTTGAGAATGCCCAACTTTTGAGCAAGGAAATGATGGGAGATGGCATGAAGATACTGCTTAGTATGTGTTTTTTTCCGAAACACTTGGTGGGAGAAAGAACCGTCATCATTCTTCGAAATAAGAACATCGAGGAAATAAAGGCTTCCATCGACTTCTTGCTCCATAGTGAACTTTATGGCAGAGGATTGATTGTTGAGATGCTTGAAGAAAAGATCCAACTCTTCTTGGCCATGAGACGAGATGATACCTGTGTCATCCACAAATCTCTTCTAAAGCTCAGGCAAGAGACAGGCTGGGGCTAAAGCCTTGGATTCAAAATCTTCCATAAAAAGATTAGCAACAAATGGGGACAGGGGGGAGCTCATTGAAACACCACATGTTTGTTCATAGAACTCACCTTCGAAGTTGAAAAAAGTGGAAATGAGACAGATCTCAACTAACTGAGTGGTATCAGGGTCAGTGAGTCGGTTGATGACCTTAATGGACTCCTTTATAGGAATGCAAGTGTAAAGGGAGACCACATCAAAACTCACAAGAATGTCCCTAGGGTCAAGATTTATTCCCTTAAGCTCTTCAACAAAGGATGCAGAGTCTTTGACAAAAGACTCCGTGAGGCCAACTAAGGGTCTAAGCTTCAAGGCAAGGTATTTTGCAAGAAGGTAAGTAGGACCACCAATGGTATTGGCAATGGGTCTAAGGGGAGTCCCCTCCTTATGAATCTTTGGAAGCCCATAGATCCTTAGAGTAATGGGGCTACTCTTAATGAGTTTATGGCAAAAGGAACCCACATAGTTACTAGACTTGATAGCAAGAGCCATTGTTCTTGAGATCTTTTTCAGGGGATTCTTGGAAAGCTTTTTATAGCTTCCACTACTACAAAGATGATTTGACATCTTCTGGCGATAATCCTCTTTGTCAAGGATGATAGCAACCCCTCCTTTGTCGGCTTTTAGAACCACAATATCTTTATTCTAGTTTAAGGATTTTGAGGGTCGTCCAGTTAGTCGTTTCCTAGTCAAATATAGCCGTTGATTCAGTCTAGCTACCAAGTCCAATATAGTTGTTTCCTAGTAAACTATAGCCATTGGATGATCTGCTCTATCTATTTAACTTGCAGCCAAGATCTGGTTCTTCAACTTGTCCTGACGATGAACCACAATCGCTGGTTTGAAACATGTCTAGAAATGTATTCTAACGTTATTTACGCCGAAAAATCTTCTCAAAAAAATATGTTTTTGTTATTATTTATTTCTTTATATTTATATTTATATTTTTAGTTTTTTAATTCTTATCTTTCTTGTTTTTCTTTTTTAACATTTATGATCGGTTTTTTTTTTTTTTTTTTTTTTTTTTTAATTATGTTTGAGTTATTTTTGTTTTTTGTTTTGTTTTGTTTGTTTGTTTGTTTTTTCTTTTGATTTTTTTGTTTTCGTTTTTTGTTTGTTTGTTGGTTTGTTTTTGTTTTTGTTTGTTTTTTGTTTTTTTTGTTTTTTTGTTTTGTTTTGTTTTGTTTTTGTTTTAATATACGTTTTTATTTACGTTTTGTTATTTTTTTTTTTAACTTTTTGTTTTTTTTTCATTGTTTTAATTTTTGTTTTTATTTTTAAATTTATGTTTTCATTATTCTTTTGAAATTTTAATGTTTTTCAGAGTCATGATAAAATATTTTACGCCATTATTTCAAAATGTCTAAAATTTACCCTGAAAAAAGAAACAAACCTTATTTCATCAACACATGTTGAAAATTTACCCTAGAAAAAAAAGTGTTATTCTAATATCAACACTTTTCGTTTTCACGGTACACATGTTGAAAATTTACCCTAAAAAAAAGTGCTATTCCAGTATCAACACTTTTCATTTCCAGGATGTTTTTTGCACAATTTTTGCACAAAAAATTGGTTTTCAGTGCCATGTTGAAAATTTACCGTAGAAAAAAAGTGTTATTCCAACATCAACACTTTTCATTTTTAGCATTGTTTTTCATGTGTTTTGGGGGTTTTTTGGCTAGAGTTCCTGTTTCAAAGTTTACATTTTTTTTTCAATGTGATATTATTAATGTCCTGACCATCTTTTTCATTTTATGATATTTCATTTTCTTTTGTTTATTACTTGTGGCCATGATATGTTTTTAAATCTCTTTTAGTTGGATCAACCTTGTGGGCGACATCTCCAAGCCCAACCTAGATATGTGGACAATAGGAGGGGGTGGGCCAGTGCTCTGTGGACTGAGAGAAAGAAAATGGTGAAATAGGGCTTGTAATTTGTGGATGGGAGTGAAAGATATGGAATGGGAAAACAAGACAACACTACCAAAATTTGGGTTTTCCCAAGGTGCCCTTCCTAAAGCCATAAACCAATAGGGGAGATCCCACAAGACTAGGATTCAAGATTAACCCCCCATTTAAAGTGAGGAACAAAAACATAGTGAAAGCCCTTCCTTCTTCCAAGTCACCCAATAATCCATGCCTAAAATGTATAAATGAAAATCAAGCATAAGCACCCGATTGCATAGTGAAAAACGTATCTTTTGGGTCAGATTTCCCACCTTCTAACATATGCTCTTGAAAAATGTGTGAGGAAACATACAACTAATGTAGGGACCAAAGATAAAGTGTCATATCACATCAGATACGAGGTAATCCAAGACTCTTTGACCTATAATTAGACTTCCTCCAACCACCAAGTTAACCCTTCCTTCTTCTCCAAGTGATAGTCTTCCAACAACAACTTTGACCTAGAACTTCGACCTCGCAACAACAAAATTTTGACTTCCCAAACAACAAAACTTTGACCTACAATAGAGTTCAGAATTTCGGCCCCTGTAAATGCCCAGTAACTTTTCACATTTGAGAAATTGATAGCCCAAGACTTTGAATATGTTCCTTCCAATAACATTATTCCTTCCTTAGGAATTTCACACTTTTTTTGCCTCTCGTTCTTAAATATCAAACTTGTTTTGTGAGTAAGAAAATGGATTGAACTGCTTGTCCATATATAGCCTCTTTTATGGGTCGAATTTCCCTAATGTAGGTCGACTTCATCATCATAGGGCCAAATTGGTGTGGAGGTGTCAAATGACCTATTTGACTAAAAAATAATTCTTTTTACATGATACAAAAGCCCAAGAAGGGTCGAATAAAATTGACAATGACTCTATTGACTCAATATAAAACCTAGAAGCATACAATGGAGGATTTGACCTAAAGATGATGATCCAAGCATGAAACCCATGCTTTTATAAGTCATTTTATTAATAATAAAATTTATTTTGACATTATAAAATTATGAAGACCAAACCTAGTTACATTCTTCAATAGTAAGTTCCAGTAATCTCCAACTCTAATTGGTTCATAACTTTTAATGGCATAATGTTTGCAGCGGCCTCAAAATCTGACATACAATTATGGAGGAGTAATAAATTTATAGATAATGTTAACAAGAATGGTTCATGTCCAATATTAGTCATAGACACATGAATATTTTGTAGGATAGTAGGAGGATCTTCATCAAATTGAATACCTAAAGCCTTCTTGACTTGCCTTCTTTGAGTAGGAAGCTTTATGATATCTTATATTGGCACTTGCATGGTCATTTTTCCCACAACGCTACCAACATCAATGTCTAGCTCAACTTCTTTGGCCTTGGATTTTTTCTTAGGCTCGCTTTTAGTGGGGTATTCATTTGAGCTTTCTTGGGTTTGTTTATCGCTTTTATTTGAATATTGCATCCCCTTGAATATCCCACTATTCTCAGCTGCCAGGACCTCCAATTTTGAATCATCTTGTTGCTTGTCTTGGTTCAATCATGGATGGATATATGTGTTAATGAATAATATATTAAATGGGTTGTCTTGATAAACATTATGTAATTTCTCAACTTCCTCCTCACCTTCACGTTCTTGATGTGATTCTTTTTCTTCCTCAGAAACTTGAAGAGAAGGCTCTTCTTATCCCACCATGTTGGTTGGGGCAAGAGTGTTTGGAACATTCTATTGAACAACACGCTTTCCTTTGTCAACTTTCTTGGGAACAAACTTATTTTTATGGAATTGGTTCTTTGGAAGGTAACTATCCCTCCTTTCCTTCTCAAGGATGGCCAACTTATTCATGGTAGCCTTTTGACTAGCAAACATCTCATTGAATTTATTTTCTAAGGCCATGGCCACCTCTTTCATACCATAATCAACTCAATTCTTTGCAGTTTGAAGCTTCATCCTTGAATAATTAAATAAATCAATATGAGCCAAATGGATATTGTGTTTTACCTTGATGGAAATGTTATTTGCTTCTTCCAAAGTGGCATTCTTGTTTTCTCCTAGAAAATATGTAAAATTCCCACATACACCTTGAATTAATCTTTCAAAAATCATGTCATCATATGGATTGATCCTATCAGGGATTTTGACGTAGTTTTTTTTCAAATCTGTGGATGTATTATTTGATATTCTCCTTACCTGTATTATTAATTTGAAGAAATAATCCAAGAGCCATACCTCCATCAATATGGTTAGCCCATATCTTTTTGAATACATATTAAAATTGATCAAAACTAGTGATGCTTACTCGAGCTATGTGGGCATACCATTCCCTAGTATTACCCTCAAAAGTCAAAGAAAAGAACATCATAATGAAATATTTTTCATCTTCATCAATGTTCTTAGGACAAATTTCCCAAATTAAATTATATACATTTTTCTCAACACTCATAGTACCACTACCATCAAACTTAGAAAGCCATTCACAATTTTTATCAAGTAATTGGTGAGGATCTCTAGGAAATGCATAAAATTTTAATGGCTTGAATGATTCTAAATGTCATTTATTAACCATAGGGGGATTATTTTGATTTGCATTACTATTGGCATTGACATTGACATTAACATTAACATTAACATTATAATTTTGGTTATTGGTATTATCCATCTTGGGAAATATGATCTTTTTAATACGAGAAGGAGTACGATCACCTCTCTTGTTAGCATCTCTTGTTCTTGGAGCTATGTTGTCTTCAAAGAATTCATACTAAAGCAATTTAGGAGTCACCATAAGAGTATCTACTTTTTCGTTGAAAGAACCACCTATTCAAATGATTCAATAGATGGAAGGCATACTCAATTCCTCCTTGACAATAATGTAAAAAATGTTATGGCAAAATCTAATAGGCCTTGGAGAGGGAAACCTTACAAGACAAGAGCTAGACTTAGACCAGAATATGACCAGTTTTATAAATGATGCAAATGTTTATCAAGAACATAATTTGCTAATGCATATGTTAATGTATTCAAATTGTGTGGAATGTGTTGATATGTGATAAAATAAAAATTTCTTTCCAGTAATTGAACACGTAGATACATACACAATATTTGTGGATTTCTCACTAAATAATGATTGTTTAACTGTAACACAACACAACAGAAAATAAAGGCGAGCCTATCAACATCAAGTCTTGGTTGTATGCTTCCATTTATTTTCTATTAATATACAACTGTTGATTCATTCTCCCTAAATGTGTATGCTCATGTATCATTTATCTTAACATTCCATGATCAGTTAAGTAGGTTTCTTTTGAATATGCTATTTGTATTTGCATGCCTTGTTGTGTCTTGATCTCTTGTGCGGGTGCATAAATGCTGTGAACAATAGGAATGAACCTGTGATGCAAGCGATTCAAGGGCTTCAACAAAGGAGATCTAGATAGCATCAGAACGAGGTAGGCCATCTTCTTCATTTCTCTTTTCAATTGTAACTTAGGAAAGTGTCTAGTAGATTGTCACTTTGATTGCTGGACCTACTCATTGGGCTAGAGGGATCGTCTCTGTCTGTAGAGATGATTTACCCAGAAAACAAAATGGTGACTCCACTAGGGAGTTCCTTTTTCATTTATTTTTAATGAGTCTGAAAAAAGATAAAACAAAAACTCTTGAGAATCAGTAAAAAATAATCACTGTCCACCGAAAGCACCTATAACTGCACAAAGAAATGCAACCATCACTGATATCAAGAAATAATAATAAGATATTATCAAAATATTGACAAAAAATGACTTCAAAGCATATAAATAACCAAAAGACATTATTTTTTACCATCTCACCATAGTAAGTTGTGAAAGTGCATTTGTGCCCTAATTTGATCAATTTTCAAGTGACCGTTGTGGGAGATTTATGGTGCCATTTTGCGAACCGTCTGCAGCGGGTAAGAGGTTTGTCCTTGCTTTTGAATTTCATCACATTTTCATGCATTTTTAATGGAATTTTGTGTTCTAAAAGGAAGGATTTTCAAATTTTAAATCGTCGGTGATCATCGCAGGTTTCCACATTGGACCCGCAATGATTGCTCCCGAGCCTAAAGGCTCCCACGATGACATCACTCTATTAATAAAAACAGGCACGATGGTGCCGAGGTGGAATTTTTTGAAGAAAATCTCCTCTTTCAAGCAAAAATTCTTAGTTTTGATCCATAAAAAGGGTTCTAACTTGTGTTAAATGATGTTTTGTAGGAGATCATGGTTTTAGAATGGAAAGAAAGGCCATGAGGTTGAAGACCACCAAGTAGCCCAGAATCCAGAATGCATTAATGCCTTAAGAGATTTTGGGTTGCTGAAATTCTTCAAGACCATAAGAGTGAGGGCTCAAATGGAATTGTTGCCCTATTTGATTAGTCTTGTGGGATGTGGATTGAGAGATATTCATAATCAAAGGCCAAAAACTAGAAATAGAAGAATCAGACATCTATTTAATCATGAGATTGTCCTGAAGAGGAGAGGGAGTCCAAATCTTTGGATCTTGCTTAGGTGGTGTGAGTACTAGTGCTTTGATTAGGAGGCATTGCCCACATGCAGAGATTACGAGGGGTGGGAAGGTGAAGATCACCACGGTCACCAACAAGCCTTCCTTTAAGAACCATCCTATACACCATAGCTTACGTATCTGGGACGCAAGTCCTGCATGAGAGTTCAAAATCCCAATTCCATTATGCAATTGAGTGTCTGACCCCCACCATATTCAACTGGTGTGGAGGCCTTCTGGTGAATATGAAAATACAGCTGACCAAAGGGAAGTAGGGAAACCTGAAAAAATTTGGGTTCGGCTCGATACTAGTGACTTTCTTCCTAGAGCGGGTGCCCTTATTCTAGTATCAGTGGGCAGAGGTACCAGATCTTCCCCCCAAGACCCAAGGCTAGTGAGGTGGAGTCAACTCATGCCCCAAGGAGGGATGGGTCAGCAGATGCACTACCCTCCACAGTTTTTTACTTGGCTGTAGTGCCAATTACTCATGGTGGATGACTATGCATATGTTGGCACAAATTTTAGATGGGATCCAGATCTACCTCTGCCACCGGGAGAATAGTGGACTGATGTAGGTAAAGACTTGTTTTTTGGATTTTTTCAAGTCTTATGATTTTTTTTAAAAGTGTAAACTGAGACTCGGACTGGAAAGACCGCCTGGCATGTCACCAATAGCATGGTAGGTTTCTCATCAGGTAGTGGGCACTGACTATGAGGAAAGGGTAGACGTCTTAGCTGAGATGGAGTTCAACCTATATGCGATTATTCAGGGAGTTCCAAAGTATGCTACTATAGACGACGTGCCACTGGGTTGACAGAGACACACAATGGGAGTATCTGCAAGATCATGTCGACTGTTAGGTTGAGTGATTAGAGCAATCTCGTGCTACCAAGAGCACCATGTAGGATGATAGCCTTTCCAACTATTTTACACATTTTGTAGACTTTGAAAGCCAAGTGTCCCAGAACACTTTATTTTTTTAGATTTTGATGTAAAAACTTCAACATACTCGATATATATATATATATATATATCTGCATGTTTTATTTTCTACTTATGTGTCCAGAATATGACCAGTTTTATAAATGACGCAAATGTCGACTAAGAACATAATTTTCTAATGCATCTGTTAATGTATTCAAATTGCGTGGAATGTGTTGATATGTGATAAAATAAAAATTTGTTTCCAGTAATCGAACACGTATGTGATAAAATCAAAATTTGTTTCCAGTAATCGAACATGTAGATACATATGTAGTATTTGTGGATTTCTCATTGAATAATGATTTTTTAACTATAACACAACGAGCTGTGAATCTAACTTGACAACTAAATCCCTAATGCCAAGAGCAACTGCTTCTGACAATAGTTCAATGACTGCACTGTATTCAACAATAGTGTTAGTTGTTTGACCGAGGCATATACCTTATAAGTCAATCAACTTGTCATCAAGGGCAAAGAATGCCCAAGCTGCATAAGACAAATTCTATGTGCTACGACAAGCACCATCAACAAAGCTGACATAATGACTTGACAACATTTGCAAACTGAGTGGAACACAAGGTAAGCAGAAAAACACATGTTCACAAAGCAAAAAAAACACACCAAAAATAAAAAAGTGGACACTAATGAATTCAAACACTAATGTACAAAAGAATATTTACACGGATGACCACGCATATAAAGTTCAGATGGAGTCCATTTTCAGACTCAGGTAATCAATCAACAGAGAATAAAACCAGAGTTTCACCATTGACATGATGTGTAAGCATCGACTCGGCCAAATAATAGAGTAAAAATCATAAAAGGATATGCCCCCAGGTCCCTTGGGCAAGTGAGGGTTACGAGTCATAAGATGAAAACCCCATTGCAAAAATGGGCAAATGGTAGAGACTAGGTGAATAAATCTCATGAAAGGAGGCAAGAAGAACTTGATCTCAGGACAAGGAAAAGGTTCTCCCAGTTGAAAGATTTTGATGATTTCAGATTGGAATGGAATTTCAATGGGTAGGGTTGCAGTAAAGTTTCCCATATTACACTCAGATAGGACCTCATGCACCAAAACCAGTGTTTGAAGGGGATGCGTTGGGAAATGAAAACCGAACGCTTCAAGACACGATGGCATCTCACTGAGGTTGGGAAGAAATGAAGAATGATGATGGAGATCGTTCCAAGGAGTTTCATCTAGAGACATAACCTCAACGATACTCTCGTTGGTGGGGAATGTCTTGTTCAAAGGATCTGGAGAATCCCACAAACCAAGCTAAGGAGACGACACATAAGTATCCAGGTTCATACTGAAAACAACATGACTTTCTGAAGTGGCCATTAAAGCCAAGACAATTTCTTGATAGTCTTGCTCTAATGGGCTTAATGACATAGAATCACTAAATGAATCAATTTGAAATGGAGTAGGAATAATTCAAGGATCCATAGAAACCGAGATCATATTGATCGAAGTGAAATTCAGAGGTGGGAGAGTAAAAGTATCGAGATCATATTGATTGAAGTGACATTCGGAGGGGGAGAGTAAAAGTACCCATTAAAGTAGAGTCTTTGTAAAGGCCTGCCCCCATAGTCTCATAAGGAATCTTGGTATTTCCCACATATGGGACATTTCTGTTCGACATACCAAAAGAGGAAAAAGAAAGTTGGTCCACGGTGGCAATTTTTCCTTCGCGAGGAAAACGAAGCACCCAGAACAAAGAAGAAACCACACAAAACATAACGTGTGTCCAACTTCACCCGAGAATAAGGTTATAATTGAGATTCGCATCTACGAATTCCACTTCTATCTCAATAGTCTTTTCTTCCAACATGATCGATAAGTTTGTGAGAATACCGTATGGACGGGAGCCTCTGCCATAAAAGGCCTCCAAAGTGTTCGGGGACAGATTAAGAGGAGGAGAGCCAACAATTTTCCAACAGAAACATACATGATATAGGTGGAAACACCTTCATCAATAACAATCTGATGGATTGTCTTCCCTTTAATGATAACTTGAATCATAATAGAAATCTAATGAGGAAGACGGAACATGGTTTCAAGATCAAAGGTAATTAAATTCAAATCGACAGGATCAACAATGCCTATAGCAAAAAAAAATGATTTCCACTGCATTGGACATGTTTGGAGAACTTCCAAAGTAGACATCGCCGAAGGTGCTTGAGCTAAATCTTCAACAATATTATAATGATGTGCAGCTCTAGCATTTGGATTATAAGATGATTTCCGAAGTACACCCTTAGGAGGTGGTCAGATTACAGCCTCACTGTTAGGATGCTCAATATGGAGCGGACCAGAACTTGATGGAGTGGAAGTAGAAGTTATATCAGTGAATTCTTTTTCCACCGTCTGTTTTTGTGGAGTTTGATATTCCTTTGTTCGAGTAGCAACCGAAATAGGTGAGGAACCTTGTATCATGAAAACTTGGGAACTAGAGGAGGCAGATGATTGTGGTTGGTCTACCAACTGCGTCTGCTGAGATGGAAATGGTTCTTTCAAAACAATTGGAGTCCCTTTCAATAAGCAGTTAACTTCAAAATGCCAGGGACAATCCTTGATGTAATGATCTTCCTCACAGATGAGGCAAGGATATTTCGGCTTGTGCGTAGAAGCATCATTAGCAAATGATTTGGGTGGATCCTATTTCGGGGTATTTGTTTTGGATTTAACTTTACCCTTTTTCTTACCTTTTGAGGCCTTATCTACTGTGGTAGACTAAATAGCATGTACCTTAGAGGTTTTACCAAGATTTGACGAATTTTCCGAAGGATTATTAGAACCAGTTGCTATCCTTTTATACCACTTGTTCTTCCAAGAAGAGTCATCTTTCAACACTTTTCTGACTCTCAAAAATGAAAAGATTATCGAGTACTTGTCTTTTCGAATTCATTAAATTAAATGAATTGACATTGTCAATACACGTTTACCCTTTTTCGGGCTGAGATTGACTATTTACGAAAAAGGTACACCTTGGTCAATATGGTCAAGAGGTTCTCTCGAATATTGTTTTCTACCTTTTCAGGTTTGAGGGACAAATTACAAAAAGGTACATGATGGAGTTTTCTTTTTCGTCTTTTTTTCAAACTTTCTAAATATGAAAAAGATACTGAGTTATTCTTATGTCAGACTCATTAAAATTTTACGATGAAAGAATCATCACCATGATGAGACTGAGTTTCTCCTTCCTAGGACCCATAAAACTTAGTAGGATGGATTCATTCAAAGAATGAACTTACATGACAAGCATATGCTATCCCCTTCAAGCTTGTGATAAAATAATTGGGGTACTCACTAGAAATAGCGAGGAAAAATGAAAATGAAACATCCTTTGTATAGGAAGCATGTCACTCTTGAACATGACACTCTTATGCTTCTGTGTCGGGTTTGGGATATCCTCACTCAGTCACTTGTCATCTCGGGTTTAGGTGATCCATTTTTCCCTCTCATTTGACTATTCCATTTTGTCATCATGACCTTTAGTCCTATGTTGAGCCAAATGTTGCCACACTCCGGAGTCGTGTCACAAGTGTTCAAGAGAAGTCATATTTGAAGTTAATTGTCTGACCCATTGTTATAGTCTTGGATCTTATTAATTTCATTCCACTTTTTTCCTTATTTCGTGTTGATGATGGGGGACTCATCATTGCCCTCCTTCAATGGGTCGCTTCCTGTCGACTTCAACTCATTATCCAGGAAGATGACTTAGAAACTCCCTTTCAGTACCTTAGAGCTTGCATGCCTTAATGGAAAGTTCTTCGCATCCAACGATAGGCCTTCATCATTGGATTTCAATTGGATGATTCCATAAGTGTTCGACTTCAGTTTCATTATCACATTCATAGATTGTACTATCATACCTTGAGAGCCATTGTCATTATTGGTGGTTTCTCTCATACCTATTAACGATCCACATCATTGGCTGGTAATCAGATGGTTTTATAATATGTTCGACTTCAACACATTTATTCACATGTTAGAATTCATACTTTGATTGGGTCGGGATGGAGCACAAGACCCTGAGTCTTGTCTAATATGACTCAGGCTGCGTGGAGTTATATGTTATTCATGATTGTACACATGTTTCTGCTATACGGATGGCTATGACCATATTGTGGGACTTTACATTTATGGTGATCCTTCTATATTGGATCGTTGCGACCATACCTTGGATCTTAGATTCACAGATGATCCTTCTCATTTGGATGGTTGCGCCCATACCATGGATCCTTTCATATAGTCCTTATCATCCGGATGGTTGTGTCCATACCATAGATTCATGTCTTGATCTCATATATGTATATGTATACGCGTCCTTGATTTGTAGGTCTCCTGACAGTGTTTTTCCTCATCTTTGCAAAATATTGTAAAGCATCTCAGCCATCACTCCTCATTTTACCTTCATGCTTTAGGGGGCATCTGTTACACAATATTTTGTCACACCTCTTGCAATACCCTGTGAGATACCTCAAAGTGCCCAAAACATGACCATTATGTAGTGTACTTGTCCATATATGCAGCTCAGATCCTTCCTAAGACATTGATTAGAAAATGCCTTGAGCTTTCCATGAAAGAAATAGCTCTAAAACCCTTAATTTAGAATCATTGCTCTTATGAGACTAAAAACATTGATGATCGTCTATTGCACTACACTTGTCCTGTGATGGCATCACTTTTTTCACTTCTATACCCGCGATGATCCCAAAAAAGGAAAATTTCTCAAAGAGGATGAGAAGCTTCGTGATCTAGAAGCTTCCAAAGTGGTGAGCTTGAGGTTGTTTGACATAGATGAGGTTGAATTCTCCCAATGATGCAAGAGCATCCAGCTAGGGCACCATGACCGGGTGTTGGTCTTTGCCAAGGTGGAAAGTTTTATTAGTGAATTGGTTTCTTTATGTTTAGTTTGTCAAAATAGGATGCAGGACTTTGTTTTTCTTTTAATCTCAGTATTAGTTAGGGACAATTTAGTCAGTCAGGGTCACTATTTTATTTGTCCTTAATAAACTATAGTTTAATAATTGTTCTTTCATTTTAGAGGAAGAAGACAAATATGTCTAATGTGAATCTTGCAGTACAGGCAGAACCGAGTACATGAACAATTGTGTAACTAATATAATAACAATTGAAAAAGTAACTACACACAGTTCAGATAACTGTGGACAGAAGATATACATGTAAAATTGAAAATCATTCAAAAGGTTCAGCATACAAGTATCCATAATAAAAGAGTAGACAATTTATTCATTCGAATCCATCTGTAACAATTTTGTACTATGTATCTATACTTCTTTACCATTAAATAATTCAGAATGAAAAACATGGTGTACGCATACAGTTTTATATATTTCCTCTCTTAAAGAACAGAGTACGGACAAACCGATTGCATACAAGTTTTCCAAAGACGAGAATGGACAATAGTGAATAAGTCCATGGCCGGAAGAATTCAATGCAGCACAACCAACTGAACCAGAAAACAAGAACATGAGAGCGAAGTGGACAAAGTCCCAAACAGAGGAAACTTGTGACAGTCTATCTCAACGCAGTTTCTTTTCATTTCCAACGGAACAAGAAAAAAATATATGTTTATTATTACATAACAGTCCAGTGTTACTTTGCTGGACAAGGTAAAAGAAAATAATGTCCATGAAATAGAGTAAACCCTAGTCGAGGGTTTGATACAGTAAACCCTCGTATCCAACTATATGGTTACAACGAAAATGAATTGCAAACAAGAACTATAACAGAGGTGAACCCAGGTCGCCTAGCGACATCAGGAAAAAAGACAAACGAACGAATGCTGTGGCGCGGCCAACGAAAATTACAGACCCTAGTTTCAACCATAAGAAGAATACAGTGACAGAGCCTACCAGATAGGAACCGAGGAGTTCGAAACTGACCACGTCCAAGGTCGAACCCTGACCTGTGAGACCAGAGTAGGAAAAACTTGTTAGATCAATTGAGAATAAAAGAGAATGAAGAGAAATATAGTTCGAGCAAAGGGAGAACAAAATCATTACTTGGGGATGCATTTGCACAAAGAAAAACGCAGGCCATTGAGCCATAGAACACGGAGACCACTTGAGACAAAGGGGCAACACATTGTTAGCGCTGGAACCAGACAAAAATAGAAGTGAAGCATGGAAGGTTAAATTACCTGAGGAAAAAGAGAAGAGCGAGGTCACCGTGCTTGTAACCTGGAGCATGCAGAGACATTAACAAAAAATTTAGTGGAAGAACCATAGCAAAGCAAATAAATAGCAGAACAGGAACAATTGAGAACCAGATAAGACCAACCAGTGGTCGTTTCCTTGCTCAAACAAATAAATTAACAATTTGTGCCCAGAAGCCGAATAGACAAACCTCCAGAATGCGTGACAGAGCCGTGCTAGCAAAGAGCATAGTCACCACCAGCACAGGCAGAGCCTGTAGCTCATTATCATTCATAGACAGCACAAAAGACCATTACCAGAACAAACCCTCATTGAGTTCACCATGCAAAATAGAAAGTCAAAATGATGGAATGCCAAAGAAATGCCGAGGGTTTTGCCAAATTGAACAAGCGAGAAACGAGGATCGAGGTAGGTACAAATCAACTGTCCCATTAACTTTTAGTCATAAATGATTTCAACCACCGTGGAAAATTTCTTATGATTAAATGTGTGATTAGTGCCTAATTGAAACCCAAATACAAATTATCAATCAGCGCCGGATAGACTTTGGATAAAGTCGTATATTGGAGTGTGGGCTGGTCCCATCATAGTGGTATCAGAGAAGAATTTAAAGTCAGTTTGAGAAATGGAGGTAGGAAGGCAAGGTCGTGGAAGAGGTGTTCGAAGGATAGTAGAGGAAGGACTGAGAGAGGAGATCAAGATTCTTATTGCCTATTTGGAGGCAGTTGAAGCAGGGAGAAGAAGGGATCCAGAGATAGGTGATGATAGCGAAGAGGAAGCTGTAGTGTCAACAGATGGATCAGATGGAGAGGGCCCGGAAATGAGACTGTTGAGGTCGGTTTTAATGGCAAGCAGTAAACCCAAACTATAACTTCCAAATTATGATGGCAGCTTGTCCACAGAGGTTCTATTGGACTAGATCAGCGAGCTGGATAAGTATTTCGAGTGTGAGGAGGTCAGTGAAGACCACAGAGTTAAGTTCGTTGCAACAAAGTTGAAGGGACACACAACCCTGTGGTGGGACAGTGTCTAAACAAAGAGAAGGAGATTGAATAAGTTTCCGATCAAGAATTGGTCAAGGATGGTGGCCAAGTTGAAAGGCAAATTTCTGCCTAAGGATTACCAGATTGCACTACACAGGCAAGTTCAGAATCTGAAATAGAAAGGAATGACAGTAAGGGAGTACACTGAAGAGTTTTACCCAGTGAACTTAAGGGCCGGTTATACAGAGGATACCCCAAAAAATATAGCCAGGTATGTAAATGGTTTAAAGTTAGAAATCTTAGATGAAATTAGTATTCTATCTTCGAAAAATATTGAGAAGCATATCAGAGTGCTATGAAAGCTGAAGAGAAAATTACTAGAAAGAAAAATTCCAGGAGAGGACAAGGACCCAGCAGAGGAAGAGGCCAGTCCTATGGCAGAGGCTGAACTGCTAGCAGTAATGAGGAAGGCAGCAGTTCTAAAGCTTCTGGAATAGTAGAAAGAGGGGACAACACAAGAGGAGGTAGGCCATATCAGCGAGGCAGAGGAAATGGCTGAGGTAGAGGAGCTGGTTATCAATGTTACAGGTGTCATAAGTGGGGACACAGATCATTTGAGTGTCCTGAGGCAGATCAAGCCAGGTAGAGGGGTGCGTATGTTGCATAACTAGAAGAAGTAGAGGCACCTCCCCAAGAAGTAGAAAATGCTCCAGAAATAGGGGAAGCCCTAGTTTTGAACAAGGTGCTGTTGAAGCTAGCCAAAGAAACAACTGAACGAACTCAGTAGAAAGCTTTGTTTCAGACGGTTTGTAAGTCACACGATAAGTGTTTTAAGATGATTATTGGCAGTGGAAGTAAAGATAATTTGGTGGCCACAAAGATGGTGGAAAAGTTGGGGTTGAAGCGGTTGAAACATCCCACCCCTTACAAAGTTTCATGGCTGCAAAAAGGTCATCAATTGCTAGTAGATGAGCAATGCGAAGTGGAATTTCATATCGGTAGATATAAGGATAAGCTCATTTGTGACATAATGCCGATGGATGTATGTCACATACTGTTAGGCAGGCCATGGCAGTATGACAGGAAGGTGGTACATGACGGGAAGACAAATTGTTATAAGTTTGTCAAGGATGGGATCAAGCACACGCTTGTGCCCATCAAAGATGAAGAAAAAATAGGAACAAGTGAGATAAAAGTATTGTTAATGAGCGGAAAACAGTTTTTGAAACAAGTTGAGGACATCGAGGTGAGCTATGTTGTTGTATGAAGAGAAAAGACGGTATTGCTACACACAGAGGTGTCAGATTTTCCCATAGAAATTCAGCAGATGTTGCAGGAGTTTACTAACATAGTGGTGGATGATTTTCCAGATAAACTGCCCCCCAAAAGAAGCATAAGTCATCATATTGAATTCATACCCGGAGCAAGCTTGCCGAATAAGGCAACATATTGGATGAGCCCCAAAGACAAGGAGGAGATTAGAAAGCAGGTGTAGGAACTGCTAGACAAAGGGTTGATAAGGGAGAGTTTGAGCCCTTGCACAATTCCAACGGTTCTCGCTCCCAAGAAAGGAGGAGAATGGCGGATGTGCACAGACTCAAGGGCCATTAATAAAATCACCATCCGGTACAAGTTTCCACTGCCACGGATGGACGACATGATGGATTTCCTAAGTGGGGAAACATATTTTTCTAAGATCGATTTAAAGAGTGGGTATCATCAGATTCGAATTCGAGAGGGGGATGAGTGGAAGATAGCCTTCAAGACTAATGAGGGACTGTATGAGTGGCTGGTTATGCCATTCGGACTCAGCAATGCACCTAGTACCTTTATGCGGTTAATGAATGAAATACTGAAAGAATACATCGGAAAGTTTGTGATAGTGTACCTAGATGACATATTAATTTTTAGCAAAACAAGGGAGGAGCACTTTCGACATGTTCGAAAAGTGTTGGAAAAATTACAGCAAAATAAGATGTTAATAAATCTAAAAAAGTGTACTTTTATGCAAAAAGAGTTGATTTATTTGGGCTTTGTAATAGCAGAAAATGAGCTGAAGATGGATCTGGAGAAGATTGCAGCAATAGTCAATTGGCCATCCTCGAAAAGCTTATTTTAGGTATGTAGTTTTCATGGGCTGACGAGTTTTTCTCGGAAATTCATAAGAAATTTTAGTGAAATCTGCGCACCTATTTTGGACACTATCAAAAAGGCCATTTAGCCTTTTCGATGGACTGATGCAGCAGAGAGGAGTTTTTAGCTACTAAAGAAGAAGATCACAGAGAGACTGATCCTGAGATTTCCAGATTTTAAAAATATTTTTCAGGTTTGTTGTGATGCTAGCGGTACGGCTATTGGAGCTGTACTTAGCCAGGAAGATAAACCTGTTGCATTTTTCAGTGAGAAGTTGAATGAAAGCAGGTAGAAATATCCATCCTACGATAAGGAATTCTATGCTGTCGTCCAAGCACTAAAGTATTGGAGACACTATTTGTTGGGAAATGAATTTGTGTTGTTTTCGGATTATTCTGCACTGCAGTATGTGATGTAACAGCACAAAGCTGAATCACAAACATGCCAAGTGGGTGGAATATTTGTAGAGTTTCACCTTTGTGTTGAAACACATCAGTGGGCAAGCCAACAAGGTGGCAGAAGCATTGAGTAGGAGGACCTTACTCTTGCAGGAGAGTACTATACAAGTGCTGGGTTTTGAGCACTTGAAAGATTTATATCAGACTGACACATATTTTAAGGAGGCCTACGAGGCATGTCAGAATCCCTTGGTGAAAGATAATAGTCCATGGTTGGACTACAACTTGCAAGAGAAACTGCTGTTTAGAGGAGGACAACTATGCATTCTTGACTGCTCGAAGAGAGAGAATATTATTCAAGAAAAGCACAGTGGAGGTCTAGCCAGATATTTCGGCATAGACAAGACACTCGAGTAGCTCAACCATTTCCACTTTTGGTCAAGAATGCGAAAGGATGTACAACGATTCGTGACCAGATGTAAAGTGTGCCAGTTAGCAAAGGGGCATAGTCAAAACATGAGATTGTATACACCATTGCCTGTTCCAAGCAGACCGTGGGACTCAATCAGCTTGGACTTTGTCTTGGGTCTACCAAGGACACATCGGGGTTATGACTCGGTGACGGTAGTAGTAGACCAGTTTTCGGAAATGGCGCATTTCATCCCTTGCAGAAAAACCAGCGATGCCACTCATGTGGCCCACTTGTTCTTTACAGAGATTGTTAGGCTACATGGCTTGCCTAGATCTATTCTTTCTGACAGGGACGTGAAGTTCACAGGGCACTTTTGGCACACCTTATGGAAGAAGATGGACACACAATTGAGTTACAGTTCTGCTTATCACCTGCAGACCGATGGACAAACAGAGGTGGTAAATAGAAGTCTGGGGAACTTTCTACGAAGCTTGATTGGTGAGAATTCGCTGATGTGGGATCGAGTAATTGCCCAGGCAGAGTTTGCTTATAATGACTCGCCCAATCGCAGCACAGGTTGCAGTCCTTTTCAGATCTTGTACGGCATGCATCCTCACGGAGTGCATGAGTTGCGAGATCTCAGATAGCAAGAAAAGCGAAGTGCAGATGGGGAAGATTTTGCTAATGTGATGAGAGATTTACATGAGCAGGTGAAAATTAAATTGCAGGACAACAACCAAAAATATAAACAGCAAGCAGATTTGAAAAGAAGGGAAGTGCAGTTCAATGTGGGAGATGAAGTCCTCATGCATTTGTGCAAGGAACGCTTCCCTAGAGGTGCATACAACAAGCTGAAGTACAAGAAGATAGGTCCCTGCAAAGTCCTCTAGAAATTTTCAGCGAATGCCTATGAGATACAACTGCCACTAGGGATAGGCATTTCACCCATTTTTAATGTGGCAGACCTCTTTCCTTACACTGCTGACCCAGAAGAAGAAGACAGAATCACACGCCCTACACGGAATACCCAGGATGGAAGTGAAACTTAGATGAGACAAATGCCTTACGTTCAGCCTCACGAGATCGAGAGAATCCTCGACACTCAGGTGGCCAAACGAACTCGGCGGAAGGAGTATCTGCAATACCTGGTCAAGTGGAAAAACCGTCCTATTGAGGATAGTTCGTGGCTTGATGCCAGGCAAATTGAACAGGCGGGTTCTTTAGTCGAGAAACTCATGGACCAGAGTCATGATTTCTTTTTACCCCAGAAGCCTGATGCAGGAGCATCCAGCTAGGGCACCATGACCGGGTGTTGGTCTCCACCATGGTGGAAATTTTTATTAGTGAATTAGTTTCTTTATGTTTAGTTTGTCAAAATAGGATGCAAGACTTTGTTTTTGTTTTAATCTCAGTATTAGTTAGGGACAGTTTAGTCGGTTAGGGTCACTATTTTGTTTGTCCTTAATAAACTATAGTTTAATAACTGTTCTTTCATTTTAGAGGAAAAAGACAAATATGTCCAATGTAAATCTTGTAGTACAGGTAGAACCGAGTACATGAACAGTTGTGTAACTAATAGAACAACAACTGAAAAAGTAACTACACACAGTTCAGATAACTGTGGATAGAAGATATAAATGTAAAATCGAAAATCATTCAAAAGGTTCAGCATACAAGTATCCATAATAAAAGAGCAGAAAATTTATTCATTCAAATCCATTTGTAACGATTTTGTACTATGTATCTATATGTCTTTACCATAAATAATTTAGAATGACAAACATGGTGTACGCATATAGTTTTATATATTTCCTCTCTTAAAGAACATAGTACGGACAGACCGATTGCATACAAGTTTTCCAAAGATGAGAATGGACAACAGTGAATAAGCCCATGGCCGGAAGAATTCAATGCAGCACAACCAACTGAACCAGAAAACAAGAACCTGAGCGCCAAGTGGACAAAGCCCCAAACAGAGGTAACCCGTGACAGTCTATCTCAACGCAATTTCTTTTCATTTCCAATGGAATAAGAAAAAAAATATATGTTTATTAATACATAACAGTCCAGTGTTACTTTTCCGGACAAGGTAAAAGAAAATAATTTCCATGAAACAGAGTAAACCCTAGTGGAGGGTTTAATACAGTAAACCCTTGTATCCAACTATATGGTTATGACGAAAACGAATTGCAAACAAGAACTGTAACAGAGGTGAACCTAGGTCGCCTAGTGACATTAGGAAAAAAGACAAACGAACGAATGGTGTGGTGTGGCCAACGAAAATTACAGACCCTAGTTTCAACCATAAGAAGAATACAGTGACAGAGCCTACTAGATAGGAATCGAGAAGTTTGAAACTGACCATGTCCAATGTCGAACCCTGACTTGTGAGACCAGGGCAGGTAAAACTTGTTAGATCAATTGCAAATAAAAGAGAACGAAGAGAAATGAAGTTCAAGAAAAGGGAGAACAAAATCATTACTTGGGGACGCATTTGCACAAAGAAAATGCAGGCCATTGAGCCACAGAACATGGAGACCACTTGAGACAAAGGGGCAACACATTGTTAGCACTGGAACCGGACAAAAATAGAAGTGAAGCATGGAAGGTTAAATTACCTAAGGAAAAAGAGTAGAGTGAGGTCACTGTGCCTGTAACCTGGAGCATGCGGAGACATTAACAAAAAATTTAGTGGCAGAACTGTAGCAAAGAAAATAAATAGTAGAACATAACAATTGAGAACCAGACAAGACCAACCAATGGTCGTTTCCTTACTCGAACAAATAAATTAACGATTTGTGCTTAGAAGCCGAATAGACAAACCTCCACAACGCGTGACAGAGCTGCGCTAGCAAAGAGCATAGTCACCACCAGCACAGGCAAAGCCTGTAACTCATTATCATTCGCAATCAGCACAAAATATTATTACCAGAACAAACCCTCATTGAGTTCACCATGCAGAACATAAAGTCAAAATGATGGAATGCCAAAGAAATGCCAAGGGTTTTGCCAAATTGAACAAGTGGGAAACGAGGACCGAGGTAGGTACAGATCAGCTGTCGCATTAAATTTTATTCATAAATGATTTCAACCACCATGGAAAATATCTTATGATTAAATGTGTGATTAATGAAACCCAAATACAAATGATCAATCAGCGCTGGACAGACTTTGGATAAAGTCGTATATTGGAGTGTGGACTGGTCCCATCACCCAACTTGGCCTCTTGGTCTTATCCCTGTGAGCTACCTCCTTTAGATGAGGGCCTAATCCTATCTTTGGAGAGGTCCTAACTCCCTTTCCCAGCCTATATATTCATCCTCTCCCATTCCCAAATGGTTGGTCTATGTCTATTTGCACCCTTATTCTAAGATTGTGTCTATATGCTACTGATTTTGCTCAGAGAAGGAGTGCTTCGAAGCTTAGCTTGGACTTGGATATTCATTCAAGGAGAGCCTATCAACATCAAGGCTTGGTTGTATGCTTCCATTTACTTTCTATTAATATAAAACTACTGGTTCATTTTCCCTAAATGTGTATGCTCATGTATCATTTAGCTTAACATTCCTTGATCAGTTAAGTAGGTTGCTTTTGAATATGCTATTTGTATTTGCATGCCTTGTTGTGTCTTGATCTCTTGTGCAGGTGCATAAATGCTGTGAACAGTAGGAACGAGCCCGTGACACAAGTGATTCAAGGTCTTCAACAAAGGAGATCGAGATAGCATCAGAACGAGGTAGGCCATCTTCTTCGTCTCTCTTTTCAATTGTAACTTAGGAAAGTGTCTAGTATATTGTCACTTCGGTTGCTAGACCCACTCATTGGGCTAGAGGGATCGTCTTTGTCTGCAAAGAGGATTTATCTAGACAACATTAACATATTCTAGAAGTAATCATTCTATACATTAAATAATTTTAAGAGAAAAATTTCAAATTTTATCAACATAAAGCACTTACGAGACAACATGTAATATATCCATCCATAATCCATGAAGAAACTCCAAAGACAAGATCAGATTATCTTCCAAACATTGAAATGCATCCAAAATATCTCAAATAGCCAAGAAGGAACAAGTGCAAAAATCTATAAAGAGGTCAAATTCCAAGTGTGATGATGGTGAGAGACTCAAATGAGGTCTCTCTTATTTATACATGATCAATTAGTCCTAATTTAGCCTAAAATCCCCTCTTGGTTGTCAAATGATGGGCAAAAAAAAAATTGAGGTTACAAGCAAACCTCATAGCTTGTAATTTACCTCACATATACTCAACATTTTATTATTATTATGTGAAGTTTCCAACAATAATTTTTTTTCGCTAAGAATTTTTTCTTCTTTTCGTTTTACCTTCTTCTCTTTATCATCGATAGAACTGAGCTTTCCAAGTTTCTCCTATTTATTATTTTACTACAAATTGCATTATATAAATTATGCATCACTTCTTAATTCTCAGGGTCCATATAGGTTCTTCTTCATCAATTTAACTTACAACCTTAGTCCTTTTATTCAAAAGGATTGTATGTATTTCTCATCACTTACATAGAATTGAAACTATCCATTATATAGTTTGTATTTCATTATACAAGTACATTACCAACTAATATATCACCCTAATTGTTATTTCAAGATCAATAGAAATAGAATTGAAGGATTTTATGTATTTCTCATCACTTACATAGAATTGAAACTATCCATTATATAGTTTGTATTTCATTATACAAGTACATTACCAACTAATATATCACCCTAATCATTATTTCAATATCAATAAAAATATAATTGAAACTATCCATTATATAATTTGTACATTACCAACTAATATATCACCCTAATTGTTATTTCAATATCAATAAAAATATAATTGAAACTATCTATTATATAATTTGTAATATATCGCCCTAATTGTACACTACCAACTAATATATCACCCTAATTGTTATTGTACATTACCAACTAATATATCATCATAATTGTTATTTCAATATCAATAAAAATATAATTGAAACTATCCATTATATAATTTGTACATTACCAACTAATATATCACCCTAATTGTACATTACCAACTAATATATCACCCCAATTGTTATTTTACATTACCAACTAATATATCACCCTAGATTGAAACTATCCATTATATAATTTGTACATTATCAACTGATATATCACCCTAATTGTTATTGCACATTACCAACTAATATATCATCCTAATTGTTATTTCAATATCAAAACCCTAATTGTTATTTCAATATGAAATATGTTTATTTACCCTAATTGTTATTTCAATATCAAATACATATTTACCCTAATTGTTATCAAATATGTTTATTTACCCTAATTGTTATTTCATTATCAAATACATATTTACCCTAATTGTTATCAAATATGTTTATTTACCCTAATTGTTATTTCAATATCAAATACATATTTACCCTAATTGTTATTTCAATATCAAATATGTTTACCCTAAATGTTATTTCAATATCAAATATGTTTACCCCAATTGTTATTTCAATATCCAAACATACTAATTGTTATTTCAATATCCTAATTGTTATTTCAATATCAAATACATATTTACCCTAATTGTTATCAAATATGTTTATTTACCCTAATTGTTATTTCAATATCTAAACATATATAAACATACTAATTGTTATTTCAATATCAATTTCAAATATGTTTACCCTAATTGTTATTTCAATATCTAAACATACTAATTGTTATTTCAATATTTCAATATCTAAACATACTAATTGTTATTTCAATATCAAATATGTTTATTGTTCCATATCATATTTCATATGTTTATTGTTCCATATCATATGAAATCTTATTTCAATATCAAATATAATTGTTATTTCAATATCAAATATGTTTATTGTTCCATATCATATTTCATATGTTTATTGTTCCATATCATATGAAATTTGAAATATCAAATATGTTTATTGTTCCATATCATATGAAATGTTATTTCAATATCAAATATAAACTATCAAATATGTTTATTGTTCCATATAATATTTCAATGTTATTTCAATATCAAATAAACTTTCAATGTTATTTCAATATCAAATATGTTTATTGTTCCATATCATATGAAATGTTATTTCAATATCAAATATAAACTATCAAATATGTTTATTGTCCATATAATATTTCAATGTTATTTAAATATAATATTTCAATGTTATTTCAATATCAATATCAAATATGTTTATTGTTCCATATCATATTAAATATAATATTTCAATGTTATTTCAATATCAATATCATATTTATCGTTCCATATCATATTAAATATAATATTTCAATGTTATTTCAATATCAATATCAAATATGTTTATTGTTCCATATCATATTTCATATGTTTATTGTTCCATATCATGTGAAATGTTATTTCAATATCAAATATAAACTATTGTTCCATATCATATTAAATATAATATTTCAATGTTATTTCAATATCAATATCAATATCAAATATGTTTATTGTTCCACATCATATTTCAATGTTATTTAAATATAATATTTCAATGTTATTTCAATATCAATATTAAATATGTTTATTATTCCATATCATATTTCATATGTTTATTGTTCCATATCATATGAAATGTTATTTCAATATCAAATATAAACTATTGTTCCATATCATATTAAATATAATATTTCAATGTTATTTCAATATCAATATCAAATATGTTTATTGTTCCATATCATATTTCATATGTTTATTGTTCCATATCATATGAAATGTTATTTCAATATCAAATATAAATTATTGTTCCATATCATATTAAATATAATATTTGAATGTTATTTTAATATCATATTAAATATAATATTTGAATGTTATTTCAATATCATATTTCATTTGTTTATTGTTCCATATATGTTTATTGTTCCATATCATATGGAATGTTATTTCAATATCAAATATAAACCATATGAAACTTCATATCATATATCATATTTCATATGTTTATTGTTCCATATCATATGGAATGTTATTTCAATATCAAATATATGGTTATTTCAATATCAAATATGGTTCCATATATGTTTATTGTTCCATATCATATTTCAATGTTATTTAAATATAATATTTCAATGTTATTTCAATATCAATATCAAATATGTTTATTATTCCATATCATATTTCATATGTTTATTGTTCCATATCATATGAAATGTTATTTCAATATCAAATATAAACTATTGTTCCATATCATATTAAATATAATATTTCAATGTTATTTCAATATCAATATCAAATATGTTTATTGTTCCATATCATATTTCATATGTTTATTGTTCCATATCATATGAAATGTTATTTCAATATCAAATATAAATTATTGTTCCATATCATATTAAATATAATATTTGAATGTTATTTTAATATCATATTAAATATAATATTTGAATGTTATTTCAATATCATATTTCATCTGTTTATTGTTCCATATATGTTTATTGTTCCATATCATATGGAATGTTATTTCAATATCAAATATAAACCATATGAAACTTCATATCATATATCATATTTCATATGTTTATTGTTCCATATCATATGGAATGTTATTTCAATATCAAATATATGGTTATTTCAATATCAAATATGGTTCCATATATGTTTATTGTTCCATATCATATGGAATGTTATTTCAATATCAAATATATGGTTATTTCAATATCAAATATGGTTCCATATACGTTTATTATTTCAATATCAAATATATATGGATATATAGTTATTTCAATATCAAATATGGTTATATGGATGAATATGGTTATATGGATATTTCAATATCAAATATGGTTCTATATATGTTTATTGTTCCATATTTCAATATGGAATATGGTTATATGGATATTTTTGTTCCATATTTCAATATCATATATATATGGATATATAATTATTTCAATATCAAATATGGTTATATGGATATTTCAATATCAAATATGGTTCTATATATGTTTATTGTTCCATATTTCAATATGGAATATGGATATTTTTGTTCCATATTTCAATATGGATATTTCAATATCATATCCATATCAAATATGGTTCCATATATGTTTATTGTTCCATATCATATGGAATGTTATTTCAATATGAAATATAAACCATACGAAACTTTTCAAATATGGTTCCATATAGAATGTTATTTCAATATGAAATATAAACCATACGAAACAAACCATACGAAACTTTTCAAATATGGTTCCATATAGAATGTTATTTCAATATGAAATATAAACCATACGAAACTTTTCAAATATGGTTCCATATGGTTCTATATATGTTTATTGTTCCATATCATATGGAATGTTATTTCAATATAAACCATACGAAACTTTTCAAATATGGTTCCATATGGTTATTGTTCCATATCATATGGAATGTTATTTCAATATGAAATATAAACCATACGAAACTTTTCGAACAAACAATCCTTTTGTTCTTAAAAGAACTTGAAGTAGGGATTTACTCAATTGGTCTTGAGGTAGGGATTTACTCATATGTTTATTGTTTCAATAACATGAATCATGATATACACATTTGCATCAAGTAAGTAATACCTTACTATATAAATGGTTTGTTCTTCTCTTTCATTTATGAATGTGGTATTAAACCCAATGTTCAACTTACCACTTGCGATAATATTTATGCATTTGGTCGAGAACTCTCCAGATTACTCTATATCTATAGATGGAATTTGCTGGAGCATCCAAGTGTAGTACCTTTGACCTACCAAACTAACATTTGCGATTGAATCTCGTGAAATCAATGGTGGACAACAATTTAGGGTTTTCCATGAGTTTAATGACTATGTTTTGCGTTTACCAAACCCCATTATTTCCTCATTTTCTTTTGTCGATCATGCTACTCTGTGACTTGTACTGTAGGGTTAGTTTTTCTTTGAATTTTCAATTCAAAACAATTATCATGTTGTTTGGGTTTCTCGCCTGTCCAGTGAGGTGACTCTATTTTGACCATTCGACGGTTTGGAAAAAGGTAAATGGTGTTGAAAACTCTTCTTGCTTCATTTGTCACTTGAATTACATTACTTACAATTATGCTTTATGTCGCGTACAAATTTTCTAACTTTTTCTTCACCTGTACACGTAGGGTAGCAGAGTATTCTTTCTATAGAGTTTTATTTTTCAATGTTATTCCTCAAAACCCTTGCAGTAGGTTTTGTTTTGAATAACATTATGCTCACACTTGAATGGAGGTAGCTACAGGAGGTCCAACACGCCAACAATTTTAGGTGATATATCATTCCCTAACTAATTTTACTGTGGTTACAACTTGGTTTCAATATTTCAGTTAATGGCAGTAGTAAGCCATTCCACAGTTCTATGTTTCTAAAGGGGTCTCATAACCCTTAGTAGTATGTTACTTTGTTATTTTTATTTATTTATGCAGAACCCATTTGGGGCTTTTATCAATTTATGTTACGTGAATAAATCCATGTTGACTTCAGGGCTCTTGGCTTCACATGATTTGAATTACTTTATTTGTTATCTATGGTTTTCTTCTGGTCTTTGTGACTCATGTCTGAGCATTGCTATATCATAGAAGATCTGATGGCATGTTCTGTAATTCTATTTTGTCAAACATTATGTTAGGATTTGAACCCTTAAATTTTATTTTGTTGTTCCTTTCGATACGAATTCTTGTGTAGACATGGACACCTATAAGAAGCCATTTCTCTGTTCAATTAATTTATTTCTTTTCTATCATATTCTAATGAGTAATGATAGGGTTTTCAGTAGTTTTCGACCATCTTTTTCTTAATTTTCCTTCATACCCTATCTGGGTTTTCTGCGGCATTTAACTTATAATATGTAAACACATTTTTAAATATCGTTGTGATTTCCTTTATTATGCGAGGAATAGTTCTTATGAATTATATCTTTGCTATTACTCTTAAATATTAGTTACCAAAGTGTAATTTCTATAGCTTTGACATAATGATATTTCTGTTCATCATACTCATGTATTGCTTTTCTACACAGGCAGAGGTGAACTGAAATTCTGCAATTTGTTCTCAGGTATTTTTTTTTTTAATATTTTGAGCCTATCTACATTTGTTCTTTCAATTTCTAAACTCTCCTTTGTATTCACTTTACAATCCCTAAAACTATGCGCTTATTTTTTTAATTCTTTGTTTTACAGGTATATGTAAAAATTCCACCTTAGCATAACCATGTAATTGTTTTCAAGTTGGGTGAGGTCCTATTTCAACTTACCCATCTCATTTAATAGGTCATAGGTCTCCCATCTCTTGGTCTCTTCTTCTGCATGATGATTCTGCATGGATGAATTTTCTATGTTTGAAGACCATTCTCTGAGTTGGTTATTTCTGGAATTGTGTTTTAAATACTCTCTTTAATGGCTTACATGGCATATAGTGTTTTTCAGGACTAAGATTTTATAACAGGCCAAGAACCTCCTTTGTATTACATTGTTATTTCCATGATGAACATAATTCCTATGTTTCTGTCTTATATATATTCATTACATTTTTTTATGAGGTCCTACATACCCCATTCTACACTTGATTTCCTTACAGTTATGTTACAAAATTTTCAAGAAAACTCTTGTATATCTGTTTTGACTAGTTAGTACCATAATGTTTTATATATAAAATACCCTTGTAATCTTCCTTTCCTATATATTTTTCTTATACCTCGTATTGTTTACATTATTAAACCAAAAACTACAATATCAAGGAAGCTTTCACACGGGTTTTTGATTTATTTTCGCTCGTTCAGAAAATGATAACTTATTTAAACCTTTACTGTTCTTTTTATTGTTTAAGCTAGAGATTTATATGAACAAGAATATCCTTGCTTTTATATATATATATATATATATAAAGTTAGTTTCTCATAATATAATTTTGTTTCTCTTATTTACAGAGAGTCACTCTGTACATAAGCAATCTTGGTCTAATATGTGTACACATATATAAATAGTCTTTTATATTTTATAATAGACATATTTATGCATATATGTAATTTATTCATCATAAAGAAAAATAATCTTCTAGGATTCTGTATCGGGTCTAACATATATAAATATATATCTACACTTGTATTTGTTTTCAAACTTTTCCTTCTATTGCACTATGAATAAAAATTCTATTCTATGAGATAATTCTCTATAGCACAATCTGTATTATTTTGTTCTTCATTTTTTTTTTTAAATTCTCAAATAAATTATCAGTCTTTTCCATTTTACCAAATCATGTGTACTATTTAATTTACACTATATAGAATAAATAAGTGAATCATAACATTTTCAAACTTTAATAAAAATAAATTAAATATAACAAGTAATGGATTCTCTTCTCTTGATTGGTAAATAAATACAGGAGTTATAAATACCAACATGAAACAATTTTTCTGGAAAATTAATAGTCAAGTACTTGGCTCCTCCCAATCTTGACACTACAACATAGCCAATGTCCCCTCCCAGCATGCCAAGCTTGCACTTTATTTATGTCTTTATTTCCTACTCTTCAGTCTCCTCTACTCTTAGAATGAGACAAAAGCAAGTAAAAACAAAATATATTATCCACCCCATCTACCACTATTTTAGTGGTTAATAACTTCCTCCACACCACCAACAGGTGGTAGGTAGTTACCTACCTGCTCATTAATGAGCTCTTGTTTCCCACTCTTGAGGACAACTCACTTTCTTCTAGCAAACAATTAATTGACCAATATCATAATTCCTCAATTAAATCTAATCATCCAGATTAGATGCCTAAGACTTATTGATGGGCAATAAATATTCCACAATAATTTGCAGTCTCATCTCTTTAAGCCATTTGTACTCAACAAATAATTTTCCATATATTTTTTATTCACAAAAATAAAACATCATAATTATAAATTTACAATCAATAATAAATTACTAATAATTAAAATTTTCAATTATATTTCATACTATCATACTTTAACTAGAAACACACATATGCACATTTTAATTACAAAAAACATCAAGCTAAGGGATATCACATAACCAATGTAATAACATAAGAGAAAATACCCACAAGAGGGCCAAAATGATGACACCATCCATCCGTTAGCCTCTTTGAGGCATGCGTTGCGATATCTTGGTGCCAAGTCTAGTGAATATGGCTCCAAAAATCATCCTCTAGGGGTTGACCCCTAGATCACTATGCAAATCATCATCTGGAACTTAGTTTTGGGTTTGGGGTACAAAATAGGTCTCATGGGTCTCTTGGTGATAGAATAAGCTCATTCTTCTCCAATGTTGAGGGCTCAGAGAATGGTGCTAGCCATCCCATGACTCAAAAGGTGAGACAAATCTCATTTGGGCCTCAGATCGCCTACGAAACGACCTGTACACTATTAAGCCGGTTGGGGCATGTTGGTCCAAGTCTATCATCTCATGAATAATATGGTACGTAGTGCATATTGTTGTGGTTCTGAAGGTGCCCATGGAATGGAATGATTCTCTACCAGTGATAGGAGTCTCATGGCTCCCAACGCTTCACCTAAATGGTGTTGTATGTTCCCCTCGTGGACTTAGGCCCCAATTAAGGGGCGCAACCCATGATGAAGACCACCTACCAATCACACATAATTTCCAGTGTTGCATCTTCACCATGAGTTACAATTAATCATTAGTAGATATAAGTGAACCAAGCTTGTTAGTCAAGGAAAATTGAGAATTCATATGGGGATTCTCTTCCAAATTCATGGTTTTGATATGAAATTAGTGTTACCTACCTAGGCAAGAGTGACTAATAAACAATCTTACTAAGTGTTCCCAACCCCTAATGGGAAAGATAGGTCCCTAGTATACCCTTCAATTAATAAGTGACATGTGAATGATGATAAAATGGATGGGGGCAAAGGGGTCTCAAGGCCAAATGCCAATGAGGAAGTCCACATATTGGGTGTACAAATGTGAGGAGGGAGAAATCGTGGTTACATGAGTTACCCAACCTTTGTTTTTCCCACCCTATTGATTTTCCTTTTGTTTTTTATTTCTCTTTGTATTACTGAACAAAGCTCTAGGAAATGAGATCATGTCATGAATGATATAAAGAAGTTATTACACCCTTAAATGTGGGGTAATTCATTGGCCACTAGGGGTTGGGATGTGCATGGGTTCTTTTAATTATTTGAAGGGCACTCATGGGCCCTATGAACCAGGGCAATGACTATAATGATCGAGATGGAGCTCATTTTTGGCATTATCCCACGTGCTATTATTAATTTCCTAGCCATCTTTTGCATTTTATGATTTTCTTTTTCTTTTGTCTCTTTCTTGTGGTCGTGATATGATTTTAACTTTCTTTTAGCTGAATCAACCTTTGGGGAAACTTTTCCAAGCCCAAACTAGATATGTTAATAAGGGGAGGGGGTGTGTTAGTTCCTTATGGACCCAACGGTCATGTGGACCTAAAGAAAGGAAATGGTGAAATAGGGATTGTAATGTGCGAAGGGGAGTGAAAAATATGGAATGGGAAAACAAGACCACACTACCGAAATTGAGGTTTCCCAAGTAGTGCCCTTCCTAAATCCATAGGTGGATACGAGAGATCCAATGGGAATAGGATTTAGGATTAACCCCCATTTAAGGCGAGGGAACAAAACCATGGTCAAAGCCATTCCTTCTTCCAAGTCACCCAATAATCCATGTCCAAAATTTCGAAATGAAAAGAAATCATAAGCACTTTATTGCAAAATGAAAAACATACCTTTTGGGTCAAATTTCCCACCTTCTAACATATTCTCTTGACAAATGGGTGAGGAAACATACAACTGATGTAGGGAGTGGATATAAAGTGGAACATGACATCGTCTATGAGGTGACTATCAAGGGCTACTGTCCATTGACTAGAAGAAGATGAATAGGCGAAAATTTATGCTAGGCCCTACCCACTTTTGGTGGGTAACAATATCAACATGTGGTAGGTTGTGGTCCACATGGAATGATGTAGACTATGATAGGGGTTTTCCAATATTTCTGGATACATAATGTGGCAGACAACATGGACAATAGGATGAGGACACATGAAAATGATTGCATGAAATGGCGATCCCACAGATCAAGAAAAGTGGAAAGCATAGAGAGGATGATGTGGCATGGACATTAGGATGGTGATGTCAACATTTATGATGATGTGGTAGGGTACGATAGGTGATACATGGCATACCAAACTAGAATTTTTGGGTAACCAACTAGGTCACTTTTGGCTGACATGTGGGACCACATAGAGGTTTCCACGATAAAAAAATCCATCATGATTACATTAGCAATAAGTTACCCTTAGATTGTTAAGGGCATTAGTCATGAGGATTTTTCACATGGGCGAAAATATGAGCCCCTGAGGGTCAAGGGGTTGGAACCAGATCATGGTTAAGGGCACAAAATTTGTAATGTAGTTCTATGGACCAAAAATATCAAGCTCTTGAGGGCGACAACATTAGTGTTGGTCAAACAAGTTTCGTCTATAAAACAAGATTACCATGAGTAATTATAAGTTTCGTCTATCAAACAAGATTACCATGAGTAATTATACCATGGTTTGAGTTTGGCCATGATATGAAGTATGAAACACGTTTTGTATAGATATAGAAGTATTGAATAGCACTCCTTCTGGTCAAAGCTCATAATTGTTGTGTCTATGTGAAAGAAATTGAATTGACAAAGGAGGTGTGTAGTTTTTTTAGCGCAACAAAGAGATGTAACCAATGCGAGAAAAAAACAAGGTTGAAAACTAAATTTATATTTTATATTTATTTATTATTTTGGATTAGAATCATATTTCCATTTGTAGGATCGAAGTATTGAGTTCACATTTGTTTATGGGGGCAGGGTTTGACCCAAGTTTAAAGGACCTATATTTCATTGTGGGAGGGCGAGCTCTTGAAATTTGAGGGCCAAATATTAGTTTGAAGAGATAAGTCCCCCTTTTGTGTTATCACAATTTTAGTTTAGGGTTAAGACATTTCATTTTTTTTAATGAACAATTTGGTCGCGTTGACATTTATTTTGTCAGTGCTATTTCAAAAATTTGTTACACACGTGTTGACAAATAAAATGTCAGTGAAAATAAGGAAGTGAAAACAAACGAGCACTGGTAAAATTAAAGTGGTATATGGCCATTTGTGTGCCAACAACTAGCACTAACAAAGCCAACATCAATGATATTTGATTGATATCTGATAGCAATTGATTCACGGTAAAAACATTATTTACTCATAATTAGTTCCTTATAGTTGATTGACAAAGTAATAATAACGATGTTACCGATATCTTATCACTAATTAACCTGTAGGTTATTTTTCATTATGCTGGACAAGTTCATTGCATCCAGTTAGTTTCAAAGATCAGTATCGTGGTTTCAGTTTTTGTGGGTAGCTGTTGAGAACAATGGGGAAGAGAAGTCACATGAAAAGAGGAGAAACGGAAGGCCTCGAGATTCTAGAGGTCGTCCCAAAACTATAGGAATAGTTCTGACATGCCAGTTGGGAGAAGTTCTGTTTTAGATGCAATGAGTATCACAATGGTGTGGCACAGGAATTCGTTGAAAGTTTAAATGGTGAAAATGTCAGAGTCGATGACATTTCATTCTTAGTCATGGAGTAGAGTGTTTTAGAGGCAATCGACATACCAATTGAAGGGGAATGATATTTAAAGAACATAACCATTGTTGGCATTGACTTTCATTTGTTCCTTAAGGATGAGCATAAAAATGAGTCAAGTCGGTCGGATGTACAAAAAGCTTGGTTAAAAAATGAGTGGCATGAAATGCTAATTGCCACCCAGAAATATTTTACTTGTGAAGGGCATTACCATAGGCTTGGTATGTTTCATTTCCTATTCTTATCACACCTCTTTGGTCAAATTCGTATCAATGTGCCCTTCTTCTTGTTAAATAGTTTAATAAATATGTCAGCCAAGGTCCAAAATAAGCCCAAGTCTATTGTATATCATAAAGGCTTAATTAAGTTGTTAGTGGTGGACCATTTGAAGAAATTAAATAGGACCTGGGACCATTTTTTATTCTTTGGAGGTTTTGGTACAATAGGAAATGCTAACTCTCCGCCATTAAAAGAAAGATATGCAGGGCCATATTAAAGGCTTGTAAGATTGTGTGAGAAACTTTTTATTCCACCATTAAAACTAGAAACAAGGGAAATATTTCACCTCCTAAAACCGCTATCCCTGTGCCAACATTAGAAAGGGTTTATAAAAGAAAGACTAAGAGAGCAGTTAGGAACAAGATGCCGTCTCTTCCTCAAAATCCTGAGCCAACTAAAACATCAAACACATTTTAACAAAACCTTGTAGGTCAAAAGTAGAAGTTGCAAAGGAGGCCCCTAGGGAAACAAGGGTGGAAAACATAGCATGAGAAGAAGGAGAGAAAGAGACCACACTAGTTGAACTATATGGGTTTGGAAAGCCTCATATGAGGCTTATGAATAAACTTTGATTGAGGTTAAAGTTGAAAAAAATCCCGACCTTAGTTGAGGAGGCCATTCAGATAGATGATTCACTAATAAAGGATTTGGTGATAAATAAAGAAAAGGGTTCTAGTTGCAAGACACAAAAATAGAAGAAGAAGAAGGGCCCAAAGGCAAAGCCTAGAAAAACTAAGGAAAATAAGCTCACTCTAACTGATGAGGTGGACCTGTTCCTAAGAGCTACAAAGCAGTCGAAAAATGATTGATTAAAATAGGCGCCCATCAATTTTGCTGGCATTTCACTTGGAAATTTTGCATAGTTGTTAGTGCTACTCTTTTATGTTTTGCACCAAGCGCTAACAAATATTTTTGTCAGTGACTTTTCTAGTTTCAATCTGATATACAATGCCAATTATTTTGTCAGTGCCTAGACTTGGAATGGTTTAAAGTAGAAGTTAAAGATTTCTTTTGTAAAGGTATCGAGAGGGTAAATATTCCACAAATTTTTCCTTTATGAGATTAACTCCAAAGTTCAAAGAACCATTATTCTCAGTAGACTTTTAAGGTGTAAAACATGATAGTTTCAAGATTTTGTGACAAAAAATCAGCAATCATTTTTCAATGCCTCTTCCTTAGGGGTTTTTTCAACGTTAATTAATTTTGGATATCAATGCTTAATCATACATCATGAAGAACCATTGAACCAAGCTTTATTTTTGTAAATGTGTATTTAATTAGCACAAATAGGATTATTTTCCAGAATTAGGCTCTAGTTAAACTTCCTTTAATTTCTAAAGTTTGTTGTAAATATTTTTTTCTATAAAGAAATTATGAAAGATAGACCAAGGGCTGGAAATTTTGCAGAAATCATGTGTATTGTGTATACCTTTGAGATTAATAAAATTTTCGGTGAAAAATTTTAAATGTACAATTTGCAGAGGTTCTTGTGTGATAAGTTTCCTGCCAGTGTTTCTAGTGTATTCTTTTTCTTCTAAGCAATAAATATGATTCATAATTATATTGCATTTGGAAATAAGCGATTAGACTCCAAAAGCAACATTCACCATTACATTATTAGATTTACATTTTCCAAATTTCTTATATGTTGTTCAACTTAAATGTCACTCACAGACTTCACCTGGTTGCTATGTTTTTGATGTTGATTCCCTACTGTCTTCTATCATAACTTGATGATGATTTATCTAAGAAACCTAAATATATCCTGCATCTGTTAAAATTGTTCATATATCCTTTAGCTAGCAATTTTTTGTCAAAAGAATCCATGCCCAATGGTCCTTATCCATATTCCTTCCAAATAAACTTCACGTGTTACCTACTAAATCGAGCTAATGATCTAAATTTCCCGTTGCTTAGTGACAATGAGTGGTAGAGTTTAAGGAGAGATCCCTCTCTATATTGAAGGGCCAAGTATCAATCTAAAGCGGTTAGAGATCACCTTAGTTTTTCCCTCTAAATCTGAGGTTTTTTTCTAAGTGATAACATTTTGATTGAACTGAACTAGAGTTTATAATTTTTGTGTGTAGGGTTGAGTTTACTTAATCCAAGGAACACACTATATTATTCAAGATCATTGTGTTATAGAGCTAGAATTATACTTTTTGTGATATGACTTAGATATTATGTTGCTTATTTTCATTACTAGGTTTACTTGAAATGAAGGGTGAAGAAGAAGCTTAAAGTTTGTTTTCCATGATATGACTTAGGTATACCTATCTACCTGAAGCTTAAAGTTTGTTTTCCATGATATGAAGTCTAATTAATAAAGTTTGTTTTCCATGATGATTTAGTTTGAGTATGATGTCTACTGTTCATATGGTGCTTGGTGAGAAATACTATTGTTCTTATGAAGAATTCATATCCATTATTGGAAAATCATAATTAGAGTATTTGATGTTGTAGGGATGTGTTAAGTTGCAAAATCAAATAAAAAGGGTGAATGTTTTCTTTCGAAGTTTGAATTGAAGGCTTGTGTATCCAGTATGAAAATTTTATGAAAGGGAGGTCCACTATGATTTTGGGGGCCAATGTCTCTAGTAGGTTGATGCCTGCAAATTGATTAAGGAGGTGGGTGCCTCCATCATGTTGTTTCATATAACAAGTCAGTGATTTCAAATTTTAGAGGTTGGTGCCTCAATCAGGTTGAAGCCTACAACAAGTTGGGGCTTGCATATTTCTAAGATTGGTGTCTCAATCAGATTGTAGCCTAAATTAAGTTGGTGCTTGCACATTTTAAGGGATTGGCATTTCCTTATGGTTAGTGCCAGTAAATTATTGTAATCAAAGATTGAAGAAGAAGATAATAAGATTTATAGTTTTCTCCTGTAAGGGTTTCCATTTCTATCTGGTGTTCTTGTGTATTAAGGTGATGATTGATTTTGTTTATGCATTGTTATGTTTTCAATCATGATGAATTGTTTAAATTGCTTAGATTGTCCATTATATTGATTCACCCCCTTAGTATGATTATAATTCCAACAACCCATTGATATCATATGTGTTAGTCTTGTCCTAAAAAATTGGATGCAATATTTACCTTTTGTAAGGATGCCACTTGGTGTAGATAAAAGTATTGCTCCATCTGAAATATCCATGTTACTTGATCATTACCATCAAACTTCTTCATATTGGTCTTCGAAATGTAGTAGTTCCTTGATGTTACCTTGAAGCCTTCATGATGTGGATCTTGCATTGAAAATTCATGATTATGGTTCTAAAATTCAATATTTGTGCTCTCCAATTGTGATATCATACTCCCCATATGAGATTGATTCTCAACACCATGCTTCTCCTTAAGTTCCTAATCTCCTTAGATCTGCACATCGTTTTTAGGGATATCTTTTAATACAATGTTTTATAATTCTTGTATTTCATCCCTAAAGGATTTCTGTATATATTCTTGACATTTTATATTTCTTCATTATTTTCATTCATATTATTTTATATTTCTTCGTTATTTTCATTTATTTTCCTTTATATTCCTTTCTTATTTTCATTCATCTTCTTTTCCACTCCTTCCTTATTTTCCTACATATTCTTTTCCATTTATCTTTTAATATTTCTGTGAGAACATGGTAGGTCCACCTTTTTCAACATACTACCATCTATTTCATTAAATTTCTTCTCTAATTGAGATAACCTAAATTATAAGTCTTCACTTTCTTCATGAGTCAAGGATGAGCCTTCAATAGATTTAATTAGTGTAGTAACTTTCTTTGGAGGCATGCTGGAAAATAATAATAGTATTCCTATTTATCACAACATTTAGTCACAATAAAAGGATCTTCTAATCCATAATTAGATCACTTGTAAGTTATGTACCTTAATTTGGAGAATGTAAGAATGGTTGAAGTTTTATTGATATATATTTGAGAATTGATCCCTTCTAGTTCTGAGAATTTGTTTTGTAATACTCTAATCTGTACTTTTTGCAATTCCATAGGTGTGATTGAATTTGACGTGCCAATAGAAAGTTATGGTAACTTTCTTAAAACTTGCTGATATTTGAGATAACTTGTATAACATGCCACATGGCCAATTCTTCAAACATAATTTTGAAATTTTTATCTGAGGTACTTTCATATGTTTCCTGATATCCATGAATATTTGAAATTCTAAAAATTCATGGACAAGAAGATATAATAAAAATACCAATTTGGCATGTTTAAAAGTTATTTCAGGATTGTTCACAAACCCTAACTTCTCTAGGGTATAACTATGAATGTAGAGATAACCCATTTATAAAACCTCAACAAGTTGTTCTTGATATTTCTCCTTAATATCATCCAAGTTTCTATGTCTGAAACCTCATAAGAAAAAAAATTATTGTGAAAATTCCAAGCTAACCCGTTTGAAACTTATTTCAGGAGCATTTAGGAGCTTTCAATTCCTAACAACATATATATGAAATTATGGTGAAGAAAGATATTAAATTTCAACCATATGTTTTCCACAATCTCACCTCAATGCAGACAAATTTTCATAGTCTGAACCCTCACAAAAAAAAAGTTATAGCAAAAATGTTGAATTGACTTATTTGAGATTGATTTCATGAACATTCAGGGACCCTAAATTGGATCATATATATGAAAATATAGAAACAAAAAGATCTGAAATTTGAACCATATATTCCCCAAGATGTATTCTCAATATTATCCAAGTTTCATGATCTAAAACCTCCCAAAAAAAATTATAGCGAAAATTCCACGATGATTTGTTTGAAGCAACAAAACCCCAGGATCATGAGATTCGATACCAAATTTTATGAACCTTGTGCCTTAAAAAAGATATGAAACTAGTCATTATAGTACTCTTTGAGGAGAAACCTCCTTTTATAGTGATTACCATGCAAAAGACAATATTTGATCATTTTAAGACTAGGTCTCCTTAGTATATATATAGAAGACAATGTGTACAATTAAAATAAAATGGGACCATGACGGGTTTTAACATACATAATAGTATAAAAACAGAAATGTAATCACTCAATATATATGACTTAATAAGGGTTTTTAGGGCTAACATGGGGCTTATATAAGGATTAACATTTGTTAAGGATTGTATGTCAAATTCCTATAATAAAAGTAACAATCCAGGCATCATGTCATTAGTGATTGGTTTATTCATAAGATGGCAGATGGAAGAGTGGTTAGTATGCGAAAAAATAGGGTATCAAATCATATAGTAACAAAACATGTTAATAACATGAAAAGTAGCAAGAAATTCTTTCTCAGTTATAATATAGTTTTTTTCACAAGAATGTAATTCTTGTTGATAAAATAGATGGCATGGGGTCAATGTTCCTCATTTTTCCCTATTACAACTCTAAAGTTATATCTGAAGTATCTACAAAAGTGTGGAAGGGTAGGGACCAATTCATACATTTCAAGATATATGTTATTCTCAATTTTTCCTTCAGGGCTTTAAATGCAACTTGGCATTGTGTATGGCAACAAAATTTTGTAGCTTTTATTAGAAGCTAAAATAGGGGTGATGTTATCTTGGTCAAATTTTCTATGAACATTCAATAGTAACCTTTGTATCCTAGGAAGCTATGGTTAACTTTATGGGTTGTTGGAACTGTAAGCTTCTGGATGACTTCTATTTTAGTAAGGTCTACCCTAATTCTGATGGGAAATATATGGTCGCCTAACACAACTCCCCTAAGTGAGAAGCATTTAGAATTTTTCATTGTTTAGATATAAATTTGTTTATCAACACCTAATTAATAACCTCATGAGATTTCTTAAAGCTTCCTCAAATGTATCTTCATACATCGTAAATTCATTCATGTATATTTCCACAATTGGTTATTGGTTAAGTCATAGAATATCTTGAGAATAAAACTTTGGAACATAGCCGAAGCATTGCATAATCCAAATGGAAGTAATTGGTAGGTGTAAATTTCCATGGCCACATGAAGGTGGTTTTCTATTGATATTTAGGGGCTACATGTGTTTGGTTGTAGCCATTGAATCCATCGATAAAAGAATATATAATTTTTCCTATTAGGGTATTAAGGACTTGATCGATAAATGGTAAGAGGAAATAAATGAGATTATATTCCTTAAAAATATGCTCAAAGTAGCATGAAAAGGGGCCTTGGTCTTTCATGAGGACCCCAAATTTAAATTGCACCTAGGGAAACGTTGAGGACCCCGCCCAAGATTAGATTCTTTGTGCTAAGCATTTGATTTCAAGGAGGGCTTCCTAGAAAGATGGTCCTTCAGAAAAAGAGTCGTAAACATTTAGCACTCATAATTCCATACCCAAATTAGTAGAGGCAAAAATCAAACCCAAAAATGAGTCAAAATCCCATTGATTTAGGGCCTTGATGCTACATATGTTCCATCCAATAGCAATCCCACCCAACCTTCCTTGTGCATTAGAGTAGAAAAAACACCAACCTTTTAACAAAGAATCCAATACTTTCATTACCTAGTCTTCCTCTCTTAGAGTCTCCGTTAGCAGTAATATGCATGTATAATTAACATTAAATAACCTCCTAAGGGATAGTTTTTGGTAAGGGATGGCCATACCCCTATTATTTAAATATTGTATAATCATGAGTTAACTCCCCAAGGGCCTTTTCTTCTCTAAGCACCCAAATGATAGAAAATTGTTTCCTCGGAACCACCTCCAAGCCTATCTTAACTTGGGCTTTAGCAAGGTTTGATTTTCTCCCACAACCCCTCCCTTTAGTGGCACAATAGGTCTTCCCCAACATAGAAGGAGGAGAATCTTTGGTAGCTTGTGCAAGTTGGGGTCCAAGAAGTAGTGACCAGATGAAATATATGTGTCAATTGTTTATTCTTCTCTGAGGGATACAACTATCGATGATGAGTGTAAATTGATAGGGGGAAAGTGACATGAGACAATGGCAGGTTTCATGTTTTCAGAGGATAAGGGAATTAATTTGTCAGAACCATTGGTTCAATCACAACCCTTACCCAAATTAGCAAAAGAAACAACTAAAGATGACAAAGGATTGGAAGAAAGAAAAGTATCTAGAGCTAATTCTTCCTTTTGTATTGGTGCCAAGGTTTCAGTGGCTGCCTGAATCTTTCATGTGTTCTTATCCTGTAACTACCTCTTGAGCCCATCATCTAAGGTTAGGTGAGAAGGATGAGGATTGTCCCAAGCCTTTTCT
This sequence comes from Pinus tabuliformis, assembly GCA_031772625.1. Classification (NCBI taxonomy): domain Eukaryota; kingdom Viridiplantae; phylum Streptophyta; class Pinopsida; order Pinales; family Pinaceae; genus Pinus; species Pinus tabuliformis. The sequence goes on along the minus strand of CM062816.1, from coordinate 1,675,357,726 downwards.
GGACAAAGCTAAGGAGCTTCCATTATTTCATTTTTCTCCTCTTGGGGAAGATTCCTATTTTTTTTTGTGTAAAAGTGATTCTAATTTCCATGGAAGGGAAGTGTACAATCCTTCATTTTATGCCCCATCTTATGGAACCTTCTGTAACAAAACAAAAACCCCTCATAGTCTACAATCTATACATGGGAGTAACGCAAACACCCAACTATGCAACCAAACCTTCTCAAGTAACAAAGTTCAGAAGAATACACACCACAATAATCACACTTGATGTCAGGAATGACATATTGACATCCAAGAATTGCCCCAAATAATTCCCAATCTCACAAAAGGCTTCCTTGGACCAAAATTGCATTGTTAACCTTGGGATGTGCACCCATATAGTTTATTTCTCCATGACTTATTTTTTTGCATCAAAGAGACGCATCCATCTATTTAATAACATTTGGGTTAAGTCTATTACCCAATTTTTTTAATCAAAGCCCCAAGAACATGATGTCCAAATTTGAAGAGGAAAGCAAACCAACATCTTGTTAAAATTGTGACTATCAAGACAAGGTCAATGTGTTTCCCCCACTTCTTGACCACCCGATCCTAGAGGGTTTTAAAAATAAAATGTCAGCCCCTTTCCTATCATACAACGGCTAGATCATCCTTCTTATCTACCTTGTGGAGCAATGAATCATCCCCAAGAACCATTTTGTATCCTCCCTTCTTGGTATTTGCACACTATGTTTTCTTCTTTTTTCAACCACCCTTTGAACCCTAATTAGCATCAATACACACCTCCCTTGTGAATCTCTGTCAAATGAGATTGATCCAGATTCATGAAGGAATGAAATGAAACACATATTTAAACAGAAAACAGAGATACAACAAAAGAGAAGAACTTCAATTAATTAATAACAAGTACTGAAAACTATTTACATACATAATGGAACAAAATATCTCAGGTAGTGGTAGCTTATCTTTGAGAAGAGATGTGACGACTACATTCCTTATAAATTGTGTTACAATAAGGATCAGAGATATTTCTATCATGAATAAGTGTGAAACCCTAACCCTAGGAGATGAAGCGCCAACGTTTTTGGGCCCCATTAGGGTAAGTTGGATTGCCAACTTCCCGGGGTCGTAATTTTAGCATAAAAGCTCCATTTGGCATATGATTTCCCAAAAAATGTCTTTTGGGACCTCAAAATAGTTCTGGAAGTTTAAGACCCAAAAGAATACCAAAATTTGAAATCTATGCTAGAATTAAGGAAAAGTAAAGGAAAGATTGTTGGGGGCCAAGTGGAATAGGTGGGTGGCCACCAATATCCACATGGATCAAGGCTTCCCATGAAACACTACCTAGTGGCTCAAATTATTTAAGGTCCCCAAAAAGATTCATAGCATAAAGTGCTTAAAACCCTATCGTATCTTGTACCAACGCTGTTAAGAAAATAGGCCTAGAGCCACCTATGTTAGGAAAAATTATTGATCCTTTTGCACTCCTAGCTCTCGCAGAAATTCATCCATTGAAAACCCTTTTGACAAAAATTTCATTGGGTATGGGTTTCTTGGTAAGGATGGGTTTGTGGTTATTCCCAACGGGGCCCAATATGACTCCCAAACTATTGACTGAACCTCCACCCTACCATCAAAAAACTGGCACCAATCTAGATATGAATTGGCCCCAACCAATATTTCCCCATAATCTGTCAAAGCAACGACAATTAGCTCCAACTGAATTTGGTTATATTCCAGCGGGTTAGGAGAGTAGTCAACTTGGAGTTCATCTATTCTTACCATAACAGCTAGCCTTCAGGCTGTGTTTCAAAACTCGTAACATAATTTTCCCCCCTTCGCATCCATCACCTAAGTGGACAATGTTACCCATGATATCAACTAATTGTTTCCATAACTATCCACTACCTCCAATTCCTATGCAGAATTCTATAATAAATTTACTATATTATTACATTTCCATAATATCACATAAAATAATACAAATACGAATCATTCCATGATGTCTCCTTTTTTAAATGATTATTAAATTGGTCCCTTTTTCTTTCCCTTGTTGTCCTTTCGTAACATACATAGTTCCCTCAATGGCTTACAGAGGTTACAGGGCACCCAAAATTTTCTTTTTCCTTTTAGTATCTTGAAAATAAGCTTTGATGACACTTTATCACATGCTCCTATTAAATTTATCTTAATCACACTTGCGAAAACTTGATTTTCATATCTCATACATTTTGTCAAATACTTTAGATGTAAACATTTCTTCAAATACTTTGAATACAACCAACTAGGTAGTATTTTTTTTCTATACATTTTGCAAAACATATTTTTATGAAATCAAATAAGAAACATTCTAATTCCACTTATAACATACTAACTGAAATATGCCATTGATCATGCAAATTTTCATTTTTGTCTTTGAGATATTTTATCAAATAGTCCTTATGAAAATTATAATAAATCACCTTTAACACATTTCTTTAAATTCTTGGCATGCACATAAAAATACATCAACTAAAACAATACTATCCTCATCCAGAAAACAACATTTTCATTGTGGCATTCCATTGAACAGTTTGCATGCAATGAATCATTAAACCATTTAGGAATTTCTTCAAACAATTTGCGTGCAAACTTGTATAGAAAATTCCTCAAGGAATATCTCCTAAATTATAATAGTCTGTAGCGAGAAAAATGGTACACAACAATATAATTGTGTGTAGATTATGTAGTAAGAGTAATTATAATTATATTATTGAATAAAATATGAACGGTGATTACAATCCTTCGTGGCTGTGTGCCTATATAGGCATTTACTGTCCACGAAGGTGAGTGGTCACATCTTTTGACCTTTCCCCTTTCATAATTAATGCACCATTTAATTAATTAAATTATTTAATTTATTATTTCAATATTATTATTTAATTAATGTTATTTATTAATATTTTATCCATAACATTTCCTACCCCTTTAGAGATGATTTTTCCTCAAAGAATAACAAGAAGGGTTTCCTCTAGTTGAACATATTGCTATGGGGTGGCATCTTTACATTGACTGGTGAAGTCCTCATGAGTATTTGTACCTTCCTTGAAGCTGGGAGTGTTGACACCATATAATTTATAATATCGTTCTTTCTAGTTAAACTCCATGAATTGTTCTTCAAGGTTCGTTGTATAGCTTCCTAGTTGTATTAACCATTCTGCACCTAGAACTATATCCATTCCTTTGAGCAGTAGGGAAAATAAATCTATCTATAGCTCTAGTTATTGTATATGGATTGTATCCTTATGACATTCTCCTATTTCTTCAAACTTTTTCCCAGTAGTGACAATCATGCTAAGGTCCTTGATTGGGCATATACAAAGATCAAGTTGTTTAGCAAGATCAATGCTTATACAATTGTGAATACTGCCAGAATCTACAAGTATATTGACATTTCTACCTCTTATGATCCCTTTAAGCTTCAAGGATTTAGGGCATAATATCCTTGCCATGTTTGTTGGTAGAGTAGTAGGATTATTGTTTTTTCTTCTTGGAGGTTGATTTCTTTTCTTTTGAAGGTGTGGTGGAATGTATTTTGCAGTCATTTATTGTTTGTGATCTTTTGAAGAATTTATTTCTTCATCCTGGTTTTGTTAGACACAAGAGATTGCAGCTAATAATGGTTCATCAAGATCTGAATCTTCATTGTGTGTTATAATGATTTCTTCCTCGGGTTCTTATACTTCAACTTGCCTTCCATCTACTATTTTATAGTAGCGTAAGGATATGTATTCACCATTATGTCTAGGTGTCCAATTCTCTCCACACTTGGGACAATTATTTTTCTTTTTTATCCTTTTCTCTAATTCATTACTTGAAGTGTCTGATTCTTTTTCAACTTCATAAGCATACAATTTCTTGTTAAGGCATATGTGTCTTGACATCCATTTGTCTCCACAATACCCACATTTGTTTGACTCCTTCTTACCTGAGTATTATTGTTGGTCTTCATCTCCCTTGAATGATGACATTTTGAATTTATGTTTTTGTTCAATAAGCTTTGTTGCAATAAGATTTCTTCGATATTTTGAGGTTTGTACAATTTCAATTCTGCATGAATATACTCTTTAAGTCCACTTTTATACATTTTAAGCATTTTTTTCATTAGTAAATCCTCTTTATCTTGTAGCCAATACTTCCCATTTGTGGGTATATTCGCTTACATACCCTTTTTGCTTAAGTTGAACAAATTTTTCGTAGACATCATATTCTTCTTGTTGCAGAATATTTTTAGCAAGGCATGCACAAACATCTTCCAATGAAAGGAGCATGCATAACATTTTCCATACCACCATGGGAACCAATCATATGCCTCTGCTTCCAATTTGTGGGATGTAGTCATGGTTTTTTCTCTTTTGCCTATTGGCGAGTTTGATTCAAGAATGAATTCCATTTTATTAACCTAGACAATAATTCCTTTATGGTCCTTAGCATCATATTTTGGGAGCTCCTTTTTAATCCATTGATAGTCCCTTTCTGGAATTCTTGTGTCATATTAACATCCTAAAAAATATATTTTAGGTGGATTTTGTTGTATCATTTTTTGGTTTTTTTAAGTTAAAATAAATTGGTCCAAAAAATGAAAATATTTTTCAAAAAATGTTTAGCTAGGATATGGACAAAAATAATACTAAATAAAAATGTTAGGAAATATTTTGATAAATATGTCCATATCAAAGAAAATGTTAGAATAGATGCCCTAAAAAATGAAGGAAAAAATAAAATGTTAGGTTAGAGAGAAAAGCAAAAAGCAATAAACTATGAAAGTGTTGCAAATCTAAATGCCACTACTCTTATTAGAATTCACTTTTGAAAATAATAGTTGTGTGCAGTTTGTTTAGATGCCACACTAGTTTATTTAATCTAATTATACAGTTTAATCATAATTGGATTTGTTTTAAATTGATTGTCATAAGTAGAAGATAAAATTGGCTCAATAGTTTAATCTGAGCCAATGGAGAGAATAAGGTATAGAAGTAGATTATTCATGAAAAAGAAATATTGGGTTGCTAGCTTAAATGCACCCAACTAAGTGAAGAAAAAATGTTAGGGTAAGTAAAGGGTAGGTAGAAGAAAGGTTGCAGAAGTACAAGGTTGGTGAAGCATAAGCACATTTATCATGCTTAATCCAATGTTTCAATGCACAGGAGAAATTATGAAATTGAAAAGATGTTCACTAGTTGATTTGATTAACTTCCCCTCGTTTCATTTCACCCCTCCATTGCATACTTACTAATTTCCCATTATCCTATCATTTCTTGTTAAAATACCCTTTTCCCTTCATTTTCACCTTTGCCCCTTGGTTTCACACATTTTCCTAGAAAATTACCCTCCAAAGGTCATTCCCCTACATAAAACCCCTTTTCCCTAGTGTGAAAACCATTCCCCTTTGAAAAAAATCACTTTCCCCTTATTAATTTCCTTATTTCACTGAAAAAACCCATAAAACCCCTTTATTCTAAGTTTAAATCCCCCTTGCTTTATTTAACTTTAAATCCGCCATTCATATTTTTCCCGACCCTTTTAACCTATAAAGACCCTTTATCCTAAGTTTTGTCCTCCCCGGCTTTATCTTAATTAACTCCGCAAATTCACGTTTTCCCAATATAAATCCCTTTAACCCACCACCCTTGGTGCGGTTAATAAACCTCCATTATATTTTAACCTCGGTACCACTGTATTAAACCCGCTTATTATATTTTCAACCTGTACTTCATTCATTAAATTAATTACAAATCACTTGTAATTAATCCCCAGGCCCTGCTAATCTCCGCCAATTTCCCTCTGTGCATCTCAACCACGCGACAACCCTCTGATCACCCGCTTCAAAATCCAATGACCCACATCCATATCGCGTGCTCCCAATGTTCGACAATTAAAAGCCCGAGAACACACAAGATTTGTGGTTTTGCTCGGGCCCTTTTCAGTTACGTGGTAGTTTTAGGTTAACTCGCGTGCTCTCATAAAAAAACTTCCCGAGTGACAAAAGCAATGTGATGAACCTTAATACCGCCTCCCCATGTAGGCCGAAACCATCCACTATTCACTTATCGAATTCCGCACCAAATTTTAAACGTTACCCATTAAAAAGACAAAGACCCTCATTTTCGCTCTTTTCGCCCGTTTGCACAGTGAAGCCTGCCTAAGCTTTCATGCGCCATCCAGAGAATTTACAACCCAATTTGACCACCCACTACCTTCTAAAGGCACTCCAGACTCCGTCCACAAACCTCTTAACTCATATAAAGCCATTTATCACCTCCTTGTCAACCTATGTTTTTATTAATGATTGTTTTATTTTGCAGGTGATTAGAAGGCCAGAAGCTTGGATAAACAGTTTTGATACTATTTCCAAAACCTGTTTACTCCAAGATTCGCAAAGAAATCTACTCAAAACACTTTATTCAGAAGGAAAAGACAATTACACACAGAGTAGAAGAAATTATTTACACAGAGACAGTAACCGTTAAAACAAAGATAAATCAGCAACAACGTATCACATTTTCACATGAAGTCAAATAGGTCTTTAGTTAAATTCACTTTTACTAAAGACATAAATGCATGATAAGAGTAAAAGATACCAGATGATGTGATTTACTGTGACTGGTAAAAGTAAAAGCAGGTGACAGAGGATTCATGGTAAAAGACTAAACAAAGGAGACAGATAAAGAAATACAAGTTAAAGTGTATCAGATGAAAGGTCATTAGTAAATATGACATCCAACGTGAAAATCGAACAACATTCATCTTTTGGAGGAACATTCAGCCAACTTCAACAATTTTCAGTTTTTTTCAGCGATAGTCACCAACAACGTAGCATCAAAATAGTGCCAGATCAACTAGCAGTCTCTATTTTGATTTTATAATAATTTATTTTTTAAAAATAGTTTAGGATATTTTCTTAGTTATACTGTTGTATAAATAACTCTCTTCATGAGTTATTAAGGGTTGCACCCTTGATGAAGCATTTCTAAACATTTGATATACTTGACTTTTCTGGATCCTTAATACAAAGCAAAGGATTCTAAATTCTATTTTACACAGTCTGTGTTTCTTGTAAGTTTTTCCAGTATTACTCATTATGTTTTTCTTCACATTCTTATGTCTTACAGAGATAACTACGCATGAATAATTGAGTTTCAATATATTCCTATAAGCTTCTGAAGTGATAATCTATAAAGAGAAGGAATTAATGGACTGTTTGTTTAATTAATTCCCTCTGAATCAATAAATCATCATCATCTTTTGAAAGCTTAAGCATATTCTCTTAAACCTTCTGAACGTAGTTTAAAGGTTTTCATACTTATGATTATTTAAGTTTCAATTTGAAAACTATGATAATCGTATTATTTCTTTGTTTCTGCTCACCACCATACAAGCTATATCACTGTGTCAAATTTTATAGCAACCCTCTACTTTGATATTAATATTATTCACAAGGTTAGGCATTACAGTGTTACATCTGTTTCATTCATTGGTCCTCCAAATTAAAACAAAACCCCCAAGACAATTATCTTAGATGCTCTGTCATGAAAGCTGACCATTATCATCTCAGAGATACAACATATTTGTCTGTTCATGTTCATTTACATTTGGCAGGCTATTAATTGGATCTTAATAGGGTCTAGATTGAAACATCAAGGTGCCCATTTTTCTATTAGTGTATTAATTTGTTCACCATGTTCATTAAGCCTCAAGTAGTCTCATCGATTTTGAAGTCCTTTTGTAGAATTTTCTCCATCATCGACGCCAACCTTTTTTGTTCTTCCTTAAACTCTACTTGTGATTTCTCTAAACTGTTGAATTCATCTCGATAACAATTAACATCAGCTTGTAATTCTTCATTACTCACCATCTTTCCTTTTTTGTTGGTGGACCCTATTTTTTTGTTTTTTTAACTAAATAATAATAAAAATAATATATATATTATAAACTTTATAAACAATATGATTTAGTAATTATAAATGTTTTTTTGTTTTTTAACTATATAAATAACCATATAGTTATAAATTTAATTTATAATCAAGTAATATAATATATAATAAGTTAAAAAGAACAACGCGTCATGACTACAAGATGGGAAGTGATAGTTGAATCGGGCAAATACAAAGCAATCAGAATGTTGGAACGTTGTTGGTCAAAGGAATAGGAAAGGAATATGACACAAGAATAAGAGGTTTGATACTTCCTGAAAGGACGCCACCAGAATTGACCGTAATGTGACCGAAGGGTGTGTCAAAGGTTGTTGGAAATGGAACTAGTAGGGAAAGCTATGGAAATGAGGAAAATGGTGATAGGGTGACAAACTTTTGAAGCGTTATAACAAACTTGAAACAACAACGAGGGAGGTCAGAGCATGGGATAGGATTGGAGACTGTCAAGGATCAAGAAAAAATTATGGATGCACACGATGATAGAGGTGTCAGTGTTATGAGCTGACAATGATGTGAAGGGCTATGAGCTGACAATGATGTGAAGGGCAGAGTGGTGCACGAGGTAGCATACGATTGGTTATGTGTGGGAAAAATGGGTATAGGGGTATGTCGTTTAGACAATGAAAAACAATGTCAGATGAGAGAATACAACGGATGGTAGAACAATGGAACACGAATTCCACAACGACAGTATACCAACATAGTAGCAGGCATAAGACCGACTTTCTCTAGTACCACTATAGCGAGAAAACTGGTACGCAATAACATAATTAAGTGTAGATTATGTAGTAAGAGTAATTTTGTAATTGTATTATTAAATAAATTTTGAATGGTGATTACAATCCTTCATGGTAGTGTGCCTATATAGGCATTGACCTGCCATGAAGGTGAGTGGTCACACCTTTTGAACTTTTAGCCTTTCATAATTAATGAAACATTTAACTGATTAAATTATTTAATTTATTATTTAATTAATTTTCTTTATGAATATTTTATTCATAGCACAACCCAAGTTCTAAAGAATGAACCAGATGATTAATGGGATTTACCATCACAATGGTTAAGGTTTCAACCTCTAGAACCTCCCAGATGAAAAGTTATAGCATAAATGCTAACATTACCTGTTTGATCCATGATTTCAAGAGCATTCAGGAAGCTCAACTTGCTATGATCAGACCTCCTAAAATATCATGATCCAAGATCTAATAGTTGGAGCAAGGGGGATTTTCCCTCATTATGGTCTAATTTTTATCTTCTTGAACTTCCCAGAAGAAAAGTTATACCATAAGTTTCAAAATGTCTTGTTTGATGCGCGATTTTAGGAGAATTTATTAATATCCACTTCCTCTGATCATATCTCTTAAAATATATTGACCCAAGATTTGAAAGTTGGACCAAATGATCAACGATATTTCTCCTCACTATGGACCAAATTTGAGCTTTTGAACCTCCTAAAAGAAAAATTATAGCATAAATTCTAACATGGTATATATAAAGATGAATTTAGGAATCCAAACTTCCTCTAATTAGATTTCCTAAAATTTCACAACCCAAGATATGAAAACTAGACTAGAGGATTGGTAGGATTTCCCCTCACCATGGTCCAAGTTTCAACTTTTAGAACCTCCCAAATTAAAGTCTATAGTATAAAAGTGAGAACTTGTAATCATAGAGCCCTACATGTCCACATGCACATATTAACTTGCGCAGAAAAATCAACACATATTTTTTACAAATTTAAGGTATAATTTCAATATAATCGACAAAATAGTCAAGGAATTTTTCCTAGCAATTTCATGTAACAATTTCCTACAACCATGCAGAATTATCACAAATTCTACATTAATTTCAATAAAGAAATAGTCATCATATTCATATCTCATAATTAATAACACTTATTGATATCTAACAATGGCTAAATATGAAGGTGGGACTTCGATTTTCCACCAAACCATAGACTAGTTGTAGACTGTATTTCTTGTAGTAGTCACTGCCGGTCTAGATCCATAATCCAAGGGGAATTTTCAAGAAAATGTAGTTGGCATGCTCATAGGTTTGGGTCCTTGCCCAAAATCCAATTATTCCCTCGAACTTCTTTCATTCAACAAAAAACCAACCACCTCTTGCTGTTTGGATGCCTTATTATCCCTTTTCTTGTGTCTCTTCATGTTCCTCATGGAACTTTTTTCTAGATCTTTCTTGTTAGCTGCACATTTAATTAAGTAGTGGTGCTAACTAACACCGCTTAGGTTCTTCTTCCTTTCCCCCTCAAATCATGGATTTGTGGTCATGCTCTTCAGGCCATCATAAATAAATTTATAACCATTTATAATCATAGTGCAAATACATTGCAAAATCAGGGGGAGTATACCAAGGTATTATAAACCCCATCCATTTAAGGGGAACACCATCCTTGGTGTTCTTAGTAGAAAAATAGTAAAATAAATATGAGATTTATAAAAATATCTTACATATTTATAATTACATTTATAACTTCTTACTCAACAACCAAAAATGGTTATGACACTCTCATTTTATCAACCATCTCCCATGTGACCTCATTTGGTCTATCGTGCTTCTGTTGTTGGGAAAAGTATCCAATTCGGAATGCCCCTATCCCACTCTAAGAGGTGATAGTGCCTTAGCAACAAACAAGGAAAACTATCTGAGTATTCTTCTTTATGAGATGCAAATAGAGAAAGAAGGATGTAACTAACCGGTGTCTTCCGCTAGTTTGTCGATCCAATCTCTCTCTCTTTCGTTCGCTTCCCGCTGCCTGCTCTTTCACTGGTCCAGCTTCACCCAGTTCCTACAAGATCACAAGAGAGGAAAACTACACAAAAGATATAGATTCACATTCATAACTAGTTTAGGATCAGATATAAACTAAATATGCAAATATAACAAAACATCATTGAAATACAAGCATATAGGAGAAACTCAAATAGCTTTATTGATATGATAACAAGGTTCAAGAGGAGATACAACCAAATGAGTCCCGATCTAGCATCTACCTCCCAACAAAAGAATCCCTTCCTCTCCTCCAACAAAGCATAAATCACCCAATGTACTAATCTCAATCTCAAACCAACAGCAATTCTCTGCAAAGTACAAAATTCCAGCCTCCTGAACCTCTGGGTGAGAGATCCATATATAGATGTAAGCAGAGAGGATGAGTCAAATTATGTTTTGACTTGTGGCTTCTCTCTGTCAGTTCTTGCTTCCACTTGGAGGTTGAGAACCTCTTACTCATCACTAGTCGAATTCACTGAGGCAAGTGTCATTGAGGAAGATTTTGGAAGCTTCCAGGGTCTTTCCACCTTGTTGAATGAACTTGCCATTTGTCATTTCCCGCTCAGCGCACCCTGGTAGTGCTTCTACCTGCATTGCAGTGCACCTAGCCAGTGTAATCTCTGCATTTCAGCACAGAAAGCTAGTGGAGCCTCTGAATTGATCCTGAATTGACTATTTCTGAGTGTTTTTTGGTGGAGAACTTCTAGGAGAAGTTGTCTTTGGTTGACCTTGTTCCTTTAGGGGCAGGAACAACTTATTTAGGGACTTTGGATCCCTTGGATTATGGACATTTCATGCTCAATGTTGTAAGGCACAAAAATGTCTATAACAGTTGCCCCCTAAAGTATGAGGCCGTTTATCTGGTGAAATGCTTTATTAGGAGGATCCGAAGTTCTTCCAATGCTGGGAGGAGACTTGTAATAAGATACAATACAATACATTATTTTTCATATTGCTTTCATGATCTAGCTGAGGCGGGCATTCCCATGCTCAGCTTTATAAATTCATTTTTCTGTACATAGAACAGACAATCGTCTGATGGTAGACTGATGATTTTGACGAAATCATCATCCTTTTGGTAGGATGATTATCTGCTGCAATGCTGTACATGTCAATGTCTTTATTTTTCCTGAATATATATCGCAGCCCGGATGGATGAAACTAGATCCGGGGTCTTCAATCTCGTTCGATCTTCACTCTAAGTACAAGTCGATCCATGTGAGAAATGTTTTGAAGTCGAACATGGAAAGACATCGCTTGATTACCATTCAATGATGTAAACTGTTAACAAGCGCGAGAGGAATCACCGATAATGATGATGACCATCAAGGTATTGCAGTACAATTCACGTGGTGTGAATAAAGGACTTGGCGTCGAACACCACGCGAAATCTTTCGGTCGAAGGTCATTGATGTATACCTGTCGCTGGAAGTGAGAAACTTGCCATTGAGGCATGCAAGCTTCAAAGTACTGAAGGGGGTGTTCCTAAATCAACTTCTTGGATAATGAGCTGATGTCGACAAGAAGCGATCTGTCAAAGGAGGGCCTTAATGTATCCCACATCAGTGACACGGAACGGAGCAAATGATTTTGATGGAGGTGAAAACGATCTGATGATATATGGTTCAGGGTGGCGGTCATGAAAGGATGAAGGATAATGTATGGTAGTGGATGGGACACGGTTGACTTCTCTGGATGACTTCTCTTGAACATGTCGGCGACAATTGTGTGATGGATTGGTAGCATTTACCCCAAAGATGGATGGTATTGGCGAGACCATGGTGATGTGACCGGTGAATGAAACAACCCAACCCGACTCAGGCACGGAGCGGAAGTGTCATGTTCAAGAGCGACTTGCTACCAATAAAAGTTCCTTGAGTTTCTTCCCAATTTTTCCCTAGTCATTTTTGACCAGTACCTCTTTATTTTTGTCAAGCTTGAGGAGGATAACATATGCTTGTTCTATAATTTGCCCTTCGGGCAAACCCATCGCTATGTTTTAACGAGCCTAGCGATAGTGAAACTCGTTCTCGTCTAAAGACAAGTTTGTCGCTATTAATGCTTTTTAATGAGTCTAACGACAAAGATAACTCGGTCCTTTTCAATTTTAGAGAGTCTGAAAAGGTACGTAAAGATAACTCCAAAGTTCCTTTTTCGTCATCTAATCCCTTAAGTCCGAAAAAGTATAAAAAAATACAGAAGGGATGAGTTTTCGATAGTTTTAACCAGCCGAACAAAACAAGCGCTCGATCTTTTTGTGCAATAATCCCTCAGGTCCAAAAAGATTAAAATCTAGAGGAGGGATAGCACTTCTGGTCGCTTTAACGAGTTGGAAGGCCAAAAATCGGCAATCTTTTCATATTTTACGAGTCAGATGAAAAGAGCTTAAAGAAGACTCGTCTTTTGAGGAACGAGTGATGAAACGGGTTAGCAGCTGATTCCAGGTAAGGGTTGGAATTTTCCAATCACGGCAGTGTCACAAGGATGGCTAGTGAAATCACTCTTTGTAGCTGTTCCTCAAAATGGGTAAACAATCAAATGGAGGTGAATGATCGGCCAATGGAAAAGTGGAGGTGACGGTGCAAAAACGACCAAGGCTTTAATGGCTGATAAATCTACATTCGTAGTGGTTATTTACCGGGTAGTTCATTTTTTAACGAGCTTAAACACGGATTGAAACACTTGCTCGATATTATCGAGCATGAACTATGTGCTAAAACTGCTCGATTGGTTACTACTAGGCGTAGTAACGCTTGAGGTACAACCCATTACGAGGTTGCACCAGTGGAATTCCGTCATAATCCATTAACTCGTAGGCTCCTTTTGCTAACACTCATTTAACAATATAAGGTCCCATCCATAAAGAATTAAATTTACCTGCTCCCAATTTATCGGATTCTTGGTCGTAAAGCAAGACCAAGTCACCTTCTGAGAAGACACGGGTTTTGACATTTTTGTCGAATTGCGCCTTGACTCGTTTCTTATGGGCTTCGTTAGCCAAAGCGGCATCACGACAGGTTTCATCCAATTGGATTAATTCCAAGAAACGAGCCTCTTCTTCTGAAGTTCCGGGGAGGAGATCGATTGCGAGTTTAAGAGACAAAATTTCGCATTGGACCGGTAAGACTGCTTCCAGGCCATATACCAGTTGGAAAGGTGTGAACCCGGTCGCATTCCTCACCGATGTTCGGTAAGCCCATAAGGCTGAGTACAAGATTAGATGCCACCTTCTTTTGTGAACTCCGATCATCCTTTGCAACATACGCTTCAGGACCTTTTTGATCACTTCAACTTGTCCGTTGGCTTGCAGATAATACGGGGTAGAGCTGTCATGAGATAGCCCTAGCTTGGCAGCTAATTCAACCATCATGTGATTGCGAAAATGCGATCCATGATCCGTAACTATAGCCTGTGGTACGCCGAATCTGGCGACTACATGATTGAAAAAGAAAAGGGCAGTTGTTTCACCAGTGTTATCTAATGTAGGCATCGCCTCGGCCCATTTGGTAAAATAGTCAACGGCGACTATAATATACCCATGCCCCCCGGTCGAGGTGGGGTTACATGTCATGAAATCGATGCCCCATTTGGCGAAAGGCCCAACAGAAACTATTGGCTATAAAGGTGCGGGTGGTCTTTTGGTTTTGCTATCAAAAATTTGACAAGCATGGCAACTTCTGACTGCGGTTATGCAATCTTTGAACATGGTTGGCCAGAAGTATCCTGCTCGTAAGATTTTTTGTGCCGTAGCATATCCAGATTGATGCCCCCCACACGCGCCTGAATGACACTCATTCAGGGCTTTTTCGGCCTCCTCATGGGTGAGGCACCTCCTCAGAACTGTATCGATACCACGACGGTAAAGCGTATCACCGACGATCATGTAGTCTTTTGCTTGGTATCGTATACGTTTCTGTTCAGAGTGAGAGGTGTTAGGCCTGAACTTTTGGGTTTGGAGATAAATTATTATATCTCCATACCACTCATTGCTTGTAGATATCAGAAACAAATTCTCATCCACGATTGATTCTTCGGATGTTTCATCGTTGGACGACGATGGGAGATCGCACAATAATTCTGCGAAAACTAGAGCTTTCTTTGATTTTGATTTTACAAATTCCAGATCAAACTCTTGAAGGATTGCTATCCATTTTGAATATTTGCCTCCCAGCAACTGTCGCGACAATATATAAGTCATGGGGTTGCAATATGACAGAATGGTAGTTTTCCGAAAGAGGACATAATGTCGAAACCTTTGTGTCGCTTGAACAGCTGCAAGCGCTAGTTTTACAACATAAGAATATTTTCTTTCTGTGTCATTTAAGTTTCTACTTAAATAATATATAGGGTGTTCAATTCTGTCGACTTCTTGAACTAAAACCATGGCGATGGTCGTATCTGCTGCAGCCAGATACAGCTTAAAATCTCTTTGATAATCGGGGGCGTACATTAATGATGCTTTTATTAAGGAATCCTTTAAAGCATCAAAGGAAGCTTGCACAACCTGATCCCAAACGAAGGGTACCTCCTTTTTCAAAAGACCTGTATAACCTTTAGCAAGTTCTGCGTAATTCGGAATGAACCTCCTCAGAAAGTTTGCTTTCCCCTGGAGTTTCTGAATCTGAAGCAAATTTGAAGGTGGAGGCAAATTGATGATTGCCTGAACCTTGCAAGGGTCGAGACAAATCCCATCCTTGGAGACTACAAAGCCAAGTAAACGACTAGAACTGACGCAAAATACACATTTGTGCGGATTGAGTCGTATCTTGTAGTGTCGGCAACGTAGAAATATCGCTCTTAAACGCTGCGGATGATTGGTCCGCTTTCGCGAATGAGCCGGAAGGTTGTCGAGGTATGGTTGAACGATGTTCTTGATGTCATGGAAGGCATAATTCATTGCCCTCTGAAATGTCGCCCCTGCGTTCTTTAAACCAAAGGGTAATTTCCGATATGCGAATGTGCCCCACAGAAAAATGAATGCAGTCTTTGACTGGTCCTGTGGGTGGATATTTATTTGATTATACCCGGAAAATCCATCCATGAATGAAAAGTTTTCACATCAGGCGCATTCATCAATTATCTGGTCGATGAAGGGTGTAGGGTAGTTGTCTTTTGGACAAGCTTGGTTTACATCCCTATAATCGACACACACTCTAATTGTCCCTTGTTTCTTCATAACAGGGACAATATTCGATACCCAATCGGTTAGAGGAACCGGGTAGATGAAACCAGCATGGAGAAGTTTTTCAACTTCTGCTTTAATGGCAGCGGCTTTCTTGGGGTGCACCTGCCTGAGCCGTTGTCTTACCGGTTTGACATCTGGATACATCTTAATTTTGTGTTCAACGATACTCGAGTCAATGCCTGGCATTTCATCATATGACCAAGCAAAGACATCTCTGAACTCGCGAAAAAGAGCATTATATATTTCCAGTTCTGAAGGAGAACAACCTTTGCCGACATAAATATTCTCTACAACATTTGTTTTAGTCGAGATATTTATGGCTATAGTATCTTCAATATTGGATAAGTTTCGCTTGAAATCCATCGTATTTACAGTATTTGATAGGAATTCAAAGACTGAAGGGTGATAAAGGTCATCTTGAGTATCTTCTTCATAATCTGGAAGAAGGGAACGATGGTGGCAATCATTCCATGGTGCCCCCTCAATCAACATTGATTGTAGAATGCCTTCGTCGGTTCCATGCACTCTTGACCAAGGATCTAAAGGGGTACCATATTCTCTAGACCTATCTACCCAAACGCTTGATGAGCGTTGATTTGGGTTCGCCTCTCATGCCCGAAACATTGATTGCTACAATATTTCTATTGGGCTTGGGGGCAAAACCATTGCATGATCCAAGTTGATATCGTCTTCTGAGATCTTCGTGGAAGATATCATATTGCAGGTACCTACCGATGCTACTTCCGCCAAATCAATTGGAGGTGGAAGAGCGAAAGTTCCCATTAGTATAGGATCTTTCAGTAGGCCTACTCCGATATTCTGAAGCGAATGGGGGCTTCCATGGATCATGGGAATGCTTCCTGTAACTTGTGAACCATTGGGGAGGAAGTTTTGTTGGTCGACGATCGTAATCCCCCCTTGAAAGGGGAATGCAATCTTTCTAAAATAGGTCGACACAACAGCTGCCATGGCATATATCCACGGTCTTCCTAGCAGGATGTTGTAATCAAGATTCCCATCGATGACTTCAACATCTATTTCTACTGTTTTTCCCCCTAGTTCAACCTTCAAGTTATTTAGGATACCATATGGGGTATATGTCCTTCCGTCGAACGCTTTTAATGTCGTCGAAGATCATGACAAGGTTGGAGATCCTAAAGTTTTCCAGCAACTCATCGACATAATACATGTAGATGCCCCCTCATCAATGATTGTTCGGTGAACAGTTTTGTTGAGGGCTTTCACTTGAATAAGGAAAGCTAGTTGAGCTGGTAACTGAGGATCGTATCCTTTGTGGTCAAAGGATACAAGATTGGAATCCTTAGGATCAACCCCACCAATGGCCGATAACAAAGCCTGCCTTTGGGATGGACAATTTTGTAGTACTTCAAGAGTCGACATAGCGGATGGCGATTGGGCCAAATCTTCCACTATGTTATAATGCTGCGCTACTCTGGCGCGAGGATTAAATGTCGACTTGTGTACTACTCCCTTTGGCGGTTTTATTGTTAATTCAGGAATGACGGGTGGTACAACTTCTGTCGAAGTTGTTGTCGAACTACTTGGTTGATCTTTACCTTTGTCGTTCGACAGCTGCGGATTCCCGTAATCTTTGCTCCTCGTCGAAATCAAAGCATCATTTTGTTGCTTGGAAATCGACAACATTAGCACTTGCGACGGGGAAGCATTTCCACTATCAACCAGATTTGTACCTGGATTTGGAAACGGATCAGTTAACACAGCTGAGGTTTGCGAACTCTTAAAGAATTTCTTAAGCTCAGCTTTGTATGGACATTCTCTCGTCCAATGATCCTCATCGCATATCTGACATGGATATTTTTGTTTCCTATTTCCAGGAGGGTTTGAAGAAGTTTTTTCAGGAGATGGCTCACCTTGTTTCTTCTTCTTCCCTTTGTTTTGCTTCTTCTTTCTTCCTGGTTGTTTGGTTTCTTTGCCCTTATCTGCTGATACGACATTTACTTCCGAAGCAAGAATTTCGTCTTTTGCATTTTGATCTGAAATCTTACGAGCTTTCTTGGAGGCAGCCTTTATCGATTTCGCGTTTGTCGTGCCAATCACACCATCGCCGGCATGAGAGTCATTATTTGATTTAGGAGGAGGAGGAATTGAGAATTCCAGTCTAGGGGCGTCAGGTATTTTGTCGTAGAGCGTGCCAGACTAAGTATAAACCAAGTCTAGATATTGCGCACGAGCGATAACTTGCTCTTCCGTTACGACTCCTCCCTTCGCCACATCTTCCGTTATGGCAGGAAGTAACGACTTGATAAACCATTCAGCTAATAGCTGATCGGGAACGTACGTTTTCACCATCCTACGACGACGTCGCCACTCATGTATATGATCAGATATGTGAGTGGCCGTTATCTGTTTGAAGTTGGTTAAGATTTCGGTTCCCGTTTCATACCTTATTGGTAATTGAAAATGGGTTAAGAAAGTCGTGGCCAAGGTGCTGAAATTGTTGAATGCAGCTCTAGGAAATTCAATATACCATTTTTCCGCTGGACCCATTAACATCCTCTGAAAAAGGCGAAGCCTTATCGAATCATCGTTTAGGGTGTTTGATGAACACCACAGATGAAATGTCATCACGTGATTCGATGGGTCTTCACCTGGATTTCCATTAAATTTAGGAATGTCCGATGGAAGTTTGTGAGGAATCGCTGGCCACCAAGGGGCGTAAGCAATTGGATCGTTTGTTAACCGGTGTAAATCGGGTAACTCTAAAGTTGCCATGAATGGTAACTGTTGATTCAGGTTAGGTGAAGCATACCCAGGGTACGATGGAATTGCCTGAGCAGTTGGCCTTTGCATACCAGCATAATGTAATTGATGCTGGTATGACTGATACGGTTGGTGGACTTGACCACTGTAAAGTGGTTGATTTTGACCGTTTTGAATGTACGGTTGTCCACTGTTCGCAAAGATCTGCTGCTTAGAACCTTGGTACACTTGTTGGAATTGTGGTTGTTGGTATTGCACCAGCCACGGTTGTGAAGCCATGCTCTGCTGTGCTATACTAACCGTTGGACCAAGATGTGGGGTAATTGTACCCGTTTGGACCTGTGTCGCCCCATCAGTTGGCGATTGTGGCTGAGTCACAGGGTCAAGGGGCTGTTGCATTACAACCTGAGAAATTTGAGGTTGACATACAACAGGCATCGATTGAACTTGTGACACTGTTACAATAGCTGGTGTTGTCGGGATATTCGACATAGGTACACATTGTTGCATAGAATACACAACTCTTGGTTGTTGGGGTAGTATAGGTACCCAACCACTTGTCGTAACTCCAGTATAACCTGAATACTGTTGAGAACTCCCGTATGGATATCCTCCCGGAGGGGGTAATGAAAGGGCATACTGCCCCCCATACGGTGGTAATCCGGAACTCAAGGGGATTGTTTGCCCTTGGGGACTGGATGGCCCAAATTGACCTCCAAATGGATCAATTTGTCGAGTCTCAACATAAGAGTTGCTGGATATTATTCCGAAAGAACAAACAGGAACGGACCACACTGTCGAAATAGTCCCTGGATGGACTCCTTCTAGCGGCTGTGAGCTAGTCGGGACAGATGGTACGCCGGCAAACATTGTCGGAGTGACGACAGGGAGTTCTTCTGTCGCGGTGTCATTCGACACAGTCCTAGATGTTGACGGTTGTTTAGACATTTTGAGTCTATCCAATAGATTGCCTAGTGATTCTACAGGAACTTCCACTGGTGGTAGACTAACTTCTGATGTCGAAGGAAATAGAGTGACCCCGACTCCAAAATGTGTTGGAGTACTTGCTTGCGGATCTTCTACAATTTCCTCTATCGCAATCAAACCAGGTGGAAGGGGAAGACCGTCAGGTCCGTAAAATATTTCTGGTGCCGAAGAAGGGGTTGAATCGATAGCGACAGTTGTTTGAGGAACAAGACTCTCTGAACCGGTTGCAGATGGAACTGGTTCAGTAACGCAAGTGTTTGCTCTCAGACTAGGGTCAGTATCACTGTCCCTCTGTGGCTGTTGAACTTCTTCTATAGAGGCAGGGTTTCCAGAAATGTTTGGAGTAACCGGAATCTCGGATGTCGTTGGAACACTTGTTCTAACTTTGATAGGAGATTTCGAACCGGTTAAACGAGTTCACTTTGTCCGTACTGTTTTCGATTCCGGAGACAAAGATGGTTGACTCGTAAGCCTCCACGAACGACGGGGTTTTAATTGACTTTCTTCCACGATTGCGGATTACTCGATCAACTAAAATACAAAAGGGGAAAGTGTGTTTCTGAATTAAATGAATTTTTAGATGCTTTAGACACAACTTGCTTTTTCACTTTTAAAGAGTTGAGAAAAAGCTAAAGATGACTCTAGTCTCCTTCGATGTTTTAACGAGCCCGAAGTGACAAATGCTCGGATGGACTTTTTCTGTTATAGAGTCTGACAAAGGCCAAAAGGAACTGCTCTGGAGTTCTAGGTAGAGGGTGTGCCAAACTTTTCGCAAAACCGCAGAATACTTTTTAGGGTACGGGCGATCAATCTTCCTGAATGCTGTGTTCAGTGCATTGCGATCAGTAGGGCAGCCGACATGGCTTCCTATGGATAAAGGTTTTATTCCTATAGGGGTCTCCCAATATATACGCGACGGTACGTGGGAGCACAATCCGTACTGGCACTTATCGTCTCTCAGGAGGAATCACCCAACCATCAGTGAGGCGACTAGTGACCAGGTTTTACGACGCCGGAACACGTCTCTAGCCTAGACCTCTATGTTGTGCGTTATGTTACAAAGCATTGTTAAGCTCATTCAATTTATTTTAGGTTGATCTTTCTTAGAAGTTTGCCTTTTTGGATCACCACGAGATGTATGATACAATTCCTAAATGCAGTCTAAAGATGATAAGCAAGCTTTTATATCTTTTCAACAATGAAAATCCTAGCTACAAGGGGAAAAGAAAGACACCATCTTTTCTCAAAGAGCATAGAGCACACAGTAATGCACTTTTCCCTAAATCAACATACAAACTGTCAAAATGCAAATGCACATATGCATGTATTTGTTTCCACTTTCTTAATATTGATGCCTAAAAAGAAAGCTGTTATATAAATTTGAATTCGATTTCAAGTGAAAACACAAACAAGTTCCTTTTTCGAAATCAAAAAGACGATTACGACACTTTATGATTTACTTGTTTCGACACTTGAAATGCATAAATTCAAACCAAAAGACAAAAGTAAAAGCTAAATCAACTGTGAACAGCAAACAAACTCACTCCTAAGATCAAAACGACACTTACGACAGGTCTAGATCTAGGGGCGACAGTAAGACTAGTTTACTTTTGTAATGGGAAACTGCAAATGATGTAACAAATACACAAAGAACAAATACAGTTTCTTTATACAAATGAGGCAGAATTGAGGCAAAGAAAAGGGATTTCAGATAGGTACACTGACTGATAACAGGCTGCAAAAAACAGAGAGAAAACTGAGCAAAAGGAAGCAGGGAACCACAGCTGCACAAGGCAAAGACTGATTAGCGCACCCTCAACAAAGAGAATCTGACAGTCAGCACAGGTAGCCTTCACGGGACCTGCATTGAAATGCAGAACCTCTTCACAGAGTCTATGCTGAAGCAGAAACGAGAGTTGTTTCTGGGTTCTGGGTTACGGTTTGCAGTTTGATCTACAGTTTTTGGCCGGATAAAAGCTATCAATTAGGTACAATTAGGAGGATGATTTATAGGAGGACTAAGATCTATCACAAAGGGCTGTCAGAGCACTTGTGGATCAACTGTTCAGATCATAAACAGGCCCAGTGAGTGGACTAGAGTAGCTGATCTCTACTTTGCATTTGTAAATAGCAAATGCAGTTCGATTCGGCACTCTTGAGTTTATGAAATGAATAGCAATAGAAACACAAATAAACTAACAAGATACTTTCCCCAGCGGAGTCGCCAATTTGTTGTTGGGAAAAGTATCCAATTCAGAATGCCCCTCTCCCACTCTAAGAGGTGATAGTGCCTTAGCAACAAACAAGGAAAACTATCTGAGTATTCTTCTTTATGAGATGCAAATAGAGAAAGAAGGATGTAACTAACCGGTGTCTTCCGCTAGTTTGTTGATCCAATCTCTCTCTCTTTTGTTCGCTTCCCGCTGCTTGCTCTTTCACTGGTCCAGCTTCACCCAGTTCCTGCAAGATCACAAGAGAGGAAAACTACACAAAAGATATAGATTCACATTCATAAGTCACTCACCATTCCGGACCCAAGAAACCCCCATTCTGGGTAGTCTACCTATCTAAGGGTTTTACAACATGCCCCCTATTAGTCACTCACCCTTTTGGTCCCAAACAACCCCCATTACAAGCAGTCAACCTATCCAAGGGATTTCTTATGTGGGGTAGTCATTAGAGTCTTAGAGCGCATTAGCCATCTGTTATGCTCTATTAACATGTGCATGGAGTCTTAGGGCCAAGTCACAGTATGCCATGCTCCCTTGCACTACTCATGGAGTCTTATAGTCAAGGTCCTAGTTATGATTCACTCCCATGAGTTAAGCAAAGTGCCACAGGACACTGCCTCTCTGGCAATCTTCTTCCTAAGCTCAAAACTCCATGGCACCTGTGTCACAAAATTTAATTTATTTCATCATTAACATGTTCATGAAATACACAGTGTTAAGGTTAGAAAAACTCTTGGTATCCATGCAAAGCATGCATTAATTTGCAAACAACAGTTTCTAAAGTCAACCAAATGATTTTTTAACCAATTCCTTTCCTTTTACTTTTTACCTTACTACCATCATCAATGCTACGAGTTGATATTTCTGTTGTTGCAATATTCAACAATTTATTTAACTCAACATGTCCCCATCCATGTTTTTCATAAGCTATTAGTTTTTATCCTTTTTCCCTTTTTCATTCATGCTCACCACAATTGTCTAGAGCATAAATATAACATAAATATCAATAATGGGCCATTCCTGCCAAATTCCCCATGGTGTTCCATGCAAATTGGAACCCATTAAATAATCTTGTTGCATTACCCAATCTTGGAAAATACAAACTCCACTTCCATGCCATCCACACCATGATCATATTTTTAGAGATTAGTCACTTACTATTCTAATGATTGTTTTCAACTAATGACCTACCAAGCCACATATCTCATCCACACCGCATTAAAGTTTAGGAAAACTTCCCCTTTTGTGAAATTTCCATGGGAGTTACATTGTTTCCCATTTTATTTCAAGTGGACTCATCTAGACCCATCCTATTGTTTCTATCATCTTCTTTAGCCCTATGACTACCATTTATCTTATGCACGGGGTTTAACCAAGATCTTGCACTTCTGGTTGGTTTCTACTTCAACTCTTCTCCATAGCTCCTCTTCTTTCTCCCCCCAACACTCAACAACCACCAATCAATAAAACATAAAACATATAAAACCTTCATTAACCCACAACAGCTGAATCCCATGAGTTCTAGTGTTCTGTGTCCTTCACAACCACACACACACACAAAATTAGATCAAGTATTTTCCAAGGTTTTATGGAAACCTTAAAATTTTAACATGCCTTTAAATAACTCCTACAGGGATATGCTCTTTTAGGGGAACTTTCCCTTTCTTGTTCATGGTGAGATTGGTCCATGTTATGCTACACCATACCATTTTCCATGATTTTACTTCTTGCTACAATTAAGTCTTATTATGTGATGTGACACACACCCAGTTGTTGGTTATATCAACATAAACAAATCAGTGGTTACCTTACCATTCAAATACAAAGCATGTTGATATGCAACTATTCACACATCTAGAATTCATGTCAGCCACATGTTCCAAGAACCAAGAATACATATCAACACATTTATAACCATGTTATCACAAGATTTGAAATCAACCTTTTACCAGGGCTAGTAGCCATGACATGGTCTGCAATCAACTCATAGTCATAAGCCATAGTGATACAACTAGCACCCACTTGCACTCCTCTACGTATCAACTATATCAACACACATTGTATTAGTGCCATTGTATTAAGACATGATCATTCCTTCATGCAATATCATAAGCACATACTCATATCATCCACTTAGCTAAGAATTCCACATGTGCATAAAGTTCAAGAGTTGTAATCAATAATTTTTAGAACATTTATCTAAACAAGACAATTGATTGATAAAAAACATCTTATGAACGTACTCACCACATTGTCAAAACATGTATATCAATAGGCATCGGTATCACATGTGTCATTCCTCCATCATCATCTTATTTTCCATGGCCTAGGTTCCGCAAGACTACATGCAACACTTTCATTGGCTTAACAATTGTGTTGTAAACTTTCTCCTGGTTACATTTTTATCATTAACCACTATTAATCAAGTTATGGAAACAAATTACCTGGAGTCTTTATACTTGCACTACATTATTGTATGCACCAACATACCTTAAGACATCTTGGCATATTATTATTTAATATCTATTCGATGGACATGCCTCTCTAAACTATTTAATCTCTTGTATTTTATTATGCTTATACTATTATTCATCAACTCATGACAACTTCTCAAAACATCAAAGAAAGTATAAGCCAAAAAGAGATAAGTTAAGATATCCCCCCTCATAGTTTTGACTGCATTATTCAATCATGAAAGTTTTCAATCTTGTTGGGCTACTCTAAGGAGTCTAGTCAACATTCTACATGTTTATCTTGTTGCATCAAATCAAATCATTTTTTAAGTAATATCAGTGTATTCGTATATATAGAAAAATAATGTCACATAACGACATATGAATGTAGTAAATAATCACCAACAAAGTTCAATAGTTTCACACAACAAATAATCATTCTTTAAATAACAAAGAGCTCCAAGTTTTTAATCTCCAAAGGTCAACTGTAGAACCTTTTCTCTTCATTTCATCAGTCATAGAGCCCATCCATTCCAAGTGTTGAACCTTGAAGCTCTAATACCACTTTGCAACATACCCAGTTCCCTCAATGACTTGTAGAGGTTACGAGGTACCCCATTTTTTCTTTTTCTTTTTAATTTCTTGACAATAAACTCTGATACCACTTTATCACACACTCCTAATAAATGTATCCTAACCACACTTGAAAAAACTTGATTTTCATCTCTCATACATTTTGTCAAACACTTTACATGTAAACCTTTCTTCAAATACTTTGTATACAACCAATTAAGTGTTGGCATTATGAGATAAGTGTTGTCCTTGATGGCAAACCACACTGATGACAAATCATAGTGCAGAAGGTCAGCAGCAAGGAATTGATGATCAGACTATAAGAAGAAGAGAAAATTCATATACGCAGGTTCATTAAGCCCAAGTCGCGTATACACGCTGGTTCGCTATATACCAAGTCGCGTATACGCAGGTTCGCTATGTACCAAGTAGGGTATACACGTAGGTTCATGAACAGAAAAGAGCGTACGTGTCGGAAAGCTTACTTTTGGTCCGTGGTAGTTAGTCCTTGGTACTTGAGCTTATGTTTTTGGACCAAAGTATCTCGACAGACGTGTTGATCCCTAGTATTGAGTTGATGGTATTGTTTTACTATGGTTTTGGACCGTGGTATTATGAAAGGCATAAACCTATATAAGGAGAAGATCATTAGGCCAAAGTGGGCGAGTGAGTAATGAATATCTGATGAAGTGTGAGATCCAAATGCTGGTTATGGGTTGGTGATCTAAACCATGGTTTCACTCATGTGGAGGATGATGAACTATGGAACGGGATCTCAAGGCTTGGAATGATTATCTTCATATGGTTTGACTGTGGATAGACTAGATCTATTGACGCATGTTTATTATTATGATCTGGGTATGTTTTGATGTCTGATATAGCTGCAGAATTATAAGTTAGGATTTGCAGATCTGTACGCTGGTTGTCTTTGGCAAAAGAGCGTACACACGCAGGTTGGGTTTGTCCAAGTAGCGTATACAATGTGAAGTATGATATTTGAAGATGAAGTTGGATCTGGTTATTGTTATGTTGTCTATGTTGTTGACAGGGTTTCAGTGATTCAGTATTGGGTGATTCAGAGATTGATGATGCAGGTTGTTTTATGGATCCAGTATGAAAATGTATGAAACGTGGTCCCGAGAAGATCGTAGAGTTCAGTAGGCTGGTGCCTACGTACTGGTAAACATATCAGCCAGTACAAGAGCCAGGGGGTTGTATTTCCCTTCCAGGAGCAGCTGGAGAACGAGTAAAGGTTGGAGCATTCTGTAGGCAGGCACCTACGAACTAGTAAATGGATCGACTAGTACAAGAGTTAAGAGGGTTGTAGCCCTCTGCAGGTTGTAGCCTACGTACTGGTAAAGGACTGCACCAGTACATTGTAAAAGAAGTTTCTTATTAAAGGAAGATAGAAACAAATTGCAGCAGGTGGTTTTCACCCACATTGGGTTTCCACCTTATATCATGGTGTTCATGTGTGTGCCTTATGTGTGATGATCTGTTCTGTTATACTGCACCTGTTTACTGTTAATATGGTTAATAATGTTCTGATGCATTCACTGAAGATAAGCTAACTGAATCATAAGATTACTGCATGTACGCTAGTTGCCCTTAACGAAGTCGTGTATATACGCTGATATCCTTAACTGAAGCTGTGTGTATGAATCTGAGTATGAAATTGAAAAGTTTTATCTGATCTGATAATACTGATTCACCCCCCCTTTCAGTATTATTTCCAACAATTGGTATCAGAGCAGGTCCTTTGATAGAAGCTTGACCGCTTGAAGGAGATCCGTGGAGCAATGGGAAAGAAGCTTAAGAAGAAAGCTCATAAGAAGAAGAAGACATCTCAGAAGGACTATGACAGTGGGAGAATCGATTGGGGATTAGGTATAAGAAGCTCTTCAGATTCAGAATCAGATTCAGAATCATTATCAGGTATGAATGTGTTATCCTCTGATGTTCCAGCTATATTTCCTTGTGAAAGAGATGGAAGTGATAGTGAAACTACTGAACTTGCTCTTATGGGTGAACAAGAAAGATATCAAATAGAGGCAGTATTTAGAAGGCTTACAGACAAAATTAAAGATCAACAAGATCTATTGAACAAAAGGGAATGTGCTTTCAAAGAAGAAGTTACCAAACTAAAAGCTCAATCAGAGGAAGGAAACAAGGTAAGAAAGTTACTCAAGGACAAGGAAAATCAATGTCAAAAGTTGCAGGGTGAAGTGACATCATTAAAAGATGAAGTCAATGAAAGAAGCACAACCATCAAGAAACTCAGAGATAGATCCAGTTACTATGAAAGCCTTGAAGCCACGATCCGCTCGCTAAAGGAAGATCTTGAAGAATCAAAGAAGCAGAATAAAAATCTACTCCAAGCTATTGAAAAACAGGTAAACGAAGATATCAGCTTAAAATCTCAACTAGAATGTGCCTTCAGAATTCATCAAATGCAATAGGATCTGAATGAAGAACAAGAAAAGGAGATTCTCAAACTAAGGCATCAGTTGGAAGAAGGAAGGAAAGCTGAAGAAGATATGAAGAAGCAATGTCTAGAAAAGGAGGAACAACTTCAAGTTGAGGTAAATATCTTGAAAGGTAAACTAGAAGAAAAGGATAAACTGTTGAGATTTCAAGATAGTACTAAAGCCCTGGATGATATTCTTAGTAGTCAAAGGTCTCCTGCTATCAAGACTGGTCTTGGTTTTCATGAATTTGTTGAAGGTGAATCTAGTTCACAAGGTGAGGCAAGGAACTATAAAGAGAAATCCAAAATGATCAACAAGGAGATGAAAGGTCAATCTCATCATCAACCAAGGAAAGAAATTCTTCAAAGAAAGTCTTTTACTCCTCCTATGAATAATGTTGAATGTTATGTATGTCATAATCTTGGACATGTTGCAGCCAAATGTGGAAGAAGAAGAGTTCAAGACCATCATGCAGAAAGATAATCACATTCAAGGTACTTCAATGGATATTGCTTTGCTTGCAATATGTTTGGTCACAAAGTTGTTGATTGCTACAGGAGGAATATGAAACATGTAAGATGTTATGCATGTAACAAACTTGGACATATAGCAAAGGAATGCAGGAACAAAGGACGGACATCACAACAAAAGGAGAAAACATCATCACACTTAAAGATATGGAAGAAGAAGGAAGTACAGTCAGAAAGATGTGGCACAGCACAATGTACTCAGATACAGCACAACACAGACATAACAGACTCAGAGGGAGCTGAAAGTGTAAAGCCTCAGTATCCTGAATCTCATACGCAAGTTCCATAAAGGGAAGTCGCGTATATACGCGAGTTAGACACTGCAAAGTCGCGTATATGTCAGTCTGAGGAAAAGCAGTGGGGACAGGCTCAGAAAAAGGACCTGATATGATTCAGTATATTATCTGCTCTATTGATTAATAGTTACAGTCTACAGAGGATGTGTGGAAATGTTTTGATGTCTATAAGTGTTTTGATCCTGACTTGATGATGTCTTGATGCTTATTGTTGATATATGCATGATCAGATCTAACAGATGGCACAGGTTGAGGGGGAGCATATGCCTTTAATAATTCATTGTTGGCATTATGGTTATTAGTCCTTGGTGATGATGCTTATATGGCTAAATGATATATCTTGCTATGATGTGGTTATGAGTTGTCCATGATAAAATCTCGTATGATTCTTAGTTGATGTTCAGATCAGATTTATGGTTGATTCTTTGATGATGCATATATGGTGCTTACATGGTGATCTTCATAAGGATAAGGAGAAGTATAAAGCTTGAATACACATCTTCCTCGCTTGATGATGAGTCACCCATATGCTGCTGTCATCATATGCATACAGTTATGATGCAGGCACTCTTGTGGATAAGGATTGTTGCTGTTGATGATGTCAAGAAGTTTTGTCAAATAAGCTTGAGCTCAAGATACATAATGCTGATACATGGATGACTACTCAAAGTTGCTTTGTTGGAGACATGGTGATGAGTTCTTATCTATATGATGACAGGTTGATACTTACATATTTTGATTGATGCAAATGTTCCCAAGTAATGATACTTGGATCATGTAGATCTTGACGTTGATATAATGGCTATGGTGGTTTCACACATAATGTGAATGATTTCAGGATGATGTTTAAAAAGGAGGAGTTGACATCTATGTCTAGACATACCTTGTTGCAGGACATTTACAGGTTGCTGATATGGAAATGGTTGTACGTGAGTTTCATAAGGCCTATCCGCGTATATACGCTTGTTTATGTGGATGCAGACGCGTATATGGAGTTTTGAAGGAAATCGGCAGGGACAGATGTTGGTTGCAGAGAGTCTGATATGGGTCTGACAGAGACCATCTGGCACAGGTTTAGGGGGAGCAGATAATCTTCCAATGATGCATTGTTGGCATTATCTTAGAAGCTTTTGATTTTAGTTCACGGTTGTTGTTGGTTTCAGGTGAAACAAGGAAGAAGGATCTCTTGGTTGCTGATTTGAATCGACAGATGCTGGCGATATCAGTTATTGGTGACTTTCATAAAGTCTTGCTCTAGATTTTTGGTCACATATCTCTTTTGCGATATCTCTTTCATGATGTCAAGGTCATGTAACGACCTATATTGGTTTCCCCACTATGCCTGGGATGAAAATGTAATGCTCTTGCTTTATCATGTGTAAACTTTTGATGTATCCCCACTTGGTTGGGTGGATGAGTCAATTCTAGTATATCCCCACGTGGTTGGGAAATGGATGTATGTATTGAGTCTTTTGGTGATAGGAAGGTCTCTTATGATGTATAAGTCATGGTTCTTCTTGAAGAACATCTTTTTGCAGATCTTGCCTTCAGTCAAGAAGAGCATGAACAACAAACTTCAGCAGTACAGAGACTTGGCATGTACTCAGAGGGAGCATGGACAGATTGGTACACTTTGGCATATACAAAGGGGGAGCACATTTGGAGATTTCAGCAGGTACTCAGGGGGAGTATGGACAACAGAATGTTTATCAAGGAAAGAGAATATGTTGGTCCACCCTTTGCCCTTGATGTCAAAGGGGGAGAGTGATTTGGTGTTGTTGCCATCAAGTCCAAAGGGGGAGATTGTTGGCATTATGATGCATGTGTTGTACTTGATGGCAACCCTCTCATAGAAGATCAACTCACTTATATATAACTAGATCAATCTACAGATGTGACTAAATGCATGGGATGCAGGTCAGCTCAAAGGAATAAGAAGATCAAGTTCTAAGTGTGACAAGTTAGCTTTGCCATCAAGTCCAAAGGGGGAGATTGTTGGCATTATGAGATAAGTGTTGTCCTTGATGGCAAACCACACTGATGACAAATCATAGTGCAGAAGGTCAGCAGCAAGGAATTGATGATCATACTATAAGAAGAAGAGAAAATTCATATACACAGGTTCATTAAGCCCAAGTCGCGTATACACGCTGGTTCGCTATATACCAAGTCACGTATACGCAGGTTCGCTATGTACCAAGTAGGGTATACACGTAGGTTCATGAACGGAAAAGAGCGTACGTGTCGGAAAGCTTACTTTTGGTCCGTGGTAGTTAGTCCTCAGTACTTGAGCCTATGTTTTTGGACCAAAGTATCTCGACAGACGTGTTGATCCCTAGTATTGAGTTGATGGTATTTTTTTACTATGGTTTTGGACCGTGGTATTATGAAAGGCCTAAACCTATATAAGGAGAAGATCATTAGGCCAAAGTGGGCGAGTGAGTAATGAATATCTGATGAAGTGTGAGATCCAAATGCTGGTTATGGGTTGGTGATCTGAACCATGGTTTCACTCATGTGGAGGATGATGAACTATGGAACGGGATCTCAAGGCTTGGAATGATTATCTTCATATGGTTTGACTGTGGATAGACTAGATCTATTGACGCATGTTTATTGTTATGATCTGGGTATGTTTTGATGTCTGATATAACTGCGGAATTATAAGTTAGGATTTGCAGATCTGTACGCTGGTTGTCTTTGGCAAAAGAGCGTACACACGCAGGTTGGGTTTGTCCAAGTAGCGTATACAATGTGAAGTATGATATTTGAAGATGAAGTTGGATCTGGTTATTGTTATGTTGTCTATGTTGTTGACAGGGTTTCAGTGATTCAGTATTGGGTGATTCAGAGATTGATGATGCAGGTTGTTTTATGGATCCAGTATGAAAATGTATGAAACGTGGTCTCGAGAAGATTGTAGAGTTCAGTAGGCTGGTGCCTACGTACTGGTAAACATATCAGCCAGTACAAGAGCCAGGGGGTTGTAGCTCCCTTCCAGGAGCAGCTGGAGAATGAGTAAAGGTTGGAGCATTCTGTAGGCAGGCACCTACGTACTAGTAAATGGATCGACTAGTACAAGAGCTAAGAGGGTTGTAGCCCTCTACAGGTTGTAGCCTGCGTACTGGTAAAGGACTGCACCAGTACATTGTAAAAGAAGTTTCTTATTAAAGGAAGATAGAAACAAATTGCAGCAGGTGGTTTTCACCCACATTGGGTTTCCACCTTATATCATGGTGTTCATGTGTGTGCCTTATGTGTGATGATCTGTTCTGTTATACTGCACCTGTTTACTGTTAATATGGTTAATAATGTTCTGATGCATTCACTGAAGATAAGCTAACTGAATCATAAGATTACTGCATGTACGCTAGTTGCCCTTAACGAAGTCGCGTATATACACTGATATCCTTAACTGAAGATGCGTGTATGAATCTGAGTATGAAATTGAAAAGTTTTATCTGATTTGATAATACTGATTCACCCCCCCTCTCAGTATTATTTCCAACATTAAGTAGTATTTTTCTTGTATACATTTTGCCAAATATTTTGTATGAAATCAAATAAGAAACATCTATATAATTTCACTGTAACATAGTAACTGAAATATAACACTAAATCATGCAATTTTTGATTTTTTCCTTTAAGGTATTTTATAAAATACTTTGTATGCAAATTGTAATAAATCACCTTTAACACAATTCTTCAAATTATTTGCATGAAAATAGACATATGTTAGCTACAACAATAACATCATACAAGAATATTATCACCATCCACAAAAAAATTCTCATCGGGGAATTTCATCAAACAGTTTGCAGGCAATGAATCATTAAACCATTTAGGCATTTCTTCAAACACATTACAAGAAAACTAATATAGAAAATTCCTTAGAGCATATCTCCTAAATTATAGTGTTTCAAGTTCTAAAAACTAAACCAAATGATCAATTGGAGTTCCCCTCACTATTCAAGTTTCAACATCCAGAAACTTCTAGATAAAAAGTTATAGAAGAACTCTTAACATGGCCTATTTGATGCATGATTTTAGGAGCATTTAGGAAACTTGAATTACTATGATCACATCTCCTAAATATCGTGACCCAAGATCTGAAAGTTGGACGAGATGATCAACAATATTTCGCCTCACTATGGTTCAAGTTTCATGTTATGGAACCTTCCATAAGAAAAGTTATAGTGGAAATTCCAAAATGACTTGTTTGATGCATTATTTTAGGAGAATTCAAGAAGCTCGACTTCCTCTGATCATATATCCTTAAAAATCATGACCCATGATCTAAAAGTTGGACTAGATGATCAATGAGATTTCCCCTCACTATTAACCAAGTTTCTGTTTCTAGAACCTCCCAGACGAAAAGTTACAGATTCCAACATAACTTGTTTAAAGATACATTTAGAATTCCCAACTTCCTTTGATCGCATTTCCTAAAATTTTGTGACCTGAGATCTTATAATTGGACTAGAGGATTAATAATATTCCCCCTCACCATGGTCCAAGTTTCAACTTCTAGAACCTCCTAGAAGAAAGGTTATAATAGAAAAGTGAGCAATTGTAATCACAAAGCCCTACATGTCCACATGCACAAATTAACTTGCACAAGGAAATCAAGCCATATTTATTACAACCTCAAGGTAGAATTTCAATATAATCTAGAGAAGAGTCAAGGCATTTTTTGTATTGATTCCATGCAACAATTTCCTACAAACATGCAAAATTATCACAAAGCTATATATTATTTTCAATAAAGAACGAATCATCATATTGGTAGCTCAAAATTAATAACACTTATTGAGATATAACAATGGTTTAAAATAATGGCGGGACTTTGATTTTCCACCCAATCATAGACTAGATGTAGCCTGTATTTCTTGCAGTAGTCACCCCCGAGCAAAATCCACGATCCAAAGGATTTTTAGGCAAACTCGATTAGAAATCATGCTCATAGGTTTGGCTCCTTGCAAAAATATTCAATTGTATCCTCAAAATTCTTTAATTCAACAAATGTCCAACCACCTCTTGTTGTTTGAATGCCTTGTTATCCTTTTCCTTGTGTGTCTCTTCCTATTCCTCATGGAACATTCTTCCAAATATTTCTTGATTGCTGCATATTTGATTAAGCAATGGTTCCAACTAACACCACTTAGGTTCTTCTTAATTCCCCCCTTAGATTGTGGATCTGTAATCTCACTCTCCAAACCATTCAAATAAGTTTATAGTCATTTATAATTAGAGTACAATTAAATTACAAAAATTACAAAAATCAGTGGGAGCATACTAGGGGTGTTACAACTTTGTCTTCTTCTTCAATTGATATTTGGTCTTCTTCATTCTCGATCTTCACTTTTTCTTTTGCATATGTAAACAAAAATATAAGCTAAATTCCATATAAAATAATATCCATCCATTAGAGTACATGGGTAACTAGCTATTGTATCTATCGATTCTCGA
This sequence comes from Pinus tabuliformis, assembly GCA_031772625.1. Lineage (NCBI taxonomy): Eukaryota > Viridiplantae > Streptophyta > Pinopsida > Pinales > Pinaceae > Pinus > Pinus tabuliformis. Next base: position 1,675,324,020 of record CM062816.1, on the reverse strand, counting down.
GGAAACTCCTTCTTGTTCATGGTTCATAAACCATTCTTCCACTGCAAGTCTTCATACGTGTACCTATTACTCACCATACATTACCATCTTCATTCACATTCTCCTAGTTCCTTTGTTCACTCATAAACCCACTTTCAATTCTCTTGCATCAAGAAACCAGAGCACTAACAAAACAATAAGGAATCATATGTTAACCATGTTCTAAGTGAAATTAAATATTATCATTAAGTTTGATAAATATCTAGTCTATTAATATCTGAAAAAGGCTTGAAAGGCATGTTTACTACCCTGATAACTAGAACCCTAACTAGAGAAAAGATTGTGAACATTTAAAAAAACTAGAAGCATTGAGCTAAGGGGATCATGAAGCATCCACATCAATAGGGTTAGGATGCTTTGTGTGTTTTCCAATAGGTCCAAGGCCTAGAGGCAGTTGTTCCTTGATGTGTTTGAGATGTAGCCTCATCTCCTTTTGGTTCAAGACCACATTGTCCAAGAGCTTGAAGAATTTACTCCTTAGCAATATGCCTATCCATAATGACTTTGTCTAGCAACATTTTACTTTTCTAGTACAGGTCAATAGTCAAGAGATATTGGTTATACCTGTTGACTTTTATATCTATGGTTGATATTTATAATTAATATTTTAGCCCTTGAAATATATGTAATGAAAATTATGAGACATATTCTTCATTTCATTTTCAAAAGAAAAATTTTGAATTTTTGGCTCCAAACAAATTCAAGTCAACCCTCTAAGAGATCAAGTCAGCCTAGTTGAAGAGACACCCATTCGACCATCCAAAATATTATAAATAAGGCACTCAAACTCCTCCTCTTGACACACAATTCAGATCACTCATTATCTATTCCTCTATTTACCTATGTGAAGGACAAAGAGAATAGGAAGTGTGCATGAGTCACAAGAAGTATGCATGAGTCACAAGAAGTGCACATGAGTCACGTGAAGTGTGCATGAGTCACAATAAGTGTGCATGAGTAACGAGAAGTTCACATGACTTGTTGGGGCTGAGTATTGTGGGTAGTTTAACCAAGTTTGACTAGGGATATATTGCTAGTTAGTTTGAATTTGTATTTGAATAGAAGGATTAGATGTATCTCTTGTTGAACTGAATAATTTCTCTAAAGAAAAGGTTGCTAGAATTTTCCCCAAGTGGGTTTTCCCAGGGTAAATATTGTGTTGTCTTTGTGCATAGTGATCTCTACTATCCTTCTAATTTTATGGTTGAATTTCTAAAGTGTAGTTTCTTAATGATAAATTGAAAGTGATAAAAGAATATATAAATCATGAAAAGTAATTATCAGTTTTCAAAAATTAGTGCTTGTATCTATTGCACTTGAAAAATCATCATGATATTAGATTTTTGGTGAAGGAAAGGGAATTGAGATCACTCTTGAAGAGACTTACGTTTGGAATATAACTTTTTATCTATAACGATGGGTTCCTCTATGAAGTCAGAGAACAATTTGGAAGTGTTAATTTTTCTTAGGTCCATATTGTTCTTTGCTTTAGATAATTGAATTTTATTATTTAAACATTGAATTCACCCAACAACATTATAACATTATTCAACAACATATGCAATTATATAGAAAGAACAATATCACAATCAATGTTGCCAAACATAAAGGAACAATAGAATAAAAGTATTCACACATAGAGACACCAGGATTGTTTACAAACCAAAAAAAAACCCACAACGGGGAAAACCCTTTCAATTTATTCTTCTTATTAGATTGTCATTGAATGTTTCAATGAAGAGAGAGTACAATAATCCATATATTCAAGAACAAAACTATCGAGCAAAATAAACTAAAAAACATCTAAGATATGAACCCAACAATGCTAATAATCAAATCCCTGATTTAGAAGCCTGCGGTCCACTGTCGTCAACTGTCAGAATTTGTGGTAAACTATGGTCAACTATAAAAGTCAAACCTATAACAACCCCCAGTTAAAAGTTAATGTAATAAAGTTAATAAAGACGAATAAAGACTATGGTCATGGGACACATATTCCAAGATGAATGTTGGGAGACACATCCTAGTGGGCATCACTTGTTTTTTATTATGACAAAGGAAATTGACAAAGGCTTTGGAACATAAAAGTGGAAATTATTGGCATTTATTTATGAAAATAAAGGAAAATAGGAGAAAATGGAGATGAAAGGTCACATGTTTACATGAGGAGAAAATTGAAGGAAAATAGAGGAAAAATGAAGAAATTAGAGGCATCAATAATAAAAATGAATCAAAGCATTAATTTGGGACCTTTTGTCAGTTTGGATTTGGAGTTAGTTGGAGAGAGGAGAATAGAAAAAAGAGGATAAAAAACAAGAAATCAAAGGAAGGCAAAGGAAAGCAAAGAAAAGCAAAGGAAGGAAAAGGAATGTAAAGGACAAGCAATGAAGGATTAGATCAAGCAACTTTAGTAGGAAATGCAGGTAATGGGCTGCATGTGTGATTTGCTAGCTGAAGTGTGAATGCATGGTGCATGAATTTGTGTATTTGGTTCATTTTCTTTCATTGGCATGGGTTTTTCCTAGTTTGATAGTGCTTTTATACCTGCATTGTCAATTCCTAGATAACCATGGTGTGATGGGATTCATTCTTGGCTGAGCTTTGTATTTCTTGAAGGTTTTGGATCTAGGTGAGGTGGTCTCGGGAAAATCCGAAGGGTTTGTTGTGGAGATGGTTTTCTATGGGAAGCCCTCAACATGTGGGGGAGATAGGAAAACTCCTCAAGGGATGGTGAAGGAATTCTAAGGCGTCCAAGCTTGGTTTGGTTTAGTGATCTCAGGACTAGTTTAGGTGAGATCACGGTAGTGTGAGGGTGGAGGTGGTTTAACCTATGAGTTCCCTTGGTTTTTTAAGTCTTGGTTTGTCCCATGATATCCCACATTCATGCTTGGAACATGGCATGGGGGTTATTGGATGAAAGAAAGATTTGGTTCAACCCAATATATTGTTGGGTGGTATGCGGAAGTCCCTGAATTGGTTGGATTTTGCATCATTTAATAAGAGCTATTTCTCTATGGAAATCTATGAAGCATGTGCACTGGTTAATATGATAAATTGATGGTTGTTATGTCATGGTTACTATGATGATTATTTGTTGTTTATAAGCATGGATCTATTCATGAATTAATATGTATTTGGTTGGTTGATGAATGAATGAGCTAACACATGTTATTGAAACTATTAGGAGGGGGAATTATACATTCTTAGTGAATCTTAGATACGTTTCAGGGCCCTATGTTCAAATATGCATTCACGACTTGTAGATTTCATGTTCACCATATGCTTGACGAAATGACTGTCATGGTTATGCTTACTTAGGTCAAATTCTTGAATAATTTTTATATGAATATATTTGTATTAATGTTATATATCATTCTAGAAAGTCTCATTAAGTTTTAGGCAGTGGTTGGGAGTCAGGCCCTGAAAAGGTGGCACTGATTCTGGGGTCGCATGCTCAAAATTAGAAATTATCGGCTGCAATCGCTACCTTCCAGGCTTATGCATGTGACTGGAGGCCTATAGTCGCATGGAGGACTTGTCATGCATGTTACTGGGGGACCAAATCACTAAAAGGTTAAGATAGCTCAAGGTTTGAGAACCTGGAGTGGTTGTTTAGCTCTTGGGGGTCTTGTAGCTCCCGAGGGAGGCTAGTAAAATTTTAGTTTGTTGGCTCCACTTCCTTAATGAATCTAGGAGGTCGGGTCATGTCAGAGTAGTCCTCAACTCATGTTTACCGTGACAGACCAGTCAATGTGGGTAAACATGGGAGGGGTGGTTACATATTGGTTTCAGGGCATGGTTCAAACACTTGGACCAAATGGGTTACAGGCATGTTGTTATGCATGCAGTGTCATGGTTTTGGTTATCATGAATGAGGTCATTGTATTCAACTAGCATTGTCATGCGTAATGTCAATATGTTAGTGTGATTATGTATATATATGTATTGTGCTAATTTGGACTGATTTTGCAGATGAGATAGCCTCCCCTAAACGTCATTGAGGTATTATTTTGATTATGGTACCTATTTGGTTTATCTAACATGGCATGTTTGAAGGAAGAAGAGGATCATAGATGATGAGAAAAATAGTGGACTATAGTTCACATGAATCTCTCTACAGATTAGTTGAGAAACAAGGAGATGAGTATTCTCTTGATATACAAGATATAGTGAGGAGTTTGAGGGTAGAGATAAAAAGTTGTAAGGTAGACAATGACAGGTTGGTTGAGGATTATGAGAGACTTGTAAGCTCTCAAGAAAAAAGGCAAAGGTCAATGCAATGATCCTTCATAGTTTTTCAGACTTGTAAGATATGGACAGCTAAAGATTAGTCAAGAATAGGAAGAAAAGACTAATGGGGCATATGGTAGTAGGTCTCAGTAAGGATACGGGTTGGATAGAGGGGACACAGTCAAAGGTGGCATATTGTTGGATACACTTGATAGGAGGATTGGTATGTATGGGTTTCATTCTAGTTCCTCATCCAAAAGGCATAATCACCATCATCACTGGCATCATCCTTATAGGAGTAGTGAGTAATTACAAAGGAGTTCAAGAAAGTCAAGCCTCATACATTTGATAAAGAGATGAAGAAGTCAAAAGATGCAAAGGCATGGTTTCTTGGGATGAAGAAATTAATTAGATTGCATAACTATTCAGAGAACATGAAACCCAAAATAGATACCTTCAATATTAAAGGGAAAACAAATACCTGGTGGGAATATGTGAATAAATTTCATAGGCCTTCGAGAGGAAGAGTTGATTTGGGATGAATTTGAGAGACTCTTCAAGAAGAAGCACCTATCTCAAAGATATTATGATGACAAAGGCAAGGAGTTTTGTGAGATGTAGATGGGTTCTAGACAGATGATGATTATACTAGTATGTTCTTGAGCTGTTGAGGTATGTTCCTTATCTCAAGGGTGAGATAGAAATGATTAAAAGGTTCAACAGTGGTTGCCAACAACATATAGAGACCAAATTGAGTTTGATGAGCCTTGGTAGCTGGAGGAATCCATCAAGAAATTAAAGCATTGTTATGAGAAATCAAAGCCTAAAGCTTAGCCTAAGCATGATTTGAAAGGGAAAGAGAAAGCTAAATGGAAGTAGCCACTGATGTAGGGAAGACCTCAAGATGCAGGTGAGAAAGAAAATGTTGCTACTTAAAAGAAGTGCAATGCAACTAAGAAGGGACATGGACCTTAGCTTGTAGAGCAGAAGAATAAAGGTGATGGTAGGGGACCATTTGTAGTGTTGGATTTGTGGCAAAGATCATCACAAGAAGGATGAACAATGTAAACTTTGAAACGAGAACTATAAATTCAAAACGGGAACTCTGACGAAAAAACCCCGTAAAAACATCAAAAAGTGTTAAAAACGAAAAGTGTTGATGCTGGAATAACACCTTTTTTTGTAGGGTAAATTTTCGACATGTTTTAAAAATGGCGGTGAAAACTAATTTTTCGTGCAAAAATTGTCCAAAAAACACTCTCAAAACGAAAAAATGTTGATGTCGAATAACACTTTTTGTTTTCAATGGTAAATTTTGTGCAAAAGACACCTTCAAAATGAAAAGTGTTGACGCTGGGATAACACTTTTTTTTTTCAAGGGTAAAATTTCAACATTTCGAAATAATGGTGTAAAATATTTTATCATGACCCCGAAAAACATTAAAATTTCAAAAAAATAATGAAAACATAAAATAAAATAAAAAAATTAAACAGATGAAAAAACACAAAACAAAAGGAAAAAAAGTAAAAAAAAAAATAACAAAACATAAATTAAAATATATACTAAAAACAAAACATAAAATAAAAATAAAAAACAAAAAAAAATCAAATATATAAAAAAAAAAGACAAAAAAATTCAAACATCAAAAAAACATGAATTAAATCATAAAAATGTAAAAAAAAAAAAACCAAAATTAACCTATAAAAGATAAGAATTAAAAAACTAAAAAACAACTTAAAAACTATAAACAAATAAATAATTAAAAAAATATTTTAAAAAATGGAATAATAATAATAATAATAATATGATAAAGAAAAAAGTTAAAATAAGCTATAAAATTAAGTAGGTAAAAATAGAACAATTTAAAAAACATTAACAAAATAAAAAATAAAAAATAAACTAGATTTAAAAAAAAAGAAAATTAACAAAAAAATAAAAACTACTAAAATTAAGATTAAAATGTTGATTACTTAAAAAAACAAATATAAAAATATATATAAAAAAGACAAGAAAAAAATTATCTCATAAACCATAAAAGAATTTGGAATATATATATATATATATATATATATATATATATAAAAGTAAAAATAGAAAAAATAAAAAAAACATTAACACAAAAAAGAAAAAAGAAAAAAGAAAAATGAAAAAAAGGATTACAAAAATAGAAAATTAGCAAAAAATAAAATAAAATTAAAAACTAGTAAATTAATATTAAAAACATTTAAAATAAAACTAAAAAAACAAAAATAAATTCAAATTATTAAAAAAAAAAACGAAAAAAAATATGAAAATTTTAAAGATTATTATTATTTAAAAAAAAAAATACATATTTCTTTATAAACTTTAAATGTTTTTTATTTTTTATTTTTAATTTGAAAAGACATATATATTTTAAAATTTTGATATTTTTATTTTTAATTATTTTTTAATTTGAGTTTATTTTTGTTTTTTTTTAAAATGTGTTTAATATTAATTTTAATAGTTTTTAATTTTTTTTTGGTTAATTTTCTATTTTTTAAAATCTAGTTGGTTTGTTTGTTTTTTTTGTTTTTGTTTTTGTTTTTTTCTAGTTTTTTGACTATATATATATATATATATATATATATATATATATATATTCCAAATTCTTTTACGGTTTATGAGATAATTTTTTTTTTTTCACATTTTTTATTTTTTTTTTGTCATTTTTTATATATATTTTTATATTTGTTTTTTTAAGTAATCAACATTTAAAAAAAGAAAAATAAAACAACTTGAAAATTCATTAAGTAATCATAATTTTTTAAAAATTGGACATAATAAATTTTAAAGTGTGAAAAATAAGTCCTCTAAAAAAAATGTACGCTGCATCAACACGTTTCAAAATCAACATGAAAATCATTAACATTTAAAAACAAAAATTTATATTTGATACATAAGAAAATTTAAATTTTCAAAAATATGCCCCCAAAAAAACTTTTCAAATCGGGTCACGTTTTTACTGCCCCTACGAAACTGGTAGTCATATCGGTTATTTAAAGTGCCAAAAACTATGTTCTTAAAAAATATGTGTTTTCTGCATCGCCCCTTTTCAAAATCGGGTCAGTTTTTTGCTATCTCTACGAAACGGGTAACAATATCAGTTCCCATTTCAAAGTTTACGTTGTTGATGTCACATTGTACCAGGTTGGTAGGCCTTAGATATATAATGCTCAAGACACACATATAGTTGGGGATGATGGCCATAACATTCCTCAGATTTATGAAGCTATCGAAAATAAGCAGGCATATCACCAAGCATCCATTATTGAGATGGAAGGTAAGCTCTGCAATTGAGCTATTTATATTTTGATTAACACTGGATCTAATTAAATTTATGTTAATCCTAATATGGTGGATAAGTGTGGTTTGAGAAAAGAAGTGCATGCAGCGTCTTGGTTGGTGTAGTTGGCTATAGGTATTAAGGAGAGTTCATCATTGGGTAAGAGTTTGTGCAATTGAGTTGAATGGTATGCCTACATCAACACATCTAAATGTGCTTCCATTGGGATCATATAGTATGATTTTGGGTATGGATTGGTTGTACCTCCACAAGGCCAAAGTAGATCATTATGATAAGGCTATTGAGTGCTTGGATGATAATGGGAAAAAGAGAATCTTGCAGGAAAGGAAGAAGCTTACAATGGTGAGGCTGGTTACAACTATGCAGGCTAAGTGCAATTGCAGGAAGGGGTGTGTGCTGTTTTCAGTTCATATTTCCAGTGGCAAGGGTAAGGATGTTGAGTATGCAAAAGTCCTCAGGAGGTACCCTATCTTGTAGTAGTTTTAGGATTTATTTCTAACAAAGATATCAAAGTTGCCTCCCCATAAGGAAGTGAAATTTTCTATTGAGTTGGTACCAGGAGTAGCACTAACATCAAAGGCACCTTACAGGATGAGCTCTCTAGAGTTAGTGGAATTGAAGTTGTAATTGAAGGAAATGCTTGACCAGGGATACATCAGACCAAATGCATCAGCTTGGGTTGCACCGATATTGTTTATGAAGAAGAAGGATGGTACTCTCAGATTGTGCATTGATTACAGGAAGTTGGACAAAGTGAAAATCAATAATAGGTATCCATTACCAAGGATTGATGACTTGTTTGATCAGTTGAAGGGAGTAGTAGTGTTCTCAAAGATTAATTTGAGATCATGATACCATCAGGTGCGCATCAAAGAAGATGGTATCTACAAGACTGCTTTTTGGACAAAGTATGGGTATTATGAGTTTGTTGTGGTTCCTTTCGGTTTGAATAATGTTCCATTTAATTTTATGTTCTTGATGAACATTGTGTTGCATCCTTAGTTGGACAAGTTTCTGCTAGTATTCATTGATGATATATTGATATATTATAACAATGAGGAGGAGCATGCATAACACCTAGAAGAAGTTTTAAAATTGTTGGGAGGACATCAGTTGTATGCCAAACTTAGTAAATTGTTATAGACATTTTTGTGCCTCGCAGCATGGAGCATGAAATGTCGATAATTACAGGGATCCTCAGTCCCTAAACATGTTGTTCTTACCCCTAGAGGAACAAGGTCAGCAAACCACAGCACTTCCTATCAGTTCTCCACCTGAAAACACTCAAAAACAGGCTATTTTTGGATCATGTCAGCTGCTCCACTGAGCATTTGCGCTGAATGTCAACTGCTCCTCCTTGTACCTGCGCTGAAAGTCAAAACTAATGAAGGCTACCTGCGCTGGGCGAGATTGGCCAAGTGGCACAGTCATTCTGCAAGGTGTCAACTGCCCAGGAAGCTTCCAAACTGACACTTGGTTCAAGGGATTCGCCCTATGATGAGTAAGAAGGTCTTGATCTCCAAGTGGAAACAAGATTCTCCAAGTGGACTCAAGAACTGAAGATTAACTAAAGTGGGAGAGGACACTAGTCAGCTTTATGCCAGCCTCAAGCTGACTCATCCTTTCTCCAAATCTCCTATATATAGAGCTCTTCTATGAGGTCTAAGGAGGCTGGAATTTTGTGCAAAGCAAGGAAGTGCTGTTGGTTTACAGTTAGAGTTATTGGGTGATTGCTTTTATAGAGGTGAAGAGGAGATTTCTTGCTGCTGGGGAGGTGCTGCTGGATTGGAGCCATTGATGGTTGTAACCTTCTCAGAACCTTTTACTTCTATCAATAAAGCTTTGAATGTTCTCCTATATACTTGTATTGCATTGATGTATTGTATTTACTTGTATATCTGATTCACTCTAATCCATGCATCAGTTATGAGTACATGTTTCTTGTAGTTTCCCTCTCTTGTTTGTGCAGGATCTTTGTGTAGCTGGGCCGGCAAGAGAACAAGGAGCTGGAAGCAAGGGACGAAGAGAGAAGACAAGATCGACAAAAGCGAAGGATATCGGTTGGTCAATCTTTTCTTCCTTCTCTGTACTTTCATAAAGGAAAATATCAAAGCTTTTACTTTCAGTTGTTGCTAAGGAACTATCACCCTTAGAGTAGGGATAGGGTCATTCCGAGTCGGATACTTTTCCCCACAACAAACTGGCGACTCCGCTGGGGAACGTATCCGTTTGATTGTATTTGTAGTATCTTTGCTATTCATTTCCTGAAGAAAAGAGTACCAAATCGAAAAGCTTTTGACTATATCAAAAGCGAAGTAGAGGGGCTGCTACTCTTGCTCATTTTCTGAGCAGATTCATGATTTGAAGAGCTGATCTACAAAAGACTCTTGTGCTCTTTGTGATAGCTTTTCATCCTCTTGATCATCCCTTAGCTTGTACTTGACCTATAGCTTTTTATTTCAGCAAAAACAGTGAATTTTTGAGCTTTTTATGACCCGGAAATCCTTGTAAACGCAACTCCCGTGTCTCAGTGCAGGCTGTCCAAAGGCAGTCTGCATTTCAGCGCAGGTACTCCCTTCGGGAACTGCGCTGAAAGTCAGTTTGACAGACCAGAGCCTGCACTAGACCAGTTAGCCAGTGTCTTGCTGAGGTTTCCTACTGAGTCTTAGCCCTGTTTTCACTGTTATTTTGCTGCTGATTGCTTGTCATTTGTACTTGCTGTAAACCAACTTTCCTTGACATTATTCCGCCTCAGTTGTGTGATGAAACTGTGATTGTTCTTTCAGTATTTCTTGTTTCAGTTACAGTTTCCCATTGTGAAAAGCAAACCAGTATAGCTGTGGCCTCTTAGATCCTGAACTGTAAAAGTGTCTTTGTGATCTTAAGAGCTAGTTTTATTACTGTTCATGGATGTTTGAGTTTGTTTGTTTTTCATTTTGTGGTTTGAATCTATACATTTCCAGTGTCTAAACAAGTCGATCTTAAGGTGTCTTTTGATTTTGGACAAGCTTGTTTACTTTCGCTTGAAATTAGATTCAAAGTTATACAACAGTTTCCTTTTTGTCTTACATCAACATTAAGGATAAAGAAAAGAAATATCTGCATTGTGCATGTGCATTATTGACAGTTTGCATGTTGATTTAGGAAAAAGTGCATTTAGTGTGTGTTCTATGATCTGTGTGAAAAGTTGATGTCTTTCTTTTCCCTCAGTAGATTAAGGTTTTCAAAGTTGAAAGATTGAAAAGTTTTGCTTCTCATCTTAGATTGCATTTAGGAAGTTGTATATATACATCTCGTGGTGATCCTTAAAGGCAAACTGCTAAGCAAGATCAACATTAAAATAAATCCAATTTACATAACAATGCTTTGTAACATAACGCAAACATCTAGAGGTCTAGGTAGAGACGTGTTCCGGCGTCGTTAAATATAGTGACTGTCGATCTCTACGAAGGTGGGTGATTCCTCCTGAGAGTCGGTGGCACTAATACGGACTTGTGCTCCCACGTACCGTCGTGTATATATTGGGAGACCCCTATAGGCAACTATCCTTTATCCATAGGAAGCCGTGTCGACCGCCCTACTGATCGCGATGCAGTGAACACAGCATTCACGAAGATCGACCACCCGTACCGTAAAACGTATTCTGTGGTTTCGCGAAAGGTTTGGCACACCCTCTGCCTAGATCTCCAGAGCAGTTTCTTTTGGCCTTTTTCAAACTCTATAACTGAAAAAGTCCAACCGAGCATTTGTCACTTCGGGCTCGTTAATACATCGAAGGCGACTAGAGTCATCTTTAGCTTTTTCTCGACTCTTAAAACATGAAAAAGCAAGTTTGTGTCTAAAAGCGTCGTTAATAAAATTTATTTTAAGCGGAACAAAATCACCTGTTATTCCCACGTTGATCTTTCAGTTGAAAAGTATGGAGCCCACCAACCAAGGAGGCAACCTTGGCGGAAGTCCAAATCCCTTCTCCTCTTGGGGAGATGTTGGTGCGCCTCATATGGCAACATTGTCACTTCCAGGATTGACAATCGGCCTCCCTGTATGGCTCTTTTCAACTAATGTAGTCCAGATCGCCACTAATCCTGAGCAGTCGAATCAACAGTCAGAACAGTCTAGAACTACCCACCAGCCTTCCACTTCTTACAATACTTCCTCTGATCCTTCATCTTCGCAAGGTAGAGTTGGCAAAAGTCAGCCTCCCAAGGAGAAGAAGGAAAGGAAGAAGAAAGAAAAGAAGAAGAAGGAGCCTAAGGCGACTGGGGGCAAGCAAAAGACATCTGACGAAAACCCACCCACTGCACAGACCGGGCCTAAATCGCCATGTGTCATATGTAGAGGAGACCATTTCCACAGAGATTGTCCCTGTATTCCCCGGATACTAAGGGACTGGTCCCCTCGTCTGCACAATTCGGGGGCATCAACCTCTGACAATCAGGTTGATGGCTTTCCGTCAACCAGCGAAAGTGAAGGATCAAGACAAAAAGGGGGAGTAAGATTCCCCTGTAAGTTGTGTGAAGGCAGTCATGCCATCCACCGTTGTCCCTTCTTAGACGAAGCGAAGAGAGTTTTGGAAGATCGTCCGGTTTCACCGGTAAAACTTCCTCCTGGATACAAAAAACTCGTGCCAAGTCCTTCGTTGGTTGAAAATACAGCTGGCCCGCTCAAGTGGTCGGCTGAAGCGTCAGTCACTGAAAATGAACCTACTGAATCCAGACCGGACGAAAGTCCAAAGGTCGATACGGCAGTTGACTCGGTTCTACCTTCAGAAGTTTCATCTTCAAATGACACCGTCGCCGAAGAGTCATCTTCATCCGACACCCTCACTGAAGAGAATAAGGATGACACCATCCAGGTTCTTTTCATCAGCACCGACTCTGATGAGCGTCAGGGCAATGCGCCCATTCCTTTATCGCAGGAAGGAACATCATCAGGGTCATATCCGGCCGTATATTCGGTCCCACCACCAAGCAACCTGGTTGTATCCTTTGATTGGAATCAACTAGGTAGACCCCGGTTACCAGCCAGTGTACCATTCAGAATCATTGTCCAGATCTATAGAATGATCATGGCTGGTACTATCATTGATGAAGGGGCGTCTGTGAGTATCCTTTCCTCTGTTGCTTGGAAAGCACTGGGTTCCCCGACGCTTTTACCTGAGTTAAGAAATCTCTCAGGTTTTGATAAAGGAACCAGTCGACCATTAGGAATCCTCCCCAATGTGCCTGTTACAATGAAAGGGAAGACCGTTAATTTGAACGTGATGGTCGTCCAAGGACCCTTGGATTATAACCTACTCCTTGGACGTGACTATATTTATTGCATGGGAGCGATAGTCTCCTCACTCTTTAGAGTAATGTGTTTTCCACACGAAGGAAGGATGGTCAAGCTCGTAGACCAACTTTCATTTCCGGGATCTCACATCGCAAATAGTCAAATACCATTCCTAAATGGTCTGTTCACACAAGATTCGCCTCCGCCCCCAGTCTTCCTTCCCGATGAGTGCGAGTGATTCGGAAAGAAAGACTGGAACCCAGGGGGCATGCACCCTGGTCTGCTTCGGGCAGAAGAAACCCTGGGTATAAGGTAGAATTTCCGCAGAAGAATATGACTAGTCCGTACCCCGTCCGTGGATGGAAGAGGGGTTGTTCTGGAATAGTATTCTTTTGTTAAAGTTATGTGTTTGGCAAAAGTGTCATTCACCTTTGTCTAAAGAGGTGGGCACTGCCCGAGTAGGAATTCCCTTATTGCGACAAGCAGTAACCATCTTTGGGGAAAAGCAAGCCTCACCCATTAAAACAAATGTTTTGAAGGATAAGTAGGGGCAGCCTCCAGAGAAAGAGATTCTATTGTTGTGACAAAGGGTAACCATCTTTGAGTAACCCAATGATAGACATCGCCGAAGAAAGAGATTGATTTGCGGCAGCAAATAGAACCCTCTTCGGATAATAAGAAAGAGGCAAGCCTCCCTCAATAATACCAATGTTTTGTCTTTGAGTAGTGTTCTTCTCTTGTCACAAATAGCTGTTCGTTAAAAGTTGGGCCGACGGGAAGACTGAGTACCGCGTAAGACCCCTTAAAATAACGAGAAGACTAGTATCGTTAACATTAGATTGGCAAGATGACAAGTAGCTGTGAACACCCAAAGAAAAGCAGAGGTAGGGGAGAGGAGGGGCAGCCTCGAAATTCTATCCTATACTTGGGGGCATGCAAACTTTTGGAATGTGAGCGAGGGACGACTATTTATTTTTTAAATTTTTAGGTCCTCCCTTTAAACCTGTAGGTCTAACCCTTTAAACTCGTAGGATTAGCCGATTCCGACCTTGCATGAAGAAAGTCTGTGGGGCAAAGGTAAAACTTGCCAAAATTGGAGCATAGCTTCGTGAGATAAAGCTCCTTAAAAAATAGCTATCTCACAGGAGGCGTTCTTATTCTATGACTGGTATATCGAGCAGTTTTAGCACATAGTTCATGCTCGTTAAAAAATAAACGCAAGATCCGAGCAGTTTTAGCGCATAGTTCATGCTCGTTAAAAAAAAAATAAACATAAGTTTATGAGCAGGCTTTCCTTTAGAGTTCAAGCTCATTCAGAAAAAATTAACCGGTAAATACCCTTTTTGAGATCGTAAATTCATCAGCCATAAAAGCCTTGGTCGTGTTTGTGCACCGTCACCTCCACCGTCATTTGGCCGATCATTCACTTCCATTTGTGTGTTTACCCATTTTGAGGAACATCTGCGAAGAGTGATTTCACCTAGCCATCCTTGTGACACTGCCGTGATTGGAAAATTCCAACTTGTACCTGGAATCAGCTGCTATCCCTGTTTATCACTCGTTCCTCAAAAGACGAGTCCTCTTTGAGCTCTTTTTAGACTCGTAAAATATGAAAAGTTTGCCGAGTTTTGGCCTTCCAGCTCGTTAAAGGGACCGGAAGAGCTATCCCTCATTTAGACTTTAATCTTTTTGGACCTGAGGGATTATTACACAAAAAGATCGAGCGCTTGTCTTGTTCGGCTCGTTAAAAGTACCGAACACCCATCCCTTCTGTATTGTTTTATACTTTTTCGGACTTAAGGGATTAGATGACGAAAAAGGAATTATGGAGTTAACTTTCTGTACCTTTTCAGACTCTCTAAAAATGAAAAGGACCGAGTTTTCCTTGTCGTTAGACTCGTTAAAATGATTAAATAGCGACAAACTTGTCTTTAGACGAGAACGAGTTTCCCTATCGCTAAGCTCGTTAAATCATAGCGGTGGGCTTGCCCGAAGGGCAGGTTATAGAACAAGCATATGTTATCCTCCTCAAGCTTGACAAAAATAAAGAGGTACTGGTCAGAAATGACTGGGGAAAAATTGGGAGAACATCAAAGCTTAATGGTAGCAAGTCGCTCTTGAACATGACACTTTTCTTCCGTACCACATCGGGTTGGGTTGTTTCATTCACCGGTCTCATCGCCATGGTCTTCGCCAAGCCATCCACATTTTGGGGTAATGCTACCGATCCATCGCATCAGTGTCGTTATATGTTCAAGAGAGGTCATTCTGAAAGTGTCAACCGTGTCCCATCCACTGCCATACATTATCCTTCATCCATTCATGATCGCCACCCTGAATCATGTGTCACAGTTTGTTTTCACCTCCACTAAAATCATTAGCTCCGTTCCGTGTCATTGATGTGGGATTCATTAAGGCCCTCCTTTGACGGATCGCTTCTTGTCGACTTCAGCTCATTATCCAAGAAGTTGATCTAGGAACAACCCCATCAGTACTTTGAAGCTTGCATGCCTCAATGGCAAGTTTCTCACTTCCGGCGACAGGTATACATCAATGACCTTCGACCAGAAGATTTTGCGTGGCGTTCGACGCCAAGTCCTTTATTCACGCCACGTGAATTGTACTGCAGTACCTTGAGGGTCATCATCCTTATCGGTGATTCCTCTCGCGCTTGTTAACGGTTTACATCATTGGCCGGTAATCAAGCGATGTCTTTCCATGTTCGACTTCAAGAAATTCTCACATGGATCGACTTGTACATCGAGTGAAGATCGGAAGAGATTGAAGACCCCGGATCTAGTTTCATCCATCCGGGCTGCGATATATATTCAGGACATAAAGCATTTGTCATGTACATCATTGCAGCAGATGATCATCCTACTCAAAGGATGATAATTTCAGCAGAGAATTATCAGTCTACCATCAGACGATCGTCTGTTCTATGTACCAAAATGTATTTATAAAGCTGAGCATGGGAATACCCGCCTCAGCTAGATCATGAAAACAGAATGAAAAATAATGTATTGTATTGTATTGTATTACAGGGCACCTCTCAGCACTTGAATGAACTTCGGACCCTCTGGATAAAGCATTTCACCCGATAAACGGCCTCATACTTTAGGGGGCAACTGTTATAGACATTTTTGTGCCTCGCAGCATGGAGCATGAAATGTCGATAATTACAGGGATCCTCAGTCCCTAAACATGTTGTTCTTACCCCTAGAGGAACAAGGTCAGCAAACCACAGCACTTCCTATCAGTTCTCCACCTGAAAACACTCAAAAACAGGCTATTTTTGGATCATGTCAGCTGCTCCACTGAGCATCTGCGCTGAATGTCAACTGCTCCTCCTTGTACCTGCGCTGAAAGTCAAAACTAATGAAGGCTACCTGCGCTGGGCGAGATTGGCCAAGTGGCACAGTCATTCTGCAAGGTGTCAACTGCCCAGGAAGCTTCCAAACTGACACTTGGTTCAAGGGATTCGCCCTATGATGAGTAAGAAGGTCTTGATCTCCAAGTGGAAGCAAGATTCTCCAAGTGGACTCAAGAACTGAAGATTAACTAAAGTGGGAGAGGACACTAGTCAGCTTTATGCCAGCCTCAAGCTGACTCATCCTTTCTCCAAATCTCCTATATATAGAGCTCTTCTATGAGGTCTAAGGAGGCTGGAATTTTGTGCAAAGCAAGGAAGTGCTGTTGGTTTACAGTTAGAGTTATTGGGTGATTGCTTTTATAGAGGTGAAGAGGAGATTTCTTGCTGCTGGGGAGGTGCTGCTGGATTGGAGCCATTGATGGTTGTAACCTTCTCAGAACCTTTTACTTCTATCAATAAAGCTTTGAATGTTCTCCTATATACTTGTATTGCATTGATGTATTGTATTTACTTGTATATCTGATTCACTCTAATCCATGCATCAGTTATGAGTACATGTTTCTTGTAGTTTCCCTCTCTTGTTTGTGCAGGATCTTTGTGTAGCTGGGCCGGCAAGAGAACAAGGAGCTGGAAGCAAGGGACGAAGAGAGAAGACAAGATCGACAAAAGCGAAGGATATCGGTTGGTCAATCTTTTCTTCCTTCTCTGTACTTTCATAAAGGAAAATATCAAAGCTTTTTCTTTCAGTTGTTGCTAAGGAACTATCACCCTTAGAGTAGGGATAGGGTCATTCCGAGTCGGATACTTTTCCCCACAACATAAATACAACTTCTTTCAAACAAAGGTACATTACTCGAGACATGTTTTTTCCAAGGAAGGATAGCAATGGGTCCGGAAAAGATTAGAGCTATCATGGAATGGGAAACTCTAGGAATGTGGATGAGGTCAGACCATTCATGGGGTTAGTAGGTTACTACAAGCAGTTCATCAGGAGCTTCTCATAGATTGCATATCCTATTACATCATTGTAGAGGAAAGGAAATAAAGTTGAATGGATAGAGGAATGTGCATATAGTTTTGAGAAGTTCAAACAATTACTTACAAATGCTCAAGTTCTAAAGATTGCAGATCTAGATAAAGAGTTCGTGGTGTGTACAAATTCTTACAAGAAAGGACTTGGTGGAGTCCTGATACAGGAGGGACAGGTGGTGTTTTATGAGTCAAGGAAACTAAATGAGAAGAACTATGTGACGCATGATCTTGAGTTTGCAGCGATTATTCATGCATTGGAGTTGTGGAGGCACTATCTTCTTGACAAGAGGTTTGTGTTGATGAGTGATTGGGCTGAGATATTTGTTTGACCAATCTAATTTGAATGCCAGGAAAGATAGATGGTAGGCCATGCTCAGTGAGTTTGACTTTGAGTTTAGGTAAGGGTAAAGAGAATAGGGTTGCAGATGATATTAGTAGAAGAGTGCATGTAAACCATGTTGCAACTATACGATATTATGGGACAAATTTGCAGGAGCGGGTATTGTAGGCATGGAAGCATGGTGACATGTATCAACAACTTAAGCACAAGTTACAATAGGGTAAATGTGAACATGATGTGGATTATCATCTCATGACATATGGCTTGGTGAGATTTAGAGACATGAATCTATGTGTCAGATGATAGTGAACTAGCTCACTTGGTCTAAAGTTACTTTATGAGAATGAAGGTCTTGGTTTGAAGTCTTTCTTTTTGTTGAGTTACTTTTTCAAAAAACACATGTAACTAATGTTTTAAAGTTACTTTATGTAAAAGTGTCCTCACCCATTATAAAAAGTGAGTCACTTATAATTCTAAAGTCACTTTATCTTTTATTTAAGTTACGTTTTAGTGGATAGTTCATAAAGTACCATTGTAAAAGTGAATTTCACTTATTTATAAAAGTGGGTCACATAAAATAATATTTTTTTAAAAGTGAGCTAACTAGATTAAGTTTGGAAAGGGGGGGGGGGGGTTTAAATATAAAATATCATCAACTTCCAAACATTCACGTGGTTCGTTGGCATCTTCATCAACTTTTCTTCAGAAAGCCATAACTTCTTCATCCAGAAGTTGTTATCAGAGCTGTTTTTTTTAATCAGCCTAATGTTTTGAGATATTTCCATTGGAACACTTAGTTTTAGCGTATAGAGATTCAATTTCTTTTAAAATGGAAAGTCCATGCCTAGTTCTTCTTGATAGCACTAACTACTTCCAATGGCTATCCTACATGGTGGATTTACTTAGAAGTGAAGGTCTTTATAGAATAGCCTCAGGCCAAGATTCTAAACCTCAAGATGAAGACAAAAAATCCATATGGGAAAATAAGAAAAATCAAGCACGTGGGTTGATAGGGATGTCTATTTCTCTAGATCTTAGATTCCATATCACAAAAATTGATAACCCCAATGAAGCAATGAATAAGCTCAGTATTGTTTTTGGAATTAAAAATGAAATTGGAGCCCATCATCTCAAAAATGAGTTGCTTACTTTGGACCGCAATAATGTTTCTTCCGTTGAAGATTTTTTTCCCAAGTTCAAGACCCTTATACTTCTCTTGGAAGGTGTTAAGGTTAAGAAGGAATATGATAGCCTTATCTATTCCATTATTACTAAGTTAGGACTAGCCTACTCTGTGTTTGTTTCCACCTTCCACTCCAATAGAGAAGCCTTTATTTCTCAAGGAAAAGACTACAAGTCCCATTTTTTTGATGCCTTTTGTGATTCTTTAAAAAGAGAACAGGAAAAAATATGACATCTTCGTCTTCTTAATACTGGAAACTCTTCTAAGAAAGCTTTAGTAGCCCAGCAAAAACCAAGTTCAAAGAATCCTAAGAAGCAACATCCTAAAAAGAAGGGTCCTAAACTGAACAAGGGTCCTAATCCATTTCAGTCTCAAAATGAAAAATAAACTCAACAAAATTATAAGGCAAATAAAAACAAAGGGAAGAAGACTGATACACATTGCAACTTTTGTATTGTGATGGCCACTTAGAATCCAAATGCTTTAAGAAGATGGAAGCCTTGGAAGAAGAAATGAAGAAGCATAACATCCATTTGGAGCACTCTTCAACTTTAACTTCATCTTTACGAATAACACCTTCTGCATGTGGTTTTCAAGCATCTTGGTATGGTTATGCACTAACTGTATCTCCTTCTTCTCATTCTCATGAGTGGCTGATTGATTATGGAGCTTCTTATCACATGGCCAAAAACAAAGCCATGTTTTCTTCTTTAAATGATTGTAACACTAAAAATGTATATGTTGGTGATGATAGATCTCTTCGTGTTGTATGGATTGGAATTATTCATCTAGATAATGGTCAATTTAATGATGTATTATGTGTTCCTAACTTATCCTGCAACCTTCTATCTGTATATAAGATAAATCATTCAGGTGAAGGTAAACCCGTTCAATTTTCACCTCATGATGTTGTACTTAAGGACCTAAGAGATCCTAGACATATTTTAGCTACTGACATTGCTAATGATTCTATAAGTTTGTATAAGTTTAAAAACTTTGGGTCATCAACTCTTCCCTCAGTATTTGTTTCTCATAATGGCGAAGTGAGCAAAATTTGGCATGGGTGATTTGGTCACTTAAATTATCACTCCCTTCAAAATCTATGTAAAGAAAATATGGTGACAGGTATTCCTATGGTATCTTGCAGAGATGGTGTTTGTTCTAGATATGTACTCAAAAGAAATGATGGGATTGAAAAATGTGCCTCTTGGCACGCCACAACCCCCTTACAGCTTGTGCATAGTGATTTATGTGGTCCACTTCTAGTTGTTTCATTCTATCGTTACAAGTATTTCTTAACTTCCATTGCTTATTTCTCCAGACACACTTGGGTATACTTCTTAAAACTCAAGAGTGAAGTTTTTAACATGTTCTTGGCCTTTAAGGCCTTTGTTGAGAAGCAATCTAGAAATCAAATTCTTAAGCTAAGATTTGATAATAGCAGAGAATATGTTGACAAAAAATTCATCAAATTTTGTACTGAGCATGGAATTCAATTTCAACATATTGTTCCATATACTCCACAACAAAAGGGTGTAGTTGAAAGGGAGAATTTCACCTTAAAGGAAATGGATAATTGTATGCTTCAATATAAAGGACTTAGTCTTAATTTTTGGGTAGAAGCAATTAACTGTGCAAATTACATAGTAAATTACACTCCTACTAAGGTTTTAAAGAATATCACTCTAGAAGAAGCCTGGAGATCAATTAAACTAGATGTAAGTCACTTGCATGTTTTTGGAAGTGAAGCATGGGCCCATATTCCAGACGAAAAAAATAAAGCCTTAGAACCTAAGAGTGAAAAATGTATTTTTGTTGGATATTATGAAGATGTCAAAGGATATAGAATTCTTCAACCTAAATCCAAAAATTTTATCATTAGAAGAGATGTAAAGTTTGATGACAATATATTGGCCTATGAGCCTAGCTCGGCGGATGTGCCACCTCTCTCTATCTCTCCCACTTCTGAAAATATTCCTTCTTTAGATGATGATAGCAAGGATGAAAATACTCCCCCACCTTCTTTGGATCTTCCTTCAGCTCCTAAGCTTCCAAAATGGGTCTTTGCTACTTAGGATGCAACAGTTTCTCTTGCAAGTGGTCCTACAGATCATCATCATACATGTTCTGAATTCAATAGAGCCTCTTCTTTACTGGCTCAAGTTTCAGCGAATTATGATCCTGACACCTTTGTAGAAGCTTCAGTTCTCTTGCAAGTGGTCCTACAGATCATCATCATACATGTTCTGAATTCAATAGAGCCTCTTCTTTACTGGCTCAAGTTTCAGCGAATTATGATCCTGACACCTTTGTAGAAGCTTCAGGCCATCCAGATTGGAACACAACTATGAATGAAGAATATCGTTCATTATTGGCAAATGATACATGGGACCTTGTTCATCTACCAAAGGGATGAAAACTTATTAGATGCAAATGGGTTTACATAACCAAGTTTGGACCAGATGGAAAAGTTGATAAACATAAGGCTTGTCTTGCTTCTAAGGGTTTTTCATAAGTTGAAGGCATTGACTATAATAAAACCTTCTCCCCAGTTGCCAAAATGAACTCTATCTGCCTTGTTATTTCCCTTGCTGCCTCTTTCAAATGGGAAGTCCATCAGATGGATGTTAAATCTGCCTTCTTGCATGGGGACTTGCATGAAGAAATCTATATGGAACAACCTCTTGGCTTTAAACAAAAAGACTCTACCCTTGTATGTTGGCTTAATAAATCCCTTTATGGTCTCAAGCAAGCCCCTCGGGCTTGGTATGCCAAAATGGATAGCTTTATTTTAAATACTGGATTTTCTAGGTGTCGTTCTGACAATACTGTCTACACCAAGAAAGTGGGTAAGTCTCTTATCATTCTTGTTCTTTATATTGATGATCTTATCCTTACTGTTAGTCATCCTAACATTATAAACCATGTGAAGTCTTTCCTTAAAAATAATTTTGAAATGATAGCCTTAGGACACTTGCATTATTTTCTTGGTCTTCAAGTATTGCAATCCCAAGAAGGTTTTTCCCTTTCTTAGTCCAAGTATGCCTGCGATCTTCTGAACCAATTTCACATGGAAGACTGTAAGCCAACCCCTTCTCCCTTTTAGTTTGGATTCAAAATTTCGGTCACTTGTATTTCCTCTGAAGTTGATGCTACCTTATACTGACAGCTTGTTGGAAAACTTTTGTATCTGACCCATACCCATCCTGACCTTTCCTTTTTTGTTGGCATTGTTGATCGGTTTATGCACACACCACATTGAAATGCAACTAAAATAACAATTCATTATGTTTGAGGTACAATTCAGTTTGGGATTCATTATAGTACAGAAGCATCTCCTCTATTGGTTGGTTTCAATGATTCTGATTGGGTGGTGAATTTGATGATCGGAAGTCTACTGCAGGTTATGTCTTCACTCTTGGTTATGGACCTATTACAAGGGCTTGTAACAAACAAAGCACCATTTCTCTTTCTTCAGCAGAAGCAAGGTATCGTGGCATCATTGAAGCTAGTAAGGAAGCCTTGTGTCTTCGTCAGATCCTATCAGAGTTTGGTTTTCAATAGCAACATCCGACTACACTTTGGTGTGATAATCAAAGTTCCATTCAACTATGCAACGATCCAGTCCAACATCAACGTAGCAAAGTGTTGTAGCGGCTACAACCACCCTCCAAAATTTTGGCCTGCACCCAATTTCGGAACCTCCCTTGAGAGTTTCAATTGATGGATGCGCACACTTGGGTTCACTCCATGAGCTCGTGTGAGTCTTTGTACCCACCTTGCTTGATCATTTCACCCATGTTTTGCATGTTGATATCAATGTCATGATTGTGACCATGTTCTGGTTATACTCAGGGTCTTCGCTCTGTGTGTACTTATTGTGTTCGCTATGTAAACATTTTTCGCACTCACACATAGAGTCACATACACTTTCGCACAAGCGTCATCACGGTCGACCAACGATCAATCACAAGTGTTGCGCTTGTTGCTTGCACCGTCGGTCAATCATCTTGAGCATGTGTGTTTGGATGGCTTTAGTTGTCCCATCATCAAGGCATGTAAGTGTGTGTTTTCAAGATTACATATACATCTTGCACTCGTTCATAAACTTAGTCACTTTGCTGAAGTTTTGACGACCAGATTCCCCTCTGACAACTGGACCATCACCCCACCATCGACTTGATCAATTGTTACCTAGAACAATGTAGAAGCCCCAAGAAAGCCATTTCAAGTTGTGCTTTCCGCAAGAAAATCAATCAACCTTCCTGATAGTCAACCAGAGAGTTTGACCCGACAACCACCCTAGGACTGACTCCACTAAAAAGTTGTACAGAGGCTACAGGCCTTGCCCGCTCTGCTGACTAAGAAAGTTGCGTAGAGAGGCCAAAAGAAAACCAAGTTCCCATCCCTCTCTCTCTAAAACAAATGCGTAGTTTTTCCAGCCAACCCTCCTGACAGTCAATCAACTACTCACCAAGAAAATTGCGAAGTTTTCATGAGAAAGTCCTCTATGGCCCAACAATCCACTTAGCTCAAAAACTGCACTGAGGTGACGAGCATGCCAACCTCCTAGCATCAACACAGGTTTTCCCACCAACAGCTCCCAACAGCCAAATGACAGTTCCCCTAAGGGATTGCGCAGTTTTTGTTGCCAAGCTCTAGTAGCTGACTACCAGTCCCATCTAGGAATTGCTCGATTTTTTCTGCCAAGTTCTCAGTAGTGGACTGCTAGTGCCCTTGAGGAATTGCGTAGTTTTTGCTACTAGTGATCCAACAGTGGGCTACTAGTTCCCTCTATGAATTGTGCAGTTTTTGCTACTAAGCTCCTGGCAGCAGACTGCCAGTTCCCCTCAAGAATTGTGAAGTTTTTTCTGCCAAGCTCCTGCCATCCACTCATTCGGGGGATTGTGCAGATCTTGCTTACCTAGCCTTTTTGTGGCCTAGATTGTTTCTCTAAAAAATTGCGTAGTTTTGTCCTGCAACTGAACCAGACCTCACTAATAGTCACTGTCGATCTAGATTTCCCATCTTCATCACCCAGTGACTCCTGCACAGTTTTCATTAGTAGTGCCCAAAACCTCCATATAAGCTCACAATCTTGTCTCCTCTCCCGGTCCTCTGCATCTGAAACGATCATGTATCATGGTATACTAGGAGGTTTTTGGATTTGATGTCATATCATCATGAGTGAATGCAGATACAAGCACACAAACAAACATGGTGTGACGACGAATGGGATGAATGAAGGGAGCACATGCAGAATGACAGGTTCACCACCAGACGAAAAAACAATGCATGCAAAGAGATGTGCTCTTGAATGTACGATCATGCAAAAATGTGTTCGCAGAAAGATGGACGAGCAAACAATGCATGCAAAGAGATGTGCTCATGAATGGACGATCATGAAAAGATGTGTTTGTAGATGGACGAATGAGCAAACATGAAAAATGTGTTCACAGACAGACGAACGGACGAACATGCACTTTTTGCGAACGGACGAACCTGTCAAGCCTTCCAACATACAAGCAAGGAGCAACGTACGAATGCAACATCAAGTGAACCCAACGAACATCGAAGACTCTGCGCATGTTTCCATGTGGAGGTGAAGTTGTGACACACCATGAGGACATCCATCACAAACAACACTACAACTCGACACGCACACCATCAACAACATGAATGTACCAGCACTGTCATGTCATGATTCATGTCGTCCACATCTCTACTGTGGGCCATACTTTCAATCAATGTATTATAACGTGGAAGTCCAAGAGACCCACTTGTTGTATAAAGAGTCATGTAAAGTTGAAAATTCATGGAAGTCAAATAGTCACGAGGGTAGTCGAACAGCCACAAGGGTCAGTTTCACTCTTAGCTATAAATACCCTTCATTTGTACATGAAAAGGAATTTTTCACCTTAGCTCCTTCCGCATAGACTTGAGAGTTTGTAATCATTTATTTTAGGAGTAAGTAGTGGATCCAACGCCCCACATGTGGGGTTAGTGATGTATGGTGTAACAATGTGTCTTGGAACTTTCGCTTAATTCAGAAGCCTACTCATAGGCCAACACATTTTCATAGATGTATTATAACTATTGTAAGACTACTCTTTAATACTTGTAATGCATGTTTCTTTAAAATGTGTTTAACACTTGAACTAATTCACTTGTTGAAATACATATATGTCAATGAAACGTATTTATATGCTGTTGACGCAGTCTCTCCCATGTAGACTACTCTCCCAGACATCAAATAGAACTTTCACATACAATTTTCTATAACAACTGTTGCACTTGCGTGGACTAATCCGCTGAGTATTATACGTGTTATCTTCCCTTGTGTGTTGTGAATACCGCATTCGTGTGGACTGTTCTACCGGAAGCTGTGCACATCCTGTTGTGTTGTGTGCTTAGCAAAGTTGGGACTTCTCCCTACCGACTTGGGAATCACTCCCACCCTCTTCCTATACGGTGAAAGAACCATTGACACAAAAGACACTTACAATCACGAGGCACATAAACCTTACTTCTCGCAAGACAAAGTAGACCACTCTCCTGTGCTGACAAGAAAGTGTTGAGGCAAATCTTTAAGATAATGGAAACCAGGCCATCGTACTGGATGAGACTCCCACACCAAACGGTGTGAGGTCTAGTTGGGACTTCATACCGGGATGATCCCCTGATGTTGGTGGGTCCAACACCGTCAACACAAACACATTGAACTACACATGCACTTCATTAGAAAGCTCATTCATGACCATGTTCTTGAAGTGAAATATTGTTCAATCGATGATCAAGTTGGAGACATCTTCACAAAGGCTCTCACAGAGGCGAAGTTTACGAAACTTGGATTTATGGTTGCAGTTCAGGAAGTTGTCACTATGGGGGGATAAGCTCTAATGCATTATTCCTTCTCTTATTGTGTCATATTTGTACATACTTCAATCCTATCTCAAGTTGTTCTTAAGGGGGGATGTTAGGATACTCTGACACATAGGAAATAATTAAGTATAACTTGGTTTAGTGTATAGTTAGGTAAATTGTGTTTCTTTAGTATGTAATTTTTGTAACCTATAATCTGACAGTCGTGATATGTTCTAGACATGAAGTGATCCGATGGTTCATTCTCTACTCGGTATTATCGACACTTGATCCGTGGCCTAACACCTGATTGGTCCATGATCTCTATTTAAATAGCACGGAGGGTCATTTGTCTGGTGACCATTCATGAGAGAAGCTTATGTAAACTTTCTTCTTTTACATTAATAAATTACCTGAAGTGGTCGTGTTGGCTCAGGCCATGGACTGTTTCCCTCTTTTAGGGTTTTAACCACATTAAGAATATTGGTGTACTGATCTGTGATATGTTTGTGAGCAGTGTCCTTTGGTTTTCTAGCGAAGGAACTTACCCTGTAAATTCCTACAAATCCATATTCAAGTCACCCGAGATATTAGAAGACATTGAAAACTATGAAGAAGTTCTACTATTGGCTTAAAGAAGGAAGTGGCTAATTTTGTTGCTATATGTATGGATTGTCAGCAGGTGAAAGCTGAGTGTAAGAACCCAGCTATTTTGTTACAACATATTCCGATTCCAGAGTGGAAATGGAAGGCCATTTCCATGGATTTCATTAGGCACTTTCCGAGGACATCGAATCAACATGATTCCATCATGGTTGTGGTTGATAGGTTGAGAAAGGTAGCTCACTTCATTCCAGAGAAGAATACTAATTTAGCCAGCGAGGTAGCTCAGATCTTCATTAGGGAGATAGTGATATTGCATGGTATTTATAAGCATATCATATTAGATAGAGATTCCAAGTTCACTTCCAGGTTTTGGAAGGAGCTGTTTGTAGGTTTGGGTACAGAGTTGGCCTTCAATAAAACTTATCATCCATGGACATATGGTTAGACAAAGAGGGTCAACAGGATACTAGAGGATATGATGAGGATGTATGTCATGCATTAGCAAAGGATTATCTTCCACTAGTGGATTTTTCCTAAAAAAATGGTTATTAGGAGTCATTGGGGATAAGTACATTTGAGGAACTCTATGGGTGGAGTTGTAATACTCCCATCAGCTGGAGTGATCTAGTGAATAGGGTACTTATTGGACTAAACATGTTGGAAAATATGGAACAAGAAATGCAAGTTATAAAGTTGTTGTTTCCTCAAAAATCTCTGCACCAACATGGGGGAAAACCACCCGGTTCTAACCTTAAGGAAATTCCTTTTCCTTTTAGAATAGTAGCTCCAACTGGTTTAACTAGGTCCAATTACCTTTTCCCAATTACTATTGGTCTTACAATATACCTTTAACAACCAATATCTAGGGGCATTGGATCAATTCTTCTAGTTGATCAGGCAAGAAGAATGACCCTTAAGTTGTTTTTGTGGATCAACCAAACCAATCTAAAGTTTTGTCTCTTTAAAAACAGGGCTTCTAAAATGCAAGATCTATGATAACACATGCAAGACTAAGTCTATAATGCAATTAATCTAACCTATCTTGATTGAAGGAAAGGGTAACCCTTCTCTCAATTGAGAGCCAACTTAACTCAATGGTAAAATAAGCTTTTAAATAATTATAATTAAGATGGAGGAATTAGATCAAGGAGATAGATCACAAGATCTGATTCCTCATTAGCATAAATAATAAAAATGAAACACTTAGTGATAGTTACATAAGTGCCTATTGAAAATATATCTAATTCCTTATTTTTCATATGCATAAGAACTACAAATATTCATGATGAATTACTTAATTAGTTCAAATAATACATCATGTATGCAAGCAAACAATTATTATCCTAAATCGGAAGATAGCTTGCTGATCTAAGATTATAAATATCTATTCCTATAAAAACTTCAGATCTCATATTATATCTAAAATTAAGTCTGTAGAATAGTCTAAGCATGCTTTTAAATGAGTTAACAGTCAAGATTCAACAATAGTGCATGAATCCAATTATTAAGTCATACATTCAAAATATAAATTGAAAGACTGAAATAAGAATTTATTTCAGTTAAATCTTGTAAACAATAGTGTTAAACATTGTTAACTGAAATGGTCATTCATTAATAAATGAAATCAAATTATAGATCCTCACAGAATGATAGTAGTGCACAATTCTTTGGAATTTGTAATTGATCCTTCCTTGCAGAAAATGTCTCCTCCTTTCAGCAGTAGTGCATGATAAATGAGAGTTTCTCTACCAACATATAGAATCCATAGTTATAGTATTACAAACTTCTCTTCCAAGATTTAGGACCTATCATTCTATTAAAAAAAACTAAGAGGTAAAATAGTGCAGGCCTCCAAGGCTTTCTCTTTCAAATTCTGGCACTTATTTTAATGCCAAGAATGTGTTTAAATAGCTGCTACTGAAAATAACTTCTTTTGCTTCAAGTGTTAAAGGAGTTGAACAATTCCTTTCAATCACGCGTCTGAAAAACATAATTTCATACAAATCTCTGATTGCTCTATTATGTCAAATCAACCTTCATTTTCTGAATTGAACAATCACTTATCTAAAACGTTGTCCTCTTATCTTTCTGTCTATCATTTCATCCTTGTTTTTTTGAACTGAACAACCACTTACCTGCAACATTTTCCTCTTCTGTTGTATTCCATGAAAACCAAAAAATAGAAACTGATAAGCTAAAAATAAATGAGACTAATAAGCGAGTTTCATTTGAAACAAATCACATTTTGTAGGAAATTAGGATAAAAATGTAGAGCATAATAAAATCTAAACACAACCATCATGGATAGGAATGTAGAGTGAGGTCTGTGATAAGAGAGGTAGACTTTACTGTCTCATCGCAAATAGCAAAACAAACACTGATGAAAAGGGGAGGCTTAACAATTTTAGTTAATTTGTAATAAAGACCAATCACAATCGCTTTTAGATTGAGGGTAGATCTTAGAATAATCACAATACAAATCGCAATCGAAAATTAGTTAAAAAACAAGAGGCAGGAAGCAATGACCCTTTGTTATTTACGATAGCCATGGACGTGGAGGATTTATAAATTGAAATTGATTTTCCCATCGGGTCCAGGCCTGATCGCAGATCGAAGTTTCAATAGGGAAGATAGGAGACATGAACCTTGGAACTTTGTGATTGCACGGATGCATGGGATGTATTAACTGGAATGTATAATCTCGTCGGGTTCGACTGATCGCAAATCACAATCAACGGAGGGACAAGACACTAACAGTCCCAAAATATTTGTGATTTGCAATGTGTGGGATGATGTAAGTGATGACATCATGGTGACATCACTATGACATGGCATCTGACGTGGATAATGATGTGGAAGATGACATGGAGGATGAAGTCATAGGTGACATGACATTTGAGGTGGATTTGACATCACTGATGACATCATATCACAATCGAAATCGGCATTAGGTAGGAGACATAACCCTTTCGTATTTGTGATAGCCATGGACGTGGGGGTTTTATGGATTGGAGTATATAATCCCATTCGGTCCGAGGCTTATATCGCATATCGCAATCGGTGGTGTGGAGCGGGGTCAAGACTTGCAACTTTTGTGATTTGTGCGGACGCAGGGGCTTATTAAATGGAGTGTATGACCTTGTCGAGTCTGGGCTATCACAATCACTATCGAGTTAAGGCTGAGACTTGAGTCTATGGTTATTGTGATCTGCGGATGCAGGGATTTCTAGAATTATATTAATTCCACAGTCGAGTTCGGTTTAAAATCGCATATCGCAATCGGGAAGGGGCCGCAGGTATTACCATGGATTTATTATTATTATTATTATTATTATTATTATTATGTTGATTTGCGATGCAGGATATGGCAGAATTATAAAGTTTTTAAAATTTTGGGAATTTTAAAAACTCCGATTCATTTTAATTAAATAACCCATTTTAATACTTAAGATTTTTAAAACCTAAGTATAGTTTTGTCTTCGGGGGTGATTCTTTTTCATGGATTTTGTGATTTTGGCATAAAAAGGGGTGATTCTTGGTATGAAAGGGGGCTATATATAAAAAAATGTTTTATTCAAGATAAAGAAAATATTTTTTATTTTTTATGTTTTAAAATTTATTAAGGGTCCCCATTTAGATAAAATAAATTTCATAAGAAATTTATAAAATAAAAAAAATGGGGTGGGGGGGGGGGGGGTTTGAATAACACAACACAAACATAATCTGAATGAAACATAGGATAGACAAAAAAGTTATGCAGATCAACACAGGGAATTTAAGGAGTTTAAGTTTGGGGAGCATGTGTACTTATGCATCAATCCCAAGAAGATATCCTTGAGGATTGGATGATGTACCACTTTGGAACCTTGGTATTGTGGGCCTTTCGAGATCCTTGAGAGGATTGGACTAATGAGATATAGACTTGCACTACCTCTGAGAGTGAAATTCCATGATGTTTTCCATATTTCATTGCTTAAAATATATGTCAAGGATGTTGATCATGTGATTGAATGGTATGTATTATAGGTGGAGCCAAAAGGATAATTCCAGCTAGAACCTTAGTACATATTGCAGCAGAAACAACTCATGCTTCGAAACAAAGAAATAGAGCAAGTTAAAGTAAAATGGAAGAAATTTGGGCCGATGAAGCTACATGGGAGATGGATGATCAGATGTGGGCTATGTATCCTTCATTATTTGCTGGTGGAGGCAAATGAGTCATTATTATATGTACATATTTATGTATGGTTGTTATTATAAATACCGTAACGAGTTGTGTTATAAATCTCAAATAAGCAGTATGGTTTTCATATTTATCATGATGGTTTTTCTTTCGAGTACGTTGTTCATTATAAATACTGCATCGAGCTAAGTTATAAAGCTTCATGGGAAGTATGTTCTATTTTCAACAGTATTGCTGGTTATAGGTGTCATAGAACACTGAGGACTGTGTTCCCCAAAGGTGGAGAGGTCTGTAATAAGTTTGGGTTAAAAGTTTAGGTAATAAATTTAATAAAGACAAAATAAGGCCAAGGTCATGGGACACATGCTCCAAGATGAATGTTGGGAGAAACATCCTAGTGGACATCAATTGTTGTTTATTATGGCTAATGAAATTGGCAAAGGCATTAGAAAATGCTTTAGAAAGGAAAAGTGGAAATTATTGGTATTTATTTATGTAAATAAAGGAAAATAGGAGAAAAGGGAGATGAAAGATCACAAGTTTGCATGAGGAGGAAATTGAAGGAAAATAGAGGGAAAATCGAGAAATTAGAGGCACCAATAATAAAAAGGCATCAAAGCATCAGTTTGGGGCCTTTCGTTAGTTTTTATTTGGAGTTAGTTGGAGAGAGCATAAGAGCACTAAGAGGAGAAATCAAGCAAGAAAGTAAAAGAAGGAAAAATAAAGCAAGGACAAACAAAGGAAGGACAAGGAAAGAAAAGGGCAAGCAAAGGAAGAACAAGGAAAGCAAAGGAGAAGCAAGGAAGGATTGGATCAAGCATATTCATCAAGAGGACATGCATGTAATAGGTTGCATGTGTGATTTCCTAGATGAAGTGTGAATACATGGTGCATAAATTTGTGTATTTTATTAATTTTTTTCATTGGCATGGGTTTTTCCTGGTTTGATAGAGGTTTCTTGCCTTGCCAATTCCTAGATAGCCATGGTATGATGGGATTAATTCTTGGTTGAGCTTTGGATTGTTGGAAGGTTTTATATCTAAGTGAGGTGGTCTCAATAAAGTACCAAGGGTTTGGGGTGGAGATGTTTTTCTCCAGGAATCCCTCAATAGGTGGGTGGAGACATGAAAATTACTCAAAGGATGGTGAATGAAATTTGAGGAATCCAAGCTTGGTTTGGTTTTGTGATCTCAGGACTAGTTTAGGTGAGATCATGATAGTGTGACAATGGAGGTGGTTTAAACTCTAGATTCCCTTGATTTTTTATGTCTTGGTTTATCCCATGATATTCCACATTCATGCCTAGAATATGGCATGGGGGTGATTGGTTGAAAGAAATATTTGGTTCAGCCCAATCTATGGCCAGATGGTATTCAAAATTCCCTAACATGGTTGGATTTTGCATCATTTAATGAGAAATATTTCTATATGGAAATATATGAATCATTTGTACTGGTTAATATGATGATTTGATGGATATTATGTCATGGTTACTATGATGATTATTTGTTGGTTATAAGCATGGATCTATTATATACTCTAGTTATGGCTTTCTCACGAATTGATATGTATTTGGTTGGTTGATGAATGTATAATATAAAAATTGGTATTGAAACTATTAAGAGAGGGAATTAGACCTTCTTGGTGAATCTCAAATAAGTTTCAGGTCCCTATGTTCAAATATGCATTCATGACATGTAGATTTCATGTTCACCACATGTTTGATGAAATGACTGTCATGGTTATGCCTGGTTAGATCAAGTTCTTGACTAAGTTTTGTATGAACGACTTTGTCTTGATGTTATATATCATTCTAGAAACTCCCATTAAGTTCTGGGCAGTGGTTGGGAGTAAGGCGTTGAAAAGGTGGCATTGATTATGGGGTCACATGTTCATAACTAGAAATTCTAGGTTGTAGTCACTACCTTCCAAGCTTATGCATGTGGCTGGAGGCCTATAGTTGCATGGAGGCCCTGTCATGCACGTGACTAATAGCCAAGATCACTAAAAAATAAATTTAGCTTAGGGTTTGGGCACCTAGAGTGGTTGTTTAGCTCCAAAGGGTCTTGTAGCTCCTGAGGGAGGTCAGTAAAGTTTCAATTTCTCAAGTCCACTTTCTTAGTTAAGCAAGGAGTTTAGGTCATGTCATAGTAGCCCTCATCTCATGCTTACCCTAGAATGCTAGTTAATGTGGGTAAATGTGGGAGGGGTGGTCACAAAAACCTAGGTTCCAACCACATCCAGATAGAGATGTGTATGCAGTTGAAACCATCAAACCACATGCATAAGCTTGTGTGGATGTGGTTGCAACTGAAAATATCTTGTAGCATCCCCATGGATGAGAACCAAAATCCTAATCACGTGTGGAAGCTTCAAACCTTGCAATTTTGGACCTGTACAAACCAATCTCTGTGAACCACTTCAGAACTGTGCAAGCCAAACAAAATAAAAAAGAATGATGATGATGATATCCAAATGAGGGTCACTTAACTTGTATTTATATCCATCCATGGGTTTCCAATTTCCTTTTGAATAGACCTGTCCTTTTTGTGCACATGTGGGTTTCCATGTTAAAATATGTTTTTTCCTTAACCAAATTAAATTCTTCCAAGGGCTAGGAGGGGTCTTTCTTGATGAGGAAGACTATTCAAAGGAGGGAATTTATCCATGAGATGTCAAAAATTAACACTACCTCGCAGTTAGGGAGAAATTACTGATTGCAAGATATGTCTCATCACAAATATCTCATCATCACCAAATGTCACAAATATCTCATCATCATCAAATGTCGTCTTTGCTCATCCCTGCTCATATCTTGGACATTCTCAAATATAAAAGAACAATAATTTAACATTGAAAGGGAGCTCAATATGCCACCCTCTATCCATTAGGGAGCCACTTCTACCACCAGTAATCACTGGCAGCACCAATGTAGCTACCCAGGAACCTCTGCCAACGATGATCCAATGCTACAACCTAAGAAAATATGCTAGTGGGGAGCCCAATGTTACCACCTCATAAAATTTGTCAGTGAAGAGCCAATGCTATGACCTAAGAAACCTCTATTAGCGGAGAGCCAATACTACGACCCTGGAAACCACAAACAATTGGAGGGATTCCACTTACCTTATGAGGTAAGGATCACACCTATCCCACTGTCTGGTGATAATAGGAGGGATACCAATTACCATAAATGGAAATGATCACACCTATCCTATTATCTATTTACCTTCACAACATGACCCTAAATATTTAGTGGTATAACACCTACATCTCTAGCTTGAGAGAGATGCCACTTACCATAGATGGTAAGAATCATGCCTAACTCAAGTTGCCAACACCCATTGCCTAGATGGGTGGGAAAGACAAATGCCAATTGGGGTATACTCTACATAGACAAAGATAGGGGAGCTACGTCTTCCACCATATGGGTAAATATAGGGGTCATAACCTATTGTCTAGAGATCCCTCAACCCAAGGAGCCCTACATCTCAATTCCTTACCTTGTGGGAGCTCAGATAAGGGGGAAGAGTTGGATCAATGTCCTCGATCAACCTAGACCCTTACTCCAGAGAGTCACATCCATCAATCTAGTTTCTCTTTGTAGATTGAAAACATATCAATGTGCTCATATTTGGTATTGGCTTAACCAATCATTGAAGAGTTCAATCACACAAAATCATACATTACCATGTTAATCAATGTTGTCATTGATGTCAATATGGCATTGGCCGAGATGGAAAATATTATTGAGATTCCTAATGAATATCATGAAACCTTAGAATGAGATGATAAGGTTGAGGAAAATAGATGTCTAGTTCCAGATGATGATGTCATAGCTCTTGTTTGATAAGAATGTCATCAATTAATATTTCAAGTCACTAATGAAGAATTCTTAAGAAGTGCCAAGTGCCAAGTATTTAGAAGCCCTTGATGACATATGGAGGACTACATTTGATGATATCATACTCTTAATGAATGACCACAATTGATGATGACACTTGATGAGGTCTTGATAACATGGTTTGAGATCATTTGATGGTTGGAAGACTATTTTGGAGTTCTCCTAATGATGTTGCACTATGATCGCACTAGTATATGATGACATTGTTGATGCGTCATGCTACATGGATGCTACACTCCTACATAATGACATTGTTGATGCGTCATGCTCTATGATCCTATGATGCCATTGATAACAGTGAAAAAGATAAAGAATGAAGAAGCCACACTGTCCCAAACATTCCTCATGTTGTCCCAAACTTTTTATGCATAAAATTTAAAGACAATTACAAAGAAAAATTATTTTGGACACCTTGGAGGCATCCTTTCAAAATGGATCCTAGACAGTATTAAAGAGTATTTTTCCTGCTTTCTAACGAGCCTTTATTTTCCTCGAAACTCCCAATAGTTTGTGAGATATTGAATTTTTAAGTTAAGGAAATTATTCCTAGCAGTGAGCCGACCTACACTCAGTCATGCAAGTCAGCCTCACTTCAAATAGACGTTCCCTTCAGTTATAAACAAAATCGCTATAAATATAAAACTAAATTCGTGTATTCAAGCTCAAATTTTTTGGTGGAGACAAGACAATAGGTAGAGAAGAAGCCGCAATCTAGAAAAGCAAGGAAGATAAGTTTTTGGAACTGTTCTTTGGTCAAATAGTCTCCCACAGGTTCAAGCTAGGAGCGTTAAAGTTGTTGTAGTAGCCGTGATTGAAGTTTCCATAGTTGCTATGTTCGCAATTTCCGTAGTTGAAGATGTCATGGTTTCCATGGTTGAAGTTGTTATAGTTGCTGTGGTCTAAGATGTCATATCTGCCATAGGTTACGTGGTTGAAGCTACTATGGTTGAAGTTTTCGTGGTCGAAGCTATCGTAGTTTTTGTGGTCAAAGCTTCTGTAGTTGCCATGGTCGAAGATGCCATAATTTCATGGGTTGAAGCTGTCGTGGTTGAAGTGTATATTTATTTGGATTAGACAAATAAATCTTGTTGAATTCTTCTCTTGAGAACAAAATAGGAAAAAGTTGGAGAACTTTGTGAAGCAACATATTGAAGATTTGTGGAGATTATTGAAGACCATGATGCATTAAAGCCATAATGAGGTGAACTTGAAGAATTTTTGTTTGGGTAACATGAAGATCAGTGGTGACACCTTGATGTGAAGAACAAGGTTGTCATTGATGATGTGACGTGGAGACTAAAGTGAAGATAGCCGAAGATTGACAAGGCTCGTTGAAGAAGACATTAGGAGCCATGAAGTATATTAACCAAATATATCTTAACAAATTAAAGCAAGGGTTAGAGCCCAAGAGGTTGGAGCCTTGAAAAGACAAGGTTAGTGCCTTGGAGGATAGGGTTGGAGGTCTAGAGGACTGGAGTCCTCAAGAAACCAGGTTGGAGATTGAACCAGATATAGGGTTGGAGCCCTTGAGGTTGGTGCCTCTAAATTGATAAGGTTGGAGCCTTGGAAGTCCAAGTCAGTGCTTGGCACAATATAGGTTGGAGCCTGGGTGATTGAAGATCAGTGTCTTCATCTAGGGTTTGAGCCCTACATATATTGTAATTTATTTATTGTAAAGAATAAATTAATAAAACCATTTATTCTTATTGTTAATTTTGTGTTCTAAATAGAAGTGATCTAATTGGTAAAAGTAATAATTGAAAAGAAATACTGATTCACCCCCCAACCCCTCAGTATTTCCAAAAATTGGTATCAGAGCTAGTACCTTCACTCAAAACCTAGGAACTTGAAGGGATCCTTAGAACACAAATGGAAAAGCCAAGGAAGAAAGCCTCCAATCCACCTAAAGATGTCTCTTCCTCAACCTTGAAAACTGAAGGCAATTAAATTGAGAAAGTTCTAATGTTCAATGGAAACTTTGATGTATGGAAGGTAAGAATGAGAAATTTCTTAATGAATCAAGGAATTGGAGTATGGGAATCAGTGGTTAATGATAGCACGATGGATGATGAATCCAAGGAGTATAATACAGGGGAAATGAAGACAATTTTGAATGGGGTACCAAATTCTATAAAGGCCAATTTGGAAACATGTTCGACAGTAAAGGGTATAAGGGACAAAGTTCATGACCTTCACTCAAAATGAGCATTGACCATGATCACTAGTCAAGAAGATGATGGAAAGAAAGAAGGAAATCCAGAACCCATAAAGGAAGTTGAAAATAAGAATGATGACATCAAGGGCAAAGAAGACCTAGAAGAAGGAAAGATCAAAGAATAATTTGAAGAAGATCTCCTGACTAAACTTATAGCTTTCATGGAAGAGATTAACAATTTGAAAAATGAAAATGAGGAACTTAAGAAGAAAGCTCAAGGTGGTGACCAACACAAGACAAGGAAGGAATATTACCTTTTCAAGCTTCAAGCACTAGAAAGAGATGAGGAGTTCACCAAACTTAAGGAGGAACTTCATCCAAAAAAAAGAAAGCATCATTAAGAAGTCATATCCATGAAAAATCAATTGGATAAGGAAAATAAAAGGGAAGAAACTTTGTCAACACACCTTGAAAAAAGACTCAAGAGCTTGAACAAAATTGAAGAAGACATTTTTCAATACAAGGAAAAGGTCTCCTCCCTTAGATATCAACTAGAAGAAGCAAGGAAAAAAGCACAAGGAGATGAGAAGGTGATGGAATCTTTGACATTCATAGAAGGATAAGTTGATTAAGCAGAAATGGAGAGAAACACCATGATATGCCAACTAGAAGAAAATGATGATGACATCACCAAGTTAAGATCATAAATAACTTCTCTTAATGCCCAATCATGTCAAGCAACTAAGATGAAGGAAGAAATGGAGATCATTCTATCAAAGAAGGATGAAGAATGCAAGAAAATGAAGGAAGAAATTGTCCTTCTTAAAAATGAATTTGACTTGTTGAATAAGAACTTGAAAAATCTCTCAAACCCTAAATTAAATCCTATGTCATCAAAGGATTCCCCTAGATAAATCAGGTCTTGGCTATGCAGGTGAATCCTCAAGCAAGAATGATAATGATCCAAACATCAAGGATGTGAGGGTGCCTAGAAGAAATGTTGATGCTCCGAGTTCTAGCAAAGTCAAGGAGAATAATCAAGACAACATTAGAAGAAATCCTACTCCAAGAAGACTTGCAGATGGTGTCAAGATTACAAAAGGAAATGAATATCATCAAAGAATCTCAAGGTAAAATTACTTTAGAAGTACATCAAGAAAATATTCATCTTCCAGGTAACGAAGTATATTTCTTGGTTATTGTTATTCTTGTACAAACTTTGGGCACATGGAAAAAGATTGTAGGACATATCACAAAGACAATTATAATGGTCCCCACCAATCTCATAGAAGAAATTTTGCAAGAAGAAGTCATGATTTCTCATTCATGAACAAGATGGAGTGCTTCAATTTCCATAACATTGGACATATGGCACGTGATTGTAACTTTAATTGGGTCCCTACACAAGTTAGAAAAATGATAGCCAAGCCAAAAAAGAAAGTTACACAAATATGGAGAAATAAGCAAATTGGATCTGAAAGTCTCTTGGACACTCTAGCCAACAACACATATTATTAATTTGATGAAGACATCCTTGACAAATGTGATATTCCAAGTGTTTGATGATGAAACTCTACCAAAAAGAATACCATGCATACAGTTAGGGGGATCTTGTGATCATTCTTGTATAAGCTATCCATGAAAGGACTCTATGAAATCCTTGACGAGTCACTCATGGACAATCATCCTTTGACATATCATCTCTCAAGATAAACTCCAATGAAGAACATGATCCCTTACTCATATGATGGATTATTGTTGAAGATTTATTCCATTTGATCACAAAGCAAGCAATATTTCTTTAGCTAAAGGATTTTATAAAGGCAGGGGGAGTTTATTCATCACATGAAGAAATGTAAACACATCTATCATGGACCACATTGCCAGAAGGAAGAGCACCATAACAAGGGAAGAAACATACCTATAAATAAATATTATTGATGAAGAGCACCATAATAGGGGTAGTAACATACCTATGAAGAACTACTATTGATGAAGAAAAGAAGAAGCTTGACAGGGGGAGTGCTTGGGCACCTCATTTTCCATTGATGTCAAAGGGGGAGAGAATGTTGGAAGGGAAATAATATTGCCAACAATGACAAAGGGGGAGATTGTTAATCAATGTTGTCATTTATGTCAATATGGCATTGGATGAGATGGAAAATATTCTTGAGATGCCTAATAAATGTCATGAAACCCTAGAATGAGATGATAAGGTTGAAGACAATAGATGTCTGGTTCTAGATGATGATGTCATAAGTCTTGTTTGATAAGAATGTCATCAATTAATATTTCAAGTCACTAATGAAGAAGTCTTAAGAAGTGCTAAGTGGAAAGTATTTAGAAGCCCTTGATGACATATGGAGGACTACATTTGATGATTTAATACTCTTGATGAATGACCCCAATTGATGATGGAACTTGATGAGGTCTTGATAACATGGTTGCATATCATTTGATGGTTGGAAGACTATTTTGGAGTTGTCCTAATGATGTTGCACTATGATAGCACTAATATATAATGAAATTTTTGATGCGTCATGCTACATGGATGTTGCACTCGTACATAATGACTCTATGATCCTATGATGACATTGATAACAATGAAGAAGCCACACTCTCCAAAACGTTCCTCATGCTGTCCCAAAATTTTTATGCATAAAATTTAAGGATAGTCACAAAGAAAAATTATTTTGGAGAAATTGGAGGCATCCTTTCAAAATGGATCCTAGACCATCTTAAAGAGGATTTTTTCCTCTTTCTAACAAGCCTTTATTTTCCCCAAAACTCCCAATAGTTTGTGAGATATTGCATTTTTAAGTTAAGGAAATTATTCCTAGCAGTGAGTCGACCTACACTCAGACATACAAGTCTGCCTCACTTCAAATAGACATGTCCCTTCAGTTATAAATGAAATAAATATAAATATAAACCTAAACTCGTCAATTCAAGCTCATATTTTTCGGTGGAGACAAGACAAGAGGTAGAGAAGAATCTGCAGCCTATAATAGCAAGGAAGACAAGTTTGTGGAATTGTTCTTGGGTTAAATAGTCTCCCACAAGTTTGAGCTAGGAGCGTCAAAGTTGATGTAGTTGTCGTGGTCAAAGTTTTTGTAGTTTCCGTGGTCGACGCTGCCATAGTTGTCGTGGTTGCAACTGCCGTAGTTGAAGCTCCCGTAGTCCAAAAATAAATATCTAATTAACTTTTTTAACATTAAATTTAAATCAGAGTGGCACTTACGTAGCCCAATAAACATGTAATTAATAAACTAAATTCAATTATGAATAGTGCTTACCTGTGGTAGAAGTAGGCTTACGACAACAAGGTTTTGGGGACGACTCTCTATGGTAGAAGTAGGCTTACCGCAACAAGGTTTTGGGGACGACTCTCCACCCAACCATAGGCTCAATTGTGCAAGAATTCGCTACAACTGGCCACCCCCGAGCCCTCAATCAACGTACTATTGCTAGTGACTCCTATGTCTTAAAACACCATTCTCCCAAGAGAATGAAAGATAGAATCTCGGAAAGATGGAATGCCTCCCATCCTCCTCACCATCTAATAAATAGAGCAAACATTGGATGGGAACCACATGCACACACTCCATGTGTCTACATGCGACTTTGATTTTTAGCTTTCTTGTTTTATTTTCTTCTTTTTGATAGCTTTACTGATTTTTTTATTGTTTTCTTTGTTTTATTTCTATTTATTCTTATTTAGAGCTTTAGTATAGTTATTACTATTTTTATTTATTTTCTTGTATATTTTTAAATATCATTTATTATTTAACATTTATGATTTATTTTTATTATTTTTTATTAAGTGATTTATTATTTATTATTTATTTTGTATTATTTATTATTATTTATTATTTATTATTAAGGGGAGAGATATTATATACTCTCCCACTTTAAGGAACTTCGTCCCGAAGTTATGTTGAATTATGTATTATTTATTATTTATTCCTTTATTTACTTCATGTTGCCAACACCCTCTGCTAAACTAGTATAACCAACAGGCATCAAAAGTCCCCAACACCCTGGGAAATATGAAGGAATCTCTGTCCTTTTTCCCACTTTCGACACCAGGCTAAGCCTGACCCGGTCTATATCCTAGTCCAAGGCTGGCCCCAAGGCTCGCACCTGACTTAGACCTCATCTGCCCCAAGGCAGGCATCCGGTCCGGTACTCAATGACCCCAGGCATCTCGCAAGGCTGGCCCACTCCCTCCACAACTACTAAGGCGCACAACCCCAAGCATCGAAGTCCTTTACATCCCTTCCAGACTTCGGCATCCCAATCCAATAACAGGCACCTAGCCTAGAACATTAGGAACTTGGCCTCCTCAAGATGGTCTCATAGGTCTTCTAGAGCTATCCATCAAGAGCTACACACAAGACAAAGGAACCACTGGCATATGTAGTGTTGATTGAGTTTTGTCCCCAACCCATATGGTGTTACTTATTCTCCCTCGTGCATATGGGTTCACACGAGATCATCAAATAAACCGTCCCTCTCGACCCATTTGTGGAGTCCTATGAATCATCACATCTCAACATGTATCCAATGCATTAACCATACCATCATAGTAGCATAGGAAATAATCCACATGCCAACTCTTGCATGCCATCATGAGAATGTTCATATTTGTTAATCGCAACATTATGAATAATAAGGAACTGCATGCTCATGCATGTCATATATTTGTACGGAACTATCACATGCTTCAGTTATACCATCAACATAATTATATCAAGACATATCATGAGTTCACATAAATGAACCACATGTCGATAATCCTCATATTATAACATCATAATTCCTATGCCACATTATGCATATCATATCCATCATGAGTATTGAACATTAAATACCTATCATCATGTAGTAAATGAATTTGTCAATATACCTTGACATAACGTCATAATACCTATGCAGATCGCTACTATTGTATGGATACCTTATTACTATAAGAACCATATGTACATCATTATCTTCCTACCATGATAGCATGAAACATCGTCAATATGTTTTCATCAAATTTTCAATTACTTTTCAATAATAAGCTCGACTTCTTTCAACTAGGTAGTTGATCATTTACACCAATGGTATAATCATCTAAGTACATCGTTAAATTTCATATGAGCATCATCATCTTGAGTCTTAATCTCTCGTCATATATTCTTCCTTCCCCAAGGAAATTTTGGTGAAATTCATTGTTTAAGATATTACTAGTGATACCACCATTATTTAAATCATCTATCTCAAAATTAAAATCCCTTGATTTTACATCCATTCACCCTTTGGCTTACTGATTCCAATACCGCTATATGTAATCTCATATAAACATTTTTTTATCATGATTTAATTTTATATCATGCTTAATTTACTTGCACGAGGATTTGTTGATCCATGTTGACTTATTTAACAATTAGTACTTCATCCACATAAATATTTTCGTATCTCGTCGAGTTCGTAAAGTTCGTATCTCAATACCACTTGATTTCTTTATCATAAATTCAATTTCCTCAAGATGGGAAAAATACTCTTTCTTATTGCATAGTATCATTATTTTAGATTTTGAAACAATTGGAAACACTACTACCATCATTGTCCATGAGAAACTTAAATGTGAGGTGTTATGTGGAAACAACCTCTTTTAATGTTATGGAAAGTCCTAGTCAATACAACCTCTATTAATTGACTTTTACTTCTTTGTCACTATGTACACAATCCTTCTCACGGTATCATTATAAAATTTCTAGCAACATTCCTTCCTATATCTTCCAAGTTTATCATTACGTGGTCATCATGCAA
This sequence comes from Pinus tabuliformis, assembly GCA_031772625.1. Taxonomy (NCBI): domain Eukaryota; kingdom Viridiplantae; phylum Streptophyta; class Pinopsida; order Pinales; family Pinaceae; genus Pinus; species Pinus tabuliformis. The sequence goes on along the minus strand of CM062816.1, from coordinate 1,675,281,697 downwards.
CTTCATACATTACTCTTTCCCAACTTGGGTAATACCTGAAAAATAAATTCATTAAGATAGCTACCAAATGTAATCCGCTTATCAACATAATAAAATTACCTGATCATACGTCTTGTTATCCATAATTCATTCATATAGTTAGTCACCTATGGAAAACTTTACAATGTGGCTCTCCCATTAGAGGGAAAATTGTTATAGATGTTGTCACGCACACAACTTATCCTTTCCAATCATTTTATCATACCGTCCAAGTTTCATAAAATTATTACCATAATTATTCAACTTCATTGGTTGATTGCCAATATTTTCTTCTTTATGTGCATCATCCTTAGATAGACCTTATAGTGATACCTTTAGAGTACCAAGTTATGTTTATACCAAATTCTTCCATTATGTTCCAAAATACCACAATACTCTTCTTTTATGCTCCATAATAGGTTGTCTCTTCTTACTGATTTATTATCTTTGTTGTGATACTTCTTCTTTGCCACCTTAAATATCTGATCCAAGTTGGTCATAATCACATGAACTATCATTAGTTATCATCCTTAAAAAATTGCAAGTTTCTCCTTTAACCTTGAATCTGAACCTCATGTAACATTATACTCAACATCTAAACTTTAATCCAAATCTGTACGATTTGCCACTGAGACTAAAATATACCATCCAATAGCTTGATGATGTTTAATATACAAATGATATGAGTAGTAAATGAGTAGATACATGTAATCTGAATGGCAATTGCAATGCAAAATTAAATTTATTAGAAGATCATATGGAGAGAGTTGTGTTCTTGCAATAATGGACCAGAGAAATGCCAAGCAACTGCTATTGCTAAAGGACAGTAATCCAACAAATAATTAGTGAATAATATGATCAACATTCACAGAATGTTATCGTTGTGTTTTTAGATGAGATTGAACCATAAAATTTGAATAGATGCAAGTGAACAATGATCAACTAAAGGTAACAAGATATCAGAGTTTATCCATTGTGAATTGGAATAGATTTCACTATTTTAGAGCACTTTAATTGGTGACAAGTTCAACTTCAATTATCCAATTACTTCAAGTGCTATGTACACTGTGTTGTAAAATGAACCAGTGGTGAGTAGTTATGCCAGTATACCATACTAATAGTGCGATCTTTCAAAGAATTTATATATCGTCACTTATGGGTAGATTATTACCATCAAGATGATAAGATTATATACTTTTCCAATAAACCATTGAATCATAATAAAAATATATCTTAATTATGTGACTCATTTAAAATTTCTCTTTGTGATTTGTAAAAAGAAAAGAAGGTTGATATAGAGACCTTGTATGAGAAATAAAACACTACTATAACTCAATATCAAGATTCATCACTTGAAGAAGCATAAAATAAGAACCACTATACTCAAGAATCTAATAATAATAAGGTTAATAAGTTATGCTTATTATCAAAGTTTATGAGTTTTAATAAGATATATTTTATCATAAATTATCAACAATCACAATACTTAAACCATAAATTATCAACAATCACAAATTTTGTAGTATAAAACCATTGACAACATAAGTTGTCTCAACCTATATTAGAATGACTAAAGCTTAAGAATATTTGTGGCATTATTGTGTTAAAATGTACTTGAATTTCGAAAGAAAATTTATTCATCATTATGTGTCACACCAATATTAATTCTACAGATTCATGATTTTTAAGGATAAAGATAAATTGAAATTTTGTGCTGTAGAGTGAAATATTTAAGTATCTGTTTAAGCAATCATAACTTATGTTAGAAGAATTAAATGGACTGCTTTTAACAAAATAAATCGTTTAAACAAATTTATTGAATGTATCTTGAGATTCTTATGGCTATTAAATGATTACTCTAAGGAAATTTAAGAAATAAAACAACCAAAGAAATATTCCACACCATAAAGAAGAGACACCGCCACCCGACCCAGAACCAGATCGGATGACAGGGAAGGTTATCCCTCCCAACACAAAATAAAATCATTTTATTAATTATATGGCCTGCCTGCAAACGCACCCACGAAGGCAACACCATCCCTTAAATTACAATACATTTAGCCATATTAATTTCCCGGATAAGACATAAAATTGTCCGCATAAGACATAAGACATAAGATTGTAAGCTTGCGGTCATGGCTATGCGTGTTCCTGCAAATTCCATTGTTCCTTTTGACAACAATGTCAAGAAATCTGCACACACTATAAGATCAATAGTACCATTTACACAATCAATAGTACCATTTCCTCATCCAAGGTAGGTAATTGTTCCTTTAACATGGAAAATCATAAACTTCTTATTGACTAATCTCGGTAGGGAGTAATGAGAACCATTCATTTATGTTTATGTTTTTCAATTTATTTTGAGAATAGTCTTCTCCAAGTGCAAAACAATTAAGGCATAGATTAAAAACAAAATTACAAATACATCTCAGAAAAAGAATGTAATTTTAAATGTGCTCACATGTTATATATATAATGTATGTATTTTGTTAAAGAATTGATTACTAGATTTAAACACCTTCCACCTTATTGTATTAATCATAATAAGTACATTAAACTCCAGAGCATGTTAATGGGTAAAGTTTCCAACTCACTCTTTTAAGAAAAGTCAATGCCTACTCAAGAAAGTCCATTACCGAATGCCTTTACATGTCTATGAGCAGTTATAGCATGATTTTTTTTTCTTCTTCTTCTTAAATTTGAGAGGAAAACACGATTGTTTTTTTTTTTTTTCAATAACAATAAAATCAAGTCTCCTCAGTTACAGTAGTAGTTAACAAAGTGAGAACTAAACAATTGATGGTTTTTTAACAAATTGTGTTATTTTAGGAGTTGTAAAGAAAACGCTCAGAAGTAATTGCTAATCTTCAACATTTATTATTATTATTAATAAAAGCAAATTTTGTGGATTTCGATTAAATTTAGCTAAATTAATTGAAATTTAATATAAATAAAACAATATTCAAATTTATTAAATATTTTCATCTATATAATATTTACTACTAACACAACTAATATTCTAAAACATTATTTTCATTAAAAACCCTCTTTAAATGAGTTAAGTAATTGATTTTTATTTTTGAAGTTTCATTCTTATATGTTAACCACTCATATAAACAGTCAAATACATTTATTTATTTTAAGTAATAATTTTATAACTCTAATTCAAACATTGAAAATAATAATATTTTATGATTTCCTAAATGATTATGTGATACATTTTTCTGGCATATTTTAACTCATAATACTATTATCAAAATATATTAAGTGTTGTTCATAATTGTTCACGCGTTATCTCCTTCAAAATATGTAAACTCAAAATGGGTTATTGGATACGACCAGTGTGCATGCTCTCCAATTCATAAACTCTTATTACTACTCATAACCACGTATGTGAAAGAAGTGGAAATCCATACAATCGTCATGGTTATCTATAATGATAGGCATGAAAATTGAACCTCGATCAGTCATAAATTCATCCACCACCATTAATTTAAAAGTATTAATGTTCCAGAGACTCTGAACAGAACAACTCCAACACTGCAAAGGCCACGAAAAATGCCCTAAAATCCGACGGTTACTCAGGTTGGTGTTTTGTTTGTTTGTTTGTTTGTTTTTAATTTAATTCTGAAGGTGGTTAGCGAGTGGTTGTTAACCACACGGTCGGAGGTTCAAGCCCTTCTTTTAGCGAGTCAATTTATTTCAAAAAAAAATTATCCCAAAATTCTTAAAAAATACCATTTTTTATCCCAAAAAAAATATATAACAAAAAAAAATTCTAATTCTAATTGATAAAAGACATCATTTTTTTTTTTTTTTTTTCTAAGTTTTTAGATAGATAAAACCTTCTGGTATCTGCAGCTTCTAAACCACTCAGGATATTGGACAAACTGTAGTTATTTATTGCAGGATCCTCTCCAAATTCTTTTTCGTAGGCAGAGAGCCTAACCATAACCAATAGATATCAGTTTAATCAAAGCCTGTGATATCTTCTTCAAAAAAATATTTAGTGGGATTAAAATGCCCTCTCTCCCGCAACAATAGTGATGAAGATTTTCGATCTTTTGTGCGAATTTCATCACCAACACCAGGGCCAACGTCCAATATCGCTTCGAAGTAACTATTAATCCAATCATTTGCCGCCATGGTGATGAAAAAAAAAAATCATCCTGATGTTATTGAGAGATTATGCAAATGAAATCCGGATCAGTGTTTCCGGAGTGGAGGTTCAATTACAGGCAATGGAATTCAGTTCTTGCGGGGAACAAAGTGAATTTCCCTCTTATTTTTCACTAAAAAAAAGTTTAAGGTCCTGGCAAATGAAGCCGGCGTGACTTCTTTGATGGAATTGATGATTCTGTTTCAGGGGCCATAGATGATCGTCGATCAAGCAAAACATGCATAAAAAGTATTCAAAATTGGAGGGGGTAGGAAGGGTGGTAGAGGAATTGGCGATATCACTAAATTTGGAGCAATCAAATCACATCACGTCACACGTATCATGCATTGGGGATTGGGGTATTAATAAGGGACAAAGCGCGGAGGTAAATTTAAGCTCAACTCCCAAAAGCAAGCAAGAAACATATTCATGGATCACGGTTAGGAAAAGGAAACGCTCGGTCTCTGTGCTTTACTTTTGCTGGCATGGACTTCTCTTTAGTAATGTTTTGAGCAACCAATCTGGTCCATGCCACGCCAACAGAAGAAAAGCCAGTGAACCATCTAGTGATTGCTACGAAGAGGAATCCAACGTATCAGCGAAAATGATGGTAATTATTTTGAAGATGGATCCTTCCACACTCTTTTCTATCATTTCAATTCTCAGTGTCAATTAATCGATTTGTGTAACAATTTTCTAAAATTATTCTCCATTAAGTCAGAATAGACCAATTTATCTTATGCAACCTTGTCGTGTTGATGTGGAGAATGGATTGTGTTTCTTGTTGAATGTACAGAGAATTTAATAAAATTTAAAAATAGATACGTTAACATTACAACAATATATATTTAAACAATTGTTAAAAATGAATAACGAATTAATGAAAACAAATCAAAATTGCAGAAATCTAGAAACCCCAATTTCAAAGTTCAGTTACCGTGGAAATTAAATTGTAGGAAAATAAGCATCTTGTAACTTCAAAAACAAGTCAAGTTAAATATTCCGACAAAATAAAAAAAAATTTAGATGCCCATAGGCCCTAAGGGTTCTGATACCATATGTAATAGTCCAAAAATAAATATCTAATTAACTTTTTTAACATTAAATTTAAATCAGAGTGGCACTTACGTAACCCAATAAACATGTAATTAATAAACTAAATTCAACTATGAATAGTGCTTACCTGTGGTAGAAGTAGGTTTAATGCAACAAGGTTTTGGGGATGACTCTCGGTGGTAGAAGTAGGCTTACTGCAACAAGGTTTTGAGGATGACTCTTCACCCAAGCATAGGCTCAATTGTGCAAGAATTCGCTACAACTGGCCACCCCCGAGCCCTCAATCAACGTACTACTTCCAGAGACTCCTATGTCTTAAAACACCATTCTCCTAAGAGAATGAAAGATAGAATCTTGGAAAGATGGAATGCCTCCCATCCTCCTCACCATCTAATAAATAGAGCAAACATTGGATGGGAACCACATGCACACACTCCATGTGTCCACATGCAACTTTGATTTTTAGCTTTCTTGTTTTATTTTCTTCTTTTTGATAGCTTTACTGATTTTTTTATTGTTTTCTTTGTTTTATTTCTATTTATTCTTATTTAGAGCTTTAGTATAGTTATTACTATTTTTATTTATTTTCTTGTATATTTTTAAATATCATTTATTATTTAACATTTATGATTTATTTTTATTATTTATTATTAAGTGATTTATTATTTATTATTTATTTTGTATTATTTATTATTAAGGGGAGGGATATTACAGTTTCCATGGTTGAAGTTACTGTAGTTGTTGTGGTCGAAGTTGTTGTAGCTACCATAGTTTCCATGGTTGAAGCTACTATGGTCAAAGTTGCCGTAGTTGCCGTGGTTGAAGTTTTCGTAATTGTTGTGGTCGAAGCTGATGTAGTTTCCCAAGAGGGATTGGAGCCCAAGAGGTTGGAGCCTTGGAAAGACAAGGTTGGTGCCTTGGATGATAGGGTTGGATCCCTAGAGGATCGAATTCATCAAGAAACTACGTTGGAAACTAAACTAGATATAGGGTTGGAGCCCTTGTGGTTGGTGCCTCTAAATTGAGAAGGTTGGAGCCTTGGAAGTCCAAGTCGGTGCTTGGCACAATACAGATTCGAGCCTGGGAGATTGAAGATCGATGTCTTCATCTAGGGTTGGGGCCCTACATATATTGTAATTAATTTATTGTAAAGAAGAAATTAATAAAACTATTTATTCTTATTTTCATTTTGTATTTTGAATATAAGTGATCTAACTAGTAAAAGTAACAATTGAAAAGAAATATTGATTCACCCCGCCCCAGTATTTCCAACATACGAAGAGAAAGAGTCCTCTATTTTCCTATTAAAATAAATACATGTTAAAATAAATACATGTCACGAAAGGCTACCTCATTCATCCTCCCTCTCAAAGAGGAAGCAACCACAATCCTAATCTTGTCTCATACAACAACACTGTCTTAACACAAGGAGATATCTCACCCCAACTATATATGAAATTCTCTGCCAATCAAATCCCATTCTTATTGTCTCAATGTATCACTGTTGCATCCAAAACATGATCAAACAAATCTCCAAAGAGCTTCCATTAGAGGAATTTTGAGGTCTAAAATGGGCCTCCTAAGAAAAATGTACAACCAAAATAAAATTTACAAGAACCAATAGGATTTAAGATGATGATGTCAACCATGGGGGATGATTCACCATTTTTGGAGTAAAAAAGTAAAAATATAAAAAAAAATAATAAAACTACTTTTTCAACTCGTATTTTCATCTTATCTCCCTAATTTTTTACTCAAATTTCGAGCGAGAGTACTCGTTGGATGCAAAATTTAATTCCTCACCAAAAGAGTACCCATGTTGCATACTTTCGACAGACCCTATTACACGAAAAATGAGAAATACATGAAAACATGTAATTGCAATCACGTTTTTCATGTATTTCTCATTTTTCATGTAGCAGGGTCCATCAAAAGTATGCGACATGGGTACTCCTTGGAGGAGGAATCAAATTCTGCATCCAATGAGTGTTGTTGCTCGAAATTTGAGTAAATCCATAGGGAGATAAGTTGAAAATATGAGTTGAAAAAATAGTTTTTTCTTTTTTCCCTCTAAAATTTGATGATGTAATGTAATCTTATTTTATTATTTTCACTATGATTTTATAATTTTCGTAGGAGGTCTATTTTAGCCCTCAAAACTCCCCTAATTCTCAACCAAACTACCCAATAGCTAGTCATGCTAGAAACAATGTACTCAACCTTTGTCGTGCTTAAAGATACACACTTCTATTTCCTACTCACCCATGATATCATTGTAGATCCTAAGATAAATCAACAACTAGATGTGCTCTTTAGGTTTCTATCCCAATCTTTAGTGTATACATGCAGAATCATATCTCTAGAAAATATTTCATCTTGAACTCAGTGGCCAATCCCCTCTTAATATCAACCATCAGAGGCTTACTATCTATTACGAATAGATCGTCAACATATAAAACCAAAATCAAAGGCATACCTTGGATCACTTTTGAAGTAGAGTTCGAATTGACACATCTTCTAGTCTTCACTAGGTAATTGTCAATGTGAACATAGAACTCTCCATCATCTTCTCCATGTCTATAAGTTTGTCATACTCTTGGTGCACTCTTGGTCTCATGCATAAGATTTTAGTTCTTGTATCATACATTCTCAACCACAAACATAGGTCTTATTCTGTGCGGTTGGGAGGCTTATAACCACACCCTTAAGCCTTTCTCCCAACGGTTGAGGCTTGGACTAGGAGAAACCTTATCTACACAAATAAGACCTTTCCAAAACTTCTTCAACAACATTATATGGTTATTTATTGTAAGAATCCTTCCTTCAATAGCAAAGTGCCTTTTTTTCAAATAATACTAGGTGTTAAAATATCATGAAGAGTTTCTCTCTCTGAATGAGAATCCTCTTAAATCATCATCATTCATGTCATCAACCTGTCTATCATGATATTGCCATGCAATAAAAAACTATTAGATCACAAACTATATCAGGTTCTCAAACATATATCATAACAAGTCATCATCAATTGCTTCATCATCACATATGAACATTTCATAACAAATTCATCAAGGGTTAGTGTCATATAAGTGTATCTTCATACTTCAAGGATTATAATCAAAACATCAAGTTAGGGCATCTAATTTTACCACTTGTTAGATTTAATAAGCTTAACAAAACCAAGATCAACAAGAGTCTCAATCTTATTGTCACATTTTCTTCATGCTTATCACAAACATTAACACTAGTATCAAGTTACCATATATCAAAATCAATGTATCTAGCCTTCTTTATGAGATCGAGAAATCCAATATGTCTAAAATGTAAGATGCTTGCCAAATATCAAGAGAACCAATATATCACATGTACCAAAAGTCAAACTTACTTTCATATGCATGCATGAGTCATTTCTCATACCTTATGGTTTACCTTGTCATCCCATATTGCAGCTAATAATATTGAAACAATGTACTATACATAATTTGTAGTATTCATGTACCTTTGCATCTTATAACACTTATTTATCATTGGTACTTGTACAGCTTTGTCAACATTCCACTAGTTCTTCTCTTCCCACACTACTTTATTTTCTTGCAACTTAGAAGATCCTCAAGAAGGATCTTCTTATCACATCTCATTTGGAGGTGAGAAGTATTCACATACTCAAATATGCAGGAAGTAATAATCAAATCAATAAACCTGAACAAGAATAGAGTCACAAAAAAGTAACATAAATTTAAAAGGTACTTATCTTTAAAGAGATGTGATCATCTCCCTCTTGAACCATCCTTCAAGAGTCATTACTATCCATTGTTTGTATAACGCTATTTCCTTTAATATATTTCAACCAACTTCATCAACAACTAGGCCTAATTGAGACTATCCCATTTAGGGTTACATCAAACTTGCCACAAGTGCTAAAAATATTCACAATGATCATGCTAGGGTTTCTAGATTGTATATCTAAAACCATTATCATAATCTAGGGTTTCTTCCAAACCCTAACCTCACAATATCCATCAAACCCTAATAACCAAATTTCCTAAGGTTTCCTTCAAACCCTAGTATTCTTTTAGTTCTCCTCCATTTTCTTTTATTTCCATCAAAGGTGTCTCCTTAAGGGCGATCTCAATGATTTTTCTTTAGCCTAGCTCTGATACGATGTTAATTTTTCCTAGGGCTATATTGTTCTTTACTTTAGATAGTCGAATTTCATTATTTACACATTGAATTCACCCCAAAACATTATAACATTATTCAACAATATATGCAATTATGTAGAAAGAAAAATATGACCATCAATGCAATAGAACATAAAGGAACAACAGAAGAAAAAAATTCACACATAGAGACACCAGGATTGGTTAGAGACTAGAGAAACCATACAAGTGGGAAAACCCTTTCAAATTATTCTTCTTATTAGATTGTCATTGAATGTTTCAACAAAGAGAGAGTAAAATAATCCATATCTTCAACCAAAAAAGTATCCAACAAAATTAACTAAACAACATCCAAGATATGAATCCAACAATGCTAATAATCAAATCCCTGATTCAGAACCTTGTGGTCAACTGTCACCAACTGTTGGAATCTACGGTCAACTGTAAAATTCAAACCCTAGGTTCCAACCACATCCAAAGAGATATGTGTGTGTGGTTGAAACCCTCCAACCACATGCACAGAATTGTGTGCATGCAGTTTCAACTAAAAATATCCTGTAGCATCCCTGTGATTGAGAACCAAAAACCCTAATCACACGTGCCAACTTCGGACCCTACAATTTCAGACCTTTATGAACCAATATTCGTGAACCACTTTAGACTGTGTGAGCCAAACCAAAGAAAGGAGAATGATGATGATGATATCCAAATGAGGGTCACTTGACCTGTATTTATAGCCATCCATGGGTGTCCAATTTCCTTTTGGGATGACGTTTCCTTTTGAGAACATGTGGGTTTCCATGTTCCAATATAAATTTCCTTAACCAAATTAAATTTTTCCGAGGGATAGGAGGGGTATTTCTTGATGATGAAGAATGTCCAAAGGAGAGAATTTATCCTCGGCTTTCCAAAAATTAATAGGAAGGAGCTACAAATTTTAGGGCTTGGAAAACAAGGATGATGTTTTGGATGTTGTGAAGGGAAATGTTAATAAAACTTTAGATAATGAAGGGAAAGAAAAATACAAGAAGCATGACATCACATCCATGAGTATTATTGTGGGTTCTATAAGAGATCATTTTCTTCCATATGTATCAAATATTGACAATTAAAAGAATATGCATGATCATTGATGCCCTTGTTGGATTATATGCCATCAACAACATTTGTCAAGCAATGAGTTTGAAGAATGAGCTTTGTGATGTTAAAATGAAAAGAGATGATATTGTGGCCTCATATTTTATGAGGATCTCTCATCTAAGAGATCAACTTCAAGCAATTAATGAAATTATTTTTGATAAAGAACTTGTGACTACAACACTTAATGGTTTTCCTGACTCATGGGACTCGTTTGCATCTAGTATTTGTGGCAGAGAAAAGATTCCAAGTTTTGAGGATCTATGGACCTCATGTACCCAAGAAGAATCTAGACTTGTCTCAAAGGGGAAGATTCCAAGACCTCAAGATGATGACTCTCAAGCATTTACAACCCACTCTAAAAATGGCAGAGGAAGGAGCATTTTTTGGAAAAATTTCAAAGGAATGCAGGTAGGAGACCAACTACTAAAAATAAGGATATTCAATATTTTCATTACCACAAGTCATTATAGAAATAAATGCATTGAAGGGAGGAATGATAAGAAAAAGAAATAAAAATGTTTGTAACAACCATGGTAAAAAGTCCATGTAATAAAGATAAAGGAAAAATAAGACCACGGTCAAGGGACACTTATTCCAAGCTGAATATTGGGAAAATATATCCTAGTGGGCATCATTAGATGTGTTTTGGATAAGGAAAATTGGCAAAGGCTAAGCCAAAGGCTTTAAAATGAAAACTGGAATTTTGGCACATTTATTTATGAAAATTAAGGAAACTGGGAGAAACGTAAGGTGAAAGGTGATAGGTTGCATGTGAGGAGGAAATTGAAGGAAATAATGGAAAATTAAGAAATTAGAGGCCTCATGCATAAAAAGTCTTCCTAGGATCAGTTGGTAACCTTTTGTCAGATCAATTTTGGAGCTCTCATTATTCTCTCTCTCTCTCACTCTCTTGGTAACTTAGATTTTTCTTGGATCACTCTAACTTTCGGTCAAGGAAGGAAAAGAAAGCAAAGGGAAAGGAAGGCAAGCAAGGTTCAAGGAAAGGAAAGTAGGATCAAGCATCTTCAACATGAATACTTTCAAGTAACCCTTTTTCATGTGTGATTTCCTAGCTGGTTTGGACATGCATAAATTTGCATGTTGGTGTATCATTCTCTTGTTTTTAGCGGCATGGTTTTGCCGGGTTATGATAGTGGTTTTTATCCTAGCCTCGCCTTTTTCTAGATGTCATGGTGTTGGGATGTTTATTTCATTTTTTGAGCTTTGGTTTGCTGAATGGATTTTAGAATCCTAGGCAGAGGTCATCTCAAGTTCCATTCACAAAGGCCTAGGAATCCCTTGAATGGTTTTGGTCAGGATACATGATAAATCCTGAGGGAGATGTCTCGATTTAGGGCCTAGTGATCTAGTTTTGGATTGCAGTAAAGCATGAGAGACAAGGAAGTGGAAAATTCCTGAAGGATAGTGATGGATTTCGAATGGCATTCCAAGTTTTGTTTGGTTGTGATCGAAGCATCAGTTTTGGTGTGATCATGGTTTGTTGAGGGTGGAGGTGGTTTAACCTCTAGATTCCCTTGGTTTTTCTTTGATTAGTTTTTCTATGAGATCACACATTCATGATTGGAATATGGAACAGGGGTGATTGGATGAAAGATAGATTTGGTTCAGCCATGTATATGGTCGGGTGGTATGTGGAAGTCTCGAATCATGTTGGATTTTCCTATGATTAATAAAAGCTAAGTTCTCTTACTTTTTCATTGATTTATATGTGGATTTAATGGTTGTCTTATCTATGATATTTACATGGTTTTATGTTGGTTATAAGCATGGCTAAATGACTTGTTCATGTCATGGTTATTTCATGTATTTACTTGCAACTATTAAATGGATGGATGCATGACCTAATTGATGATGTAGTAGTTCAATACAGAAGGAGGTGATCCTGTAGGTTATGATTCATAAGTTGTTTTGGTAATTTATGCTCTATCTTGTATCTTAGACCTGTAGGTTGCATTGAAGCCAAGTGTTTGACAGAATGTCAGTCCCAGTTGGAGATGCTCAAGCCTACTCCTAAGGTTGATTTTGATTGATCAGTATTGTTATCATGTCTTTAATAAATTATGAAGGTTGTAGCAAGTTCTAGGAAGAGGTTGGGATTTTGGGCTATAAAAGTGGCTTAAATCCCAGGGTCGCTGGCACAGAATTGGAAATTTTGGTCCATAGTCACTAGCAGGTAGGTTTGTGAGAGCCACTTTAGGTTCATGGTTCATTCCTTGCCCATAGCATGAGAGCTACTATGGCCTAAGAGATCTAGAACAATAATGGGACCTAGGGATAGACTGTTTGAGTGGCTGACTTGTCTCCTGAGGGTTCTGTTGATGATGTTAGATGACTTTGTGTGATGTTTCGTTGATTCCATGTCCTTAAGGCCACCGAGGAGATTTAATCCCTTATAGTAACCTCTCTCATCACATGTTTTCCTGGTTGGTTGGCTGCTTGGGTGGACCTGGGAGGAGGGGGTGTTACAGATTGGTATCAGAGCATGCTTCACCCCTCATACTGGATGGGCGGTGTGTGTTGGTCATGAATGCATGTAGTTGCATGTGTGTCTCTTAACTTGTGTTCCATGTGCTTGTTGCATAGCATCACGTTGATCATGGTTGTGGTAGGGCTATCATGAGGAACTTGAAGTGATTTTATGGAATTTAATGTCATAAGTATATGATTGGTTACTTGATTATATGCAGCTTGATTACATCCTTGTATGTTGGGTTGCACTCTTGAGTGTTTGATTACATGTATCAGTCTTGTAGGTTGATTACAAGAATTGATTTCTCATGATCGACTACATGTGGTTATCCGTATGTGTAGTTGATTAGGAATTTATTATGCATGTTGATGGTTGCATGTGGCAATGTGTACGATGGAATAACAATTGTTGCCATGCATAAGGTCACAACATGGATTGTAGATATGGCCTTGTATTGATCATTGGGACCTACCTTAGAAAAGTATTTTTATGTGTTGATGCATTTATTTGATAGATGTCTATATGCTATTATGATTATGTTATATATGTATGACATTGATTTAATGATATTGTAGACAAGGTATCCTCCCCAAGTTATGCTAAGGTACGTTGGTTTAGCTAACATAGTATGCGTTGTAGGAAAGAGATCAAATGGATAGCAAGGTGGTAGACTACATAAGATTTCCCTATGCATCAGAAGAGCAACGTGGTGTGGGGTGTTAAAGTAGGTTAGTTTGTTAGTCGAAAGGTACTTCGAGTTAATTTTTACTATTTTAAAGAAGGTCAAAATCATAAATTTGTTCGTTGTCATGATTTGACCTATCATTGCCTAAAGGAGTCATCATTAGTTAAGTCATCGCTTTGGGAAATGTTTTGTAATAAATTGTTGAGTCTGGGTATTAGGTAATGATAGGTTGGTAATATGGTCAAAGTGTTTGCTGTTGAAGGAAGGATCTCAAAAGGATCCTAATAATAAATATTTTGACCTATTCCCTTGTTAGACATTATATGAATCCCTCTACCTATCCCCTTTTTCCCTCATTACATTACTTCCTCATTCCCTAATTTTTACATTATTCATATCAATAATTTTAGGCCTAAACCCTCATCCTTATTTTAACCTAACTACACATACCTAGGCTTATAATACCCCCTTCCCTAAGCATAATTACACACCATGATTTACTCATCGTCCTTTGTCACCCTTGAAAAACTTTGGTTACCAAATCTATCATATCTAAATCCTCTGTGAGCCTACAATACTTAAATAACATTACCTTAAGCATGTGAATTTCATGAGGAACGCGGGTTACATGTCAAACTTGTTACATCAGCATAATAATTTGAAACCATTGTAAATGCATCCAATTTCCTTTATGATTGATCATAGGTGATGGACTCATCCCTCATGCAGAAAATGAGATGAGTGGTCCTATTCCAAAGCAAAGATCACAAAGAAGTTCAGAAAACGCAGAGAAGCTCAGAAATCATAGGGGAGTTTACAGGGTGCAGAGCATTTCGAACATTGTGCTATGTTTTTATACATACAGTGGGGTTGCATCTCACACTAGCCATCAACACACAGTTTGACTGCAAGTATTGGAGAGGTAGGAAGTCAATCACCTTTCTTGAAACTCTCATTGCTATCTATCTCGGTTACTATGTCAAAATCGTGTCTGTTCTTGCTAGAAAATATGTGCTGCACCCACTCTGTTTTATTTGACAAACACAATTTCACCTCTGAATGTGTTGCCACATTGTTATCGACATGAAATTTTGATGATGAATATTTCCTAAAGGATTCATATTAGCTGTCTTTAAATTTTCAAAGTCTCCTTCTTTTATTCGACCCCATAAACTGTGTTGTCACCATCTTGCTATCATAATTGCTTAAGTAGAGTTGTGTTGTCACTCGTGGCCATATTCATTCCTTTGGGTCTATACACGTAGCCATAACCTAAATTCAAATTCAATATGCTAGGTGTTGAGATAGGATGGCCCCTGCTACTAGAAAAAAGGGAGGAGACCTTGTACGTACCAAACCCAACACTTTGAGCCTGCTCAATTCATCCCCTGCCATTAGAGTGGATTTTGAGAACATAGGGTGCATTCCTTTCTATCAGAAGATTTAGAAAATAGGTCACAATGCTAAACTTGCTAGTTTATTTTCTCTTAATTTCCAAGACAACAGAGTGAAACTAGGAGACCTGGAGATTGTATTAACTAAGAAGTTTATTGCTGATGCAACCAACCTCCCTACAATAGGGGAGAAGTGGTTCAAGGGGGATGAATTAGATATTTTGGCTTATAAATAGTTTGTGAAACCAAATTATCTAGAGAATTTTGCTTCCACCTTCCCCAAATTTATCTTCAAGAATAGTATGTCGACCTTATGAAGGTTATCTAAAGATATTTCACCTGCAAGGGCAGGTTCAATAGAATATACCAGTACCATCTCGGGTTACTATGGCATTTCATTGAAATAAATCCAATGAACCTCCCTTATTTCCTACTCAAGAGTTTAGAAATAATGGCCACCAAAGTATAAATTCAAAAAGATAACCATGCTTCAAGTCTGTTCCCTTTTTCTTTAATCAAAATTTTAGTTAAGCATGTTGTTGAAAGGAAGAAAATTCTTTGTTCTTATTTTCTTGCAAGTATTGATCTCTTAGCACCAATCGGGTCACCATCAATGAAGACAAATAAAGAAGAGCCCAAGCAAGAAAATCCAAAAAGGGAGAACATCCATTCAGTCATGAAGATGAAACCCATAAATAAGGAAGGTGACAAGCCAAGTAAGAAACTAGTGGGCAAATTGAGCAAGAAAGCTAAATTGCAAAGCATGAAGGATGATAAGGCAAATAAAGAGATAGAAGAGAAGGTGACATAAGCTCAACAAGTCAAACTTAAAGTCAAAATTGAGGACACAGTCCAAGACGAGTTTGTGATGAGACCTAGAATGAGGTCTAGAGTCAAAAAAACCTAGGAAGAGGTGACCCCTCAAGCGGTTGTGGAAATTTATGAAGACAAGCAGATAGATGTGCAGGTTGATGATAAAGTGGATGAAGTCAAGGGCCCATAAATGGTGCAACTAGACTATGAGGACGAGATAAAACAACTTGAAACAGGTGTTGTGTAGTACAAAGAAGAGGTCCCTAAGATAACAAAGATGAAAGAGGCACTGTTTAAAAACCATATGAGAATAACACTTATGGAGAAAAAGAACAGAGATATTAAGCAAGCTATTAAACTAGCAGAGGACAAGACAGAATCATCTGCAATAGTTTCGAAAGGAAAGAAAAAACATGTTGCTTTTGTTGAACAAGCCAAGAATGTTGTAGGGGGCCTAGTGAGCCATCATTGAGGGTGTTCAAATCAAAGTTTAAATCTGTGCAAAAAATGAAAAAAATAGCTCACGCTCTTGGAAGACCCCCATTTAGTCAGTTGAAAGAGTATTAGAGTTACCTAGAGGAGTTAGAAGAAAGTAAAGATCAGGTGAATCAATTCAGGTAGCAAAATCTTGAGTATACAAATTCCATTCAACATATTGTTGAAAATTGTGACCATGAAGTCAAAGAAGCATCCAAAGCACTTAACAGGAGTAAGAATTTTTTCAAATGGTCTCAGCTAGTAAGGAGACAATTCATAAATTTTTATGATAGGAACTTGGTCCTAAATTCTCAGTTGAGAAGTATGAGGCAAGATTTGGAGGAGGCACGTAGATTACTGAAGATATATGAGGGAGAAGTTGTAATACCTCCTCTCATGAAGATGCTTAAATTTGATACTAAGTTCATGACTAAGGCCACACCCACTTTATCACCACCTATTGAGAAACATGACTTCACTACTTCAGATTCCAAGACCAAAACTCCCAACATCAAGGATTCTAGTAGTAAAATGTCAAGAAAGAGCAAAAGGAAGTGACCAAGCCTCCTTTCTTATTTTAAAATTTTGTCTTAAATTCCTGATATTTTAATATGTTGAAGTTGATATGTTGATAGTCATATAGTATCATGACAACATTCAGGAGGACTTGAAGGAATTCAGAGAACATTTGTAACAATTTTTCTACGTAAGCATTGCACAGACGCTACACACTCGCTACGTAGGCCGTGCCCAAACTATCTCATGCACGATGGATGGTGGCCAGCTGTTAGGTTTTGAAGATGCTTGTGTGGGGTACATGTCTTGTCCAAATCACCTCCTTAAAATCTTGCTACCTGTCGTTTCTAGAAGGATAAAGTATCCAGTTGCTTGCGCATCTGCTACACGGGCTTTTGAACAATCAAAAAATAAACTTTTTGGTGTTTTTTCTATTTAAATTATGATGATCAGTCTGAAGAATTTTTAAGTTAATTTGTATTAAAATAATTTGTTTTTATTTCAAAGGGACAAAAGATTCTTTAAAAAACAACAATTTAGTATGTTTGTTTTAGTTTTGGATTGATCATCTGTTGGATCGAAGCTACAATAAACCTAAACATGTTTTGATCATATGTATCGATTATATATTCCGATGAATGAATACAGAAATGGTTGTTGTTGGTTGAACAATGTGTTAGTGCTAATTTTCAGAGATTCATGCTTGTGTGATCAATCAATGATGCATGTTGCTTATGTATTGAGGGTCATCGATATTACTATCCAAGGATTCTTACAATATGGTGCATGTGATTTGTTATGTTTACTGTCAGTTGTTTTATTTCTTCTCTGTGTTTTATGAGTATTTGATGTCAGTTGATTCAAAATTCAGTTTAGTTGCTCTTTTTCAACTGTCTTCACGTTTCAAACTCAAATAAAATGATATATACTCATACATGTTATCTTCTATGTTCAATTTCTCCTTCTCCTATATAAACATCATTGCCTTATTATAGAGGAAGAATTTATTTGTTTTAGTTTACCTTATCTATACTACAACCTATATTTGTATCCCAGAGTCATGCTTACAAGCCATTGAAATAGTTATCAGTTTTACTTGCATAAGTAAATGAGTAAAAAAGCTAAATTGATAATGTGTTATTACTTATCTGTACATTCACACTTCAACCAAATAATTTTAGAATTCCTTAGTCAGAGCTAGTCTCTGTTATAAATATGTGCTTCATGTGTTTATATTTAAGAGTGAGGGAGCCCCCTCCAGCTAGAAAAGACCAGTTTCTAGCCCAAAGAGGTTTGTGGTTACATATATAGCCCTTTCCTCATCTTGAAGGGTTTTTACGGAGTGCTAACATAGTGGCATTGTTGTCGGGGATTTGAAAGTTTAAATTATCTTAGGAATTTTTATGTCCAAAATTTACATCATGGGTTGAATTTTAAAGATTCTTTTGACTGTTAGAAATTTTCATTACATGCATCTTTGTTTGAGAAGATTTGGCTTCTATGAGGTTCACCAGGTAGAAGCCTAATCCAAATCCCCTAGTAGTGGTTTCTGATCCTGAAAAACTCCTTAGGAAGGAGAGAGTGGTGGTGGAAAGTCAAGCTAGTTATTGTCCTATTAGGAAATCTATTTCCTCACCAAAAATTTCTTCTAAAATCCCATTGTTTAGAATGAGGTCTTTCTCCAGTCTCCCTAAAAATTATAGCAGATTCAAACAATTTAAGTTCTTGAATATCATCACAAAAGATTGAGTTTAGTCAGAATATCATTCAATAGTTCAGTAAAATCAAAGTTCTAGTTGACAAAGTTCAGAAATCTATTGAAAACACAGTCCTATCTCAAAGAAATATCCATGTTCAATATGTTTTCACTACTGGCTCTATTTTGACTTCATTTCAAAATCCTTCATCCTCAGTTTCAACTTTCATTCATCCAATCCTTCCATTGTCTATTGTTGCTGTTACACCAACTGCCAATCATCCAACTACTCAAGTAGTAGCTATAACAACATGATATGATCCTCTCGTTTTGCCTATCCAGCTTCATGATATACCTCTCAATTATGGGCAAAGGCTTCCATAGCATGATGGCACAGGATAAATTACTGCTAAGTAGCATGTTGAAAATGTTAATGATTTCATGGATTTGGAGGAAGTAAACCATGATCATGTTAAAATTAGATTATTTTCTCAGAATTTTTCTGATAATGTCAAGAAATGGTTTAGGAGTTCTCACCTGGGAAAACTTCCAAATTATCAGGAGTTAGAAGATGCTTTCCTTTCAAGGTGGGGTGAAAAGAAGAACCATTTGCAGATTTTGGCTGAGTATAATAATTTGAAAAGATAGACCGAAGAATATGCTCAAGGCTTTTCTACAAGGTTCAACAAATTGTAAAATTCAGTTCCTGCAAATATTAAGCCTCCTCCTCGGTTGGCCTTACTGCATTATCTAGATTATTTTGACCTTGAAATGGCTTATCAGCTTGGAGAAAGAAATCTGGAAACATTGGAGGTCATGCAAAATAATGCAGTAAGTGTGGAGGCTAATTTATTAGCAAAAAATTCTAAGTTGAAGTCCGAGAAGAGAGTTATCATAAAGGAGGATCCTGCCACTTCTGTAGATGCAAAATTTTAAACATTGGTTAAGACTATGGAGAAGATGATGGATAAAATCTCTCTGGATGACCGGATAACAATTCAAGAGACCCAAATTGGTCCACAAATCAGAAATCTAGGTTTTCGAAGGCAACCATAGTTTCCTAACAGACCTCGGGAGCAGAAGGGTTCGAAACAATCACAACAAAAAATAAGACCACCATTCTAACAAATTTTTTCTCATGATCAATATGAGGAAGATGAGAAAACTCCTGAAGATCAAATTTTATTTTTTGGTGATGGGTAGCAGGAGGTTTATTTGAACAAAGAGGATCAAGAATATGAGTAGCTTGAAAATTTTGAAGCGGAATATGAAGAACTATTACTGTCCCAATCCAAAAATTATGCATTAATGATTGAATCAGAGGAATACAAAAAGGGTTTTAAGAATTCTATAATGCAAGTGCAGCGACAATATAATTGAGGAACGAGATCATGGGAAGTAATGCAACAAAGAAGGATGCACCAATAAAAAATGCATCTAGGAAAGAAGTGTCTGCCAATGGTGTAAAAAGAACCTCCCTAGTACAAGTTCTCAGAAGAAAGATATTCCTAGCACAAGTGCCAAAATAAGGAATCCTCCCGTTGCTATCTTGTAGCGGAAGGATAGCATACCCAAAGACAAATAGGTTGTAGAAAAGAAGGATGTTGTTCACAAGGAGAATAAAAAGGTATCAAGTCTATTTAATCTCGAAGATGAAGTTGCTAAGTTGAATATTTCTATTCCTATTGGTGAATTAGTAAGAAATGATCAATATAGGTTTTAGATCTTAAAGGCGCTTAAAGTACATAAAACCTCTGATACAATTAACAAAGTAGATGATCATCTAGCTATCATCTTTGGGCCAAAAATTGAGGATAAAACATAGGATGGTGATGTTCCTCCCTTTTATGTTAGTTTGAATGTACATGAACAAATTCTACACAATACTATGTTGGACTCTTTAGCATCACATAATTTAATGCCAAAGCTGATTATGAAGAGGTTGGGATTAAACATTACACGACCATACAAGGACCTTTACTCATTTGATTCCACCAAGGTGAAATGTCTGGGCTTAATTAAAGATTTAGTAATATCCTTGACCTAGATTAATTTTAAATGCATGGTGATGGACATCGTGGTGGCATACGTACCTCCCAGGTATGGTATGTTGTTGTCTAGATCTTGGATGGCAAAGCTGGATGGAGCATTACAAACCGACATGTCTTACATTACAATTCTAGTTTTTGGAGGTCAGATGATAAGGTTATACGTGAAGCCTCTCATGTAGTATATGATTAGCAGTGAGGACAAGCCTGTTGACCATCTAGTATATGTTATCCATTCTGATGTAAATTCTTTTGTTCTGTTTAATTCGAGTTGTCCTGTTGATTAAGGGCTTGTTTCAGAGATGAAGAAGAAAGGGACAACAGTAAGGAGAGAGAAGTTTTACATGAGGATTCAGGGCAGGAAAACCAAATCAATCTAGATGTCAAAAATAAGGTAGACAGAGAAATGGAGTCATATTTTTTGTGTAATGATAAGGAGACATCTGCAAAATAAATTTCTAAAGTAGACAATCATAGAAAAGAAGGGCAGGAGAACAATGAAAAGGAGAAACATATCAACTAGTCTTCCCTAAAAAAATCTACAGATTTCAAAATAGAAATAGATGGTAAAGGAAGGAATAAAAATTAAGTTTGGACCATGAATTTTGATGGAGCAACAAGCATAGAAGGAGCTGGAGCAGGGGTGTGGATTATTAGTCCAAAAATTAGTAAGTCAAAGTTGTGTTCATATAAACTAGAGTTTGATTGTACTAACAATATGGCAGAGTACAAAGCTCTGATTTTGGGCTTGAGAAATTTAAAAAAATCAGGGGCTAAAAGAATTGCTATTTTTTGTGATTTTGAGTTAGTGGTTAGGAAAGTCAAAGGTGAATACTAGACCAAACATTCTTGCATGTGAGCTTATGAGAATTTTGTACTTGATTATTTGCATAATTTTGTTGAATATAGTTTTTCAGTGGTTCCAAGGAAAGACAATGTTGTTGCAGATGCATTGGCTACTTCAGCCTTTGATTTTGATATGCCTATTAATGTTAAAGGAAAATAAAGGGTAGAGGTGAGACATAGACCTACTGTTCCAGATAAAAATTGTCATTGGCAAGTTTTCAAAAATGACAAGCAGGTAGAAAATTTCTTGCTGATGAAAGAAGAGTTTTCCAGAATGAGATGGGAAAGGGACAGTGAATGGGAAGATGCAGATAAGGAGAGTTTCATAAATCAAATGAAGGAGGAATTGGATAAGAAAGGCTCTGAGTTGAAGATATTGCAACTAAAGGACAATATCCTTCCAAGAGGTATGGTACCTTTGGAGGAATTGTTTGACCAGAATGATGTGGCCAAAAGACCAAAACTAGCATCAGTTGGAGAGGGAAATGAAGAATGAAATATGGGTACAATAGAAAACCCAAAGATGATAAATATGTCCAAAACTTTGAGCCCTGACATGAAAAGGAGATATTTGTAATTCTTTACTGAGTTCTCTAATGTTTATGCTTGGGGGTACGAAGACTTGAAGATGTATGACAAAGAGTATTCAACATATCATACCAGTTAAAAAGGATCAAAAGCCATTCAAGCAGAATTTGTTAAGGACCAATCTGGTGTTGTTGCCTTTAATTGAAAAATAATAAAGGAATTTTTTTGATGCTGGTATTATAGTCCCTCTCCGTTTTTTAGATTGGTTGTCTAATTTGGTACTAATTAGAAAGAAAATGAATGAAATTAGATTGTGTGTAGATTTCAGGAACTTAAACAGTGTGTCCCTCAAGGATAACTATTTGCGGCCAAAAATTGACCATGTTCTCCAGAAAGTAGTTGTTGCCAGAAGAATGTCACTACTGGATGGATTCTCTGGGTATAACCATATTTTGGTTCACCTAGAGGACCAAGATAAGACTACCTTCACAACTCCCTAGTGTACTTTCAAATATGCTAAGATGCCATTTGGTTTGATGAATGTGTGGGAAACATTTCAACGAACGATAGATATAGGTTTTGCAGAAGAAAAGGATAAGTTTCTTGTCATATACCTTGATGACATTACTATTTACTCGCATTCTGATGAGGAGCATTTACAGCACTTAAGAGTAATTTTAGAAAAGTGTAGGAAATATGAAATCTCATTAAAATCGCAAAAAATCCTTGTTCAGTCTGGAGGAAGGAAAATTGTTGGGTCATATCATTTCAAGAGATTGCATAAAAATAGATCCTAATAGAATTGCAGCAATTCAGAAAATGGATGCGCCTAGGAGTAAAAAGGAAATTCAATCCTTTTTGGGAAGAATTAACTTTTTGAGAAGGATCATTCCCAATTTGGCTGATATTTTTAGAAAAATTACATATATGCTGAAGCTGGACAACGAGGTGAAATGGAATGAAGATAGTAGGAAATAATTTAGGGAAGTAAAGCATCCTTGTCACGTGCTTCTACCTTTGCCAACCGAGATTACAGAAGGGAGTTCATAGTCTTTTATTTTGCATCTGAGCACAATATTACTGCAGTTCTTTTGCAGAAAAATCATTAAGGAGTTGAACAACCTATTGCATTTTTTAGTAGGGTGCTTAGAGATGTTGCACTCAAATATGAAATAATGGAAAAACAAGCATTTTCACTTATTAAGGCCTTGAAAGACTTTCGGGTGTACATTTTGCATTCTCATGTTGTAGCTTATGTGCCTAGTGCTACAATTAAAAATATTTTGACTCAAAGTGAACTAGATGGAAGGAGGGGCAAGTGGATTGCAACATTCTTGAATATGACATAGAAATTAAGCTAACAAAGTTGATTAAAGGTCTTGGTTTGGCTTGGATGATGGAAGAATCAAATTTGTAGTCCCTTCAAAGTAATTTTCTCACTGTCCTAATAGAAGAAAAGCTCTCAAATGCTATTTAAAAAGTGCCAGAGAAATTTGTTGCTTCACTATGGAATGCAGATATCCTATATGTTTTACAACATTTACAAGCACCACCTGACTAGCCTAAAACTAAAGCCTATTTTTTAAAATTAAAGACATTGAAATTTTGTATTATTGATTGATTCTTATACTGGAAAGATCCTGGTGGGATGTTTCTTAATTCTTTACTAGAGGATGAGGCTCAAACAACAATGGAAGAATTCCATAAGGGGGATTGTGTTATAGACATTTTTGTGCCTTACAGCATTGAGCATGAAATGTCCATAATCCAAGGGATCCAAAGTCCCTAAATGAGTTGTTCCTACCCCTAAAGGAACAAGGTCAACCAATGACAGCTTCTCCCAGAAGTTCTCCACCAAAAATAACTCAGAAACAGTCAATTTAGGATTAATTCAGAGGCTCCACTAGCTGTCTGCGCTGAAATGCAGAGATTACACTGGCTAGGTGCACTGCAACGCAGGTAGAAGCACTACCAGGGTGCGCTGAGCGGGAAATGACAAATGGAAAGTTCATTCAACGAGGTGGAAAGACCCTGGAAGCTTCCAGAATCTTCCTCAATGACACTTGCCTCAATGAATTCGACTAGTGATGAGTAAGAGGTTCTCAACCTCCAAGTGGAAGCAAGAACTGACAGAGAGAAGCCACAAGTCAAAACATAAGCTGACTCATCCTCTCTGCTTACATCTATATATGGATCTCTCACCCAGAGGTTCAAGAGGCTGGAATTTTGTACTTTGCAGAGAATTGCTGTTGGTTTGAGATTGAGATTAGTACATTGGGTGATTTATGCTTTTTTGGAGGAGAGGAAGGGATTCTTTTGCTGGGAGGTAGATGCTGGATCGGGACTCATTTGGTTGTATCTCCTCTTGAACCTTGTTATCATATCAATAAAGCTATTTGAGTTTCTCCTATATGCTTGTATTTCAATGATGTTTTGTTATATTTGCATATTTAGTTTATATCTGATCCTAAACTAGTTATGAATGTGAATCTATATCTTTTGTGTAGTTTTCCTCTCTTGTGATCTTGCAGGAACTGGGTGAAGCTGGACCAGTGAAAGAGCAGGCAGCGGGAAGCGAACGAAAGAGAGAGAGATTGGATCGACAAACTAGCGGAAGACATCAGTTAGTTACATCCTTCTTTCTCTAATTGCATCTCATAAAGAAGAATACTCAGATAGTTTTCCTTGTTTTTTGCTAAGGCACTATCACCTAGAGTGGGATAGGGGCATTCCGAATTGGATACTTTTCCCAACAACAAATTGGCGACTCCACTGGGGAAAGTATCTTGTTAGTTTATTTGCGTTTCTATTGCTATTCGTTTCATAAACTCAAGAGTGCCGAATCGAACTGCATTTTCTATTTACAAATGCAAAGTAGAGATTAGCTACTCTAGTCCACTCACTGGGCCTGTTTATGATCTGAACAACTGATCCAAAAGTGCTCTGACAACCCTTTGTGATAGATCTTAGTCCTCCTATAAATCATCCTCCTAATTGTACCTAACTGATAGCTTTTATCCGGCCAAAAACTGTAGATCAAACTGCAAACCGTAACCCAGAACCCAGAAACAACTCTCGTTTCTGCTTCAGCACAGACTCTGTGAAGAGGTTCTGCATTTCAACGCAGGTCCCGTGAAGGCTACCTGCGCTGAATGTCAAATCCTCTGTGTTGGGAGTGCGCTGATCAGTCTTTGCCTTGTGCAGCTGTGGTTCCCTGCTTCCTTTTGCTCAGTTTTATCTCTGTTTTTTGCAGCCTGTTATCAGTCAGTGTACCTATCTGAAACCCCTTTTCTTTGCCTCAATTCTGCCTCAGTTGTATAAAGAAACTGTATTTTTTCTTTGTGTATTTGTTACATCATTTGCAGTTTCCCATTACAAAAGTAAACTAGTCATACTGTCGCCCCTAGATCTAGACCTGTCGTAAGTGTCGTTTTGATCTTAGGAGTGAGTTTGTTTGCTGTTCACAGTTGATTTAACTTTTACTTTTGTCTTTTGGTTTGAATTTATTCATTTCGAGTGTCAAAACAAGTAAATCATAAAGTGTCGTAATCGTCTTTTTGATTTCAAAAAAGGAACTTGTTTGTGTTTTTCACTTGAAATCGAATTCAAATTTGTACAACAGCTTTCTTTTTAGGCATCAATATTAAGAAAGTGAAAACAAATACATGCATATGCGCATTTTCATTTTGACAGTTTGTATGTTGATTTAGGGAAAAGTGCATTACTGTGTGCTCTATGCTCTTTGAGAAAAGATGGTGTCTTTCTTTTCCCCTTGTAGCTAGGATTTTCATTGTTGAAAAGATATAAAAGCTTGCTTATCATCTTTAGGCTGCATTTAGGAATTGTATCATGCATCTCGTGGTGATCCAAAAAGGCAAACTTCTAAGAAAGATCAACCTAAAATAAATTGAATGAACTTAACAACGCTTTGTAACATAACGCACAACATAGAGGTCTAGGCTAGAGACGTGTTCCGGCGTCGTAAAACCTGGTCACTAGTCGCCTCACTGATGGTTGGGTGATTCCTCTTGAGAGACGATAAGTGCCAGTACGGATTGTGCTCCCACGTACCATCGCGTATATATTGGGAGACCCCTATAGGAATATAACCTTTATCCATAGGAAGCCGTGTCGGCCTCCCTACTGATCGCAATGCACTGAACACAGCATTCAGGAATATTGACTGCCCGTACCCTAAAAAGTATTCTGCGGTTTTGCGAAAAGTTTGGCACACCCTCTACCTAGAACTCCAAAGCAGTTCCTTTTGGCCTTTTTTCAGACTCTATAACAGAAAAAGTCCATCCGAGCATTTGTCACTTCGGGCTCGTTAAAACATCGAAGGAGACTAGAGTCATCTTTAGCTTTTTCTCGACTCTTTAAAATTGAAAAAGCAAGTTGTGTCTAAGCGTCATTAAAATTTATTTTAAACGGAACAATCACCCCTTTTTCCTGCGTTGATCTCTAGGTTGAGAAAATGGAGCCCACCAACCAAGGAATTCCCCTTGGTGGAAATCCTAGTCCCTTCTCCTCTTGGGGAGATGTTGGTACGCCCCATATGGCCACATTGTCGCTTCCAGGACTGACAATTGGCCTGCCGGTCTGGCTCTTCTCGACCAATGTCGTTCAGAACACCACTATTCCTGAACAGTCGAATCAACAATCAGACGAGTCCAGAATTTCCCACCAACCTTCTACTTCCTATAATTCTTCCTCTCTTCCTTCCTCTTCGTGTGACGGAACTGGTAAGACTAAAAACCAAGTTCCTAAGGAGAAGAAGGAAAAGAAGAAGAAAGAGAAAAAGAAGAAGGAGCCAAAGGCAAATAAGGGAAAACGAGTGTCATCTGATGAAAATCCACACACAGCACTAACCAGGCCTAAATCACCATGTGTCATCTGCAAGGGAGACCACTTTCATAGAGATTGTCCCTGCATCCCTCGGATACTAAGGGACTGGTCTCCCCGTTTGCACAATCCAGTGTCGTCAACCTCTGATAGTCATGTTGAAAATACACCGTCAACTAGTGCAAGTGAAGTTCCAGGACAGAAAGGGAGGGCTAGACCTCCCTGTAGACTGTGTGAAGGCAACCATGCCCTCCACCGTTGTCCCTTCTTAGACGAGGCTAAAAGAGTCTTGGAAGATCGTCCGGTTTCACCGTTACGACTTCCTCCTGGATATCAAAAACTCTTGCCAAGTCCTTCGTTAGTTGAGAATCCAGCTGGCCCGCTCAAGTGGTCAGCTGAAGCGTCTATCATTGAGGATAAACCGACTGAATCCATACCAAACGAAAGTCAAAAGGTCGAGGCGGCAGTTGATCCGATCTTGCCTTCAGAGGATTTATCTTTGAATGATACAGTCACTGAAGAGGATAAGGATGACAGCATCCAGATTCTTTTCATCAACACAGACTCCGACGAACATGGGGGCAATGCACCCATTCCTTTATCGCAGGAAGGAAGTTCGTCAGAGCGATATCCGGCCGTCTATTCGGTCCCACCACCAAGCAACCTAGTTGTGTCCTTCGACTGGAACCAACTAGGCAGACCCCGGTTGCCAGCCAACATACCATTCAGAATTATCATTCAAATATACAGAATGGTAATGGCTGGCACCATCATTGATGAGGGGGCATCTGTGAGTATCCTTTCCTCTATTGCTTGGAAAGCGCTTGGTTCGCCAGTGCTTTTGCCTGAAATGAGAAATCTGACAGGCTTCGATAAAGGAACCAGTCGACCTTTAGGGATCCTCCCCAATGTGCCCATAACATTGAAAGGGAAGACCGTTCAAATGAACGTGATGGTCGTTCAAGGACCCTTGGATTATAACCTACTCCTTGGACGAGACTATATATATTGCATGGGAGCCATCGTCTCCTCACTCTTTAGAGTAATGTGTTTTCCGCACGAAGGAAGAGTGGTCAAGCTCGTGGACCAGCTTTCATTTCCCGGATCACGCATCGCAAATAGCCACACACCATCCCTAAATGGTCTCTTCACGCAAGAAATGTCTCAACCCACGGTCCGTCCTCCCGATGAGCGCGAGTGATTCGGGAGGATATGACTGGACCCCAGGGGGCATGCGTCCTGGTCTGCTTCGGCAGGAAAACTTTGGGTATAGGGAAGGTTTCCGTGGGAGAATATGACTAGTCCATACCCCGTCCGTGATGGAAGAGGGGTTGTTCTAGAATAAGATTCTTTTGTCAAAGTTATGTGAAAGGGCGGGTGTCGTCATTCACCTTTGTTGATTTCGAGCAACATCGCCGAAGAAGTGTTTTGTTTGAAAGATTAATGGGACAATCTTTGGGTAACCTGAAAGAGGTAGGCCTCTCTCGGTAAAACAAATGTTTTGGCGGAAGTGAAGTAGGGGTAACCTTGAAATCTTACTTTATACCTGGGGGCATGCAAACCTTTTGGAGTGCAAGCAAAGAGTGATTATTTATCTGTTTTTTTGGATTAGTCGTTTCCTAACTTGCACAAAGAAAGGATGTGGGGCAACACTCGAAAGCTTGCCGGTTTTTCTTGTGAGACATTCTTGTCATATGACTGGATTAATCGAGCAGTTTTAGCGCATAGTTCATGCTCGTTAAAAAATAAACATAAGATCGAGCAAGTGTTTCAACCCGTGTTTAAGCTCGTTAAAAAATGAACTACCCGATAAATAACCACTGCGAATGTAAATTATCAGCCATTAAAGCCTTGGTCGAGTTTGCACCATCACCTCCACTTTTCCATTGGCCGATCATTCACCTCCATTTGATTGTTTACCCATTTTGAGGAACAGCTGCGAAGAGTGATTTCACTTAGCCATCCTTGTGACACTGTCGTGATTGGAAAATTCCAAACCTTACCTGGAATCAGCTGCTAACCCGTTTCATCACTCGTTCCTCAAAAGATGAGTCTTCTTTAAGCTCTTTTCATCTGACTCGTAAACTATGAAAAGATTGCCGAGTTTTGGCCTTCCAACTCGTTAAAGCGACCAGAAGTGCTATCCCTCCTCTAGATTTTAATCTTTTTGGACCTGAGGGATTATTGCACAAAAAGATCGAGCGCTTGTTTTGTTCGGCTCATTAAAACTATCGAAAACTCATCCCTTCTGTATTGTTTTATACTTTTTCGGACTTAAGGGATTAGATGACGAAAAAGAACTTTGGAGTTATCTTTACGTACCTTTTCAGACTCTCTAAAATTGAAAAGGACCGAGTTATCTTTGTCGTTAGACTCGTTAAAAAGCATTAATAGCGACAAACTTGGCTTTAGACGAGAACGAGTTTCACTATCGCTAGGCTCGTTAAAACATAGCGATGGGTTTGCCCGAAGGGCAAATTATAGAACAAGCATATGTTATCCTCCTCAAGCTTGACAAAAATAAAGAGGTACTGGTCAGAAATGACTGGGGAAAAATTGGGAAGAAACTCAAAGAACTTTTATTGGTAGCAAGTCGCTCTTGAACATGACACTTCCACTCCCTGCCTGAGTCGGGTTGGGTTGTTTCATTCACCGGTCACATCACCATGGTCTCGCCAATACCATCCATCTTTGGGGTAAATGCTACCAATCCATCACACAAGTGTCGCCGATATGTTCAAGAGAAGTCATCCAGAGAAGTCAACCGTGTCCCATCCACTACCATACATTATCCTTCGTCCTTTCATGACCGCCACCCTGAACCATATATCATCAGATCGTTTTCACCTCCATCAAAATCATTTGCTCCGTTCCATGTCACTGATGTGGGATACATTAAGGCCCTCCTTTGACGGATCGCTTCTTGTCGACATCAGCTCATTATCCAAGAAGTTGATCTAGGAACACACCCTTCAGTACTTTGAAGCTTGCATGCCTCAATGGCAAGTTTCTCACTTCCGGCGACAGCTATACATCAATGACCTTCGACCGAAAGATTTTGCGTGGTGTTCGACACCAAGTCCTTTATTCACACCACGTGAATTGTACTGCAGTACCTTGAGGGTCATTATCATTATCGGTGACTCCTCTCGCGCTTGTTAACAGTTTACATCATTGACTGGTAATCAAGCGATGTCTTTCCATGTTCGACTTCAGAACATTTCTCACATGGATCGACTTGTACTTAGAGTGAAGATCGAATGAGATTGAAGACCCCGGATCTAGTTTCATCCATCCAGGCTGCGATATATATTCAGGAAAAATAAAGACATTGACATGTACAACATTGCAGTAGATAATCATCCTACCAAAAGGATGATGATTTCATCAAAATCATCAGTCTACCATCAGACGATTGTCTGTTCTATGTACAAAAAAATGAATCTATAAAGCTGAGCATGGGAATGCCCGCCTCAGCTA
This sequence comes from Pinus tabuliformis, assembly GCA_031772625.1. Taxonomy (NCBI): domain Eukaryota; kingdom Viridiplantae; phylum Streptophyta; class Pinopsida; order Pinales; family Pinaceae; genus Pinus; species Pinus tabuliformis. The sequence continues at coordinate 1,675,251,348 of CM062816.1, read as the reverse complement.
GATCATGAAAGCAGTATGAAAAATAATGTATTGTATTGTATCTTATTACAGGTCTCCTCCCGGCATTGGAAGAACTTCGGATCCTCCTAATAAAGCATTTCACCCGATAAACGGCCTCATACTTTAGGGGGAAACTGTTATAGACATTTTTGTGCCTTACAGCATTGAGCATGAAATGTCCATAATCCAAGGGATCCAAAGTCCCTAAATGAGTTGTTCCTACCCCTAAAGGAACAAGGTCAACCAATGACAGCTTCTCCCAGAAGTTCTCCACCAAAAATAACTCAGAAACAGTCAATTCAGGATCAATTCAGAGGCTCCACTAGCTGTCTGCGCTGAAATGCAGAGATTACAATGGCTAGGTGCATTGCAACGCAGGTAGAAGCACTACCAGGGTGCACTGAGTGGGAAATGACAAATGGCAAGTTCATTCAACGAGGTGGAAAGACCCTGGAAGCTTCCAAAATCTTCCTCAATGACACTTGCCTCAATGAATTCGACTAGTGATGAGTAAGAGGTTCTCAACCTCCAAGTGGAAGCAAGAACTGACAAAGAGAAGCCACAAGTCAAAACATAAGCTGACTCATCCTCTCTGCTTACATCTATATATGGATCTCTCACCCAGAGGTTCAAGAGGCTGGAATTTTGTACTTTGCAGAGAATTGCTGTCGGTTTGAGATTGAGATTAGTACATTGGGTGATTTATGCTTTGTTGGAGGAGAGGAAGGGATTCTTTTGCTGGGAGGTAGATGCTAGATTGGGACTCATTTGGTTGTATCTCCTCTTGAACCTTGTTATCATATCAATAAAGCTATTTGAGTTTCTCCTATATGCTTGTATTTCAATGATGTTTTGTTATATTTGCATATTTAGTTTATATCTGATCCTAAACTAGTTATGAATGTGAATCTATATCTTTTGTGTAGTTTTCCTCTCTTGTGATCTTGCAGGAACTGGGTGAAGCTGGACCAGTGAAAGAGCAGGCAGCGGGAAGCGAACGAAAGAGAGAGAGATTGGATCGACAAACTAGCGGAAGACACCGGTTAGTTACATCCTTCTTTCTCTATTTGCATCTCATAAAGAAGAATACTCAGATAGTTTTCCTTGTTTGTTGCTAAGGCACTATCACCTCTTAGAGTGGGATAGGGGCATTCTGAATTGGATACTTTTCCCAACAATAGATTGTGGTGGTCACTTATAGTGTAGAACTACAACGAATAAAATTTTAAGAGCTAGCCTTTATTGGCCTAGTTTATTTGTTGATGTTTATAAGAAGGTGGCAAACTGTATGGAATGTCAAATGTTTAAGGGTAGAAAGAAGTTTCTTCCCCTACATCTAAATCCTATAGTATTCGAGTCACCATTTCAATAATGGGGACTTAAATTCATTGGAGAAATTCATCCTTCCTCATCTGGGAAACATAAATGGATTTTAACAGGAAAAAATTATTTTATAAAATGGATTGAAGCAGTCACTGTTAGGTAGGACACGGATAAAATTATCATCCAATTTCTGGAGAACAACATTCTGTCCCATTTTTTTTATCCACAAAATATTATCACGGAAAATACTACTTCATTTAAGTCAAAAAGGGTGATTGAATTCTGCTACAAATATAACATCAATTTAGGTCATTCCACAACCTATTACCCATAGAGAAATGGCTTGGCAGAGTCATCCAACAAGAGTTTGGTCAACATTATTAAAAAATTTCTACAGGGAAACAAAAGGAACTGACATAAAAAACTAACCCATGCACTACAGGAAGATCATGTGAGTACTAAAATATCCATAGCCATGTCTCCATTTGAGTTGGTGTATGGAGAAGAGGCACTTTTTCCTTCATCTCTCGAAGTGTTGATCATGAGATTGTTGCAAGAAGTAGAAGCAGAGCCCAATGACATGTAGTGGAGAATTGGTCAAATGATTCAACTCCAACAGTTAAGAGAAGAGGTGTTCAAGAACAGACAATTGTTACAAGACATGATAAACAAAATCTATGATAAAAGAACTAAGGCAACCGATTTTCAGATTGGGGATTTGGTATTGAAATGGGATGCTTAGAATGAAGATAAGAGCATGCATGGGAAATCTGAGAACTTGTGGAAGGGGCCTTTCAAATTTGTTGCATTTATAGGGTAGGATGCATATTTACTTGAATATTTGTCAGATGAGACAGTTGGAGTAGGGCATGTGAATGGTAGGCTACTCAAACATTTCCTCACTTAAGTTGGATTTTCAAGGATCATTTCATTGTATATACCATTTTAATTTTGAATAATGAAAGTGTGGGTAGTTATAGTTAAGATTTGAAGCCCAAAGTGAAGGCCATGAGATCATAACTGGTCGCTACCATAAATAATTGATTCTATAGGTCAATTTTTTTTATCATTTACAGTCAGTCTAGTAAGTAAATTTTCCTGATTTAGAGTCTGTATATCAATTTTTGCATATTATGACTGTATTTCCAAATGGGAAGGCTACTAGTCCACGGTGCCATTCTTGTCACCTCATAGGGAGGCTTCCATCCCCAACGGAGCCCATGTAAGAGTAGGTTAGTTTGTCAGTCGAAAGGTACTTCGAGTTAATTTTTATTGTTTTAAAGGAAGTCAAAATCATAAGTTTGTTCGTTGTCATGATTTGACCTGTCACTGCCTAAAGGAGTCATCATTAGTTAGATCATCAATCTGGTCATTAAGGTCAGTCATTGGAAAGGGATGTCTATTGTATGGAAAGGTTTTGTAATAATTGTTGAGTTTGGTTATTAGGTAATGATAGGTTGGTAATTTGGTCAAAGTGTCTACTGTTTAAAATCACTTGTTTGTGTTTAGTAACTTGATCCATTACCCAAAACACATATAAAATTTCACTTGCAATTTGTATATCACCTCCAGTTTTCAAGTATAGATCACTGATGAGAAAATAGAGAGTATAGACATAATTCTTGAGGACATGCTAAGAATGTATGTAATTCACTAGCCAAAGAAGTGGGAAGAATACCTTCCACTTGTAGAATTTATATATAATAATGGGTAGCAGAAATCGCTGAAAATGAGCCGATTTGAAGCACTGTATGGAAGGAGTTGTAGCAATCATACCAATTGGAATAACCCAATGAACATGGTCCTTGTTGGTCCTAATATGTTGAAGGAAACAGAATCAGAAGTGCACACTAAAAAAAGGAATTTAATGGTGGCACAGGACAAACAAAAGAGCTACAAAGTCCAACATAGAGTGCATGAGGAATTCCAAGTTGGGGAGCACGTGTTCCTACGAGTTAGACCCAAGAAGAGCTCCATGAAAATTGGGTCATGTGCCAAGTTGGCACCAAAATTTTGTGGAACATTTGAAGTGCTTGAAAGGATAGGGAAATAACCTATAGGCCGGCCTTGCCATACTCAGTGAAATTTCATAATGTTTTCCATATTTCATTGCTTAAAATATATGTACATGATGTCAATCATGTAATTGATTGGTCTGTGTTATAGGTAGAGCGGGAGGGAGAGTTCCAACTAGAACCTCTATTAATTATGGATTAGAGGCAACTCATTCTTTGAAATCATGCAACAAAGAAAGTCAAAGTGAAGTGGAAGTACTTTGGGCCAAAGGAAGCCATGTGGGAAATGGTTGACCATATTTGGGAAGAATATCTTTTTTGTTTGTTTGTTGGGGCAAATGTATATGAATATTGTAAATATTGTGTAGATTTGTGTATATAAGGTTCCAAATTTATTGTGATTGGTTTAAAAGCATGTTATTGTTTTGTACTTACCTATAGAACACCGAGGATGGTGTTCCTCCAAAGGGGAGGGGTTTGTGACAACCCTGAGCTAATTCCCCCTCATTGTGAATAATCCATGCAATTTGATTATAATTAAAAGGCCTAATAATTGGGACACAGATTCCAAATTTTGAGAAGGGAGATTGGAGTTTAGTAGAGGCTTGACTTTTTTACGACAACCATTGAAGGCTTACTGGCGTGCCTTAAATGGACTGGTTTTCTAAATTAATTGAGTTGAAGAATAAGGAAAAGAGACCATGCTTTCCTTGAGTAAATATGCAAGGAATAAATGACGAAATTGAATGACATATGGGTTGCACTAACATATGAGGGACATAGAAGTCATCCAATAAGAAGTGGAAAGAAAGGAGGTGCTGACACACAACATTTCCTCCACTAGTAAAACACAACATTGTTAGCACACAAAACAGAAGACGGTTGCAACAAGCTAAGGGAAAGGCAAAGCATCCTCGGGGAAGAGGAGATATGCACACAAGAGAACGAAGAAGTAATGGAAAGAGAACACTCTCCTACACAGAGGAGAGGGATCAAATTCCAATGCAGAAAGAAACTAAAAAGAACACAAGAGAAATAAATTAAGAAAGAACAAGAGAAGATACCTCTATGATACCAACAAAGTGCAAGGAAGAAGAGATACTATTTGGTTAAGCATAGGGAGGTAGAAAAATAGCTCTTGGGTGAGAATAGTAATCTATGGATTCCTTATAATTATGGAGGGTGGAGATGGTTTTCTCTAGATCCCCTTGACATCTTGGGTGAAGGTTTGCTCCTTGGATTCCTAACAGAGAATTATTTACCTTCCCTCTACTTGTTTTCTTGGTTTCTTTGTTACAAAGAGCTTTAAATTCCCTTGTTTCTTTGAGGGTGGAGGCACAACCTCTTATCTCCCTTGTTTATTAGAGGGTGAAAGAAAAACATTTGGGTTCCCTTGTTGATTAGAGGGTGGAGGAAAAACCTCTGGATTCCCTTGTTGATTAGATGGTGAAGGCACAACCTTTGGACTTCCTTGTTGATTAGAGGGTGGAGGCATAGCCTTTTGATTCCCTGACTGATTAGATGGTGGAGGCATAAGCTATTGATTCCCTTGATAATTAGAGGGTAGATTCACAACATTTGTATTCCCTTGCTAATTAGAGAGTGGAGGCACAACCTATAGATTCCCTTGCTGATTAGAGGGTGGATGCAAAACCCATGGATTCCTCGCTGATTAGAGGGTGGAGGCATAGCCTTGAGATTCCATTGTTGATTAGAGGGTGGAGGCACATCCTATGGACTCCCTTGTTGATTAGAGGGTGGTGGCATAACCTTTGGATTTCCTTACTGCTTTGTGTGTGGAAGCATAGCTTATGGATTCCCCAGTTGACTTGAAGGGTGGAGATGGTGGACCTTTAAGTTCCCCAAAAGACACTAACTGCATGCAATAGCTAGTGTTTGGAGGTGTATGGTCCTCTAGATTCCCTATTTCAGATGGAAAACTTGATTGATCCTTTAAGCACTCATCCTCAAGCTCTAGAATCTACCTTGGGGTTGACTACTGCAAGAAAGAATTGGTTGCAGTGTGTCTAAGGTTAGGTGGAGAGTTACAGTCTCAATCTCAGTTGCTTGGATCAATTTACCAAAGATAAGTGTTTGTTGATGTCTCTTATGTTCTGAATTCCTTATTCTTGTTTTATAAATTATTTATGTTGTGGCTTATAATGTTGAGTAATGTGGTATTCTTGCTTGAATGAGCATTATTGTTTAAAGGTATGGAAGTGGAATGGATTAAGTCCCCGTATTTTCCCAAGGCCTAAACTGATATGTAGTCAATGTGTTGGTTTAAAGCCTATGTATGTTGGTATCCGTTCAATGTATCGGTTAAATGCTCGCAAGATGACATGGAATGTGGTTTTCTACATGCTTGAGGAATGTTGCATTCATGTCCAACCCTTGAGTAAATGAATGAATATTTCCATATGTTCATGGCCTGTGTATTGAGAGTTTGGTAGATCTCTATAATGTTTATCATTTTGTTGAAGTAATGTTTCAACTACTATGTTTACTCTGAGTTTGAATTCAATCTAATTAGTTGAGTATGAAGGATGAGAAAATCCTTGTTTTTTAAATTCTCTTGTTGTGTTTTAATGACCTAACTGTCTGGTCTGTATATCTGGTTGGTGTTTATTTATGAGCTCATGAAGGATAGCATATATATATATATATATATATATATATATATATATATATATATATATATATATATATATATAAGACTTATGTATAAACTGGCTAGGCCGAAGCCCTTATAAGCTCATGAGGGATGGTGATGGCTATAAATGTGTGTGTGTGTGGGGGGGGCAAGAACTAAGGGGAGAGTTCCTTGAAAACCACTGGTTTCAAGCTGTCGTTCACAACTAAAAATCAAAGTTGAGTGGCGAATCACTCTGTTAAGGGGATTAACCTTTGCAGTGTATAAAGACAAGGGGTGCGGGTCATAATGTAACTTGGTGTCAGAGTGAGTCGACACTAATGCAAATCGACAGTGAATTACAACTTCCATTGGATGATGAGGGGGTCCACTATTAAATCGAGATTATCGAGAGTGGAGAAGCATCCAAGGCTGTTGGATGACTTGAAGATTTGGTATCCCAAAGGTTTTAGGTGAAGCACCAAGGGAAGTCCCGGAATGAGGTGGCAGTGGGGCCAGAGCTTAGTGCATAAAGTGGAGAAAACCCTCCAAATTTCTCACAATGGGGAATATCATGAATGGTTGGTGTTTGAAGGTTGTGTGGGACCCCATCCATGTAAGAAAAGTGATGATGGATGGTGTCACCTCGGAACCCAGACCCCAGAATATTTGGATGCATGCTTCATAGAATGTCTGGGATTTAAGTTGTGGGGTGACCTATCATGAGGGACCTATTGGTGAGGACAAGTGCCACATGGAGTTGATGAGTTCACTTTTCAGTCAAAAGGGAGTTGCATTGTGAGGCAGAAGTGCAATGCCAAGTGAGCTTGGAAGATTGTCCCTGGAGGTTTCAGTGGGGAGCAATGTTGAGACCGGTCGAGAGTTAACTCTAAGGGTGATGTGCCATAGAGGGCTTGCACCAGTGCCCATTTGAGTAAAAATTATACATACATACATGTGTGTGTGTGTGTGCGGGTGAGTGGGTTGGTCCGTGTGGACCACAGAAGGGGATTAATACGTGACCCCAGTATGAACGGGTTGGTAGCTATGTGGAATTACCACGTGGATGATGACATGGAAAATGAATAGGATAACTCATGCAGGAGCATCTGACCATGCTTAATCAAAATTTAAATTCAAAACTGTGAAAAGGGAAAAGTGGACAATCATTGTAAACTGGGGCAAATTCTGTTGAAACAGAGCTAAATTGATGGAATTGATAAGTCTCTAAAAGACTTGATTAAATGTAATTATCTTCCATGTGTGCGTATAGAGAGATTTAGGGGTTTGATTGAGCGATTATGGGAGAAACTCATGGATCATAAACGATCCCTCCCTCTGTAATTTCCTATATAAAAGAGTCTGTGTTGTGAGAAAAAGGGAGATAGAGTACACAATGTAGTCGCAGAGAGATTTTTGAGTTTGGTCCGTTAGGCCTTAGCCTGTAAACAAGTTATGTATATAATTGAAACATGTGTGTTATCGGTATTTTGTGTGTCTGTGTATTGTTTCTTTACTGTAAGTTAATAAATATGAGTGTGCAAGTGTAAAGGACGAAGTTCCTATGAACTTCGCCTTAGTCAAAGTATCGTAGAGTTAAATCTGTGTTGAAATGCGAATTCCACCAATAAGAAGACGTGAGATCTGTTGGATTGAAAAAAGATCAATGGAGGAGAGTATTCAATCAAAACTGGAGTCGATTGAATAGCACAGTGGAAACCGTCAGATCGTCCAGATCGACAGATAATAATGACGGAAGAGGAATGGTGGAGATTAAGCACTAACCCTTTATTAAGATGAGTTTCTTAAAGGTTTTGATTTAAGCACATGGGCAATTTCCAAAGATGAGAAGTGGTATCTCTCACACCCTAAATGTGGGAAGATGTATTTCTAACTTCTACGTGATTAACCTTAGCGGTTGACATGTAGCACGAGAAAACAACTTGTCTTGTGTGCTTTCAGAGTATTAATTGTCGTGCTAGTTGGAGCACGAGATTGCGCGATATCCGTTGGATTGAGCGGGGTCACATCGACGGTACAGATTTTCTGGGCTAGTTGGCGAGTAGATGATGCAATAATCATCCGATGGAAGAAGATCTAAGTGTTCGAGCAGAAACTTTCAAGCAAGTTACCTCGGTTAACGGACCCTATAAACTCATTAAAAAGATTTTATACTTCAGGATAATCAGACCGTCCATTTAATGGTAATCAAACGCATATCGCTTCCAAAAGTATGCGAAGGCTAACATTTTATTTGGACGCGATAAGGGTTTACACAACGGGATTAAAACCTCGTTGAGTTCCAGCCATCAAGACTGTTCATTGTTGGTTGATTGGTCGGGTTTCGTTGTGAAGTCCGCCAATTATAATGCTTCCGATGTATACCTGGGCCCATAACCCACAGGTCCACGCATTAATTTTGTAAAGATGCAGCTTTGTTGTATCAAAGCATTTGAGCTATCACCAATTTTGGTATCAGAGTAGAAGAATATTCTGCATGCAAAAGGAGGTACAATCATGTTGAAGATTGTAAAGTTTATGGTCTTATATTATCGTACAGGTAGCAATAGAAGAAAGTGAGAAGATTGCAGCAACCTAGAGCCAGGAGAGCTCAATTGGTTCCGGAAGAGATAACCAGAGAGATGTCGAAACACTGAGCTCAGAGGAGATAAGCTTGGTGAGGTATCATGTAGTAGGGAGGACTTGTTACTACAAAGGTTTTTTGCAGCTCACAGAAAGATCATAAAGGCAATTCCATAGAGGATGTGGGTAGAATTGCTAAGGGATGGAGAAAGCATATGAATAAGAGGTCATAAATTTTTGTGCCTTGGGAGTTTGATGTAGGAGCATCTGACCACGCTTAATCAAAATTTAAATTCAAACCTATGAAAGGGGAAATGTGGACAATCATTGTAAGCTGGGGAAAATTCTATTGAAACAGAGCTAAATTGATGGAATTGATAAGTCTCTAGAAGACTTGATTAAATGTAATTATCTGCCATGTGTGCGTATAAATAGATTTAGGGGTTTGATTGAGCGATTGTTGGAGAAACTCATGGATCATAAGTGATCCCTCCCTTTATAATTTCCTATATAAAAGATTCTGTGTTGTGAGAAAAAGGGAGATAGAGTACACAATGTAGTCGTAGGGCGATTTGTGAGTTCAGGCCGTGAGGCCTTAGCCTGTAAACAAGTTCTGTATATAATTGAAATACGTGTGTTATCTATATTTTGTGTGTCTATGTATTGTTTCTTTATTGTAAGTTAATAAATATGCGTGTGCAAGTGTAAAGGACGAAGTTCCTATGAACTTTGCCTTAGCCAAAGTATGGCAGAGTTAAATTTGTGTTGAAATGCGAATTCCGCCAATAAGCAGACGAGAGATCTATTGGATTGAAAACAGATCAATAGAGGAGAGTATTCAATCGAAACTAGAGTCGATTGAATAACACAACAGAAACCATCGGATCGATGAGATTGACAGATAATAATGACAGAAGAGGAATGACAGAGATTAAGCGCTAACCCTTTATTAAGCCGAGTTTCTTAAAGGTTTTGATTTAAGCACGTGGGCGGTTTCCAAAGATGAAAAGTGGTATCTCACGCACCCTAAAAGTGGGAAGTTGTATTTCTAACTTCTACGTGATTAACCTTAGCTGTTGACATGTAGCACGGGAAAACAACTTTTCTCACGTGCTTTTGTAGTATTAACCGTCATGCTAGTTGGAGTGCAAGATTGCGCGATATCTATTGGATTGAGCAGGGTCACATCAACATGAAGATTGTCTAGGCTAGTTGGTGAGCAGACGATGTAATAACCATCTGATGGAAGAAAATCTACGGTGATTGCGCAGAAACTTGCAAGCAAGTTACCTCGGCTAACGGACCCGATAAACTCATTAAAAAGAGTTTATACTTCAGGATGATCAGACCATCTGTTTAATGGTGATCAGACGCATATCACTTCCAAAAGTGCATGAAGGCTAACATTTGATTTGGACGTGATAAGGGTTTATACAACGAGATTAAAACCTTGTTGAGTTCCGACCATCAAGACTATTCATTGTTGGTTGATTGGTCAGGTTTCATTGTGAAGTCCACCAATTATAATGCTTTTGATGTATACGTGGGCCCATAACCCACAGATCCATGCGCTAATTTTGTAAAGATGCAGTTTTGTTGTATCAAAGCAGCTGAGCTGTCATCAATAACCACATGGAAAATTAAATGACATGGTGTTCTTTGATAAGCTAGCTTTAACCGGCCATATCTTTTGATCTGGATTTTGGATCAAAGAAAATTTTATATTGTTGGAAAAGTCTCTATAAAATGGATGCAATGACATTATCCATTTTAAGTTTTAAGGAATTTGATAAAGGTTGAAAATTTTGGATCCCATTTCCATAACTAGACCTTAGAGATTGGGTCATCCTAGTAACTGCCTCCTTCTAACCTTAGTTAGGGTTGGGATTGGTAGGGGGTATGTTACAACACATAGAGTGGGTGCCTTGGTATCTCACCCCCAACTGGAGGTGTCCCATGAGACAACAAGGAACCCATCTAGGTCAGGACTACAAATTTTGATCCCTTCACTAAATTCCCTAATATGTCCATAGTTTCCTTGTTTCTTGCTTCTACTATTTATTTTCAAGGCTAAATAGGCCCGCTTTTCAATTTTATATGGTTAATTTTTGTTTTCTAAGTACTCTGATATCTTAAGCCTTTCTATAGAGAGTAAACTTTTGGTTATGGTCTGGTCTTCCGAGTGAACAATCGACACAAGATTTTCAGAATTTTCATGTACACTCATGTTTAGAGAGAAATACAAAATTTACACATAATAATAATAATAATATGAAAAGCAAGAAAACTTTCAGCAACAACCACATCATCAAAGTTTGTCCGCGTGTCGACTAAACTCTGATGACGTGATTTTTATTGAAAGTTTTCTTACTTTTCATAATATGGATTACAAAAGCCTAAATTCAATTAATAATAATAATAATAAATTCTTAATATAAAGTTAATATTTGGTAATAATAATAATAATAATAATAATAATAATAATAAAAATAAAAATAAAAATAAAAATAAAAATAAAAATAAAAATAAAAATGTAAGCCAGCCCCAAGGTTTAGCTCAATTGGTCAAATCCGTGTTGTTAAGTACCTCGCTGATTGGGAGGTCACGGGGTCGATTCTCCTCGATGCCCTTGGGGTTAGGCCCTGCTAGTATGGCCGACGTGCTTTAAAATATTCCCTTCGTGGTAAAATATTTCAATGTCAACTATGTATATATTATATATAGTTAAAACAATAAAAATTGTGTGTATATTATATAAAACAATTGAAAAAAAATAAATTTTAAGGTTAAAACATTTGAAATAACCTCACTATTCTAAGTTTTAGCCCATTTTGCAGTATATTGTTTGGTCCATTTTGTCTATAATCTAGTAAACATTTGTTAAAATTTCATGTTTAAGTTATTTAGTTTATGATTTCCAAGGCATTGAATCCATTCATAAATTAAAAAATGCAATTTAAATAATGAAAGAAATATACATAGTGGGTATATATATATATAGATATCACTATTGAGTTGGGGAATAAATATATATCACTATTGAGGTGAAAACATTTTTTCCTTTTTTTTTAAAGTGATTTATACCTTGGAAAATTTGATTCTTCTATGAATTTATTAAATCTATGGTTAAGATAAATTTAAATTAATACTTTTTTTCATTTAATCTTATAAAAATAATAACACTTTATTTTTTATTATTTAAAAAAATATAACAAATCCAAATTACAAACCAACTAAAATATAAGAAGAAAAATATATAAGGAAATAACTATAACATTTAATAAAAAACAATTAAAAAGCTTAACATTAATTGTCCTTATGCTCCATCTAACATGACAAGCTACTTGCTTATACCCCATCTTGGATCGCACCTTTGTGGAAAAGAGTTTTGTTGATATAATTTGTACTTTTTATTCACAGGTGGGAAAGCCTATTATAATTTTGTTTTCAAACCAGCAGTGAGGACAACCATTTGTAGCTGTTATCCGTAAAGCTACGCTGACTCATCATTGTTATTCAAGGAAAGCCATGCCACCTAAAATAACCAACTAGTGGTCCATTAGGGGGAGGCTTTAACTCCTACCAAATGCTTCTGGGTTTTGGGTTGTTAACTTGTTTCCTTACGTATGAGAAAGACGAGCTCTTAGCCAAGCAAAAATAATTTTAAGACATACTCCAAGACCATAATTTATAATATAGCCATTCAAAAACTAGAAAGAAAAGAAATGAATTGAATTAACTAGCAGTTCATGGGTGAGGAAGATGCACCTAGAGACTGTAGAAACTGGAGCATACACTCTCATATTCAATTAATCAAAGATGAGACAATAAATACATCTCAAAAGAATAGGGAGGTGAGAACAAACTCCTACAACCTAGGAACTAATCCTAACTTAAGGAGTTATGTTACAACCATGTAACCATTTCTCCATTAATACAATATAATATTAATTATTTTCAACTCTCCCCCTTAATGGAGAAAGGATTATCCTGAAGTCCTAACATCCCCCTAAACAATTCAAACTTCACTTTCCCAAGAGGATTTGTAAAAATATCAGCCATATTGTCGTTGCACATATTTCTTGGCGCTTAGCTTCAGCTGAAGATAAAGACATAATGTTCTGCTTTTTACTGCTCCATGCTATGACCCCATATCCAACATTGAATGCATAACCCATGATAGATCGTCGATCATCCAAGTTACCTGCCCAATCAAAGTCTGAAAAACTTGCTAAAGTAACATCATATGTGTCAATGTATAAAATACCATAATCAAAAGTACCATGAAGATACCTCAATACACTTTTTTTCGCTACCCAATGACTTTCAAGAGGTTTAGACATAAACTGGCTCAACACACTAACAGAGTATGCTAAGTCTGGTCTAGTTGTAGTCAGATATATTAGACTACCAACTAGTTGCCTATACAAAGTAGCATCCACCTCCTTAGAGCCATCGTCTCTGCACAATTTTAGGTTCTACTACAAAGGTACTGATGTTGTCTTACACTGTTCCATTCTAAACCTTTTGAGCAGTCCTTTGACATACTTACCTTGAGTAAGGAAAGTCTACCCAGAGTCTCTCCACACTTACAAACCTAGACAATAAAATAAACTTCTGAGGTCTTTCATCTCAAAAACCTGTGACATCTGCAATTTGATTTCTTTGATTAATGCATTTACATTTCCTGTTATAATCATGTCATCCACATACAAAGAAATCAAAATTATCTGCCCCTTTTCATCATACATGGTATATAGATTTGGGTTATTCTTACTCCTATGAAAACCATGCTGTAAGAAAAATGAATCAATCTTCTCGTACCAAGACCTGGGTGCCTTCTTTAAACCATAAAGGGCCTTTTTCAATCTACAAACTAAATGCTTCTGCCCTTGTTTAACAAGCCCTTCAGGCTACATTAAACAAACTTCTTCTTTTAAATCACCATTTAGAATGCAGACTTAAAATCTAACTGATGTAGCTTCCATTGATGTTTTATATCTACATCAATTAACATTTTAATAGTATTCAGTTTGGCTACCAGAGCAAAGGTTTCTTCATAGTCAATTCCTTCTTTTTGTGAATAACGCTTTGCTACGAGTCTAGATTTAAACTTTTCTATACTCCCATCTGCATTAAATTTAGGTTTATAAATCCACTTGCAACCTAAGGGTATTTTTCCTTCAGGAAATTCAACTAGTTTCCAAGTATTATTTCTAATAATATATTCAAATTCTTCATTCATTGTGGCCCTACACTCATGTGATTAACTATCTTCTTTATAATTTGCGTGTTCTATAACATTTAAAGTGTTTGACATTAAAGCATAGTCTTTCAATCTGGCTGGTAGTTGATTCTGCCTACCCGATCTCCTCGGTAAGGGACTCACCTCAAATATGTTTGCTTCATACCTTAGCCTGCTCGACTTACTGATTACATCACCTCCCTCTTCCTCTTTCTGTTGTTGTTGTTGCTGCTACATGTCCTCACTGCTTTCTTCCATCAACAATGGACTATGCCACTCTTCAAGGCTATTCTCCTTATTTCCTTCCTTAGTTTGGTCATGAAATAACACATCTTGACTCGCAAAAACTTTATGAGTCAAAGGATTAAACAACTTATAATCTATAAACTCAGTGTAATATCCTACAAAGATGCATTTCATGGCCTTAGGATCTAACTTCTTCCTATCATCCTTGGGAATATGGACAAAGGATTTTGACCCAAAAACCCTTAAATGATTCACTGCAAGCTTATATCCATAAAGTGCTTCAAAAGGAGTTTTAAAATTAAGGCTTTTAGTTGGACTCCTATTTTTCAAGTATACTGCAGTGTTGACGGCTTCAGCCCAAAAACAATTAGATAGACCCTTACCTTGAAGCATACTTCATGCACACTTCACAAGGGTTCTATTATTACGTTTAACAAATCAATTCTGTTGCAGAGTATGAGGTACTGTGTACTTTTAAATAATCCCATGATTCCTGCAAAATTCATGAACTCTCCCAATTTGTATTCTCCCCCTTGATCAGAGCAGAGAATCTTAATGAATTTCCCTATCTGCTTTTCCACCATATTCGTGAATTATTTAAAGCATTGAAATGTTTGACTCTTCTTTCTAATAAAATATACCCAAGAGAATCTGGTGCAATCATCAGTAAAGAGTAGGAAATAATATGCACCACCCAGAGACCTAGTATGCATATGTCTGCATATATCTGTGTGAATAAGCTCCAGAATATCTCTTTTCTTCCTATCAATATTCAAAGAAAAATCTTCTCTATGCATTTTCCCTAATGCACATCCATCACAATCTAAGTGAACATTCTGAAAATCCGGTAGTGCATCAACAATACCTTTTCTTTGTAGCAGCATGAGATCTTGTAGGTTCAGATGACCGAATCTTTGATGCTAGAGATTCTCGGCTGTTAGTCTTGTTGAAGCTAGAGCTTGGTGTGGCATGCTCTTAACATTCAACCTATATAGGCCTCCCACACACACTCCTGATGCAACTGGTTCCTTCTTGTTGTCCTTTATGACACAATATGATCTGAAGAATTCGACTTGCAGGTCCTGATCTGCCATCATTGAAACATAGATGAAGTTCTTCTTGTTCCCGGGTACATACATCACATTTCTAATATATCTGATATTACCATTAGGCAAATCATCGGAATATCACCGTATCCATTGATATGATAACCTCTGCCATCACCTAAATATATGCTAGCTCCACAAGTAGTTTCTTCAAAATTTTCGAACCAATGTCTATTACTTGTCATATGTGAAGATGCCTGAATCTACGAACCATATTTCAGACTCATCCTCCTCAATAGCTGAAAGAGCATAATCAACTACAAATAATCGAAGATCATAACTGTGACCTTCATCGACAAAGTTCCTTGTGTGTTTTCTCTGTTTATTTATAACCTCATATGTTTGTCTCTTAAAACAAAACTTAGCAAAGTGACCAGTTTTACCATAATAAAAACATTTAATGTCAAATTTGTTACCATTGTTACTTGGAGACATACCTCTAAATGGTCTCTTCTGAAAGTTTCCACCACCTTTCTGTCCCTGTGGTTGTTTCCCTTTTGTATGGCTTCTTCTTCGTCATCAGAGCAAGGTCGACACTTTGTGGTCTCAAATTCTTTCGTCGCATTTCTTCCTGTATCTGGATTCCTATTAGCTCTTCAAATGCAGGGGTTTCCTTCCTTGCAGAAAAACCTGTGATGAACATTTGGTATTCATCCATCATCCCATTTAATGTAATTGTGACAAGATTAGAATCAGACACCTTCTCCCCGATGTCTCCCAATCTATCCTTCTGGTCCTTGACTTGTCAATGAATCCAACAACGGATTCATTCTCCTCCATCCTTATGGAAAACAACTTGCCTTTGAGTGACAAGATGCGATTGGTGTTCTGTGTCTGGTAGAGGTTCTTGAGTGTAGTCCATATGTCACTGGATGATTTACAGTCTCTGATATGCGGGATAATATTGTCTTTAATAGACATCTTCAATAAGACTTTTGCCTTATTCTCCCTTTTATCCCAATCCTGCATTAGTGTTGTTGTGCGCCTATTGCCATGGTCAGCTTCTACTCATTGCCATTAATGATGGACCAGGTGCTTGATCCCTCAAGCAACGGTTGTAGGTTGAATTTCCCATTGGTATAATTGGTCCAATCGAGTTTATTAGACTTGTTGAGATAAGCTTCTATAAAATTGTTCATTTTCGACTGATTAGAATCCCAATCCCTCGATCTACAATCAATTCTCAACAAGTGAACAATTACAAGCTACAAAAAAAAAATCTCAAAACATACCAGAACCTATGAATCATTCACAAATCTGCCACCAAAACTGTGCAATATGCCTCCGATTTAGTCGATCTACCACCAGACTGCTCGATCTGCCTCCGATATGGTTGATTTGCCACCAATATACCACAATCTCTGTGTTTTCAACTCAGATCTACCACCAAACTGCCCGATCTAAAGCTAACAACCATAAAAAACACACCATCACTCTTTTAGACTAAAAAACAACAATGATTTAAAATGTTAGGGTCCCACCCTAACCCCCTTATTTATGTAATGGGATCACGTCATTGTCAACAATCAATAAAGCCCATATTAATAATTGTAAGTGGTTAATCTGCAATTAATGACGGAGCCACAGTTAGTTGCAAATGGGTCGTAGTATTAGATAGATGGTATTAATAAAACCCACGGTATTGGCCCATGGTATTGCATGTATGAGTCATATATAAAGGATAGAGACTCCCTGCGAGGAGCATCGTATCTTATTTTGTAGTCGAGCTTTTCTCTATTGGAGGTTTCCCCCTCGAAGAGGCAAGTGAACATTGCTCTTTGAATAATAAAATCATTGCTATTCTGTGTTCTGGGTATCTTTTCTTCGCATATTCTGTATTTGGGTATCATTTTGCAGGTTAAGAGCATAACAAGTGGTATCAGAGCACTTTCCAGGGCCGGTGGGATCTCCATTTCTTAGCAATTTTTTTTTTTGGCTAGAGACATGTTCCGACGTCTTTACGGGATCTATCGTTGAGCGCATAAACCTGTGGATTTTGGGAGGCATGCACGCAGGAAATACATTGAGCGGTGGTCACGTCTGTTGGACTCCCTTGTAACCCCTGTGGGTACCCCTTCGAGTAGTAGCGCATTAGACAGAACCGTGAACGGATTGTCTTCCACGTACCCTCTGGGTATTTCGGAAGCCCCCTAGGCTCCCTTGAAACCTCGCCGTAGATAAATCGTCGGCCGTCTTGCGGCTACAGTACACCGAGAACAGTGCTCGGGGAGATTACTCGCCCGTACGATAGGGTAGTCGGGTTGTACGGCTAAGGTTACGGTCGATCCTCCTTAGTTAGAGCCCTGAAACATTGGGCCGAGTACTACTGCCAGACCCTTATGTATATTGTGATCTGTAGCACCTGACACTCCTCAAGACCTTAGTTCCCTTTTCTATCGGGGGATCACACAACATCTCTTCTAGATCCGCTTGTGCAAAGGGGTGCAGCAGCAGCAGACATCAATCCCGCAGTCTCGAGTTCGCAGATTAGCCATTCTGATCTATTAGATCCATCAGATCCGCAGAAGCAGTCTGTTCCGTCCCCCAGAGCTATCAGATCCGCCAGTCTGTTTCGGGGTGCTTATTAGTGATCTAGCCCATCAGAATTAGGACGACGAGCTGAGCACGATGGTACCATTCAGTTCTTAGTGAAAAAATTTTAGGCGGTCCCAATTTTCAAAAAACCCGGTTGGTGTATGGTAGAAACTAGAGCTCAAGCGATGGCCAATGAAAGGATGGACAAATTTGAAGAATCAATGCGCAACCTCCACCTTCAGCTTACCGAACTATGTAACATGGTCGAGAAAATAGTCCCGAAGGGCAAGGAGCAAGCCCACGAGGAGGAGTATAATGGCACTGAACGCAGTGAGGGTGAGTCTAGCCACTCTCCTCACGTCTGGCACACCCACCCACCACCTAGTCAGCGACCTCCCAAGTTGGATATGCATAAATTTGACGGCTCTCACCCGTCGGCATGGATAGCACAAATGGAGCAGTATTTCAAACTGAATCACATCTTTGATGATGAGACTCAGCTTATGTTGGGGAGCATGTACTTGGACAATGAAAGGTGGCAATGGTGGGAATGGCATCAACGTTGCACTGGACCTTTTAAGACTTGGACCAAATTCACCAAAGCTCTTCAAGACCGCTTTGACCAGGAATCATCTTTTTTGGGTCGTCTTACTAAGCTCCGACAGACTGGTATAGTGGATGAATATATTATAGCTTTTGAAGCCTTAGCCTTCCGCACTTGGGGTCTCTCAGATGTGTTCTACACGGAATGTTTTATCAGCGGTCTTAAAGAAGCTATCAAAGCCCAAGTCCTACTGCACCACCCTCCCACATGGACGAAGGCTTGCAAGGTCACTCGTAACGTGGAACGTGCATTAGCATCCCAATACAGTCGCCCAAATTTCTCCGCTAAAGGTCGCCCCCCACAGGCTCACAACACGACTCAAACACTTAAGGTCCAAAAGGTGTCACCTGCGGAAATGGCCGAAAGAAGAAAGTAAGGCCTATGTTACTACTGTGATGAAAAATACTCCCCAGGTCATAAATGCAAGGAGCCCAAATTTTTTCAAATTGATGCCACTGAATACAGCTCAACAGAGGAAGATCCACCACTGGAGGAACATGAGCCGCTAGAAGAAGACAACAAAAAGGACAATGTCTCTGATGAACCAGTTATTTCGTTACATGAGTTGGCACGGATTTCTTCCCCTCAAACTCTCAAAATCAGAGGTTTTATTAAACATCGCCCAGTAGTAGTCTTGATTGATAGTGGAAGTACACATAATTTCATCCATCAAAAAGTCGCAGAAGCAGTGCATTGTTTTGTACGAGCAGTTTCTAACTTCCAAGTTCAAATTGCGGATGGAGGCACAATGAAATGTGAAGGCCGCTGTGAAAATGTCAAACTTCAAATGGGGGATTATTAGTTGAAAACTCACATGTTTGCTATATACATGGGGGGTTGCGACATTGTCCTCGGCGCTGAATGGATCCGCACTCTTGGGCCAATCACAATGGATTTCCAGGAGTTATATATGAGTTTTAAGTAGAACAACTACACACATACCCTCCATGGACTCCAGACGGGAGCCCCCTCTATCATCAGCTCGCATAGGATGGAAAAATTGTTAAAGAAGGGCAATCATGGATTTGTAGCTCAATTTAATGCCATCCAGGCAGTCGAAACCAAGCCTCTACCAATTCATCCTAAGATGCAACAAATTTTAAATAACCATCTGCCGGTCTTTGACAAGCCTCATGAGCTTCCACCCTCGCGAGGGGAACATGATCATAGCATCACCTTGGTTCCAGGGGCCCAACCCCCAAATGTGCGCCCATACAGATATCGTTCACCCAAAAGAATGAAATAGAAAAAATCATCATGGAACTTTTGGAAGCAGGTGTCATTCGTCCCAGCATTAGTCCTTATTCATCCCCAGTGGTCATGGTGCTCAAGAAAGATGGGGAGTGGCGGATGTGTCCCGACTTTAGGGCCCTCAATAAGTTGACAGTCAAAGATAAATTTCCCATCCCGGTGGTTGATGATTTGCTGGATGAACTCAATGGGGCTCAATTCTTCACTAAGCTGGATCTTCGCTCAGGCTACCACCAAATTCGCATGAAGGAAGTCGACATCCCCAAGACTGCTTTCTGAACTCATGAAGGCCATTATGAATTCCTGGTCATGCCATTTGGTCTTTGTAATGCCCCCTCTACTTTTCAGAGCCTTATGAACCACATTCTCAAACCATATCTCAGGAAATTTGTCCTCGTCTTCTTCGATGACATCCTCATCTATAGTTGCACTTGGGCTGCACATCTTCAACATGTAGATCTACTCTTGCAACTGCTCCGCAAGCATAAATTATTTGTCAAGGTGTCCTAAGTGTTCGTTTGGCATGGCAGAAGTAGAGTATTTGGGCCACATTGTGGGGCGTGAAGGTGTCAAGGTGGACCCCAAAAAGATCCAGGCAATGCAGGAATGGCCTCAACCTAAGACCTTGAAGAGCTTGAGAGGATTATTGGGTCTCACAGGCTATTATTGTAAATTTGTCCGCAACTATGGTTGCATAGCGAAGCCCCTCACCCAACTCCTAAAGAAAAATTCATTCTTCTAGAATGAAGAAGCACAACAGGCCTTTAAAGCTCTAAAAAATGCCATGTGTTCCACTCCAGTCTTAGCACTACCTGACTTCACCAAATCTTTTGTCATTGAATGTGATGCTTTGGGTACAGGTATTGGGGCGGTCTTAATGCAGGAAGGGCGACCGTTGGCCTTCACAAGCCAACAACTCAATGGGAGGAATCTGGGCCAATCTACCTACGAGAAGGAAATGATGGCCATCTTACATGCGGTCGAGACCTGGCGACCTTACTTATTGGAGCGATGTTTCCAAATCCGCACAGATCATCACAGTCTTAAATATTTTTTGGAGCAACACCTATCCTCCCCACAACAAAATAAATGGCTAGCCAAAATGCTGGGATATGATTAGGAGATCATTTACAAGAAAGAGAAAGACAATAGTGTAGCAGATGCATTATCTCGCTAATTTGAGGAGGAAAGTACTCTGCTAGCAATTTCCCTCCCCATTCCAGAATGGATTGAAGAGGCTCGCAGGGAATTGTTTTCACACCCCGGGCTCTCCCAACTCATTTCTCAATTACAGGTAGATCCAAATTCCACCAAGGGCTACTCGTGGCAGGATGGTATTCTTCGCTACAAGGATAGAGTCGTAATATCACCAACATCCACCCTCAAAAGTCACATTTTGGCAGAATTGCACTCATCTCCCATTGCAGGACATTCAGGCTTTCAGAAGACGTATGCTCGCACCAGAAGATCATTTTTTTGGACAGGCATGAAAAAGGACATCCTTACTTTCGTAGCAGAATGTGATGTCTGTCAACGCCACAAAGGGGAAACCGTCAACACACCAGGCACATTACAACCATTGCCCATTCCAGCATCAATTTGGACGGAGGTTTCTATGGATTTCATTACAGGTCTTCCAAAGTCAGGGAACAAGTCAGTCATCATGGTGGATGTGGACCGACTGTCGAAGTATGCTCATTTCTGCGCCCTACCCCACCCATTTACACCAACTTTGGTTGCTCAATCTTTCATGGATCAGATATTCAAATTGCATGGCATGCCCACTTCTATTGTGTCCGACTGCGACCCGATCTTCACCAGTAATTTTTGGCAGGAACTCTTCAGAATACAGGGCACTCAACTAAAACTCAGTACTTCCTATCATCCGCAAGCAGATGGTCAAACCGAAGCCGTCAACAAATGTCTAGAAACCTACCTTAGGTGTTTCACTTCAGAAAAGCAACACCTTTGGGTACAGTGGCTACCTCTGGCTGAATGGTGGTATAACACCAACTATCATGTCACCACCAAAATGACTCCCTATGAAGCAGTATATGGTCAACTCCCGCCTTCACCTACTTCATATCTCAAGGGATGCTCAAAAGTAAAAGCAGTGGATCAACTCCTACAACACCGCGCAACCATGCTCGCCCATCTTCGAGAGAATCTTCATCAAGCTCAGAACCGCATGAAGCAACAGGTAGACCAGCATCGCTCAGAGCGCCAATTTCAAGAAGGGGATCAGGTCTTTTTACGGCTCCAACCATATAAGAAAACATCACTCAAAGACAAGGGGTGTCAGAAACTCTCTCCCAAATTCTACGAACCATATCAAGTACTTCAGCGCATTGGAGAAGTGGCCTACAAGTTGGCCTTGCCACCTACTGCAAAAATCCATCCAGTTTTCCATGTCTCATGCCTCAAGAAAGTGATTGGGAACAATTGCAGAATTCAGACCAGTCTACCTGAATTGGACGAAGAAGGGTCCATCTGGCTTCAACCTGAACAGGTCATAGACACATGCGACAAGCAACTGCACGGCCGCATGTTTAAGGAAGTCCTCGTCAAATGGAAAGACACCTCTCCGGAAGATGCAACTTGGGAACCAGCCACTATTCTTCAGCAGTTTCTGCAGCTTCAGCCTTGAGGACAAGGCTATTCTTAAGGGGGAGGGCATGTTAGGGTCCCACCCTAACCCCTTTATTTATGTAATGGGATCACGTCATAGTCAAGAGTCAATAAAGCCCATATTAATAATTGTAAGTGGTTAATCCGCAATTAATGATGGAGCCACAATTAGTTGCAAATGGGTCGTAGTATTAGATAGATGGTATTAATAAAACCCACGGTATTGGCCCGTGGTATTGCATGTATGAGTCATATATAAAGGATAGAGACTCCCTGCGAGGAGCATCGTGTCTTATTTTGTAGTTGAGCTCTGCTCTATTGGAGGTTGCCTCGAAGAGGCAAGTGAACATTACTCTCTGAATAATAAAATCATTGCTATTCTGTGTTTTGGGTATCTTTTCTTCGCATATTCTGTATTTGGGTATCATTTTGCAGGTTAAGAGCATAACATAAAATCCCTCTAATGAGAGGTTGATCATCGTGGGTTTGACCCTGAGATCTGCGATGATCATCGCTTCTGTTAGGACGAAAGGTGCGATGGTCGCTTTGTGCTTAGTGGGAGATATGCTGAGATTTGTGAGAAAATAAATTTCTCCCTGTGAGTAAGGTATGTCACTCCAACCACCTAGACTCCGAAATTGTGAGCATTGAGGCTCCTATGTTGCCACTGGGGCACTATAGCCACGAAGGCTTTGTAGCCACTAGGGCTCTAATGTAGCCAATAAGGCTCTGCAGGTAAATCAGGCTCACCAGATCTGAGCTCTGATACCATGTTAGAAAACTGGAAAGAAAAGAAATGAATTGAATTAACTAGCAGCTCACAGGTGAGCAAGCTGCACTTGGAGACTGCACAAACTGGAGCATACACTCTCATATTCAATTAATCAAAGATAAGACAATAAATACATCTCAAAAAAATAGGGAGGTGACAACAAACTCCTACAACCTAGAAACAAATCTTAACATAATAAGTTACATTACAACCATGTAACCATTTCTCCATTAATACAATATAATATTAATTATTTTCAACTAGTTTATTATTGATAAATATATATATTTTTTCCTTTTAATAAAAAATACTCATTAAAATATAATCTCTTTTAATTCGAAAAATTAATCTTTCTTAGATAGTGTTTAAAAAGAAATCCACTAACCATTTTAAAAACCAAAAATTACTTATTTAATTAGTTTATTTTTAATGAGCTTCAATCATCATGCAAAGTTTTATTAAAAAATAATTTAACAATATTTTTTTTAAAGTCACTATCAGAATCAGTTTGGTGATTAAGATTCCTCTTCACCTCCCCTTCTCAACCACAAAATCTGGAAAAGTTAATACTTATTGTAAAATGCTTTAAAAAAATAAATTAAACATTAAAAAAAACAGAAATCCAAAATACCCTGGTTGATTTATAGAATTTTCCTAATCTGCTTGGTGATTAAAGTTTGTTTTCTTCTATACCAGAAATATTTATTACAAAGTGTTTGCAAAAATTAAACTATAAAAAAATAAAATATTTATTACAAAGTGTTTGCAAAAATTAAACTATAAAAAAATAAAATATTTATTACAAAGTGTTTGCAAAAATTAAACTATAAAAAAATAAAATAAACATTTTTAAAGCAAAGAAATTTAAAACATGTTTATTGAATTATACAGTTTCCATTAACAAAGGGGATTTTATAATAATATTGCTTTCATTTTTTATAAAAAAATAAAATATTTATTACAAAGTGTTTGCAAAAATTAAACTATAAAAAAATAAAATATTTATTACAAAGTGTTTAAAACATTAAACTATAAAAAAATAAACATTTTTAAAGCACAGAAATTTAAAACATGTTTATTGAATTATACAGTTTCCATTAACAAAGGGGATTTTATAATAATATTGCTTTCATTTTTTGTATGGGGATTTTATAATAACATTGCTTTCATTTTTTGTATGGGGATTTTATAATAACATTGCTTTCATTTTTTGTATGGGGATTTTATAATAACATTGCTTTGCCAAGTTGGTTTTCTCTTTTAAACCCATTCATTGAATTTGAATTTTTACGGAAACCGTTTCCGTTTTTTTGTATGGGGATTTTATAATAACATTGCTTTGCCAAGTTGGTTTTCTCTTTTAAACCCATTCATTGAATTTGAATTTTTACGGAAACCGTTTCCGTTATATTAAAAGTGTGTTTAATAAATATTTTGCTTTCAATGAGAGTTGAACTCATGACCTCCCGCTTACTAAACGGGTGCTCTAACCAACTGAGCTATGAAAGCGAACTGTTTCTACGTGTTGATATTTATATTAATTATTCATATCGATGCGTTTGCTGGTAGGAAACCGAAAATTACGAGGTCTCTAAAACCCTACATATATGGTGGCTGTGAAACTTTGAATTTACTTCCTAAACCATAGTGAAAATCTAAAACGTTTGGAATAAAATATATTTTATGTTCACTTTCCATTATTTAAAATTATCTTGTGTGGATTTTTCCTAGTAATCAAGCACTTCATTTTTAAGTATTTTGTTTTTCAGTTGGTAAGTAAAGGGAAGATAATTTTTTTGGAGTATATATGTTCAAAATTGAAGATATTTTTTTAAGTGTACAAGTTTAAAATCGAATATATTATTGTTTTTTAGAGTTTTTTGAAGCTTGTAGGTATAAATTATTTTCTATATAAATAAAAATAAAAGTAAAAAAGTATTGGTTAAATTTGAAATAAATATTATTTTGGATTTTTTAATTAAAGGGTAGGGAATTTTTCATAATATGTTTTATTTTTCAGTATTTTAATGGTTTTTTCTAATTATTTATTTTTATATATTAAGGTTAAATGATTAACATAAGATTAATGCCTTAATTGATTAATTAAAGTTATTGACGTGAATAATTCGATACTAGTAAAAGATATCCGGGAGTCATTGGTAATGCATATCGTCTTACTTAGCTAGTGATGGGAGTTTATTCAGTAGATCACCGAGGATCTGTTCAATATTAGTAACACTTGTTTATGAGCATAGTAAAAGAAAAACTTACATATATAATTTTGTGTCCATGTTGGAGCCAAGTAAGAGTTGACAATGTCCAAAATTGCATTAATGTACGCTGTGTGCCATGCAGATATTTGAATAATACATAATGATGAGGACACAAGGAAATCGAAGTAGAGGAAGATCGACACAAGGACCACCTCCTCCAAAAACCCCATTAGCATCACCAAAGTTGGTTGTTATCTTGCACTCCCTGGAGGCAATTAATGAGACTTTAAGAGGATGCCAAAAAGATGAGGTGGAAGTAGAGTACCCTCCATTAGGGATAGGAAACCCTAAAGGATCGAGGGGCTTTGATAGAGGACTTCCAACTGAGGACATTACTAGGGAGCTTTAGAAGATTAAGCTCCCAAAATTGGTTAGAATTCGTACCGGCGAATGAGAAAAAACCTAGTTGGGGGAATGACAAGATGTTTCACACTAAGAGAGTATACTTCCAATTCGAAGGCTAAGATAGCAATATTTCAATCCATAAAGACTACCCTGAATTGGTGGCGTAACCTAGAGCGATAACTACACCTCATTCCAGACATAGTTACCTAGGAGTTATTTAAGGAGAGATTAAAAAAAAGGTACCTGCCAATATATTATAAAGAAGCAACAAGTAGGACCCTTCCATGCTTTGGTGCAGGGAAATCGCACGATAGAAGAATATGAGATCAAATTCATGGAATTGGTTATGTCCCATACATGGATACTAATTAGCGTCAAGAAGATCCCTTCTTTTATGGATTGAACCCTAATATTAGGGAAATGGTTTGGATGTGCAAACCATCTTTAGTTGAAGAGGCAATTGAACATGCATGTTATTTAAAGAACACTTGGACTTGTAAGTGTAACAACCCTGGTGAAAATTCCATGTAATAAAAGTTAATGAAGTCAAAATAATAACCATGGTTGATGGGACACTTATTCCAAGCTGAATGTTGGGCAAGACATCCTAGTGTGGGTGTTCATTTCGGTTAATATGGCTAAGGAAATTGGCAAAGGCAATGGCTAAGGCTTTGGAAAGGCAAAAATGAATTTTTGACACGTTTATTTATGAAAATAATGGAAATTAGGAGAAAATGGAGGTGAAAGGTCATAGGTTGTATGTGAGGATGAAAATGAAGGAAAATAATGGAAATGAAGAAAATAGAGGCCTCCTTGATAAAAAGGCTTCTGAGGATTAGTTTGTAACCTTTTGTTAGTTCAGTTTTGGAGCTCTCTCATTATTCCCTCTCTCTCTCACTCTTGGACACTTAGAGTTTCTTGGAGCACTCTTGGAGGGTGTGGCATACTTGGAGTTTTGGAACAAGAAGAAAAGGAAGAGTAGGAAAGCACAACAAGACATTGGGATCAGCAACTACACTGGGTTTTACTTGTAGGTACCGAGTTGCATGTATGTTTTTCTCACTAGTTTTGGCATGCATGGCATATGCATGTGGTTTATTGGTCATGATCTGTCATTGGCATGGAGGATTGCCTGGATTGACAGTGTATTTGTCTAGCCTTACCATTTCTTGGATATCCATGGTGATTGTGGATTTATTTCCTTTTTTTTTTGTTTTGGTTGGTTCTCATGTTTCCTTTAGCTTGGGTTGAGTTACTAGTTCCTAGAAGCCCTGGTTGGAAAAACACTCTAGAAGCCCTGTTACAACTTGGGTTGAGTTACTAGTCTTAGAATCCTTGGTTGGACAAACGCTCTGGAGGCCCTAGGTGGGTAGTAATTACTAGTTCTAGAAGCCCTGATTGGACAAACACTTTGGAAGTCCAGAATAAGTTGTGGGTTGAGTTACTAGTCCTGAAACCCTTGGTTGGAATAAACACTCTAGAGCCCCGGAAGGATTGGTTAGAGACCAATCTAATGATGGTTTTGTGATGTATTACTGTGAGGTGGAATCATTGTTTGATGGGTTGAGGTGGATGGCCTCTGGAAACCCTATATGGTTTTGGATTTATGAGTTCTATGAGATCCCACATTCATGCTTGGAATAGGGCATGGAGTTGAATGGTTGAAGAGAGATTTGGCTTAGCTATTCTATGGTTGGGTAGAACGTGGTAATCCCATCTCGGGTTTGGATTTTTCATCATCAATATGAGGTTATTTCTCATTGTATTTGTATGGGTATTATACTGGTTTATATGTGGATCATATGGTTGTGATTTCCTTGGTATTTTTGTTGCTATTATGTTGGTTATGTATATATTTTATGACATTAACTATGTATGGATCTCATCATGTTTTTACTTGTAAATGAATGAACAATGTATCTATGCCCTAATGGAAGAAACTGCAGCTAATGTGTTGAGGCACCAATGTCTCTTAGCGATTCTCAGATACGTATGAGACCCCTATGCTTAAATATGTTGTTTACACCTGTAGATTACATATTCGTGATATGTTTTAGGAAATTCCTGTCATGGCTAGTAGGGGTGTGGTGAAGGGCTTGTTCAAGTATTTACATTTGCATCATTGTTTCCTTGTTATCTTTCTGTTTTGAAGGTGTCATTCAATTATGTGTAGTGACCTGGGCTTTGGGCCTGAAAAAGTGGCTCAAATCCTGGGGACAATAACACTGAGCAAAATAGTCTCTGGACACTTGCATGCCTTGTCATGAGAGCATCTAGAGCCTCCTAGATACTGTTAGGCCCATAACATGGGAGTTTCAAAGGTTAATAGGTCTAAAACCTCAGTGGGACTCAGGGGCTGGTTACCCAAAGTGTTGGGATGGTTCGCAGGGGTCCTATAGCTGATGTGTTTCCATTGATTCCATTTACTTAAGGTGATCTTGGAGGTTGAATCCAATCATGGTAGCATCTCGTCACATGTTTACCCCGGTTGGTTGGTTACTTGGGTAGATGTGGGAGGAGGGTGTTATAGAGTGGTATCAGAGCATGGTTCACCCCTTGGACTAGATGGGTTGTGTGTTGGTCATGCATTCATGTCGATTTCATATGTGTTTCTTGTACGATAGAGCCATGTGCTTGTTGCATTTGTATGGTATGGATCATGGTTGTAGTGATGTCATCATGGGAAGTTGATGGTGTTGTTGTGGAGTGTGTCATCATGAGTGTGTGGTTGATTACACATTTCTTACACATGTTAATGTTCACATGTGTTCAAGTGTACAATGATGTAGTGGTTGTTGTCATGCATGAGGTCATGGTATGTGTTGTTGATAAGGTCATGCATTGATGACTGGACCCTAGCTAGAATGATGGTTACATGGTTATATGCTTATGTGTTATGTTTCTATATGCTGTCATGATTATGTTATACATGTGTCACGTTGATTTGTTGATCTTGCTGATGAGGTATCCTCCCAAAACTATACTAAGGTATGTTGGTTTATTGTGATTTGGTTTAGCTGAAATGATATACCTTGCAGGAAGAAATATCAAAATGGCTAGCAATATGGTAGACTATAAAGACTCTCCATATGGATCAGATGAGCAACATGGTGTTGGGAATTCTTCCTATTTGGCAGATACAATGAGAAGCTTAAAGGATGAAATAAGGATTTGTAAAGAAAACAATGAACGAATCATACAAGCACAAGAGAAACTTGTAGAGGTAAATGCAACGATACTTTAGAGTTTTCTAGAATTGTAGTGACATGGACCACTTCATATCAACCATGAAAAGGTGGATAAAACTAATGGGGCATATGGTAGTAGGTCACACGATTATCATAGGTTAGATAGATATGACACGGTCAAAGATGGTAGATTGTTGGACACTCCGAATAGGAGAGGTGATAGACACAATTACTATTCTAGTTCTGGTTCTGATAAGCATGATGATTGACATGGTTATCATGCTTATAGGAGGAGCAATAGGGGGTATTTTCAGGATGAGTTTAAGAAATCAAAGACACCTACATTTAATGGAGAGATGAAGAAATTACAAGATGCAGAGGCATGGTTACTTGGAATAAGGAAGTTCTTTAGGCTACATGATTACTCAGACAACATGAAAACCAAAATAGCTACATTTAGTCCCAGAGGTAAAGTAGACATTTGGTGGGAAGATGTGAAGAATGTTAGAGGTCTACAAGAGGAGAAATTGATGTGGAATGAGTTTGAGAGATTATTCAAGAAGAAGTACCTATTGAAGAGATACTTTTATGATAGGGAAAAGGAATTATATGAGCTAAAGATGGGATCTATGAAAGATGATGAGTACACTAGCAAGTTCATGGAGCTACTGAAGTATGTGCCTTACCTCAAGGAGGAGAAGGTCAAGATTCAGAGATTCACTAGTTGGTTATTGATGGAATTCAAAGATAGGATTGAGTTCGATGAACCTAGATCATTGAAGGAGGCCATTCGAAAGTTAAAGCATTGATATGAAAATCAAAGTGCAAGTTCAAGACTAAGCCAGACTAGAAAGGTAATGCAAAGAACAAGGGAAATGGTACAAGAAGCGAGTAAGACCTTAGGATTCAAAAAATAAAGGGATTTTTGCACCACCTAAGAAGTTAAATGCATCTGGAAAGGGATAAGGTCTTCGAACAGAGGATGAAGGTTGGAAGCCTATAAAGTATTGGAATTGTGGCAAAGATCATCACAGGAGAGATTGTCTGCAGAATCAGGGTTGTAGGTCTTAGATATATAGTGCTCCAGAGGCACAAACAATTGGGGATGTTGGTCAGAGCATTCCTCGTATTTATGCAAAATTGGATAACAAAAAGCTAGACCATTAGGCATCTATCATTAAGATGGATGGTAAGTTTTGTGATCAAGTTATTTCTATTTTAATTGACCTTGGATCTAATTATAACTATGTTAGTCCTAACTTGGTGGATAAGTGTGGTTTGATTAAGGAATTGGGTGTGGAATATTGATCAGTGCAGTTGGATAAAGGTACAAAGAAGCGAGTTCATCATTAGGTAAGAACTTGCACATTTTATTTGAATGGTATTCCTACTGCAACACATTTGAATGTATTACTGTTGGGATCATACAATATGTTGTTGGGCATGGATTAGATGTACCTTGATAGAACCAAGGTGGATTATTATGACAAGGCCATTGAGTGCGTGGATGACAATGGGGAACCAAGAGTCTTGCGGGGAAAGAAGAAAGTCACATCAGTTAGGATTGTGACAACTATGCAGGAAAAATGTAGTCACAGAAAAGTGTGTATGCTATTCACAGTGCACATTTCTAGTGACAAAGGTAAGGAAGTTGAGGATGTAGATGTTTCGAGCAGGTACCTAGTTCTACAATAGTTTTAGGATGTGTTTCCCAAAGAGATTTTAGAGTTTCCACATCACAGGGAGGTATACTTTTCTATTGAGTTAGTGTTAGGGGTAGCTCCAACATCAAAAGCACCTTACAGGATGAGCACACTTGGATTGGTAGAGTTGAGGTTATAGTCAAAGGAAATGTTGGACAAGGGATACATTAGGCCAAGTGTATCACCTTGGGGCACACCGATATTGTTTGTGAAGAATAAAGATGGCGCTTTCATATTATGCATTGAATACATATAGTTGAAAAAAGTGACCAACAAGAACAGGTAGCCGTTACCGAGGATTGATCACTTTTTCAATCAGTTGAAAGGAGAAATAATGTTCTCAAAGATTGATCTGAGATCCATATATCACCAGGTGCATATCAAAGAGGAGGACATTTACATGAAAGCTTTTTGCACCAGGTATGGGCATTATGAGTTTGTTGTAGTTCCATTTTTTTTACTAATGCTCCATCTACATTTATGTGCTTGATGAATAGTGTGTTTCATCCGTATTTGGATAAGTTTGTTATTGTGTTCATTGATGACATATTGGTATATTCTAAAAATGAGGAAGAGCATGCCGAGCATTTAGCAGCAGTGTTGAGGTTGTTGAGAGAGCATCAGTTGTATGCTAAGTTCAACAAGTGCATTTTATTTTAGAATGAGGTACACTACTTGGGACATGTTGTCTCCAAGGAGGGAATTGCAGTAGATCCAAAAAATATAAGGGCCATCATGGAGTGGGTAGCTCCTAGAAATGTAGATGAGGTGAGATATTTCATGGGGTTGGTAGGCTATTATAGGAGGTTCATCAAGAACTTCTCATAGATTTCTTATCCTATCACATCATTGCAGAGAAAAGATAAGAACATTGAATGGATAGAGGACTGTGAGGCTAGTTTTGAGCATCTCAAGTAGTTGTTGACATATGTACCAATGTTAAAGATTGTAGATTCGGACAAAGAGTTTGTAGTATGCACAGATGCTTGCAAGAAAGGATTTGGTGGAGTCCTCATGCAATATGGACAGGTGGTATGCTATGAGTCACAAAAACTGAATGAGCATGAGCAGAAATACCCCACACATGATCTTGAGTTGGAAATGATGATACATGCATTGAAGATGTGGAGGCACTACCTTTTGGGCAGGAGGCTTGTGTTGATGAGTGATCACAATGGGTTGTAGTATTTATTTGACAAATCGTATCTGAATGGTAGGTAGGCTTGGTGGTTTTTCACGATCAGTGAGTTCAATTTTCAGATTAGGTATATCAAAGACAAAGAGAAAAGGGTGGAAGATGCCCTTAGCAAGTGGATACAGGTAAATCACTTAGCAACTATGAGCTCCTATGGGAAAAACTTACCGGATAAGATCTTGTAGGTAGGTCAACAAGATGTCAGGTATATGGAGATTATGCATTGGTTGTAGTAGAGTACAGGTA
This sequence comes from Pinus tabuliformis, assembly GCA_031772625.1. Lineage (NCBI taxonomy): Eukaryota > Viridiplantae > Streptophyta > Pinopsida > Pinales > Pinaceae > Pinus > Pinus tabuliformis. The sequence goes on along the minus strand of CM062816.1, from coordinate 1,675,219,458 downwards.
GAGGTACATGTGGTGGTACAGGTACATGTACAGGTATATGTAGTAGTACATGTATATAGGTAGTGGTACAGGTACAGGTATAGGTGCAGGTGCATAAGATGTAGACTATTGCCTTACAATGGATGGATTGCTTAGATTCAGAGACATGATATATGTTCCAGATAGTAGTGATATCAAGAAGGTGATATTGAGGGAGTTTCATGCGAAACCATATTCGGGTCACCTAGTTTATCAGAAGACATTGGATATAGTAAAGAAGTTTTATTATTAGTCAAATCTAAAGAAGGATATAACAAAGTTTGTGGCTAGGTGTTTCGATTGTCAGCTTGTGAAGGTAGAGTGTACTCATTCAAGTGGACTTCTATAGCCGATTGTGATTCCAGAATGGAAAGGGGAGGTCATTTCCATGGACTTCATCACAGTTTCTCCGAGGACAACGAGACAACATGATTCCATCATGGTTGTTGTGGATAGGTTGAAAAAGGTTGCGTACTTCATTCTAGTGAAGTCTACATTCTCATATAGCAATGTAGCATAGGTATTCATCAGAGAGGTGGTCAGATTGCCTGGAGTTCCACAGAATATTGTGTTAGACAGGGATGCAAAGTTCACTTCCAAGTTTTGGAAGGAGTTTTTTGCAGGTTTGGGCAAAGAGTTGGCCTTCAATACAACTTATCATCTGTAGATAGATGGATAGACAGAGAGGGTCAGCAGGATATTGGATTACATGTTGAGGATGTACGTGATGCATTAGCAACAAAAGTGGGAAGAGTATCTTCCACTGGTAAAGTTCTCTTACAACAATGGGTATAAGGAATATTTGAATATGAGTCCATTTGAGGCATGTTATGGATGAAGTTGCAACACTCCCATCAGTTGGAGAGATCCAATTAATAGGGTGTTGATTGGGGCGAACATGTTGGTGGAAATGGAATAAGAAATGTAGGTTATAAAGAAGAATCTAAAGGCAACACAAGATAGGAAGAAGATCTATGTAGATCGGAACAGGTTGTTCAAAGAGTTCTAGGTTGGGGAACATGTGTACTTGCGCATCAAACCAAAGAATAGCTCCTTGTGGATTGGATCATGTGCCAAGTTGGCACCACATTTTTGTGTACCCTTCAATATTATTGAGAGGATTGGGCCAATAAGCTATAGACTTGCACTACCTCTGACAGTGAAATTCCATGATGTTTTCCATGTGTCATTGCTTAAGAAGTATGTTAAAGATGTTGATCATATGATTAACTGGTCTGTATTGCAGATGGAACCAGATGGAGAATTCCAGCTGGAGCCTCAGTGTATATTGCATAAAAAGGTTCTCATGCTCTAGAATTGAGCAATTGAGTAGGTTACGATGTAATGGAAGAACTTTTGGCCTGATGAAGCTCAATGGGAGATAGCGGATTAGATGCGGGCTATGTGTCCTTCATTGTTTTCCGGTTGAGGCAAAGCAATTTTGGTATGCTGTTTTGGTATAGGTTTTGGTGATGTGTGTATGTATATGGATGTAAATAACTCCATGAGCTATTTTATAAAGCTTCATTAAGTGGTATGGGTGCCATGTCATTATGATTTTATGTTTTCTATTTTTCATGTTGGTTTCTTCTCAGCAGGTTGATCATTGTAAATATTGCAACAAGCTAAGTTATAAAGCTCCATGGGTTGTATGTTTTTCTTATAGCAGTCTTGTGGTTATAAGGGTTGTTGAACAACGAGGATGGTGTTCCCCCAAGGGGGAGATTTATGTAATAGCCCTAGTGAAAATTCCATGTAATAAAAGTTAATAAAGGAAAAATAATAACCATGGTTGATGGGACACTTCTTCCCAAGCTGAATATTGGGGAAGACATCCTAGTGTGGGTGTTCATTTTGGTTAATATGGCTAAGGAAATTGGCAAAGGCAGTGGCTAAGGCATTGGAAAGGCAAAAAGGAATTTTTGGCACATTTATTTATGAAAATAATGGAAATTAGGAGAAAAGGGAGGTGAAAGGTCACATGTTGCATGTGAGGAGGAAAATGAAGAAAATAAAGGAATCATTGATAAAAAGGCTTATGAGGATTAGTTTGTAACCTTTTGTTAGTTCATTTTTGGAGCTCTCTCATTATTCTCTCTTTCTCTCTCTCACTCTTGGACACTTAGAGTTTTCTTGGAGAACTCTTGGAGGGTGTGGCATACTTGGAGTTTTGGAACAAGAAGGAAAAAGAAGAGAAAGAAAGCACAATATGACATCATGATCAAAAATTACAACATGTTTTTCTTGTAGGTACCAAGTTGAATCTATTTTTTCCTCACTAGTTTTGGCATGCATGGCATATGCATGTGGTTTATTGGTCATGATTTGTCACTGACATGGAGAATTTCCTGGATTGACAGTGGATTTTCCTAGCCTTGCCATTTCCTGGACAACCATGGTGATTGTGGATTTATTTCCTTGTTTTGTTTTTGTTGGTTCTCATGTTTCCTTTAACTTGGCTTTTGTTACTAGTTCATGGAAGCCCTGGTTGGACAAATGCTCTTGAAGTCCTGTAACAACTTGGGTTGAGTTACTAGCCCTGGAAGTCTTAGTTGGAAAAATGACCTGGAGGCCCTAGGTGGGTAGGAGTTACTAGTCCTGGAAGCCTTGATTAGACAAATGATCTATAATCCCAAAATAAGCTGGGGGTTGAGTAACTAGTCATGGAACCCTTGGTTGGAACAAACACTCTAGAGCCCTGGAAGGCTTGGGTAGAGACCAATATGATGATGGTTTTGTGATGTTTGATTGTAAGGTGGAATCACTATTTGATGGGTTGAGGTGGATGACCTCTGGAAGCCCTCGATGGTTTTGGATTGATGTGTTCTATGAAATCCCACATTCATTCTTGGAATATGGCACAAAGGTGAATGGCTGAAGAGAGATTTGGCTCAACCATTCTATGTTCGAGTGGGATGTGGTATTCCCATCCCGGGTTTGGATTTTGCATCATCAATATGAGGTTATTTCTCCTTGTATTTCTATGAGTATTATATTGGTTTATATGTGGATCATATGGCTATGATTTCCTTGGTATTTATATTTCTATTATGCTGGTTATGCATATGTTTTATGACAGTAGCTACGCATAGCTTTCATAATGTTTTTACTTGTAAATAAATGAACAATGTATCTATGACCTAATGGATGAAACTGTAACTAATGTGTTGAGGTATCAATGTCTCTTAGCGATTCTCATATAAGTATATGCCCATATGCTTAAATATGTTGTTTACACCTTTAGATTACATATTCGTGATATGTTTGATGAAATGCCTCCCATGGATAGTAAGGGTCTGGTTAAGGGTTTGTTCAAGTATTTACATTTACATAATTATTTACTTGTTATCTTTATATTCTCAAGGCGTCATTCAATTCTGGGCAGTGACATGGGCTTTGGGTCTTAAAAAGTGGCTCAAATCCTAGGGACGTTGGCACAACACTGAGGAAAATAGTCCCTTGATGCTGCCATGCCTTGTCATGAGAGTGTCTAGAGCCTCTTGGATGCTGTTAGGCCCACAACATGGGGGTGTCTAGAGGTCAAGAGGTCTAAAACCTCATTGGGACCCAAGGGTTGGTTACCAAAAGTGTTGGGATGGTTCTTAGGGGTCCTGTACCTTATGTGGAAGGTTTTTATGATGTGTTTCCATTGATTCCATTTCCTTTAGGTCACCTAGGAGGTTGAATCCAATCATAATAGCATCTAGTCACATGTTTATTCCAGTTGGATGATTACTTGGGTAGATGTGGGAGGAGGGTGTTATAGAAAGGGGAAACCAAAGTTACTTTTCCACAACAACCAATGTTTATGGGGAAGGCCCCTTGGAACTTCTCTAGGGGACGAAGTTCAAGGACACCACTATATCGAAACAAGTTTGTACCTAGAAAAAAAGTAGCTAGGATTTCAATGGCTACCAGTGCAGTGTCAAGGACTCATGCAAGTCAAGGTCAGATGTGTGGAGCTATAAGTAGGGGAAAGGGTCCTAGAGGAGGGAGCTCTTTCTAGAGAGATCTACAACATTATTCATATTCTACCACCAATTACTTGTTGGGGATGTAGGGGACCTCACTATGAGCATGACTTCCCTGAGGTACAAACTGGTAGCAACCATAAAGAAGGAAAATCACTAATGGGAGGAGCAGGCAACCACCAACAAAACTACACAACGATTGATAACAACCAAGTTGACCATCAATTCACGATGGTAGAAACATAAACTATAATGAACCATGTAAAATTTAAATTTTGTTTAATTTTGACGCTACACATAGTTTCATTTCACCAGTTGCATCAGAAAAATGTGGGTTGACAACCTATGAGAAAAATGACTTTAAACAAGTCAAAATGGATTTTGAGGTAAAAAAAAATTAATAGGACCTAGTGTTGACAAATGTCGAGTAAATGTTGGGGTGTGTACAACTAAGTTGAAAGCATATGTCACTGCATTAGGGACGTATGATGTAATAATAAGAATGGATTGGCCAGAAGCTCATCAAGGTTTGGTAGATTAATTCAAGAAGAAATTGACTTGTGTAGATGATGAAGGTACGTCAATTGAGATTTGTGGTATCAAGGGAGGAGTGTCCCTACAATTCATCTCAACCATGAAGGTAAGTCATTGTCTCTGGAAAGGTTTTAGAATATATGTGTTCAAGGCTGCAAGGGAGCAAAAGGGACACTCCCCAGATTAGCACCCAATTTTATCAAAATTTGAGGATGCTTTCCCCCAAGCGTTGCAAGGGAGATTGATTTCAAAATGGACTTGAAACCTGGTGTAGAGCCAATATCCAAAACACCCTATAGGATGAAAACTCCAAAATTTTATGATTTTAGATGTAGTTTAAAGAGCTATTAGATTTGGGATTTATTATACTTAGTATTTCACCTCAAGGTGTGCTAGTGATTTTCATCAACGTTTCCCTAAGATTATGCATAGATTACAAGGAATTGAATCCAACCAAAATAAAGAATAGGTACCTGATACCCAAAATAGATGATGTTTTTGAGAAAATGAAGGGAGCAATGTTTTTATTGAAAATCAAGTACAATCTAGATACCACTAGTTAAGGATTAAAGAAGGTGAAATCCAAAAAAATTCCTTTAGAACTCAGTTTGGACACTGAGTTGATAGTAGTTTTGTTTGGCTTGACCAATGCACCAACAATATTCATGAACCTCATGAATGGCATGTTCTGGAAGCATCTTAACCAAGTTTATGCAAGTATTTTTGGACAATATTGTCATGTATTCCAAGAATCAAAAGGATCATGAAGGGAACTTAAGGGTCATGTTGGCATGCTTAAGGGAAACTAAGTTGTATGGGGAGTCATCTAAATTCTCTTTATTTCGAAAGAAAATTAATTACCTCAGGCACATCATCTCAGGAGAAGGGATTTCAATTGACCCAGAAAAGGTGAAGTCCATAATGGATTGGTCAGTGCAAAAAAATTCTCATGAGGTGTGTAGCTTCATGGGGCTAGTGAGTTATTATCGAAGATTCATGGAATGATTTTTGAAGATTATGAAATTGATCACCAAATTACAATAGAAGGGTATTATGCATGAATGCACAAATGAACGTGACACTACATTCAATGAACTAAAGAGATTACTAACTAGTACATCAATCCTTCAAGTGCCTGACATGGAAAAGGACTTCACAGTTTGCACAAATCTTCAAAAAAGGATTAGGAGTTGTGTTAATGAAAGAAGGTAGTCTGATAGCATATGCATCTAGGAAGTTGAAGAAACATGAAGAGTTGTACGCTAAACATGCCTTAAAATTAATGGTAGTAATGTTATCTTTGAAACTATGGAGACACTACCTTGTCGGGAGATGTTATGAGTTAAAAAATAATCATGAGTAGACTAAATCCTCTCTTCACTCAGAGGGGTTTGAATGTAAGTAGAGATAGTGCAGTGAAATCATGAGTGAGTATGATTTTTATATTTCATGCATAAGTGGAAAGGAGAATATGGTGGCCAATGCACTAAGAAGGAGGCCACAAAACTTCTCCCTAGTACCCTCAAGGGTGAATTTGAGGGAGTGTGTATTGGGAAAACTCTTTGAAGATAGGTGGTATATGAAGGTTACATCAATACTCTAGAGTGGGAAGAAAATAGAACCAAAGTTTGAGAGCTATGGCCTTGAATCAAATGGACTATTGATATTTCAAGGGAGAATTCACATCCCTAAGGAAGGGAGTATATGGAGAACCATCCTTAAGAAGTCACACAGAGAACTCTATTATGCACATCTTAGAATGAAGAAGATGTATGAGAACACAAAGAAACTATTTTTTTGGGAAGGAATGAAGTACGATGTAGTATATTTTGTCACCAATTGTCTTCAATGCCAATGAGTGAAGGTTGATCATTGCCATCCAGCAGGTCTCGACAACTGTATGAAATCCCTATGTCTAAATGGGAGGTCATTTACATGGATTTCTTTATGGGTTTTCCACTCACTTCAAAAAGTAACAATTCCATATTGGTTGTAGCTGATAAATTGACTAAAATTTCCATTTCATCCCAGTGAGACACACTTATGATATTACTAATATGGCATCATTGTTTATAATAAATGTTATCTGACTACATGGGTTACCCAAAAAAGGTCATTTATTATAGCGAATATCACTTTAAATCTATATTTTCAAGAAGTTTGTATTCAGTTTTGGGGAACTTAGTTGAACTAGAGCATCGCATTTCATCCAGAAATGAATGGGAAAACCGAAAGTGTAAATTAGGTCATGGAATACATTCTTAGAATGTATATTACAGATAACCAGACTCATTGGGAAAGGTACCTACCATTGGTAGAGTTTTCTTATAATAACAATTACCATATTTTAATCGAGATGGCTACTTATCAAGCCTTATATGTTAGGCCATGTCGGATACCATTGTGTTAGGAAAGGTTGGAGGACATAGTAAAAATAAAGTCAGAATTGGTTCAAGAAATGTCGGAACAGGTAACACAAATTTAACAAAGGTTATAGGAATCACATGATAAACATAATAGTTATGTTGATTCACATATGATTGATTGAAGTTAAGAATTTGGAGACCAGTTTTTTATTCGTATCTAACCCAATAAAAGCACCATTCAACTTTGGAGAGGGATGAAGTTGTCACCTCAATTTATAGGACATTTCAAGCCGTAGATGTGGGAACCATAATGTTTGAACTGTTAAGCATATTGGACCTGTAGGGTTCAATAGCTCATGTGTCGCTTGGTGGAATAGGTTAAGGTGTAGTGGGACAAGTATAGCCCGCGATTTGTTACCTGGGAGGATGTGGAGACCATACGTTGTGAATACCCCTCAATTTTTGACCATTTGTGATGCCCATTTTGACCTATACAACTACATATCCTGAAGATCTATTTGTATTTTCATGTTGTTTTATTTATGAGAACTATGTAATATTGATGCATTTCAATTGGAAAAATGTTATATAAAACACTTCATGGATTACGTTTTCTTGATTAAAGTATTTGATGTATGACTTATCCAATGTATGATTTATCTGATGCATGGCTTATCTGGTTACAATTTATCTAGTGTGTGACTTATCAAAGTTATGGTTTATCTAATATAATATTTACTTCTAGCATGTTGATATTAATTGAAAAAATAATTGGGTACGTGGATATCATACCTAATAACATGATGATTATGATAATCTCTCTCTCTCTCTCTCTCTCTCTCTCTCTCTCTCTCTCTATATATATATATATATATATATATATATATATATATATATATATATATATATATATGTATATATATGTATATGTATATATATATATATATATATATATCTATATATATATCTATATATATATATGTATGTATGTATGTATGTATCTATATATGTATATGTATATGTATATGTATATGTATATGCATATGTATATGCATATGCATATGCATATGGATATATGTATGTATGTATGTATGTATGTGCGCTTGGATGAGAACCAACCTACATATTGGAAGGGTCTATGTCATAGACAAGATACATGCTAGTGACTATGGTATTTCAAGACATCCAATGAAGAATGATATGATGTACATTATTCTATTATAATTTATATATACTTGATATGCATTATTATGGAATGGGTTTAGGAGAAGATTGCAGGTGACATGACTGTCTGACTGGATTATTCAATGAAAAGTATCCAACTAGCATCATAGTGTGGTCCATATTAGGGTGTTGACCCTAGTTCTTTGAGTAAGGGTGGAAGCATTTCCCACCATGTAATCTCCAAGCCTGGAATCATTGAGGCCAATGGCGAACATGCTCCCCTAGATGTGTGATGATGATTTCCAGTTTCTTGTTGGGGAAGTTAGGTTGATATAGTCAATGGTTCCTCCATATTAGTTCTATTATTGGTTAGGTCAGTATAGCCGATGCAATAGTATATTGCATTAGAGGATTGGATAGGATGGGAGAAGAACTATGTTACAAAGGATAGGAGGTTATAGGTTAGTTACAAACTCTAGATGAAAAGTGGTTACTTCACTTAGCTTACTTAATTTGACTATTATATCCTTATTCCTGCTTTGTCATTCCTTATTGTCATACTGCTTGTTGACTTCTTGTATCCTCTTAAATCTAACTTTGGGATGAAGTTCTTTGAAAGAGAGGTGTATATAATTCCCCTACTTGATCCTATTATTTTACATTGTGATAATAACCTACCAGCTAAATGATTGTTCTTTGTCCTTAATTATAATAAGTATTATTAGTATACATATGAGTATGTGTAGACTAGCTACATACCCACACCTCACACTAGTAACCCATAGCTTATTATGCTATACAATTTATTAACATTTAAGATTTATTAAAAAATAAGTTACAATTAACCTTAAGCCTCATTAATGATCAAGCTTGTAGTTATCTTTAAGCTTTCTTAATAGCTAAGCTTGATTAATTTTTAATTGATTGATTAACCCTTAACCTTTATTAACAATCTAAATTAATTAATAATTTATAACTTACATTATTAATTCAACATTTAATTAATTAGGATTCTCACAAGACCATTTTGGTTTAATTAACCCATAAAAGTGGAATTATTATTGTATACTTTTATTATTGTATTATATTAGAATTATTATTTTAATTATTTATATTTCCCATGACCTCACAAGGTCTAATGACCTAGAGTCAAATCAATGATAGGGGAGTCAAAGGCATTCAATTCGAAGGAGTGGGGGCATTCATGGGATTTATGATAGGTGGATGAAATGGATGAGGAATGGAAGCATAAGGCGAGAGGAGGAGAATAGAAGAGGGGCTCATTTTAATTTTTCTCTTTTTGGGGTTTGAAGTGGTGAAGGAAGAGAGGAGAGAACTGAGAGGGGGAGGAAACCAAGAGAGGAGAGTGACAACTCAGACTTGGTTTTGGTCTATATAGTGGAGGGTGTTGTATCCATTTTTGAACACACTATGATTGCAGTTAAATGCTAGCTTAATGGGCTAGGGAACCTATGGAGGTTCCATGGGCTAGGAAGTCAACTGGAATTTCCTAGTTAGTTGGGAAACATATTTTGTAGGGTGGTCCCAGACGGAGAACCACAACTGAGCCATTGTATCAGGTATTCTTCTTCATGTTGTGTAATTTATGTAAATTGTCGAGAATCAAATTCTATACATGTTTTAATATGAAATAAATCAAATATGTTATTTATTTTATATATCACTGTAAAAAAAATGTTGTGTTATGAATATGCTATTTTGTTCCGAAATGACAAAAAAATTGTTTATGGTTGAGGACCTTAGGTTGGGTCCTTGCACATGGTATCAGGGCCTAGATTCTAAATCTATGGCCTAGAAATCACTAGAACAACCCTAGCCTTTACCCAAAAATAAAAGAAAAAGGCCATAAATTAACTAGAAACCCCAACAAAAACTATCGGTATACTCATCAGAATCCCTGGAGACACCTCTCCTTAACTTGCTAACTAGAACTATGGTAGAAAATTGTAGTTTCAAGAAACCTGGAAAAAAAACTTATGAAGTATACAAGAGAAAGTGGATTGAAAATTTATAATAAATTACACTGAGAAAATAAATATATTTCTAAGACAACAAAAGTAAAATCCCCACACCCTACATTCTTGTATGTTTCTAATTTCTATGTCGAGTTATCTCCCATACCCTATTTACCATGCTTACAAGGGGCATAATCAAGTGTCTTCTCTTCCAAAATCAATTACTTTCATGTGTAAGGACTAGCATCACTTCTCATATTCACACACCTACCAAAAAATTGATATTAGGAAGACTTAATAATTCCAAATATTATTCTATTTATAAAGAAAATGACCCTAAATGCTTTATGTAAAGTACTTACTAGTTTTTTGAAGAAATTTCTCTAACTTGATTTTCAAAGGCTAAAAGGGAAAACCACAAAGGATTACTTCTTCTTTAATATTTCATGGATGAACCATTTTCCCAAAGATCTAGCCATGACTCTCTAGACCTATAGCATGCAATTTCCATTGCACCTTCGAGTTAGGCCCAGGATATAACTTTCCTGACTCTTTCTTTTTGGCCAAATTGATTGAACCAAAACTTTTCCTCTTCATGCTACTTCCATATATTGTACTTCGATGCTTATCAATATGCTCTAATTTAACCACATAAAATATATCTAGCAAGTCGAGACATGTTAAACATATAATACATTTAAGAATTTTTTTGTGCTACTCTGCAAAAATGTTAATTTTTACAACAATAATATGTAACAAATTCCACATTACAAAAGGATTGAAAGTACATCCACAACTAAAATATTATTTTTGACTAAAAGAAATTTCAAAGAATAAGAGACATAGTCCAAGAGTGTTGAGTTGGTTACAATGAATGTAATTACAATACTAAAACATTGTTTCTAAGATTACCTCTGATGTAAATAAAATATATAGTCTATCACATATACGTTAAAGGTTTAGGATGGTATCAAGATCCCAACATTAAATTATACTTATTTTCCTTGAAAGAATAGAAAAATAACTTATAAATAGTATGCATTGTTGAAACAAAAGAACAACTAACTATAAAGAAGTTCTTAAAACCTGTTATATTTTACATGATATAACCACAAATTCCCTGTGTAAGAATTGTGACAATTCTCTTACTTCCTACGTTACTAGATAGTGTATTCTATAGATCACACATACATGTTCAAAACATATGACTCAATAGCGCACAAGGTATCTAAAATACATTCAAAACTAGTGAAATTAAATGAAAACACATGCATTGATTTGCATGTTCGTTGTGGAGACTTAAATAGATTTATTCAGTATGTCATTGTTAGTCATCCGGTTCAATGATTCATCATCATTGGTATAAATTTTTTTCCTACAAAATCAAAATTTTAGTTGCAACCACAAAATATTGTCTTTCCATTAGTGCATGAACCAATGTATACTCTTTTTATTTTAACAGTCCTACATTCCCTTGGTAAAGCAAGATTGTCAGGCGAGTGAGGCTTTTCTACTAAAGGTAATAGTTTGGAAGCATCAAATCAATATTCCTGAAGATATCTAGTTACTTCATCACCATAAAGCACTTCAAAACTATATGATGTCTTCCCCTCAAGATAGTCAAATGTTGTCTAATCTACAACAACACCATTCTTCCCTCCCACTTCAATAACCATGTTGCAAAATGTTATTCTATCTTCCATCGTCAAACTTTTAATAGTGGATCATGCATAATAAAATCCTTTGCAAGGAGGTAATGTGACATTTCTCCATCCATTGCAAATCTCAGTGTCGATGGAAACTTTACCAATAGTTTTCCAATTCCCACTATAAATCCTACATCAATGTTCCTATTCCGCTTGCAAACTGTCCAAATGCACCAACATTGCAAGTATGGGAGTATGTACCAAACAAAACCTCACCTAGTTTGCAATGACCTTCTTGGGTAAGAACAATAGGACAAACTCCTATATAATCTGGATTTTTGCTGAAATCACTATGATTTGTGGTTTCTTAAAAATACTTGATGCTTTTCTCAACCGCAAGTCCCTGATTATATCCACATTCTAATTTGTGCACTCATCACTATTAAAAATATAATGGTTTTGTATTCTCATGATATTTATTAATACAAAACATATGATAAATTGTAATAAATATATTGTACAAAAAATTTGTAAATTACCAAAAGAAAATGAGTTAGTTCAGTCTATCGATATTCCCTATATTTCCTTTTCTATTCCCTCTTTCAATGGGTGATCAACCACTTCCTATGTCCCTCCTTTAGCACTCGATTGGCAGGCCATCCAACCTCTGCAACTGACACACCTTGTTGTTTTTCCATGACACTAGAGAATCTAGGTTAGAGTCTTAGAATCTCTGACGTAACCAACTCAATTCCACATCAAACTACTTTACACAGGGGAATATAAATAAGAATAAATCAACACGTGCACAAATAGACAACGTTTTGCAATTTTTTAACAACCCAACTTCGTTATATTATCAATCTATAATACAACCGTTTAGGGCTCTCATACAAAGGATCATGGCCCTCATATAATCACTGATACAAGAATATAAACTAGGGTTTGGTGTCAACAACTATGACAACCAATCTAACTTGAATAAGATACAAATGCCTGACTAGTTGATGTAGCATGCTTCACAACTCCCCTTGGTCGTACCCTAAAGATATATGTTGGTCCTTCTTCTCCCAATCTACAAATCTACCTCTATCAATGGATACTTCTCCTTTAGGTCACTAAAAACGGCTCTCCAACCTACCCTCTAGTTGATCATTAATCCATCAACAAATTAACACATAGGGTCTTCTTATGAGTTATTCACAACTTTGTTTGTGAACAACTCCTTGAATGCCTACCACTTCTCCTTAGATCTTAGGCACTTATTCCCTCTATCCCTTCCTATGCTGCACCAATGAGGCAAAATTAGGGCACAAAGTACTACCATTTATCATTGTACAACACCCTTTTCTTTAACAAACTTAGGATAGACAAACTACTCTCTTGGCCACCTTCTTTTGGTCCTCCAAAGATCAATCCCTAAGAATAAAGCTTATACCTCTCCTAGTAGACCTATATTCCTTCAAGGTCTACACTTAGGGCATAGCAAAACACCTACTTGTTGCCCTCTAAAAAACCACAATGTGCTCCAAACATTTGTTCAGTATTGGACCTTATATCCACTAGAAAACATCAACATAAGACTCATTCAACATACCTTAATTATTTTCCTTCTATTTCCTCTTAGAGTCCTGAATTGTGCTAGATTATGAAGTCTGAGGTGGTACTGGTTAGGGCTTACATCTACCCTAATTATACCCTCAAAAATTCGCAAATTATCCTCAATAGATCCTTATCTTCTGCATGGTCTCTAGGACTTATTTCACATTATTGTTCTAGCTTGATCAGACCTCAGACCAATCCTAAAATAGGGCTCAATCCCTCCTTTTCCAACATAGAAAACTTTGTCCTAGTTTTAAATAATTTTTCACCATAAATTTTGCTAAAAACATGCCCATAGCACACCTCTTTCCTTAATTTCTAGCTCTCACTTACTCATCCCAATAGTCAAAAGAAGAAATATGTCAAATAGACCCTCTCCTTAACTTAGTTAGGCTTCCTGTGTCTATGGATTACTCACAGAGATGTTTCTCCTTGATTTTTTCTCTTAGGATGATGATAAATGAGGTCTCTCCTCTCTTTATTTATATGATTCTTTAGGGTGTGCAATGACTAGCCCTTGGAGGCCCCTTTTTAAGTCAATCGACTTGACTTCTTTGTTTCAAGCCCAAATGAAAAACTAATAAATTAATATCTCAACTTTTACAACTCCTCTCTTGGTGGTTAAAGCAAATCATTATTCCTCTAAGGGTTCTCTTCCATCTAAAAGTGTCAAACCAACAAAATTCCTCATGGTTTCACACCCACAATATTGGGTGCAAAGCCTACATCTTGGGTACTTAGCCCAAAAGTCCACGTGAGTCCAACTCCTCCACAACCTTGTACCCTATGGTTTGGAGTACATTCCAAGCTACAAATATCAATGCTTCCTCCTACCGTGGGAGGTAATTCCAAGACTAGAAAGTAACTTGAGATCACTATCGTTGCAGGCGACACTAGCCCAACTCTTGGAGCTCATCACTTGAGCCTACCCTGAAACATGAAATACAACCTTCTTGGAAGTGTCACTACCATCGGAAGCCTTCTTCTTCTTATCCTAAAATTATTTTAGGCCATTCCATAATTCCTTCTTTCTAGTTGTAGAAGCACCCTTGCTCCCTCCTGACCATGTGCTCTTCTTGGGTTGGACATTCTCCCTTTGAACTTGCAAACTCCTAATAGAACCCATCTTTCTCTAAAACTATAGAACCTTGAACTTCTCCTCTTTCTACTTCTCATGATCTATAATATTTCCTGTTAGAATGTATAGACCATGCTCCAAAACTCCAATTACCACTCCATCAAAGGTAGAGTCGTTGGGCCTATGCTTCGCTATCCCATCCCAGAAAATCACATCAAAACCATTTTTCTCAATCATTAAGACAAACAATACATTATATTTGAGATATGGTACATATAGTACATCTTAAAATCACATTAATGAACTTGACTCCATCCTAAATGGCATGAAAATTTATCCTCTAATCTCTTTCAAACTCTTATCGCCCACCATCATGTGCAACTTTGAGTCCCTCTTAGATAGAGTCTCGAACATATCCTATGAACCTATCATATGATTTGATGCACCATTGTACATGTCCCTTATAGCCTCATTGATAACACCATAAGATAAATGAGAGATCAAAGAAAAATCCTCACTCTTGAGTCTCCAATCTCCTAGGGAGGTCATATATCTCGGCAGAAGTAGTGAAAATTGCAACCTGCAATTCGCCATAGTCGAAACACTGATGAGGCTCATCATTAGTAAAATATATGGACCTTAATACACCGCCAAGCTTACTAAAGTCAACTCTTCTCATAATTATTTACATGTTTTAATTATATTTTTCTTAATGAGATGAGTAAAAGTAAGACATCATGTCTAGTGGTCTAATGTGCATTGATTGGAGGTTTTTGGGAGAAAATTATGGCTAATTAGGGTGTAGGAAATTGAATGAGACAAGAAGGATATATTATAGGAGATGGATCTACCTCATTAAGTCCTCACTCACTTGAAGATCCCTCAATCAAATCACACCATCTCGGAGTTGCACGCAGCTAAGTCACGAGGATCGTTGGCAGCCAAGCCAGTGATAATTAAGAACCAGTTAATCTCAAGATTGGAAGCCAACCCTCCCTATATTTAAGGAATTTTTTGACAACTTCAGTTGTATAAATAAAGAGGCCTAAGGCCTCATTAGGATTCAAATTTTCTATTCAATATAGCTAAGCAGTTTTCGAGTTAAAGAATTGTGATCAAACACGGTTATGTATTTTTTGATATGTTAATGAAAATGAGCATCATTCCCTTGATCCAACACTAAGTTGACTTAGAGGGCTAAAGCTCTTGGGTTAGGGCCCAAAGCTAGCATCAGAGTTTCCTCTTACTGTACTTGTATGCTTAGGTTATCTCATATATTAGTTGTTAAATTGATTTTGGTGTTGTTAAATTGCAAGTATTGGTAGATTTGATTAGTTTGCTTCCATTTGTGCATAGCTTTAACAATAGCATTATAGAGATAAGAAAATATTCAAAAAAGGCTGATAACAAGTGGCTCTTACCTCATTCCTCCCTTCAGGGACCATGGCTTGAGGAATAACTCCCATTCAACCCAAAAAAGATAGAATTCTGGTTTCTTATGAAATTTAGGGTTCTTCTGCTGATTAGGTCATCCTCTTTCAATTTTAAAATATTGGTTGCAATTTTAATTTCTGATATCTTAAGTTTTGCATTAGATTTAATGTTGCTTTCATAATAGGTTTCAAGCATTTCCATGCATGAACTTGGCAAATAAATGATGCAAATTATGTTTTCTTATATTTTTGTAAACCCTTCTTGTTTTGAGATGATTTATGGATAAATGCCATCAATGATGTATATGTTACAAGAGTTTATACATTGCAAGAATACCTTATGTCATCAGCGTTAGCCAAAACATATCCACCCATGATCACCAACGGCCACTAAGTTCTCAATTTGAAGTATTGTTTTACAAAGACAGCTTGCCATGCTTATTGAGCAGATCCAACCATCATAAATCTTTGGTTTGAGTTCTGAGTGTTTTCCAACCACTCCCTTGTCTTATTTATTCCATTCCTCACCTTCCCTAAGCTCCATACCACTTTCCTAATCACTTCTTATGCTTTCGGTCTGTTCATGTAGGAAAACAAGGGATCTTGTAGGTGAACTAGGACATCTTGTAGACATCCTGTAGGAAAACTTGTAGTGGCTTCCTTTGAGACCCATTTATGAAAGAAACATCACAAAGGCTAGGAGAAGACCCCTTCTTGGCTCTCAAGTGATTTGACCCATTGCACTCATCTCCCTCCACATCTATGGTGGGCCCCAGTATTGCAGCAATAATGCTGCAACTCCTGGGACTCCCTTCTTTAATTTTATCAACCCGATAATTCATAACAAACTTGGAAGCGACGATGCTGTATGCACAAGTACTAGCTCTTTCCGCAACTGTCACTTGGTTAGCTGGCACAAGTACGCTAGGAGCTTAAGAAAACTTCTATGAGCTCTAAGAAGAAGGTTTTTAACTGATGGATGAAAGCTAACTCAAAGGAAGCTAATCTACTTGCAGAAAGAAACTGAAAAGCTAAAAGGAAATGCAAACCCTAGCAAACCCTAATTTTACCAGCTAGCCCCACTAATGCGAAAAAGAGGATGCAAGCTACTGAAAGAGATGCCATTGAATTCTAGGAAGGTAAAATGCATGTGTCTAAGTTATCACTATATAAAGAAAACATCTTTTTGTATTTTTGAATAAGTTGTCAGAATTATCATGCATGTGCTTTAACTGCTTTTGACTATGCAGAGGTGGATTGGCGAAAGGAAATGTTTGGAGGAGGTCGAGAAGGTTTAGAGAGGGCCTAAGGGGTCCCTAACAGCCTTCCAAAGAGTTTCATAGAGTTTGGCTACCAAGAAACCTCATTCGTGAGCCTCTACAGGAAGTCCGCAGGGGTTCTACAGGATGTTCTGGAATTTCTACAGGATGTTCTGTAATTTTCTACAGGATGTTCAGAAATGGAATTTTGGAGGATGGATGGAGGAAGATAGATGAAGGAGTGGGTATGGAGGTGCGATAAGGGTGTGAGGAGGTCCAGGATTTGGTGGATGGAGCTAAGGAATGGCGAGGATGGTTGGATTTGTTCAAGGGAGAGTGAAGCAATGTTGCACAAAAATATGGGAATTAGGGCAAAGTGAGAAAATGGCAAACGTGAGGCAAGAATCCACAGTAGAGGATGAAGCAGGTGGTATTGATGGAGAATGGGTAGATAAAGAAGGATAACAGGTGCTCTGCAAGTTGTTTTTCAAACGAAATAAACAAGGATTTGGAAAATCACAGACCTAGTTACGTTAGTCTATTCTGACCTAGATAACAACAAAGAAATGGAATAGGAGTTTATTTGCACTGAAAACAGATGAAATAACTATGCAACGAAGCAATCAAGAATCTGAACATGTAACCAAATTCTGCAATTAAAAATCGACACTAATGATTGCATGGCGAAGCAAAGACTATGTTTTGTTGGCAGCAAGGTCACCTTGATCCCAGCTCCTGATCCCACTGAGGGAGAGGTGAAATCAGAGGTGTTTGATGGCCTTTTTCTGAAGATCTTCCCTGTTATTAACCTATCAACTAAATCTGAACATGAAAATCCTTTTTAATCATCAAAAGCAACCTAAACAACAAAACAAGATTTAAATCTAAATAGCAGATTTTATTCTAAGAATGCAGCAAAAACACATAAAGGTAAACAAAGGAGGTACTGGGCACTTGAGATGGGCCAAACCCCAAGAGCTACAACCTCCTAATAGAGATATAGAGCTGGTGCAAATCTGGATTCATCTTTATTGATCAAAAGAATAGTTACATTCCAAAAACTGTCCACAAGGAAAACTTGAAAATGTGCTGAAATGAAAAGCTAATCTACTGCCTAAAAAATGACTAAAATCGAACTACAAACTAGCTAACTTCTGCCTACAAAGTGACTAACTGAAATGAGGCCCTAAGCCCTCTTATTTATACAAATTGAGGACCCCAACAGCCCTCCTAAACTTTAGGAACTCGGTTGCCAAAACTTGTAGTTAACAACACTTTTACTAGCACTTGCTCGGCTGCCCTTGTGATGATTGATTTGGTGGCCCTTGAACTCCGAGTTGATGGTGGAGAATTCGAGGTAAGGGCCCATAAATGAAGGGGACACCTTCCTACAAATCCTCTCCCTTGTTATTCCATGAATTTGGCTGCCAAGTGCTCATTAAAACCTTTGATTTTGTCTCAAAATTGACTAAAAATCTGCACAAAGCACCCATTAGACTTGTTGGCATAATGACTAACCCAGTTCACTCTATTAGCATAAATATAATAAAAAATATGCAATAAACTAATGAGAATGGTGGATTAAGTCAAATTAGAAGGTTGAATGAGCCCATATAATTATCCATTTTTAGGGCTCATCATCACCCCCTACTGAAAGTGTTGCTCATCGTCTGAGCAACCAATCTATCTCCTCATCTTTCATGGCCTTGGTGGCCTCCCTGTCATGCCAAGCTTCTGAAGTGATGTCCTCTTCTCATTCATGAAACCATGCTTTTCTCTATGCTTCTTCCCACTGTCTGTGCTCCTTTTCCTAGAGAATTCTCAGCGTCCTGTAGAACTGTCTCAGCATCCTGTAGAGAGGCCTTTATGTCCAACATTTTCATTCTTTCTCTCCAGGTGGATGTCTTCGGGCTTCCCCATTTCTAGGTGATGGATGCCTTGGAGGGAGACCTCTCATTTTGTGTAGATGGGGTGTCCACAATCGTGATTGGTTCTTTTGACGATTTTTCCTTCTGTTGCCATTTTTCCAGACTTCCTGTAGAAAGTCCTGTGCTGACTGTTTTCTGGCTTCCTATAGAAACAGTTTCAAATGTTTTGGTCTGCTTGGATGGATGTGGCTCTTCCTCCTTTTTTCCCTCTTCTTTTGTCTTCTCTACCTCTGTTAGCTTGCTTCCTCACGCTCTGTTTTGACTTTCTTCTCATCTTGTTTAGCTTCTGCCTTCTCTGCTGTAGTCACAGACCTGGAAGTCGAATGGTTGCTGTGAGGTGTTGTGGCCTTTCATTTGCTGCATGCATTAGTTTCTGTGGTTGCATGGTGAATTGGCTGCCGATTCATGGCTATTTTCTTGTGCAGGTGTGCTCTAGTTGGATCCACACTGCAGGAGCTGGCTTCCACGTTCAGATCTGCACCCTCAAGTTGCTGATGTTGAATTTTCACAGGACAGAAACTTGTTTTCGCCATTGCTCCCGAACGATAGATCGGATCGATCTAAAACTTGCTGAGCACGTTCCTATCATCATTATGCACCTCCCATAGCAAAATTGCAATCAATGGATGCATAAATTTCGAGAAAAACAGAAAATGGCTGAAGATTACAGAGATCAATTTCTCAGAAATCGTGCATTGGAATCGGCTGAAACTGCTTGGGTAGGCTACTATCACCCATGTGCATCTTTCCATGAAACATGTTTTGAAACGGATGCACGGATATGGAGAAAATGCAAAAATGGCTGAAGGTGATGGAGGATGGTTTCTTGGAAACCGTGCACCGAAATGGGCTGAAATTGCTCGGGCATGTTGCATTGTCCCTATACAACTCCCCCTGTAACAATTTTGCAAATGGATGCACGGTTTTCAAGCTAGGGAAAAAAACAAATTCTGTTCTATGTATTTTTTCTTCAAAGCATTTTGCAAGTTTTTGCATGGTAGAAAAAATGAGCTTGGGCTGTGATGTAGGCATGGAGATGATGGAGGAGGAGTTTGAAGATAGTAGGAGGACTTCTGAACCCTTGAGGAAGCTAGCATGTTCGCCAAAATACCTTTTTGAAATCCATTTCTAGCTTCCTGTAGAAATCCTATAATTTCTACAGGAACTTCCTCTAGAACACACAGTTTTGAGGAAAGAAGCACAATGAGATGGAAAAAATGATGGAGAAGGGTGAGGGATGGAAACAAGGGTGCTTGCAAGCCTAACCAATAGATTCCAACCATTAGATTCCCTTTTAAAATTGAATTTGGTTCGTCTGAAGGTTCTACAGGATGTTTCAGAACTTCCTGTAGAAACGCCTGGAACTTCCTGTAGAAAAGCCTGGAACTTCCTGTAGAAAGCCAAACCCTAACCTGAATGTGACCAAATCCTAGGAGAGGTGTGTGGCCATGGAGGGAGTGTCTGAAGGGATATCTTGGAGCCTGTTACGGACTCCTGTCCTTGTTTTGCACACCCCTCTTTTCTTGCAAAGTATTCACTGCAACCTACAATTTTTCACAGAGATTAGTCCTGCTTTTTTTTTTTTTTTTTGAAAAACAACTAGGGCGCTTCATAGAGGTTTTCACCCTAATTTCCTGCCTTGGGTGCCTCTAAGGGAGGTTTTCACCCAGGGATCTTATTCTCTTTTTTCTTATTTTTTTCAACCCATTGACTGCCTCATGGAGGTTTTCAATCAATGAGCAAATCTAAGGCGCCTTCGAGGAGGCTTTCACCTTAGATTTTTCCTCTTATTTCTATTTTTTCATTTTTTTTTCTTTTTTTTTTCTACCCTACCCTACTTGAAAAACAAAATTCTTTTCAAGTATAAGAATACTTCCAATGGAGCCATGTGCACATCGAGATTAGAGACAAGATGATGTGGAGGCTTGAAATGCATGCTTTGACAGCTATCCGGATTTCAGAGACCAAATGATTTGAATTTGAAGGGATCAAACATAGCTGAAGAAGAGAGTAATGCTACAACTTAGTGACCGTCTGGAACCATGTCTCAATATAGCTTTGATATCTTTGGTCCTTTTGCTGATCTGGATCATTCTCCATATCTTCTTCTCTCATGACCTTAACATCTTCCTCTTTGTGCTGATTTTTCTCTTGACTACATGGAGGGTTTGATGGTAACCATGAGGGAGCTTTCTTTTTTGTTTCTGATGTTTTCTCTTCATCAAGTGCAGCCCATGGTGCTTTGATCTCCCCTTTGGAATCTTCTTTTGCCTTTGGTCCTTCAATGTTGTCAATATAATCTCTGTTTTTCAACACTCTTCCTAAGCTATGGTGAAGATCATTGAGCTCAAGAGGAGTCATTTGGACATGTTGTGCCTTAGCTTTGCAATTGGGTTGAGCTATTCCAATGTGCGGGTTTGGAGATGGTGGTACGGGTAGTTGAGTGGGGGTGTATTTTTGAGATGGATGTGGATGGGTTTGTGGTTGGGAAGGTGGTGGAGGCAAATGAGCAGGAGGAGAGTTGTACTGGGGTCTCCACCCCTGATGAGGTGCATTCCACTGAGGCTGTGGCTGAGCATAAGAGTGAAATGAATGAGCAACTGGTTGGGCATAATATGGATCTGTGAAGGAACAAGGAGGAGGTGTGAACCAGGAAGAATGAGCAGGGGGACCCCAAGAAGGCATGAAAGTGGCTTGATAGGGGTCGTAATAGGTCTCGGATGTCCCTTGTAGTTCCTGCTGGTAAGATCTAGGTCCATGTGGCCTCCTTTGGTTCATATAATAGAGTGATTTAGTGGCTCCTTTGGCTCTCTGATATGCAGCTTTAAGTTTAGGCAAGGAAGGGCACTGATTCGTAGGATGGTATTCTTTACAGACGAAACACACTTCTAGGGAGTGCATTGGACATTCATTCCTAGGATGATTTCTAGTGCACCTAGGAAAAAAGATGTCCAAAGCCCTCTTGGCTTCCTCTTGCTTCCTTTGGATTTGCAAGGTATCCAGTTGCATGGAAAGAAACTGTCTCATCTCGCTCTTGAAATCTTCCATCTGATTTGAAAATTCGTTTTTGGATAAGGTACTACTCCCAACATTTCTGCTTGTAGCCATTTACTCTAGAGGAATTTTTTCTTCTTCTTCTTCCCTTGAGGTTCTTCAAATATGTCTTGCTGTCCACCTAAGGGTTCTTTAATCACAGCCATCGAAGAAGAGAGAAGGTTGGCTGTGTGAAGCAGTGGGGGTGTTGTGCAATCATTTTTCTGAATTATCTCTACTCCTACAAGGCATGAAAGGAAATCTTTTTGGTTGATTTTTGTTTCTTTTTTCTGCTTGTACCTACAAAAACTAAAATAGATTGAACTGCAACTAACTATCTTGCTGAAATGAAAATGCAGAATTGAAATGAAAGCAGGAAAGGACTAATCTATTTTGCTCAAATGAAATTGCAGGAATGAAATGCTAGTCTATGCTTGCAGAATTGAAATTGCAGAATTAAAATGCTAATCTATGAAAGAAGGAAATGTCTAATCTACTTTTGCGGAAATGAAATTGTAGAATGTAAACGAAATAAACTACTTAGCAGAAGGTTGTACTAGAAAATAGAAGAAAAGCAGCAATCACCAATACTCCGACGCTTCCCTGGCAATAGCGCCAAAAAGAGTGGTGAGCCCCAGTATTACAACAACAATGCTGCAACTCTTGGGACTCCCTTCTTTAATTTTATCAACCCGGGAGTTCGTAACAAACTTGGAAGTGACGGTGTTGTATGCACAAGTACTAGCTCTTTCCGCAGCTGTCACTTGGTCAATTGGCACAAGTCCTCTAGGAGCTTAAGCCAACTTCTTTGAGTTCTGAGAAGAAGCTTTTTAACTGATGGATGAAAGCTAACTCGAAGGAAGCTAATCTACTTGCAGAAAGAAACTGAAAAGCTGAAAGGAAATGCAAACCCTAGAAAACCCTAATTTTACCAGCTAGCCCCATTGATGCGAAAAAGAGGATGCAAGCTACTGAAAGAGATGCCATTGAATTCTAGGAAGGTAAAATGCATGTGTCTAAGTTATCACTATCTGAAGAAAACATCTTTTTGTATTTTTGAATAAGTTATTAGAATTATCATGCATGTGCCTTAACTGTTTTGAATGTTCAGAGGTGGATTGGTGAAAGGAAAGGCTTGGAGGAGGTCGGGAAGGCTCAGAGAGGGCCTAAGGGGTCCCTAACACCCTTCCAGAGAGTTTAACAGAGTTTGGCTACCAAGCAACCTCATTCTTGAGCCTCTATAGGAAGTCTGCAGGGGTTCTACAGGATGTTCTGGAATTTCTACAGGATGTTTTGTAATTTTCTACAGGATGTTCAGAAATGGGATTTTGGAGGATGGATGGAGGAAGAAAGATGAAGGAGTGGGTATGGAGGTGAGATAAGGGTGTGAGGAGGTCCAGGACTTGGTGGATGGAGCTAAGGAATGGCGAGGATGGTTGGATTTGTTCAAGTTAGAGTGAAGCAATGTTGCACAAAAATATGGGAATTAGGGCAAAGTGAGCAAATGGAAAACGTGAGGCAAGAATCCATAGTAGAGGATGAAGCAGGTGGGATTGATGGAGAATGGGTAGATAAAGAAGGATAACAGGTGCTCTGCAAGTTGTTTTTCAAACGAAACAAACAAGGATTTGGAAAATCATAGACCTAGTTACATTAGTCTATTCTAACCTAGATAACAACAAAGAAATGGAACATAAGTTTATTTGCAATGAAATCAGATGAAATAACTATGCAACGAAGTAATCAAGAATCTGAACATGTAGCCAACTTCTGCAATTAAAAATCGACACTAATGATTGCATAGCGAAGCAAAGACTGTGTTTTTGTTGGTAGCAAGGTCACCTTGATCCCACTCCTAATCCCACTCAGGGAGAGGTGAAATCAAAGGCATTTGATGGCATTTTTCTGAAGATCTTCCCTATTATTAACCTATCAACTAAATATGAACATGAAAAGCCTTTTTTTTTTTAATCATCAAAAGAAACCTAAACAACAAAACAAGATTTAAATCTAAATAGCAGATTTTATTCTAAGAATGCAGCAAAAACACATAGAGGTAAACAAAGGAGGTACTAGGCACTTGAGATGGGCCCAACCCTAAGAGCTATAGTCTCCTAAGAGAGATTTAGAGCTGGTGCAAAGCTGGATTCATCTTTATTGATCAAAAGAATAGTTACTTTCCAAAAACTGTCCACAAGGAAAACTTGAAAATGTGCTGAAATGCAAAGCTAATCTACTGCCTAAAAAATGACTAAAATCGAACTACAAACTAACTAACTTCTACCTACAAAGTGACTAACTGAAATGAGGCCCTAAGCCCTCTTATTTATACAAATTGAGGACCCTAACAACCCTCCTAAACTTAAGGAACTCGGCTGCCAAAACTTGTAGTTACAAACACTTTTACTAGCACTTGCTTAGCTTCCCTTGTGATGATTGATTTGGTGGCCCTTGAACTCCTAGCTGATGGTGGAGAATTCGAGGTAAGGGCCCATAAATGAAGGGGAGACCTTCCTACAAATCCTCTCCCTTGTTCTTCCACGAATTTGGTTGCCAAGTGCTCATTAAAACCTTTGATTTTGTCTCAAAATTGACTAAAAATCGGCACAAAGCACCCATTAGACTTGTTGGCATAATGACTAACCCAATTCACTCTATTAGCATAAATATAATAAAAAACATGCAATAAACTAATGAGAATGGTGGATTAAGTCAAATTAGAAGGTTGAATGAGCCCATATAATTATCCATTTTTGGGGCTCATCAATCTATCTTACCTGCCATGCAACCAAGAAGGATTAGAATTTACATTTTTACAAAAAGATAAAGAGAAAAAGGTTTTTATATTTATTCATGTACACAATAGTTAATTTCTTGATTAGATCAGACTTCATGATTAGATTCCTTAATATTTCACATGTGTTAAATTAGAGTTCTTTTGAAAGAAAGATAAATTAACAAATAGATAAATGAGTTATGTGTTTTGTAGTAATCTACTTTAGTCTTTCCTTACTGCAGTAAGTAGCATTTCAATTCTCTTAATTAGGGTAAAATTCTCCTCTCTCAATTGGTAATCAAAATTCTTCTAAATCTATAGAAGGCTGGTTTGAGAATCCCTAGTGGTCTATCACCCCAGCTCAACAGTGACAAAGAGTGGACCCATTACATCTATTTGTGTATACAACACTGTCACCTCCAAGTTTGTATGAACCCCAGGTTGATGAAGTAAAGTTGGTAGCCCCAGGAGTTGCAACATCCTTGATGCAATATTGGTGCTCACCACCTTTTGGCACCGTTACCAGGGATGTGTTTGAGTAGATATGATTTCTGCTTTCTTTCTTCCATTTCTCATCTCTTTAATTTTTCTATTAGTCCCATTTTTCAAAGTATTTGTAAGTTGGTTTGCTTTCCTTTCCATTCTGCAATTGATTTCATTCAGCAGTTAGTTTCAATTTAGTTTGTCTTTTCAATTCTGCAATTAGTCTTAAAACTTGAAAAAAAAACACACCTTTAATTCCTTGTAGGAATAGGGATAACTTAGGAAAATTTCTACCAAATACCCCCACCACTTCAAACAACCAACCTTCCCTCTTCTTTGGTGGCTATGAATTAGAGGACCCCTTAGGCGAACAACCAAAGATTTTTGAAGAGCCTATAGAGGAAGAAGAAGAATCCATTCCAACTGACATAATGGTTGAAAATAGAAACGAAAGGGAAGATAAAGAGAGAATTGAGGGTAATTTTCCCATCAGAGAAACCAGTGGGGACGCCATGATGAAAAATGTAAGCCCCTCTGCTCTTCCTCACTTCCATGGCTTGACCTTAGAAGATATAGATACTTTTTTTGTTCGAATTTGTTGTCATATATGAAACTTATGATTACACCTTTGATGGTCAAAAGTTGAAATTATTCCCATCCATTCTCAAAGATGTAGCCCTACATTGGTTCATGGGTTTACCTAGGGATAGTATCACCACCTGGGCTCAGATGCAACAAGCTTTCAACAACAAGTATAAGGACTACCGCAGGTCCAAAGATACCAAAGAGGAAATTTTTAGAATGACCTTGGGACAGGATGAGTCCTTAGAGGATTATGAGGAAAGATTCCAGCTCATCTATAAAAGGGATAGGTGCACACTTGATCCTGAGTCACTTAAGTTAGTCCTTCTTAGGGGGATTAGGGAAGATCTCCTAGAAACCCTAAACCTACTATCAAGAGGGGACATCTACCAAGTACCCTATGAGGATATCAAGACCATTTTTAAGAATCATTCTAGGGTAGCTAGAAAAAGGGGTAGGGTTAGTCAAATAGTGGCCAACTCATCCTCTTCCAACACATCTATAAAAAGTGAAATTGGAAACATGTTGGAAGATTTTAAGAGTGAAATGATGCAAACCCTTTCCCTGCAGATGGAAACTATGCAAATCAAGAGGAAGTAGGAGGAATCATAGAGAGAATTAGCCATCTTCTACCCTAGATGCATAAGGAGGCATCCTAGGAATGAATGTCTAATAAACATTATAGAAATATTCTCAGTCTATGAAAAAAACCACTCCACAGACAAGTGCCCTTCTCTGCTTGGACTAAAAGTTGTGTATTAGGGAACTAAATTAGTGATTGAAAAAATCTGCTACATAAATCAAAGGAGGCCTCATGGGTCTCAACCATACCAGCGGGGCATGCAAGGGTCATCTTATGCATATTACAACCCTAATCAAAACACATCCATTCCCTCTTGGGCCCCCCATGCTCATCCCTCCCAGTCTACACCTTCTCCCTAGTCTTTTGCACCTCAATATCATTCCTAGCCAACCAACCAACCATTTTAGCCATATACTCCTCCACAACCTCAGTGGAATGCACCACCCTAGGGGTGGAGGCCCCATACAACAATGATATAGCTTTATTGCCTTCGTCTCCATCTCAACCACAAATTTTACACCCTGCTCCACCTAAACAACCTCAGATGCTTGCCCAACCAAACCTGAACCCGAACAATAGACAAGCACAATAGGTCTACAGTGGAGAGACATCTTACCCTGCTTATGCTGTGGAAATTTAGGAAATCAACCTTAGGTCTGGGAGATTTCTCCTAAACAACCAACCTCCATCTCCACCTAGGGAGGGTGAGGAGGAAAGAGAGGAAAATATGCCTAGAGTGAATCCACCACCCTTTCCTAAAAGATGAACCCATCCAGTCCAACATACCCTAGAAGAGAATGGACTTCTGGGTGAATTGAAAAATCTGTGTATCAAGATCCCACTTATCCAAGCTATTAAAGATGTACCTATTATAATACATTGATTAAAGAGAAGTGTTTCCAACATCCAGGGAGGCAAAAACAAGACAAAACTACCATTAATTTCATTGGACAACTGTCCAACGTAATGTTGGGGCAGGTAATTTGCCCAAAGTATTTAGGCCCTGAAAGCCCTGTAGTAAATGTACACATCAATGGATCCATTGTCCCCCATACCTTGATTGATCTTGGGGCTTCCATTAATGTAATGACTAAGGACACTATACTGAAGATGAATCTCCAGGGATCATTAAGAAAGACCACGACAATCTTGCAACTTGCAGACTGATCCACAAGAGCCGCTAGGGGATTGTTGAGGATGTGATGGTCCCCATTGATTCCTGGGAATACCCTGTAGACTTCTTAGTTCTCCAGTGTAAGACCAAATTTAATGGTTATACTCTCATACTTGGGAGGCTCTTGTTAGCCACTATCAATGCCTACATAAGTTGCAGGGATGGAAATATGACTATAAAAAATGGGCATCTATCTAAGAAATTGGTCCTGTACCCTCTTTCTCAACCATATAGAACATGACTTACCTTTATGGCTAGAAGAGGAGGAAGAATATGAAGTCTACTCCTCCCAACTATATACCCTAGAAACTTCCATAGGAGGAGGGCAACCTGATGAAGATGATTTTATTGAACACATCCTCCAAAATCCAACTCCCAACTCCATGTCTCTGGAGGAGGTAGTGAAGGAAACCAAGAAAAACCATTAGGTTGATTTATGCTTAGCTGAATCAAACCCTACTCATGTTAAGACAATAGAATTCATCCCTAAAAGAGCCTTGAAAATCAACCCCTCTCTCTTCACACACCAAGAAGAAGAGTTATGTAATATGATAAGAGAGAATTTGGATTCCTTTTCATGGAATTAAAAAGAAATGAAGCGAGTGCACCCATCGGTGTGTACTCACCACATTTACATCAAAGAAGGTTGCAAACTAGTCCGAAAACCCCAAAGTAGAATGAATCCAGCTCTCAGGGATATAGTCAAAGAAGAGTTATAGAAGCTATTGGATGCAGGATTCATTTACCCTATCTCAGAAAATGAGTGGGTGTCGCCTCCAGTGCTAGTTCCAAATAAAAATGGAAAGTGGAGGATTTGTGTTGATTATAGAGAGTTAAACAAAACAACAAAGAAGGACCCTTTTACTCTACCTTTCATTGACCAAATGTTAGATGGTCTGGCAGGGAAAAAGTTCTTCAGCGGGTACAATCAAATCTAGATTAGCCCAGAAGACCAGGATAAAACCACGTTCACCTATCCTTGGGGTAATTTCACTTATAGGGTCCTTCCTTTTGGTCTATGCAATGCCCCTACCACTTTCTAGAGAGCAATCTCGAGTATATTTGGAGAGCTAGTCCATGATGCAGTGGAAATTTATATGGATGACTTCACACCCTATGGGTGTGATTTCTAGGAGGCTCCCTCTAACCTGGAAAATGTGTTAAAAAAATGCATTGAAATGAACTTATCCCTTAGTCACAAAAAATGTGAGTTCTTGATGACTGTAGGGACTATTATAGGTCACTCAATATCCTAAGAAGGATTGCAGGTAGACCCAAATAAGATAGCCATCATCAAAAGGGTCCCGAATCCATAGACACAGAGGGATGTCATAAGATTTTTAGGTGTAGCTGGATACTATAGGATATTTATAAAAGATTTTAGCAAGTTAGCTTCTCCCTTATTTGGGTTATTGGCCAAAGACTCCAAATTTTTATGGTCAGAAAGTTGGCACGAAGCCCTGGACACCCTAAAGGACAAGTTGACTACTACACCTATTATCTGAGGCCCAAATTGGGCTCTTCCTTTTCATATTCATCCCAATGCCTCTCACAAAGCTATAGAGGAAGCTCTAGGCTAGATAGATGACAAGCTACCTTATGCCATTTACTTCATCAATAAGAATATGTTGAAAGCGGTCGAGCTGAACTACACAGTGACTAAAAAAGAGCTCCTAGCTATTGTGCATTCATTGAATAAATTTAGGCATTAAATTACTGGTTATCAGACATTTTCACATACCAACCATGCTGCAATTAGATACTTGATGAATAAACCTGATGTAAATGCCTGGATTATTAGAGGTTTACTTTTATTGTAACAATTTGATGTAACTATTATTGATAAGCTCGACAAGGAGACTGTTGTTGGAGATTTTTTTATCTAGATTGACTTTGCCTACAGGGGAGGAAGGAATGGTTGATGATTAGTTAGCAAATGAACATTTATTTGCCATTTCAGTTCTCTCTCCATGGTTTGCTGACATAGCAAAATACTTGGTGTCTACATAGTTTCTTCTAAATTTGTTCTCCAAGGAAAAGAGTAGAATCATAAGAAAGAGTGCCCCATTCACTTGGATTGGGGGAAATCTCTTCAAGCTAGGTCTAGATCAAAATTCAAATTCTAAGAAGATGTGTCAAGGAGGAGGAAGTCTTCGACATCCTTTTGACCTATCATGATGGGCCTTGTGGAGGTCACTTTGTAGCCAAAAGAATAGAATTCAAGGTATTACAAGCTGGTTATTACTGGCCCACTCTTCACCAATATGTGAGGAGGTATACCAACTAGTGTGATCAGTGCCAAAGGATGGGGCAACCTACCCCAAGGGTTGAGATTCCTTTGCAACCTCAAGTGACTTTCGAGCCATTTGACAAGTGGGGCATGGATCTCATTGAGCCCATTGACCCTCCATCCAAATAGAAGTAGTACATCGTTGTGTGCACTGACTACTTAAAAAAATGGTTTGAAGCCAAAGCCATTAAAGTAGCAACATAAGAAAAAGTGGCAGAATTCTTAAGGGAGAATGTGCTTTATAAGTTTGGGTACTGTTGAAGCCTCGAAAATCAGGTCGACAACAAGGGGGATACCCACCCGATCCGGACCTTGGTTGGCAGCTCCTTATCCATTTAGTATAGTAGGTCCGACTGGGGATAATGGGACCAGTTTCCCAATCTAAGGGAGTGTGTGTGTGCAGAGTTGGATGATGCTGATCTAAGAGTTCTAATCTAAGCTACTTTAATCTAATTCTATGTTATTGTAATCTAATGAAAACAACACATCTAATCTATGCTAACACGGGATGTATTTCTTCTATTATGCGATCTAAAGAGATTTCAAATAATAACTGGTAATAAAGATCATTCAGCTATCATAAGAATGGAAATCAATTAAGATGAACCACTTTGCATAAAAAGTTAAGCAAAACAGTTGTGAACAGCATATCGCATAATAAGTTATTCATATATCAAACATAAATAAATGGCTCCACCATACAAAAGTGCCAAATGGTAACTCAAACATTCATGCAATAACATATAAACAACTAAAAACTGTATATCACTTTAAGAATATAAGAAGAAATGGTCAAGAGATAAAAGTACCATTTATGACTGGTCCTACTCATAGGCTTCAAGCAACAATGATTTATCTCTCCTTGTTCTAATATCTACCAAGAGTACAGAAGTGCAACATCAGTAGCATATATCAAATGCAAAAATCAATAAACCTTGATCCATTCATTCACCAAAACCTCCTCTGAAGGTGCAAAAGTGCATGTTCTGAGGACAAGTTTTTGACAAATTTCTGGACCCTTCTCTAAATGCATGAGAAGGGTTTAAATACTGCTAACTAAATAACTTAATTACATAAATTTAGGATACGGTTTAAATGACCGCCCTTTATCTAAGCAAACTTATTTCTAAAAATTGAATCTAATTCGTAACTATTTCTGCATTTTCTCCTTAATGTTGCGAGCATTCAACATTTGCATGGGAAGAGTCAGCTGGTTGTTTTCTGCTTTTGCTTGAGCTACGCAAATAGAAATGGCAAGCACTGGCACCACTTTTTTAGTAAACTAGAAGATATTTTTGGGAATCATCCTCTTGCTGGGTGAATTTACTGCGTATATACTTGGTAACAACCCAAATTTCTCTCAAATTGTTTCTGCTTTTGCTATCTCGGTTTCGTGACTCATGGATGACTAAGCAAGTTAGGGACTCTGCTTTCTGAACAATTTTCTTAGCGATGCGCGATTAGCGCTAGGCGCTAATCGCGCATCTAAAACTGCCTCTGTTCTTTGATCCGGGCCTTTCTGGTGCGTTTTCCGCCTTTAGCGCTTTTTCCTTTACCGGGCATAAGCTTTAGAATTTTGTAAACATGCTGCTTTTGTGAGATTTTGACCTTGAGTGTCGAATCGCCTATTGATATCAGCATCTGTTCAATAATACTCTGAAATCTGCGTTTCTGTTGCATGCGGTATCTGTTTATGAGGATATCTCTTCTCTGTTCTCCGAGCATTGACGCTTTCCCTTTTTCCTTAGATGTTTCCTGCACATTGCTTCATGTTGTTTCCTGTTTTTCATTCCTGCAGTTCACGCAAAAGAAAGGAGTAATGATAATAAATTTTGACATGAAAGCTCTAAGCTCTATGAATGTATAAAATCATGACACCCATAATGATCTGACTCTTCGAAAAACACAAAACTATCCTTCATGAATACTTTGGCGTACATTCATTAATTTCCTTTAAGGCGTGCACCCAATTTTTGGTTTAGGGACAACTTTTCTTGAATGTTGAGCCGAGGAAAATTTGCGATGGGTGATTTCTGTGACTCGCATCACAGCATCGCGGATCACATTATCAAGATGTGTCATCGCAGAGTTTCCTGATCAGTTTATCACAGAATCGCGTTATCGCGTTGTCGCAAGATCGCAACATTGCATTTATCACAAGATCGCAAATCAGAGATCGTTGCAATTTGTTAAGTTTTGTGTGCTGTTTATGCGATGTTGCGATATGCGATGTCGCATATCGGCCATCGGAGATTTCTTAAGATCTTCATTTATGGGCGCTTCTTAATGTATGCGATGCGATGAATTTCACGTCACTTCTTCGCAATTTTTCATTGTGTTCATAAAGAAATGTTTTACTCTTCTCCGTGCGATGTATTTTTAAGGAGTATAATACAAAATTTTTTTATAAATTTTTTTGAATTTTTTACTAAGGGTCCCCACTTGTTTAGTGTTATTGCTAATACTAAAGAAGGAGGGGGGTTGTTGGTGGCCACAACAACGGTGATTCACTTGGAAGAACCAGTTATCTCTGCATTTCTATTGAATTTTTTAAACTTCCAAAACGGAAAAATTTTCATAAATCTAAACTTTGTTATGGACAGATAGAGTACACTATGCCTTATTCTATCAATGATATTTTGTTTCAACCTATTTCTATTCTAATTATTTTCTTCCTCAGGCTTGTCCTTGTATCTATATCAGCCATTACTTGGTTTTGTAAAGATAAAATAAAGTCTTCTCTGTGTGCTAGATTTAAAATATGCTCGTTTGTCGTAGGTAGAGCCTCTGCTGCCAGCAGGCGTCCATAGCCTCGACAGGGTTACCTATTACCCAGCAATGATCCTTTATCCTGCTTAAGGTTATCTAAAACCTTCAAAGAAAAATCCACATTGACACTTTTTCCTTTTTTATTCTTAAAGAACAATGTCTTGGTTTGGTAGCCAAATTATGACACAGTCATTCACTTGATTTACACTTTTGCTGAACAAGCTGGCTCGTGATGAGGCCCCTTGTCTTTTGATTTCAACAATCTTGAGTCATTGCCCTGTTTTGATGGACAGTGTTTGGCAAAGTCAGCAAAGTTATAATATCTATGATCATGATAAGCCGACTCGCGATGAGACCTCTTATTCTTTGAGATATAGTTATTCTTGGATTGTCCCTCTGAATGCTGCGATTTTCTTTAACAGGGAGGAAATCATTGTTTTCCTTAAGAAAGCTCTGGACGAAAATAATGGAGTTTGAAAACACCAGTTTCACAGAGAATCTTTATTTTGTTATTGATACCTTTCATTGTGCTGATATAAAACAATTTCTTCGCTAAAGGTTGCTTTCATCAAATTTTTTGAAGTTGAAACTAGTATCATATCTAGGCTAAAGTTTTTAACTGTATCTGTCAATAATAAAGATCAGATTTTCAAAAATTTTCTATTTATACAAGCGAAAAGCTCAAAATCTGAAAGAGAATTGGTGTCTTTTCGTGAATACCGGTAGTAACCATTTACAACTGGTTTTATTATGAAAAAGAAAAGAAAAATAAAACTATTCTACAAAATAGAAGAATAATCTTCTATGGAAAATATATTTTAAGGATTTGTCCATTAATAGGCAAAGAATCCCTTCTACCTGCTAAATCCTGTAAGACAAACGTTGATGGACCTATGACTTCAACAATCTGAAAAGGACCAAGCCACATCTTTTGAAATTTTGTATGTTTGCCCTTTTCTTCATGAGCCTTATCCCATTTTAAAACTAAATCTCCCATCTGAAAATTTTTTCTGGTCATTATGTTTGAATCAAAAGAGGATTTTATTAGCGCTTGATGATGAGCATGGGTTTTCTTAGCTTGTTCTCGTTGCTCTTCTAATTTAATTATTTCCATTTGTCTTAGTTGTATGGAGGAAGTAGGTACTTCATCAATGTATTGTATTAAAGACAAAGAGGGAGTGACTAAGTGAGTTGGAAGAACCACTTCTTTCACATAAACTAAATTAAAGGGGGAAGTGCCGATCGAAGCTTTTTTCGTTATTCTATCTGCCCATAAAGCATTTACCAAAGCTTTATGCCAATTCTTTTGGTTCTGGTCAACTGTTCTTTTAATAATCCTGATTACGTTTTTATTTGTTGACTCAGCTAACCCATTACCTTGCAGATAGTAATTGGCCGAATATTTTAGTTTGAACCCTCTTTTAAGTGCAAACTCAATCATTGCATTTCCAGAAAAGTATGATGCATTATCAAACATTAAAGCCGTTGGCAATCCAAACCTAGTGATTATAAATTGATCTATGAATTCGATAATATTTTCAAAATTAGCTGTCTTGAGAGGAACTGCTTCTACCCATTTAGTAAAATAATCTGTTGCCATGAGGATGTATCTATGTTGCTTAAAAGAGTGAGGAACGATCTCAGCTATTATGTCCAAGCCCCACTGACTGAATGGTTGCTCGATGTTTACCGGTTGTAGTGGCAGGGACGACTTCTTTTGTCTTCCAGCAGTAGTTTGGCAGACTTGACATTTCCTCACGTAACTGTGTGAATCTTTGAACAGCGTAGGCCAGTAATATCCTGCACGTAAAATTTTATGTGCAGTAGCATCTCCAGCATAGTGTCCGCCTGCTGGTCCATCGTGGAGTTCCTGCAAAACTTTTTCAGCTTCAGTTTTTTCAAGACATCTAAGAAAAACAGAATCATAATTCTTTCTAAAAAGAATATCATTTATGAGCTGATATTGTTTAGCTTTCAATCTCAGAGCTCTTTTCTTAGTGTGATCCAGGTGTGATGGAGCATACCCGTTCTTAAGATAATAAATGATATCAGCATACAATGATTCTGCATCGTTTAGGCTTACCTCATACATTTGTATCTCTTCAGATGAAATTTCAGAGATTTGCGATGCTCCAGCCAACATTTTGTAGAAGCCTTGACCTCTTACAATGTTTGCTGGTTTGATCTCAAGGTCGTATTCCTGTAAAGCAGTGATCCAATTTGCTCTTTTCTCGCCCATATCCTTCTGTACTAGAAGATTTCTTACCGCTAGAAATGGTACTATGATCTTAGTATGGGTTTTAAGTAAGAAAGGTCCGAAATATTTGACCGCTTTAAAAACAACATAGGCTTGTTTTTCCATGTCTGAATAATTGAGTTCAGCACCTTGTAAATTTGAGCTAAAAAACGCAATTGGAGCTTCTGCTTTTTCTTGATTTGCATGAGTTAGAATCACAGTATATGATTTCTCTGAGGCAAATGTGTATAAAACAAAAGATTCTGAAAGATTCGGGGTTGCTAAAGATGGAGCATTAATAATAGCTTGTTTGATCAGGTTGAATGCTTCATGTTAATCTTGAGCCCATTTAAAATTTGAATTCTTTTTAATCATGGTTTGCAAAGGAGACACAATTCGTGAAAAATCTGGGACAAATCTCTTTACAAAATTGATTTGACCAAGGAAAGATTGCATGGCTTTTTTATTATGAGGTAGAGATATTTAAGAGATTTCTTTGATTCTGTCAGGATCAATGTGAATACGAATTTTGACACTATGAATCCTAGAAGTTTTCCTTCACTTAATGCGAAAAAAGATTTCTTTGGGTTAAGTGAAATCCCATACCTTCAACATCGTTGAAAGATTTGTTTTAAATCTTTGAGATGGTCGCTTCGCTTCTTGGAGTACACTGTTATATCATCCAAATAAATTACTACAGATTTATTGACTAAACCCTTAAATGCGATGTCCATGGCTCTTTGAAATGTAGCGCCGGCCTTAATCAAACCAAATGTCATCTTTCGATATGCATATGTGCCCCATTTAGTTCTGAATGTGGTTTTCAACTGATCATCGGGATGCACCAACACTTGATTATATCCTGAAAATCCGTCCAAGAAAGACATCAGTTCTGAGCCTGCTACTGCCTGTAATATCTGTTCCATAGGTGGAAGAGGAAAATTGTCTTTTTGACAGGCTTTGTTAAGATTCTGAAAATCGATACAGATTCTAATATCTCCGTTTTTCTTTCTAACGGGTACCATATTGGAGACCCATTTGGAATGTCTGACGGGGAAAATTATTCTGGATTTTAATAACTTATTTAGCTCAGTTTTTATCTGATTTTCTAAATTGGGGTGGATCTTTCTCAGTTTTTGTTGGACAGGTTTTTCACTGTCAATCATAGGAATAGTATGCTGAATGATAGAAGTGTCGTACGTCTTCAGCTCATCGTAATTCCAGGAAAAAACATTTTTATATTGTCTTAAAAGACGAATATACACTAGTTTTTCTTCAGGGACTAGGCCGATGCCTAGATTAACGTTTTATGGTTTATCATCGGTTCCTAGGTTTACTAATTCGTAGTTCAGAGTTGGACTGTAGAGTTTTGAATTGGTAGACCTTTTAAACTAATTTTTCAAATCATATAAGTCTTATAACTTAACCACCGATTTAGGTATAGCATTATCAGTGCTATTTTGTTGTATTTTTCGATCGTGATGGTCTTCGTCAATTATCTGATTGGAGTAGGATCCTTCAGAAGTGAGGAAATTTACAATATCAGGATCGTCATTGAATACTCTCCAATTTGTAATGTTGTCAGGGATGGATG
This sequence comes from Pinus tabuliformis, assembly GCA_031772625.1. NCBI lineage: Eukaryota > Viridiplantae > Streptophyta > Pinopsida > Pinales > Pinaceae > Pinus > Pinus tabuliformis. The sequence continues at coordinate 1,675,182,963 of CM062816.1, read as the reverse complement.
GTCTAAAGATTAATTCTATTGAGACTCTATCTGGACTAAAATCTTCGGAGGGAATAAGCCTAGAGGCTACGTTAGCCAAAAGGTCTGTGCTTGCATTTTGGAGTCTCGGGATTGAAGAAATATTAAATGCTATGAAATGCTCAGTCAGATCTTGTACTAAAGATTGATAGTGTTTTAAATGACCTGATAGGCAATGTATAGTGTTACGTACCTGTTTGACGATAATCTTAGAGTCTCCGAAGACTTGAAGATACTTGACGTTTAACCCAATTGCTTTGTATAGGCCTTGCACCAAGGCCTCATATTCTGCTGTATTGTTTGTGCAATTGAATTCGAGTCTGCATGTAAGCATGGTCTTGTTTCCTTCTTGACTAATCAGAACGCATCCTGCTTCTGCTCCTTCATTAGATTTAGAGCCATCAAAATATAATTTCCAAAACAAAGATGTATTTACAGGTTTATCTACAAAATTAACACACTTTGAACTATCAGTTTGGGAAAAATTTTCGACTTGGGACAAAACTGAATTTTCTAAGTAAGGTGATGTGTGAGCATTGAAATTACCAAGAAAAGAATCTACCGAGTAATTTCCTATGACACTGCTGTTATACGATACTGCTTCATTTTCTCCCTCTAATTCCATTACTATGTACTTCTGGTGTAACTCTCGTTCAACCTTTATTTGATTTGGTTTACCATTGTAGGGTAACCACATGTGCGACCAGTCGGTTGCAAAGTATCCATGGAGTTTCTCGGACCAATCCCTGCTAAGAATTAAGCCATATAATTATGGGATATCAGCCACTAGAATGTCAATAACCTGACATACCTTCGGGTTAGATGACAATCTTATGGTTACTTGATTAATTTCACCAATCACTTCGACTTGAGATCGATCAAGCTGAACTATGCGCACTGCGGATTTTTGTGGTTGAACATTTAACTTAGCACATATTGATCTGGGTAAAATATTCGATGAAGCACCGGAATCTACCAAACAATTGTGCACATTTTTATTGAAAATTTCATAAGTGAGAAGAAATGGGGGAGTGTGAGATCTTGATCTTCCTCCAATCAAGGCGATATCATTTGGATCAATCTTATTGATCGCGTTAGTTGGAGGTCTTCCCATGTTGTGGGAAGCTTGAGAGAGTACAACGGTAGGCAAAGGTACAATAGGCACAACATGTAATTCTTTCATCATTATCTTCTGTTGATGCTTCAATTTGCTCAATTCATAAAGGGTAATATTAGCCCTAGTCTTTTTCATGTCATCAATAATATTGTACTCCATTTCATCCGACACTATCAGTGTTTTTGATGGAGTTGTTTGATCTGCTTGGACTGGGATAGATTGAGTCGCTTTAGTGGTTGTTTTCTTTGTTGCGACTTTATCTTTTGTTGTAGGGCTTGCGCTCTTTTGCTTAGGGGTAGTTTGGGGAGGATCAAGCTAATTTTTGCTTCGTGTGCTAACCGAAAATACTTCTTGATCTTCTTCTTGTGGGAGGATGAAATCCAACATTCCTTGTAATTCCACAACTTCTTCGTCATTGGTCTACCCTTCAGTGGCACTTTCTTCTTCTTCCTCTTCCTCAGTTTCAACATTGGAGATGGTATTGGGTGGTTTTGCATCCATTGAAGGACCTATTTTAAAAGCTCTGTAGGGCTTTTTTAAAGAAGTTTCTGCTACTTGTTTTCTTATGTCAACCATCTCATTAGACATGGTCTTTAATACTTTCTGCAATCCTTCCAAATCGAAAGGGTCCTTTGTTTGTTTCTTCTTGGAGTCTTCCTTGAAGGTGACTTTTTTAGACTTGCGTTCCTCTATCATGGATCTCTTTTCCAGGGCTATTACGCGTTTCTCTAATGCTATCGCCTCTGTCATGCTTTCAACTAAGGTTGTTTTATTTGCTCTATCCACGAAGATTGCTATGTTTGATGGTAAAGCAGTAATATACCATTCACATCGTACTTCTTCACTGGGTTGGGAAGCAGTGGGAATTTTGTTGAGAATTTTATTGAACCGTAAATCGAAATCTTTGATAGGTTCTTTAGTTTGGGCCTTAAGATTGGATAGGTCATTGATTAATGTTGCCGTTGATCTGTCATCACCAAACTTGATAAGGAATTGATTCTGGAAGATATCCCAACTTGTGATAGACCCGGAGGGTAATGAAAAATACCATGACTCGGCTGTCCCTTGTAGTGTATAGGGAAAAAGCCGAACAACAACATCTTCGTTAGTAACTCTGTTGAGATTGATAGAAAGCATGAAATTGTTTATGTGTTCTTCTGCTAGCATGCCTACTTCTGGATTGAATTTGGGCAGCCATTTCTCAGGATGGGCTGGTATTTGACTCAAGGGCGCGGGCATTAAAACTGCCCCAGGGTTGTTCCATGGAGACTGGGCCATTGTTGAGCTGCTAGTAGAGAAAAGTGCAGAAGATGATCTCTGTGGCTGGGAAGATGAGGATACTATGATCGTAGATGATTGAAGAGGGGTTGTGGGAGTTCTGGTAGATGGATGGATGATGGTTTGGAATGGAGGTGTGGGTGGTTGACTTCGCGGTGAGGTAGTTGAAATGGGCGATGTAGACGAAAGAGTCTCACTGTCAGACTCTTGTGGTGATTTCCTCGCTCTTTTCCTGGTGGGAAGAGGCAACTCAGTTGGCTGGATGCCAAATTTTTCACTCTTTAACCTGGTTAGGGGATGAGCAGGATTGTACTGTGAAGTCACACTGCTTTGAGATTTATGAGACCTCTGAGGAGAAATGGAAAATCCCTGAAGTTTGTGAATCAGAGATTCAACTCTAGGAGGTTTAATGGTAGATTGGTCTAAAATATCAGGGTGTGTAGCAGCGATTGATACTCGAGTGACTTCTGACTCTGGATTTAAATATACTGGAGAAGTCAGGGGAGAAGATGAGGGCGATTTACTCTCAGAATGGTATTTAGATTTTGATTTAGGTGCCATTCATAGTTCAGGCCCTCCTTCTAGCACCAAATATGTTGAAGCCCTGAAAATCGGGTCGACAACAAGGGGAATACCCACCCGGTCCGAACCTTGGTTGGCAGCTCCTTATCCGTTTGGTATAGCGGGTCCGACTGGGGATAATGGGACCAGTTTCCCAATCTAAGGGAGTGTGTGTGTGCAAAGTTGGATGATGCTGATCTAAGAGTTCTAATCTAAGCTACTTTAATCTAATTCTATGTTATTGTAATCTAAAGAAAACAACACATCTAATCTATGCTAACCCGGGATGTATTTCTTCTATTATGCGATCTAAAGAGATTTCAAATAATAACTGGTAATAAAGATCATTCAGCTATCATAAGAATGGAAATCAATTAAGATGAACCACTTTGCATAAAAAGTTAGGCAAAACAGTTGTGAACAGCATATCGCATAATAAGTTATTCATATATCAAACATAAATAAATGGCTCCATCGTACAAAAGTGCCAAATGGTAACTCAAACATTCATGCAATAACATATAAACAACTAAAAACTGTATATCACTTTAAGAATATAAGAAGAAATGGTCAAGAGATAAAAGTACCATTTATGACTGGTCCTACTCATAAGCTTCAAGCAACAATGATTTATCTCTCCTTGTTCTAATATCTACCAAGAGTACAAAAGTGCAACATCAGTAGCAGATATCAAATGCAAACATCAATAAACCTTGATCCATTCATTCACCAAAACCTCCTCTGAGGGTGCAAAAGTGCATGTTCTGAGGACAAGTTTTTGACAAATTTCTGGACCCTTCTCTAAATGCATGAGAAGGGTTTAAATACTGCTAACTAAATAACTTAATTACATAAATTTAGGATACAGTTTAAATGACCGCCCTTTATCTAAGCAAACTTATTTCTAAAAATTGAATCTAATTCCTAACTATTTCTGCATTTGCTCCTTAATGTTGCGAGCATTCAACATTTTCCTGGGAAGAGTCGACTGGTTATTTTCTGCTTTTGCTTGAGCTACGCAAATAGAAATGGCAAGCGCTGGCACCACTTTTTTAGTAAACTAGAAGATATTTTTGGGAATCATCCTTTGGCTGGGTGAATTTACTGCGTATATACTTGGTAACAACCCAAATTTCTCTCAAATTGTTTCTGCTTTTGCTATCTCGGTTTCCGGACTCGTGGATGACTAAGCAAGTTATGGACTTTGCTTTCTGAACAATTTTCTTAGCGATGCGCGATTAGCGCCTTTCTTAGCAATGCGCGACTAGGCGCTAATCGTGCATCGAAAACTGCCTCCGTTCTTTGATCCGGGCCTTTCTGGTGCATTTTTCGCCTTTAGCGCTTTTTCCTTTACCGGGCATAAGCTTCAGAATTTTATAAACATGCTGCTTTTGTGAGATTTTGACCTTGAGTGTCGAATCGCCTATTGATATCAGCATCTGTTCAGTAATACTCTGAAATCTGCATTTCTGTTGCATGCGGTATCCATTTATGAGGACATCTCTTCTCTGTTCTCCGAGCATTGACACTTTCCCTTTTTCCTTAGATGTTTCCTGCACATTGCTTCATGTTGTTTCCTGTTTTTCATTCCTGCAGTTCACGAAAAGGAAAAGAGTAATGATAATAAATTTTGACACGAAAGCTCTAAGCTCTACGAATGTATAAAATCATGACACCCATAGTGAACTGACTCTTCGAAAAACACAAAACTATCCTTCATGAATACTTTGGCATACATTCATTAATTTCCTTTAAGGCGCGCGCCCAATTTTTGGTTTAGGGACAACTTTTCTTGAATGCTAAGTTGAGGAAAATTTGCGATGGGTGATTTCTACGACTCGCATCGTAGCATCGCGGATCGCATTATCAAGATGTGTCATCACAGAGTTTTCTGATTAGTTTATCACAGAATCACGTTATCGCATTGTCGCAAGATCGCAGCATCGCATTTATTGCAAGATCGTAGATCGCTGATCGTTGCAATTTGTTAAGTTATTGTGTGCTGTTTATGCGATGTTGCGATATACAATGTCGCATATCGGCCATCGGAGATTTCTTAAGATATTTATTTATGGGAACTTCTTGATGTATGCGATGCGATGAATTTCACGTCGCTTCTTCGCAGTTTTTCATTGTGCTCATAAAGAAATGTTTTACTCTTCTCCGTGTGATGTATTTTTAAGGAGTATAATACAAAATTTTTTTATAAATTTTTTTGAATTTTTTACTAAGGGTCCCCACTTGTTTAGTGTTATTGCTAATACTAAAGAAGGAGGGGGGTTGTTGGTGGCCACAACAATGGTGATTCACTTGGAAGAACCAGTTATCTCTGCTTTTCTATTGAATTTTTTAAACTTCCAAAACGGAAAAATTTTCATAAATCTAAACTTTGTTATGGACAGATAGAGTACATTATGCCTTATTCTATCAATGATATTTTGTTTCAACCTCTTTCTATTCTAATTGTTTGCTTCCTCAGGCTTGTCCTTGTATCTATATCAGCCATTACTTGGTTTTGTAAAGATAAAATAAAGTCTTCTCTGTGTGCTAGATTTAAAATATGCTCGTTTGTCGTAGGTAGAGCCTCTGCTGCCAGCAGGCGTCCATAGCCTCGACAGGGTTACCTGTTACCCAGCAATGATCCTTTATCCTGCTTAAGGTTATCTACAACCTTCAAAGAAAAATCCACATTGACACTTTTTCCTTTTTTATTCTTAAAGAACAATGTCTTGGTTTGGTAGCCAAATTATGACACAATCATTCACTTGATTTATTCTTTTGCTGAACAAGCTGGCTCGTGATGAGACCCCTTGTCTTTTGATTTCAACAATCTTGAGTCATTGCCCTATTTTGATGGACAGTGTTTGGCAAAGTCAGCAAAGTTATAATATCTATGATCATGATAAGCCGGCTCGTGATGAGATCTCTTATTCTTTGAGATATAGTGTTTCTTGGATTGTCCCTCTGAATGCTGCAATTTTCTTTAACAGGGAGGAAATCATTGTTTTCCTTAAGAAAGCTCTGGACTACAATAATATAGTTTGAAAACAACAGTTTTACAGAGAATCTTTATTTTGTTATTGATACCTTTCATTGTGCTGATATAAAACAATTTCTTCGCTAAAGGTTTCTTTCATCAAATTTTTTGAAGTTGAAACAAGTATCATATCTAGGCTAAAGTTTTTAACTGTATCTGTCAATAATAAAGATCAGATTTTCAAAAATTTTCTATTTATACAAGCGAAAAGCTCAAAATCTGAAACAGAATTGGTGTCTTTTCGTGAATACCGGTAGTAACCATTTACAACTGGTTTTATTATGAAAAAGAAAAGAAAAATAAAACTATTGTACAAAATAGAAGAATAATCTTCTATGGAAAATATATTTTAAGGATTTGTCCATTAATAGGCAGAGAATCCCTTCTACCTGCTAAATCCTGTAAGACAAACGTTGATGGACCTATGAATTCAACAATCTGAAAAGGACCAAGCCACATCTTTTGAAATTTTTTATGTTTTCCCTTTTCTTCATGAGCCTTATCCCATTTTAAAACTAAATCTCCCATCTGAATATTTTTTCTGGTCATTATGTTTGAATCAAAAGAGGATTTTATTAGCGCTTGATGATGAGCATGGGTTTCTTAGCTTGTTCTCGTTGCTCTTCTAATTCAATTATTTCCATTTGTCTTAGTTGTATGGAGGAAGTAGGTACTTCATCAATGCATTGTATAAAAGACAAAGAGGGAATGACTAAGTGAGTTGGAAGAACCACTTCTTTCCCATAAACTAAATTAAAGGGGGAAGTGTCGATCGAAGCTTTTTTCGTTATTCTATTTTCCCATAAAGTATTTACCAAAGCTTTATGCCAATTCTTTTGGTTCTGGTCAACTGTTCCTTTAATAATCCTGATTAGGTTTTTATTTGTTGACTCAGCTAACCCACTACCTTGCGGATAGTAATTGGCAGAATATTTTAGTTTGAATCCTCTTTTAAGTGCAAACTCAGTCATTGCATTTCTAGAAAAGTATGATGCATTATCAAACATTAAAGCCGTTGGCAATCCAAACCTAGTGATTATAAATTGATCTATGAATTCGATAATATTTTCAGAATTAGCTGTCTTGAGAGGAACTGCTTCTACCCATTTAGTAAAATAATCTGTTGCCATGAGGATGTATCTATGCTGCTTAGAAGAGTGAGGAACGATCTCAGCTATTATGTCCAAGCCCCACTGACTGAATGGTTGCTCGATGTTTACCGGTTGTAGTGGCAGGGACGACTTCTTTTGTCTTCCGACAGTAGTTTGGCAGACTTGACATTTCCTCACGTAACTGTGTGAACCTTTGAACAGCGTAGGCCAGTAATATCCTGCACGTAAACTTTTATGTGCAGTAGCATCTCCAGCATAGTGTCCGCCTGCTGGTCCATCGTGGAGTTCCTGCAAAACTTTTTCAGCTTCAGCTTTTTCAAGACATCTAAGAAAAACAGAATCATAATTCTTTCTAAAAATAATATCATTTATGAGCTGATATTGTTTAGCTTTCAATCTCAGAGCTCTTTTCTTAGTGTGATCCAGGTGTGATGGAGCATACCCGTTCTTAAGATAATAAATGATATCAACATACAATGATTCTGCATCGTTTAGGCTTACCTCATACATTTGTATCTCTTCAGATGAAATTTCAGAGATTTGCGATGCTCTAACCAACATTTTGCAGAAGCCTTGACCTCTTACAATGTTTGCTGGTTTGATCTCAAGGTCGTATTCCTGTAAAGCAGTGATCCAATTTGCTCTTTTCTCTCTCATATCCTTCTGTACTAGAAGATTTCTTACCGCTAGAAATGGTACTATGATCTTAGTATGGGTTTTAAGTAAGAAAGGTCTGAAATATTTGGCCGCTTTGAAAACAACATAGGCTTGTTTTTCCACGTCTGAATAATTGAGTTCAACACCTTGTAAATTTGAGCTAAAAAACACAATTGGAGCTTCCGCTTTTTCTTGATTTGCTTGAGTTAGAATCGCAGTATATGATTTCTCTGAGGCAAATGTGTATAAAACAAAAGATTCTGAAAATTCGGGGTTGCTAAAGATGGAGCATTAATAATAGCTTGTTTGATTAGGTTGAATGCTTCATGTTCATCTTGAGCCCATTTAAAATTTGAATTCTTTTTAATCATGGTTTGCAAAGGAGACACAATTCGTGAAAAATCTGGGACAAATCTCTTTACAAAATTGATTTGACCAAGGAAAGATTGCATGGCTTTTTTATTATGAGGTAGAGATATTTCAGAGATTTCTTTGATTCTGTCAGGATCAATGTGAATACAGATTTTGACACTATGAATCCTAGAAGTTTTCCTTCACTTAATGTGAAAAAAGATTTCTTTGGGTTAAGTGAAATCCCATACCTTAAACATCGTTGAAAGATTTGTTTTAAATCTTTGAGATGGTTGCTTCGCTTCTTGGAGTACACAGTTATATCATCCAAATAAATTACTACAGATTTATTGACTAAACCCTTAAATGTGATGTCCATGGCTCTTTGAAATGTAGCGTCGGCATTAATCAAACCAAATGTCATCTTCCGATATGCATATGTGCCCCATTAAGTTCTGAGTGTGGTTTTCAACTGATCATCGGGATGCACGAACACTTGATTATATCCTGAAAATCCGTCCAAGAAAGACATCAGTTCTGAGCCTACTACTGCCTGTAATATCTGTTCCATAGGTGGAAGAGGAAAATTGTCTTTTTGACAGGCTTTGTTAAGATTTCGAAAATCAATACAGATTCTAATATCTCCGTTTTTCTTTCTAACGGGTACCATATTGGAGACCCATTTGGAATGTCTGACGGGGAAAATTATTCTGGATTTTAATAACTTATTTAGCTCAGTTTTTATCTGATTTTCTAAATTGGGGTGGATCTTTCTCAGTTTCTGTTGGACAGGTTTTTCGTTGTCAATCATAGGAATAGTATGCTGAATGATAGAAGTGTCGTACGTCTACAACTCATCGTAGTTCCAGGAAAAAACATTTTTATATTGTCTCAAAAGACGAATATACTCTAGTTTTTCTTCAGGGACTAGGCCGATGCTTAGATTAACGTTTTGTGGTTTATCATCGGTTCCTAGGTTTACTAATTCGTAGTTCAGAGTTGGACTGTAGAGCTTTGAACTGGTAGACCTTTTAAACTGATTTTTCAAATCATATAAGTCTTCTAACTTAACCATCGATTTAGGTATAGCATTATCAGTGCTATTTTGTTGTATTTGTCGATCAATATGGTCTTCGTCAATTATCTGATTGGAGTAGGATCCTTCAGAAGTGAGGAAATTTACAATATCAGGATCGTCATTGAATACTCTCCAATTTGTAATGTTGTCAGGGATGGACGGTCTAAAGATTAATTCTATTGAGAATCTATCTGGACTAAAATCTTCGGAGGGAATAAGCCTAGAGGCTACGTTAGCCAAAAGGTCTGCACTTGCGTTTTGGAGTCTCGGGATTGAAGAAATATTAAATGCTATGAAATGCTCAGTCAGATCTTGTACTAAAGATTGATAGTGTTTTAAATGACCTGATAGGCAATGTATAGTGTTACGTACCTGTTTGACGATAATCTCAGAGTCTCCGAAGACTTGAAGATACTTGACGTTTAACCCGATTGCTTTGTATAGGCCTTGCACCAAGGCATCATATTCTGCTGTATTGTTTGTGCAATTGAATTCGAGTCTACACGTAAGCATGGTCTTGTTTCCTTTTGGACTAATCAAAATGCATCCTGCTCCTGCTCCTTCGTTAGATTTAGAGCCATCGAAATATAATTTCCAAAACAAAGATGTATTGACAGGTTTATCTACAAAATTAACACACTTTGAACTATCAGTTTGGGAAAAATTTTCTACTTGGGACAAAACTGAATTTTCTAAGTAGGGTGATGTGTGAGCATTGAAATTACCGAGAAAAGAATCTACCGAGTAATTGCCTATGATACTGCTGTTATACGATACTGCTTCATTTTCTCCCTCTAATTCTGTTACTATGTACTTCTGGTGTAACTCTCGTTCAACCTTTATTTGATTCGGTTTACCGTTGTAGGGTAACCACATGTGCGACCAGTCGGTTGCAAAGTATCCATGGAGTTTCTCAGACCAATCCCTGCTAAGAATTAAGCCATAGAATTCTAGGATATCAGCCACTAGAATGTCAATAACCTGACATACCTTCGGGTTAGATGACAATCTTATGGTTACTTGATTAATTTCACCAATCACTTCGACTTGAGATCGATCAAGCTGAACTATGCGCACTGCGGATTTTTGTGGTTGAACATTTAACTTAGCACATATTGATCTAGGTAAAATATTCGATGAAGCACCAGAATCTACCAAACAATTGTGCACATTTTTATTGAAAATTTCATAAGTGAGAAGAAACGGGGGAGTGTGAGATCTTGATCTTCCTCCAATCAAGGCGATATCATTTGGATCAATCTTATTGATCGCGTTAGTTGGAGGTCTTCCCATGTTGTGGGAAGCTTGAGAGAGTACAGTGGTAGGCAAAGGTACAATAGGCACGGCATGTAATTCTTTCATCATTATCTTCTGTTGATGCTTCAATTTGCTCAATTCATAAAGGGTAATATTAGCCCTAGTCTTTTTCATGTCATCAATAATATTGTACTCCATTTCATCCGACACTATCAGTGTTTTTGATGGAGTTGTTTGATCTGCTTGGACTGGGCTAGATTGAGTCGCTTTAGTGGTTGTTTTCTTTATTGCGACTTTATCTTTTGTTGTAGGGCTTGCGCTCTTCTGCTTAGGGGTAGTTTGGGGAGGATCAAGCGGATTTTTGCTTCGTATGCTAACCGGAAATACTTCTTGATCTTCTTCTTGTGGGAGGATGAAATCCCACATTCCTTGTAATTCCATAACTTCTTCATCATCGGTCTGCCCTTCAATGGCACTTTCGTCTTCTTCCTCTTCCTCAGTTTCAGCATTGGAGATGGCATTGGGTGGTTTTGCATCCGTTGAAGGACCTCTTTTAAAAGCTCTATAGGGATTTTTTAAAGAAGTTTCTGCTACTTGTTTTTTTATGTCAACCATCTCATTAGACATGGTCTTTAATACTTTGTGTAATCCTTCCAAATCGAAAGGGTCTTTTGTTTGTTTCTTCTTGGATTCTTCCTTGAAGGTGACTTTTTAAGACTTGCGTTCCTCTATCGCAGATCTCTTTTCCAGGGCTATTACGCGTTTCTCTACTGCTATTGCCTCTGTCATGTTTTCAACTAAGGTTGTTTTATTTGCTCTATCCATGAATATTGCTATCTTTGATGGTAAAGTAGTAATATACCATTCACATCATACTTCTTTTCTAGGTTGGGAAGAAGTGGGAATTTTGTTGAGAATTTTATTGAACCGTAAATCGAAATCTTTGATAAGTTCTTTAGTTTGGGCCTTAAGATTGGATAGGTCATTGATTAATGTTTCCGTTGATCTGTCATCACCAAACTTGATAAGGAATTGATTCTTGAAGATATCCCAACTTGTGATAGACCCGGAGGGTGATGAAAAATACCATGACCCGGCTGTCCCTTGCAGTGTATAGGGAAAAGGCCGAACAACAACATCTTCGTTAGTAACTCCGTTGAGATTGATAGAAAGCATGAAATTGTTTATGTGTTCTTCTGCTAGCATGCCTGCTTCTGGATTGAATTTGGGCAGCCATTTCTCAGGATGGGCCGGTATTTGAATCAAGGGCACGAGCATTAAAACTGCCCCAAGGTTGTTCCATGGAGACTGGGCAATCGTTGAGCTGCTAGTAGAGAAAAGTGCAGAAGATGATCTCTGTGGTTGGGATGATGAGGATACTATGATCGTAGATGATTGAAGAGGGGTTGTGGGAGTTCCGGTAGATGGATGGATGATGGTTTGGAATGGAGGTGTGGGTGGTTGACTTCGTGGTGAGGTAGTTGAAATGGGTGATGTAGATGAAAGAGTCTCACTGTCAGACTCTTGTGGTGATTTCCTCGCTCTTTTCCTGGTGGGAAGAGGCAACTCAGTTGGGTGGATGCCAAATTTTTCACTCTTTAACCTGGTTAGGGGATGAGAAGGATTGTACTGCGAAGTCACACTGCTTTGAGATTTATCAGACCTCTGAGGAGAAATGGAAAATCCCTGAAGTTTGTGAATCAGAGATTCAACTCCAGGAGGTTTAATGGTAGATTGGTCTGAAATATCAGGGTGTGTAGCAGCGATTGATACTCGAGCGACTTCTGACTCTGGATTTAAATATACTGGAGAAGTCGGGGGAGATGATGAGGGCGATTTACTCTCATAATGGTATTTAGATTTTGATTTAGGTTCCATTCATAGTTCAAGCCCTCCTAGCGCCAAATATGTTGAAGCCCTGAAAATCGGGTTGACAACAAGGGGGATACCCGCCCGGTCCGGACCTTGGTTGGCAGCTCCTTATCCGTTTGGTATAGCGGGTCCGACTGGGGATAATGGGACCAGTTTCCCAATCTAAGGGTGTGTGTGTGTGCAGAGTTGGATGATGCTGATCTAAGAGTTCTAATCTAAGCTACTTTAATCTAATTCTATGTTATTGTAATCTAATGAAAACAACACATCTAATCTATGCTAACCCGGGATGTATTTCTTCTATTATGCGATCTAAAGAGATTTCAAATAATAACTGGTAATAAATATCATTCAGCTATCATAAGAATGGAAATCAATTAAGATGAACCACTTTTCATAAAAAGTTAGGCAAAACAGTTGTGAACAACATATCGCATAATAAGTTATTCATATATCAAACATAAATAAATGGCTCCACCGTACAAAAGTGCCAAATGGTATCTCAAACATTCATGCAATAACATATAAACAACTAAAAACTGTATATCACTTTAAGAATATAAGAAGAAATGGTCAAGAGATAAAAGTACCATTTATGACTGGTCCTACTCATAAGCTTCAAGCAACAATGATTTATCTCTCCTTGTTCTAATATCTACCAAGAGTACAGAAGTGCAACATCAGTAGCAGATATCAAATGCAAACATCAGTAAACCTAGATCCATTCATTCACGAAAACCTCCTCTGAGGGTGCGAAAGTGCATGTTCTGAGGACAAGTTTTTGACAAATCTCTGGACCTTTCTCTAAATGCATGAGAAGGGTTTAAATACTGCTAACTACATAACTTAATTACATAAATTTAGGATACGGTTTAAATGACCTCCCTTTATCTAAGCAAACTTATTTCTAAAAATTGAATCTAATTCCTAACTATTTCTGCATTTGCTCCTTAATGTTGCGAGCATTCAACATTTGCCTAGGAAGAGTCGGCTGGTTGTTTTCTGCTTTTGCTTGAGCTACGCAAATAGAAATGGCAAGCGCTGGCACCACTTTTTTAGTAAACTAGAAGATATTTTTGGGAATCATCCTCTGGCTGGGTGAATTTACTGCGTATATACTTGGTAACAACCCAAATTTCTCTCAAATTGTTTATGCTTTTGCTATCTTGGTTTCCGGACTCGTGGATGACTAAGTAAGTTAGGGACTTTTCTTTTCTTTGATCCGGGCCTTTCTGGTGTGTTTTCCGCCTTTAGCGCTTTTTCCTTTATCAGGCATAAGCTTCAGAATTTTGTAAACGTGCTGGTTTTGTGAGCTTTTGACCTTGAGTGTCGAATCACCTATTGATATCAGCATCTGTTCAGTAATACTCTGAAATCTGCGTTTCTGTTGCATGCGGTATCCGTTTATGAGGACATCTCTTCTCTGTTCTCCGAGCATTGACGCTTTCCCTTTTTCCTTAGATGTTTCCTGCACATTGCTTCATGTTGTTTCCTGTTTTTCATTCCTGCAGTTCACACAAAGGAAAAGAGTATTGATAATAAATTTTGACACGAAAGCTCTAAGCTCTACGAATGTATAAAATCATGACACCCATAGTGATCTGACTATTCGAAAAACACAAAACTGTCCTTCATGAATACTTTGGCGTACATTCATTAATTTCCTTTAAGGCGCGCACCCAATTTTTGGTTTAGGGACAACTTTTCTTGAATGCTGAGCTGAGGAAAATTTGCGATGGGTGATTTCTGCGACTCGTTTCGCAGCATCGTGGATCACATTATCAAGATGTGTCATCATAGAGTTTCCTTATCAGTTTATCACAGAATCACGTTATCGCGTTGTCGCAAGATCGTAACATTGCGTTTATCACAAGATCGCAGATCGCTGATCGTTGCAATTTGTTAAGTTATTGTGTGCTGTTTATGCGATGTTGCGATATGCGATGTCGCATATCGGCCATCAGAGATTTCTTAAGATCTTTATTTATGGGCGCTTCTTAACGTATGCGGTGCGATGAATTTTGCGTCACTTCTTCGCAGTTTTTTATTGTGCTCATAAAGAAATGTTTTACTCTTCTCCGTGTGATGTATTTTTAAGGAGTATAATACAAAATTTTTTTATAAAATTTTTTGAATTTTTTACTAAGGGTCCCCACTTGTTTAGTGTTATTGCTAATACTAAAGAAGGAGGGGGGTTGTTGGTGGCCACAACAGGTACCCTATAGAATTGGTCACTGATTGATTCAAATTTAAACAGGAACGCAACAAATTACAAAGATAACCATAGACACATAGATGCAATAGAAATAATACTTCATTTGATTAATGTAAAGTACTGAAATATGCTTACAAACATAAATGGAAATAAACTAGCTTGGGTGATGGTAGTTTATCTTTGAGAAGAGATGTGGTGGCTACATGCCTCTGAACTGCCTTACAATGAGGCTCAAGGGCCTTTTTATTATTGAAAAATAAGTGCAAACCCTAAACAACCAAAACCCTAACCCGAGGAGATGTAACACCAAGAGTTTATGGGCCCCGTTGGGGTGAGTTGGATAGCCAACTTCCCAGGGTCATGACTTGATCATATTATCTCTATTTGATGTGCATGATAACCCCTTGGAAAGATCTCTTCGAGGACTATGATGGAAAATATGATTCTAGATACAAAATCATTGGTGGCAGATTTCCAAAAAAACATTTTTTAGGGCCTCAAAATGGCTCTGGAAGTTTAGGACCCGAAAAACTGCTAAAAATAGTAAACTGTGCTACAATTAAGGAACTAAAAGAAGAAATGGTGGGGGTCCAAGTGGAATTGGCGAGTGGCCACAAATATCCACCTGGATAATTCCTCTCCCCTTAGGAAGCAATGGTCCCCATTGCGTTGAGTTCCTCCATGAGATGAGGAAACTTCTACTGAACTTGGTCCCCAGTGAGCCACTTACCATCATGAAGGAGTTGGCCTGCTTTGACAACTCAATACAGTTGGATATTCTGCTAGCAAGTGTGCTTGATCAGTGTGACCATGATCTGATTATTTGCAGCTTGTTCCATGCAATCTGGATTTAACTCTGTGGGTGTGAGTTGTTCTGCAATGTCGGATGTGTCTAGTAATGGTGGAAAGTATGGCTGAAGGTAGTCCACATTGAACACTAGGTGCAGGCCAAGGAATGGGGGAATGCTGAGCTCAAATGCATTGCCTCTCACAACCTTGGTAATGGTGTAAGGACCATATTAGGGTGGTCTGAGTTTCCGATAGGCTCTGGTAAGGTGTTCCTTTTGTAAATGCAACCAGACTTTATCATCCACCTGAAACTTGTGTGGCACCTGATGTTGATCATGTTGTTGCTTGTGCTTGGCATTTGATTTCTCGAAAATGTCATGGAACTACTAGCGAATATGTTGGATGTGCTCAATGAAGCTATTTGCCTTATCTGTTTTGGACTGGACATGAGTTGAATCTATGTGAGTAGCTGCAAATGGCATGACCACATCAGTGGGACATAGTGGCTGGAATCCCAAGCCCACTTGAAAAGGGCTATGGCCAGTTGAGATTTGGAGAGCCTGGTTTTAGCTATGCTGAACATAGGGGAGGCTCTCATCTCATGTGTGTGGATGCTTTGAGTTGTACATGCGCAGAATGTGTATGATCATCCTATAGACAACCTTTGTCTAGCCATCTGTTTGAGGATGGAAGGCTGTGGACTTATTGAGTTTGGTGTCCAGCATCAACCAGAGACTGGACCAAAATGTACTGAGGAACCTGCTATCCCAATCTGAGATGATGGACTATTGAATCCCAAAGTATACCCACACTCATTCAAAGAAGAGTTTAGCAGTGGCTTCTACTGTGATATTCTTCTTAGAGGCTGCCATAATGGCCATATTCGAGAACCTGTTGACGACCACAAAAACACAATCATTTCCATGCTTAGTGGAAGGAAGGCCTGACATGTAATCCATGGAGATGGATTCCCAGGGTCAACTTGGGGTAGGGAGTGGGGTATAGAGGCCTTGCTTCTTGATGGTCAGTTTGGTAATGGTGTAGGCAATGCATGATCTGATGTACTTCTCGACATCTTATCAAATATTTGGCCAATAGAAATACTTCTACATCACTGCCACCATTTTCTCAACCCCGAAATGCTAAGCAGCCTGACTATAGTGTGATTCCCAAATCAGCTTGGCATGCTTGCTTGAAGGAACACAAAGGTGAGCCAGGTTGCATAATAGGGCATCCTGGAGGTGAAAATCTGGAACATGCTGATCCTCCAAGAGTGTCTGGTATGTATGGCCGAATTCTAGGTCACTTTTCTAGAGAAGTGGCCAATCAGAAGTCTCGTTCCCATAAGAGTTGAGCACGATGGTTAATGCCATGATCGGTGGTCGATTGAGGCAATCTGCAACATTATTGGTGCTGCCCTTCTTATACTTGATATTCAAATGGAACTATTGCAGGTATGTGGACCACTTTTGATGGTGACCATTTTGCAATTTCCCTTGGGTCTATATGAACTATGGGGGTCAGTGGTCTATGTGGATAACCATTTCCTTCCCCAAAATTTAATGCTTCCATTGTCGGTAGGTTTGCACAATGGAATACATCTCTTTATCATAAGTGGGATACTTTTAGACTGTGTCTGAAAGTGTCTCACTGTGATATGCCACTGGATGCCCATGTGAAGTAAGGACTGCCCCGATAACATAGTTAGAGGCATCTGTCTCGACCTAAAATGGTTGTTGAGAGTCTGGTATTGCGAGCACTAGTTCTGAGCAGAGGCGATCTTTCAACTCTTTGAATGCCTTCTATTGAGATTCAGACCAAAATAATTTTTCTTTTGCTCCTCCCTTAGTGACTTGACTCAAGAGCCAAGTGATATGAGAAAATCCCAACATGAACCTGCGGTAGAAGTTGGCAAGACCTAGAAAGCTATGAAGCTCTGTCAGAGTGGTTAGAGATGGCCAATCCCAAATAACTTGGATCTTGGCTGGATCCACACACACCCCCTGTTCATTAATAATGTATCCCAGATACTGAACTTGGGTCATGCCAAAAGTGCATTTCTCCAAATTGGCACATAACTTGTGTTGCTGCAACGTTTAGAGAACCTGTCAGATGTGGTGGAGGTGCTCTTCCCAACTCTGGTTGAAGATCAGGATGTCATCCAAGAATACCACTATAAATGAGTTGGTTAATGGCCACAAGATGTCATCCATTAGCCTCATGAAAGTTGCAGGAGCATTCGTCAATCCGAAAGGCATAACCAAACATTCGAAAAGGCCCTCCTTAGCTTTGAAGGCAGTCTTCCACACATCGGAGGGTTCGATTGGTACCTGGTGATATCTTGACTTCAAATCGATCTTGTTGAAATATTTTTCCCCCTTCAGTTGGTCCAGGAGGTCATCAATCCATGGGATCGGGTACCTATTATGGACAATGATTTTGTTCAGCGCCCAATAATCAATATAGAGTCTCCAAGTCCCATCCTTATTCTTTATCAACACGATCCGGCTCCTATAGGGTGATGAACTCAGAAAAATGTGAAATTTCTACAGTAGCTCCTGAATCTACCTCTTGATTTCATCATTCTCCACAATGGAGTGCCAATAGAATGGTCCATTGGGTAGAGGTGCACCTGGGGTCAGATCGATGGAGTGCTTGACCTGACAGTGTAGAGGAACCCTTGCGGGGGTACTGAAGATGTCCTCGTACTCCTCCATGAACTTGTCCATTTGTAGTTGTTGTGCGAAGGGTCCCTGTATAGAGGTCGTGGCTTCCGTCTTCTTCTTTCCTTGAGGGCGTATCATCAAGAAAAAAAATTTCCAAGTTTTGGAAATGAGCTTACTGCATTGTTTTGCAGTAACCAAAGAGATGGTGGTAGGTGGTGCTACCTCCAGTATCCTATACAACTTATTTCCCAAAGTAACAATAATAGCACGGGGCCTTGATTCATACACAACATGCCGCTTCCACAAGTATGGTTGTCCTAATAATACATCACAAAATTCAAGTGGAGAAATGTCACACAATACCTCATCCATGAAGGGCTTGATGTTGTATGGAAGGCGACACTACTGGCTCAGGTGAAGATCCTATCCTTGGTGAAGCTACCCTATGTTGTACGATTGTGGATGTGTTATGGTTAGTAAGCCCAGCCGCTTCATGACCTCTGCCGAAATGAGGTTCTTTTGGCTCCCACTATTGACAATGAACTATAGCGGGGAGCCCTTTACCAACATATGGGAGTGGAAAAGATGCTCCTCCTCCTCTGGATCTTTGGGTTTCTCCTTCTAGATCTTTGTGGTGGCAACGGTGGCATTGGGCTATGCATCGATAATCTGCTTCCCTTTATCATTCCACTTGTCGAGTTCTAACTCAGAGTTGGAACATGCATATGATTCTGAAACCTTTAGGTCGGCCACCAGTGACTGCTTGGCCCAACACACACTTGTGTTATGAGTGGAGCTCTTATGGAACTCACACCACTTTCCCATGTCCTTTTTCAGCTTCGCGGAACTTTTCTTTGCTTGCAGCTTTTGTGGGTTGTCTTGGACTTCCCCACCTTGGATTTTTCCTTTGTTCTATGTTTTGGGGGCACCTTTCCCTTACTTCAGATTCACAGATCCAAAGTCTCGCTTCTTCTGTTTAAACTTTTGCTTGACCTTAACAACATATCAGTATGTCGTGCTGAGCGAGGAGATATTCAGGAATTCTATTTCTTCCTGGATGTACTTGTGTAGGCGGTTACGGTATTTGAGTACCAAATGATGCTCCAAATCCTTGATGCCCAACTTTGTGCGAAGGGTATGGAAAATATTGGTAAAATCCAACATGTCTTGGTCTCTTCCCTACCACAGCGTGGTCCACTTTATGTATTGATCCTCATAGCTTCCGACAGGGTAGTACTACTCCTTGATGGAATCCCGGAATGAATTCCAAGTGGGTGCGGTTGAAAATAGTGAGCCTGTACTTTCATCCTTCTGCTCGCAGTAGGTTTCCCACTAGTCCTTGACGTGGTAGGTTGCTTTGAGAAGAGCGAAAATAATCTTTTCTTGACTGGAAAAATCATGAACAGAAAAATAGCCCTGTAGTAAATTTAACCATTTATCGATGACATCTGCATCTATCTGACCCTCGAATATGGGGATTTCAAAGTTAACTTGTACCTTAAATGGTGTGGCATTTCCAGAGTAGCTATTGGAAGCCGATGCATCGCTCCTGGGTAGCCACTGAAGGATCTGTGCAATGTTGTCCATCATCGCGTTCCTCTATCATTCGAGGGCTTATTCGAGCAAGATTTTGATAGGATCTCATGCCCCCTCGTCTTTCTTTTCATCCACCATGGGAGGCCGTCAGGATTTACGAGTCTAGTCTTGCAAAGGTTTGACCAGTTCAAGCCCTAACTCCTTATATCCCAACCTTGTTGGGGACATGCAAAGAAAAATAGAGAAGAAAAGCAGACTGCTCTGATACCACTGATCCAGATTTAAACAGGAATGCAACAAATTACAGAGATAACCATAAACATAGAGATGCAATGGAAATAATACTTCATTTCATTAATGTAAAGTACTGAAATATGCTTACAAACAGAAATGGAAATAAACCAGCTAGGCGATGGTAGCTTATCTTTGAGAAGAGATGTGGTGGCTACATGCCTCTAAACTACCTTACAATGAGGCTCAAGGGCCTTTTTATTATTGAACAATAAGAGCAAACCCTAAACAACCAAAAGCCTAACCCGAGGAGATGTAACACCAAGAGTTTATGGGTCTCGTTGGGGTGAGTTGGACAACCTACTTCCTAGGGTCGCGACTTGGTCATGTTATCTCTGTTTGATGCGCATGATAACCTGCTAGAAAGATCTCTCTGAGGACTACAACGTAAAATATGATTTTAGACAGAAAATCGCTAGTGGTAGATTTCCAAAAAAATGTCGTTTAGGGCCTCAAAATGGATCTAGAAGTTTAGGACCCAAAAAACTACTAAAAATAGTAAACTGAAAAATTGAAAGAAGGAATGGTGGGGGTCCGATTGGAATTGGCGGGTGGACACCAATATCCACCTGGATCATTGATCAAGGAAGTCAATTTAGATCTCACATGATTAAAAATCTGTTAAGCCAACACAAGATCAAGCACAAAACATCCACCCCTTACCACCCATAGACTAATGGTCAAGTGGAAGTGACCAAAAGAGCATTGGAAGGCATTCTGACCAAGTTGATTAGCAGCAATAGAAAGGATTGGGCAGACAGATTAGTGGAGGCCACCTGGGCCTACAATACCACTTGGAAGACCACCACTGGCTTCACTCCTTATGAATTGGCCTATGGGAAGAAAGCCCTTCTATCTATTGAATTTGAATACAACGCTTTAAGGATGGCAGCAAAACTGTATCTAGATATCACAAGGGTACAATAAGAAATATTTCTCGAGCTGAATGAGTTAGATGAATTTAGGATGCAGGCCCTCCTGCACACGGAGGGGACTCAAGTTCAAAGGAAAATCTGGCATGACAAGAATATAAAAGATAAACAATTTCAAGAAGCTGTTTGGGCTTTGTTGTACGATTCCCTGTACAAATATTTTAAAGACAAGTTAAGGACTAGATGGCTAGGGCCTTATGTAATAGAAAAGTGTCATGATAATGGTACTGTGCATATAAGAACCATTGGTGCAGAGGTTATCCCTTAGCTTGTCAATGGGTACAGATTAAAAATATAAAAAAAGCCCTTATCAAAGTAGGAATTCATCAATAGCATCAACAAGACAATGATGGTGGTAAAGAAAGTCTCATCTTCCACCCCACCAAGTCCCTGAAGAAAAAAAAAAGAAAAAAAAATATAAAAAGAAAAGGAAAAAAATAAAAATAAAAAAACAAATAAAGAGACTCAGGTGAAAACCTCCGTGAGGCACTTGAGTCCCACTGTTGGGTTGAAAACCTCTTGAGGTGGACCAAAAGTGTTAGAAAAAAGTAATAAGAATAAAAATATCTCTGGGTAAACCTCTTTTGAGGTACCCAGGGCAGAAAACTAGGATGAAAACCTCCTTGGGGTCAGACAAGTTGTTTAAAAAAAGAAGAGAAACGATACAAAAAATGACAATTATGTTTTGCAGGTTTGTAAGAGGAGGATAAGCACCACATGAGGAAGACAACAAGACCTATAAAAGCTGTGCTTTAATTCACCCATCTCATATCATCCATTAACCCCCTAGTCTTCCATCTATACACCACTCTAGATCATTTCAAACAAGTTCTGTGTTTTCTACAGGATTCCCTGTAATCCTACATGAGTTTCCTGTAGAAATGAGTAGATCTTGAAAACCACAAGAAGAGTAGTCCAATGGTAAGATGGTGACAAAAGCCCATGTCTGAATGAAAAAAACCATTTACCTTACCACACCACATCCAATACCCTTCATCACCATGTTGCTATTGTATCCATCAAAGAAATCAGTTCAAAAAATGACAAAAAAAAGAAGAGAAGAAAAAACAAAAAGAAGAGAAAAAAAAGGAAAGAGGAGGCATACCCAAAAGCAACATCCCTCAGCTACCATTCCATGACCCCCTTATCCACTCATTTCAACACCACTTCTACTTTAGAGCTGAGAAAAATGTGAGCATTTAAGGGAAAGGCAGCTACATGACATCTTGTAGACATCCTGTAGTAGCCTATCCCACAAAAGAAACCATAGAGACTGCAACCATCTTCAGTAGACGGACTACAAGGATGAGGAAGCTCTTCTAGAGCTTAGTAGTAACATAAATATCACCAACAACAAGGTCCAACACCTACACATCATAAAAGGAATAAAGCATCAAAAGAGGAAATATACAATGAAAATATACATATTGAAAAGCACACCAAAGTGGCACCACTCCCTAGCATGCATCATCAAAAAAGAAAAGGACCCACAGGTATGTCACCTTTCATAAGTTCGATATGATCAAAACTATTGGAATAATGCGAGAGTTGATTTTATAAGTGAAGGTGGCTCCTTAACTTGACCACCATTAGCTAGTTAACTTGGACACCCTTGGTCAGATAATGAGAAGAAAAGGGTTAGACCACTACACACATGGCAAAGGTCAAATTAAAGGAAAAAGGGAATGAATCCAAAAATGGTTAAGTTACGGAGGAGAAGCGTGGGAGATGATTATGAGGTAAGGTGAAATGATGGACTGATAGTGGGACCAACGGTACAAAATAAGGTGCTCGTACTCGGTGAACTAGGGCACCAACCCACACTATCATCCATAAATAGAAATAAAACACTGATCCCCATATGAAGAAAGAAAAGGAAACTTCTAGGATTAATCAAATGAAGAGGTTACTCTTGACATTCCTGAAATAACACCTACAGGAAATAATCAAAATCTAAAACAAGCAAGAAACCTACAGGAAACCTACAAGATACAAAGAGATTAGCACATAGAGCTATCAATGGACACTAAGGGCAATCAAATCAAGGGTTATCATCACCAGGACATAACAAAGTGATATAGGTGCCATACCTTCCATATTTTCTAGTTAAAAAGAAGAAATCCTCAATTTAGTTAGGAATTTGTAGTAAATCTTAGGATAGAAATATTGTATTGCATGTCACTAAAAATTAAATTCCAAAACTTCCTCACCTACTAGAATTCTTGAACTGTATCCACACAAACCTCAAGAATTATCAGGGAAAGATGACAGGAGGTTTCAACAACAGAGAATGCACCAACACAGCAAGAATCCACAACATCCTCCCATGGTGGAAAATTTTAGAAGGCATCAAGGGATGGGGTTCTTTGAGAGGATGAGAGGATACAATGATGATGTGGCCAAAGAATTTTCCCTCTCACTCATACCCCTCATCAAGCCAGTTCCATTGCTGTAGTTAAGGTTTTATCAGTAGCAATTACCCCTGAGGTTATAACGAGAATAACTACAGTCCCCCTAGGGTTACAATGGAGAAAAGAGGACAAGACTAACAACACCCTTGAAAAGAAAAGTTTCTTTTTAGAAGGAGAAGATCCAATTGAAGACAAAAATGGGATTATAAAGGAGAGCATTCCATACCCAATGAAGTTAGTTACCATATCATCAAATATATTTCATGTGAGGGGAGATACAATGTAGTGTATGGATACCACTTCAGACTCATCCAAGAACTGAGATTTGGAGAGAACACACCTCCTCATAACAGAATGAATATACCCCATTTTTTTCTACAATCTATGATAGACATGAGCATCAAGGTGTAAGAGGGAAAACATCAACAAATAGCCCATCATGGGCAACATTACCTAAGATTACCTATTGCATGGGCAACATTTGCAGACATGCAGGCAGAAGGATTAATTCAAGCTATTGAGTATGACAGAAGCCATACTGCTAGTGAGGGGGAAGAAGAAACATAGGATGAAAATGAAGAAGAGATAAATGAGGAAAATGAAGGAGAAACAAAGGAGGAAACAAAAGAAGAAACATATGAGCAGAGTGAAGAAACCAAGGAAGAAAAAGAAATGAAAGGAGGAAACACAGAAGACGATGAAAAAGAAAATGTAAAAGAGGATGAAGAACAAAAGGAGGAATAAAAGTTTGCAACTCAAGGTAGAGAAGAAGAAGAATCACCAAGGGTGTCTCTAGAGCCTATAGAGAAAGAGGCAGCAACTGTTCTAACTACCCTAAGTACACTTGTCAAATCAAAGGGAAAGAGACAAAGACAAACCCCACTTTACTTTAGGACAAGAAAGATCACTAGGATTAGAAAAGGGAGACCTCAAACCCTGCCAAAACTCCAATTGTCATAGAGGACTCACCAAAGCAATAGGATAAGGAAGTCCCTCTAAAGAAAAATGAAGGATAAGGAACATCAAAACAAGCTTCTCCCAATTCTCCAATCACCTATGTTAGGAGGCCTGTCACAAGGTCATCCTTATCAAAAGCAAAAGGTCTCCTACCGGAGAGACAATCAAACCTACATGAAGCATATAAAATCCTATAGGAAGCTTTTTCAAACCTATAAGAAACACAAAGAAGAGACCAGGAGGGAATTACTCAATAGGAAATAAAGGAAGAGGGTCAAGAACTAGAGGAACCTAGCCCACAACTGAACCTCAGCTCCTACTACATGTTCATTGAAGGAGGTAGGGTGATACCACATTAGTTTTCCATTCCTCTATTCTTTGAACTTAAAAAAGAGAGGGAAAGGACAAATAGGTGGATGCAAATTGCGAAATAAAAAGGGGTAGAGGATGTAGGCCACATGGAGGAGAAATTGTAGGAGATGGGAAGAGAACTGAGTAGCATAAGAGATAGAGAAGCAATAATGGAATCTCAATTAGAGGATGAGAACACATGGCTAAGGAAGCAGCTACAAGAAAGGGAAAGCCAATTGGAAACTATGGTCAATTTATCCATGGAGGCAATCCAGTGCAGGATGCTAGAAAATTCATATGCCTTATACCTCAAGGAACAATGGCTACATTTCTAGATAATGACCCTAGCACAAAGAGGAAATATGCCTTTCCAAGACTACATACAATTTGTTGACCTCTGTGATCAAAGCACCTTGGAGTTTAGAGCAAAGGTATCTGAGTTCTACCTACACAATTTAGACTTGACAAATTTAAATGTGTGGGCCCAAATCCAAAGCTAGGGGACTTGAAATTAATGGCCTTGGCATCTTGGATGAATCATGAGGAGGCAAGAGATACAGAGATGAAAAGGGTATTTGAGAAATAATATGCAAAACCCCTTACGATCAGAGTAGAACAATCTAACCCAATGGATGTCATCAACACTCACAACCTCATTGAAAATGATCCCAAGCTTGCGCCAAGGTACCTTGTTGTACAAGAACAGGTAGTAACACACTTTAAAGAACCAACAAGCTTGACAAAGGAGATGGAACACCTTACCTTATAGCTTAAAAATCAGAGAATATAATTCTCTTGACATAATGAGGGAGGCACTAAATAGAACAATGTATAAGAAATCATTGCAAAGACTCAAAGTCAATTGGATTGGCTTGAAGCTCAGTCCACCATTGCTTTTAGGAATGTTGGAAGGAATAAAAGAAGAAGAAGAAATAAATTAATGGGAGGAGATAGAGAAGAAGGCAGGGTTTTATTCGTAAGAGGAAGAGA
Source organism: Pinus tabuliformis (assembly GCA_031772625.1). NCBI lineage: Eukaryota > Viridiplantae > Streptophyta > Pinopsida > Pinales > Pinaceae > Pinus > Pinus tabuliformis. The sequence goes on along the minus strand of CM062816.1, from coordinate 1,675,157,487 downwards.
CTACAACATAAGCATGGAATGTTAGGAAAGCCACTAGAGCAATGAAGGACATGGACATAGATTGAGTTTCTCAGAGGATGAGAAACACTTCAGTAGGGGGTGATGATGAGGCTCATCATTAGGTAAAATATATGGACCTTAATACACATCCAACCTTACTAAAATCAACTCTTCTCATAATTCTTTACATATTTTAATTATTTTTTGCTTAATGAGATGAGTAAAAGTAAGATGTCATGTCTAGTGGTCTAATGTGCATTGAATGTAGGTTTCTGGGAGCAAATTATGGCTAATTAGGGTGAGTGAGACAAGAAGGAGAGATTATAGGAGATGGATCTCCCTCATTAAAACCTCACTCACTCAAAGATCCCTCAATCCAATCAAACCGGCTCGGAGTTGCAGGTAGCCAATTCATGAGCATTATTGGTGGCTAAACCAGTGATAGTTAAGAACCAGTTAATATCAAGATTGGGAACCAAGCCTCCCTAGATTTAAGAAGTTGTTGGCAAATTCAATTGTATAAATCAAGAGGCATAGAGCCTCATTATGATTCAGATTTTCTATGCAAGATAACTAAGGATTTTTTGAGTTGAAGGATTGTGACCAAATACTGTTATTTATTTTTTGATATGTTAATGAAAATGAGCAGCATTTCCTTGATTTAGCACTGAGATGACTCATAGGTCTGAAGCTCTTGGGTTAGGGCCCAACCCTAGTAACAAAGGTTCCTCTTACTGTACACTTATGCTTAGGTTATCTCATAGATTAGTTGTTAAATTGATTTTGGTGTTGTTAAATTGCAAGTATTGGTAGATTTGATTAGTTTTCTTCCATTTGTGCATAGTTTTAATAGTAGCATTATAGAGATAATAAAATATTAAAAAAATGCTGATAATAGGTGGCTCTTACCTCATTCCTCCCTTCAGGGACCATGGCTTGAGGAACAACTCCCATTCAGCCCAAAAAAGACAAAATTATGGTTTCTTATGAAATTTAGGGTTCTTCTGCTAATTAGGTCATCCTCTTTTAGTTTTAGAAGATAGGTTGTAGTTGTCATTTCTGATATCTTAAGTTTTACATTAGATTTCATGTTGCTTTCATAATAGGTTTCAAGCATTTCCATGCATGAACTTGGCAAATAAATGATGCAAATTCTGTTTTCTTATATTTTTGTAAACCCTTCTTGTTTTGAGATGATTTATGGATAAATGCCATCAATGATGTATATGTTGCAGGAGTTTCTACATTGCAAGAAGACCTTATGTCATCAGCCTCAACCAAACCATATCCACCCATGATCGCCAAGGGCCACTAAGTTCTCAATTCGAAGTATCATTTTACAAAGACAACTTGCCATGCTTATTGAGAAAATCCAACCATCATAAAGCTTTGGTTTGAGTTCTGAGTGAGTTCCAACCACTCCCTTGCCTTATTTCTTCCATTCCTCACCTTCCCTAAGCTCCATACCACTTTCCAAATCACTCATTATGCTTTTGACCTGTTCCTATAGGAAAATAGGGGATCCTGTAGGTGAACTAGGACATCCTATAGGAAAACTTGTAGTGGCCTGTTTCGAGCCCGATTTATGGAAAAAATAACAAAATATAGGAGACGACCCCTACTTGACTCCCAAGCCATTTGAACCATTGCAATCATCTCCCTCCACACCTATCTCACTTGCCATGCAACCAAGAAGGATTAGCATTTATGTTTTTACAAAAAGATAAAGAGAAAAAGGTTTTTATATTTATTCATGTACACAACAGTTAAGTGCTTGATTAGATCAGACTTCATGATTAGGTTCTTTAAGATTTCACATGTGTTAAATTAGAGTTCTTTTGGAAGAAAGATATATTAACAAATATCTATATGAGTTATGTGTTTTGTAGGTATCTACTTCAGTCTTTCATTACTGTAGTAAGTAGAATTTCAATTCTTTCAATTAGGGTAAAATTCTCCTCTCTCAATTGGTAATCAAACTTCTTCTAAATCAATAGAAGGCCGGTTTGAGAAGCCCTAGTGGTCTATCACCCCAGCTCAACAATTAAAAGGAGTGGAGCCATTAAATCTATTTTTGTATATAACACTGTCACCTCCAAGTTTGTACGAACCCTGAGTTGATGAAGTAAAGTTGGTAGCCCCAGGAGTTGCGACATCCTTGCTGCAATACTGGTGCCTCACCAAACAATTCAACTTACTTAAGTAATTATTTTTCTTTCCCTTCATCCTTGTTGAAAGAGCCATGTAATCATCAAAAGACGTCTTCTTCAGAAGAAGATCTTCATGTCGTACTTCTTCGTGAATGAATTCATCCCACATCCTATTCCAGTCTGGTAGCTTTTATTAGGCAATGATCCTGTTGATGAACAACTTCCATTCTAGAGTAGACCCCTTCAAATAAATCTCATCCATCTGAAATTTTGTAATAATAACTCTGATGGTGGAAAGCTCATTGCGGAACCTAAGACAATCTTGTCAAATATGAAGTCACCCCTTCACCCTTTATCATCTTGGTGGCTTTCAACTTCTACTACAATACCAAATGTCAGTTCTCATTCTTATTCTGAAAACAATCTTGAATATATTTCCACATCTCATGGGCATTGTTATTCCCAGATATATGAGGTATCAAAGGATCTTTGACACCATTTAGGATGATCAACTTGGCCCTCATACCCATCTCTTGATACACTTCCAACTCGTTAGGGCAAGTCGGCTTCCTAATCTCTTTCTCAACAAAGTCCCAAATCCTGTTCACCATCAGGACCAACTTGATCATTTCCTTCCAAGGACTATGGTTTGAAAACCCTTCCAAGCTTTCCTCACATCGTAAACCAAATGACATCTTCGACATTGCTATCAGTCCTTCAAAAAAATGTGACCTACTCCCTCTTGAGTTGTACTCGTTGTGCACTTTATGAATCACTAACCCTTTAAAGTAGCTTTGATACCATGTTCTTTTTCCATGAAACTAGAGAATCTAGGTTAAAGTCTTAGAATTTGTGATGTAACCAACTCAAATTCCACAAAAAACTACTTTGCACATAGTAAATCAACACGCGCACAAATAGACAATTTTTTACAAATTTTCAATATCCCAACTTTGTTATATTATCAATCTATAATACAACGTTATAGGTCTCCTGTACTATGGATGATGGCCCTCATATAATCACTGATATATGAATAAAAAATAGGGTTTTCTATCAATAATTATGAGAAACAATCTACTCTGAATAAGATACAACTAACCAACTAGCTGATGTAGTGCACTTAACATCTCCCCTTGGTCATACTTTGAACACATATTGTTAGAGTCGGTCTTTACATCCCTTCGTCAGAGATCATTTCTCTTATTGCATTTCATTTTTAGGTGTCTCATATAGTTCATTCATCCGCATTCTATTAGAGGCATGCCATAATCTGACGGAAGGGCCTTATCACTCATTCCCCTCATGTCTTGTACCTGCTGGCTCAGGTCTTTTCATCAAGGTCCATCAAATTCATTTTCCAATCAATGATAGCCAATTTTTGGTCTTTTGGTGGGCAAAGAGTCATTTCAGTCATTAGGTCTAGGGTTTAGCGAATTCAGTCTTCAAAGTGTCCAATAATTCTAGCAGGCCAGAGGGAGGTTCTAAACAAGTTTTTATTTCAAAAATTTCATCGTCATATTGCTGGACTATGACTTTTCTTCAAAACTCTGTTTTGAAGAAAATTTGACATTTCGTCCTTTGTAATAAATTTCCATGTAAATTTCAAAATTTTCAGTTCTTGGATATTTCAAATGCAGCCCTGGTCATCCTTTGCCGAAATCTAGGCCATCATCCCTGCAAAAAATTGACAAAAGTTTCATCATTTCAGCCAAAAATCAAAGAGGAAACAAGAAGAACAGAGTTGTATTAAAATGAGAAAAGTGCCAAAACTAAAACATAAGAAAGTGGGTTTTTGAGAAACAAAAATCAAACCCATCACTATATAAGATATTTTCATTGTTTGAAACACCCATTGGTATGCCAAGAGATCAATTGAAGTCGACTTAAGTGGGAAAGAGTGAAGCTGTGTTTTAAAAGCCAAGACTGTGTGTTGGAAGGTTGCGCGACGCATTGGGAGGAAGTCGCAGCGCACTGGGAGGTCGCGGCGCATAGAGCCAACGTTCACAGTGCAAATTTGAACGTGTGCGGCACACTCACTAGGCACGACGCACTGGGTTGTGCGTGCGGCACACAGGGTCAACAAGCGAAAATTTCATCATTGCTTCTGAATTTGTTCAAATCAACTCAGTCTTCTATGATCCAAGTAAGTGTGGGAGCCTTTGCCATTGCTATTAAATGGTGTTTGTTGTGATTTGGAGAGAAGAATATAAGGTTTGAATGGTGAAAACATAAATCCTATCCTTTTGTTGAAGCTGCTCCTTAGGGTTTCAAATGGTGTTTTAAAAAGTCATTTTCATGCTGAATACTCACTGTCATACTATCATTTCCTACCTGTGATTTCTTCCCCTCACTGTCACATCATTATACCAGTCCCTCTCCTTTTCCCCTATATTCCAAAATCATTCCTATCATTTGACCCCATTTTGTTTTTGTTCCTATCCCTAAACACTACCATTTCTTATCACTATCCCTTCCCCATATCATTTGCAAAATCCCTAAATCCCCAATTCCCAACAGTCAAATGAATGTTAACACATTTCAAATTTCACTTGACAAACTCCACCATCCACTTTTCCCACTGTCCCATATTCCTCACAGTTCCTTATCGCTCTTTGGCATATTTGGCATTGAAAACAAACACTTATTTCTCATTTTCAAAGCAAACCAAACACATACTTGACATACACCTTTGCAGCACCATGATAGAGATTGATTCATCATATGAACAAGACAGTGATTCTACTATAGAGCTTCATGCACCGAGGAGGCCTCGTAAGGGTGGCAGACATGTTAGAGAAGAGCCCACCTCTTTGACTAAACTGCAAGCCTACCCACTTGCCATGGCATGTTTCCAACAATAGTCATGCTTTCAGTATTGTGAGATGATTGCTCAGATTCAGCATCATCAGGAATTGGCTTGCTTATTTGTTTTTCATTTGCATGATGGTCAGGTAACTCTTGGTGGTGTAAATTTCACCTTGACACCAGAGACCATTTCTCAAGCAACATGAATACCGAATGTAGGTGAGGAGTGGAACAAAAGAATCCAGGTGGAAAGAGTACATTATGAACCATATGTCAGGCCTAGCTATGTGAGACAGCTCAGCAGGATGTTCCCATTCTATTTTTTGAAAGAATCCTATGCGCCATTGATGAGACTAATTATTAGATACTTTAGTTGTGAGGGCCACTTCTCATGCCTCTATGAATACCATATTAGATTGTTGATGCATTTCACGAGAGTGAAGATGATGAAAATTCCATATTTCATGTGCCGAAACATCGAGAGGATGACTACTCTTGTGTAGAAGAAGACTCCTGAACAGCAGTACAACAACATTTATCACTATGTGCTCATCAAGATTTTTGTTGTGCATCAGCTTGGTTTGCAGGGTATCACATGGGAAGACTTCATTTCCCGTGAGTTCTTCACAGCTTCAACAGCTCATCAGGAGGTTTTCCATCATGCAGGTAAACCTTCACATCAGCATGGAGGTTAGGAGGTGGAGACTACTAGTGTTCCAGCATATGTCACCTATCAGAGAGGCACGAGGGGATTTTTTGCAGTAGCCCGACGAGTACTATCTCCACCTGGGGTGCAAGGGATCTCGTTGCCATCATTAGCAGCACAGGTATAGGTACAAGATAGAGGCAAGAGGCCTATGCAGGATGAGGGCACTTCAGGAGGCCAAGACACTGATTTCATCCTCATTGATGATGATGTGAGCTCTCCTACCTCAAAACTAAGGGAGGTTATTCAGGAGCAGAAGGTCGAGAGAGATGCATTAACTGACAAGTTGCAGAGAGCTCAATGGATCATAAACTATTTGGAGCAATGAAAAAAACAACTGGAGGATCAACATACAGTCATGGAGTTACAAAACATTCGGCAAAACCGCCAAGCTGCCCAAAGGAGGAGGATAGAGTTCACTTCATTGGAGCAGGAGATTGAGGCTGATCGAGAGACTTGGCTTGAAAGAGTAAATATTCATCTTGAGAAGCTATTGGCAAAAGCAAAAAAAGACAAGGACATGCTCAGGCACATGAAAATTCATTATTGGGCACGAACTCATGTTTGCAACGCAAGGTTCAAAATCCTAAAGGCAAGACTAAGGAGAGCAATAAAATGACGCAAAAGGCATGATAGGCTCTGAATCTTGGCTGAAGCTTCTTTTTCTGAGCATGATACTCAATGATGGACCTTCAGTCCAAATTTCAACAAATTTGGAGAAAAATTTGTCAATTATGAATTTTTTGGCTTCAAAACTGATTTTCCTGCCCAACGCGTAGCGCCACTTGGCGCGCACTTATAATTGGGAGGTCCTATGGAGGAAAAATTTGTATTTCTGGATTTTTCATCAAAATTTATGCATGCTCATGGATTACCTAATGATTTCATCAAGTTCTGGGTTGCCTAAAGGGTCAAAAACACCCTAAAAATGACCTCTTTGCCACCTTTTGCACCCACAGGAAGCAGTCTTGGGAGATTGAAGTTTTGGAGGGACAAATGACATCCAAATCCAAAAATTCCACTTGGGTTGGAAAGTAGACAGGGAGCGATTTCCAACGAGCTATCTTGAGCTCAATTTGAACTTCAGGAAGTGCCTCCAAATCAGCTCCAAAGTTGTGCTACACATATAGATTTTGGGCACGATGCATAGAGAAATTTGGCCTATTTTTCACTCTTCAGCTCAGAATTTCAGCTAGTTTTGACTAGTTTTACTTTTTGATGTTACTCTTGATCCACCTTGATGTAATTTCATGAACATGATGTAATTTTGGCACATATTTACTTGTTTTATTATATTCATTCACTAAAAATTGAAAAACAACTGAATGAATCAGTGTCCTAACATATAGAGGTAAGTTGTTTCATTGCCTATTTTTCAATTCCTTGTTTACATATGGTTGAAACATCTTCTAGAATGATGAGCTCGACCCCTAGAGGCATGGGAATGAGTTAAGATTTCCTATATCATGTAATTTCTCAGTCATTTTCAGGGTTGGACACTTGGGATTGCTTGGCACTCCATTGTACATCTGATTTCTGCATTTTTGGCAAAGGAAAGACCAGGGTTTTGCAACACTCTTTGGGATTCCTGTGGCTCTGTGTTTTGATGGTGTTTCCTCTCTATGTAATTTTTGAGTTCACTGATATTTATTTGCATCATTTCCTTTTCTCTTTGCTTCTGAAATTAAACAAATGAGTGATAAAGGTAGAATTCATTAGCTTGCTGTGCTCTACCTGTTAGTTTTGTTTAATTTTCAATGTTTTCTTCAGTTTGAAGAGGATTCTTGGTACCCTCTTGCCCTCTTTAGCTTCTCACTGGTTTGAACCCTCCACCTTTACAAATCAAAGCATCAAAATGATTTCCTTTCTTGCCCCAATCAGAACTCTGCAAGACTGGCCTTCATCCCCGGACCCAAAATTGCCTTTCCCTTGTCTCTAACAAAACTCCCAAAAAATCAAATCAAATCTTTGCACTTCATACCTAGCCTAAGATCAGAAGATATTTCAGTCATCTCAAGCCCTCATAGATCATTATTCGGTGAGATTGACTCGGAGGGAGCCCTCTCCTGTCCTCGTAGGGCTAGCTACGAAGCTGAGCGTGGTTTGATGTTGGTCCTAGATCCTGCCTTTTCAGCCTGAGGTAAATCTAGGCGCTAACACATATGTTGGTCCTTCTTCTCTCAATCTGTAGTTATGCCTCTATGTTGGCATTATGATACAAGTGTTGTCCTTGATGGCAAAATGATAGATTATAGTGCAGTAGGTCAGTAGCAAAGAATTGATTATCAGATTACAAAGAATGAATAAAGATGAGTATATACATAGGTTCACTATATACAAAGTCGCGTACATATGCAGGTTATACGTAGGTTCTCTATGTACCAAGTCACGTATATATTCAGGTTCGCTATATACCAAGTAGGGTATACATGTAGGTTATACACGCAGGTTCTCTCTATACAAAGACGCGTATACACGTGGGATTGCTGATCAAAAGTCGCGTATGCGTATGCACTCACTTTCATGCACGAAAAAGTGCGTACATGTGGGAAAGCTTATTTTTGGGTCCGTGGTATTTAGACCTATGGTTTTGGTCCTTGGTATTGCATCTGAAGTGTTGAACCCAGGTATTGGGTCCCTAGTATTGGTTCTCAATGGTTTTGGACCATGGTATTGAGTAAGGCTTAAGACTATAAAAGGAGAAGAAGATCATTAGGCAAAGGTATTGAGAAAGTCTTCAATATCTAATGAAGTATGAGATCCAGTATGCAGGTTATGGGTTTATGATGCATTACTTGATCTGAGCTAAGGAGGAATCTCACCGGTTGATGGAGAACAAGATCTAAGGACAGATCAGGATCAAATGGTTTGAAATGAACTATCTCTATATGGTTGATTATGCTTATTTTAGATCTGTATACTGACGCATGTAATGTTTTGAACTGGGTATAACTTAAGTTTGAAATAGCTGCAAGTCATGATTGAATATTTATAGATCTATACACGGGTTGGCTTTGGTGAAAGTGCGTATGTACGCAGGTTTGGTTTGTCATAGTAGCGTATACATTATGATATATGATATCTGAAGTTGCAGTTGGATCTGGTTATTGTTGCAGAGTTCTGTTCTGTGTTCTGGTGACTGTGTTTTTGACAGGGTTTCAGTGTTTCAGAGATTGATGATGCTAGTATTTATTGATTTTGTTCTTCAATGATATTGATGGTTCTAGTATGAAAATTGGATGAAACATGGCCTTCAGATTATTGTGTTGTGCTTCAGGAGTATCCAGTCTGAAAATGTATGAAACGTGGTACCTGGAGGAAGAAAGAGAAGGTTGTAGCCTTCTGTAGGTCGGCACCTATGTACTAGTACATTAGCTAGTACAAGAGCTAAGGGGGTGGTAGCTCCCTTCTAGTAGTAGCTAGAAAACGAGTAAAGATTGGAGCATTTCAGTAGGCCAGCACCTACGTACTAGTAAATGGATCGGCTAGTACAAGAGCTTAGGGGGTTGTAGCTCCCTTCCACGAGAGTCTGGAGAATGAGAGAAGGTTGTAGCCTTCTGCAGGTAGAAGCCTGCATACTGGTATAATACTGCACGAGTACAGAACTATTGTAAAATGAAGTTTGTTATTAAAAGAAGATAGAGACGACTTGCAGCAGGTGGTTTTCACCCACATTGGGTTTCCACCTTATATCATGGTGTTCATGTGTGCTTCTTGTGTGTGATGATCTGTTTTATTTTACTGCATGTGCTTACTGTAAATATGGTTAATGAAGTTCTGATGCACTAACTAAAGATCAACATTTAATGGATTGACTGAATCATAAGTATTCTAGATATACACTAGTTGCATTAGACATAGTTGTGTATACATGTGGGTTCCATTAATTGAAGTAGCGTATATGTATCTAAGTATGGGAATGAAAAAGTTTTATTGATTTGATAATACTGATTCACCCCCCCCCCCTCTCAATATTATTTCCAACAATTGGTATCGGAGTAGGTCCTTTGGTAGAAGCTTGATCGCTTGAAGGAGATCCGTAGATCAATGGGAAAGAAGCTTAAGAAGAAAGCACCTAAGAAGAAGAAGACAGCTCAGAAGAACGATGACAGTGGAAGCATCGATTGGGGATTTTGTGGAAGAGAACTTCAGATTCAGAATCACTTCAGAATGAAGATGAACAAGATCTATCAGGTATGAATTTGTTATCCTCTGGTGATACATTTATCCATCCATGTGAAGATGATGAAAGTGATAGCAAAACAACTGAATTTGTTCTTGTGAGTGAGCAAGAAAGATATCAAATAGAGGCAGAATTTAAAAGGCTTACAGAAAAAATTAGAGATCAACAAGATCTGTTGAACAAAAGGGAATGCGTCTTCAAAGAAGAATCTACCAAACTAAAAGCTCAACTAGAGGAAGGAAACAAGGGAAGGAAGGTATTCAAGGACAAGGTAATTCAATATCAAAAGTTGTAGGATGAAGTGACCTCATTAAGAAATGAAGTCAATAAAAGGAGCACAACAATCAAGAAACTCAGAGATAGATCCAGTTATTATCAAAGGCTTGAAGCTACAATCCTCTCACTAAAGGAAGATCTTGAAGAATCAAAGAAGCATAATAAAGATCTACTCCAAGCTCTTGAAAAATAAGAAAATGAAGTTCTTGAACTAAGACATTAGTTAGAAGAAGGAAGAAAAGCTGAAGAAAACATGAAGAAGCAATATCATGAAAAGGAAGAGCATCTCCAGGTTGAGGTAAATATTCTAAAAGAAAAATTAGAAGAAAAGGATAAGCTCTTACGATTTCAAGATAGTACTAAGATCTTGGATGATATTCTTAGTAGTCAAAGGTCTCCTGCTATCAAAACTGGTCTTGGTTTTCATGAATCTGTTAAGGGTGAATCTAGTTCACAAAGTAAGACAAGGGAATCTAATGATAAATCTGAAATGCTCAACAAGGAGATGAGAGGTCAACCCCATCAACAGCCAAGGAAAGAAATTCTTCAAAGAAAATCTTTTACTCCTCCGATGAATAATGTTGAATGTTATGTATGTCATAATCTTGGACATGTTGCAGCCAGATGCAGAAGAAGAGTGGTTCAAGACCGTCATACAGAAAGATCATCACATTCCAGGTACTTTAATGGATATTGTTTTTCTTGCAATATGTTTGGTCACAAAGCTGCTGATTGCTACAGGAGGAATATGAAACATATGAGATGTTATGCATGTAACAAGCTCGGACATATATCAAAGGAATGCAAGAACAAGGTACAGGCACCACACCAAAAGGAGAAAACATCATCACACTTGAAGATATGGATGAAGAAAGAAATACAGTTAGAAATATGTGGCACAACACCATATACAGACATAACAGACTCAGGGGGAGCTAAAAGTGTAAAACTTCAGTGTCCTAAATCTCATACGCAAGTTTCATAAAGGGAAGTCGCATATATATGTGAGTTAGATAGTGCACAGTCGCGTATATGTCAGTCTGAGGAAAAGTAGAAGGGACATGCTCAGAAAGAGGGTCTGATATGATTCAAAACATTATTTTCTCTGTTTTACAATCTACTAATGATGTGTGGAAATGTCTTGATACTCATGAGATGTTTAGAAGTGTTTTTGATCCTAACTTGATGATGATGATGCTGTGATACTTCTTGCTGATATATGCATGATCAGATCTGACAGTAAACAGATGGCACAGGTTTAGGGGGGGTTTATGTTTTGAATAATGCATTGTTGGCATTATGGTTAGTAGTCCTTGGTGATGATGCTTATATGGCTAAATGATATATCGTGATATAATATGGTTATGAGTTATCCATGACAAATCTCATATGATTCGAGGGGTTACATAGTTGATGTTCAGATCAGATTTGTGGTTGATTCTTTGATGATGCATATATGGTGCTTACATGGTGATCTTCATAAGGATAAGGAGAAGTACAAAGTACTTGGTGATGGGCCACTCATATGCTACTGTCGTCATATGCATAAAGATCATATAATATAGTTATGATGCAGGATTCCTATAGTTCTTGGCACTCACATGGATGAGGATTGTGGCTGTTGATGATATCAAGAAGTCTTGAGCTCTAGATACATAGTGCTGGATACATGGAGTTGCATTGTTGGAGATATGATGATGATGAGTTCTTACCTATATGATGATAGGTTGATACTCACATATGTTGATTGATGATTGTCAAATAAGGGATATTCCCATGTAATGTTACATGGATGGTATATAAGATCATGCAGATCTTGATGATGATGAGATGACTATGGTGTTTTTCACATATGATATAATGTGAATAATTTTATGATGATGTTCAAAAGGATGAGTTGATATACCTTGTTACAGGACATTTACAGGTTGCTGATCTGGAAGTGGTTGTACGCGAGTTTTATGAAGAACATCTGCATATATACGCCTGTTTCTGTGGATATAGTCGCGTATATGTTGGTTTGATTTCAGGTGGAACAGGTGCAGAAGGAGAACATGGTTGCTGATCTGAATGATGATTGACAGATGCTGCTGATGACTCTCATAGAATTGTTTTAAATATTTCGTCTCTATGTCATGTATATCTTTTCTTATCAAGGTCATGTAACGACCTATGTTGGTTTCCCCACTATGCCTGGGATGAATAATGTAATGTACTTATTTTTCATATGTAAACTTCTGGTGTATCCCCACTTGGTTGGGTAAATGAGTCAATTCTGGTATATCCCCACTTGGTTGGGAGATGGATTATCTATGAGTCTTTGGTGCTAGGAAGGTCACTTATGATGTATAGAGTCATGTTCTTTCTTGTAGAACATCTTTTTACAGACCTTGCTTACAGTCAGGGGGAGCATGAACAACACACTTCAGCAAGAGCAGAGCTTTCAGCATGTACTCAGAGGGAGCATGGACAGATTGGTACACCTTGGAATATACAAAGGGGGAGCACATTTAGAGATTTCAGCAGGTACTCAGGGGGAGTATGGACAGCAGAATGTTTATCAAGGAAAGATAATATCTTGGTCTGCCCTTTGCCCTTGATGTCAAAGGGGGAGAGTGATTTGGTGTTGTTTCCATCAAGTCCAAAGGGGGAGATTGTTGGCATTATGATGCACATCTTGTACTTGATGGCAACCCGCTCGTAGAAGAACAACTCACTTATATATAACTAGATGAATCTACAGAAGAGATATCAGATGTGACAGAATACATGGGATGCAGGACAACTCAAAGGAATCAGATGATAGTTCTCAGTATGACAAGTTAGCTTTGCCATCAAGTCCAAAGGGGGAGATTGTTGGCATTATGATACAAGTGTTGTCCTTGATGGCAAGATGAAAGATTATAGTGCAGCAGGTTAGTAGCAAAGAATTGATGATCAGACTACAAAGAATGAAGAAAGATGAGTATATACGCAGGTTCACTATATACCAAGTCGCGTACATAGGTAGGTTATATGCAGGTTCACTATGTACCAAGTCGCGTATATACGCAGGTTCACTATATACCAAGTAGGGTATACATGCAGGTTATACACATAGGTTCTCTCTATACAAAGACGCGTATACACATGGGATTTCTGATCAAAAGTCACATATGCATATGCACGCACTTTCATGAACGGAAAAGCGCGTACATGTGGGAAAGCTTATTTTTGGGTCCGTGGTATTTAGACCTATGGTTTTGGTCCTTGGTATTGCGTCTGAAGTGTTGAACCTAGGTATTGGGTCCCTAGTATTGGTTCTCAATGGTTTTGGACCATGGTATTGAGTAAGGCCTAAGACTATAAAAGGAGAAGAAGATCATTAGGCAAAGGTATTGAGAAAGTCTTGAATATCTGATGAAGTATGAGATCCAGTATGCAGGTTATGGGTTTATGATTCATTGATTGATCTAAGCTAAGGAGGAATCTCACTGGTTGATGGAGAACAAGATCTAAGGATAGATCGGGATCAAATGGTTTGAAATGAACTATCTCTATATGGTTGATTATGCTTATTCTAGATCTGTATACTGACGCATGTAATGTTCTGAACTGGGTATAACTTAAGTTTGAAATAGCTACAAGTCATGATTGAATATTTATAGATTTGTACGCGGTTGGATTTGGTGAAAGCGCGTATGTACGCGGGTTTGGTTCGTCATAGTAGCGTATACATTATGATATATGATATCTTAAGTTGCGGTTGGATCTGGTTATTGTTGCAGAGTTCTGTTCTATGTTTCGGTGACTATGTTGTTGATAGGGTTTCAATGTTTCAGTGATTCAGAGATTGATGATGCTAGTATTGATTGATTTTGTGCTTCAATGATATTGATGGGTCCAGTATGAAAATTGGATGAAACATGGCCTTCAGATTATTGTGTTGTGCTTCAGGAGTATCCAGTCTGAAAATGTATGAAACGTGGTACCCGGAGGAAGAAAGAGAAGGTTGCAGCCTTCTGTAGGTCGGCACCTACGTACTAGTACATCAGCTAGTACAGGAGCTAAGGGGGTGGTAGCTCCCTTCTAGTAGCAGCTGGAAAATGAGTAAAGATTGGAGCATTTTAGTAGGCCGGCACTTGCATACTAGTAAATGGATCGGCTAGTACAAGAGCTAAGGGGGTTGTAACTCCATTCTAGGAGAGTTTGGAGAATGAGAGAAGGTTGTAGCCTTCTGCAGGTAGAAGCATGCGTACTGGTATAAGACAACACCAGTACAGAACTATTGTAAAATGAATTTTCTTATTAAAAGAAGATAGAGACGACTTGCAGCAGGTGGTTTTCACCCACATTGGGTTTCCACCTTATATCATGGTGTTCATTTGTGCTTCTTGTGTGTGATGATCTGTTTTGTTTTATTGCACCTACTTATTGTACATATGGTTAATGAAGTTCTGATGCACTAACTAAAGATCAACATTTAATGGATTAACTGAATCATAAGTATTCTGGATATACGCTAGTTGCATTAGACACAGGTGCTTATACATGCGAGTTCCATTAATTGAAGTAGCGTATATGTATCTAAGTATGGAAATGAAAAAGTTTTATTGATTTGATAATACTGATTCACTCCCCCCTCTCAGTATTATTTCCAACGCTCTATAATTGGATCCTTCTCCTTTAAGTCACTGAACACGGCTCTACAACATTCGCTCTAGCTGATCATTAGTCCATCAAGGAATCAACACATAGGGTCTTCTTACAAGTTGTTCACAACTCCATTTGTGAACAACTCCTTGACTACTCGCTACTGCTCCTAATCTCTTAGGGACTTCTTCCCTCTATTGCCTTCATGTGCTACTCCAATGAGGAAACATTAGGGCATGGAGGGCTTCCCTATATCACTATAAAATGTCCTTCTCTTCAGAAAACTTGGGCTAGACAAGCTACTCTTTTGGTTGTCTTCTTTTGGTTCTCCAAAGATCAGTCCCTGAGCATAAAAAAATTTCCTATCCTAGAAGACCTATAGTCCCCAAAGAGTGTAACCATTGGACTCCTAATAAAAAATCAACACCAACCGTTGGAATCGAAATCATTGGACTATTCAATACATATTCAACCACGGATAGATTGATATTATGGCACTTCCTTGATCAATTTATAGTTCCTCCATTTGAAACCTTCACTTGACACTTTGGTGTTGGGTATAGAAACCAGTTCACGTCATTGGATATCTTACAATGAATAAATTGTGGGTAGTACCCGAATCAATCAATATTATTACCTTTTTCTTCTTGATATATCCTTTTATCTCGAGAGTTTGAGGAGTGGTAATTCCTGCAAATACATTACTAGATATGGTTAGATTTATTTCTTCTTTTTCAGCCACTGGTGTTGGTTCATGGTGTATATCTTCTTCTTCGATGTTTCTTGTTCCCTTTCTTCCTTTTTCTAAGAATCTATGTAAAATAATTTATTCTCAGCAAACTTATGACCTATAGTGTATTTACTATTGCAAATGTAACAAATCTCTTTTTCTCTTTTTTCATCATGTTTTTGTGGTGTCAACCTTGTAGGTTGTGGAAGGCTAGGAGCGAAAATACTTCCATCTTTATAGTTGTGAGTGGTAGACCTCCTTATTTCCATCATTTTTATTTCAACTTTTCTTGTCACCATGAATGCCTTCTCCAATGAATTAGGTTCCAAAAGTAGAACCTTATGTGGATGTTATCATTTAAACTCCCTCTAAAGACATCAACCATATGCTCCTATAGAATATCATTTATCTTGATATTCAATATTTGGAAGTCCTAAATGTGCTCTAACATTCAACCCTTTATTTGGAAGGTGTTTCTCTTTGTATCCTCATAATGTGCTATCAATTCCTCTATAAAAATTGACTAAGTAACAAATGATTTATGAGAACAAATCCATCGAAACCACATAAACTGATTGGGTTCTAAATATAAATATGCAATGCATACATTTTGTGTGTGTTGCATATCATGTATATAAAACAATTGCTCCACCTGTAGCATCCATGTCATCAGATCCTTGGCATGAAAATTCCTCATATCGATCTTTGGAATATGGTTGTTCTTCAAACTAAAGTTGGAGGCTCTAAAATCATGGTTCACATTTTGTTTGTTCTCATTATGAGTTTCACGACATTCCTTATCACCACTAGGAAGCCTTCCTTCTAACAACTTTGCCAAACATTCCTTCAAGCCTTCCATGTTTTCTTTTAACCCATCCATTTCATGCTTAATTTATAATTTTAAACCATCTATATTGACATTCATCATTTCTTCCAGTTCATTTGTGGTTTCTCTTTGTTGGAGCAAAAATTGTTGCACTCATTCTTGCAATTTTGATATATCATGTTGCCTTTCTTCCTCTTATTCATGCGTCATAGTATAGATTTATGAGGGATTAATGTGTGTATAATTATTTTGTTTGGGAGAAATTTTGGAACCAATTAATGATATTTATGCTTCACTCTTTTCTTTGAATCACTTTAAACTGATTTTTCAAATAAAAATTATGCAAATTTAAAAATAAACATATTTTCAAGCTTGATTTTGAGCTAGTTGATAGGGTGCTATTGAAACTATTGTGTCTTTGTGATTTCAGCCTCCCAAGGTTTGAAATTATGTCTTGTGATAGCCTTATTTTTCTTATTTCCAACTCCACTAGTTATACTGAGATTGGATTCTTCAAGATAAAGTTAGGCAAAATCTCACAAAATAACCCGCTTATGGACATCTTCAGTAGAGAAAAATTGTATGGTATGTCACATGTAATTGTTTCAACCTTCGGCCCTGAAAATGGTACCCAATAAACTAAAGTATAGTTCAATTTTAGCCAATGCTTAGGAAATTCAATTTGTATGCCCGAAGTGAAAGTTATGACGATTTTCCCCAAGTCACTTGTTGAGGCTGAATACTAGAACATACAAAAACTCTAAGTTCCATGAACCATATCTTTGAGAATATATTGAATCAAGCTCTGAAATTTTAAAACAGTTTTCATCAATATTTCAAATCCATGGGTTCGAAATTTCATCTTCTAAAGCCTTACATTTTTTTATAGCAAAACTTTCATGAAGACATGTTTGAAGCAACTAAACCCTAGGATCCAGGGATTTTATACCACATGTTATGTAACCAAAGATCATAAAATAGAAGAAAAGATAGATCAATGACTTGAAAATAAGCCTCTTTGATGGGGAAACCTCCTTTTACATCACATAAATAAAAAAATATTGGATGATTCGAATGAAAAGACCTTATTGATATATATAGGAGTCTAAAGGGCCAAAATATAAATATGGCATACATAAAAATAATAATATAAGGGAACATAATAACAAAAGTGGGTTTCTATGGGGCACAATAATAATAATAGTGGGCTTCTATGGGGCACAACAGTAACAATATGGGCGCTACACTAGTATTATAGGGACCTAACAACATCCATCCTTGATGAAGTCAAGGTGTTAGAAGAAGTCATGGACCTTGTTTATAATGATATGTTGACCCTGCATCAAGTCATGGCTCCATTCGCGAGTATGCATCCTCAGTAGTTGATCTTATATACGAATGGAACATCAAGTATCCCAATGTGCCTGGAGAGCTCCCCAGGGAAAATTTCATAACAACAAAGAAGGATAAAGTTGATGTCAAGATCAAGATGCAATCACATGATAAGTTAAGAAAATATTTGGAAAAAGTAATGGATTCTTATAAGACCTTGTACAATGGGTTAGAATCTCTTGTCAAGGTGCATAAAATACCTTCTGTAGGTTCACTAGGTGAAACTAGATCAAAATAAGAGGTCAAGCAAGAGATCCAAGCAATTTTGGATCCAATTAAGCAAGCTACCATAGGGGATATTTCAGAAGCTACAAAAGGAGTTATTTCACACCGTGTAGTTAAGCTTATGAAGCTATAGACAAATATCACTATGTTATTGAGTCAGGTACAAGTTAAGAAGCTAATGTTTGTATCAGATGCATTCTAATTCCTTAATAAACATGGGGATGAGCTATAGCACAAGGTCCTAACTATCACAAGTGAATACAATCTTTGGCAAGCATATTTGGTTCAATATATACAAGCATATGTTCCATAAAATTCCATCACTAGGCTAGTTGATTAAGAATGTTTTGTTTCTTTAATATTTGATCCGAATGGAAAATGGCATCAACCCATGGTATTCATCCACCCATAGAATTTACCCATGGTATTGTAAGTGGAATCCACCCATGGTATTGTAGATGACATCCACCTATGATATTCATTCACCCATGGTATTTGCCCATGGTATTGTGACATCCACCCATGGTATTCATTCACCCATGGAATTGACCCGTGGTATTGTGACATCCACCCATGGTATTAATTCACCCATGGAATTGACCCATGGTATTCATTCACCCATGGAATTGACCCGTGGTATTGTAACTAAAAAATACTATAAGTAACAAGTTGTATTTTGTAAAAGGACAGATTGTCCACCATAATGTAGTCCTTATAGTTATTATTTGTTTTAATAAATAAAATTATTTGTGGTTTTGTTTATTGAGCATTCCACTCTTTTTCTTCTGGCAATTTCAATTTTTTCAGATCTTGGGGGCCTCCCCCCCAAGATCCATTTCAATTTTTTAGATCAAGATTCAAATAAGTGGTATCAGAGCATATTACAATTCCATGGGAATGAGGGTTTCATGCATATTTTAGTTTCAAATTTTTGCAGCAATATTCAAAAAACTTTAGGCACACGCTGCGACCTCCACATCGTACTTTCTTGGGCCAAGCAGGAAGAAGTTTTCTTTTTTTCATTTTTTTGTAGGAAAGGTTTTTTGGACGATGAGTTTGCAGATCATATAAGAAACATTTGGTAAAATATTTACGAAAACAAATAACATATATGGATTCCTTGGGAAAAAATACCAAAATTAAAAAAAACAATTAGCCAAATTGGAGTTTGGATGCGGGAGATATCTCTGATTTAAAATCAGCTATGTTGTAGACTTTTTTTCTCTGATGACAACTAGTGGACGATGACTCTCCTATTTTTTTTGAAGTTTTTGTGAAGAAGTTCAAAAAAAGGATTGTATGTCTAAGCTCCTCCTGAAAATTAACCTATTTTTAAAAAAAATGGGTCGTATTAGAGTTCGTATGTGGGAGATATCACTGATTTAAAATCAACTATTTTTTCAAAACTTTTGTGACATTGGAAAAATTGCAGTGCAAATATGAGATTCTAGAGTAACTAGATAAGGATTTCCAACACATGGGAAGATGAAAAATGGTCCTTTTGCTTCCAAAAACAGGTTATAGTAAATATTATGAGTTATGTTGACCGAGTTATGTCCATTTTAATTCTGGAGCAGCATTCAGAGCGGGTTCCCAATGGAGACGTGCCCTCCACCACACTTTAGTAGGCACCTACTTCACATTCATTAGTTTCAGCATAGCAACATTTGACTTGGGTTATTTGGAGATGTGCCCTCCCACCCAGGCTATGTAGGCACCTGCTACTTCATCAACAACCAATATCACAGTTATGGGCCAACCGCACAAAATCCTTGTCATTGAAGTCCATTGGCTAGGCTGAACACTGTTAGTATCATAGTTGGTCATAAGCATTACAGGGTATCTCTATCCTCGGATCTTCGTTCATCATGGTTATGGGTCATCCACAAACCCACACTTCATCGAAGTCCATTTTCTAGGACACACACTATCAGTATCACAGTTGGTCACAAGCATTACAAGGTAGATCTATCCTCGGATCTTCGTTCATCATGGTTATGGGTTAACCACATAAAACCCTTCACTTTAGTGGCTCTTCATATTCAACAAAGGCTTCATAGGAGGGAACTTCATGCAATGGGGACCATTGCTTCTTAAGGAGGGAGGAATGATCCGAATGGAAAATGGCATCAACCCATGGTATTCATCCACCCATGGACTCATGGTATTTTATGTGGCATCCACCCATGGTATTTATCCACCCATGGTATTGTAGGTGATATCCACCCATGGTATTCATTCACCCATGGTATTTTCTGATGGTATTGTGACATCCACCCATGGTATTCATTCACCCATGGTATTTTCACATGTTATTGTGACATCCACACATGGTATTCATTCACCGATGGAATTGACCCATGGTACTATGACATCCACCCATGGTATTCATTCACCCATGGAATTGACCCGTGGCATTGTAACTAAAAAATACTATAAGTAACAAGTCGTATTTTGTAAAAGGACAGATTGTCCACCACAATGTAGTCCTTACAGTTATTATTTGTTTTAATAAAAAAATTTCTTTGTGGTTTTGTTTATTGGGCATTCTACTCTTTTTCTTCTAGAAATTTCAATTTTTTTTCAAATCTTGGGGGCCTCCCCCCCAAGATCCATTTCAATTTTTTAGATCAAGATCCAGATCAATATTATTGTAATTTTTATTTTTTTAAAAGTGAATTAGCATTTAGAGTAGAGAGTCACATGTAATGTGAAAGGTCATATGGAAGTTGAAAAGTCATGAGGGTAGGTGAAATGTCACTCTACCTTTTGTAAATAAACCCTCATGACTAGATGTAAAGGACCTTCAGTTTTGAACTGGAATTGTGCATATTGTTTGAAAGCTCATATACCTTTTTGAGGATCCAAGGGTGGCTTTACACTTCCACTAATGGATTTCATGGACATTTCATGTGATGGTGTTGTGAATATTTTAGCTTAATATTTGAAGCTCATTGAGCCCATGTATGCAATTACTTACATATGTTGTCAAGCATTAAAGATTCTTCTTGCAATGATTTGATGGCATATGTTTTTCTTTCATTTTGTTTATATTAATGAACTACTTTATTGATTTACGCACATATCATCTGTAAGATTGTATGTTTTCATATGATTTCATGTTTGTTGTTGATTATGAACTAATTTATAGTTAATATATGAATCTTTATCTTTATACATGTGTTTTAATAGAATCCTTGCTAACATTGCTTCTTTTAAGAGTAATGCCATGATTATTTAGTTGTTGTTATGTTCACAACATTTCACATGTTATATTTCCATAAAGCGGCTTAACTTGTGTTTATCAAAAGTTTTATTTGTTTTCTAATGTTTCTTGCTCATCTTTTCTAAAGAAAATCTCTAAACGACATGGAGATAGTCTGACCCACATACCCGATGGGACTTCCATACCAAATGGTGTAGAGTCTAGTTGGGATTTTGTACCGGATAGATCCCCTAACTATTGGTGGTAAATTCTTTTCCGTAAAAACAAATACAAGGTTATTAATGCCATGGTTGTAAAAGGTGTTAATTTTAATCCCAAAGGGAAAAAAAGTAAAAAGAAAAACCTATCAGTAGTAAAAATTTTCAATTCAGAAGTTGATTTTGGTGTTTTTGACCCCAAGTCATGGGATTTTAGATATAATGATCTCATTGTAAAGTCATAGTTCTCATCAAGCCAATAAGTTTGTTTATTACATAAGATACTCCAATGACTTCATGAATCTCATCAAAGGAGTGAGGGTTGAATCAGAGAACATGATAAGAAGTTTTGATGTAGTCTCACTTTTCACAAGTATTCCTTCAAATGAAGTTATACAAGTAGTAAATGAAGTAGAAGACCAAAACATAACAATACTAGTAGAGATATGTCTCCAATCAGCCTTCTTTAGCTTTCAACTAGAGTATTATGAGAAAATTATCAAAGCAACAAATGTGTCTCCTCTTTTTCCCTTTGTTGTTAATATTATCATGGAAATGTCAAGAAAAAATCCCTAGACTTGTACATCATAAAATCAACAACATGGAAGAGGTATGTTAATGGTACCAACATGAAGTGCCTTCAAGGGAATGATGTGCTAAGCAATGTTTTTAAACACCTTAGTGGAATATTTAAAGACATAAAGTTAACTATGGAGCATGAAGGAAATAGGGACATACCTTTCCTGAATACATTGATCACTAGAAAATATTATGGGACTTGAGGGCATCAAGTTTTTAGAAAGAAAAATTATATGAAATGTTACCTTCACATTGACTCTCACCACCATCCATCATAGAAGATTGGAGTACTAAACATGTTGGCTATGAGACCCATCAGAATATCATATATTAAGAGTAGTTAGTAAAAGAAATGTTACTTGAATAAGCTCTTCAAACACATGGATACAATAATAAGAACATTAGGAAAGGGGTCAAGAGAGCAGAAAAAGGGTCTCATTCTGACAATTCCCATAGCTCTTAATCTTTTGATAGGAAAGTGTACCTTCACTACATTTGAAGGCGTTACTGATATGATTACAAAGGTCTTGAATAGAGAAGAAATCGTAACCTTACTCAAAGTGTGGGAAACCATCAAACAAAAGATGAGGTATGCAAAGACAACATTGATCATCACCAACTCAAATGTCTCTAAAAGGTAGCTTACACTTGTGGGAAGTGGTATATAAGAGAGGTTAACTGATCCTTTTATGTTAAAGGAGCACAAGGAAAATATTAGGAATGCACATATACACATCTAAGCTCTAATAAAACATTATATCAAACCAGAAACAATATTTTATTAGAAGACACCAAGATCATTATAAAATAAAACCACTATTACAAGTGACAATTCAGAGAAGTTTTGAAAGTAATAAAGAACCCAAATAATCTAGTTTTGAAAATAATCAAGCAACCAAATAATCTTAACAAAGTTGATGATTTGAAAATAAATAAAAAATCACACCCTTTAATCATAATTAAAAAAATTGAAAAATGAAATTGAAATTTAACTTTCTTGATTTTTTAATCTTTATTTCATTTGTTTTATTAATTATTTTATTTTATATATATATATATATATATATATATATATATATATATATATATATATATATATATCTTTTAAAACGTTGTTCCTATTATATCCTTCATTCTTATTTTGTTTTCAAGGTTATTTTAATCTTGGGTTTTCCTCATGAGATGGCCCACCCTTTGGTTTTGATGAGGTGGTAACTGATCGACGTAAATGACAATGCGTATTTATTTGTTTGGTGTTCTATTTTTCCTAATAATATGTAATTTGTTGTGATATTATTATTTCACTGCTTGTGCAATGACATCTATGATCAGTTTGTAGCTATTAGTTTGTTCGTACAACAAAATGTTTTCAATTTTGTATAGTTGACATTATGGTTTTCCTTGAAATTTTTGGGTGATGTTAGCCTGCTGCCATATCCTTGGCTCTGGGTTTCAAGGGATTATGTCATTATAGCATCCATGATTGAATGGGTTGGTCAGATAGTACAAAGGAGGTTCTACAAAGAGCGATTCTGCATACATCTGGGAGTTAAGTTTGATCTTCTTTGAGCTCTGGTGCTGTAAATTTTGTTTTAAGAGCGTTGGTGGACAATTTATTAATATATTATCGATAAACACATTTCTAATTAGTCGGTTTGGAGTTGTTTTTTTTGTGTTCAAAGGCTCTACATTACTTTCTTGGCTTTATGACACTCACTGAAGCTAGAATTTCCATGTTTTTGCCTGCAACTAGGAGTAGAGTTTTCAGAGGGCGTTGATATAGAGTTCGGGTAAGTGGATTGCTAGATTCTACTGATGGAAACCTGATGAGTTTTTGAGAAATCCCTGAGAGAAAACTCTGGTTTAATTCGTGATTTTATTTATTAATAAAAAATTATGGAGTTTGTGGGTAAATATAAAAAAACACCAAAGTTTCAGTGTTAAATCGAGGTGTACATTGCGGGGTTGAGTTTCGATGCTTCAAATGAAATATTGTAGGAGTAAATCAATAGTAACTGACTACAAATAATTTAGAAGTTGGTTCATCTTTCCATTTGAAAATGCCCTATGAGCAAGGTGTTGACCCCCTGCTTTTAAATAGTTGGGGGTTCAAAGTTCTATTGGAATTCAAAATGCAGTCCTCTAGGGAGTTTTATTTAATAACCAAAATAAAAACTCCATGTTTTTTTGTAAATTTTATGAAATTTTTTTCAAGAATTTAACACTTTTAAATTCTACATTTTCAGAAGACCTATGAGCAAGGTGCTGAACCCCCGACTATCTAAAACACCACGATATGGATTTAATCAAATGGGATAAAACATAAACAATCTCAATGCAATGTTGCGGGGTTGAGTTTCGATGCTTTGAATGCAATCTTGTAGGAGTAGATCAATAGAAACTAACCACAACTAAGTTGGAAGTCGACCATATTTCCATTTCCACAAGTCTTGTGAGCAAGGTGCCGACCCCAACTCCATATTGTCCCCTTTTAAATAGTCAGGGATTCAGAGTTCTACTAAAATTCAAAATGCAATCTTGTAGGGAATGTTTTTTTGTAACGTTTACGACGAAATTTTTCAGGAATTTAACTCTCTAAAATTTGTGAAGTTAGAAGTATACCCATATTTGCATTTTTAGAAGACTCGTGAGCAAGGTGTTAGCCTCGACTCCATATGATGGTGTTTTAGATAGTCAGGGGGTCAGAGTTCTATTGACATAAACATCTATCCAGTGAAGAAAAGAACTCTGAGCTCAGTTGGGCATGATACATAGACACACAGATGTGTTAATTATTAAAAATAAAATAAAATAAAAAAGCAACTGTTCATGCACAAATAATAGAATTTTATTCAAAGTGTAATTTTGTAGGGTATTTTGTTTAATATTAAATATAAAAAGTCCATGTTTTGCTATAAAATTCACAACAAAATTTTCAAGTGTTTTATCTTTCTAAAATTTACGATGTCAGAAGTTAATGAATCTTTTCATTTCCACAAGACCCGTGAGTAAGGTCTCAAGCCTGAATCGATATTGCAGTCTTTTAAATAGTTAAGGAGGCAGAGTTCTATTGGCATAAATATCTAGTTGGTGAAGAAAATAACCCTAACCTCAATTAGGCTCGATGAATAGACATAGGCATGTGTTAATTTTTTTTTGGATTTGTTAATTGTGGATATTAATATTGATGCATTTTTTAATTTTGATCTGAAACTCACATTCAATGAGGTTTTTTGAGATCTCCCCGCAAGAAAACTATGGTTTAATTTGTGATTTTATGTCTTAATGAAAAATTATGGAGTTTATGTGTAAATATAAAATTAACATCAAAATTTTAGTGTTAAATCGAGGTGGATATGTAATTAATTCAAATGGGAGAAATCATAAATAATATCAATCCAATCTTGTGGGGTTGAGTTTCGATGCTTTGAATGCAATAATGTAGAATTAGACGAGTAGACACCGAGCACAACTAGATTGGATTTCGACCTATCAATAGTTCAGGGTTTAGAGTTCTATTAGAATTCAAAATGAAAACTTGTAGGAATTTTGTTCTAATAATCAATATGAAAGTTTCATGTTTTTCTGTAACGTTTATGACAAAATTTTTCAAGAATTTAAGTCTGTAGAATTTTCCATGTCAATAGTATACCCATATTTCCATTTTCAAAAGATTCATGACCAAGGTGGTGGCCTCGACTCCATATCGTGGTGTTTTAGATAGTTGGGGGGGGTCAAAGTTCTATTAGCATAAGCATCTGGCTAGCAAAGTAAATAACTATAAAATCAATCGGGTGCAACGCATAGACACAAGGATGTTTTAATTATTAAAAAAAAACTAAGACACAACTAATAGAAATTTATTCAAAATGAAATTTTGTAGGGTATTTTGTTTAATAATCAATATAAAAATACTATGTTTTCCTATAATGTTTATAATGAAAATTTTCAGCGTTTTAACATTCTAAAACTTTTGATGTCAGAAGTTGACCGATATTTCCATTTCCACAAGACTTGTGAACAAGGTCTTGAGCGCGACTCCATATCATGGTCTTTTAAATAATCAGGGTGTAGGAGTTCTATTGGCATAAATATCTAGTTTTTGAAGAAATAACCCCGATGCATAGACACAGGCATGTGTTAATTATAAAAAAACTAAAAAATAGTTGTTCACACACAAGTAATAGGATTTTATTCAAAATGTAATATTGTAGGGGATTTTGTTTAATAATAAATATAGAAACTCCATGTTTTCCTATAACATTTACGACGAGATTTTTCAGCGTTTTTAAGTTTCTAAAATTTGTGAAGTCATAGGTCGACCCATTTTTCCATGTCGACTAGAACTACGAGCAAGGTCTCAACCCCCTTTCCATATTGTGGTCTTTAAAATAGTCCGGGGGGGAGGGGGGTTGGGATTCCATCAGCATAAACATCTAGTTGGTGAAGAAAATAGAGCCAACCTTAGTCAGGCCCAACACATAGACACAAGCATATGTTAATTATTGTATATAAATAAAATTTCATGCAAAGTGAAAACTATTAGTCAAATTTAGAGGAAGTAGACAAATAAATAGAGTATATTCAACTATTTATGCATTAAGGAATCAAAAAAATAAAATATCATGTTTGCATGTGAAGATATATCATTGTTTATATGGAATTAGAACTGGCATATCTCGTTATAAATGTTGCCACATGCAGACCACAAGTTAAAATATGAAGTTGTATGAAATTGCAAGGTAGAGACTGAACACAACTAATTGAAATTTATTCAAAATGAAATCTTGTAGGGAATTTTGTTTAATAATCAATATAAAAACTCCATGTTTTCCTATAATGTGTACAATGAAATTTTCCAGCATTTTAACTTTCTAAAATTTGCGAAATTGGAAGCTAGCCCATATTTCCATTTCAACGAGTTCCCTAGACAAGATGTCGGCTGTGACTTCATATCATGGTATTTTAAATAGTTGGGGCATCATATTTATATTGGCATGAACATTTAGCTAATGAAGAAAATAAGTCTGACCTGAGTCGGGCCTGATGCATAGGCACAAGTAGCTGTAATTTTTTAAAAATGAAAAAAAAATTGTTCACACTGGGTTGCAATGACTTTTAAATCCATTATTTCGTGAGAAGTGAAAATTATTAGTCAAGTTTAGAGGACCAGTCAAAGAAATAGAGTATACTCAACTATTTATGAATTCAGGAATCACGTGAAGCAAAGAAGCATGCTTGAATATGAAAATATAAAAATATTTATAGCGGAATTACAACTAGCATGTGTCTTATAAATGTTCCCACATGCAAAAAACAAGTTAAAATATGAAATGATATGAAATGAAACTGACTGCAACTAATAGCAATTTATTTAAAATGCAATCTTATTGCGAATTTTGTTTAATAGTCAATATAAAAACTCCATCTTTTCCTATAATGTTTACGACAAAATTTTTCAATATTTTAGCTTTGTAAAATCTGTGAAGTCAAAAGTCGGCACATCTTTTCATTTCCACAAGGCCCATGAGAAAGTTACCTCCCTCGACTCTAGATTGTGTTCTTTTAAATAGTTAGGAAATTGCAAAGAACATGCTTACCTGTATTTACAACATTATGCACTGATGACATAGGTGGTAACAATAGTTGTTTTGGAAGCATTTGTATCTGAGGAGATATTTGTTGAAAAGGGATTTGAATTAAAATTTTGAAGCGTTTTAAAATTCTTTTATGTTTAGGTTTTTTTGGGAATGTGTTTTTGTCATTTGAGTGATTCAATTTTATTTGAAATTATATTTATATGTTTGTGTAATTTTAGTGTAATTTTATTTTATGTTTGGGTTTTTCTCTAATGCACCTTGATCGATTTTATTTGAAACTATAGTTTTATGTTTGAATTATTTTGGTATTTTTTTTATTAGTTTTTTTTTGGATATTATTGTTTTTTTTATGTTTGAGTTTGTTTTAAATTGTATGGAGTGATTAAATTATTAAATTTTATTAATTTTGCTTAAGATTAGGGATGATTGCAAAATCAATTAAAGTTTCAATGAGTGTTTTAATCATTTTGACTAAAATTTATAAGAGTGACTTAGTTTAAAGAGATGTGAATATGGATTTAAATTTTATTTCAGTTTTAATTTAACTTTATTCGTATATTTTGTAAATTAATTATTTGAAATATTAAATAATTAATTATATTTATAGTGATTTTCATATATATATATATATATATATATATATATATATATATATATATATATATATATATATATATATATATATATATATATATATATATATATATATATATCACAACATTTTCATATAAAAAAATACATATATTAAAATTTCAATAATGCTATATTCTTTATATTGTTTACATAATGTTAAAATGCTTTATTATCAAATTATAGAGTAGGTATTGTTTTATACATAGATAAATAGAGTATTAAATTATTATATTAAGTTATTTTATATTTGTTTATTTTAAATTTCATGGATGTTAAAATTCCTTATTCAACTAGTATTCTTGGACGTCATTGTGATGTGGTCTCATTTATATTAAATTTAAAAAAATGTAAATAAACATGAAAATTACAATAATGTTATAATCAATAAATATATTGTCTTGTATTATTTTATAGTACTTTAAATATTTCATTGTGCTATTAATACATTTTTTTTGTTACTTATATTATTATTGTTATCATTATTTAATGGTGTATAGTTAGAAACATTTTATTGTTTTTATTAGCATTTTTTTGTAAATCATGATGCATTGCTTGATATTCAATGAGCAAATATTATCAAGGAAGAAAATGTAATTGATTTAAGCAATACAAATATAGAATCATAGATAGAAATTGCTAGTATAAATTATTTTATTTAAGTATTTTATGTAAATAGACGATGCACCAATTTATTAACTCCATAATATTTGTCATGGGCCTTTGAAATATATATTCTTAGGATTCCATAAAGTGATTGCTATATTAGCTACGAAATAATTGATTCTGTGTGTGCTTCTTATTTAAAAAATATGGGATCCTAATGATTAAGATGTTGTAGACATTTGTGTAAGTTTGAATTCACTTTAAATTTAAGGTGTTAAATAATATTATCTAAACAAGGTAATATCCAAAAGTTCACAGATTTTTCAGAATTTTAAATGAAATTTATTCTTGTCCATTAATTTGGGATTAAATTACACGTTATTTATGCCTATGTGGCAAGATAATTTTTTTTTATTTTTTGAATTATGGAATAATATTAATGTTTTTATGTAGCTATTATGTCCATTCTCTTTTCAAAACAAATGAAAAGCAATAAAAGACAAATGAGAACTAGAAGAAATTAAAGAACCTTACTACCTTTTTTATTTACAATTGTGGTAATTAATAACATTTAATGTCTAAACAATTAAAGACAATTATAAGCTTTTTCAAATACTTTTAGAACCTTACATTTGAATTTTTGGTCAATTGACATTTGATATGATTGGAAGTACAATGCCTAATCTGTTTACATTTGTACATCTTTGACTAACATAATTAGTTTTTAGAAAACTTTTTATTGGTATTATTTGTTGTAGTTAATATTGAAAAACCTTCAAAGAACATAATTATTTAGATTGTTACATCATTATTTGAATTGATGATATATTGGGTTCAGGTCATGTCTACTAGTTTGAGTGGAATCTATTAAAAAATAATATTATGCAATTGTGAATAATTTTGAGTCATGGAATGTGTAGTTGTGCAATTATCAAAACCATTGTAACAACTTATAGAAGAGGAGGAGACCGATAATCACAAATTGGATTATCCAAATAAAACAAAGAAGAAAAATAATGAGCATTTTAAATGCAATTTCCTTGACAAGTGGATTAATTGCAGTTTAAATTGGTGCAAATGTTAGTGTTGTTTCATGCGATATCTTTGCTCAAATCCATAGAACACTAAATGAGTGTCAAGGGGAAACACACAACATTTTTTTTGTGTGATATAAATGATAAATTTTTTGATCCATTAGGTCTCGTGTGAGAAACAATTTTCACAAATTATAATGCTAGAATCAACAAATATTGCATGCACCTCTAAGTCTCGTACTCATTCCTCTTGTGTATGTTTACTTGGAATCTTTATTTCAAGATGGGAGGGTATACAAGCTTAAATTATTGCATTTTTTAGTCAATTTTGGGGCAATATCTTTCATTAAAATTGACACATTTACTGAAGTACATATGCAATTTAATGTAGTTATAGTACTATGATTATATTTGAGCGATGGTTTTTCATTTGCACTTTCTTTAGTCACGTGTGACTAGAATGTTATTTGTTATTTATGACATGATAGTAGATAATTTTTTCAATGGCCAACAAGAAATATGAAATAAAGCCACATTTGTCACCTTCATATGCAATTTAATGTAGTTATAGTACTATGATCACGTTCAAGCAATAGTTTTTATTTGAAATTTTTTTAGTCATGTGTGACTACAATGTTATTTATTATTTATGACATAGTAGATAATGTTTTCAATAGCTAGAAAACAATATGATACAAAGTGGCATTGGCCACCTTTGGTCATTGTTATTTGTGTGTGTGTGTGTGTGTGTGTGTATATATATATATCTATCTATCTATCTATCTATCTATATATATATATATATATATATATATATATATATATATATATAGCTCCACTGGTATTGAATGTAATGTTTCTTTGTCTTTGTACACAAGGCTTGTGTACCTGATGTAAATTAATGGTTGTAGTGCTATAAACTCTACTATTAATAATGAAAATAATTCTACTTTTGAAAGCACTATAGTTCTCATGTGATCTCATTCTAAGTACGTCAATCTCTTAATGATTGGTGGTTGATCACAAATAGATTTCAACTATGTATAGCCAATGAATGAATGAAAAGTATATAGAACTAATGTGATTAATTTTATTGTATCATAAATGATAAAGAGACAATTTACATGGAAAAATTTTAAAAACACACACACATACACACATAGCAAAAATACTAGAATTTTTATGGCAAAAAATTCCATAGGTATTTCTGCAAAAAACAACAATGTGTAATGTGTTTTATTAATCAAAACACTTACAATATTTCTTTGGTGCTTCTTGCTACATAGACATATCAATTACTAGTTTTTCTAGTTGTCACTTTTTTCCATTAACTCCATGCATTGTTTTTGTCCACCAATTATGTATGGGTTTTGTCTCCCCATATGCACATGCAAGTTATGACACCCACTCCAAATGCTATGATGTGCATATTTCAAAGACTATGATGTTCACGTGTTAACCATAGGTATGCTCAATTTGGAACTACATTAATTTGCACCAAGTCTTAAAGAAAAAATACTACATTATGCTAAGAACCTAAATAATTTACATTTTATTTGATAGCATAATGAATTTATAATGCAACAATAAGTTAGTAACTTATAAATGGTGCAATTAATAGCTTTATAGTAATAAGCTTTTGAATATGTTTATTATTTCAATAAAGTTTTGAATATGATTATTATTTTAAATTAATTTATCCTTGTTATTTTAAATTAAATTTGTTTATTATAGAAAGCTATATTGTAATTGGTTTTTGAAACTAATGTTTGGATTCTATTTGATTTATACATTTTGAAAAGAATTTACAGAAATTTGACAATTTTTTATGAAATTTTGGAAATTAAATATAGTGTTTTGAAATTTGTTACAATGATAATAACACTTTTATTGGTATTATTTTAAATTATATAAATATCTTTAGTTTTAAATTATATTTTGATTGCAAAGAATGCAATCTTCAAAGTTCCTTATCTCCATTTCCTCTACTTCTTTGTCATAGTGCCACGTACTCATTTTTGGAGTATTGTCAAATAAAAACCAAGAAAAAATTATAGTCACAAAGGAAATGTATACTACATAATATATAGGAGGTATAAAAATGTTCTACTGTGATATTGGTAATTGAAAATTCAATGTGACCCATGCTCTTAATGCTATAATTGATTGTCACATTTGGACAATTTATCACATTGTCTCAATAGACTTCATGGAAATGAAAAATAGTTTTGCATTAAATCGATCAAAATTTCAAGAAATTGATCACAATTTATCTAGATTCAGTTTACATAGATTATAGAATTTCTTTTATTATCCCGGTGACTGTTTATTTGACTCATCTATTGTTCTTCTTCATTTTTGCTATAGTTCAGCTGAAATACAACATGGGATCGTAAACCACTTTCGACATTACTTATCTCATGGAAATGATGTTGCTTTCCATTCATTGCATACAGAATTGAATCCTGAATATCTTCAAGATCTTCTTCATGTTAATGATCTTGAAATATACTTGCAAGGATTATCTACACCTTCTATTTGTTCTCGATCTACAATTAGCTTATGGGGGGGTGCCTTCTATATCAAATGGTTCTCCAAATGGTTTTTTCAATTCTAGTCAATGTTTGGCTATTTACAAATGGCAAAGAATATCTATAGTTCAATTCAAACATTGATGGCTATCAATATAATATTTTTCTACATAACCAAAATCATGCATGTGGACATTTAAACCACTCTTGTTACATAGCACATTAGATATTGTAGCTCCAATAGATAAAGAAAATGTCTCATGCATTTATCCATACCAATTCTCACTTGGACACTTTGACATGTTGTTAATTGAGAAAATCTTATTTGAACAAGGCTTCTTGATCCATCGACAAAATTTCAATGACTTCTACGACTCTTTGTTTGAGTGTATTTGTGCACTTTCAGCATGGTTTGATATGTCTAATATGAGAAAAACAATTTCACAAACTTTTTACAATTGTTTCATTTGCAATGACAATAGACCTACAAATTACTTAAAACAACATCTTCATGCTAGAAACATTGAACAAGAGCAATGTATCAATGATTGACAAGCTTATATTATAAACTTAAAAATTCCACATGCATTGGACAAATAGAGGGAAAAGGTTTTGCAATACAATGGATATGTGAACTACTTGATGTTAACATATATATCTAGAATACATAAAAAAAGATATTTCCTTGAGATTATATTCATCAAACTCTTGCTCCAAAATATTGTACCTTATGCATGTACCAATATCCAAATCACATGCACATTTCCATGCACTTCTACAAATTCAGAATGTTGAAAATATTAATCACAATGACAAGATACCACAATTTCTCTAAAGGATCTCAAAAAGAGAAAGTTGTGAGTTAATCTCAAGTGCACCTTGTAGATATCTTGTTAGAAAAGAATCTAGTTTTACTAGATCTTGTACTCAACTAAACCATTTTTCAATTGACAATACAATATATAAGAAAAGGAAATTAGTTTAAGTATCGCATGATTTCGCATCATCAAATCAGGACAATAATCCTTTTTCAATGGAGACATAAAATAACAAAGAAGTCTCTACCTCTTTTTCCAATGGATATAGTAAGTGATACACTCACTTACATTAGTTGAAATCTGCAATACAAGCACAAGGTGCTCTAATACAAGAAGCACAAAAGTGACATGTAAAGTCAAATAAAGAAATCGAGGCATATTTGCAATCAATCCAAGACACACCTACATATGCATGTTGCATTTGTGATAGATTATCCTTTGGAAAGGACATGCAACCTATTGAAAAACTCACATTATCTACTATTTGCTATATGATGCATGCATCAAACTTTAAATCCATCAAAATCAATGAAGAAATATGCAAATCTTTTAAAAATTCAATACTCGATGAAAAAGTGCCTACATTTTCATCACCTCTTCATTTTCGACGAAACGAAAAATTGGTGTTTATTGCACAATTGACATATTTGGAAGAGAGATTAGTGGTACCAAGAATGGATTTTGCAAAAATAAGACAATTTCGTTACAAAAGATCACAAATTGGATTAATAGGAACACTCATAAATGTTTTTTCTAGTCTAAATAGAATTCAAAAAACATTACCTAGAGATGTTTATGACAATAAGACAGTGGGAGTTATGCTAAAAAGAAAAATGCAATACAAAAATGCTTATTTACTTGGAAATATTCGATGCAAAAAAGTGATGTTTGCATTACATGACTTGTGCAACACATATCTATATAAGACCGAACAAATAGTAATCAACCATGAAAGGGATTTTTTTTTTTTTTATCAAAGTAGGCAAAATCATCAGAACGATAGTCCCAAAATAAAGGAACTAGACTCACCAAATGCAGATAGTGATGTAGAGAAATAAATTGAAACACTTGTACATGGTTATTCAGAGGTCCACCTCATCCATGATCTTGATACAAGAATAATACAGATTGCACCTTCTCAAGGGTTTCATCCCCTTGGCATTTTTAATGAAAAATTCTCTAAATAACTGAACTTCCTGACATTTTTCTTTGGATCAAGTCACCCTGTTGATGTTATTAATCACTTTTCCTATCAAAAAATTGCACAATGGGAACTGTTGCACATGTCTGGTGAATTTTCAACACATATTATAAAGATATTTTTTAAAGCAATCCACATTTTGATAAACCATGTTTCTAAGTCAGCTTGGATCTCTATTCACAAAGGAGAACTGAAAGGACAAAAACGAGTTGCTAAAGATGTCAAAAATAAAAGAAATCTTTAGAAATTATTAAAATAACCAATTTCATATCAATGTTTAAGAAGCATTCACACATCCCATGACTATTTTGAACATTTACGAAAATATATATTTGCAATTTTTATGACAGGTTGGCCCACTAACTTTGTTTGTCACATTCACTAGTGTTGAGCATCTTTGGGATCCATTGATAAATTCACTAAAAAGACAAAGCAATGAGTCTATAACAAATCAAAGAAAGAATTTTGATGATGAATGCATTGATGAATTGATCAAAATTCAACCAATCATATGTAGTCGATATTATAGGCATAAAATCTTGTCACTACGCTCATTGATAAGAAAAAACAATGAATTATTTGGTCAAGTGAAATATTAGTTTTTTTATCACAAAGTTCCAAAGTAGAGGAAAAAATCATGGGCATTGATTACTTTGGATTCAAGATGCACCAATATATAGATATTCTAATGATGTTGATGTCATAGGTTTCATTGATCAGTATTTGACTTCCGACTCAACAATCTTGTTGAATCAAATGATTCAATTTCAAACTCATCGCCACACAAAAAATTTCAAAAACATAAAAATTCTACTTGTATATTTGGTTTCCCTATTCCACCAATTGATGAAACTTGTATCTTACACCCTTTGTGCAATGAAAACAATGATATCCAAAAAATGCAAAAGAAACTTTCTATTCTTCTAAAAAAAAAGTCCTATTCAAAAACATAACATTTGACATGTTTTTAGTCGACCTTGGAATTACAAAACAAGAATACTTCATGTTGTTACGATTTTGTATTACTCGGCCAATTGTACTACCAAGGAAAATTTTAAGGATGGAAGTTTATCTTAAAGTTTAGAAACCTTGGCGAATCTTACTAGTCCCTAGTATGCAAATTGTAAAATGTTTGGCAATATTTTTGTAATTTATATTTCTAATGATTTTATATTAGTCCATATAAAATTTTGGCAATTTTCATGGTAAAATAATTTTATACTATAAAATGTGGGCGAATAATTTAAAAAAAAATGGAAACTGGCCTATCTTTTTTTTGAGAAAAACATGGAAAATTACCCCACTTGCGAATATTAGCCCCTAAAATTTTCCCTGTGTACTACTCAAAATAAGTCCTCAAGATGTGTGGATTAATGCATTTGCAAAAAAAATCCCTTCATTGTGGCAAGAAAACACAAATTCTCAATTTATTTTATATGCCTATGTTGCAGCAACATATTGTATCTCTTATATGACAAAAATGGATCACTCCATGATAATTGCATTCAAACAAATTTGAGAAAATTGCATATCTTGTGGAGACAACAAATTTGAAACTATTCACAAACTTGGAAACACATTGATAAATATGCAACAAATATCAAGTCAACAAGAAGTCCACATTTCTTTGTCATTGCCTTTGTATTTAACTTCTAGAAAAACAATTTTCGTTGACACTGCTCTAGTTGAAAAACAAACATATGTTCTAAAAAGACCTATCTTGTTAGAACAAGAACCCGATAAATCTGAATATATTGTTTGCATGATAACCATTGATAAATATGTTGCACGACCCATTTCCCTTGAGAAAGTTTTCTTGGCAGAATATGTTTCCTCTTATTCAATCACAAAAACAACAACAAAGAAAAGAAAACATCCATGTGTCATAAGATTCATTTGATACAATCAACACATGGATCCAAAAAACCATTATAGATAAAAGATGATGCTCTACATCCCATACAAGGAGCTTGAATATACATTAAATATAAATGAGGAGACATGGGTTGAAGCATACTTTTCACATAAACACATTGTTGATGTCATTAAAAAATAATTTTCTCGTTTAATCACACCATGGGGTGATATTGAAATTGCTTCTACTATAATTTCATCCCAAAATGATGAAATATTTATGCTTCACTTTCTATCAGAAGTTGACAATAGGAATTATTGTAATGAAAAATATGACATTCAATAAGACTTGTAGGAAAAAATACAGTTAAAAAACACTCAAACTAAATATACAAAAAATAATAAATTCATTAAGCATCCCTTTGTTTTGGGCACATTGGCATATCATGTAATTATGAGAGAATTAAATCAAGAGCAACAATCAATAATACAAAAAATAGTTTTATGGAAAAAATAATCCAGGTAATCACTTCTATTTCTTCATCAATGAAGGTGAAAGTATAGGAAATACATTCACTCCACAAGCACTTTACAATGCACTAATGCATATTTACAATCATGAATTACAAAGTGACCCCTTGAAAAAAAGGGTCTAGTACTTGCATTTACTGGCAAAGAAGCATATATTGCACATGGTATCATAGTCCATTCAACTTTACCTTTGCCACTTTCACCATCTCACATGGTGCCATTGGCTTCTAACACGCTTGATATAATGAGCAAAGAATATCAAAAACTTAAATTTTTGTTCATAGATGAGTTTTCATTAATTGACTCTCGATTTATATAAAAAAATTGGCAAGCGACTTTGCGAAATCATTCACACACTAGCTTTCCTATTTGGGAACCTTGACATTATGTTTTGTGGCGACCTATGTTAATCACAACTTGCACATGATTGTTGGATATTTGAACAAACTTGTCTTAAAGGAACTAGTGTTCCTTACAACTTCTTGAAAGACAATGTGAAATCTTATGAACTAAAACAAGTAATGCAACAAGACAATAAAGAATTTGTATCCATATTAAACAGAATTAGGACATGTTCACATATTGATGATGATCTTGCATTCTTGAACAAACATTGTTATAGATGTGCACAAGATGATCCAATTTTTCCATACCTCTTCTATTTAAAAAAGAATGTACATGAACATCATGAAAATGTTGTCTCTCATTAAAAAAGAAGCAATCATATTAAATTCTTATGATAGAACAATTGAATCAAAATATAAAACACAATAAAAACATCAAAATGTAGTTTCCATCTACCATTGTGCTCAAATACAATATTCTTATTGAAATAATTGGTGGAAATTATGATAATCAGGATGGCTTGGTCAATAGCGCTAAAGGAATTTTTGGAGCATCCACGATATTTGGAAATGGCGCAATTTGGATTGAATTTTCTAATGCATTTGTTGGCACTATTCAACAAAAACAATGGCACATCTATACAAAGATGGAATAATGTCTACTTTGACACCCATTACTAGAGTTTGTAAGAATAATGAATCAAACAACAAAATTAGTTTTACAAGAGAACAATTCCCTATTCAACTGGCATGTGCACAAACTATACATCGATCATAGGGGTTGACAATGGAAAAATTGGCTTTTGACCCAAAAGGAGTTAGGAAACATGGACTCGTCTATACTACACTTTCTCATGTCAAAGATATTAAATCCTTGTATTTTTTAAACAAATTGGAACATAACAACTTTTCCCTCAATGACAGAGTTGTTGTTGAGCTAAATAGACTTAGAAAAAATGCCTCTTATGAGCTTGAATATAACATATATCAAAGTAAAAAAAATGACAGTTTGACAAGATGTTCATTGAACACTTGTAGTCTATCCTTGCATCTTGAGGATATTGACTATGATCTAATGGGTGCTGATATTCTTTGTTTCCAAGAAAGAAAAGAAAAATCGCCTCCATCAAATCCATTTTTTTCAAACAAATATCACTACATACATGTATACCATTTACATGGAATTCTCACATACTACACAAAAAAATATTGTTGTTGACAATCATTTCACTTACAGGAAGACAAATTGAATCAACAATTGCAACATTCCATGTTGAAAAAAAAACCATTTCACTTGCAAATGTATACATTGCACCAAATAAAAGCATGGAAGAAATAATTAATTTCATAAATTTCATTTTAGAGCACACATGTAATAGCTACCCAATTGTGCTTGTTGGTGATTTCAATTTGGACATGTTGCAAAATAGCCATAAAAAAATAAAACTACTTTCATTTATGCAAAATAATGGCTTCAATTTTCATTAAAAAAACAACAACTAACTATAGCTCAATTCTTGACCACTTTTGGACAAACTTTTCAGTTAGTATTTTTTCTTTCCATGTCTTCGATGCTTATTGGATACATCATCATACATTTTTTCTTACCATATATTTGTTGTTTGCTTGAGTCATTTCTCCAATGTTCATGTCCTACAATTTCATTGTTTATTTGTCACAATACTTGTCACATTTGAAAATATGCACCTTGGACATATGATTTGATTCTAAAACATTGGAAACAAAGGAGTTCTGCACAACAAGAAACAAGAAAACAACAAAAAAATGCCAATGTCAAATTCCTGTAAGTTTTTGAACCATCAACATATAATTGTTCAGTTTGTCTTCCATAACTGTAATTTTTTATGTCATAGTTAGCATGGAATTTATGCATTTTGGATTTCACTTTGTGACATTTTGTTCTATATACTGAATACCATTATTTTCTTTTACTTCTAGTACATATTTCATTATATCTTGTCCAACTTCCTTTGAAAAAAATGTTGTTGTGGCCATAGTGATTCTTAATAATACATTCCAAAAATGAACTTTATGTGTAATTGTCAATGAAATCTATAAAAAAAATCTTTATTGTAACTTATGCACATTTACTACATAGACACCAACAATGGATAATAGTCATATATATATATATATATATATATATATATATATAGCTATATTTGATCACTGTAGAGCATATATTGTTTTAAAGGTTCTCTATACACTTGTTTCAGACTTAATCACTTGGATTTTTGTTTTCTGGTAGCAATTGGTCAAGTCATTTGCAATAACATCATGGAAACACCTAGCTCCAAAAAGCAATCATTCGAAGAAGAAATGGTGGAATATAAAAATCCAAAAAGGTTAGATTTGTGTTATGCTGATTATTTGTATATTCAAATGACATATTCACATTAAATCAATGGAATTTTTTTTTAAAGCATTTTTTCTAACTTTGCATATAAAGAGACAAAAAACAATGGAACCAACATCCTCATCAATCATTGAAATATGCTCAGGAGCATATGAAAATACTTTTGAAGGCGATATATTGGTTATTTATGAGCTAAAACAAAATAAAATCCCTAACTCTCCTGCAAGGGTGCAGTTTCTCAATTTTGATTTGATTGATAACCATAGTTAACTGACTATCACAGTGAACATGAGCAACAATCTTACAGAGCATTTCCAAAACATGTTTATTATTGGAAACAATGTTTGAATTACAAATTTTGTGATAAGAAACAAGGAAATTTATGAACGAGGAGATGTAAAATGTTGTATAGTGTTACAAGACAAAACCATATTGCACAGGTTTAAAGAAAATAGACTAGCTCTAGATACAAAAATACACAATCTTCTTGTTTCAAGTGATACATAAACAGTTGGTTGAATAGGAGAAATAATGATAAGATGTTAGTAAAATGACAAGAAACTTGAACTCAATATAAAATATGATGAAGTTGTAGATGACAATGCAATTATAAGTCTACTGCGACAACAACTAGACTTTCATATTCACCAACAACTAATAGTTTCTTTGAAACTACGTTCTTGTGTCTTTGTGTTCCATTGTTATCAAACTAGAAATTATCTCAACATTTCTTGTGAAAATTAATTAACAAAAAATATGTTATTTGATTCACTGCAACTACTATTGAATGATAGTCTCTTTCCTCCTTTTCAGTGAATTTACAATAAATGCAAACTACTCATTCATCCAAACATAGCTAAATGCACAATTTGTAAAGATGGCACAACATTGAACTATGAACACACTGTAAACAAATAGTTGTCAAATTGATTGTATGTTTCAAATGCCATAACTAAAAGAACATTGCCTAGTTATTGTTGAGACAAGATTTCAGCAATACATGCAGAGCATATCATCTATAGTTTTCAATTTAAGAAAACTTTGTATTCGAGGTCTTTTCACTTTAACAGTTAACAACATTATTGCTAAGATAAAAGAGTTGTGACCAACAAAAAAATGCTTCCTCTGTACATCAATTTTATACATTTTGATAGTTAATACATTCTTTCTCTTTCCATTTTTACTTCATGCATTTCAGCAACTCATAATTCACAAATACTTGCACCAACACTAATGTGTAGTTTTTCTTTTATTGCATGTCCCAGAATTACAAAACACAAAACATGTTGTTCAATGCTTTCTTGATATTTACTACAATACCTTAATCAAGATTTTTTTTTTTGTTAACTAGTTCTTATTTTATTTGTCCTGTAACTTTTGAATCAAACATCTTTTCCTGTTGCAAATGAAAACAAAGACCAAGATGCACATTATGCAATATAATAATTTAGTTATATCAAAAAAAATTATAGGCTATGGTATTGTTTTGTTAATAAAAACGTAATATCTTAGTTGAACAGTCACATAATGTAGCTCAAAAATACTTATTATACCATATTATATATATGCCCAACTTTTTCTCTCCATTGTTGAAATATTAACTTGGATTTTCAATTGTTGTGAATTTTGGAATGGTGTTGTGCTAAGAAAAAAAAGGGGGTGGTGGGGTAGAAAAGAGTTTCATGTGTATCAATGTCTTGATTTTCTATAAGCTCAATTAAATTATTTGTGTTAAAAGAGGGTACTACATGATAATTGAGATATCTGTGTTCTCGTTTTCTTTTCCCATACATCAAATCCTCTTTATTTTCTTATTTTCATAACTATTTTTCATGTTGTGCTCATTTTATGATTAGATTTCTTGTTCTCCTTTTCTGAGCTATATAGTTTTGCATTGCAGTTATATACGATTGCAAATTCATTGCCCTATGAGTTAAGAAAATTTGTATCTCATTTCTGTTTTCTAGTTTTTTGTCTCATCTTAAAATGCATTTCAACTTAGGGAAAAAAAATGTAAATCTAACTCTAATCTAAGGACATTGTGGTTTTATTGATACTAGATGCTTCGACTATGGTGCTCAATATTTTTTCGCTTGTTTTTCCCGAGGCACGGATGGAAATGAATGTCCATAGTTACTACAACCACTTTTTCTTCCAAAACTTTCTACCAAACTAGTGCATCATTTTTTTTAATAGGACCATAATATCTCATTTGCACAACAACATCAAAAAATTCCAAAAAAATTATTATACCATATTATATACATACCCATGTTTTTCTTTCCATTGTTGCAATATTAACTTGAATTCTCATTTTCTATAAATTCTGAAGTTATGTTTTGTTAAGGAACAAAAGGAAAAAAAGAAAAGAAAAAGAGCTCCAAGTATTTCAATTGCTTAATTTCTGTATATGTTCAATTAAATGTTCCGTGTAAAAAAAAGTCTCTATAGGAGCATTAATACATCTGTGTTCTCTTTTTTTGTTCACATATATCAAATCTTCCACAAAATATATTTTTCTATTTGCACAAGTGTTTTTTTCATGTTGTGTGCTTTTATTGACTGAATTTCTTGTATAAATGTTTTTATTTCCTAAGATATATGGCATTTGATTATAGTTATATATAATTGCAAATTTATGATCTAATGAATTAACAAAACATACATCTTATTTATGTTTTCTAATTTTTTTGCTTCCTCTTATAATGCATATCAACTTGCATAAAATTGCAACTTTAACTATAGTGTAAGGAAACTGTGGTTCTTCTAATCCTAAGTGCTATAAATATGTTACCAAATAATTTTTTTGATCTTTGTCCCCAACCATAAATGGTAACGAGCGTGCATGGTTTCTATAGCCACTTGTTTTTGCATTAGAAGCTATTTCGATTCTTATTTATCATAGTACATGTTAATAGTTTTGGATATTTGGCCCGTGATAATGAATCTTTAGTGAATGGTGAAGGATATATGTGCTATTTGGAGTCAATCATGCATTTTTTATAGCACAATGTAATTGCTATGAATAATAAGTACATTAGTTATTTTTAACTTTGAACTCTTATGATAATTTTTTCATAGACCTATATAATTAATTTGACATGGACATTATGACAGATTTTACTCTCTCACTAGCATAGCATTTTTCCTAACAATATTCTCTTAGGTATTTTGTTTACATATTATTTATTTAACATATGCAATTTACTACTCTAGGTATATTGTAAAAAATACATTCAGACATTTGTAAAATAAACTTTGAATCATTGGTGACGTAAATGCTTATTTTTGATCTCTCATGTCACTTTAGGCTCTATGCTTTGGCTGTAACAATAACCAATCAATATCATTGATAAAAATATCACTAAGCTTCTATCTTTGGACTCACCTACTTCCTAAATATTTCAAACCTCTTGAATCATTGAGCCAAGCGCTTTCATCCCTTTATTCATTAAGCACAGTAGAGATATCTCCAATGTTAATTCAGTTTCATTTAGCCCTGAATTCGAGGGAGACACTTATATTTCCATGAATACAAGAATGAAAAAACATATGTTAGATGAGCAGTTTAAAACATAGTTACAGAGTGTAACAGAGAATGTGGCAACAATTTATATTGAACCACCTATTCTTCGTGCTCCAATATTATTAATGAATCAATAAATTAAGCTCAATGACGATAAAAAACACATGCACCAGACTTCAAATAATGGAGTGGCTGAGTGAACAAAAAAGCAAAATTTATGAATAAAGAGGTATGAATTGTTTAGGTACTTCTTATCTATTATTTAATATTCTTGGGCATTTTTATCAAGTGCACTTTGATTTCACTGATTTGACATTTAGTGTAGTCAACATGCCAGTATTATGCACCCAGATAATCATGGGGAATTTAGTAATGTAGTCATTCTTGAAGTTGGAACTAGTCTCCATGTATTGCAGATTTTAATATTTCGATGCTAATTTGATAATTAATATCCACATAAGTAATTTTTCTTATAATTTTGTGATTTTTAATCTAAGCATATTTTTATCATGTGCGTTTACAAATAACCCATTTTGTTGGCTTTCTTATGGGTTGCATATTATATTGTTCTTCTACTTGCAGAATGTTACACGTTATCCCACTTGGTCATTGAATCCAAAAACTACAAAAAAAGGAATGATGTGAAGTTATTTTTTAGGTAAAGAAACATGTTATAAATAGCATGCTTTACTCTTGTCCTTTTTGAAACATTTTATCTTTACATTCATACTAATGTCTTTTTTTCACAAGACAAATTATGATATATTGATTTTTGCACTAGGTGGCTACAAGGTCTCCCTATGTGATTGGGATCAATATTAAAATATTTATGGGTTTCTAATTTCTTACACAATTATATAAGCTATCATCATGATGTAAGCATCAATTCTAGCCTACTAGAGTCCTGCATCCACTCAACTATTTTTAGGGTATGTTTGTTAGGCTGGATATTATTTTGATATCTAATGAAGTCTAACTATAGTTCTTGTAATAGAATAAAAGAGGCAACATGCTTTCATGAACAAGGGAAAAATTCTCCTTATCATATATGAATCAATCTATACATGGTTATGTATGGTGTGTTAAAGCTTACATTGTCTCCGCTGCCAACCTTGTAGGAAATGTCATGTCTTTCGACCACTACAGCCACCATGTCTTTTGGATAATCTTATATTGGGCTCTCTCTTAGCATAACAAAAATCACAGGTTTGCCTTTTTTCATATATATCTTTATATTTTCTCATCCAATTTAACTACAACTATAGAGATCGTATATTCTAACTGAGCTATGGATAAGAAACAGATTGACTAACATAAAGTCAATCTAAGGATTGTTGCAAATATAAATCATATTTATGCAACCCTAACCAGAGTGCTTATTAATAATTTTTTTTCAACAAAGAACACAATGTATATCTTCCAATCATTGGGAAACATTCCATTTTCCTTCTAATTTTCCACAATTCTGATTGAAATAGAGAAAAATGTTAGTAGTGTTATTTCCTTTCATATACCTAGTC
The DNA here is from genome assembly GCA_031772625.1 of Pinus tabuliformis. Classification (NCBI taxonomy): domain Eukaryota; kingdom Viridiplantae; phylum Streptophyta; class Pinopsida; order Pinales; family Pinaceae; genus Pinus; species Pinus tabuliformis. The sequence goes on along the minus strand of CM062816.1, from coordinate 1,675,112,985 downwards.
AATGTACATAGATTTCCTCTTGCTGACTTTACAATTATGCATTATGCATGATATCCAAAAGTCTCTGCCACAAGAGAGAAAAATAATAAAATATGCGATATCTATGATATCTATGGAGATATTCATTATAATCTTATCTATTCGGAGATTTAGAATCCAAAAAATTCGTTACTCATTTGCCCTTGCTATTTTTATATGGTTCTTATTTATTTCCTTCATTGGAATATCACCAGACATGATACAAGTGTCTTCAAAGCTTTTTATCCCAAAAATATCTTTGATTACTTTGAAAGAAAATAAAAACAATGTTGATTTTAATTGGATGAATAGTTTTATGCATAGAAGGTATGTAATATGCTTCTAGCTGCCTGAATAATTTGCATGGAGATTATCAAACATAGCCTACATTGGTAACGTTAACTATGACACATGTAAAAAATTATTTAGAAATTACCGAACCTAGTCTTCATTGCTAATTAGAATGTAAAAAAATATTTAGACATTGAGAAATCCAATGTTTATTGCTAATATTAAGTAGGTAGCACACACGAACTAAAGCTATGATTGCATATGTGAATGAATTTTCATTCTCATATGTACTTGAGATATTAGCATAAATTAATTGAACACGAGAGAAATAGAATGGATCTGTATTACTCCTAATGTTGTTTCTACTTTGAAATCAAAATCCAATGCTCATTCATTCCATGACCCATGTTCTGGAATTTTTTGATACGAAACACTTAATGTAGAAATTCATCAAATAAATTTGCATTCTTGTTGTGAGGTTAAACATAATCCTTTTTCTTTTGTGCATCGCATAATGAATAAAAACAAAAAGGCCTTAAATAAAATTTTCCTTTTTGAAACCTTAAATTGGAGGTCGGATCCATAAATATTTTGTAAATAAAATTATAACCTCCCAACTACTTGACCTTTTGACCACTAGACTAGTAAGTCATGCCTACTATGAATCTTTTTTTATAAATAATCCACCCAACTGCTCAACCTCAACATTGCCCAACTATTTGACTACCCAACCTAATGAGAACACCCAACTATGGTATGGTTAGGGTTGGGATAGAATGAATCAATCATAAAAAAAATGCCTAATTGTTTGACCTCTCGACTATACGATCAGTCAAATAAAAAAAAATCCCTTGATTTCTGTGTATTGCACTTTTTTATATAGATTTATAATTTTTTTGTTTCACATTCAATTGATTGTTTGTTAAGAAAATAATAAATTTCCTCATGTTTTATTGATTCACGAAAATAAAAATAGTTAGCCTTCTTACGAGAAATTAATGAACACATTTAGTTGCTATTTTTTCATATTTTAAACAAAATTCAAAGAATTTAGAGTGTTATCCTTGCATGTTGTTTTCTTAAGTTTGGTTGGAAGAAACATTGAATTAAGGAAATATGTTGCCATTCTCAAAAAATTCTTTGTAACCAGAATATCATCTTACAAATTCATGAAGTCAATTCCAAATTTTAAATAATCAAAACATATATATAATATGTTATTGTTCATAGGAGATTAAATGCGGAAAAAGCACCCGATCGCCTGACTGCCCCACCGGTCGACTGCTTGACTACTTGACCTAAAGACAAAACCTGACTATGGTATAATCAAAGTGAGGATAAAAGAAATCAATCATAAAATAAAATAAAAAGCGCTCAAATGCCTGACCTCCCAACTGTGTGATCATGCAAATAAAATACGATTTTTGTTGGTTTGCATTCGCTTTTTAATAAAAATTTTTAAAATTTCCTACTTCATGTTCAATTGAATATTTGTTAAATAAATAATAAATTTTCTAATCATTTCTCGATTCCCGAAAATAAAAATAGTTGGCCCGTTTACAGGAAATTAATGAACACGTTGAATTGCGATTTTCATGTTTTTCTAAGAATTTCTTTAAGATTTTAGGCTATTCTGCTTGCATGCTCTTTTATTATGTCTTGTTCAAAGAAAGATTGAATTAAGGAAACACACTACCAACTTCATTTTTTTTTTGTGTAAGTATAAGTTATTTTTTTTAGAGATTCTTGAATTCAATTTCAAATTGTAAATAATAAAAACTTATATATGCTCTATTAATGTTTACAGGTCATAAAATGGAAGAAAAAGGAAACTCCTGATTGGAAAATTTAAGATTCTAGGGTGTTCTGTCTGCATTATTATTTCTTAAGTCTTGTTCGAAGAAGAACTGAATTAAGGAAACACAGTACCAGTCTCAAAAAATTCTTCGTAAGCATAATGCTATTTTTTTTAGAAATTCCTGAATTCAGTTTCAAATTTTGAATAAGAGAAACTTATATATGCTTTTTTAGTTTTTACAACACATAAAATCGCAAAAAAGGGAAAATATCCAACAACAAATTTAAGATTTTAGGGTATTCTGCTTGCATGCTTTTTTCTTAAATGTTGTTAAAAGAACTGAATTAAGGAAACTTAACATCAATTTCAAAAAAATTTGTGTAAGCATAATGTTATTTTTTTAAAAGAAATTCTTGAATTCAATTTCAAATTTTAAATAAGAATAACTTATTTATGCTCTGCTACTATTTAAAGGTCATATAATGGGGAAAAAAGGAAAATATCCAGTTGAAAAGCAAAAAATGGAGAAAATTAGGGAAGAGATTAAGGGGATGGATGATTCACTACCAGAGCAACTCAACTTCAACACATTCCTCATCCCAGATTCAACTTAGAAAACACATAAAGTAGGTACAATGAGCTGGAAGGAGATATTTGATTCTTTGAGCAAAGAGAATGGTTAAAAAGAACAAGAACTACTAAAACAAAGAACAAACAGTTTGAAGCAATCAAAGTAAAAGAATTACATAAAGTAGCAGCTAGGGCCAAATTTCTTTCCTATTATGACATGGTTTCATGGATTCTCTCTCACTCTGATATTAAAAAATGAACAATATCAGACCATCAAGAAATTGTCATAGATTCCTGGAAACATAAAGTCTTATGAGTCATATACAAGTTTAGTCCCTCAGAAATCCACCTTAATGTTGACTTCCCTTATAAGTTTCAAAGTACTGCCTTGAAGAAATGTCAAGAGAATTATGATACAATAATTGAATAATGGTTGAGAGAAGAAGAGCAATGTTTGAAGCTCAAAGAAAAAAAGGAATGTCCCATAGCTATTTTTAAGAAGCATGTTAGATTTCTTATTAAAATGCTAAGCATATTATATGGGAAACAAGATTCTGAGCATTCCAAAATTAAATGGATCGCAATAATCCATAGCATTTTGAATGAGGGGAAATGCCTAAACTGGGCTGACATCTTGTCATAGAATATCACAGATTCATTAAAATGTCATTGTCATCTCCCCCTAGGTTCAAATATATTTTATGTATGTCTCCCTATTTGATATATAATTTTATTGCTTAAGTTCCATTCCCACTCATGAAATGGACTTACCCATTTGACCAAAAACTACCCATTTAAAACTATGCTCATATTCTATGGGAGTCTAATTTTAAATACCATTTTTATGATATTTTCCATTATGTTTTGATTCATTTCCATGAAATCCTATTTGGAACAATACCTCCCACGATAAGTGACAATTTGAAAGAATGCCTAGAATCAATAGGTGACTGAGTTGAGGAACTATTTTCCTTGTCAGAGTTCTTGGAAGTGAAGTTGGTCCCCATCTTCTACCTCAATATATCTAGGAAATACTTGATTTGATAGAATGATCCAAACTTAAAGAGGAACACAACAATATACAAATATAACAAAAAATACAAAGATGCAACAAAAATAACACTTCATTTCACTAATATCAAAGAACCAAAATATGCTTACAAAAAAAATGGAAATAAACTAGCTTGGGTGATGGTAGCTTATCATTGAGAAGAGATGTGGTGGCTACATTCCTCTGAACTATGTTAGAATGAGTCTCAAGGGCCTTTTTATTATTGAACAACAAGGGGAAACCATAAACAACCAAAACACTTACCTACTTTAGATGGTCATATTATCTCTATTTGGCGTGTATGATACCTCATTAGAAATATCTCTTCGAGTACTATAGTATTTATTACAGACCCCGATGGCCTATTGTGGACCTCAAAACAATGTTAATTAGGGGGTCAAAATTGCTTTGGAATTTCAAGACTCGAAAACATGCTAAAAATATTAAATGATGCTATAAACCAGGAAACTGATGAAACCAACTGGAGGACTAGGTGGAAGAGGTGGGTGGCCTCCAATATCCACCTGGATCAGTCCTCCCTCCTTAGAAAGTAATGGTTCCCATTACATTTAGAGCTTCCATGAGGTGAGGAAATTTTTGTTAAACATGGTCCTTGGTGAACCACTTACCCCGGTGAAGGAGTTGGCGTGCTTTGGCAACCTGATATAGTTGGATCCTCTATTGGCGAGTGTTCTTGATCTATGTGTCCATGATTTGATTAGTTGTGGCATATTCTATGCAATATGGGTTTAACTTCATTGGTGTGAGTTGTTCTGCAATGTCGGATGTGTCTAGTAATAGTGGAAATAATGGATGAGCGTGGTCCACATTAAACATTAGGTGCAGGCCAAGAAATGGTGGAATGCTAAGCTCGAAAACATTGTCCCTTATAACCTTGGTGATGGTGTATGACCCATATTAGAGCGATCAAAGCTTATGGTGGGGCCCAGAAAGACACTCTTTCTACAAATGTAGTCAAACTTTGTCACCCACTTGGAACTTAAGTGGCACCGGATGGTTGTCATGTCACTACTTGTACTTACCATTAGCTTTGTCCAATATGTCATGGACCTATTGGCGGATGTGTTGGATGCACTCAATGAAGCTGTTAGCCCTGTCAGCTTTGGACTTGACATGGGACAAAGCTACCTGAGTAGCTACAAATGTTATGGCCACGTCAATGGGATATAGTGGCCAGAATCCCAACCCCACCCGAAAGGGGTTGTGGCAAGTTGTGCTATGGAGAGCTTTGTTGTAGCTATGCTAGACATAACAGAGGATTTTATCCCATGTGCATGGATGCTTCGAGTTATACATGTGCAAAATGTGTATGATAATCCTATTGATGACCTATGTTTTTCCATTAGTTTTGGGGTGGGAAATCGTGGAATTTGTGAGCTTAGTATCCAACATAGACCAAAGACTTGAGAAAAATGTACTCAGGAACCTACTGTCCCAATCTCAGATAATGGACTATGGGATCCCAAAGTGTACCCGTACTTATTCAAAGAAGATATTAGTAGTGGATTATGTTGTGATACTCTTCTTGCAGGCAGCCAAAATGGTCATCTTAGAGAATATGTCGATGCCCACGAAAACAAAGTTGTTGTCATGCTTCGTAGAAGTGAGGCCCGGCATGTAATCCATGGAGATGGATTCGCAAGGTCGACTATGATCCAATTGGATATTGGTGGCCACCTGGAAATTCCACTTGGACCCCCTCCATTATTTCTTTTAGTTTTTCAGTTTCCTTAATTGTAGCACAATTTACTATTTTTAGCAGTTTTTCAGGTCTTAAACTTTCGGAGCCATTTTGAGGCCCCAAACGACATTTTTTTGGCAATCTACTACCAATGAATTTTAAATAAAGTCATTTTTTCAATCATAGTCCTCGGAGATATCTTTCCAAGAAGGTATCATGCATGTCAAATGGAGATAATATGACCAAGTCATGACCCCGGGAAGTTGGTTGCCCAACTAACCCCAATGGGGCCCATAAACTCTTGGTGTTAGATCTCCTCGGGTTAGGATTTTGGTTGTTTAGGGTTTGCTCTTATTTTTCAATAATAAAAGGCCCTTGAGCCTCATTGTAACATAGTTCAGAGGCATGTAGCCACCACATCTCTTCTCAGAGATAAGCTACCATCGCCAAGCTAGTCTCATTTCCATATTGTTTATAAGCATATTTCGTTATTTGATATTAATCAAAGGAAGTGTTATTTCTACTACATCTTTGTATTTATGGTTATATCTTTAATCTTTTGCATTCCTATTTAAATTCATATCAGTGGTATTAGAGAGGGTATGCTCTTTCTCTATTTTTCTTTGCATGTCCCCAATGAGGTTCGGATATAAGGAGCTAGGGCTCGAACTGGTCGAAACTTTGGAAGACCAACCTCATAAATCCAAATGACCTCCCATGGAGGAAGAAAACAAAGATGAGGGAGTAGGAGATCCTATCAAAATATTGCTCGAGGAGGCCCTCGAGAAACAAAGGAATGTGGTGATGGATAACTTTTCTTAGGTCCTTCAACGGTTGCCTACTCATGGTGCATCCACATCCAGCAACCACTCTAGAGGCTCCGCACCTTTTAAGGTACAAGTAAACTTTGAAATTCCCATGTTTGATGGACAAATAGATGTAGATGCCGTAGGTAAATGGTTGAATATGTTAGAAAGATATTTTTCTGTTCATGATTTTTCCAGCCAAGAAAAGATTACTTTTTCTCTTCTCAAAGCTAACCCCCCACGTGAAGGACTTGTGTGAAACCTATTGTGAGCAGAAGGATGAAAGTACCAACTCACTTTTTTCAGCCGCTCCCACTTGGAATTCATTTCGGGATGAAATCAAGGAATAGTACTACCCGGTCAGGAGCTATGAGGACAAATACATAAAGGTGACCATGTTGTGGTAGAGAAGGGACCAAGATGTGCCAGAGTTTACCAATGTTTTTCATACCCTATGCACGAAGTTAGGCATCAACTATTGTGAGAAACATTTGGTACTCAAGTACCGTGGCTACCTACATAGATACATCCAAGACAAGATGGATTTCCTGGACATCTCCTTGTTCGGCATGGAATATCGATACACCATCAAGATTGAGCATAAGTTTAAACATAATAAGCGAGACTTTAGATCTATGAACTCGCAGCAAGGGAAAGGTGCCCCCAAACCATAGAACAAAGGATGGAGCCCAGGCGGGATGGCCCAGGACAACCCGCCAAGGCCACAAGCAAAGGAGAACATTGCAAAGCTGAAGATGGACATGGGAACGTGATGTGAGTTCCATAACATCTCCACCCACAATACAAGTGAGTTTCCGGCCAAGCAATCACTGGTGGCCAAGCTGAAGGCTTCAAAACTAGATGCATGTTCTGACTTTGAGTCAGAACTCGACAAGGGGAATGACAAGGGGAAGTAGATTATTGATATGGAGCCCAGTGCTACCATCGCCACCACAAAGATCCAGAAGGAGGAACCCAAAGATTCAAAGGAGGAGGAGCCTCTCTTCCACTCTGAGATGTGGGTGAAGGGTTCCCCACTATAGTTCATTGTTGACAGCGAGAGCAAAAGAACCTCATTATAGTAGAGGTCGTGAAGCGACTGGGCTTACCGACCAAAACACACTCACAACCATACAGCATTGTGTGGCTTCACCAAGAACGGATTTGCGTGTGAGCCAACAATGCCACCATCAATATAGCACCAAGCCCTTCACGGATGAGGTATTATGTGACGTTGCTCCCCTTGATGTTTGTGATATATTATTAGGTCAACCATACTTGTGGAAGTGACATGCTGTGTATGAGTTAGGGCCTCGCGATGTTATTGTTACATTAGGAAATAAGTTGTACAAGATATTGGAGGTAGCCTTGCCTACCACCATCTCTCTGGTTACTACAAAACAATGCAGTAAGCTAATTTCAAAAACCGAGATTTTTTTTTTCTTGATGATACGCCCTCAAGGAAAGAAGAAGATAGTGGCCACAACCTCCACACAAGGCCCCTCCACACGACAACAATAGATGGATAAGGTCGTGGAGGAGTAGAAGGACATCTTCACCTCCCTCGCAAGGGTGCCTCTGCACTATCAAGTTAAGCACTCCATTGATTTGATCCCAGGTGCGTCATTACCCAATGGACCAATGTATCGATGCTTCATTCTGGAGAATGATTAAATCAAGAGGTAAATTTGGGAGCTACTGCAGAAAGGTCACATTAGGCCGAGTTCATCGCCCTGTGGGAGCCTGACTGTGTTGGTACAAAAGAAGGATGAGACTTGGAGACTCTATATTTACTATCAGGCACTGAACAAGAGAACTATTTGGAATAGGTACTCGATCACACGAATTGATGACCTTCTGGATCAACTCAAGGGAGCAAAATATTTCAGCAAGATAAACTTGATGTTCAGATATCACCAGGTACCAATCAAATCCTCCGATGTGTGGAACACTGCCTTTAAAGCCAAGAGGGCCTTTTTGAATGGTTGGTTATGCCTTTCAGGTTGACAAATTCTCCTTCAATATTCATGAGGCTCATGGATGACATCTTACGGCCATTCACCAACTCATTTGTAGTGGTATACTTGGATGACATCCTGATCTTCAGCTAGAGTTGGAAGATCACCTCCACCACATCCGACAAGTTCTCCAAACAATGCGGCAACACAAGCTGTGTGCCAATTTGCAGAAATGTACTTTTGGCATGACCTAGGTTCAGTATCTAGGATACATTATTGATAAATGGGGGGTGCAGGTGGATCTATCTAAGATCCAAGTCATTCAGGATTTTCTAGCCCCAACCACACTGACAGAGCTCCACATCTTTCTAGGTCTTGCCAATTTCTACCACAAGTTCATGTTGGGGTTCTCTCATATCACTTGGCCCTTGAGTCAAGTCACCAAAGGAGGAGCGAAGGAAAAATTATTTTGGTTTGAATTTCAATAGAAGGCATTCACAGAGTTGAAACATCACCTCTTCTCTACACAAAACTTGCAACAAACATTTGAGATTGAGACAGATGCCTCTAAATATGCTATTGGGGTAGTCCTTTCTCAACAGGGGAATCTAGTGACATATCACAGTGAGACACTTTCGAAAATGGTCCAGACGTATCCCACTTATGATAAAGAGATGTATTCCATTGTGCAGGCCTACCGACAACGGAAGCATTACATTTTGGGCAAGGAAACGGTCATCCACACAAACCACTGACTCCTACAATTCATACAGATGCAAGGGAAGTTACAAAATGATCACCATTATAAGTGGTCCACATACCTGCAACAGTTCTATTTGAATATCAAGTACAAGAAGGGCAACACAAATAATGTTACAGAATGCCTCAGCTAACCACCGATCATGGTGATAAATACCATGCTCAACTCTTGTGGGAACGAGACTTCTGATTGGCTACTTCCCTACAAAAGTGACCGAGAATTCGGCCACACATACCATATGCTCTTGGGGGTTTAGCAAGTTCAAGGTTTTCACCTCCAAGATGCGCTGTTATGCCATATGGGACACCGTTGTGTTCCTTCAAGTGAGCGTGTGAAGATGATTTTAGAAGCACACTATAGTCAATATGTTGGACATTTCGAGGTCGAGAAAATAGTGGGAGTACTGTAGAAGTATTTCTATTGGCCGAATCTTCGATAGGATGTCGGGAAGTAGATCAGATCTTGCACTGCCTGCACCATTGCCAAACTGACCATCAAGAAGAAAGGTATCTATACTCTGTTGCCTACCCCTAGTCGACCTTGGGAATCTATCTCCATGGATTACATGTTAGGCCTTCCTTATACTAAGCATGGCAACGACTATGTTTTTGTGGTCGTCGATCGATTCTCGAAGATGGCCATTATGGCAGCCTGCAAGAAGAGTATCACAGCAGAAGCCACTGCTAAACTCTTCTTTGAATGAGTGTGGGTAAAATTTGGGATCCCAAAGTCTATCATCTCAGATCATGACCACACATTCCTCAGTACATTTTGGTCTAGTCTCTCGTCGATACTGGAAACCAAGCTCACTAAGTCCATAGATTTCCATCCCCATACTGATGGCCAGATAGAGGTCGTCAACAAGATGATTGTACACATTTTGCACATGTACAACTCAAATCATTCACACACATAGGATGAGAGCCTCCCCTATGTCTAAAATAGCTACAACCGGGCTTTTCACAGCTCGACTGGCCACAACCTTTTTTATGTGGGCTTGGGATTCCAACTACTATGTCCCATTGATGTGGCCATACTAGTTGCAGTGACTCAGGGAGTAGAATAGTATGAAGACAAAAAGGAATATAGCTTCATTGAGAATATTCAACACATCTGCCAATAGGTCCATGACATATTGGACAAAACCAATGCCAAGTACAACCAACGACATGATCAACATCGGGTGAAACACATGTTCCAGCTGGGCGACAAAGTTTGGCTACATTTGTAGGAGGAGCGCCTCACTAGGCCTCACCGCAAGATTCACCCACTCTGATATGGGCCATACACCATCACCAAGGCTGTGGGAGATAATGATTTTATGCTCAATATTTAACCATCCCTTGGCCTGCACCCAATGTTTAATGTGGATCGCCTTTGGCCATACTTTCCACCATTAATAGACACATTCGACATTGCAAAACAACTCACACCAACAGAGTTAAATCCAAATTGCACGGAACGAGCTACAACTAATCAGATCATGGACACATGGATCAATGAAACTCACCAACAAAAGATCCAACTGTATCGAGTTGTCAAAGTAGGCAAACTCCTTCACTAGGGAAAGTAGCTCACAAGGACCAAGTTCAGTAGAAGTTTCCTCATCTCATGGAGGAACTCAATGCAATGGGGATTATTTATTCCTAAGGGGGGGAGGAATGATCCATTTGGATATTGGTGGCCACCTGCCAATTCCACTTGGAGCCCCACCATTGTTACTTTTAGTTTTTCAGTTTCTTTAATTGTTGCACAGTTTACGATTTTTAGCAGTTTTTCGGGTCCTAAACTTCCATAGCCATTTTGAGGCCCTAAATGACATTTCTTCATCGTAGTTCTCGGATAGATATTTCCAACATGGTATCATGCACATCAAGCAGAGATAATGACCAAGTCATGACCTCAGGAAGTTGGCTGCCCAACTAACCCCAACGAGGCACATAAACTCTTAGTGTTACATCTCCTCGGGTTCGGGTTTTGTTTGTTTAGGGTTTTCTCTTATCGTTCAATAATAAAAAGGCTCTTGAGCCTCATTGTAATGTAGTTCAAAGGCATGTAGACACCACATCTCTTCTTAGAGATAAGCTATCATCATCAAGCTAATCTCATTTCCATACTTTTTGTAAGCATATTTCATTATTTGATATTAATCAAAGGAAGTGTTATTTTTGCTACATCTCTGTATTTATGGTTATATTTGTAATTTGTTTCATTCCCATTTAAATTTGGATCAGACTAGGAGTATGTAGAGGAGTATATAGGCCTTGCTTCCTAATGATCAGTTTGGCAATGGCACAGGCAGTGCATGATCCGATGTACTTCCCAACATCCTATCAAAGGTTCAACCAATTAAAATACTTCTATAGTATTGCCACTGTTTTCTCTATTTTGAAGTGTCCAGTGAGCTGCCTGCATGGAAAATTTTTGGGGTTAATATTTGCTGGTGGGATAATTTTCCATGATTTTTCTAAAAAAAAAAATATTTTCCAATTTCCATTTTTTATAAAAATGATTCATCCAAATTTTAAAATATAAAATTATTTTACCTTAAAAATCACCAACATTATAAATAGAGTATATATAAAATCATTATAAATTTGAATAATTTTTCAAATACATCAGTAAACATTTTATAGTTTGCATATTCGGGACTAGTGATATTTGCCAATGTTTTTAAATTTCTAGATAATTTTCTATCCTTAAAATTTTCCTTGCCTGACTATAGTGTGCTTCCCAAATCATCTTGGCACACTCATTTGAAGGAACAGAGAGGTATCCCATGTGACATAACAATGTATCTTGGAGGTGAAAATTTGGAACTTGCTTTCTTTCCAGGAGCGTTTGGTATGCGTTGTGAAATTCTAGATCACTATTTTATAGATGCGGCCACCTCGAAGTCACTTGCTCACAAGAGTCGAGCACAGTGGTCAGTGACATGACCGATGGTTGACTGAGGTAGTTTGCAACATTATTTGTGCTACCCTTATTAATGTTCAAATGGAACTGTTGCATGTATGTTGACCATTTATGATGGTTATCATTATGAAACTTCCCTTATGTCTGTATGAACTGCAGGGGTTGGTGGTCTGTGTGGATAATCATTTCCTTCCCCATAACATAATGCTTCCATTGTTAGCATGCCTGCACAATGTAATACATATGTTTTTCATAAGTGGGATAATTTGGATTGTGTTTGAAAGTGTCTCATTATGATATTCCATCAGATGCCCCTACTGAGTAAGAACTGCATGAATATCATAGGCATTTGTGTCAATCTCAAATAGTTATAGTAGGTTTGGTAGTGTGAGAACTAGTGCAGAGCAGAGGTGATACTTCAACTTGGAAAACACCTCCTGTTGGGATTCATACCAAAATAATTTTTCTTTCGTTTCACCCTTGGTGATGACTCAAAGGCTGATTGATATGAGAGAACCCCAAAATGAACCTCCAATAGAAATTGGCATGACCCAAAAAGTTGCAGAGCTCCATTAGAGTGGTTAGGGCTAGCCAATCTCGAATGAATTGTATCTTAGCTAGGTCTACCTGCACACCCCACTCATCAATGATGTACCCCATATGGAATATATTAAACCTGGTTCATACCAAAAGTGCATTTCTCCAAATTGGCACACATCTTATGTTATCACAGAGTTCAGAGGACCTGTCAAATATGGAAAAGGTGCTCTTCCCAACTCTAGCTGAAGATTAGGATGTCATCCTACTACACTACCAAGAATTAGTTTGTGAAGGGTCGTATGATGTCATCCATCAGCCTCATGAAGGTTGTAGGGGAATTCGTCAACCCGAAAGGCATGAACAACCATTCGAAAAGGCCCTCCTTGGATTTGAAGGCAGTATTTCACACATCAGAGGGTTCAATTGGTACGTAGTGATAACAGAAATTCAAGTCATTCTTGCTAAAATATTTGGCCCCCTTGAGCTGGTCTAGAAGGTCATCAATCTATGGTATTTGATACATATTTTAGAAAATGATCTTGTTTACTGCCTGATAGTCAATAAAAAGTCTCCAGGTCCCATCCTTCTTCTCTACCCACACGATCGGGCTCCCACAAGTTGATGAGATCGACATGATATTCCCTTTCTACAACAACCCCTGAATTTGCCTCTTGATTTCATCGTTCTCCAGAATAGAGTGTTGATAGATTATTCCATTGGGCAACAACACATCTAGGGTTAGATCAATGGAGTGCTTGACCTAATAGTGTATAGGTACCCTTGTGGGTGAGATGAAAATGTCCCTGTACTCCTCCATGACCTTGTCTATTTGTTGTTTCCATGCAAAGGAGCCTTGACTAGAGGAAATGAACAAAATATTGTTCTTTCCCTAAGGGTGAATCGTAAGGAATTTTTTTCCCATTCTAGGAAATTATCCTAGTGCATTGCCTCATAGTGATTAAAGAGATGGTGATAAGTAACACGACCTCTGGTATCATCTACAACCTATTTCCCAAAGTAATAATAATAATGCGGGGCCTAGACTCATACACAACATTTCGCTTCCACAAGTGTGATTGTCTTAATAATACATCACAAAATTAAAGAGGAGAGACATCACACAATACCTCATATGTGAAGGGCTTGATGTTGTAGGGAAGGCATCACTACTCATTGATGCGAAGATCTCACCCTTGGTGAAGCCACCCAATGGTGTATGACTATGGACGTGTTGTGGTTAGTAGTCCTAGCTGCTTTACGACCTTTACTGAAATGAGGTTCTTTTGTCTCTCGTTATCGACAATGAACTATAGTGGATAAATCTTCACCCACATTTGGCAGTGGAAGATGCACTCCCCCTCCTCTACATATTCAGGTTCAGTCTTATAGACCTTGGTGGTGGAAATGGTGGCATTGGGCTATGCATTAATAATCGGCTTCCCTTTGTCATTCCCCTTGTCGGGGTTTGAATCAAGAGTCAAAACATGCATCTAATTCAGAATCCTTCAGCTCAACCACCAATGACTGCTTGGCCTGACACTCACTTGTGTTGTGAGTGGGGCTCTTATGGAACTCACACCCCTTCCTCATGTTCTTATTTGTCTTTGTGGTGTTGTTATTTTCTTATGGCTTTGAAGGGTTATCTTGGGTCACCACACCTTAGCTTTTTCCTTTTTTCTATGGCTTGGGGCTACCTTTTCCTTGCTTTATATTCAGAGATCGAAAGTCTCGTTTCTTATGTTTAAATTTCTACTCGATCTTGATAAAGTATCGATAGGCAGTGCTGAACAAGGAGATGTCCAAGAATTCCATATAATCCTAGATTTTCTTGTGTAGAAAGTTGCAAAACTTGAGTACCAAATGCCGCTCAAAATCCTTGATACTCAACTTTGTGTGAAGAGTATGAAAACTATTTGTGAACTTGGGCACATCTTGGTCCCTTCCCCGCCACAGCGTGGTCCACTTTATGTATTTATCTTCATATCTCCCAATAGGGTAATATTTTTCCTTGATGGTGTCTCAGAAATAATTCCAAGTGGGTGTAACTGAGAATAATGAGGGTTCGCTCTCGTCCCTCTTCTCATAGTAGTTTTCCCACCAGTCCTTGATTGGGGGGGTGACTTTGAGGAGTGAAAAAGTAATTTTTTCTTGGTTGGAAAAGTCAATAACTGAGAAATATCCTACTAGAATATTTAACCATTTACCTATGACATCTGTATCTATATGAACTTCAAATATGTGGATGTCAAAGTTAAGTTGTACCTTAAATGGATTGGTGCCGCCAGACTGGTTGCCGAAAGAAGATGTGTCACCTGTGGGTTACCGCTGAAGAATATGGGAAAAGTCATCCATCATCATGTTACTTTGTTACTTGAGGGCTTCTTCAAGAAATATTTTGAAAGGATCTCCTTCTACCTTGTCTTTCTTTTCTTCTGCCATGGGGGTCATTAGGATCTGCGAGGCTCGCCTTGCAAGGGTTCAACTAGTTTGAGCCCTAACTCCGTATACCCCAATGTCATTGGGGACATGTAAAGAAAAATAAAGAAAGAGAAGACCACTATATACCATTGATCTAAACTTAAACGAGAATGCAAAAAAATACAGATACAACCACAAACAAAAAAGATGCAATAGAAATAATACTTCATTTCATTAATATCAAAGAACTGAAATATGCTTACAAACATAATGGAAACAAACTAGCTCTAGTGATGGTATCTTATCTCTAAGAAGAGATGTGGTAGCTACATGCCTCTAAACTGTGTTACAATGAGGCTCAAGGACCTTTTTATTATTGAAAAACAAGGAGAAACCCTAAACAATTAAAATCCTAACCCCAGGAGATGGAATGCCAAGAGTTTGTGGGCCTCATTGGGGTTAGTTGGGCAGCCAACTTTCCGAGGTCATAACTTGGTCATATTACCTCTGTTTGGTGTGTAGGATACCTTGTTGGAAATATATCTTCAAGTGCTACATTATTTTCCACAGGCCACCTACCTATAGCTATGGCCGTATTGTGGATCTCAAAAAAACGCCATTTATGGGGTTAAACTTCTCCAGAAGTTCAAGTCCCAAAAAACTACTAAAAATAGTAAATGCTTCTATAAACAAGGAAATTGATAAAACATACTAAAGGTCTTGGTGGAATAGGTGTGTGGCCACCAATATCCACCTATATTAAAGAAGTGGCTAATCAAGCTGTTTTGAATGGGAAAGCCAAAAAGTTGAGTAAGCTATAAAAGAAACTTTGGCCTAATTTTCCAATCAAGTTTGGTGGCATAAATATCTGAGACAAAGGGCACAGATTCAAAGAAGTTGAAGAGATTCAGGAAGTTTGTTTATTTCCTTTTCCTAATTATGACTATGATCCTATGGGTCTAATTGGAATTCATTATATAACAGTCATATAAAAAAAATTATTCATTAGAAACCCCCTTTCGATAAGATTTTTATAAACATTTATGATGTTAAGTAAGTTGTTCAAAGAGGCAAACTCTTAAATAGTCAAACAAGACAACAGTTGCAAGAATTTAGACAGAAATTGTTTAAAAATTTCCTAAAGGAAAAGGATCTCCACCTTAACATTTCATTCGAATTGTTAAATCTACTGATTTTTTCAGTTTAATTTCAATTAACCCACTTTAGAACCTTCTATTGTTTCTCAAAAGGAAGAAGGGGTAGAAATTGAAATAACAAAATATTTTGTTGTCACAGGTAAAGAAGCTAAAGTCACAATAATAAAAAATTTGAAAGAAAAACATGAAAGTACAGAAACAACAAAGAATCCTGAAAAATAAAAAACAATTGAACAATAGATTATTGTGATTAATTCTCCTAGGAAAATAGAGCAAAAGGAACTAGAAACTATAGAATTCAAAGAAATGGAAGTAGGTAAGGAGAAAGAAAGACAAGTATCTACTGAAACCAACACCAAGTAAAATGAGAAAAAAATGAAATCATATAACAAGATGGATACTATATCTTCTGTATCTCTTCAAGCATCAGTAACACCCATTTCTACTAAGATTCATTGGGAATCCTTTTTGTTTAAAATGGTTTCTGACTTAGAGCCAATTACAGATACTATCCCTTCTTTGACAGATTATTACTTTAATACTCAATCAAAATTAGTTGTCAGAAGAACAAAGAAAAGGAAGCATGATACTCTAGAGACTGTATATGAATTCAAATAGCAGGCTCAGGGAAACATAAAAGAAAAATCTCAAGAATCCTCTCAAGATTTATGAGTGTTTGTTAATTACAATCAATATCATTTGAATGATCTTGCAACTTCTTATGATAATAGTTTACAAAAAATTAAAGTTTTGGAGGAAAAATTAAAGAAAAATGAATTGTTCAATGAAGAAATATGGCAAAGGAATTCTTCCACTTTATTTCAACGATTTTCTCTAGAAAGGGAAAATCTACAGAATAATTTTCAGAAAGAATTAAAAGAAACAAATGAAACACATGAACATGATATTTAGGAATTTAGAAAATGACATGAGGATCAAACCTGCATCAAGAAGCAAGAAGCAGAAAAAAATTCTGAGATTATACTCACATCTTTGAAACATAAAATTGAATATCTTAAATATCAACTCAATTAGAATCAATAGACAACACAAAGTCTCGAAGTTTTCAAGGATCAAGCTCTACAAATTTGTCTAATTTTAAGGAAGAATCAATCAAAATTCTATAAAAGGATGGATAAAATCTCAATATTTTATCAATAAATTACATATTTAAATGAAAGAATTGATTCATTGGTAGAAGAAGACAAATCAATTAAAAACAAATTTATGCATATTGTTGACTAGAAAAATGAATTTCAATCTAAAGAAATTCCAAAAGTTTCTAAGAGAGATAAAATATTGATGCTTTCATCCTTAAGTTGCAGGGAGAAAGAGGAAAAAGAAATCAGAGAATGCATACAAACAACATATGAGCAATGTTTAACAATTTGAGAAAAAGGAACAGACTTTATAGAAGAATTTGACCTATAAGGTGCCAAGTCATTAAAGAAAGAAATTACAGGAGAATTAAAATAGTCTATGGAAGATCTTGTTGCCAAGGACCACGTAGAAATAAAAAAAACATTATAGTTTGGAAATAAGAAAGCTTCCAAAAATTTCTGCAAATTCTGTTTGAACAAATCAAGCTTATTTCCAAGTTTGAGGTCAAATATCAGAAAAAGAAGAAAAAGGCACAAGTATTAATTTCTAGCTATGAGATCAAAATCAATTAGTTTCCTTCCATTTATTCTCTGAAGTGTACCAAATATATTCGTAATGGGAAATTTATTTCCAAGTACATGCACCTCACCTGCTACATAGTATCAATAATAAAGATTCTGAAGATGAGGAAATAAAGGCTGCTTGTCTGCCATATATCAATTGAAGAAACATATTTTTAGAATTGAGTATTTACTTTCATAAAATCTGTTGATTTTGATGTCTCAAGGCACGTGTTATTACTTTTAAGTATTTATATTTACCCATTATGCATTGGTGCAAAGGGTCAAAAATCATTGAAGACTACAAACTTGGATGTTTTTAATCAATTTTGAAGTACTAGCATTTTTGAAAACCATTTTCAGTGTTCATGTGTCATCCACAATGGGATTTATGTCAGTACATCATTTTAATTACTTAATAAATGGCTATGATATTAATCTATGAATTATGCTATTTTATTATGAATGAATATTTGATAATTCTGTTTAAGCTTCCTTATGAAAATCTTGCAATTTACATATTTTTATCATAAGGAATTAAAAAATTGTCAATTTACTTATTACTAATTGATCATTGCAATCTAGTGTTCAAACATAAGAACATTTTCTCTTGTCTATGAGACAAAAATTGTTATTCATTTACTTTAAATTGTGCATGTGTAGATATTCCAAAAAATGCCAAAAAATATGTTCGAATAGGATGAAAAACTAACAATATTTTTGAAGTTTCTATTTAAATCTTTAGCCAAAACTTACCTGTTCAATTTTATGAATTCAATTCCAATTAAGATTTTAAATCTCATGATATTATGCATTGTGTTATGCTCATTTAAGTCTTTTAATTGTTTCCATTTAGATTGTTTAAATCATTGCAACAGACGATGTTCATAGTTTGTAAATTATTATAATATATTACATATTTTTTCTTAAATTAATTATAGTTTTTCTTAGTTTAATTTTAGTTTTAGATAGGAAATCAAACATTTGTTATAGGTGGTATATGACCATACCAAATGAAATATATATATATATATATATATATATATATATATATATATATATATATATAATTGGAACTTTGATTGGCCAAATACTCACTTGTTCTAAGAGGATTTTTTCCACCAGTCAACAATTCCTTATGTAAACTGGATGAAAGCATAGAGGTTCTTGTAGTCATAATTGTCCCTTGATCATTGACATTGATAGTGATTATAATATAGAAGACTCATATATTTCTTGTTATATTGTTTATCATTGTATATTGTGCAATGGAGTTACTATTCTTTCAACACCGTTCTACAAGTTTCCTCAAGAGGGTACATTCCATTAGTTTTTGTTGCACTATTGTTTCTTGTAATGTATGTGTGTCATTATGTCCATGAAAACAATTATTCCTATGAGATGAAGAGTAAGGTGACACTTGATTTCATGTTGAGACTAGGCTCATCATTGCATGTACCGAGAGTTCTAGGATACGAGTTATTATACAAAGAAATAGCACAAGTAGTTGGGGAACTATTTTCACATTTCGTCAAAAAATTCTCTCCCATTTACTATGTTTTTGTATTCATCTGTGTCGATTATTTATCTCTAAATACAACTACAACTAGAGAACTCTTCTTATTTAGTTGCATTGGTACCAAAGGAAAAAATATAGAAATGTATTGCTAGGTATGGATGTAGACACAAGCAAACAAGAAATGTGGGATTTGAGAATTAGTTTATGAAATTCTAGAAAGAATTTATAGTGTCACATAACATATACACTCATGATATCGATAATTGACCTAATACTCAAGAAAATAATTGTAACTGTGCACACAATATACTATTTTGATAGCCTCTTGGACAAAGCCAAATCTAGTTTTCTTTATTTGTTTTTTTAGATTGAGTCAGTTCAATAGCATTTTTTGTTAATCATCTTAAAGTACACATTTCTTTGTTTAAAATAGGTTAAATATGTAAGAATAATGGAAAGAAGCAATTACCTGAGCTTATTCTTCAACTATTTTCCAAACCAATCAAAAGAAAATTATGTTATTACTATGAACAATAATCTTGAACTTTTCACCAAATGAATTAAAAAAAAATAGCTTACACTCTAGGTAGCATCTTGAAGCGTTGGATGAGGGGTATCCCGATCTATATTTTCCTTAAAGGTAAATATAGTCAATAAATTCTCTAATACATAAAATTCATTTTGATCCTTTCCTTTCTCACTCATAGATAATGGTGATCACTAATTGTATACTTCCTTGTGGTGGTACACCACGGGCCCCGCAATACAATGGATAGGTGAATGGTCAAGGCATACACGTTTGTTACTTGATGACGTCATGTTACTCCTGACTTCCGAATTCTTGACCTAGTCGTGGTTGGATGATCCTGAAGCTTGTAACTTGTGCTCCCTTTGACCACCTAACCCCCGAACTTCACCTAACCTCCCAACATATGACTAAGTAGCGATCGAAAACGATTTTATTATTCTATTAACCAAGTATTACTCCATCCTCCGATCTCTCGGTTATCTTCCTTGCAGCATGGTCCCTACAAATAAACCAAGTCTGACTTCAAATCATACAAAAGGAGAATTCTGCTACTCCAATAGAAGCTTTCTTGCCTATGGTCTTGACTACAACAAGATAGGCCTCATCTAATCATTTATTTAAATTAGTCATTTCACCCCTTTTCTCCAGAGAAAAAACCCTTTTATTATTATTCAAGAATGGCTACATCATGTCTCTTTGGCTCTACACCATGCAAAGTCTTCAATGGATATTTTTGAGATCTTCCCAAAGACCAAGTCTAATATGGCAAGAACTACCTCGAGCTAATCCTCTCCATTGTTGCCTACTCTCAAGGATCCGTTTGACTTCTAGATCTAAATCAGGCCCTTTCCACTCTATCATAGTCATACTAAGGTGTTCCATGGCATTACCCCTTTTGATCTTGGGTGATAGCTACATTGAGGGATTACTATCTTGCAATGCTTCTCTGCCTCCAAGGTAGGGAATTCCTCGCATGGAAACATAAGCACTCTTGTATATCTTACTTGATAGAAGCCTGGCGCCACCTTACAGTGAGTTTCTATCTCACCTACCACACACCAACTATGCTAGAATCCTCACAAACTCTCTGAACAACTCCTCGAGACTACTCATGGGTAGCCGAAGCATTTGGCTATTGAAAAGGGCTTGTGACTCTCATTTCAAAATTCCATGTGGTGGGAATGGAGGATTGTGCACAAAAAAGGATAAACCCTATAGAGGTGTGACAATAAGACATGATCAACCTGACGACATTCCCTTGATCTTTCACATATTGTTCACCTATTCGTACAACACTTTGAAAATAGATATCCTGATGTACACATTGACCGAATCTGGTAAATAAAGGGTCTCTCTTATAGATTTGAACATTAATACAAAGGGTCTCAAAACCCAATTCTTCTAATTTATCATGGTTTTCAATTGGAATATATCATTGATCTCCTTAAATTTAGTTATATAATTATTTATGATACCATATTAGCATTTAGGAAACACTGTTATGGGAATCTTCTCCACTTTCAACATCAAACACTCTGTGATTACTATTGTTTACTATATTAACTCATTTACTTTTTCATGGAATCATAGGACACATGTACCCATTCATAATCATAGAAACAATCAATATACAAATCAAGAAAATATCCCTTCACAATTGCATCACATATATATACACAACAACACATATTGCAGTCACTATTTATCTATATCTTTTTGTAACAATGATAATGCAACATAACCCATTAATTGAAAATAGTAATCATACAATATTTGCCTTTTTTTATGTAGTGAAACTGAGTCTGGCCCTCTATTGACGTTGTCTTTTCCAAATGGCTCTATTTATTTAGGAGAAAGTTTCATATCCCCTCATATCTACTGCATCCTTGTTTTTGCAATCCCTCCATAAATTATGTCCTCTTTTTCTCTTTGTATTATCTCAAGAAAGCATCGGCCTAAATACTTTGCTTAGACCATTTAATTTTAGGAATCAACCTCTTTACTTCATGCATCACTTAACCTTTAGTGTCTGTTGTTAAGTTCAGGTCTCTTCTTTGCACAATAATAGGAGTAATTATCCATCCCTAGCTCTAGAATTCATGTCTCAACACTTAGTCTCCTTTTTCTTGTTATTTCAAATATTGCAACATATGTACATTTTTTTTTTACAATGTGGCTCATACCAGAACCTTGGGTGGGACTGTCACATAAATAATAAAATATTATTCAAATCCTCAAAACTAATAATCACCACAACCACTTTTCTATTGTTTATTCTTGTTCTCTAATTTGATGTAAAGTGGAGAAAATGTCAAAGTGCTCCAACTATTTTCTTATTTGTTATAAGAAATAAAATTTCTACTAAAATAATAACTGAAACTATTAGTAAACAAGCAAACAAGGTAGTGCAATTTTTTTTCCTATTTAAAAGCTAGGCAATATTCATTTTTTGCAAAAAACCTGTTTTTCCACCCCATGTAAATAAATACCAATAAAAATAGGCTTAGTTCAGAAAAAAAAATGACATTATTGAATGCTGATGTTTTTCTTGAATTAAGAATAATCCATAAAATTACACTTAGAAATTAAAATTCAATATTTTGAAATTAGAAATTTAAATTGAATATTTTGGAATTAGTTTCAAAATACTTAGGCTTATTTTATCTTTATTTTTAGGAATTAGTTAGGCCTAAACTTTCCATTTATTATAATTTATTTCATATTAAATTTAGTTATACATTTTTTTGTGAACATTTAATTTCTTTTCAATATGTGTTCTTGATTTGACATCAAAGGTATAGCCGAAACAAAGTTATGTAACTTGTGTGTGTGTGCTTGAGCTATATCTGATGTCTTAAAGACTTCTGTTGTAATCACATCATCTTCATACATAACATTTTAACTAAATAAACTAAAAAGTACATGCACACAATTCATGTACACAAATAAGCAACGACATGCCACCACGTGGCTCTTGTTGTGTTATGTTTTATGCTATATCTATTATATCATTATTATACTTATATTTTAGTTTATTATTATCTTGCTTTCTTATAATACTTTACTATTATCCTATTTTATTTTGAGTTATTTAAATATTAGTATTATATAGAATTTTATATTATTGAATAATATAATTGTTATGATATAAATATAATATAATATTATAAACTACTTATATAATTTAATTATTATAAAATTTTAAAAATGAATATATAATAATATTATTACTATTATTTAATTATTTTTTATTAATTAATTAATTATTATGTTATCATTAGATTATTTATATATTTATATTATGTAAAATGAAGAATTGGTTAGAAGTGAACTAGCTGGGGCTATGAGGGGTTTTGTACTCTCTAGGGTATCAAATCATTGCATATAGCCACACTAGGTGGAGGGATGTAGCCCCCTCTCATCAGAATGATGTAGTTGGGGGAGAAGAAATAAAGAATATGCATAAAACCAACCACAGGAAGTAAGGAAACCTCAAATAGAAAATTATTGCATCTCAAGAAGCAGGGGACCCATTGTTGCATAGAAGCTACAAACTAGTTCACACATCTCGTAAGCAGAGGTTACCCCTAAGTATGATATTGTTTCAACAAAAAATGTTGAAAACATGTAGTACATGCAAGATCATGCACTCATTAGCAAATTTATGGGCATTTTGCCAATAGAGTAAGCTATGGAGGGTTGCAATAAAAAATACTAGCAAACAAAAGGTTATGTGAATCTTAAACTAGGCTTCAAAGGTTTTTCTTACTATAATATTTAATAATTTTGATGACATAGATAAAACCCTTCAAAACACTCTTATGTTTTAGTTTAGTGCGGTTGTACCTTCACTTCTAGGAAAAGAGAATTTTTCTTGATAAAGGTATTTTTCAACAACAACATTCTAGCTCCGACCCTACTCTCATCCCCAAAAATTTTGGAATCAAGAAATATTAGAAGGAATTCATAATGCCATTGAATCATATGTCATGACCTCATAGGAAACAAAATAGGGTATATATTGTTGAAAATAGCAACAAGAAATGTTAAAAATAACATCTACAAATTCTAATTTAATTTGTCCTTGAATTAAGTTGTGAATTAAATTGAAATTCTATTCTCATAGAAACTTGTAATAGTTAACTAAGTTAAATTGATTTAATTGACTTAGGAAATTTGGGTTGGAAGTCTAACTAGAGTCATGTAGAGTGATCAATAAATTTTAGGGGCCAAGGTTGAGTTATTTTGAGTTGTAATTAGATAACCCAATCTACCTGAGTTATAGTCAGTTAAACTAGTTTTAATTATTGGATGAACTAGTAGGAGTCTAGTAGTGGGGAAATGCACTAGTGGATCCTACTGCCACACCAGTTAATTAAATATTCACACATAAATAACTCATGCATGTCACTTCAGAGGAAGACCCAGTTGAGATTACAGTTCAGGGACATTGTACTATCAATTGTATAGTTTTCCAAGTTGTACAAATGATCCATGCAATCGGTTGAAGAACGATGATGGATTGCACAGTTATGGATGAGGAATTTCTAGATTAAATAGATACTAATTCTCTCAGGAATTGTACAAGGAAGTAGGGGCTTCGTAGGTAACAGATTTGGATAAGTGTTAGTTTGAGCTGGTTTGTGAAATAATGAGATAGATTATACTTGTGCAAAGATTGTTTGGGTTGAACAAGCATTGTATTTTATTCTCTGATATTCTGGTTAATGAAATATAGGTAGTTCAGGTTTTGAGAAATTTCTTTCCTGAGAAAAATATTGTGTTATGTGCGATTAAATTCTTCCTTTTCTACTTATTGTTTTCATCAATAAATTTTGGTTTCTGCTGAAGAGTAGAGAATATTCTTGTCTTGTGTTTTAGCATATCACATAAGCTATTTAATCTACAAGTAAAAATTACATGGTATTAGAAGACAATATAGAAGAGGAGAATTCTAGTTTCTTGTGCAGGTGAAATCAAATTTTCAAGTTCATACTTTAGATTCTGAAATATGTCATTTTGCAACCTCAGACTTGAGTAAGCCCTTAAGGGAAGCCCAAATTACATAGCTTGGAAGGACATGATGGAGGCATTGGTAGAAGACAATGGCCTCAAGTAATTCATAGATCATGACATTTCTAAGCCTCCAACATCTGATGCTAAAGATCTAGCTGAATGAAGAAAGTGTGTGGCAAAAGCAAGAAGGATTATCTTGGAAGGAGTTCAAGATCACATTGTCTCAAGTCTCCGCTATGTTAGTGTTACTCAATTCTACCTGCCACCAATGATCAAATATGATTTTATCAAGTTTTTCTAGGAGTCTCAAAGTCGAATTTTATCATGTCACTAGGTTTTCAGAATAAAATTTGGTCGTTGGTTAGTATGTCTAGGGTTATTTTCCACTCTCTCAAGAATTTCACATGTCGGTCACTTTCATCACTCAGCTAAGTGTATCATCATTAAGAGACTATCATCATCATTTCAGTCATCACCATCATGATTTCATTCAGTTGAGTGTCTCCATTAGGTCACTAGGGTTTCAAGGTCACTAAAACTCTCATTTCATGCATAAAATCCGGCAAAGGAGGAGTGGTAATAAGCAAGTCTCTTCAATAAATTTTGATATCAAATGTAATTTTATGTTTTTATATGTAATAATTACTTCAAATTTCCAAGTTCCAAAGGCTACAGTTCAGAGTTCCAAAAAAGATTCAATGTCTCAAGAAAGCCATAAAGTTACCAAGTTTCAAATTTCAAAGGTCATAAAGTGTCAAGGTTCCAAATTTAAGTTTAAAAGGGTAATATGATTTGTTTTTAACTCATTTGCACTCTTAAAATTTCAAGCATCTCTCAGTCATCATCGTGCAAGAGAAAACTTTGTGAAAATTGAGGGTTTTGTTGCATTTTGAGATAAATGCGACCTTTCTGTGGAGAAATGAGACCTTTATGTGGAGAAGTGTGACCCTTCTAAGGAGAAGTGCGACCCTTTTGAGGAGAAGCGCAACCCTTCTGAGTAGAAGTGCGACCCTTCTGAGGAGAAGCGTGACCCTTCTAGTTTTGGTGTGACCCTTCTTGTTCTAGTGCAAACCTTATGGAGATAGCTTGGGAGAATGAGGTTTTGGAGGCCTTCCCATGGGTCATTTTCAAAAATTCAAGATGTTATTGAAACTAGATAGAAAAGGATAGTTTACCTATATTTCAGATTTCAACTTTGATTTCAGGAAGCCACCTGCAAATTTCCTCAAACTTGGCGCTAAGCTTCTGCAATGTTTTGAGATTTTAATTAAAATTTTCATTGTGTAATTTTTTAGAGTTTCTAGTTTGACTTTTGTAAAAGTGAAAAGGTGAAAGTGGATGAATGTAAATGGGTTACTGTATGGGTAAATAGGTGTCTTATCCTCCATTTAATGCTTTGGATAAATATCTTGTGATAGTTAGATAAAAGAGGAAATGGTTGAGTAACCTCCCTAGTATGTAGCAGCGATCAGATAGGTGCATGTATTTGACTTTATTTGCTGGAAATTCAACCTCCTAGGGAGTCTTTCAACTTTAGAGCCTATATTGGGCCTTTTTTAGTCATTTTCAAGGGTTGGATGTAGTGGAATTAAGCCTTGAATGCTAGTGTAATTGAGAATTTGGTAAGAACTAATAGACATAGTTTGCAACTATTACAGTGGGATTCCTATGGTATTTGTTTTAGCAGTGTTTTTCCTTCTGTGATCATAAGTTTAAATGTATTGTATCTTTCATTTCCATTTCCATGTTTCATGTGCTTGTTTCCTAAGATAATAAACATAATTCATTCATGTAATGCTTTGTTTTGGAGAAGCTTTCACATTATTGTTTATTTTTCTTCTGATATAAATGAATTCATGAGATTCATGCTCATTTAGAAACCCTACCTATATCTCATATACACAGTGATGACCCTAAAGTGCTAAAGTGTGTTCCTACCTTGCCCCATTACATCTCTGCAAATCTGATTCTCAAAGCCTAGACCTAACTCCCTAGACCTAAGCCATCTTCCAACAAACAATCAAAATCAAATCAAACCCCAATCTAAACATATCTAGCCTAAAATCCTTTATATCTTAGTCATTGTTTGATTGTAATTAATAGAGAGAGCCCTCTCTCGTTTGGTAGGGCTAGATGCCAAACTAAAATCTTGGTCTGTGGTTACCTCCGTCGATTCCTGTCAACCTGGGACATTATGGGGGATAGCATTTTGGTGTCGTTGCTGGGAAACAAAAGATCATATCTTACCTCGGAAAGAAAGACAAAGATCAAATCTGATTGCTGATGGTGAACAATGATTAGACACATATGAAGGTTGAACCATTCAATTGGTGACTCCCACTTGATCCAAAGACTCCATTGGTAGCAGGATCCAGAAATCGAAATGTGTTCTCAATCCAAAAGGTATGCTCCTATGCATCGAGATCATGTTCCAGGATTTCCAAATCGTATGCCTTAGGTAGATTGGAAAACATACTTGCCAAAATTTGAAGATGGAAAAGGTGATGATGCTACACTTCATTTAATAATATTTCATATGCATGTGCGTAAGTTGAGGATTAATTTTCATGAAGAATGTTTAATGAAGATATTCATGGTCACATTAGAAGAAAGAGCAAGATTTTTGTATGAAAGCTTGCCTCCTTCTTTTATATATTATCTCAAGAATTTTCACTCAGTATTTCTTGAGAAGTATAAAGAAGCCTATCCTTATTTTCTTTTGATTGAGGATTGTTGTGATAATTTTGAAAATTTTATTCAAGAGTTGGAAAGTGCTTATGGCAATGAAGAGTTTATGGATGATGAACTCTTGGATGATTTGAATGAAAACCATTTTCACCACCATGTTAAGATCATGGATTCTACCCTGGATGATAGAAAAATTGAGTAGAATTCTCCAATAGATGAAAATGATCATCTATCATCTAAAATAGGTGATAATTTGCAACAGTCAGGCCTATGAAAACCGAACCAAAGGATAATTTAAAAGGGTATCCTACTAAAGTAGAAGGTATGTTTTATTGGGAAAAAATAACATCACCCTTGGTAATGGTAAAATTAATAAATTTCTTCTTTTCTATTATATATAACAAGTCATCTGAGATTTTGATGAGATTGTGAAAGGCACCATAGCCATTGGGTGCTCATATGTAGAGTCTAGATCTATGGATATAGGTATGTTTAGTGAAGCTTCTACTGTGTGTAGATGTTCCAA
This sequence comes from Pinus tabuliformis, assembly GCA_031772625.1. Lineage (NCBI taxonomy): Eukaryota > Viridiplantae > Streptophyta > Pinopsida > Pinales > Pinaceae > Pinus > Pinus tabuliformis. The sequence continues at coordinate 1,675,085,061 of CM062816.1, read as the reverse complement.
CTGGAACCAACAATTATGTTGTTGAAAATCACAGTTATTGAAAGCATCATTCCTTCAAAGTACATTCTATGAAGGTGTCTAACCATATGGAGCTTGTGCAATCCGTGAATATTGAAACAGATTGTACTAATATTTCTTTTAAGGGATGCTTAACTGGGGATGAGCTACTTGAATTAATGGAAACATATACTTCTAGTTCAAATTTAGTAGGAGGTCAAGCAGAACATTTTATTGAGGTTGGTGTACCAATAGAGACTAGTATGAAGTAAGAAATCACTCATGCTTAAATTATAATTGAGTTTGCTGGAGATTTTGTAGCTTCTTGTTACATCAGCACCAGTTATTATTGCTCTATATTTTAGTGTAAGTGTAAGTCTTTGGAATTCTTTCCCACTGATTTGTGGAGAACAAGGGATTGCTTTAGAGATATATCACCAAAATATAGATGTGTTAAGGAGGCACCCAAGTGCCTTGTGCATCCCTACATATAGATGAGATATTGAAAATTCAAAAGGGTTTGGTCCTTTCAAAGGATAAGAGAGAATGTACTACACTAGTAGAGTCTACATTTCTTTCTCCTGCTATTTCATTTTTTAACAATATCATGTTTTACATGTTTTCTTACTGAATTGTGCTATCTCGGCTTTTTTGGAGCAGAACAACTAGAAGATGGAGTAACCAAAGAAAATTTCATATGTGGAATACCAGATGCCAAGAAAGAAACTAATGCATATATCTTGTCCACTACTGAAATGATCGCAAAAAATTCTCAATGGAAGCATATTTTTGAGGCGGGGAGTACAAAAGTTTTAGATATGGTACTAGAAGATGAATTAGAAGGAGAAATTCTATTCTTGAGAAACAAACTTCTTGAAAATGCAAGGGAAAATCATTTTCATTCTAGTTGGACCCTTCACATCCATTCTTTTCTATATCAGTGAATATCTTGATTTAATATCTCTTTTCCTGTCTGTTTTGATAATAATATTGCAATGAATATCTTTGCAGAGAATTTAATTATCAGGGTGATAATGAATTTGTATGAAGGGCAACAGGGATTGTGGAAGCAAAGATGTGACTCATTGCTAGTGAACAATTACCTCAATCAGGAAAGAGAAGCTAAGAAGTAGGGTAGGAAAGAGAGGAGACATAAGGAGGAACAGGCTATCTTGGTTGTAACCATGGCAGTAGCTACAACTTCTACTAGGATTAGTTCATCCATGAAGGATGGAATTGGAGATGAAATTAAAGAGCATAGTCTACATCAAGTTAGCTTTCCTAGCAAGCGTTCACACTTGGATCGTTCAAATAATGTGAAACCTTCTTTTCTGGCATATTTTCTACATCACAGCCAATGAAAGTATCATTGTAGAAGCATCTGAAAGGGAACATTATTGTTGGATGCCCTAGCTCTTCTTATTAGATAATGTTGTGGGCTAAAGAGACAATGTCCCATCCCCTTATTGCAAAAGTTCCATCGGAAAGGAATTTTGATTGTTACCAGGTGTCATCTAGCTCACCAAGAGAAGAATCTCCTTTGTGTGATATTTGTAGATTGCCAAAATCTACTCACTCAAACAAGATTTGTGTTTGGAATTACTGCAGGGTAATCTAGCTATTCCTTTCTCTAATTTATTTTTATCTCTCTATTTACTGTAGTATTATTATAGTGGATTATATTAGGCATCTTAACATTTTCATGTAAACATTATATTGTGGGTAGAGGTTCACCAAGATTTCTATGGTATTTTAAGGAATTCTTTTGGAGGATGGTACTATCGTCCATGTGAAGCTTTAAATTGAAAATACCAACTCCAAGGCATGAGGTGTCGAACTGTATCTAGCCATGGTATGTCTGGTTGTGGTACGAACTATGCTATATGTGGTGGTTTGAATGGTGCTTTTAAGAGGACTACTGATGGCCAGTGGGTTCATGTATTTTGTGCTGAGGTAAAAAACTCTAATTGAATGATGTTCACTTGAGAAGAATGCAAGCAGTTAATTATGCAAAATCTTATTGTTGATTTTATCTTGTGTGTTAATAATTTGGTGAGGAGCAATATATTTTCTCCCTTATGATATCTTCATTTCCTTTGTGAACCTACAATGGATATTGGACAATACATTCGGGAGGGGTCAAATGGCGCTTGTTGAAGCACTGGTATGTTTAAATTGATATGTTGTTTCACTACCAATAAATCATATAAGTTTGAGAATGCTAAACTATTTTATTTTACTTGTTCTATGCATGATTGTTGGATATGGATTCTATCTAGTGGGATGTTGTTAGATACCTCTATTAGCATCTTAGTGAATGATTTGGTCATTAACATATTGATGAAGGTGGATTTGTGCAATGTTTAAATTAATGATTGGTATGTTATGAAATTCAGGAAATACTCTTTAGAGAACGATATATGTTTACATGCAATGTTTGTCATCAGAAAGGTGCCTATCTCAAGGTTAGGATTCAATGTATATGAAATTTTGAAACTTATAATAACACTTATTGGTTTAGTAGATTGTTTTATCCTTGGAAATTCTCACAGAATCTATATTTTGTTTTTTCACTAACTGATAGAAATATTTTTTGGTTTCACGGCCACTCCCAAAGCACTTTTCATCCCTTATCTACAAGAGACTCCATGTTTTACTTGACTATGAGCATTCATGGTGGAAGGGTTCAACATAAAATGCAGTGTGAAAAACATAGCGCATATAAAAAGATAAAGGTACATGTAACATCATATATATTCTAGTGACTTTCCATAGTGTTAATTCAATATTATAATTTTCTTGCTTAACCTATCTCTATTGAATGAAAGATGCAGGTTGAAGCACGACGATGCAGAGGAACTAAGGAGTTGTGAAAATAAAACAAATGCGGGTGAGAATATGTAGCAATATTCGGTAATTTTTTTGCATTTTAAAATGGTTCATAGAAATCCCAAGGCATTTTATTGCATACAATCCCATTGGCTTTATGTAGTCACATGTTAGCTCCTACATTTAAAGAATGAAATCCAGAATTCGTCTTTTCACATGGATTCATTTATGACCTTCTTGTCTTTCCTTGTAATCATTCATTTTCATATGGATTCATTCATGAGCTTCTTAGTTTCCTTGTTATATATTGCACTATGCTTATGCCTATACCCACTCTCATGGTTCTCTCATTCCATGCCTTTAGTACAAGTGAATTACATTCTAGGCCGCCCTCTAAGTTGACTTTATGTGTGTGGATTCTATTTTGTCAATATTTTGATGATTTTAAACATATTGGGTGTTGTCTGTTACTAGTGTTAATTCACTATTCCATCACATCATTAGATATTTGATATTGTTCCATCTATTTCTCTCAAGTCTCAACATAACAACACACAACTGAGGTTTGCTTCAGTTAGATTATCCAGCGCACAATTTGAGGTCATTGTGACCATACCTTATAGCCATGTAACAGATAACATGCAACATTTGAAAGAAGGTGAAATTGAATGAGGTTGAATATTTAATAAATAAAATGTTGTTTGAACCAAATGGCTTGGTATGGCAAAACTTATTGTCTTCTTGTAGAATCCACTGAAATTTTGATTTAGGGAAATAAGCAACAAAACATATTCTCAAGTTGGAACCATAAGATGCTCCAGCATATGTGCCTTTGTCCAATATATATGTTGCAAATCGCAGGTGGGATTGTCTCACAAATGTGAGGAAAAATATGAAAGATAAAGGATTGAAAAAAGTAAGGAAGAGTTAGATGGATTGATGTCAACGATAGGGTGCATAGTTTCATTGTCAAAGACAAAAGGCATCCACAAATAAAAATAATCTATGAGAAGCTAGAGGAATTGACCAAGTTGATGAAGGAGGCAAGGTATGTGCCCAATACAAACTTGGTTTTGCACGATGAAGAGGATGAGCAGAAAGAAAAATTTGTGTCCTATCATAGTGAGAAACTAGTGATTGAATTTGGACTTATTAGTATTCGTGGGAGAATGCCAATTTGAATCATCAAGAATCTTTTCATTTGTGGTGATTGTCATATTTCTTCGAAAATCATTTCTAAAATTGTAGGGCGAGAACTTATTGTGAGGGATGCCAGTTCGTATCATCATTTCAAGGATGGAATGTGTTATTGTGGGGATTTTTGGAAATACTAAAATAAGAGACAATTATATGTATGTGATTCCCTTTTAATATGAAAACTAATTGATTCCTACTATGTAGCCTCTTGCATTGACAATGTATTCTCCAAGCATTGAAAGATGATCAACTCTAAATTAAAAAAAAGTTGATCCTTGACCTTGCCAAATTAAGGATCAAAGGCCAACCAGTGTTTCTAAGAATACACAGGTAATGTAAAATTGTATTTTCCAGTGTATTTTAATAAAATACTTTTAATATTGGTTTACTTCAATGGTGAGATAATTTCTAGGTTCATTATTTTATATTGTCTCTTTTAGACAAAAGTGATGATGGATTATCTTGAATGTAATTTTTTATTGTCTCTCGAGTGACAATGGTTTGGATCAAAGACATTGTCTCTTTAAAGACAATATGTCTTTAATTCTAGCTATTTTCTCTAGAGAGAAAAAAATGAAATTGTCTCTTGAGAGACAAAATTAAAATTGTCTCTAGAGAGACAAAAAAGCTTATGTTATATATTGTCTTTATAGAGATAATGTTTTAAGACAATTTAATTTTAAGACAATTAATTTGAGACACCCACTTAAAGATAATATTTAAGACAATACAAAAGTTTTATTTTGTGTCAAGCTAAGACAATTTACCCAAAATTTGTCTTAAATATTTTCTTAAGACCCCCCTTTTTGTTGTAGTGTCAATTTCCCAAATGGTTTGCAGAATTTTTGTGTGATAGAGAGGCTAGGTGGGATGTTGTTCGGGTAGTAGTCAGACAGGATCATAAGCAAATTCTCTGTTGATGATGTCTATATACCTCTCGGGTACCATTACCTTTCGATATTCAACTGCTATTTCCATATTCCTTTATATTTTACCTTTGACCATCACTGCAAGATTCAATGCTACAAGTCTATCGCTACACTATATAAAACTAATGAAGATAAATGTTCTTAGCCTCAAAGCTATTAAGATATGAGAAAAATCTTCACGCTATCATGCTCATATTTTTTCCTATGATTATTTCTTTATAACCCATGTAGATATGCCCCAAAGAACACGTCATTCAACCTGTAACCATAGGGCACACATAAATATGCCTCAAAGAACATGTCATCCGACTTTTAACCCTAGGCCACACTTATTTCCCAATCTATAGTCCAATTAACGTGGTTGAGTTGTATATACACAAGTTTAGATATAAAAAAGTACATTATTTAACCATGAGCATATACAACCAAATCATATTAATAAAACTATAACTTGTTAAATATTAATTCATCCTTCATGTCAGTATTTACTAACCATTGATTTGATTTAATTAAGATCCACTAAGATAGAGTACACAAACTTTAGAAAATTCGTTTTATTTATATTGATTAAGATAGAATACATAAACTTTGGAAAATTCAAATCTAATAAATCTAAATTTTAAATTCAAACGCTCTTAAAATATGAATCCCATCAAAATCTTAGTTTCTATTTTTTTCACTCAAACTTAATTATTATAGAAACATTGAAATAGAAAAACATTAATTATTACAGAAACATTTTTACAGAAACCTTGAAATAGGAAAACATTTTATTTAAGAAAAATAAATAAATATCAACAACTCTTTCAAGCCCACTATCCATTTTTTTCTTGCAATCCTTATACCCATGGACCCTCCCCTCACATTCCATTAATTCCATTTCCTTCTTTATTATTTCAATTATTCTCCCTTTAAATCTTTTAATTTGATCATAACCCTTTTATGTTTTCCTAAAATTCCATTCCACATTCTAACAAACTACTCAATCCATTTCTTTTAGTTAATATCACCACTATATTTTGATCCCCCATATATCCTAATCATTTCACTTTTTCTCTCTTAATCCATTTTTATTAATCTTATCCTCATTCACTTCAATATTATCCTTCTTTTGCAATCCTTATTATTCCCTGCCTTATGGAAATGACATGGGACTATAACAATCGGTTTGCTGCACTTGACATTCACTGGTGTTTAGGTTTCCAAATTTTTTTCTTTTATGTTTGTTATTTCCCTTCTCATTCAACTTCACCATCTTATTTGGCCTCTTCCCGAGGAAGAATGGGTTGGACTATATGATATTATCGGTTTAGGAAGTTCACTTTTTTGAAATGTTTTGCACTAGGGAACTAATGTTAACATTAATTTGAGTTGCTTTGGTTGTAGGTAGTTGCATGGATTGGCTATGTTTATTTGGTTTATTGGCTATGTCGCAAGTAGTTGCATGGAGTGCCCATGGGATTACACCTACAGGTGTATGTCTGCATGCAAATCCAGGAAGATGGATGCTTTGGGGCTCTTACTGAAACTGAATTGACATTTCAGGCCATCTGAGACTCAATCACAGACTGTACTCAAATGGTCTTCTATGCATATGCACTTTATGGTTCGGTGAGAGGCCTTCCTCCTGCCTTTGGCTAACTACTGTATTGTGATTATTGGATTCAGAATAATTGGATTGATGGAGGAAGGAGAAGCAAACCCTCATTACCAACATACCAACATACCAGGAGGTTTACACAGGGAGGGCCCTAATCACAGGGAGGGCACACCCTTACTGTAGGAGGAAGAACCCTGAGGCACGTTAAGGTCAAGTCACCGAATTGATATGGCGAATCGACACAGTTAGGGCATTGTTGTTGGTGAGCTGTGAGTTTCCATATCTCTGGCCTCTATCATAACTAGATCTGCTACAAAAACAAAGCTAGATAAATATATCTATACCCTTGATGGAACCAGAGACCTCGAACTCACTAAGCGCTATGAGGAGAGCTCACCCTAATCAAGTAGGGTGAGGAAGGAAATACTTGTTTGCCTAGAAATGTGAAGAAGACCCCTCTTTAGATCTAGCTAAGAACCTATTTCGAAAAAACCTAATAACCTCATAACCATAGCCACTGGTATTTTTCTCTGTTCTATACCTTCAGGCGGGAATTGGTTTCTCCATGCAGAAGAGGAGAATTCTCATACTGAGGACTTATATATAATGTTCTTTTGATTCCTGACTCTGGGCGATAGACTGTGAGCTCTCTAAGCTAAGTGGAGTGTCTTTTCACTTCCCCATGTGAGATCCCTGAACGCAGAGCTTACATGCTCCCAAGTTGCGAAACTTCAAATATATGCTCATTAAGTAGCAGAGGCATGGAAAGTAGGGAAGTGGGTAGTCATTTAGTATCTCAAAGTAGTTATTCGAGACTCCCATCCCCTACTGCTTGGAAGGCCATGGATGTTTGAGAGGAAGGTTTTCCATGATGGCATGGGGAATACATATGAATTAAAGAAGGATGGGAAATATTACAGATTGGAGTCAATGGTTGAGGAAGTTGTAGTAGCGATGAATAGTAGTGGCAGCAAAAATAGTGGCATTAGTAGCAGTAAGACTTTTTATCAGAATTGAACAGTGAGGGAATATGCCATCTGTTTGGGAACCTATGATATATGTGTTGGTTAAGTTGTTTAGGCTTATTTGACGGAGGTTAACGCAAATCAGATCATTTATACGTGTTCCTTGCCAATAATTCATTATGAACACATTTCATTTGATTCAACATTATCCATGAAAAGACGTGATACATGTAAGTTACTGTTATTGTTACATAATAAGGTTGCTCTCAATAAAGTTTTATTGCCTAAAAATAAATTAGTAGTGATGTGAGCACTTCCAATTTTGTTTTTGCTTTAGCTCAACTTTGTTGGTGTATATCAAGTAAGTAAAAGAATTACTAATTAAACTCTTTGGATAGGAACATCATATATTCTTTGGAAGTCTTATGGTTTTTCCCTAGCCAGAGGGTGTCTGGAATGTGAGCATTGCCATGCCTTAGGTAACGAATACCTAATAGATACAGTGAAAAGGGCCTTTTGCTACTGTTTTTGTTTGTGTACCCAGCAGTGGCTTGCTACCTCTCCCACTTGGTGCCATGATATGTAATACCCTAACAGTGCTGCAAGTAAGGTTTAATGTAGCAGTGGAGATAGAGCCCTTGATGACTGAACTAAAAGCTCGTGAAACCCAATTAGGCCCTACTTATTATCATTTTGGCTAAATGGAAGAGCGAATCTTTGAGGGTAGAGTTTCTCTCGTTTTTGAGGCCCTACTTATTTGGTTGTCGCTATTAACCCTTGACCTATTCTTTTTTTTCATGGCTAGGATCACTAGAGACATTGGCATTTTGAAGACTTTCCTCATTGCTATTTTGCATATTTATTACCTTGCTAAGTGATGGTTCATCATGGATTCTACATCCTAGAACCAAGCCTCAACCTATTCTTTTTGTTGATGGCTAGGATCTCTAGAGACATTGGCATTCTGAAGAATTTACTCATTTCTATTTTGCATATTTATTACCCTACTAAGTGATGGTTGAACATGGATTTTACATCCTGCAAACCTAACCGAAACTGTGCTTTTCTTCATGTGTGCCAAGGGCTGTAGACAAGGAAACGCTGTAGAACGGTCGTACTATTTACCCTATATGCTTCTCTTGGGAGCTCATATTTATTCTCTTTAGGATCTACCTTTACTGAGGTGAGTGTGTCTGTCTTGAGCCATTCATTTCTCTTTCTAGTCTATTAGCTCAATTTCAGTAACCTTCAAAGTATATAGATATCTATTTGTGCCACAAAAGACCCTAAAAATCCATTTTGATTTAGGTAAGGTGTAGCTTGAATGTCTCGTTTGGTTGAGGCAACTAGAAAAAACAAGACATTCTTCTTCTAATTATTATATGATCTTTCTTGTTATCATTATTTCTTGCATAAATCAACTATAGGTATTTTGTCACTTACAGTATTATAGCTTCTTGAGTGGCATCCATTCCCTTGCATGAGTTCTCTTGAGCACTTTTTCATTTATCTAATGCATAGTGGATAATAAAACTCTAAATTTAGAGCTACCTTGATAATAACAACTCGATTTCAATAGCAAGAAGTTAGAGCTTGCTTTCTAATTTCATTCGTTATTATACTAAATTTCTGCATTTGTTGTGACCTAGCTAGAAATTATGGGGGAATTTTCATTTGTATTACACTTTAAGGCTCTTCGACGTTCATTCAAATTTTCCCTAATAGCTCCAATTATTAGAGGGGTCGAACACCGAACTAGTGGAAGAGATAACTTTAAGGCTACTATTGATTTGTGTTGGTGATTTAGTTCCAGTGGTGGTGGCAATAGCAGTGATGGCAATAGCAATTTGATTTTTGATTGACCTATAAAGAGTATTTTTATAGAATCATTTTAAGGCCCTTAGGCTGATCTCTCAACATATCTTCTTACTCTAGTCATATACAGTGTAGGTAGTACTAGTCCATAAGACTATTGGTTACCCATTCTCTTTGGGGTCAAGCCACCCTTCTACCTCCTCAACGCTGAGAGTAGAAGTTGTTTGCATTATCTTGAGTGGGCCCTACTCAAGGTTACTACAAAAAACCTTAAGATAATCACCAAATTCTCAAATCTACATAAAAATTCTTCTTATTATTCCATATTCAGAATTATGATAATAGTAACAAGAGCCTCTTCTATAACTTAGAAATCACTAAAAATATTACATATTCCAATAAGAACTAGTTTCTCCTTTCCCTGGCGAACAAGACCTCCAAAACATTTCATCCTATCTCTATTTATTATAATGAAGAACTTATAACTAATTCTCCAATCAGTCCTTGATTGAATAAGGATTGTCTCATGGAGTCCCGAAATCAAGAAACATGTTTCAAGAGGTCTTTTTTCCCTCCTTCCTATACTTCGAGTGTTTGCAATAGTCAATCAAATGGATATCATGGTTGTCTGGATGCACTAAGTGCTTCGACTTATTTTAGGAGTTGAGGGGGGCATTGGGTCCCCTCCATTATATCGCATGGAACTCGTTGTCTACTGATGAGGACAAGCTCGCAAACATGCTAAGGATTTGACTTGCTTGTTGCCATATTAGTTCATAGTATAAATAAATGCATTATATAATAATAAAGTAATGAATAAGCCAAATTATATCACATGAAATATAAGGTATCAAGAATTCATGAAATTCAAAATGCGTAGGCCCGAATAACTCATATTTCTCATAATACTTAGAGTTTTGTGTAGGTTTAGGGTACAAAATGAACCTCATGGATATAATATGGGCCTTAAAATCCTACTATTCATTTGGCCAATCATCACCCCCTAATTTGGAGGCTTGGCACATCCTTGTGTAATAAAAATTTCCCCCTCAAAACTATCCTTTACCTTACCTACTCTGGAGGTCCATCGTGTTGTTCTCTCCACATTTGTCTATAATCTTATGCCACAAATTGTATGATGGAACCCTTACTATAGTATCAAACTATCTGCTCCTCTTCTTTCCATCTTTTCCCTTCTTGGTATTCATCTAATATCCCTGTGGTTGTGCTTTTTATTAGGAGAGGGGGATTCAACTTGAGTGCAATCCAATTGATTTTATATTCTTTATGGTTTCTTTACACAATTGATCCCTGAATAGAGCAGCCTGTATATTCTTAGTAGATTGGGGCTCTCTTTTTTGGACGCTAGTGGGAATCTAATCCCATCTATTTTTACAAGCCCTTACTACTTCCTTTTTGGAATCCTTGATTCTGGCCCCATAGTGGGAAAGGCATGTTGGCCCTAATCCATCAACGAATGTTTGTCTCTTCCTCTCCCGTTGGTTGAGAGAGTAGAAGTTAGAGCTTTCTTTCTTTCATTCATTATTACACTATCTGTATGGTTTTACTGTTGGACAAAATACAATAAAAATCAATTAGAAATCATTTTTGAATCCAATACTCAGCTGACCCTGTATACTGAAATTCACTGCCCAATCAATATACTTCTAATACTCAGTAAATCAGTGGATTCCACACACTATTAATAAGAGTGGATACAAGATTGTCCACCCTATTATTTCTGCCCCCTATGAATTGCATAAATGAGCTATAAGTATTTTGTCACTTACAGTATGGACCTCAATACAATTACCAGATTGATGTGATGCCCTGCTAAGTATTTCCTTCCTTATATCAGATTTTTTTCCCTCAATGAAATCTTAGATACTTATCAATATGATGAATTTTGGTTGATTAGTACACTATAGGATGCTTAAGATTGCTTTAGATGGTGATTTCTTAGGTCATATTATCTGGTAGTTCACGTAGCTATAGGACCTTGGCTTTACATCAAGAATTATGCATCTTTCTTTATAACAGAGTTCTTTGGTTACTGTGTTGAATTCTGCAGCACAAGTTTCCTCAGAAATATCTTGTTAGAATAGTTCTCATTAATTACATCTTTAAAGAAATTCACTATTTCATTAATCTAGCACACTAATCATCAATTTATGCACTAATCATCAATACCTTTTTTCTTGAATGTCTTTTACTGAACCTGTTCATTGGATGTCCACATTGGTAGTCTGAACAACTTAGTACACATTTCCACTTCCAAAGGTACACAACAATTACTTCCTGTTCTACATCGAGTTTTGTTAACGCTCACATTGGCAATTTGAGCAGCTGAGTAGACATTTCCACTCGCAATCTGAAAGGTACACAACAATTACTTCCTACACAACAATTACTTCTTGTTCTACATCGAGTTTCATTGTTCAAAATTTTGTATGATTTTGTGACTTATAATTGCATTGCATTACTAAACATATAATTTCATCCAACAGGTAGTGGTCATCATGTCTTCTTTATCTAAAAAAGACAAATTGGAATTAGTCTTGGAAAAGCATCACTTATTTCACGTGAATGATTTCTTATATCTGATTCAAGACTGTTTATTTGATAGTTTAGAACTTTTACTAGATTTTAGATACACATCAGTAGAGCTAAGAAAATGAACAATAGAGTATTTTAGAAACTGTCTAGAAAAACAAGATAGAGAAGCAATTTTGTCTTACGAACATGAACTGCATGAAGAGTCACTAAAATAAATGCACAACATTAGTAACCGTGAATTGTATTTAGATAAAATGGCTAGATCGATGTGAACCAATATACCACTAGAATCTAGAGGTCTATGGAGAGATATTTTCTGTATCCATTGGCTGTCAAATTGGTTGAAAATTCCAATTAGGGTTTGGTCCAAAATGAACATGAGAATTTATTTACACTTAAATTCAAGTGTTGGAACAAATACTCATGACATATTATTCCATGACGAGGATCCTCTGAATGGGAACTTTGAACCTTTGGTTCATAGGCCAAACTCTACAATGGATTGTACCTTCCAGCAACAAAGAAACACCTCATACGAACAAATGAACTTATCTAGTAAACAAGATAACATAGAAACATGTCATCTTCAAAGTAAAAAAGATACAAGTGAAATAAAGATATCTCATGCTGAGGCTGAAACATCTGATGCAACAATCGAGACAAATACTGAGGACATTGTGATGTTTCATTCAACACATTCTTCAAAGAACAATACTGAAACACAACCTGAAACAAAATTTCAATTTGTCGGAAGTCAATTAAAACCATCTTGTGACTTAAACAATCACAAGAGAGGTTTATCTTTGCATGTGCTTAAGGACATTGCTCAGAAAAATTTGAAAAGGAAAAAAGTAGGCCTTGGATATAACAAAATCACAATGAAACAAGAAGTAGTTCTAGAAAACCTAGAACATGTTAGTGACACAATGAGATTTTAGTCACTTGGACACTTGAAAAAACAAATGAGAAATAGAGCACAAATCGAAATTGTAACTTCTTGTGCCTCACGAAAATAGAGAAAAAAGTTTATCTCTGCATTCGATTAAAGGCATTATTCGAAAAAAATTGAAAACACAGAAAATAAAACTTGCATACAACACAACAAGAATGAAACAAGACATAGTTAGAAAATTTGAGCTACAGTTCATCTGCAACAACATAAAATGATCTTTCAAGACAAACAAAGAAATCAAGAAAATCTGGTCCATTGATTCAATCAAGATCAATGAGCAAACCAATAGAATTGTCAAAGTTTGAACATAAATATCGAACACAAATAATTGACACACCTATTTTAGATTCTTCATCATGTGAAAGAACTTTTTTCAAAAGAGACATTTTCTTGATGAAACAAGTAAATCAGACAACAAAAGCAAATAAGATTACGAGACTACCAACTAGTTCTTAGAATGTCAAACCTATCATTGCAAATGCCTATATTTGTAAACATTACAAAAAAGCATTTAAAGATGACACATTCATTAAATATGAAGTTCATAAATAGATAAGAAGAAACAATGCCACTAGGACACTCACACAACTCAATGACTAGAAGAAAGACTTGTTGCATTAAGATTGCCCTTCATGCAAATAAAGGAAATGGCCCATCGACATAAAAATCCACAACTAGGCTTAACTGGAGGGGTCATCAATGTCCCCACTAACATTTCTATAATTCAATTTGCATTGCCTCAAATGATAAAAGACATTGACATAGTGGCTATTGTTGTCAAAAAGAGTAAGATTAAAAAGTGCTTATGAATTTGGCCGAGTTCGGGTTCACAAAGTAATGAAAGAATTAAAATAATTGTGCAAAAGAATGCTTTAGAAGCTGGATAATGCTACCATAAATGATAATTGGAAGGAAGCATTCCTACAAAACCAAGAAGCATATGAAAGTTCAAGTGAAGCTAAAGATAGCAAACACGATAACCAAGAAAATGATGAGCCGACGACAAAAACATTGGTTCATGGATTCATTGATGCACATACTGTCCATGACCTTGTAAATAAAGAAATTAATATTGCACCTAATGCAGGATACATGCCATTAGGGATTTTCAAAGATAATTACTCAGAAGAGATGAGTTTTCCATCACTTTTGTATGGAAACAAACGACTAAGTGACATCTCTAAAAACTTTACGTATCAAAAGATTTGTGAGTGGGAAGTGCTTCATAAAAACCACTATTTTTCTTATCATACAACTAACATCTTCTATAAAGAAATTCACATTATCATAAATCAGGTATTGAATACAATGTGGATTAGAATTAGAAAAGGCCAGTTAAAGGGCAAAAAACTAGTTGCGAAAGATGTTAAGTCAAAACTGAATCTATATCGCATTTTAAGGCCTGAAATTAGGTACATGGACTTAAAAGAAATTCACACTTCACCTGACTACCACTAGCAAATGCGCAACAAAATCTATGAAATGATTCAACAAATAAGGCCACCCACTTTCTTTGTGTCCTTTAGAAGTGAAGAGCATATTTCATATCCTCTAATGAATACATTGCGACACATAAAACAAAACACTAGAAAACCAAGCACAAATGAACTAGATGAAAATGAGCCTTTCTCATTAATACGAAATAGCCTTGTTACTTGTGTACGTTACTATAGGTCTAGGAGAGATGCACTACATCAGTTGATGTCTCATGACCACAAGTACTATGGAGAGATCAATGACTACTTCTATGTAACATAATTCCAAAATAGGGTCAGTGAACATGAACACGACTTATTTTGGATAAAATCTGCACCAATCTATGGTCAATATAGAAACATTGAAATCGAAAATTTCATTGATAAATACTTGTCAACTAATTCATCGCTCATTGCAAAGGAACTTAGATCTCTACAACACCATTGTCACACAAAATGTTGTAGGAAGCATAGAAATTCTTATTGCAGATTTTTTTCCCAATAACACTGATGAAGGCAACAAAAATACTTGAGCCTCTTGAGTTTGATAGCGATAAAACAAAATTACAGTCAAAGATAATATTTGAGGCAAGAAATAGTACAAGGTATAATGAAAATGATATGTTTTATAGCTTCTTGGATAGCCTTGGACTAGTACACAACGAATACATACATGCAATCCAATGTACGCTAAATCGAACAACTCTATTATTGCAAAGAAAACTAGTTGACACCTGGACGAATAACTTTTCACAACACATTCTAGGAATTTGGATTGCAAACACTCACTCCCAATTTGTACTTGATTCATATGTAGTTGTAATGTACTGTAGTTCCTATATGAAAAAAGAAGATAAAACACTTACAAGAACATTTAGGAACATACGCGAAGATCATGTCAAAACAACATTTGATATCATGAATACCATTAGTTCTCTAAGGGAAGATTTGGTCAACATGCAACAAATTTCTGCACAACAAGAAATACATATTGTGTTATCATTTCCACTAAATTGCAGTTCATCAAAATATGTCTTCATCAACACATCTCCTGTGGACGAACATGCATTTCTTATTAAATGAAAAAAGGACTTGCAAAGGAAGCAGATGACTCAGAAGACATAATGTGCCCATCAATCATTGACTACTATATTCTACAACCTATAGCTATTGAACTTGTATGTTTAACATAATTTGCATAGATTTATACAAAGAAAGGAAAAAAACATAGAAAATCAAGTAAACCATATGTCATTCAATGTGTGAGATATAACAAATACAAGGACATTAAAAATTACTGTAGAGAACAACTAATGTTATACTATACCTATCAAGTAAGTAAAATTACGATTAAGCAAAATCAGGCAACTTGGCAATCTGCATATCTTGCATTCGAAGAAATAGTGAAGGAAAATGAACAAAAGTTCAAATTTGTTACAACAGCTACATGGGCTGACATAGATAATGAAATGCACGCAGAAGAAATAGAAATTGAACACATATTAAAGATAAATAGTTTGAAATCAAATGAAATAGAAACTACAACATTTGAGAAATCAATAGATGACAAATACGAAAACTATGACTTCCAAAATGATTTGGAACATTTCCAAGATACAAAGAAGTTTTCTCTATGATCTACAAGGCCATATGAAATTGTCAAACAACCACATATACTTGAAGACATAGAGTACTATGAGTTTATGTGACAATTAAACATAGAACATGCAAGAATAGTCACTGATGTTGTAACAAGGAAATTGTATAGACCTGATGAACTAATTTATTTGTCATTAACAGGAGGTGCAGGAATAGGAAACACACACACAACTAAGGCAATTTTCCAATCCTTAGGATGCACACACAATGAGGCATTGCCTTATAACCCATCGCAACTAAAAGGAATAATCACTCCATACATGGGGAAATTCGCTTTCAATGATGGTGGTGTGACATTGCATTCTGCATTCTATTTGCCCGTTAACAAAGCAAATTTCCCGTCACTAAACAATGAAAAACTAGACACATTATTGAAGCACTTCCAACAACTACGTGTACTTCTCATAGATGAGGCACCAGTTGTTGGTGCAAAAATGCTATACCAAATTGATAAGTGACTCCTGCAAATCTTACACATCCCAACTTCATACTTTCGTAATGTTGATATGATGTTCTTTGGTGATCTCTACTAGGAAAACCTAGTAAGAGACTCTCTCATCCTTGAAAGCGCAAAAATCAACAAAAACACCATACGAATTTTGGGTAGAGAAAATAAAACATTATCAATTACACACAACAATGCATCAAAAAGACACACTTTTCATTGATGCCCTGAATAGGATGAGATTAAACATGAAAACAGATCAAGATATTGCTTACATAAACGACAATTTCCATAGGCCTGCACCTTTAAGCCCAATTGTCCCATACATTTTCTATTGAAACAAGGATGTCCATACTCACAATGCAAAAATGATTTGACTAAAAAATGGCCAACAAGTAATGCTCGTTGAAATTGACAACTACGAGATGGCTGGATCTAGCTACTTTTCCTTTGATAAAGAAATTTCATTGCCATCAATAATTACAGTTAAACTAAACATGTTGGTTGATCTATATGCAAGAAACTACAATATTAATGATGGATTGGTTAATGGAACTGAAGGGATTTTCAGATACTATTCATCTTATAACAATAGACCTCACATTGTCTCAAAAGAATTTTCGGACACAGAGATTGGGAAACAAAAAAGAAACAAATTCAAATAGCTATACAATATAAATATATTTCCAAGTTGGACACCAATCTTTTGGATTGCAAAACCAATAACAATGTCTCGTAACAAATTAAAAATCACAATTTGAAAATAATTTCCAATTCAATTAGCCTATGCACGAACAATGCACCGAACACCAAGGACTAACATTGGATCAGCTTGCATTTAACTCAACTGGTGTCACAAAACATGGTCTAGTCTATACTGCACTATCACGGGTTAAGACTATCGACTCATTATACTTGATTAGAAAAATGGCACACCAAAACTTCCATGTGAAAAACAAGATATTAGATGAAATGGATGACTAGAAATAGTCGCTACATGGGAATTAGAAGTCACAAAGAAGAGATCTGACAACAAGAATGTTTTATCAATCGCAAGTATAAACACACATAGTCTATGTGCATATCTTAGTGAATTGATCCATCATGAATACTTAATGGACAATATGATTCTCTATTTTCAAGAAACTCATTTGCATATTCTACCAATAGACAAAGAGTTCTTGTCATTCAACTTTGCCATTGCACATTGTACACATGGCATCCTTACTTGTATATAAAAAAAAATTAATGATCAACGAAACAAAGACATTTTTCAAGAACAAAACTGAACTTACGCTAATCGTCATGTAATTTAAATAGCCAATATGTTTAATGAAAATGTATGCAACACCATTTGAATAAGTATCTACGATAATACAAATGATTAGAGAAGAAAAATCACAAACTACATATACCAATTGTGTTTTCTCAGTCATTGGTGACTTTAACATTGACATCCAACTACAAATAGCTCATAGTAGAACCTTTGTACAATTTATGGAAATGGAAAACTTACAATAAATAACAAGTAAACTATCTCTGCGATGAAAAACAATAATAGACCATATTTGGACAACCTTTCCCATAAAACAATGTGAAATCAATGTGACATGGGCATACTGGTTCGACCATACCATATTCTATGCTTTACTACAACTCTAATCACAATTTTATGTTCAATGTGCTAAACATGCCATGGAATAAATTCTATGTCTTCCACCTTTTTTCATCTATTTTTTTCTTAAAGAAAAATCAATGAAAAATGGACATACTAGTTTCTGTACAGTTTCGAGCACTCACTTCTTTCTTGCTACATGTGTCTAATGACCATATGGAGGGCTCACTTATAGTTTAATAATTCTTTCTTATAGGTAGAAATGGTCATGAGGACTTCTTGATGTTCATATGCTTGTTCCCATATGCTATATCAAGCCAAGACCCCAAAACATTTGACAAAATAGGTTGGCATTTTGAAAATGTAAGGAGAGTGAAACTTTTTCAATTTGCAACAAAATTCCAAGAATTTTGGTGTTTGTGTCCCCAATCTGAACTCTGGGATCAAGGAGCAAGGTGGGATCCTACAGTTTAGTATATCATGATGCTCATAATCTCTTCAGAATTGTAAGTTGGACTTTTTCTTATCTAATCTAAAAAAGCTAAGCATGATGGCATGATACTGAGCATGTAATGTTTTCTTACTGAAAAGAAATTTCAAAGTTAGTACTCAATCTGCACTATATCGAGATAATTGTGAGAATTGAGTCTCTCTGTGTATCTCTAGATCCTTCTATCAGTATGGGAGTGTCTACATGCTTTTGGCCAGATAATAAGAGAATTAGTTCAGTTATAACATAACTGATAAGAAGTCCTAATGTTTGTGGGTGGTCATCTTATCTATCAACAATCGACCAAGTCTGTAAATTAAGCCCTATTTTGGACCTGTTAGTGTCAGTCTTTGAAGCCTTCCACTAGTGATCAAACATGCTCTTACAAAGTGGTCTTAGGTGTTGGGTGTGGAGCCTGATTATCTTCTATATTCAAAGGTATCGCCACATTGGACCCCAGTTCGAAATGGGGGCAGCAACGCCACCCGTAAAATATTCGCTGTAGGGGGGGTCCAGGGGGGGCGGCTGCAACCTTTGGGAGCCCCCCCCTGGCGGGGGGTTTCGAGGGCAGTGCCCCCGAAGCTAAAAACAACTGTAAAATTGCCTTGTAAAAGTATAGTAATTTCTAGTCAATCTGGGCCGTTCATTGGGCGGATGATCTGACGGTAGAACTTATGTTTAGTTTAGGGTTTTTTTTCCCTTGAAGGCAACCCCTCTCTTTGTATGAGGGCATTGTATTGAGGCTATGTGATAGATGTGTATTCAGTGAACGAGAAATAGAGAGGTGAGACTGTGAGAGAAACCATAGGATATTATAGCGGATCTGCTGTAGGTTGTGTCTCTTCATTTTGCTGGATAATAGAAAGGAAGTACTGGCTGTTTGGGGTGGACGTAGCCCAAACTGGGTGAACCACGTATATCTGTGTCTCTCTTGTTTTATGCGTTTTCTGTGTTTATATTTCTGCAATATTTTATGTGTTCCATTTCTCCATAATATATAATTTCTAACAACTGGTATAAGAGCCGAAGGTCTATTTGGCTGATAAACTCACAGGAAAGAAGGGTTCCTAGTTCGAGTGGGAGCAATGGTAGAAGATGGTAAGTTTAGGGTCGAGAAATTTAACGGCCAAAACTTCTCACTGTGGAAGATGCAGATGGAAGATTATCTGTATCAGAAAGATCTATACCTACCATTGGGCGGAAAATCAAATATGCCGATGGGTATGACAGATGAAGAATGGAACCTTCTCGATAGAAAGGCACTCGGAACAATACAGTTGTGCTCTGCTACGTCAGTCGCCTTCAACATTTCGAAGGAAACCACGACAGAGGGTTTGATTTAGGCGTTGTCGAAACTATATGAAAAATCCTCGGGCTCAAACAAGGTATTTCTTATGAAACGGTTATTTAATATGAAGATGTCGGAAGGTGGATCTGTTGCAGACCATTTAAATGATTTTAATAAATTACAAGTCAGTTAAGTTCTGTAGGGGTAAACTTTGATGATGAAGTTAGAGCTCTGTTATTCTTGTGCTCATTACCAGAAAGTTGGAATGGTTTGGTAATGGCCATTAGTAACTCCGTTTCTGGATCTAGTACTTTAAAGTTTGATGATGTTGTCGGTGCTATCCTTAGCGAGGAAATGCGATGGAAAAGCTCCGGTGAGACATCGGGAAATGCTTTGAGTGCAAATTCTAGAGGAAGAAAATGGAAAGAGGAAGGAGCTCAGGATATCGCAGGAAATCAAGGAAAGGCAGATCCAAGTCCAGATCGGGGATAGTGTGCTGAAAATGTGGAAAGAAAGGACACCTAAAGAAAGATTGTAGATCTTGGAAGGGAAAAGAAGGAGATGCACAACAAGAAAACAATCATGAAGCAAATGTGACAGGTGAGGTGTTACAAGATGCTTTGATTCTTTCTTTCGAAAATATTACTGATTCCTAGGTGGCAGATTCAGGGGCTTCATTCCATGCTACACCTGATAAGAAATACTTTCATGACTATGTTCAAGGAGATTTTGGACAAGTTCTTCTGGGTGATGATAAACCCTGTAAAATCGTTGGAATGGGTAAGGTTCTTGTAAAGCAGCAGAATGGAAACTAATGGCTATTAAAGGAGGTAAGGCATGTTCCATATCTAAAGAAAAATCTGATTTCAACAGGGTAGTTAGGCGATGAAGGTTGTGTGACAACTTTCACAGATAAAGCTTGGAAGGTCACCAAAGGAGCCCTGGTAATAGCAAAAGGCGAAAATGTTGGTACATTGTATTTATGCAATGGTATTTCTAACTCTGTTAATGCTTTAACTTCCAAAGGAGCAGATGCAGCATTATGGCATCATAGGCTCGGACACATGAGTGAAAAGGTGATGAAGATTCTTCACTCAAGGAATTTGTTGCCGGGTTTGAAGAATGTTGATTTGGACTTCTGCAAGAATTTCATTTATGGAAAACAGAAGAGAGTCAGATTTCTCAGAGTTGGAAAAGAAATGAAGAACGAAAAATTAGAGCTTGTGCATACAGATGTATGGGGACCTGCTCAAGTATCATCTCTCAGTGGCTCTCATTATTATGTTACTTTTATTGATGATGCAACTAGAAAAACTTGGATTTATTGTATTAAGAATAAATCTGATGTATTTGATACTTCCAAGAAATGGAAATCTTTGGTTGAGATTGAGACAGGAAAGAAATTGAAGTGTCTTAGATCAGACAATGGAGGTGAATATTACAGCAAAGAGTTTGATAGGTACTATTCAGAGCATGGAATTCGCAGAGAGAAGACAGTTCCAAGAACACCACAAGAAAATGGTGTGTCAGAAAGGATGAACATAACAATCATGGAGCATGCAAGGTGCATGAGATTGCATGCAGGATTGCCTTTATAGTTTTGGGCAAATGTTGTAGATACTGCTGTTTATCTAATAAACAGAGGGCCTTCAAGTTCCTTGGATGGTGGTGTTCCAGAGGAAGCATGGATTGGTAAAAAGGTAAACTACTCTATTTTAAAGCCTTTTGGTTGTGAGGCCTTTGTCCATATTGATAAAGAAAATAGAACAAAGCTTGAGGCAAAGTCAAAGAAATGTACCTTTATTAGATATGGTGTTAATGATTTTGGTTATTGCTTATATGATTATGAAAATCACAAAATCATTAGGAGCAGAGATGTAATATTCAATGAAAAGGTCTTGTATAAGAATCAGTTGCAGGAAAAGAAACAGGAAAAGGAAAACAAGGAATACACAGTTATTGATGAAATCACTGAAAAAGTAAAGGTCCCTGAAAATAATAATAATCAACACTCACAACAACAGCAACCACCACCACAACAACAGGCACCCCAAACACCTGAAAGTGGTGTTAGAAGATCTACCAGGATAAGTAGACCCCCTGAACAATACTCTCCTTCATTATATTATTTATTGTTGACTGATTCCGGTGAACCCGAATGTTATGAAGAAGCAATGCAGGTTGAAAGAAGGAAGAAGTGGGAGGTAGCCATGGAAGAAGAGATGGACTCCTTAATGCATAACTAGACTTGGGATTTAGTCAAGTTGCCTGTAGGAAAAACTACATTGAAGAATAAATGGGTTTATAGGCTGAAGGAAGAAGATGGAGGAAAACAGAGGTATAAAGCTAGACTTGTGTGAAGGGGTTTGCACAGAAGAAAGGTATTGATTTTGATGAAATATTTTCTCCTGTTGTTAAAATGACTTCAATCAGAACTATTTTAAGTCTTGTAGCACTTGAAGATTTGCATCTTGAGCAGTTAGATGTAAAGACAACCTTTCTCCATGGGGATTTGGAGGAAGAGATATATATGCAGGAGCCACAAGGATATGAGGTGAAAGGGAAGGAGAAACTAGTGTGCAGGTTGAAGAAGAGCTTGTATGGCTTAAAACAGGCTCCAAGGCAGTGGTATCTAAAATTTGACAAGTTTATGTCTGAATAAGGTTATACTAGATGTCACTCTGATAATTGTGTTTATTTGAAAAAGCAAAATGATGGAAGCTATATTATATTGTTATTGTATGTAGATTACATGCTTGTTGCAGGATCTAACATGCATGAAATAAATGTGCTCAAAAGAAAATTGGCAAATTCATTTGCAATGAAGGATTTGGGAGCTGCAAAACAAATCCTTGGTATGAGAATAACTAGAGATAGGAAAAACCGTAAATTAACATTGTCTCAGAATGAGTACATACGAAAGGTGTTGAAAAGATTTAACATGCACAATGCAAAACCAGTTAGTACACCTTTTGCTAGCCATTTCAAACTTAGCAAGGAGGTGTGCCCAAAGACCCAAGAAGACATGGATTATATGTCTAAGGCTCCATATGCATCAACAGTTGGAAGCTTAATGTATGCAATGGTCTGCACAAGGCCTGATATTGCACATGCAGTGGGAGTTGTAAGTAGGTACATGAACAACCCAGGAAAGGAACATTGGATGGCAGTGAAATAGATTCTCAGATATTTGAAAGGTACCACAAATCAAGCATTATGCTTTGGTGGTTCAAACATCTCCCTACAAGGATATGTTGATGCAGATATGGTAGGTGACATAGATAACAGGAGGAGCACTACAAGATATGTATTTACAGTTGGGGGAACAACTGTCAATTGGGTTTCAAAAATCCAAAGTGTTGTTGCACTTTCAACAATAGAAGCATAGTATGTTGCTACTACAGAGGCTAGTAAATAAATGATTTGGTTACAAAGGTTTATGGGTGAATTGGGTAAGGAGCACGATATGGGCACGTTATACAGTGATAGCCAAAGTGCCATTCATATTGCAAAGAACTCAACATTTCATTCCAGGACTAAACACATACAGTTCAAGTACCATTTCATACGATCAGTGTTGGAAGATGGAGAGTTGAAGCTGGAAAAGATACACACTAGCCAGAATCTTGCAGATATGCTAACAAAAGTTGTAACCAGGGAGAAACTGAGAATATGCTCAGTTTCAATTGGTCTTCAAGGATGACGATGAAGATGAGAAACAACCAGGTCCAAAGAGGAGTCATTGTCCAGCAAATGAATCAGCGGTGGAGTTGCTACAATCCGTCTCCAAGTGGGAGATTGTTGGGTGTGGAGCCTGATTATCTTCTATATTCAAAGGTATCGCCACATTGGACCCCAATTCATAATGGGGGTGGCAATGCCGCCCATAAAATATTCGTTGCAGGGGGGGTCCGGGGGGGCCCGCTGCGACCTTTGGGAGTCGCTCCCTGGCGGGAGGTTTCGGGGGCAGCGCCCCTGAAGCTAAAAAAAGCTGTAAAATTGCCTTGTAAAAGTACAGTAATTTCTAGTCAATCTGGGCCATTCATTAGGCGGATGATCTGACGGTAGAACTTATGTTTAGTTTAGGGTTTTTTCCCCTAGAAGGCAACCCCTCTCTTTGTATGAGGGCATTGTATTTGAGGCTATGTGATAGATGTGTACTCAGTGAGTGGGAAATAGAGAGGTGAGACTGTGAGAGAAAACAGAGGATATTACAACGGATCTGCTGTAGGTTGTGTCTCTTCATTTTGCTGGATAATAGAAAGGAAGGACTGGCTGTTCGGGGTGGACGTAGCCCAAACTGGGTGAACCACATATATCTGTGTCTCTCTTGTTTTATGCGTTTTCTGTGTTTATATTTCTACAATATTTTATGTGTTCCATTGCTCCATAATATATAATTTCTAACATTAGGGTGTCTAAGTCAAATTTTGTCATTTCAGTGAGTCTTCAAGTAAAATTTGGTCACTAGGTATTAGGTCTAGGATTTGTTTTCACCCCTTTCAAAGTTTTCCAAGTGTCGGTACATGTCACCATTCAACTGAGTGTACCATCATTCAAAAATCTGTCATCATCATTTCAGGTTCCAATGGGTCATTTTACATCTTGTTCATGCTTCAATTTTACTTGGGTAAGGCTCATTTCCCTCTCTTAGGGTTTTGAAGGTAATTTTTCTTGGATGGTCAAATCATCAACAAAACTTGTATCCTAATGCTCATACACCTTCCCGTATCCTTAATATACCTTCTCAAACACTTCCCATCATTTATATTCCTCAAATTCATCATTTTCCCACAAACCCTAGCTTATTGCTACAATTTGACAATTTTCTAGGCTGGGCCTATGTTTTGCCCTTTTGGACCCCTTCACCTCACTCAATCATTGAAATTCCACTTTTCCCTACTTCCTTACATCCCTCCCTACTTTCGAAAATTTTCTCAATAATTTAGAAGCCCCTTATGCCCTTTATTTCCCTTCATTTTCACAAATCCCCTGTTCCACATATCGGGATAGGTTTTATTCAAATGATGTTTCTGAGAAATAGAAGATGAATTTGACAAACGTGAGAGAGGTTTTTGTCCATAATTGACCCAAGAAGAAAAACCTCTTTCAGTTTTTACACAGGTTTCATGGTTTGGAAGTTGATGTCATTGATTTTGAGACTTAAGGTACAAAGATAAATAAAGACATGATCATCAAAGAACAAGAGGTTGAGATATGAGATTTGCCAGTCAATTTAGAGTGGGATAAATGGATCATCAATTATCTTGAGCAAGAAAGCAAGAAATTGAATGACAAGAAAGTCCTCATGGAGTTGCAAATGATCAAGGAGAACCGGCAAAAGGCAAAGAAGGCAAAGGTCAAGATGACCTCCATTGAGCAAGAGATTGAGAATGATCAGGAAACTTGGCTTGAAAGGGTCAAAATACACCTTGAAAAGCTGCTTGAGAAGGCCAGTAAAGGAAATAAGATGCTTTGTCACATGGCCTATCACTATATGACCCAGAACAAAATATGCAATATAAGGATGAGGAAGCTTAAGGCAAGGTTGAGGAAAGCCTTGAGAAGCAAAAAGGAGCAAGAAAAGTTGGAAATCATAGTTGATGCTTCATTATCTCATCAAAGAAGTGGATGAGGGTGCCTTGTGCCAATTTTGGGAAAATTTTGGTAAGATTTTGCAATTTTCAAAATTTAAATTTTGCAACATAGGAATTTGGCATGGCACCATGCTTTTGACTGGGACACTTTTTGGAGAAATGGCTTGCATATTAAGATTTAGCATGATGAGAACATCAATCCTTGAAATTTTCAACGAATTTGGAGCAAATCTTGGTCAGCTAAAGGTCAAAAAACCATCAAAAAATAACCTCTCTGCCTCTTTTTGGACACACAGGAGGCATCCTTGGGAGATTCCACTTTTGACAGGGCAAGTCACCTCCAAATGAAAAAATTCAAGATTTTCCAAAAACTAGATAGGAAGACCTTTCCAACGAGCTATCTTGGGTTCAATTTTTTCAAGGGGAAGTCCTCCAAAATTGGGTTTGAAGCGGCACTACGCATAGGAACAGTGGCACTGCGCATAGGATAAATTTTGCCAGTTTTGCTCAAAAATCTAGTTTTTGCCTAGTTATTTCACAAATTGACTTTTTCTCTCATCATGGATAAATTTATGATTGTAAATGATGCTATGTTATGTAAATTTAATTTCAAAAGGACCTTAGAGGGTAGATTCATCATTTTGAAGTGGTTGAGGGGGAATGAATCAGTTTTCATGGTTATAGAGGCAAGTTGTTCCAATGCCTATATTCATGTTCCTAGTATAGAAATGGTTGAAACCACCCCTCTTCTCATGGATGAAATCCCTAATGGTTGGAATAGGTGGTTTGATGTCTATATTATGTATTTTTTCAGTCATTAGAAAGGGTTGGACTCTTGTGGATGCTTTGAGCTACATTGCACATCTCTACAACAGTTTGGCAAGGAAATAAACCAGGATTTGTAGCTATTTTTGTGGGATTATTGTGGTAATGTGTTATTGCATTGTTTCTCCTTCTGTCATTAGCTTTTCTCATGTGTTATGTGTGCCAAAATATAATTCATTCTTCTAAACTAAATGAAATAAAGATAGATAAGTAGAATACATTGGTAACAATGTTTTGCCTTGGGAATACATTTAGTTTTTGATGTTATCAGCTATTTGAAGAGGACTCATGATATTTGCATGCCATTCTTAGCCCATCACCAGTCTTAGACCTACCATCTCACTCAATTGCAAGTGCCAAAGCCTATACCTACCCTGCCCCATAGAACACCCTGCATCCTGACTTGATTTCCTAGACCCAAAACTGCTTGGCCCCATTTGATCCAACAACAAAACCAACAAAATCAATCAAAATACCTAGAGCTACTATACCTAGCCTAAAATCCATATTTGATCCAGTCATCATGACTGAGATTGTCAAGGAGAGAGCCCTCTCCCGACCTGGTAGGGCTAGCTACCAAGTTAAGCTTGGTTTGTGGTTATCCTAGGATTGCCTCCCTTCAACCTAAAGTCAATCTAGGCTCTAACAGGACTAAAAAATAAATGCAAGCACAAATATCTACCAACTATCTATCCTATGGACCAACTAATTTAGCTTATGTGCCTCTACTCCTCTAAGCTATGAAAAATTGTTACTTAGTCAATTTTATGTTTTCATATCAATGCAAAAATAGATTGTCCTATTTTCTTTTTTTTCTTCTGTTCACTTAAAGAAACAAGAACTAAATATAAAAGTATCCTTATCAATTATGAAGATTTATGGTATTTGATTTCTTATTGGATGAGTAGGAAGTTGTAGTAAATTTCTTTTGTATTTTCCATGGTGAGGTTCATGGTTCATAGCACAGAGCTTAACCAGAACTACAACATATTTCCTATAACAAGCGATGCCAAGAATGTTGCATTAAGTTTGTGCTAATAACTTTAAAACCATGATACTGCAATAAGATTGATGGTAGCCTGAAGCCAGTTGATCTATGTGATTGAATAGGACTATCAATTGCAACACATTGTCCCTCTGAATTGTTGTCCCTCTGAATTCACAATTTGCAATAGTTTGTCCCTCTAAATTCACAAGTTATTGTAAGAATGGTTCTTTTCTAGGGAAGGTTCCATGAACTTGTGAGATTTCGACTTATTTTTTCGTGCTCTTATTTTGTTGACTAGATGCTCTAGTCCTGGAAAAGTTCTTTAGCATAATTATGGTAGTTTATCCAATAGACACTGTGTCATGTATGCATCCAGTAGTTTATCCAATAGACATTGTGTCATATATGCATCAAATCACTTGGAGCACTCACGTTTTTCTTCCTACATGTGTCTAATACACTAAAGAAACTACATTTTGTAGAATACACTAATATGAAGGGAATTGACCCTAAAAAAGGTATATTTATCACTTGCACTACTCCTCTAAGCTATGAAAAATGTAGCATTATGGCTGAGATTGAATTATTTTTTTCTATGCACAAAGCCATTGGAAATTCAATTTGTAGGACAGGCTTCGATACTGAACAATCTATGTATGGTACAAGAATTCCTTGTGCCATTATGGCTGAGATTGAATTATTTCCTTGTATCCACAAAGCCATTTGAAATTCAATCTATAGGACAATAAACACAATGAAGTATTCCTCCATGTCAGTCATGTGCTATGAAATTACAAATATCACCTAGCTCTTATCTTGTTCAATCGTTCTTGCTTATAGGTGATAATGGTCATGAGGATTTTTTAATGTTCATAGACTTGTTCCCATATGGTATATCAAGCCAAGACCCCAGAACAGTTGATAGAATAGGTTGGAATTTTGCAAATGTATCGAGAGTGAAACTTTTTCAATCTGCAGCAAACTTCAATTACAAAGTTAGTACTCAATCTGCATTATATTGAGATACTTGTGACAACTAAGTCTCTCTTTCTATCTCTAGATCCCTCTATCAGTGTGGGACTGTCTGTATTCTTTTGGTCAAATAATAAGAGAATTGGTTCAGTTATAACATAACTGATAATAAGTCCTAATTGTTTGTGGGTAGTCGGCTTATCGATGAACAATTGACTAACTCTGTAAATGAATCCCTAATCTAGACCAACAAAGCAATGTAAGCACGAATATCTACCAACTATCTATGCCATGGAAAAACTAATTTAGCTTCTTGACCAACTAAGCTCTGTAGACAGGAATAAGGACCAAGATGCCATATATAATAAATATTCATTTATTGTCTTAGCTTAATGGTTTCAGATATATTGATGATAATTTCATATTGGCATTTATACTTGTTTCATGGCTTTGATACAACAATCTATGTATGAGACAAGCAGTCCTTAAATACCCCTCATTTTTGTGCCACTCTGAATTTTATTTGCACCTTTCACTGACCTGTAGTATTATGGTTGAGATTGAAAGTGAATTGACCCTAAGACATGTATATTGATCACTTTCACTACTCCTCTAAGCTATGAAAAATTGTTATTTAGTGAATTTTATGTTTTCATATCAATGCAAAAGTAGAATGTCCTCTTTTTTATTCTTTTTCTTTTCTTGCTACATCTGTCTAATCACCATATGGATGACTCACTTATATTTTAATTGTTGTTTCTTATTTTACAAGTTCATTTTAAGAGCTTATGCCTTCTCCCAATATTTTTCCCCCTTTCAGTAACCTCAACTACTGCTTCAATTTTGTCTACTATTATTACTTTGTAACATCATTATTGTTGCAATACATTGTCCCTCTAAATTTCTGTCCCTCTAAATTCACAAGTTGCAACAGTTTGTCCCTCTGAAATCTTAAGTTCTTGTAAGAAGGGTTCTTTTCTAGGTAAGGTTCCATGAAGTTATGAGGTTTCATCTTAGTATTTTGTGCTCTCATTTTGCTGGCTAGATGTTAAATACTATCATACTTATACACTATCAAGTTGTCTTTGTTGATCATGAAAAACAGGTTACTAACTGATTTGGATATATATATATATATATATATATATATATATATATATATATATATATATATATATATATATATATATATATATATATATATATATATATATATATATATATATATATAATTTTATTATGCCTAATTGAATGCACTGGGAAAATAGTCCCTAAACACCATCTTTGTTATATGTATTTAGTTTGTCAATTTGAACATTGGGATCAACCAGTGAGGCAAATAGTAACTAAACACCATCTCTGCTATAGGCATTCAGTTTGACAATTTGAACTTTAGGATCAACCAGTGAGCTTCATGGTTCATAGCACAGAGATTAACTAGATGATCTACAACATCTATCTTTGCCAGTGTATCTTCATTGATGTCACAAGCACGAACCTACGTTGATGTGACAAGCACCAAACTGCTGTAAAAGATCTTGAATGGTGTCCTTTCCAAGCAAATTTACTAGATTCCTGGGTTCCATGAACTTGTGAGGTTTCATCTTATTTTTTGTACTCTTATTTTGTTGGCTAGATGTTGAATACTGTCATGCATATACACTATCAAATTGTCTTTGTTGATCATGCGAAACAGGTTACTAATTGATTTGGAAATATATATAATTTTATTGTGGCTACTTCAATCCACTCATGAAAATAGTCACTAAAACCCATCTCTATTATAGGTATTCAGTTTGTCAATTTTAACTTTAGGATCAACCAGCGAGCTTCATGGTTCATAGTAAAATCTTAACCGTATCTACAACATTTGTTTTTGCCAGTGTATCATAAGCATGAACCTACATTGATGTGACATGTGCCAAGCTACTGTAAGAGCTCTTACATGGTGTCCTTTCTGTTAGTGTTAGTGCTTTCACATTGCCATCAGTGATCAAAATTCACTCTTTTGCATTCATATTAGGAGTCCCAATCTCATGAGTTGCATTCCATTAGGTCATGGATCAACTAATGGTCTGGTTCATTTTAGTTTTTTCCCTCATGATATATATCTGCTAACCTTTTCTCAAGTGCCATTCAGTTAATGGTCTAGGTTAATGTTTATTTTCACACCATTTTATTAAATAAGTCTTAGGTTTTAGGGTTTCAGTCTCATTAGCTACTAGGGTTTCACCATGTCAAATTTCCAAAAATCATTGATGAATAATGGTCAACAGACACTTGAGGAAGACAATAATTATCAGAAAGCTTTAAATTTCATAATTTGTAAATTTAATAAGTTTTTCACCAAACCCAGTTTGAGGTGAAAACAAAGCATTGGTTTACTATTTGTAAATTTTATGTAATTTTGTGGTTCCTATATGTAATAAGTTTTCATAAGCTGCTCCTGGTCACATTGAAAACTCCTGCCACTGCAAAGTCAAAGCATTCAAAACATTAGTCTATCAAATTTCAAGGAAAAAAGGGTGAAGCATCCACAACTAAAAGACAGAGCATTTGACAAAGCCAAAGAACTTTATAAAGTGGCTTTTGATTAATGAAAAATAAAAAAAGTGAAAGCTATAAAAAGGTCATCCATGTGTTATCTCACTTCATTGTTGAATTTGTAAGTGCTAAGGAGAGAAAAAACACGATTTTGAGCTATTGTTGAGCGAGGAGAGGGAGTCACAGAATTTTTTGGAGAGATTTGCAGGCGCTGCACACCTGGCAACTGGCGTTGCACATAGAAAGTGCGCTGCACACCTGGGAGATTTGCATAGTGTTAAATTGCAAAGGCACTGCGCATAGAAAGGGCGTTGCACACCTGTGTGAGGGCACTACGCACCTGTCAAACAACTCCAAATCACTCCAAATTTCTTCAAACTACCTTGAATCTTCAAGTTCATCCTCTTACAAGTAAGTGCATTGATCCTCCTTGCTAAAAAGTGTTCTTGCACAAAGTCTTGTTGGTCTTTTTCTCATAAAAATCAAAACCCTAGTGTGCATTGTTCACCATTACTGTCAAGGTTCATTTACTGACTACTCATCAAGGTTTACTCACACATCTCTGCTATTGGTTCCTAAAATCCCATACATTACATATTGAAATCATACCTCCCATATAAAACCTATCCTATATACACCCTATTCCCACACATAATCTCCCAAAATTATACACTATTCCTATGTTGTAGATCTAACCCAAAAATATATGATAATATAAGAAACCCAAGAATAACAAGATAGAAATAGATAGAAATGCTTCTCTTTATTGATCAAACCCTTAAGGTAGGGCAACACCATACATTCACTCCTTAAGGAAGGAGAACACTCCACAAGCCATATGCCTATTCATACAATAATCCTTCACTATATTCCTTGACTTGGAGTCTCTAGCCTCTATATAGGCCTCATACATACAATACCATGGGTCATTACCATGGTTCCCTCATACCATCAACTAATACCATGGGCCCATTACATTATTATTAACTACTTGTGGTCCCTTACATGATATGGGTTAACCACATTATTTATTACTATGGCCCATCCCATTATTACATTATTACCTTGGGTACCTCCCTTGGTACCCCATATTATCCCCCTTAGGTATATAACATTCCACCCCCCTAAGCATGTTTCATCCCCGAAACATGGGAAGAACACAAATAATAAGATCTACTCAAAAGAGTAGTCCACTGGTACCATGCACGTGCATCTATCCATCCAAGAGAAAGGTGAACCCGCGATCTCCCTGGTGCCCTGCTCGCTTGAGATGGAAGTTGACCATGGCAGCTCTTCTCTGTTGATGTGTAGTAGGTGGATCTAGGCTCCTTACAATCCATCATACGGGGGTTGTTGTCCTTGTGGCTAGTTGGTTGCCATCTTGTTGGTTGTTTTCTTGCGGGGTGATGTGGGTGATGATATGTTGAAGTTTTAACCCACGGTGTCTTTTTGTTTAATTCACCCTGCTGTGGTGTCTTCTTTTCCAATATGACTTCAACCACTGAGCCCTCCTCTGATGTATCAGCACCTGTAACTTTTTCTGCTTCCGCCTCTGTTTGTGTTTGATTGTCTATCATCACTGGCTCATCATCTAATATGTCAGACCCTGGAACATCTTCTGCTTCAGCCTCCTTGCACTCTACCTATTTATTAATGGAAATATCCTGTAATGTAATTTTCTTCTTTTTATACCAAAGCTTCAGGAATTTCTTCTGCACATTAATATTGATAGTACCCACTGATTCCATCCAAGGATATCCCAAAACAACATCCATATTATCCATATCTGAAGCATAAAAATCACCATGAAACACATACTTATCCATAGAAAGCTTCAAATCCTTATAAATTTGAACATCCTCATCATCAACCTGTGTATTTTCAATTTGTTTTGCTGGAACTTGTAATTTTTTTGCCAAATTAACATTGATAAAATTATGTTTACAACTAGGATTGATAGAAACAATGATCTTATCTTTCTGAATTAATCCATGAACCTGCAATAAGGATGTACCAGTAGGAAATAACCCCACATGTTTCTCCTTATCTTGTTTTCTAGCATGATACCATCTGTCTAAAAGTAATTTTTCAAATTCTTCATCGGGCAGGTTGGAACACTTCTTTTGGTTAAGTAATCCCCACCATGTGGTTGCCTCATCTCTAAAGTTATGCACTATCCACCATTTCCAATTGTTGTTCCATAACCACTTCTGTTTTTTTATGTATTCTTCAATAGTAGGACCATTATCTTTTCCTATAAATAATAGAACCTTGCTAGAAGCCATGAAGAGGGTTTTGAAAAAAAATGTTGAAAATTTGAATTTGTCACAATTTTGTCAATATTGCTCAGAATCCCTATTATGACCTGTTTTCAAAAATGGAACAATCATTCTGCATTTACCCATGTGATAGAAATCTTGATCCAGACACTAGAATTTCAAATCTTTGCTACAACTCTCCCACCGTCACCCAAAATTTATGAAAAAAGAGCCGATTTTAAATCAACGATATCTCCCTCATCCGGACTCCGATTCGACTGATTTTTTTTTAAATTGGGTATTTTTTCACAAAGAATCCAGATCTGAAATTAAATTTTGCAGATATTGTGCCAAGACGTCCAGATCTGCGCCGCAAGTTCGCTGCCCCGAAAAATTGTCTACAACCCCACTGATTTTTAAATCAGCGATATATCCTTCATCCGGACTCCGATTCACCCGATTTTTTTTTTGAAAACGGGTATTTTTTCACATAGAATCTGGATCTGCAATTAGATTTTGTAGATCTTGCACAAAAATGTACAAATCTGATCTGCAAACTCGCCGCCCCCGAAACCCTGCAAAAAAAAAAAAAAATCTCCACTTTTGTGCCGAAGAAAGTGCTCTGATACCACTTGTTGTAGATCTAATAAAAAAATATAAGATAATGCAAATATACCTAGAAACAATAAGAGAGAAATAGATAGAAATGCTTCTTTATTGATCAAAACTATTATGGTAGGGCAACACCATACATTCACTCCTTAAGGAAGGAGAACACTCCACAAGCCATATGCTTGTTCACACAATAATCCTTCACTATATTCCTTGACTTGGAGTCTCTGGCCTCTATATAGGCCTCATACATACAATACCATGGGTCATTACCATGGTTCCCTCATACCATCAACTAATACCATGGGCCCATTACATTATTACTAACTACTTGTGGTCCCTTACATGATATGGGTTAACCACCTTATTTATTACTATGGCCCATCCCATTATTACATTATTACCTTGGGTACCTCCCTTGGTACCCCATATTATCCCCCCTAGGTATATAACATCCTAGAACCCTAAACCCTACATACCAAATCCTTCACTCCCTCAATCCCTTTCATATCCTCATTCACCTCACCTATTTTCATTTTTAAATCTCTTCATACTCATCTTCATTCACCATTTTCCTTCATTCACCCACTAGTATTCATAGCCATCAAAACCAATGGAGAGGGATAGTGATTATGAAATGGAGGAAGATACCCTTAGTGACAGTTCTAGGGAAAGAAATTTGCAGTAGAAGAAGCCTCACAAAGGGGGAAAGATAATCAGGGAGGAGCCCATTAGTTTGAGGGAATTTCTTGCTTATTCATTTTCCATCTCATGTTTCAAACATCAGTCATGTTTTGGTTTCTATGAAATGGTGGAGAAGGTCAAATTCCATCACGAATTAGCAAGGTTATTTGTGACACACCTGGACAATAATGAGGTAAACCTTGCTGGAGTTACCTTCACTTTGTTACTTGCTATTATTTCAGAGGCTACAAGTATTCCAAATGTGGGTGAAAAATGGAACAAAGGACAATACATTGACAGGGAGTACTATGAGCCTTACATCAAGGCTAAACACCATGGAAAATTGAAGAGAGTGTTTCCCTTCAAATTCTTGGAGGACAGGTTTGCTCCACTCATGAATATCATCATTAAATACTTTACTTCTGAAGGTAGGTTTTCATGGCTGTATGCCTACCTAGATTGTTGATGCATTTTACTAGAGTGAGGATGATGGATATTCCTTACTTCATGTTCTAGAATATTGAGAAGATGGCACTCTATGTCAAGAAAAAGCCATATCCCCCAATAGTTAAACAACATCTACCACTTCTTTGTGATCAAAATCATTGTCTTACATCAACTAAATCTATTGAATATACCATGGGAGGCCTTCATTTCTCATGAGGTGTTCAAAGGCCCTCAAGCATTTTCATTAGTGCATTAGGAGGAAGGTGGACCTTCAGGACATGAACAAGTCAAAGAAACTGAAACTGTTGGAGTACCAGTGTTTGTCACCTATGAGAGAGGCACTAGGAAACCCTTTGCAGCTGCTAGGTGAGTATTATCTCCACAAAGAGTGGAAGGGGTCTCTCCTTCATCTTCAGACCACAGGCAAATGCTATCTCCACAAGGAGTAGAAGGGGCTTTGCCTCCTTTGTTAGAAAATTATATATTACGGAGCAATGGAACACATAAAATATGGCAGAAATATAAACACAGAAAATGCACAAAACAAGAGAGACACAGATATACGTGGTTCACCCAGTTTGGGCTACGTCCACCCCGAACAGCCAGTCCTTCCTTTCTATTATCCAACAAAATGAAGAGACACAACCTACAGCAAATCCGCTGTAATATCCTCTGTTTTCTCTCACAGTATCACCTCTCTGTTTCTCGCTAACAGAATACACATCTATCACACAGCCTCAAATACAATACCCTCATACAAAGAGAGGGGTTGCCTTCTAGGGCAAAAAACCCTAAACTAAACATAAGTTCTACCATCAGATCATCCGCCTAATGAACGGCCCAGATTGACTAGAAATTACTATACTTTTACAAGGCAATTTTACAGCTGTTTTTAGCTTCGGGGGCGCTGCCCCTGAAACCCCCTGCCAGGGGGGGGCTCCCAAAGGTCGCAGCCGCCCCCCTTGGACCCCCCCTACAGCGAATATTTTACGGGCGGCGTTGCCGCCCCCATTTCGAACTGGGGTCCTATGTGGCGATACCTTTGAATATAGAAGATAATCAGGCTCCACACCCAACATCCTTCAGCAAAACAGGTACATGTTGGGTAGCATAGCAAGGGAAAAGGTAAATCCAAAGGAAAAATGCAGGAGAAGGATCCTAGTGATGGGCAAGAGAGGGACTTTGACCTAGTTGATCATGAGGAGACACAGGGAATTGATGTCATTGATGTGGAGACTCAAAGTACAAAGATTGCTAAAGACATGATCATCAAGAAGCAAGATGCTGACACTCAAGCCTTGTTAGTCAATTTAGAGAGCGAAAATTTGATTATCAATTATCTTTAGCAAGAAAAAAGAAATTAACTTACAAGCAAGTCCTCATGGAGTTGCAAATGATCAAGGAGAAGTGGCAAGAGGCAAAGAAGGCAAAGATCAAGATGACCTCCATTGAGCAAGAGATTGAGAATGATCAGGAAACTTGGCTAGAAAGGGATAACATACACCTTGAGAAGCTACTTGAGAAGGCTAATAAAGAAAAAAATATGCTTCGCCACGTGGCCTATCACTATATGACCCAGAACAAAATATGTAATATAAGGATGAGGAAACTTAAGGCAAGATTGAGGAAGGATTCGAGAAGAAAAAAGGAGCAAAACAAGTTGGAAATCCTAGATGATGCTTCATTATCTCATCAAAGCAGTGC
The DNA here is from genome assembly GCA_031772625.1 of Pinus tabuliformis. Classification (NCBI taxonomy): domain Eukaryota; kingdom Viridiplantae; phylum Streptophyta; class Pinopsida; order Pinales; family Pinaceae; genus Pinus; species Pinus tabuliformis. The sequence continues at coordinate 1,675,048,618 of CM062816.1, read as the reverse complement.
ATGAGGGTGCCTTGTGCCAATTTTGGGAAAATTTCAAAATATTGTAATTTTTGAAATTTTAAATTCTGCAACACAGGAAATTTCAGTAGGCGGTGGCGCTGTGCTTTTTATTTGGGCACTTGTTGGAAGAATGGATTGAATATTTGGATTTAGCATGAAAAAATAAGCAAACCCATAATGTTTCATCAAATTTGGAGCAAATCTTGGTCACCTAAAGGTCAAAAAACCATAAAAAAATGACCTCTCTGCCACTTTTTGGACACATAGGAAGTAGTCTAGGGAGATTCCACTTTTGAGGGGGAAAATGACCTTCAAATTTAGAAATTCAAGCTGTTCCAGAAACTAGGCAGGAATACCTTTCAAAAAAGCCATCTTGGGAGCAATTTGGTTAAGGGGAAGGCCCCAAAAACTGGGTTTGAAAAGGCGCTGCGCATAGGATCAGTGGCGCTACGCATAGGATGAATTTTGCCAGTATTGCTCAAAAGTCAAAATTTCGCCTAGTTTTTCTACAAGTTGACTTTTACTCTCATTGTGGATGAATTTATGAATGTAAATGATACTATGTTATGTAAATGTAATTTTAAAATGACTCTAGAGGGTAGATACATAATTTTGAGGTGGTTTGGGGGTAAATGAATTAGTTTCCTTAGTTTTAGAGGCAAGTTGTTCCACTGCCTATATTCTTGTTCTTAGTTTCAATATCGTTGAAACCACCCCTCTCCTCATGGATTTGACCCCTAATGGATAGCATAGGTTGTTTGATGCTTATATTATGTATTCTCTTAGTCATTTGTAAAGGTTGGACTCTTGTGGATTCTTTAAGCTACATTGTATATCTCTACAACAGTTTGGCAAGGAAATAAACCAGGATTTGCAGCTATTTTTGTGGGATTCTTGTGGTAATGTGTTCTTGCATTGTTTCTCCTTATTTCATTAGTTTCTCTCATATTCTATATGTGCCAAAATCTATTTCATTATTCTAAACTAAATGAAATCAAGATATATAGGTAGAATATATTGGTAACAGTGCTCTGCCTTGGGCATACATTTAGTTTTTGATGTTTTCAACTGTTTGAAGAGGACTCATGATTTCTGCATGGCCTCCTCAACTCCTCACCAGTCTTAGACCTACAATCTCACTCAATTCCAAGCGTTGAAACACCTACCTACCTTGCCCCACATAACACCCTACAATTCTGACTTGATTTCCCCGACCCAAAGCTGCCACCTCCATTTCATCCAACAACAAAACCTTCAAAATCAACCAAACAAAAACTCTAGAGCTACTATACCTAGCCTAAAATATTCAATTCAGTCATATCAACTAAGATTGACAAAGAGAGTGTAGAAATTTTGAATAATTTAACACATATTCAACAGAGATTATCCTGATCATACAATTTAAGCAGAACATGTATAATGCATAATCTCCTCTACGTTGATCATCAATTTACAGAAGCAGAAACATCCACAGGCACACATAGAAGCATCAATCAAACTCATAAACACAGTATGTATCCCGGGGAAAGCATCTCGCTAAAAACCCCACACTATCTGTATATTATATTGATTGAATCATGTAACATTACAAAGTACAATGCTTATCACAAGCAATCCAGTACCATGCCCTTCTGTTACACACAATACAACTCAGATTTGATCTCCAAATCTATCCCACTGCTTGCCTGCCTCCACTACTCAATACCTGCTCAAGAACTGATGAGAATGGCTTCCCAAACTCGATTTTCACCTGCAAAATAGTCACTCACTCTTTGTGGACGTGAGCAAAGGCTAAAATGTGGGCCAAATATGTGAGCAAACTCATTGGCATACTCAATCCCTTGATTGTGCAAGATCTGATGCACAACTATAGTCACAATTGATAGCAATCTGATTCTCTACCACTTGTCCCTGTTGAACTGAACATGCACTGACATGCAACTGAGTTAACTGATGTATTCTTTAGTTGTATTATGAGTTAATAATTATTTTAACAACTCATCATTAGTCTATCTGCAGTTAGACTAACTACAACTAGTTTAACTAAGTCAAAATGAACACAACTCCATCAACTGTACCTCCAATCCACTAAACTCAACTCACTTGAGTTCTAACTGAAGTCATGCATGCAACAACTCAACTGACTCATAAGAAAAGCGTATTTCCTTCTGACAGCTGCATGTGCCACCTCTGTAGCTCAAACTGAAGTGCTCCAAGAGAATAAGATCAAGTTTATAGTCCAAATATTATTGTGAGATAATAATATTTGACTTTTCTATTTTTGACAGCCAGTCTAAAAATAGACTTTGATCACTCACACTGTGATCACTCACACTTTCATCAAAAATAGAAGTCCATCTATTTTTCCCAACTTGATCAATCATCCATAAACATAGACATGATCCATATGTCTAAAAATAGACATAGTCTAAAAATAGACTTGCGCCAAAAATAGCCTGCGGGCCCACTTAGTGAAGGCGACTCTTTTCACTAAGCTCCATCATCTTGTTGCACTCTCAACAAGCATTTCTTGTTGCACACTTTTCAACACTCCCTCTCAACAAGAAAGGCTTCCTCTCAAACCCGATCCTGTAACTCTGGAATGTTCTCCATGCAACACATCTGGCTGGTCCACTTGCTCTGTCATCAAAGTCTCTGACTGCTATTGCCTCTGTCGACTGAAACTCTGCATCTCTGTGCTCTTCAGTATCTGACTACTCTAGCCTTTGTCACTTTGATCTCTGACTGCATCCGTGCTGCTGCTGGTTCTATCTCCCAGCATTGCATCCGCACTGCACCTCCCAACTGACCTCCCTGTTGGGATAGAAACACCCTCTGATGCTAAAGCTCTACCTGCTGCTGACAAGTGCTCCCTCTCTGACATCTGCGCTACTGCAACATCTCCATGCATCTCGCACCATTGCACACCTCTCTGTGCCACCTAGCACTGTGCAAAACACTTGTGCCTCTCGCATTGCTACAGCCTGCTAGCTATGCACTGTCCTGGGATTCTCTGCACTGTCGCTCTCTCTGCCGCTCCATCCGCATCTGTCTCTACCCAATTAGTTAGTTCCTGCTACTACACATCGGGGCTCCCGTAGCAAGGTCTCATCCAAGAGGTTGGGTACCTCAAGGATCCTGCCCCTCCTCCTTGGGACAATCAATCCACATCACCCCACCTCCTACCTAGAGGTATGGCTGCATGCGATCCCTCAGCCCACCTGGCTCGAAGTTTCCCACTACTGGAGGTCTCTGGATGAGTAGATGTCTCTACTCGATCTCCTCTTAGCTTCCCTTATTGTGGCTGCTCCACAACCTCCTGAAGCTACTGCACCAATCGTGGCTCCTCCACAATCGCCTGAGACTTCTTCTGGCTCTGCATGTTGAGAGGTAATATACGCTCCCTCTCAACCACCAAGTCTCCATTAGTTGCCTCGTTGCTCAAGCCTTTGCATGCATCTTGAACCTCAAGAGCATATAGGTTCCTGACTCGTGAACCAATCTCATGACAACGAAAGCATCTCACCTTCGACTTGTCAACCTTCTTCCCATCATTGGAAGAACTGGATTCGGAAAGAGAAACCTTCCCCTTCCCCTTCTTCGCCTTACTCGCTAAGGCACAGTTCTCCTCATCCTGCATGGATGAAGAACCATCTCTGGTGCTCCGCCTGATCTCCTCCTGCACAAGATCCGACCAAAGTCTCTCCCATCCTGGCAATTTCTCCCGACCATTGACAGAGTCCTGATAGGAATGCCAACTCTTCGGAAGACCAAGGAGAGCCAAGCTCACCAAGTCCTCATCATCGACAGTAACCCCCACACTTCCCAGCTCATCTCGACACTGAGTGAACTTCGTGAGATACTTGGGAATACTGTCACCCTTCTCGCATTTGATGTTTCTGAGTTTATCTTTGAGCGCCAGCTTCCTCTGATCGCTCTTGCTTTGGAATAATTCTGTTAATGATTTCCACATCAAATATGGAGTAGCCTTTCCATGGAGGCTGGACACAATGTGATCCTTCACGCCCTCTAACAGAATCCTTCGACATTTTGCGGTCTTCTTTTGCCAAGCATCAGCTTGAGTAGCATCAGTAGGCTTTGGGATATCCGTATCTATGAACTCCTTCAGCCCGTTATCATCCAATATTGCCTCCATCCTATCCTTCCATGCAATATAGTTTGAGCTGCCCTCAAGAGCATACTCCAATCGCAATCCGTTGAAAGACATTGCTGCGTTGTCACCAAGAAAATACTGCTGCAAATTCGAATTCCACCAGCAACCAACTCAACTGCTTCCGATCTAGAATTCGTGAGAACAAAATATTTCTCGTACAGAGATTGACTGTATGTGCTTTTACCGGATATTTCACCTTCCAAAGGAAGGATGAATCCAGAGGCTACCTGGCCCGATTACAGGCTCTACCTAGAGAAATAGAATGTAAACACTTCCTGAATAGTAGATCTGATGATCAATCCTCGCTTGATATCCTATAAAAATCTCTTCTACAAATCAAGCCGCTCGGATACCATGTAGAAATTTTTCTATAAATCAACCAGCTCTGATACCATGTAGAAATTTTGAATAATTTAACACATATTCAACAGAGATTATCCTGATCATACAATTTAAGCGGAACATGTATAATACATAATCTCCTCTACGTTGATCATCAATTTACAGAAGCAGAAACATCCACGGGCACACATAGAAGCATCAATCAAACTCATAAACACAGTATGTATCCCGGGGAAAGCATCTCGCTAAAAACCCCACACTATCTGTATATTATATTGATTGAATCATGTAACATTACAAAGTACAATGCTTATCACAAGCAATCCAGTACCATGCCCTTCTGTTACACACAATACAACTCAGATTTGATCTCCAAATCTATCCCACTGCTTGCCTGCCTCCACTGCTCAATACCTGCTCAAGAACTGATGAGAATGGCTTCCCAAACTCGATTTTCACCTGCAAAATAGTCACTCACTCTTTGTGGACGTGAGCAAAGGCTAAAATGTGGGCCAAATATGTGAGCAAACTCATTGGCATACTCAATCCCTTGATTGTGCAAGATCTGATGCACAACTATAGTCACAACTGATAGCAATCTGATTCTCTACCACTTGTCCCTGTTGAACTGAACATGCACTGACATGCAACTGAGTTAACTGATGTATTCTTTAGTTGTATTATGAGTTAATAATTAGTTTAACAACTCATCATTAGTCTATCTGCAGTTAAACTAACTACAACTAGTTTAACTAAGTCAAACTGAACACAACTCCATCAACTGTACCTCCAGTCCACTAAACTCAACTCACTTGAGTTCTAACTGAAGTCATGCATGCAAAAACTCAACTGACTCATAAGAAAAGCGTATTTCCTTCTGACAGCTGCATGTGCCACCTCTGTAGCTCAAACTGAAGTGCTCCAAGAGAATAAGATCAAGTTTATAGTCCAAATATTATTGTGAGATAATAATATTTGACTTTTCTATTTTTGATAGCCAGTCTAAAAATAAACTTTGATCACTCACACTGTGATCACTCACACTTTCATCAAAAATAGAAGTCCATCTATTTTTCCCAACTTGATCAATCATCCATAAACATAGACATGATCCATATGTCTAAAAATAGACATAGTCTGAAAAATAGCCTACGGGCCCACTTAGTGAAGGCGACTCTTTTCACTAAGCTCCATCATCTTGTTGCACTCTCAACAAGCATTTCTTGTTGCACACTTTTCAACAGAGAGAGCCCTCTCCCGACCTGGTAGGGCTAGCTACCAGGTTAAGCGTGGTTTGTGGTTACCCTAGAATTGCCTCCCTTCAGCGTGAGGTCGATCTAGGCTCTAACACTTACTAGGCAAATTTACTAGGTTCATGTGCCTTAGGTAAGGAATATAACTATCAACTTCCTTATTTCAAAGATTTGAACGGTGTGATTGGTCATGAGAAGTTTTCACCCTGCAATGGAAGAGACATCAGAAGGAGCTCCTAAGCAGCCATTGATTTAGTAACAATCAATTTGATTCCAATCCAGTATCAAAATTTTTGCACTCAAGGAAGAATTGTGCTTCATAACCATGCTTGTCTAGATTACAGTTCAAGCTATAAATGTAATATTCAATCACAAAAATAGAAAAGCAACACCTCCATGCACTTATTATTGATCTGCAGATTGTACATTTCTACAATCTTATTTTCAAATTTATGTTTTTGAAAATAAAGTCTAGTTTGTCTCTTGCACATGCATGCCCTCTTTCACTATTTTTTCGCTTTCCACCAGTTCAGAACATATCTATGTTCCTCCAGGTTAGGGTAGGGATTAGCTGCCATGCAACCCCCTTGTTACCAAATAATTTACTCTTTAATTTTTAATATCATTTTTATGATTTTAATTTAAATAAATAATTGTTTCCATCTGTTTATCATTAATTTCCATTCGCTTAATCTAAACCCCTTTCAGTGAATCCACCCCTTTTACACTATTTTATGAAATTTTATTATAATTAATTAATTACTAATATTTTTTCGACCAAATCTATACATCCATGGTAACATGCAATATTCTAGAAATCAAGATAAACCTTTGTTCAATTTATCAAATAATTTTTGAATAGTATATAGAAGGAGTGTTTAAAGCTTTTATGGTAATACATTTATTAATAAGTTTTTTACACATAAATTAATACATTTCAAATTTTGAGAAATTTATATATTTTTACGTTGATTTATTTTGAATAGGTTTTTAAAGTTTTAATTTAATTACCAATATCTATTAAATCAATGATCAAGAATTAAATTTAATTAAATATTTTATAATTTTTTTAATACATTCAAATGGATGATCAATAATTAAATTTAATTAAGTATTCTACAATTTTTTTAATATATTCTTAAGCATTGACATTTATCTATCTATGTAAATAAACTTATTAATCAAGGAAACTTGCGATAAGAACAAATGGCATATGAAATGACATGTGCTATTCATATGCCATGATATTGGCTCATGCTGTTCCAACAAAAGTCTTCATACTAAAGTGGGGATGGATCTCCATGGTCAAGAATCTTGTAACATGTTTTCTTAAATGTATATGCCTTTAACTCATATATATTAATTATTTTTTAAAATAATAATAATAATAATAATTAAATTAAACTTTATGATTTATTTAAATCTTGGCAAGGAAAAATGTATCATGAAGTAATTGTTTTGATATGTATCATGCATTGATGTCTATGAACATTTATCATCCCATTAATTTATATGGCTATGCTAATTTATTGTCATTTCATTTTTATATAAAAAATATAGTTTCAAGTATTACTTCGCCTTATATATCCAAATATATTTAGGGGATACGTTTTAAATATTTGAGAGAGTTTGAACTTCAAATAAACTAATCTTGTATTGACTTTGACATTATTTTTTAAAGTATGCAATGGGGATGTATATGAGATTAAGAACATGCTTCCACTATTAGAAAATGTAACTAGGTTCAATGTTCATAATTTATTGAAGATATCAATTTATTTGATAAAAGAAAAATATATATTGGTATATTTTCCTATTTGGACATTGAAAAGTGAAAACAAAAATTAAATTTGATTTTTTTATTTTATTTGTATTCCACATAACCAAGTCAACACTCATGAAAGACTTGTTGTCTCTGTAGTATACCTAGTGGGATAATATGGGGTACAAAGGGAGGTACCCAAGCGAATAATGTAATAATGGGATGGGCCATAGTAATAAATAAGGTGGTTAACCCATATCATGTAAGGGACCACAATTAGTTAGCAATAATTTAATAAGCCCATGGTATTAGATAGATGGTATTGAGGGAACCATGGTAATGACCCATGGTATTGTATGTATGAGGCCTATATAGAGGCTAGAGACTCCCCATTGAGAGATGTCAAGGATTATTGTATGAACATGCATATGGCTTGTGGAGTGTTCTCCTTCCTTAAGAAGTGAATGTATGGTGTTGCCCTACCTTAAGGGTTTGATTAATAAAGAGAAGCATTTATCTATATTCAGATCTTGTTATTTCTTGGGTTTATTTCTATTTTCATATATTTTCAGATCAAATCTATAACAGTCTCTACGCCTCGAAGAACCAATTTAATCTCCTCCATAAGTGTATAAATGTACCACATGGCTTCAACAAACAATTTGATGATACAACAAGAAACCACATTTGGTCCATGAAGGGGAAAAATCAAGACTACAAGACCAAATATGTTAAGGAGAAAAGTGAGATGATTTTATTAAAAAGTCTGAGTTTTGTCTAAGATTTAAAGTAGGCCAAAATTCTCTAATTATAGCATGATTCTATTTAAGATCTATGGAAGTAATTTGAATGAGTTGTGAAAGCAATTCAAGTGATCATTCCACAAGATCCAAGATTCTGCAGTGATATGGGTAGAGTTTCCGCTACTATTTAGATCCGAGATTCTATAGTAGTATGTTTCAAATTTATTATGAAGAATAAGCCTATTATTAAAATCATATTGAATTATGAAGTGAAGTATGCCATGAAGCCGTGATCAAGAAAAATCGTATGTGGTTCATGTGAGAATATATGAAGGTTGTGGTAATTGTGATATGAGGTTGATTTGATGTGAGATTTATGTACATATTTATGAAAGAAAAAATATCTAGTGGAGGGTCGATTTGGCACCCGGAGTACTAGTGTATTTATTTGTATTTTTCTATGACTATAAGGAATGGATTCGTGGGGTTTCCCCTTGGTGGGGTATTTCTCTAGTTTGTAGCCCAATCTTTGGTGTCACTTGTCTTTTTTTTATTTTCTTGTATTCTAATGGTAATTTATTTATGAAAAAAAAGATTAATAATCTAATAAAGATCTTAATAATGCTCACAAAGTAGTTATCATATTCGGGAATTCACTCTTATATTGGAATTACAAAATGGTGTTAGATCTTTGGCTAGAACAAGGAGGCCTAAATAACACTAGTTCGCATGTCTAAGGCTAACGATCACTATAACAACTTACATGACTATGGTTCTGGTTCAAATTACTATTGTTTGATGATAGTAAAAAAATGGCTTTGTGAATTACTCTCTAAGACAATTGCAGTGGCTTGTTCACATTGGTTATGTAATGGTTTAGAGATATAGCTATAAAATGATGGTTATATAGTGATTCGATACCTCTTTTTATTTATGACTCACATTACCTGTGGAGGACTCACATTGTTTCCTAGGCTTAATATATATTATATATTTTGGATCACATAATTCCGTGGATCATATAGCTTTGGCATCGCAAAGGATCACTTAGCTCTACAACGAAATGCATAATGATGGCTTCGTTTCCAAAGTGACACACAATATATACATTGGAAAGTTTCTCTCAAATACATGTTGACCTTACTTTGTGAAGTATATTGATAATGGAAAGGATTACATAACATGGTCAAGCACCAGAAAGTTGGAGCTTCGTATGTATACCTACTATCAATGAAATAACAGAGACATCAATTTAGTCATGGAAGGCACAACATGTGTCTTGGTTACATTTTTAGTGAATTATGAGAATAAAGATTATAGATCTTGTAGTGATTTTTTTTTATGTCCAAAAGAGATAGGATTATGAAATTACGTATATAGTAATTTGAATTATAAGGTCAAAAATTTGTAAAACAGATCTGTCTTTGGAATGAAGTCATTGGGACATTTTTTTCTCTAATAAATATGTGAAATTTTTTAGTATAATTATATTATTGAAAGGTAGTTTTTTATTCAAAAGTTTATTTGTGAAAGGTTTATTTACTATCAAAACGTTATTCTTTAAAGACAAATTTTTAAATATAAAGTTTTTTAATAGGAAGTATGAAGATCCAAAACGTAAAAAAAAAATTGACTAATGGGTGGAGAGGAAACCAAATTCCAACTTTGCATTTTCCTAACATTGTAATGATTTTTTTATAATATGTCAAGTGAGGACATTAATTCTAAATATTATTGTTTTGGTTTAGGGAGGTAATATATATCTAATTCATTCGATTCATTAAACAATGGTTGGATGTGAACATATGTGTCAAGCCACTTCATATGAAACAACCCTAGTAGCCCATCACAATACTCAATTTTCCAAATAGCCTTCCTAATTTAATTATGTTAATTTCAATTTCAGAGATCTAAAATTAAAATATAACCTACGAAATGACTATATGTTAGAGAAGGACTATGTGGTCACTTGGATTGTTGTTTGGTTGGAATAAAATTAAAGTACATTGATATTCATGTATTAAAGTATTGCACAATAATTAAGCCATCTGGATGAATGCAAATGCTTTTCAATCACCCCATCCTTCATAATCTAGTAGTGTTCAAAGTCAATCATCTTTTATTCAATGGGTCAACCATTCACATAATCAAGAATAGGCATCACATTCAAGAATCTTTTTTCCATTTTCTATGCATGGAGGATGCAAGACTTATTATGCGAGCCCCATGGGTGAAGTGAAGGGGGTATTATTTCTTCAATGATGGTGGGTGGGGTACGATCTATTATTATAAACATAAAGGAGGCAATTGGTGTGGCAAAAATTGCCTACCTTTCCATTGGAACTTTGAAATCGAATGACTATCGGAGATATCCCTCATCGCATAGGAAAATTCTTCTATTGGAATGAGGGTTGCTCCAGGCAGCTGGACAAAAGCATGTCATGGGTTTTGATAGAGGTTAATGTTGGCAGTGGTCTTCTGGCTAAGTTGGAAATCCAGTGGAGTTCATTCTCAAGAAGGTCCAAATTGACTATTGGGGTGTGTCATTCTGATGCCTCTACTGCCATCCAAATTGACTATTGGGGTGTTTCATTCTCATTCCTCCACTGCCAAGATACAATACATCTCTTAGCATCATATCATAAGGTCCCTTTCTCTACACTGTGTCACCAAGTTCCAAAAGAATCCAAGTTGGGTGGCACAGACTCCATCAGAGAGTCCTCGATGCAACCATTTGAACCTCGTAACCAACATCCCACATGATCATGTAATTTTTCTTATATGTATGTGAAATATTTTATTACTAAGGATGGTGGGGTTATGGGGTTATTGTCTTGTTTAGAGTTCACACATTCCTCTTCCCTATTGCACTCTTCTCTCAAAGAGTGTTACGATTATCATCTGCCTTGGGCTCGTAGTCACCCTGTTGTAACAATATTGGAGCCTTCTTTACCTAAAAATCCATCCTCGCCCTTTTCTCATGTTGTTAATGGTGGGTTGTCCTTGAAGGTGCAGGACGTCTTTAGTGCCTAGATTTACCTTAGGCTTAAAAGGTAGGATCCAGGGCCAACATCAAACCCCACTCAGCCTGGTAGCTAGCCCTACCAAGTCAGGAGAGGGCTCTCTCCGGGTCAATATCAGCGAATTATGATCGATGAGGGCTTGATATGACTGAAATATTTTATGATATTAGGCTAGGTATATGTGAAAGAGAGTTTGATTTGATAAAATGATGATTTTGTTGGCTTAGATGGAAGGATGGATTTTGGGTGCGGGGATTGAGGCTCAGTCCTACAGAGATCTCAATGGGGCAAGGTAGATAATTGTTTTTTGCACTTAAAATTGAATGAGATGGAAGGAATAGACAGGTGAGGTGTTGTAGAGGGAAAGAGAAATCATGGATCCTCCCCAAACAGCTGAAAACATCAAATAACTAAAGCAAACTTCAAGTAGAGCACTGCACTTTCAATGGATTCTACCTACACTCTTGTTTGTTTACTTCAGAAGAAAATAAGATATATACTGGCATGCAATCACATAAAAAAATTCACAATTACAAAGAGAAGCACTGTACCAAGACAAATTTCCACATGAATCCTAAAGAGTGTTGCAAATCCTAGTCTCAATTCCTTAGCCAAAATGAAAATATGGGTGTACAATGAAGCTCAATGCTTTCTCAAGAGTCCAACCATGCTAATGATTGAGAAATAACATAATATAGACAAACATAGCTCATCCTTGCCTCTAGAGGTCGAGCTCACATGTTTAGGAGCTGATCCAACTGATTCTAAACTGAGAACTAGAAACTAGGCAACATAACAGCATGCCTCTAGAAACAAGGGAATTGATTCATTCAGTTTCAAACAACCTCTAGACTGATGAATCTACCTCTACAAGTGAAAATATAACATATTTACATCATAATACATCAATTTTCATCAAATTACATCATAAATTTGCCATTAGGAAAGTGAAAAAGTCAAACTAGGTGAAGCTGGGTGAAAAACAGAGCAAAAATTGGTCAAACTGGCAATTTTTCCTCTATACGCCGCGCCTGATTCTCTATGCATAGCGCCTATTTGGACTCACTTAGGGAGGCCTTCATGATGTCCAAATGAGCTCCAAGTGTGCTTGATGGAAAGATCTACCTATCTACTTTCCAACCTAAGTGGATTTTTTCAATGTGGCCTCCATTTGCCCCTCCAAAAGTCCATTCTCCCAACACTGCTTCCTGTGCGTCAAAATAGGGGCAGTGAGGTCATTTTTTGAGTGTTTTTGACCTTTTCGAGGGCTCAAAACCTGCCCAAATTTCTTGGCCATAGGTAGGCAAGTGTAATTTTGCTTGAAAAATCCAAAAATGCTGAGTTTTTGAGATTTGGAGGCCTCTAGCAAAAGCGAGCGCCATGTGGCACGACGAATAAGGCAGAAAAAACTATTTTTGTGCCAAAAATTTGCAAAATGCAAAAATTGCTCCAAATTTCTTGAAATCTGGGTTGAGTCTTCTCTATCAAGTGTTGTGATGGGCCAAGGAAGCCTCAGCCAAGATCTGAAGTCCGTCATCCTCTTTTTTCCTCCTTGATGCTCTCTTCAACTTTGCTTTTAAACTCCTGATTCTCGCTTGACACACCAAGTTACGGGACAAGTAATGATATGAAAAGTTTCTAAGCATATTATTCTCATTGATTTCCTTCTCCAGCTTCCTCTCCAAGTGGATATTGACTCTTTTGAGCCATGACTCCCTATCGGCATTGACCTCTTGCTCTAATGAAGTAAATTCCACCTTCCTCCTTCCGGCAGCTTGGCGGTTTTGCCGAATGTTTTGCAACTCCATAACCACTTGCTGATCCTCAAGCTGCTTATTCCTCTACCCCAAGTACTGTATAGTCCATTGGGCTCTATCCAAGCTGGTAGACACGGCATCAATGTCTGCCTGCTGCTCCTTAATGATCTCTCTAAGATTTGCGTTTTGCGAGCCCATATCGATATCATCACCGTCAATGAGGATGAATTCAGTCTCCCGCTCACCTAATGGTACTTCCTTTTGTAGTGGCCTCTTGCCTTAGTCCTGAACCTGCTGTGCTAATGATGGAAGCGAGGCCCTTTCCACCCCGGGTGGAGATAACACTCGCTTTGCTGCTGCAAACAACTGTTTAGCGCCCCTCTGATAGGTGATGAACAACGGCACACTAGCGGTCTCATGGCCCTCATGCTGATAAGAATTTCCACCTGTCTCATGCCTAGCCTCTAAGGGTCCCTATTGAGCTCTGAAAAACTCACGAGAGATGAAGTCATCCCAAGTGATGCCTTGTAATCCAAGCTGATGAACGACAACAATTTTGATGAGAGAAAAATGATAAATACTATTGAATTGCTCCTAAGGGGTCTTATGTTGCGCAAGAGTGGTCATCTTCTCTATGCTTCGACATATGAAGTAAGGAATGTTCATCATCCGTACTTGAGTAAAATGCATCAGTAGCCTGATGTGATAAGCATACAAGCGGGAGAACTGGCCCTCACAGGTGAAATACTTCATGATGAGTTTCATTAAAGGAGCATATTCATCCCTGAGGTACCAAAAAGGAAACACTCTCTTGAGCTGTCTCAAAAAGTCGGGCTTGATGTACGGTTCATAGTGCTACCGGTCAATTTTCTGCCTCTTGTTCCATGGTTCTCTAATGTTTGGTATGCCGGTTGCTAATGAAATGGTTTCTGGTGTTAATGTGAAAGTGACACCAGCAAGAGTGGCTTGATTAGCATGTAAATGAAACAAAAATAAGGAGGCAAACTCATGATGAAACTGAATATTAGCAACCTTCTCACAAAATTCATAACATGACTGATGCTGGAAATAAAAAATGGCAAGAAGGCAGGCCTGTAATTTAGTAAGAGTGGTTGGTTCCTCCCTGATATGTCTGCCACCTCTATGAGACCTCCTGGGTGCATGTCCTTCTGCGGGTGAGTCACTTTGGGTCTCCTCTTCATAATCATATGAAGTATCAGATGCCATAGTTGCTGGTAGACAAATTTCCTTGGAGAAATAGGTGTTGATGTGTCAAACTGTGTTGGGCTGCCTTTGATGATTGTTTGACCTTTGTCACAAGGCAAATCCATGCGACTTTTGGCGATTTGGAGAAAATGCTAGCAGTTTTGGGCTCTTTCACTGTGTGTGCCACGCATACAACCCAATGCGCCGTGCCCTTGTAAAATAACATAGAATCGTGAGGCCCAGTGCGCCGCGCCTGATGAGTGCGCCGCGCCTCCTGCCTAGTGCACCGCGCTGGTCGATTTTCACCCAAACTTGTCACTTACTCACCCAAATCGTCTTGCCTTGCTTCTCTTTGCTCTTGGAGTACAAATGAACTTCAAACACTTGGAGAAATGATTTATACATGGAGCTTTTAAATTTTATTTTGCCAAAACCCACTTTCATAATGTTTTGCAAATGACTTTATCTTCAAACTCTGTTTTTTGCACTTTTTCACTTCATTTGAGTTTTGTGATGAACTAAATGACCTGAGCTTTGCTTGTTTTGCAGGTGATGGAGCTTCTAGGGCTAAGGAAGGAAACCAGGATTACAGATGAAGAAATTTACAATGAGGAAAACAAAATTTTCATGATTTTTTACAATAAAAGCTAAATACTCTGTTTTTTCCTCAAAACAGAGTTTTGAGGAAAAACACATTTTTGAACACTTGGTGATGAAATTTATTGATATTAAAACCTCCTCATGGCCTGCTGGTAATTATTGGACACTTTAAAACATTTTTTGACGAAACCCTAATGAAACCCTAGACCTAATGCAACTAAAACCCTGAAAAAGGACTTTTGCAAATTTGAAGACAAAAAGTGACTGCATATGATTTTGATGAATGAAAATGGGCCAGCAGGTAAAAGACATGAGCGAAAATGTACAACAAGCCACCACCGTTAGATGATCCATGCTCCTAATGGAATGCAGTTGACTGAGCGAGACACCTAATATGCAATGCAACAAGAGGATTTGATCATTGATGGAGGGATGAAGATACCGACACTAACAGGCGTCTTTCCTCATATCCTTTCGAACGTGGAACTTGGGCCAATTACCTCTTCATCTTCATATGATATGGATCCCTTAGCTATCATGCAGTCATTTTTCAGTCAAAGAAGGGGACGGGTCATGTTGACCCTACGAGCAATGTTACCATCAAGAAAAAAAGACAAATGAAATATAAGGAGGTATCCTTGTGTGATCAAGGAGGTTTATCATTCACTCCTTAAGTGGGGGATGTTACAGGCACACAATCCATAGTGGGTTTTGAACACTTCGAAGGTAAGATGCTAATGTATGTCCACATTGAATTCATGGCCCTTAGAGGGGAAATTCTCTTATCCCAAGTTTCCCTGTGAAGATTTTCACACTTAATATTTGGGGTTTGGGATCACTTTCTAAAATCAAAGCGATTAGGGGATTAATATGTATTTATGATCCTTCGATCATTTTGTTTTAGGAAATCGTGATGCCAAGCGAAAAATCTTGGGATGTTATGCTTTCTATATCCCTGGATTGGCATGTTTGGGCTTTTAGTGTGTCATGTCACTCGAGGGGTTTAAGAGCTTTGTGGAATATGGGGATCATATCTTTGAATGCATTCCTCTCTTGTGTAGGAATTATTTTGACAGGTTTCCTGAAGGGAAGCAAACACAGGCTATGTATCATAAACTCATACCCAGCATATCTAGGGCGTAATATTTTCTAGGATAGGGTGGTCGATTATGGTATATGGGGATTACCATCTCTTATTATAGCTAGGGATCTCAATTGGATTATGGGAAAGGGGGAATTTGGGGAGAAAAGGCTAAGATGGATTGTTTAGCCTTCTATTTCCTGGATCTGCTCTCTACATGTGCCCTACAGGACATTGCGTCTATTTTGTTGGCTCCTGCTTGGACAAATGGATGGATAGGTGTTGAAGGCATTTTGAAAAGCCTGGATAGATTCATTATCAGTGCATATTTTATCACATGTATAACATGCATAACATCTTCTATCATTCTTTTGTTAGAAAGGTGGAGGAAACAAATCATGAATTCACACATAAAACACGAGTTACTGCTCTTCTATTGATCACACAAAACATGATGCTTACAATGAACCTAGTGGAGGGTATTTATCCTTTTCTAGCTAGCTACTTTCCTAAAATATCTTGACATGTAATCACATGCAACCACACACTCAAAGTCATCTACCACTTAACTTGACTTGACTCGACACTCAAACACTCAATCCTCAACACTCAGTTAACTGACCCTCTAAGTTTAGCTAACTCCACATGTGGGAGTAATTACAATTTCTAACACTCCCCCTTAATTACGACCGTATGACTCAACATCACTCAACTATGCCTGCTAGGCTTACAATAGAAATTGACTCAATTATCACTCAAACATGCCTGCTGGTCTATGTCTCAGCTAGGCTTACAATGACTCAAGACTTTCACAATTTTTCATTTTCTTTTTCTCTTCTTCCAATTTTTATATCCTCAAAATTGCTTCATTCTTTGTTGTGGGTTCTTTTGTAGGCTCCATTTTCCTTTACTTGTTGTCGCTTCAATTTTTCTTTGACTTTTCTTGAATTTGTGATGAAACACAATCTCATCTTCTCTTCTACAAATTCATCTTCAAATATGTGTTCAACTATCAAATGCCACCAAAACTTTGCATCTTCAAACTATCTTCTTTGTTTTGTTTCTTGGGGTTCATATTCCTGTCTTTCTTTCTGCCATATTTCTTGATAGAAAAATCTTATCTCTTCTTGACTCCATTGCTGAAAAATGGTCTGAATGCATTCATCCTTGTCTTTAGAAACATCCCTACCATTATTTTCACTTTCATCATCAGGTACTCCTACTTTTTTCCTGTAATCTGCACACTCAAGATCAATATTCACCATTTCATTCAATTATTTTATTCCAGCTGCTGCTTTAAGACTCACATCAATATGTTCTATTGGTTTTTGAATCCATTCTTCAATGAGCTTCAAATTTGCATCAAATTTATAAACAACCTCACTTTCAACTTCTTTTCCCATGCTATTCTAAACACCTGCATATTCAAAAACAATGTTAAAAACATCTTTAATATGACTCTCTTCAGTGAGAGCTTCCTTCTCTACATCTGCCTTCTTTTCAACTACATGGAGGTTGTCTTCCACTGTTATGCTATTAGTGGATATTCTCATCAAAAACTCTTCAATCACTTTTTCATGTTCTTGATCATCAATTGTTGTTAGATGACATACTGCTTCATGAGTAGTTCCAACTACGTCATATCTTGCTGCTACAGTGGAAGCTTCACCCTTAAATTCTTCATCAAACAAGGTTCTTACCATATTGCCACAATCAATCCCTGTTTCAAAAAAGAAACCACACATAACATCAAAATAATGTTCATCCACACTATGGTGGGATATCTGAGTATGCGTGTGCTGATTGTCAATTTCATTGACAATTTCAACATCACCAAATCCATCAGCTATGACTGGATTCACCAATTCACATATAACTTTGCAGTCATCATCCACATGTGTTTCATCATAGTTGGATTCAACATCATCTTCTCCATTCACATTACAATGGAGTCCATGAGTACTTATTTTCTCTTGCTCTGTTTAACATATAGAGGCCTCATCTTCTCTCTTTGCAATCTTTGTTGCATCTTCTTCATCCATATGCATGCTTGCATAATGGGTTTCAAGTTTATGGTCTTGACAACCATCATACACTTTTGAGTGGGATTATCCAAGCTCTATTTTCCTCTTAGAGTCTTTCTCATCTACTCTCAGATCTGCAACTGACTTGCTACTTGTGACATAACTTATTGTTGCATGTCACTACCCCTTGCACCAAATTCTTCTTCCAGGAATTTCCATGCTTCCTTGGAAGTTGTAGCTTTTGCTACCCTGCAAAAAAACTTCTCATCAAATTCTCATTTTATAAAATTCAATGCTTAAACATCACATACTACATCATATGAGTTATTAGATTCATTCTCAATTATCTCTATATGTCTAAGAAAAATTAGCATCTTGATAACCCAATGATCAAAATATTCACTTGTAAACATAGCAGGTTGTAGGAAATCAAAGTTACACCAATCACCCTCGATTTATTCTTTGTCTTCTGCTGGACTTCTTAGTTCCTCGGCTGCAGCTTGAACCTCTCTAACCATGGTAACAACTCTGCCTCTTCTTTTCGATTCATTTTCTTCATATGCTTGAGTCCTGCTTTACGACCCACGAATATTTTCATTCCTTTTGTTTTTATAGCTATTTTGTTCATTGCATGTGGTTGTCTTCCATATCGCCCCCCCAAAAAAATATGATTTTCAATCTTCACCAAAAAAACTATCATGCTTGACAAAAAACCAAATAACTGACAGACTTTGCAAAGCCTTGAATTATCTTGTGAATCAAAACCCTTTTCCTTTTTTCTTATTCTCTTGAGAAAACCTTCTTCATAAATCTCTCCCAAAAAAAAATTAAATATCCCAAAAAATCTTTTATAAACCTTTATACCATGCACCTTTTAATAAAAAGATTTTATCACCCAACTTTCCACTCTAAATAAATATTTTTCTAAATAAACCCTTTCCAAAAAAAACTTCAAATGAGGCTTTCTATAAAATCCTTTCCTTTTTATTTCATATAACACTAAACTCTCTAAAGAAAAAGCGAACTTTATAAAAAAACCCTTTTATAAACCTTCATAAACCAATTAATAAAGGCCCTTTATTCATGCAATAAATCTCAAACGTAGTTTTCATTAATGTTTAAAATGAATTCAATAAAACTTTATTGCATTACCCACATGGCCTTTTGAAACCTATTTTGACCTTTTAAATGTATTTCTTTCAGTTTATTAACGTGTTGCGGTGATGACATGTCTGCTAGCGCTTTCCACGATGACGAAGTCACACGTTAGTCCTCTAATGCCATGAATATAAGTTTGACTAGAGTGCCTTTGAAAGTGAGTTTGCCTCTCGTAACATGGCTCTCTACTGAGCCCTTATGCCTAATAACACCCTGTATACATAGCATTAACCCAAAGAAAATATTAATTTCTTTCCTCTCACATGGATTACTGCTAATCCGTTCTTCTTGACTTTTTGTAACCTCACTCTGATACCAGTTTGTTGGAAAGTCGGAGGAAACAAATCATGAATTCACACATAAAACATGAGTTACTTCTCTTCTATTGATCACACAAAACATGATGCCTACAATGAACCTGGTGAAGGGTATTTATCCTTTTCCAGCTAGCTACTTGCCTAAAATATCTTGACATGCAACCACACACTCAAAGTCATCTACTATTGGGTGTAGGAATTATACTTAAGAAAACTCCTCAACACTTAAATTTTCAACCTGGGGGATTCGTAAACTTAGAGATGAATCACAGGTAATGCCAGAGACGGTATCAATATTTATAATGTCAATCCCTACTTTCTTTAAAGGAAAGATTGCAGAATCAAACTAAAAAGAGAAAAAGGCAACTTGATCCATCAAAATACTCTAAGACTAGAACAAGGAAGAATCCATTTGCAAAAGGGATTTAGAAATAAAGGGGTAATCACTCTAGCTAACTATTGATTAACTACTGAGTGTGTGTTTTTCCTTAGCAGAGACACTTAGCAGTCTCATCAAATGGGCCCTTCAAACCTGCTTATGTAGAGGTTTCCTTCTTGCAAGATTCTGTCCTGCACTTTCGTAGTCTGCTTGCACTAGTGCAGGAACAAAGATTTGTGAAAATGGTATAAATGGTGTCTTTAATAAAAGCGTTTTACTTCCTGCAAGGGCTTGAACTTTTTCAGGTTCATAGCACTCAGATCTCGTGGCAAGAAACTAGTTCTTGCACCACATTAGAGCTTCTTGCACTTAACATTTATCTCTTAAAATAAGTGCTTAGTTGCTGAAAGTGTTATTAAACTGTGAAATCAAATTGCACACATAAAAATGAATGTTTCTGATTTTGATAGAGTATAGAAATAAAGAAACAATCCATATAATTTATCCTGTCATAAAATGTTTAATGAAAGCAAGAAAATTGCACGAAGTAAACTAGAAAGGCTTGCTGCATCACACCAACGTGCATTGGTGCAGGTTCATTTCTCTTGCTTGGACCAAGTGGGGAAAACCAACCAAACAAAACTATAGAAAAGGAATAGCACACCAACGTGCACTGCTGTAGGTTTATTTCTTCTACTTGGACCAGGCGGGAAAACTAATCTGAAATCTAGTTCGGGAAAATGAATAGCACACCAACATGCACTGGTGCATGTTTATTTCTCCTGCTTGGACCAAGCGGGAAAACCAATCCGAAATCAAGTACATGAAAATGAATAGCACACCAACATGCACTGGTGCAGGTTTATTTCTCCTGCTTGGATCAGGTGGGAAAAACCAATCCGAAATCAAGTGTAGGAAAAGGAATTTAATTACTTCACACAGTGGATCCTCTTTCACTCAAAAAAGAATGCATGTGCTTGAAATTAAATCACACTCGACAATATAAACATAAATTACGAGAAATAGAAAATAGGGTAAACGTGCTGGGTTGTCTGGGCCCTAGCCAACCAATGTGTTTCCCTTTCAAATATAAAAGTTGCTCAGTACTTTATCAATTCATCATCTTTCAACATAGAAATATGATTTATGAAACATGAGGCGAAGCTCCCTTCTTATTAATTCATTGAGGAAAATACATACAGTGTGAATACATAGTGTTATACTCCTATACTAATAGGTGTCATATTTCATGATTGACTTGTTGAGCTCTGTAATATTTTCATTCCTTTCCTTGTTGCAAAGGTTTCCATATTATCAAAAATTTCAAAAAATGTAAAAAATGTAAAGAGGGTATACCCTAAAAGAAAAATCAAAGGGTAAAAAGAATAAAATGGTCAAAAAAAGTGAAAGAAATGAACTACAAACAAAAATAGACCAGGAAAGTGTGCAAGTCCAAAATGCCACTACTTTTTCATTTTTTGTAATAAGAATTGTGTGCAGCTTGTTAATCTGTGCCACAATTGTTGAAGAGACAAATAGCTTAATTGTGGCTCATTCATATTTGAATTTCCTGTTTTAAAGATAGAGAATAAAATCTAACTAAACTGTTAATCTTGGCAGATAAGTAGATAGGTAAAGTAAATAAAAGTGAGCTCAACAGTTTAATCTGAGCCCTTGGATGTTATAAGTGTAGACTTATGTAGGCTTACCATGAAAAGAAAAGGAAAGTTGATAAGGGTTTGCTAGTCTAAGTGCACCCAAATAAAGAAGAAAAAATACTAGGCCAAAGTAGGCAGGGTAAGTAGATGGTGTTGCAAAATGATACTTGTGATAGATTATGTCTCTAAATGTGTTAATATTTATCTCTATCACTAGTGCAAGGCATACATTATACTTGATGCAACTCAAGCAAGACGAGGTTGAATAACTAACTCCCCTTCATACTTTTCCCTAATAATTCACTAGTTACCCCTAAAAGATTAAGATGTGTTCTTAATATCACTCATAAACCACTCATTCCATTTCATAAATATTGCCTAAGTAAAACCCTATTTTACTTAGGAAAATGGCAAGCATTTCTCATATAAACCCCTTTTTCCCTTTAGCCTATGTTTTAATGTAAAAAAATTTAACATAAAACTTGGCACTTTTCATTTCGATTCATTTTTATATTAACTCTAACTTTTATTATATAAATCCCATATAAATTATTACCCATCATGTATTATATAAATATAATAAAAACACCGATATTAGAAATACCTCACCCGGTCGATTACGATCATAAAACATTGTATAAACATGGATTAATAAGTTTATTTGAAACTTGTTAAGAACCATAACCTCCCTGATGCACAAACTTGGAGTTAATTAACCATCAGAGTTAATTAATAACCATCCCTAACCATTACCCTGACCAATAGAATTGCACCAGAAATAATTAAAACATTGTTTATTGTGTCAGCCTCGCATCATAACTCCCCACCATCTCCAAAGCCCGTCAGCCGTCCGATCATTCCCCGCTCATCCAACGGCCGAAAACGATATCGCGACCCCCCTTTTGACTGCGTGATAACTTGCAATCACCTGGCAGTTTTCCATCGGACCTCTGCCATGCGTCGCCCGTTCAGCATGCTCACTCACCCTCCGTCTAAAACCACTTGACCCCAAAAGCGGTGCGATCAAACAACTTACCGCCTTCCACTTTGCTGACATCAGATCTGATTCTGCTGATGTCACTCTGATTCCGCTGACATCACTCTAGTATTTCTTACGTCATCCGCCCATTAAATCCAAAAAAAAGGTCTTGCCAAACCTCAGTTTTGTCAAAATAAATAGATAAAGTGCCATTTTCATTGTTATACACTATAGATTGTGCTCTCATACAGAACAACTTCCGAGCCAGCAGTTCAGTTACAAATCGACACTCGACCACAAAGACTCCAGCAACAAACCCGTAGCCTGTCAACCAACCTGCATTTATACAGTTTTCTTCTTCAACGTAGGTATTTATCCAGCTTGCCATGAAACCTTGCAAATTCAGTTTTCCACCAAGAATTCTACTAGAGAAGGTCAAATTCAAGTTAAGGACAGTCCGTAACTGCCATAAAAAGACCCCAAACATGCTTTTTGGTTTATTTTTCCACAGAAAACCCCTTTAGCCCTGAAGGTTGCGCCCCTCAATGCTCATCACAGAAGATATGTTAGAAATATTGTTAAATTCACCCCGGGTAAAAGGTAAATGTTGATTTATTTACTAGACAAAGTTATTTACGAGACAAAGTTATTTACCAGATAGAGATGAACAAGGGTTAAAATAGGTCAAAGTGTATTAGATTACAGTCAAAGAGTATCAGAGCAGTTAAAGAGTATCAATAAGAATAGGGCAGCCAACATAGAGTGACTGAAGAAAACAACTGCCAGCTGAATTATAGAGCTTTCCTCCAGCACATTCAAGAAAAGCAAGACTAGCACAACATCAGTTTATCTTTTTTTTTTTCCTATTTTCAAGACTATCTGTTTCTATTTTTCTTGTAAACTATTTTTAGTTATCCTAGATATTATCTCATAGATGTTATGAGATATTTGTTGTATAATTTGTTGCATAAATACCCCCTCCATTAGAGTATTGGGAGATTCCTACACTCTGCTGTAATATTGATTTTTAGGAATAAAGAGCTGTTGGAATCAACTGTTGCATGGCCTACTGGATGAAGAATTGAAGCAGAGGACTTGTCACATACTTCTTGAATCAACCACCAGATCAATAAGTCCTCTATATCTTGTGTTTTAAAGTTTTCTTGTTTATTATATCATCTGTGTTTCATAATCTGAATGATAAAGAAAGGATTAATTTTAGAATATGGTTGATTGCACTGTATTTTCAGTCATTATTGTTCTCTATGTTTTTCTTCAGAATTAGGGTAAGCAGTGAAATCTTAATTGCTCATGTTTCCTAATTCTTTCATGTTTATTATTTGCTAAAGAATACTTAACTGCTCCTTATCAGTAATCATCCAATTTCCTTCTTTAAATAGGTTAAAGGATTCTTAACTTCCCTTCACCCCATGTGAGCCCATTCCATCTGTTTCAAGTCTTTATTTGTTCCCTGTTTGACTACCTTACTCTTTGAAGCCATCCTCTATTAAGAAACCAAATCCAGAAAGCCATCTTCTTTGACTCCATTAGCCCAATGGACTAAACTACTCTCTATTACCTCTTTGTTCTATTGAATCTCACCACCTAAACTCAAACAAAACCCTTGAACTTCATAACTAGCCTAATATCTTTTAAAAAAAAGCTAAATAATAAAGAGAGAGCCCTCTCTGGATACAGATTGGCTAGATTCTGTATCTAAAAGATTGGTTAGTGGTTACCTCGGCCTCCTTACCCTTTCTTACAACTTTTGGGAAAACCTGAGTAATAACATCAATGGCAACTCCGCTGGGGAGCTGAATAATTTGTTTGTTACTATTGTTTTCTGTATAAGCTACAGACAGAGCCTGAAGTTAGCCAGGTAACCTTTGGAATGCTTTTTCTTTGCAATTGCAGAAGTAAATGAATGCTACTTTAGTCTATCTCCGGTCTATCTTATAGGTTGGACAGTTGGTTTCAAATACTTGGTCAGTTCCTCTTTTCAAATAAGTCTTTTAGAAGGTTCAAAATTCTCACATATAAAACTTCTTAGAAGAGGCTGCTAAAGTTGTATTGTCAAATCTATTTCAAGAAAAAACCAAAAACACACCAAGAAACCTAGATTTAGAAGGGATTCATGAATCCAGATTGAATCCGGATCCAAATCCCCCACCTGTGTTTGAAAATCCTAATCTGATTCCTAGGGTTATTAGAAGACAAGAGAGCCAAGAAAATTCTGCTAGTCCTCGGCCTCTATACAGATCAAGATCTTGTCCTGTGAGGTGGATCTACCCTGAGGACGAACATTTTGATGAGTATTTTGAAAACTCTTTATTTGAGACCTTTTTAGAATCTGGGTTAACCCACACAATTCAAAATACAATATTCCTTGAAAATTTGTAGATTGAAGTTGTTACTTCACACCTTGATAGACATTTACAGTACTCCATTCAATCTAAGCTTACCTCTGAAAGAACACCAAACCTTTCTGTGATTACTATAGCTTCTCCAAGTTCACCATCAATTACCCTTTCCACTCCCCCATCTACAACACACATTCCCATTGTTATCCGTACTCCCCTAGTTGTCACATCTATTTCTACAACCATGGAAAACCGATATACTCCCCTACACTTACCTGTCAATCCAGAGGCTATGCCCCAAGACTATCCAAGTAAAATCACTTCTTTTGAAGGTATTTTCACTTACATAGCTCAACAACATACCAAGAAAATGACCGCCTATTTTGAAATATATGAGGTTGATGCTGATGATGTTAGAATGAAAGTATTTGTTCAAAGTTTGACTGGAGATGTTAGAACATGGTTTAGAGCCCTCCCTGCAAATAGTATCAATGACCCACAAGCTATTTATCAGACCTTCTTGAAAAGATGGGAAAAGAATAAATATCCTCTCCACATTTTATCAGAATATGAAAACCTATGAAGAGGCACACAAGAAACTGTCCAAGATTACTGTACCAAATTCAATAATATCTACAATGTTATTCCTCAAAATCTCAGACCTCCTCCAGATTTGGCCTTGATCAAATTCCTTGATGCATTTGATTCTGATATGGCATACCAACTTAGGGAAAGAACTCCTCGAAACTTAGAAGAGATGCAAAGTATAGTTGTCAGTGTTAAGGCCAACCTGATATCTAAATGATCTAGAGTCAGAGCTGAAAGGAGGACACCTTTCAAAGAAGAACCTTTTGCCTTTGAACAGAAATTAGATGCTATTATTAAAGGAATGGATAGACTTGGAGATAGAGTAGAAACAATTGAGAGAAAATCCCCTTAGGATGGTCAACCAGGCAATACTGGGAGAAATCCAAATTTCAGGAAGAACCAAAATCCTAACACTGGAAAGACAGGGCCTGACCAAAATATTAGGCCCCCATTTCAAGAAAATTATGTTGAAGCCTTGACTTCTGGTGAACCAATAGAAGACATTCAAATTAATATAATGGGACTCAACAATGAACAACAAGTTTTCTTGACCCAAGAGGATCAAGAAGCTCATATCCTTAAACAATTCCAAACTCAGTCAGGTGAATCATTTGACTTTAGGGAGGGATATGATACAACCATTTATGAAGTCCACAAATAATACAATCTGAGGAGTAGAAGAATAGATGTCCCTGAAACCAATAAACAGAAAGATACCAAGCAACCTAACAAAGGTAAGATCAATAACCCCCCTGTACATATTCTTTCTAGAACAGGTCCTAACCCTGATAACCCAATTGTTGAAGATGTATCAGATAATCAACCACCTAACAAACAACCTTCCACTTCTATTCTTGCTAAAGGAAACATAGAAGAGCCTCTAGAACTTGATTTGGAAACAACTTCAACCCATAATCCCACTCCTGAAGAGGAGAGAAACGAAGAAAATCCAGTTGTCCAAAATACAAGAACTCAGACTGAAAAACCTTTTAATCTTGAGACAGAAGTAGGCAAACTAAAGATAGTTGTTCCATTATCATAATTAGTTAGACATGATGTCTACAGAAGTGAAATCAGCAGATCACTCAAAATTTCTGTGAATGAAGATTCAGTAAATGTTTTTGATGACCAGCCTAAATTGATATTTTGCCTGGGAGTAAATGGAAAAACAATAGACGGAGAAGTTCCTCCTTTCTATGTAAGTTTAAACATACATGATAAAATAATTCATAATGCCATGTTTGATTCTGGTGCTTCTCATAACTTAATGCCTAAATTTGTAATGGAGAGACTAGACCTTGACATCACCAGGCCATATAAGGACCTTTTCTCTTTTGATTCAAGTTAGGTCAGATGTTTAGGTTTAATCAAAGACTTATGTGTATCACTAGTCCAATATCGTGCCAAAACCATCTTAATGGACATAGTAGTAGCTGATATTCCACCAATGTATGGCATGTTATTGTTTAGATCTTAGGGTTCAAAGCTTCAAGGATCTCTATAGTTAGACATGTCTTATGCTACTATTTCAGTGTTTGGTCAACCCAAGAGACTATACAGAGAAACCTTAATGAAGTATGTAGTAAGTAGTCATGAAAAACCTCAAAATTTCCCTATCTACTCAGTACATTCAAATATGGATTCTTTTATCCTTTACAATGCTGAAATTGATCCCCCACATGAAATAAAAGTTTTAGCATATTAACTAGATAAAATTACAAACGAAAGGTCTAGTGTCTAAATCCAAGAAATTTCTGAAAATCATGAAACATCAGATAAACCAGAAGAAACTAAAAAACCAGATCTCCCTATTAAACAGATCCCTGAAACTCCAGATACTAATTATGAACATAAAATCCTTTGGTACTTAGAATTTGATGGTTCTTTGAATAAATTAGGAGCAGGAGCAGGAGTCTAGGTGCACAATCTTGAAAACAATCAAGTTAAAGGTCATGCCTACAGATTAAACTTTAGGTTCACTAATAATATGGCTGACTATGAAGCTCTATTGCTATGTCTTAAACTGGTCAAGAAATTGGGAGCAACTAGAGTGTCAGTCCTAGGAGATTCTGATTTAATCATTCAACAAATAAAAGGGAAGTTCTTAACAAATGATCCCAAATTAAGAGAGTATAGAGGAACAACTATAGAGATCCTCAATACATTTCTAGAAACTCAGCTTGCCAAAATCCCGAGAAAACATAACTTGCAAGCTCATAGCCTGGCAACGTTTGCCAACACCTGTAAATCACCATTTGAACCAAATCATCAATTCACAGCGGAGATTAGACACAGGCCAGCCATACCCGACAATGTAAAGAACTGGCAAGTGTTTGACAGTGATAATCAGATCAACAATTTTTTAACCCTAGAAGAAGAATTTTCTAGCACTAACATAGATGTAGATACAATTAGTGAGTTTGATCAAACAAATCAGATAGAAATAAACATTTCAGCAGAAAATGCAACTCTAATGTTTCATCCAACGAAATTTACCAAAAAGTAAATACAGGATCTTAAAGAAATAGACATTGATGAGATTATTGAAGGAGAATCAGAAGTTATCAATTTCAAAGACAATCATTTGCCCAAAGGATTAACTTCTTTGGAAGATCTCTTTGATTTCAACGATATTCCAAAGAAACCCGAGATGGAACCTCTAAAAGCAGACATTGAAGACTACAACATAGGAATTGAAGAAAATCCAAAAATGGTAAAATTATCCAAATCTTTACCCCCTGATCAAAAAATTAAGTATGTTGAACTAATCAAAGAATTCCAGGATGTTTTTATTGGAGCTATGAAGACTTTAAATCTTATGACACCTCTGTAATTCAACACACAATACCCCTCAAGGAAAATCAAAAACCATTCAAACAAAAGCTCATAAGAATTAACCCTGTACTGCTTCCTTTAATTGAAAAAGAAATCAAATGAATGCATGATGCAGGGATAATTGCTCCAATCATATTTTCAAAGTGGGTGTCTAATTTAGTGCCTCCCAGGAAGAAAACATGAGAAATCAAATTATATGTTGACTTAAGAATGTAAACATGGTTTCTTTGAAAGACAATTACCCTTTACCTAAGATGGATCATATTTTACAAAGGGTAGTAGGTGCTTCTAGGATTTCACTTTTGGATGGGTTTTCAGGTTATAATCAGATTCTGGTTCATCCTGATGACCAGGAAAAGACTACAGTTCCAACACCTTGGGGTACATTCAAATATGTTAAAATGCCATTCAGACTTAAGAATGTAGGGGCAACCTTTCAACGAGCAATGGAAATAGCTTTTGCAAAAGAAATTCACCATTTTCTGGTTATATATCTAGATGACCTGACTGTATTTTCCAAATTAGATCAGCAACATTTAGATCATCTCAAACAAGTGTTTTTAAAATTCATAAAGTATGGTATTTCATTAAATCCTAAAAATTCTTTGTTTGGTCTAGAAGAAGGCAAACTGTTAGGCCATTTTATCTCCAAAGATGGCATCAGAATTGATCCTACTTGAATAGAAGCTATTCTGCAAATACCCCACCCCAGAAATGTCAAAGAACTTCAAGCTTTCCTAGGAAAAATTAACTTTTTAAGAAGATTCATATCTAATTTGGCTGAATTAATTAGATTGCTGAACAATATGTTAAAAAAGGATTCAGAGGTTAAATGGACAGTAGAAGCCAAACAAGCATTTGAAGAAATTAAAATTGCTTTGACCAGAACACCAGTCCTTACAAGTCCAAAGTTTGATAGAGACTTCATAATTTTTTCATTTGCATTAGAACACACTATAGTAGCTATTTTACTATAAAAATATGATCAAGGATGTGAAAGACCCATAGCCTTTTTCAGTAAAGCACTTAGAGATGCACCTCTAAATTACAAAATCATGGAAAAACAAGCTTTTTCACTTGTGAAAGCTATTAAAGACTTCAGAGTCTATATATTGTACTCCCATGTAATAGCTTATGTACCAAATGTTGTTGTCAAAGACATCCTGACTCAGGATGGAATTGAAGGCAAACTAGGTAAATGGATAGCTAATATATTGGAGTATGATATTGAAATAAAACCTAGAAAGCTTATAAATGGACAGGGATTAGCTAAACTCATGACTGAAACAAACTTTCAAGCCCTAGATATTAATGAACTGGATAATGAACAGGAGATGGAAACTCCACAAATCAACTAGGCCTTCTTAGAATCACCTTGGCATGCTGATATAAATCATGTATTATTAAACCTGTAGGCTCCTCTAGGGTTATCCAGAACAAAGAAAAGGTTTTTAAAGATGAAAGCTTCAAAATTCTGTATTTTAGATATTGCTCTCTTTTGGAAAAATCATGAAGGTATTCTATTGAATTGTTTAATAAAAGAAGAAGCTGACAAGGTTCTCAAAGAATTTCATGCAGGGGACTGTGGTAGACACCTTTACTGGAAATCAACTGTAGAAAAAATCCTAAGGGCTAGATTTTATTGGCCAACCTTGTTTGTTGACGTAAAGAAGTTTGTAATTGCTTGCCACAAATGCCAAATTTTGGAAGGAAAAAGGAAACTGTTACCCTTACCCTTGAGACCAATTTCCACTGAAAAGCCATTTCAACAATGGAGTTTGGACTTCATTGGAGAAATCCATCCTCCCTCTTCTAGCCAACATAAATGGATCCTCACTGCCACAGACTATTTCACCAAATGGATAGAAGCCATTCCTTCTGAACAAGCCAATGATACAGTGATTATAGGATTCTTAGAAACCAACATACTATCTAGATTTAGCTGTCTTGAAAAGATCATAATCGATAATGCTGTTGCCTTCAAATCCAAGAAAATGATAAATTTCTGTAGCAAGTACCATATCACTTTAGTCCATTCCACAGCCTATTACCCTCAAGGTAATGGTCTAGCTGAATCTTCCAATAAAAGCCTGATTAATATTATTAAGAAATTGTTGGAAGCGAACAAGAAAAAATGGCACAAGAAACTTACAAATGCACTATAGGTAGATAGACTTACTACAAAGAGATCTATTGGAACTAGCCCTTATGAGTTAGTTTATGGAATGGAGGTTGTATTTCCTTCATCTTTAGGAGTTTCTATAATGAAATTACTACAAGAATCTCAGGTAGAACCCAATGACATTCAAAGGAGAATAAATCAGACCATCCATTTGCAGCAGACCAGAGAAGAAGTGCACTAAAGATCCCAAGTGTTACAAGAAAAAATCAAGAAAATATTTGATAAAAGGACCAAAGCAGAAGACTTCTACCTTGGAGACAAAGTCCTAAGATGGGATTCTAGGGGAGAAGACAAAGGAAAACATGGGAAGTTTGACTTCTTGTGGAAAGGGCCATTTATCATCCAGGCATTGCAAGGGAACAATACTTACTTTCTAAAAAGCTTGAATGGTATAGAAACAAGAGAAGGACTAGTGAATGGTCGAATGATGAAACATTACTTTGATCCAATTCTTTATTGTATTCTGACCCTAACATGTACATACTATATCTTTGATAATGTCAAAGTTTGGATTAAATAGTAACTTGCTGCAGTTGAAGCCCGAAGAGAAGGCCCTAAGCTTCACAAGTGTACTGTCATACATACAATAAAGCAACCAGCTGAAAGAGATTTCATAACATAGTAAAAGTTATTCATACGGCCATTTGAGCTACTTTTCTTG
Organism: Pinus tabuliformis; assembly: GCA_031772625.1. NCBI lineage: Eukaryota > Viridiplantae > Streptophyta > Pinopsida > Pinales > Pinaceae > Pinus > Pinus tabuliformis. The sequence continues at coordinate 1,675,017,536 of CM062816.1, read as the reverse complement.
ACTTTCCACCAGGAAAAGCCATCACCAAGTGGAGCCACTATTATACTCCTATACCAATAGGTGTCATATTTCATGATTGACTTGTTGAGCTCTGTAATATGTTCATTCCTTTCCTTGTTGCAAAGGTTTCCATATTATCAAAAATTTCAAAAAATGTAAAAAATGTAAAGAGGGTATACCCTAAAAGAAAAATCAAAGGGTAAAAAGAATAAAATGGTCAAAAAAGTGAAAGAAATGAACCCCAAACAAAAATAGACCAAGAAAGTGTGCAAGTCCAAAATGCCACTACTTTTTCATTTTCTATAATAAGCATTGTGTGCAGCTTGTTAATCTATGCCACAATTGATGAAGAGTCAAACAGCTTAATTGTGGCTCATTCATATTTGAATTTCCTGTTTTAAAGATAGAGAATAAAATCTGACCAAACTGTTTAATCTTGGCAGATAAGTAGATAGGTAGAGTAAATAAAAAGGAGCTCAACAGTTTAATCTAAGCCCTTGGATGTTATAAGTGCAGACTTAGGTAGGCTTACCATGAAAAGAAAAGGAAAGTTGATAAGGGTTTGCCAGTCTAAGTGCACCCAAATAAAGAAGAAAAAATGCTAGGCCAAAGTAGGCAGGGTAGGTAGATGGTGTTGTAAAATGATACTTATGATAGATTATGTCTCTAAATGTGTTAATCTTTATTTCTATCACTAGTGCAAGGCAGACATTATACTTGATGCAGCTCAAGCAAGACGAGGTTAAATAACTAACTCCCCTTCATACTTTTCCCTAATCATTCACTAATTCCCCCTAAAATATTAAGATCTATTCTTAATATCACTCATAAACCACTCATTCCATTTCATAAAGATATCCTAAGTAAAACCCTATTTTACTTCACAAAATGGCAAGCATTTCTCATATAAACCCCTTTTTCCCTTTAGCCTAAGTTTTAATGTAAAAATTTTTAACATAAAACTTGGCGCTTTTCATTTCGATTCATTTTCATATTAAATTTAACTTTTATTATATAAATCCCATATAAATTATTACCCATCCCATATTATATAAATATAATAAAAACCCCGATATTACAAATACCTCACCCTGGTTGATTACGATCATAAAACATTGTATAACCATGGATTAATAAGTTTATTTGAAACTTGTTAAGAACCATAACCTCACTGTCGCACAACCTTGGAGTTAATTAACCATCCGAGTTAATTAATAACCGTCCCTAACCATTACCCCGACCAATAGAATTGCGCCCGAAATAATTAACGTTGTTTATTGTGTCGGCCCCGCAGCATAACACCCCACCATCTCCAAAGCCCGTCAGCCGTCTGATCATTCCTCTCTCATCCAAAGGCTGAAAATGATATCGCGACCCCTATTTTGACCGTGCGATAACTCGCAATCGCTTGACGGTTTTCTTTTGTACCTTTGCCACGCGTCGCCCGTTTAGCATGCTCGCTCACCCTCCGTCCAAACCACTTGACCCCAAAAGCGGTGAGATCAAACCACTTATCTCCCTCCACTCCGCTGACGTCATATTTGATTCTGCTGACCTCACTCTGATTCCGTTGACGTCACACGGGTACTGCTTATGTCATCTACCCATTAAATCCAAAAAACGGTCCCACAAAACCTCAATTTTGTCAAAATAAACGGATAAAGTGCCATTTTCATTGTTATACACTACATATTGTGCTCTCATACATAACAACTTCCGAGCCAGTAGTTCAGTTACAAACTGGCACCCGACCATAAAGACTCCAGCAACAAACCCGTAGCCTGTCAGCCAACCTGCATTTGTACAGTTTTCTTCTTCAATGCAAGTATTTATCCAGCTTGCCATGAAAGATTGAAAATTCGGTTTTCCACCAAGAATTCTACCAGAGAAGGTCAAATTCAAGTTAAGGATAGTCCGTAACTACAATAAAAAGACCCCAAACCTCCTGTTTGGTCTATTTTTCCACAGAAATCCCCTTTAGCCTTGAAGGTTGCGCCCCTCAATGCTCCTCACAAAAGACATGTTAGAAATGTTGTTAAATTCAGCCCGGGTAAAAGGTAAATGTTGAGTTATTTACTAGATAGAGTTATTTACCAGACAAAGTTATTTACCAGACAGAGATGAATAGGGGTCAAAATAGGTCAAAGTGTATCAGATCACAGTCAAAGAGTATCAGAGCAACTAAAGAGTATCAGTAAGAACAGGGTAGCCAGCACAGAGTGACTAAAGAAAATAGCTGCCACTCGAATTATAGAGCCTGCCTCCAGCACATTCAACAAAAACAGGACGAACACAACATCAATTTATCTTTTTTTTTTCCTAGTTTCAAGACTAGTTGTTTCTATTTTTCTTGTAAACTATTTTTAGTTATCCTAGATATTATCTCATAGTTGTTATGAGATATTTGTTGTATAATTTGTTGCATAAATACCCCGTCCATTAGAGTATTCGGAGATTCCTAGACTCTGTTGTAATATTGGTTTTTTGGAATAAAGAGCTGTTGGAATCAACTATTGCATGGCCTAATGGATGAAGAATTGAAGCAGAGGATTTGTCACATACTTCTTGAATCAACCACCGGATCAATAAGTCCTCTATATCTTGTTTTTTGAAGTTTTCTTGTTTATTATATCATCTGTGTTTCATAATCTGAATGACAAAGAAAGGATTAATTTTAGAATGTGCTTGATTGCACTCTATTTTCAGTCATTATTGTTCTATGTTTTTTTCTTCTGAATTAGGGTAAGCAGTGAAATCTTAATTGCTTCTGTTTCCTAATTCTTTCATGTTGATTATTTTCTAAAAAATACTTAACTACTCCTTATCAGTAATCATCCAATTTCTCTCTTTAAATAGGTTGAAGGATTCTCAACTGCCATTTACCCCATTCGAGTCCATTCCATCTGTTTCAAGTCTTTATTTGTTCCCTGTTTGACTACCTTGCTCTATGAAGCCATCCTTTGTTAAGAAACAAAATCCAGAAAGCCATCTTCTTCGACTCCATTAGCCCAATGGACTGACCTACTCTATATTACCTCTCTGTTATATTGAATCTCACTACCGAAACTCAAACAAAACCCTTGAACTTCATAACTAGCCTAATACCTTTAAAAACAAAGCTAAATCATAAAGAGAGAGCCCCCTCTGGATACAGATTGGCTAGATTCTGTATCTAAAAGATTGGTTAGTGGTTACCTCGGCCTCCTTTCCCTTTCTTACAACTTTTGGGAAAACCTAAGTGATAACACATAGTCCAACCCAGATTCGGCAATAACAAAATACAAGCCCATTACTGCCTCTCTAGCTATATCTCTATTCTATACAAACTTCTATAAAAAACTATCTTGTACTATTTACATTCTTCATTATATAGATCTTTAGCCGAAGGCCAAAGATATCGTTTAACCAATTACATAACTGATATGTAGAATTTAGCTTCTCGGCCTTCAAAATTAGGCAGTTCAACAAAAATGGTCATAGCCAATCTCCAGTTTTTTGTTCTTCATAATTTGATCTTGGCTACCTTTGGGTCGATCATACTATTGTGGTTGAATCTCGTATGCCTTTAGATCGATCCTGCTGTCATGGCTAAAGCTACGCAAAACAAGGAGGTGATCAAGGAGGTTTGGATCTGCTGCAAGGATTCGTTGTGCTGGAACCGGTGCAAGATATGATCCCGCACTAGGATTAGCAGTCACGGTAAACACTTGACTACCAAATAAACATTGGAGATATTGATAAGTTACAAGAGTGATTATAAGCAAGAAATCATGTAATAATTAATTAATTAATGCTAAGTTGAGTTAAAAATAGGAAATATAAAGTTCATATGAAATATGTCATCTTTCTTGGACTAGTGCAAGATGAGGGTGTATAAGAGAGGTAAAACAATGGTAAATGGTTATGATTTAGGAAGGGGAAAATGGCAAAAAGGAGAGAAAATTAGGGGGCTAACATCCTCCCATCCCTAAACTATTGTGTGTCCTCTCACAACTCTTTACCTCTGCAAAAAACTTCAAAACCTTGAGCATTCCAGCTCAATCCTGCTCTGGCATACTATCATCAGCCTGTAATGTTTCAGACTTCTTCTTTCTGATGTTCTTTAATTTCTTTGTCACCTTTTTAAGTCGCCTGAAACATTTCGCAGCTCGATACTTCCATACTTTAACTTCTCTTATCTTTTTCTGGATCTTCGCCATCAATTCTCCTCTACTGTGTTCTTTATCCTCCTGCACTTTGGCTACAAGATGCTCTAAGATTTGCACTTGAAGCTTTAGTTCAACTACCTGTGCAGCAGGAGTTACCAAATCTTTTTCATTTTATATTTCAACAAGGGCTATGTCTTCCTTAGAGACCTCAATATTTTCTATGGTTACATCGGGAAACTCTTATTCCTCTGTTCCCTCTTCTTCTAGTTCTTCCTCCTCTGGTTCTTCTTCTTCTGGTTCTTCCTCCTCTGGTTCTTCCTACTCTGGTTATTCTTCTCCTGGCTCTCCTTCTTCTTCTTCTTCTACAGGTTCTTCTCCTCCCGCTTCTTCTGTTGTGGTTTCTGTCTCTATTTTTTCAGACTCTGCCTCTACTTCTTTAGATTCTGCCTCTTCATCTTCGGATTCTTCTCCTCCTGCTTCTTCTTCTTCTCCTTCTTCGTTTTCTGGTTCTTCTCCTCCCATCTCTTCTTCTTCTGCTTCTTCATTTTCTACTTCTTTTTCCAGTTCTTCTTCTCACACTGGTGCTTCTCCTTGTACTAGTGCAGGGGGGATTCCACGCCCTATGGGGACTGTGGTTCTTTGCCTGCATCAGATAATTTATTCTTTTTCCAGGGCTTTTTTTATGAAATCGGCCAACGGAGCATTGTCTTTGACCTCTACAAATTTTTTTGCATCCACAAGGACTAACAGGTTGTGATTTTCAGGGGTCTGTGTCTATATTGGTGGCGTAGGAGTCTCTTCAACTGGTGCACTAGTTGTTTTCTTATTTGAAGATGGGGCCTTTTCTACTTTTTCAGATCGTTTCCTTTTTTGCATTGGTGCAAGAAGGACTCCCCTTTTCATTTTTACTCAAGCCCTTGCTTGTGCTAGCAGGGTCCTCTATCTCCTTTCCAACGGTTGTCTCTTTGTGCAGCTATTTTAACAGCGCCTCCCATGTCATACCTTTAACTTCTAGCTATTTCAGGACCAAAATTTTTATCAGGCCATGGTGATATAGCCTTGTGTCGGCCTGGTCTGCTCGTCCATCCTACACACTTTTAGCCATTTTCTCCAAGCTCTTAAGCAGAAAATAGGGGAAATTCATCCTCCACCAGACGTGCCAGCCAGCTTCAAAATGTTGCAGCATTCTAAAATGATATACCAAAGTGTGGGTGTATCTTCCCTTGCAGGTCACAAACTTCTATAGGATGAAAAGGAGGTATTTCCATTGACCCAACAGCGCACTGCGTAGAACTCCTACCTTCCAATTTACCTCTATCTTTTTGTCAACGACAAAATGCTGCCATCGCTTCCTTTCTAGCTTCTGATTTTTAAACCACTGTTCACCAGTGTTCTCCAAGCTTGTTGCAGCTGCTATAAATTCTTCTATGACCTTAAATTTGAGAGGCCCGAATTTCACTCAGTCGTTTCTAAAACTCCTGTCAAACTGTAAAGCCACTTCTTTATCATGGCCTTCAAACTTCTATAAGAACTGAAGAAAACCTAAGTCTCGCAATAGTATAAGACTATTGAGATACTCGGTAGTCTGCGCTACCTTACTGAGAGACGAGGTTTCATTCTGATCAGGCGGCATTGCTACTTAAAGGCTATGAAAAGTTAAGAATTTCACATGCAATACCGGGGAAATGGATTCTTATAAATAGAGATCCAACTGTCCACCATCCTTTCCATATTATCACCCATTCATTCACCATAGATGCACGACAACTTTGAGATCAGGCCGGATTGGTACTTGCGGCGGCGTTTTAACGGCTAGGTGAGGTAATCATTATGAGTGAAGGACATCTAGGATTATGGCGGAGAGGGGTAATTATGTCCAAGAAATGGTTAAAACATTTCCGCATTCCTTCATAATTCAAAAAAAAAAGTTAGCATTCATTAAAAAATGATCAAGATTTCTAACTTAAAAACACCTTGTACTTTAAATAATTTCCTATGTCGTATGCTATGAAAAGAATAACTTGTATTATGTTTCTGATGGGGTGCATGCTTGCATTGACTTGCTTGCACCGCTTAAATTATATTATTCTACTGGTACCATTCTACTTGATTTATCACATAGGACAACATGCTTGCACTAGTGCAAGCATAATATCTAAAAATAGAGAATTTAAATAAAATATATGCTAGACTTCCACATGACTTCCTCAACTTATACTGGAAATTTTCTTCGCCCTTTCTTGATGCTTTAGAGCATATCTTTTTTCTCTTTGTGCATGAGATCCTACAATAAATTCATGAGGGAATAAAGAAGTGGGAAAAGGGAAATTTTAGAATGGAAGGGAATTTTGTTATAGGGACTCTAGGAATAACACCAAAAGAGGGAATAAACAGAAGTGGGATAGGGAAAAAATTTCAAGGGTAAGGTGGGATTTTTTCGAAGTGGACAGGGTAAATTTAGAAGAATGTGGGAAGGTTAATTATTTAGGGATTGAAGAAGAAAACTGAGGGAATATTACGAAAGTGGAACATGAAGAAAGGCAGAAAATTTTCTAGAAGGTATGCCTGCGTTGGTGCAAGAAAAATAACTACAGTGAAAATTAAGCATTACTTGAGTAAAAATATCCATGCTAATTACCCCAATTGTATAAAGGTTGGTTTTGCTGAACCTGCTTTTACTTGGTGATCACTAACATATCTAAAGATCAAGAAACATTTTCTTTTTATTAGAAATTTTTGATCTTCCTGCCAACAAGTTGGTTTCAAGCTGATCCTTATGCAATCATGTTAGCGAACTGATTTTCATAATTACAGGAAAATATTTTTTCTTTACTTTTATTTTTTATTTTTTATTTTTATTTTTAAGAAGAAAGAGAATTCATGTTTTCAAAAGGTTGGTATTACCATTCACAACTATCATCCCAAATTGCTGTTGGACTTGTTGTGTAAAATCTTTCCTGGTAAGTGGCTGAAAATACTTCTTTAACCTGTGTCCATTTACCAAGAATACTGAATTTTGCCCATCAATAGTTTTAACTTCTACTACTCCATTCTCAAATACTCAGATCACTTCATAAGGTCCCATCCAATGTGTATGGAATTTTTCTTTAAAGATTTTAAATCTAGAATCATAAAGGAGCACCCAATCACTTGGTTGGAATAGCTTTTTCTGAATAGACTTGTGATGCCACCTTTTACATTGCAGCTGAATTAGTATGTTTTGCTGAAAAAACATCCCTACGAAATTCATCTAATTCATTTAATTGGAGGAGACGTTGTTGTTGTGCCTCAGAGAGATCTAGTCCTAACTGAACTATAGTTCTAAAAGTTTTGATCAGGAATTCAATTGGTAACAGAACCTGTTTTCCATATACCAACTCACATGGTGTATGTCCTGTGCTATTTCTCCAAGGGGTTCAGTATGCTCATAAAGCCTCTGGTAATATTTTAGCCCAATCTTTCCAATGCATATTTATTGTCTTTGTAAGGATGGAGTCGATCATTTTGTTTGTGGATTCCACCTAGCCATTTGCTTGCGGGTGATACGGCATGTATTTCCTGTGTCAGATCTTATATTGCTCCATCACACCCTGTACCAGATTAGAAATAAACTACAGACCATTTTCAGAAACAATTTCTCTAGGCACACCAAATCTAGTAAATATTTCAGTAAAAAGAAAATCAACAACAACTTTTTTTGTAGCAAAAGAAACAGCTCTAGATTCTACCCATTTCGTAACAAAATCTGTACAAACCAAGATATGCTTTTTACTTAATGATGTTGGATTTATTGGCCCTATAAAATCAATAGCCCATTTTTCAAATGGTTCAATCATAACTTGGGGGCATAAAGGAATTTCATTGGTTTGATTAGGCTGGCCCATTCACTGAAAGTTATCACAATGCTTGACATACTATTTGACATCCTTAAACAAGGAAGGCCAAAAGTAACCAACACGCAATACTTTATATGCACTCCGCTTATTAGCGAAGTGGCCTCCACAAGGTTCATCATGAGAAGATTTCAAGATGTCAAACACTTCCTCCTCTCTTACACACCTACAGATAATCAGATATGGACCAGTGCAAAAGAGATCTCCTTGAATCCAGGAATATGCAGCACTTTTCTAAATAATACTCCGCTTTTCATGAGCAGACAAGTGGGGTGGTGTTTTCCCAGTAACCAAGTAATTAGCAATGTCAGCAAAACATGGGGAATCTGTTGACATAGCAAAAGGATGTTCATCCAAAAAAAATGTGCTGTCAGAAATCAATCAACACCAGTAAAATTCCTTCAAAGAAGTTTTTCCTGCTAAAAAATAAAAGAAAAATTACCTCTATTGTATAAACATAAAATTCTTAGCAAATCAAATCACCTCCCCATCAACGACACCAAAATGTTGGGTGTAGGAACTACACTTAAGCAAACTCCTCAACACTTAAATTGTCAACCTAGGGGATTCGTAAACTTAGAGATGAAGCACATGCAATGCCAGAGATGGTATGAATATTTCTAATGTCAATTTCTACTTTCTTTAAAGGAAAGATTGCAGAATCAAACTAAAAAGAGAAAAAGGCAACTTGAACCATCAAAATAATCTAAGACTGGAACAAGGAAGAATGCATTTGCAAAAGGGATTTAGAAATAAAGGGGCACTCACTCTAGCTAACTATTGATCAACTACTGAGTGCGTGTTTTTCTTTAGCAGAGACACTTAGCAGTTTCATCAGATGGGCCCTTCAAACCTAATTATGTAGAGATTTCCTTCTTGCACTAATCTGTCCTACACTATCGAAGTCTGCTTGCACTAGTGCAGGAACAAAGATTTATGTAGAGGGTATAAATAGTGTCTTTACCAAAAATGTTTTACTTCCTGCAAGGGCTTGAAATTTTTTAGGTTTAGAGCACTCAGATCCCGTGGCAAGAAACTAGTTCTTGCACGAGATCAGAGCTTCTTGCACTTAGCATTTAGTTCTTAAAATAAGTGCTTAGTTACTGCAAGTGTTATCATACAGTGAAATCAAATTGCACACATAAAAATGAATGTTTCTAATTTTGACAGAGTGCAGAAATAAAGAAACAATCCATATAATTTATCCTGTCATAAAGTGTTTAATGAAAGCAAGAAAATTGCTGAAAGTAAACTAGAAAGGTTTGCTGCATCACACCAACGTGCACTAGTGTAGGTTCATTTCTCCTACTTGGACTAGGTGGGGAAAACCAACCAAAGAAAACTACAGAAAAGGAATAGCACACCAACGTGCACTGGTGCAGGTTTATTTCTCCTGCTTGGACCAGGTGAGAAAACCAATCTGAAATCAGGTATAGGAAAATGAATAGTACACCAACGTGCACTGGTGCAAGTTTATTTCTCCTACTTGGACCACGTAGGAAAACCAATCTGAAATCAAGTACAGGAAAATGAATAGCACACCAACGTGCACTGGTGTAGGTTTATTTCTCCTGCTTGGACTAAGGGGGAAAAACCAATCTGAAATCAAGTGTAGGAAAAAGGAAATTTAACTACTTCACATAGCAGATCTGCTTTCACTCAAACAGGAATGCATGTGCTTGAAATTAAATCACACTTGACAATATAAACATAAAGTACAAGAAACAAAAAATAGGGTAAACAAGCTGGGTTGGCTAGGCCCTAGCCAACCAACGTGTTTCCATTTCAAATAGAAACGATGCTCAATACTTATTTAGTTCATTATCTTTCAAACACAGAAATACGATTTATGAAACATGAGGTGGAGCTCCCTTCTTATTAATTCATTGAGGAAAATACATGCGTGAATACATAGTCCAGCCCAGATTCGGGCGATAACAAAATACAACCTGTTACCACCTCTCTGGCTATATCTCTGTTCTATACAAACTTCTATAAAAAAATATCTCATCCTATTTACATTCTTCATTATATAGATCTTTGGCTGAAGGCCAAAAAGATCGTTTAACCAATTACATAACCAATATGCAGAATTTAGCTTCTCAGCCTTCAAAATTAGGCAGTTCAACAAAACTGGCCGTAGCCAATCTCCAGTTGTTCGTTCTTCATAATTCGATCTTGGCTGCCTTTCGGTCAATCTTGTTGTCATGGCTGAAGCTCGGCTGCCTTTAGATCGATCTTGCTGTCATGGCTGAAGTTGCGCAAAATGAAGCGGTGATCAAGGAGGTCTAGATCTGCTACAAGGATTCGTTATGCTGGCACTAGTGTACGATTCGATCTTGCACTAGGATCAGCGGTCATGGTAAGCACTTGACTACCAAATAAACATTGGAGATATTGATAAGTTACAAGAGTGATTATAAGCAAGAAACCATGTAATAAATAATTAATTAATGCTAAGTTGAGTTAAAAATATGAAATATAAAGTTCATACGAAATATGTCATCTTTCTTGGACTAGTGCAAGATGAGGGTGTCTAAGAGAGGTAAGACAATGGTAAATGGTTACATTGGGAAACTCTTCTTCCTCTGTTCCCTCTTCTTCTAGTTCTTCCTCCTCTAGTTCTTCTTCTTCTGGTTCTTCCTCCTCTAGTTCTTCCTACTCTGGTTATTCTTCTCCTGCCTCTCCTTATTCTTCTTCTTCTTCTGCAGGTTCTTCTCCTCCTGCTTCTTCTTCTTCTGTTGCTTCTTCTGTTGTGGTTTTTGTTTCTTCTTTTTCAGACTCTGCCTATACTTCTTCAGATTCTGCCTCTTTGTCTTTGGATTCTCCTCCTCCTGCTTCTTCTTCTTCTGCTTCTTCGTCTTCTGGTTCTTCTCCTCCCATCTCTTCTTCTTCTTCTTCTTCATTTTCTAGTTCTTTTTCCAGTTCTTCTTCTCACACTGGTGCTTCTTCTTGTACTAGTGTAGGGGGGGATTCCACGCCCTATGGGGAATGTGGTTCTTTGCTTGCATCAGATACTTTATTCTTTTTCAGGGCTTTTTTGATGAAATCGGCCAACGGAGCATTGTCTTTGACCTCTGCAAATTTTGCTGCGTCCACAAGGATTGATAGGTTGTAATTTTCAGGGGTCTGTGTCTATATTGGTGGCGTAGAGGGAGTCTCTTCAACTGGTGCACTAGTTGTTTTCTTATTTGAATATGGGGCCTTTTCTACTTTTTCAGATCGTTTCCTTTTTGCATTGGTGCAAGAAGGACTCCCCTTTTCATTTTTACTCGAGCCCTTGCTTATGCTGGCGGGGTCCTCTATCTCCTTTCCAACGGTTGTCTCTTTGTGTAGCTGTTTTAACAGCGCCTCCCATGTCATACCTTTAACTTCTAGCTATTTCAGGACCAAAATTTTTATCAGGCCATGGTGATATAACCTTGTGTCGGCCTGGTCTGCTCGTCCATCCTGCACACTTTTAGCAATTTTCTCCAAAATATTAAGTAGAAAATAGGGGAAATTCATCCTCCACCAGACGTTCCAGTCGGCTTCAAAATGTTGCAGCATTCTAAAATGATATACCAAAGTATGGGTGTATCTTCCCTTGCAGATCACAAACTTCTATAGGATGAAAAGGAGGTATTTCCACTGACCCAACAGGGCACTGCGTAGAACTCCTACCTTCCAGTTTACCTCTATCTTTTTGTCAACGACAAAATGCTGCCATCGCTTCCTTTCTAGCTTCTACTTTTTAAACCACTGTTCACCAGTGTTCTCCAAGCATGTCACAGCTGCTATAAATTCTTCTATGACCTTAAATTTGAGAGGCTTGATTTTCACTCGGCCGTTTCTAAAACTCCTGCCAAACTGTAAAGCCACTTCTTTATCATGCCCTTCAAACTTCTACAAGAACTGAAGAAAACCCGAGTCTCACAATAGTATAAGACTATTGAGATACTCGGCAGTCTGCTCTACCTTACTGAGAGACGAGGGTTAATTTTCAGCAGGAATCATCGCTACTTAAAGGCTATGAAAAGTTAAGAATTTTACATGCAATACTGGGGAAATCGATTCTTATAAATAGAGATCCAACTGTCCACCATCCTTTCCATCTTATCACCCGTTCATTCGCCGTAGATACACGACAATTTTGAGATCAGGTCGGATTGGTACTTGCAGCGGATTTTTAACGGCTAGGTGAGGTAATCATTATGAGTGAAGGACGTCTAGGGTTATGGTGGAGAGGGGTAATTATGTCCAAGAAATGGTTAAAACATTTCCGCATTCCTTCATAATTCAAAAAAAAAACTTAGCATTCATTAAAAAATGATCACGATTTCTAACTTAAAAACACCTTGTACTTTAAATAATTTTCTCCTAGGTAGTTTGATAGCATAAGTACTCATCGGCTAAGTGAAAGGACTTCATATAAATTTTCATGATGACCACTTTCCTATGTTGTATGCTATGAAAAGAATAACTTGTACTATGTTTCTGATGGGGTGCATGCTTGCATTGACCTGCTTGCACCGCTTAAATTATATTATTCTGCTGGTACCATTCTACTTGCTTTATCACATAGGACAACATGCTTGCACTAGTGCAAGCATAATATCTAAAAATAGAGAATTTAAATAAAATATAGGCTAGACTTCCACATGACTTCCTCAACTTATACTGGAAATTTGCTTCGCCCTTTCTTGATGCTTTAGAGCATATCCTTTTGCTCTTTGTGCACGAGATCCTACAATAAATTCATGAGGGAATAAAGAAGTGGGAAAAGGGAAATTTTAGAATGGAAGGGAATTTTGTTATAGGGACTCGAGGAATAGCACCAAAAGAGGGAATAAACAGAAGTGGGATAGGGAAAAAATTTCAAGGGTAAAGTGGGATTTTTTCAAAGTGGACAGGGTAAATTTAGAAGAATGTGGGAAGGTTAATTGCTTAGGGATTGAAGAAGAAAATTGAGGGAATATTACGAAAGTGGAATATGAAGAAAGGTAGAAAATTTTCTAGAAGGTATGCTTGCGCTAGTGCAAGAAAAATAACTACAACGAAAATTAAGCATTACTTGACTAAAAATATCCATGCTAATTACCCCAATTGTATAAAGGTTGGTTTGTTGAACCTTCTTTTACTTGGTGTTCTCTAGCATATCTAAAGATCAAGAAACATTTTCTTTTTATTAGAAATTTTTGATCTTCCTGCCAACAAGTTGGTTTCAAGCTGATCCTTATGCAATCATGTTAGCGAACTGATTTTCATAATTACAGGAAAATATTATTTCTTTACTTTTTCTTATTTTTTATTTTTTATTTTTATTTTTAAGAAGAAAGAGAATTCATGTTTTCAAAAGGTTGGTATTACCATTCACAACTATCATCCCAAATTGCTGTTGGACTTGCTGTGTAAAATCTTTCCTGGTAGGTGGCTGAAAATACTTCTTTAACATGTGTCCATTTACCAAGAATAATTAATTTTGCCCATCAATAGTTTTAACTTCTACTGCTCCATTCTCAAATACTCGGATCACTTCATAAGGTCCCATCCAATGTGTATGGAATTTTTGTTTAATGATTTTAAATCTAGAATCATAAAGGAGCACCGAATCACCTGGTTGGAATAGATTTTTCTGAATAGAATTGTCATGCCACCTTTTATGTTGCTGCTGAATTAGTATGTTTTGCTGAACAACATCCCGACGAAATTCATCTAATTAATTTAATTGGAGGAGACGTTGTTGTTGTGCCTCAGAGAGATCTAGTCCTAACTGAACTATAGTTCTGAAAGTTTTGATATGGAATTCAATTGGTAACAGAACTTGTTTTCCATATACCAACTCACATGGTGTATGTCCCATGTTATTTCTCCAAGTGGTTCTGTATGCTCACAAAGCCTCTGATAATCTTTTATCCCAGTCTTTCCGATGCATATTTACTATCTTTGTAAGGATGGACTCGATCTTTTTGTTTGTGGATTCCACCTAGCCATTTTCTTGCGGGTGATACGACATGTATTTCCTATGCCGCATCTTATATTGCTCCATCACACCCTGTACCAGATTAGAAATAAACTACAGACCATTGTCAGAAACAATTTCTCTAGGCAGACCAAATCTAGTAAATATTTTAGTAAAAAGAAAATCAACAACAACCTTTTTTGTAGCAAAAGAAACAGCTTTAGATTCTACCCATTTCGTAACAAAATCTGTGCAAACCAAGATATGCTTTTTACTTAATGATGTTGGATTTATTGGCCCTATAAAATCAATAGCCCATTTTTCAAATGGTTCAATCATAACTTGGGGGCATAAAGGCACTTCATTGGTTTGATTAGGCTGGCCCATTCGCTGACAGTTATCACAATGCTTGACATATTGTTTGACATCCTTAAACAAGGAAGGCCAAAAGTAACCAGCATGAAATACTTTATATGCACTCCTCTTATCAGCGAAGTGGCCTCCACAAGGTTCACCATGAGCAGATTTCAAGATGTCAAACACTTCCTCCTCTCTTACACACCTACAGATAATTAGATTTAGACCAGTGCAAAAAAGATCTCCTTGAATCCAGGAATATGCAACACTTTTCTGAACAATACTCTGCTTTTCATGAGCGGACAAGTGGGGTGGTGTTTTCCCAGTAACCAAGTAATTAGCAATGTCAGCAAAACATGGGGAATCTGTTAACATAGCAAAAATATGTTCATCCATAAAATCATCATTAACAGGAGTCGCTTCACTAGGATTACCTAATCTAGAAAGAAAATCTGCTACAACATTAGATTTTCCTAATTTATCAACAATAGTAATATTAAATTCCTGTAACAATAGTAACCACTTAGACACTCTATTGCTAGTTAATGGTTTATTCATCAAAAATTTAATCGTGGAATGATGAGTATGTACAAATACTTCATATCCTGTAATATAGTGCCTAAACTTATTAATTACAAAATTTACATCTAAAAACTCTTTCTCTGTAACTGTATAATTTAATTCAGCAAAAGACAAATTCTTACTAATATAATAAATAGGATAGGATTGTTTATTTTACTCTTGTCCTAAAGCTACACCAATAGCCAAATCTGAAGCATCAGAGGAAATGTGAAAAGGCAGAGACCAGATAGAACCTCTCAAAACTGGTGCACATACTAAATTTTCGTTCAATGTTTCAAAATACTGTTGGCAAGCTGTGGTCCAAGAAAATTCATTGTCCTTAGCTAGAAGTCAAAAAAGAGGGGCAGCTATCTTAGAAAAAATTTCAATGAATCTCCTATAGTAACCAGCATGTCTTAAAAAACCTCTTACTTCCCTTTGAGTTTTGGGTGCAGGAAGATGTAGAATGATTTCGATCTTTGCTCGACCAATCTAGATATCTTTACCAAAAATCAAATGGCCAAGTACCACTCCCAATTTGCACATTAATCTACATTTCTTGTCACTCAAGGCAAGATGGGCTTCCTGACAATGATGAAGTACTTTTTCCATATTTTCGAGAGCTTCCTAAAACGAATTACCAAACACAGAAAAGTCATCCATATAAATTTCTACAAATTCTAGATCAACAAAAATGGCCAGGATTGCCCTTTGAAAGGTAGTCGGGGCATTACATAAACCAAAGGGGAGCACTCTATAAGAAAATTTACCCCATGGATCCTGATCTGTGGGTGCAATCTATATCTAGTTATAACCACTGAAGCCATCCAAAAAGGAAAAATATTTCTTTCCTGCAAGGGTATCAAGCACTTGGTTAATGAAAGGGAGAGGGAAGTAATCTTTGAGAGTGGATTTGTTTAATTCTCGATAATCAATACAAATACATCATCTTCCATCTTTCTTAGGTACTACCACTAATGGAGAGACCCATTGACTGTCTAAAATAGGATAGATAAAACCAACATCCAAGAGTTTCTGTACTTCTTCCTTCACAATATCTCTTAGAGATGGATTCATTCGCCTTTGGGGTTGTCAGACAAGTCGGGCTCATTCCTCAATATAGATATGATGCGTACAAGTTTTAGGGGGAATACCCTTCATATCTTCATAGCCCCATGCAAAGGCACTAAGATGGTTTTGCCACAAATTCACAAGCTACTCTTGCTGAGATGAGTCCAAATCTGAACTAATAAACAAGGATTTACCAAGGCTAATATCAATAAGAGTAGTATCAGGCTCAGGAGTACTCAAGGGGGTGGTCAAATGCAGTGGCACAAAAGAATGAGAATCATGGTTATCTTGAAAATATAGGCTGAAAATCTGGCTCAGTAGCTCAAAATTAGGCATAGTGTCTAGATTATTCAGGAAATCTTGAATCTCATCTTCTTGTGAAGACCGGGTATGCTGATGGATAAAGGAAATGGGTTGAGTCTCCTCATCACTGGTCTGATCCAACCATAAAGTATCTCGAAGGTCCTGAATGGATTTGGCAACGGGGTATAAGGTAACTTTCTTCCCAGAATCTCCATGTGAAATATACATATCACCGGAGCGACATCCAATATATGCATCGGTTATAGCAAGACATGGTCGACCCAAGATCAAGGGATGTCCTCCTACTGGGTTCTTTAGCTGAAGTACAATGAAATTAGTAGGATATTCCCAAGAAAATAATGAGATGATCACATCGTCCAATACTCCTGGCATAATTTTAGATCTATCCTCTAATTCAAGCACAGTGGGAGTAGGGAGAAGATGAGATAACCAAAGTTGATCCATAGTTTGCTTAGTCATGACATTAATGGTTGCTCCCAGGTCTATAAGAACATTAGAGACAAGGACATTATGAATCTGAACTGAGACAATAGGGCTTCCGAGATCAGTATATTTTTCCATAGACACACATCCTGCCATCAACTTTGTTTCCCTACCAACAAATTGAATGGTTTGGGGTTCCAGTCTCTCCCTCCTGGGTTTCTTGAGACAGAGTTCCTTAATAATCTTCATACAAATAGGGATCTCTTTGATGGATTGGAGTAGAGGGATCTTAATGAAAAGATTTTGAAGCTCTGATGCCAAGCTAGTATCAGAAATAGGCTCACTTCTTTCCATTACTAGCCTCTCTTGAAAGGGAGGCTGGTTGGAAGAAGATGGAAAGGACTCAGAGGGTAAGGACTGCTTAGTGACAGCTTTCGAAGAATGATTAAGAGTTACCTATTCCTCTTTCTCTTCAACAAACACTCTAGGTTTCTTCTGATTTTCTGATGTTATAGTCCTTCTCGATCTTAATTGAATATCATGAACCCCAACTGGAGTATATTGGTAACTCGAATAAAGGTGGGTTTGTTACATAAATCATTTGCACTGCTTTATTATTGTTAGGATTGGGCATAGGTTGAGCAGGCAACTGAGGAGATCAAAAAGGTGGAGGTAAAGGTAATGGTGGAGTAGACTGACTCAGAGGTTGAGGCATTGAATAAGGTGTATGTGTAGATGGATATGATTGCATGGGTGGCTGGTAGGAATATGGAGAATGAGTTGGCCCTCTCCAAACTTGTTGCCATGGTTGAGAAGGCTTCCCATGTTGATATTGGTTTCCATACTGCCACTGCTGATTAGTGTTAGGATAAGAATATGCATATGAATTATAACCAAAATAGTGTTGAGAAAATTCAGGAGCCATACCTGCACCTACCTGAGGCCAATTTCTTTTTGCTCCCATAGCATACAAGTATTCAAATTCAGGCTGTCCCACTATAAATACAGAATTAAGTCCTGGTATAGAGGGACATTTTTCTGTGATATAATCTTCTACACAAATAGCACACTTATTAGTTTCTTTCAAATTAAAAGGACATTCTTTAAGAGGATGCTTGTCTCTACATTTAGGATAGAAAATACTTAATGACTCTTGTTCCTTCATGAGTTTTTGCTGAAATTTTAAAGAGTCCAACTATTTGGTAACAATATTCATTATATCAATTTTCTTGTTTTCCATTTTATTTTCTAGTCCAATAATCATAACATCAGTACATTTGGTTTTTCTATTTCTATTTCAAGTTCCTCTACAGGATCTATACTGAGTTCTTGAAAATTTCCTGCATAATTCACAAACTTGTTCAAAAGTTTGCTGAGAAATTTCACCCTGTCCTAACGAATTTAAATTATTTAAATCATTTCTAGCATTATAAGTAAGTCCTCTTAAGAACAAGGTTCTAATAGTATTGGAATCAAGCTTAAGTTTCGACCTTTGTAAAATATATAGAAATCTTTCTAGGTAATCCTCAAGAGTTTCATCATCATCCTATATGATTATAAAAATCTCATCCTACATGTCCCAAGTTTTGCAATATTCTTGATATTTAGGCAAAAACACTCGCTTCATCTGATCCCAAGAGGCTATAGTGTTTCATCCTAACCCCATAAACCAGCATAAAGCTGAGTCCTTGAGAGTAACAAGAAATAATCTTAACTTCTGAGCATCAATTGAATAATCGTAACTTCTACACAGAATATCAAACTCGAATAGAAAAGAGTCAGGATCTTCATGAACTTTACCATGGAAATGGGGGAGAGCTGATGGTGGAATATTCTTCATTTGCACCCCAGGATCCACAATTGGAAACACAAAAGTGGATTGTTCCCCACTTACCTAGTTTTCGCCAGCCCCTTCCATATGATCTTCATGGTCTACCATTGTTTCCCTTTTGCTCCCAACTGACTGAACCACACCTGATCTGTTGTCACCAGAATCCAGGTGGACCATTCCTGCATGATGGGTTTGAACTGGATTGGGCTTCCTGCTCACAAAAGGAGACCCAATATGAAATTGTTTTCATAATTCTTTTAGCCCTTAGTGGACTTTGAACCCCTACCTTTTCTAGGCATTCATTTTAAGAAAGAAAGAAAAGTAACAAAACAGAAATGCTGTCAGAAATCAATCAACACTAGTAAAATTCCTTCAAAGAAGTTTTTCCTGCTAAAAAATAAAGGAAAAATTACCTCTATTGTATAATCAGAAAATTCTTAGCAAATCAAGTCACCTCCCTAGCAACGGCGCCAAAATGTTGGGTGTAGGAATTACACTTAAACAAAATCCTCAACACTTAAATTGTCAACCCGGGGATTCGTAAAATTAGAGACGAAGCACATGCAATGCCAGAGATGGTATGAATATTTATAATGTCAATTTCTACTTTCTTTAAAGGAAAGATCGTAGAATCAAAATAAAAAGAGAAAAAGGCAACTTGAACCATCAAAATAATCTAAGAAGAATGCATTTGCAAAAGGGATTTAGAAATAAAGGGGCAATCACTCTAGCTAACTATTGATCAACTATTGAGTGTGTGTTTTTCTTTAGTAGAGACACTTAGCAGTTTCATCAAATGGGCCCTTCAAACCTACTTATGTAGAGATTTCCTTCTTGCACTAATATGTCCTGCACTATCGAAGTCTACTTGCACTAGTGCAGGAATAGAGATCTATGCAGAGGGTATAAATAGTGTCTTTACTAAAGATGTTTTACTTCCTACAAGGGCTTGAACTTTTTTAGGTTTAGAGCACTCAGATCCCGTGGCAAGAAACTAGTTCTTGTACGAGATCAGAGCTTCTTGCACTTAGCATTTAGTTCTTAAAATAAGTGCTTAATTACTGCAAGTGTTATTATATAGTGAAATCAAATTGCACACATAAAAATGAATGTTTCTGATTTTGACAGAGTGCAGAAATAATGAAAAAATCCATATAATTTATCCTGTCATAAAGTGTTTAATGAAAGAAAGAAAATTGCGGGAAGTAAACTAGAAAGGTTTGTTGCATCACACCAATGTGCACTGGTGCAGGTTCATTTCTCCTATTTGGATTAGGCGAGGAAAACCAACCAAAAAAAACTATAGAAAAGGAACAACACACCAATGTGCACTAGTGCAGGTTTATTTCTCCTCCTTGGACCAGGCAAGAAAACCAATATGAAATCAGGTACAGGAAAATGAATAGTACACCAATGTGCACTGGTGTAGGTTTATTTCTCCTACTTGGACCATGCGGGAAAACCAATCCGAAATCAAGTACAGGAAAATGAATAGCACACCAACGTGCACTGGTGTAGGTTTATTTCTCCTTCTTGGACGAGGGGGAAAAACCAATCTGAAATCAAGTGCAGGAAAAAGGAAATTTAACTACTTCACACAGCGGATTTTCTTTCACTCAAACAAGAATGCATGTGCTTGAAATTAAATCACACTTGATAATATAAACATAAATTACAAGAAACAAAAAATAGGGTAAACATGCTGGGTTGGCTAAGCCCTAGCCAACCAACGTGTTTCCATTTCAAATAGAAACGTTGCTCAGTACTTAATCAGTTCATCATCTTTCAAACACAGAAATACGATTTATGAAACATGAGGTGGAACTCCCTTCTTAATTCATTGAGGCAAATACATGCATGAATACATAGTCCAACCCAGATTCAGGTGATAACAAAATACAACCTGTTACCACCTCTTTGGCTATATCTTTGTTCTATACAAACTTCTATAAAAAACTATCTCATCCTACTTACATTCTTCATTATATAGATCTTTGGCCGAAGGCCAAAAAGATAATTTAACTAATTACATAACCGATATGTAGAATTTAGCTTCTCGGCCTTCAAAATTAGGCAATTCAACAAAACTGGACGTAGCCAATCTCCAGCTGTTCATTCTTCATAATTCAATCTTGGCTGCCTTGGGTTGACCTTGTTGTTGTGGCTGAAGCTTGGCTACCTTTAGATCGATCTTGTTGTCATGGCTGAAGCTACGCAAAATGAGGCGGTGATCAAGGAGGTCTAGATCTGCTGCAAGGATTCGTTATGCTGGCACCGGTGTATGATGCAATCCTACACTAGGATCAACGGTCATGGTAAGCACTTGACTACCAAATAAACATTGGAGATATCGATAAGTTACAAGAGTGATTATAAGCAAGAAACCATGTAATAAATAATTAATTAATGCTAAGTTGAGTTAAAAATATGGGATATAAAGTTCATACGAAATATGTCATCGTTCTTGGACTAGTGCAAGATGAGGGTGTATAAGAGAGGTAAAACAATGGTAAATGGTTATGATTTAGGAAGGGGAAAATGGCAAAAAGGAGAGTAAATTAGGCGGCTAAGATCTACCACTTAGCTTGACTTGACTCAACACTCAAATACTCAATCCTTTACACTCAGTTAACTAACTCTCTAAGTTTAGATAACTCGTCATACAGGAGTAATTACAATTTCTAACATCCTTCATTTATATCAGATCGCACACGATCTTGTTGTCATGGGATGATTTGGATGGTAGATGTTCTTTTCCTTTTAAGTTTAATTCTGATTGTTTGAAAATGCAAGATTATGAGGATCTTGTGAAGGATGTATGGGTCAGGC
Organism: Pinus tabuliformis; assembly: GCA_031772625.1. Classification (NCBI taxonomy): domain Eukaryota; kingdom Viridiplantae; phylum Streptophyta; class Pinopsida; order Pinales; family Pinaceae; genus Pinus; species Pinus tabuliformis. Next base: position 1,674,996,158 of record CM062816.1, on the reverse strand, counting down.
TTGTACATGGTGTCACGTCTTCAAGCATGATGTCCATCAGTTAAAAACTTGGGCCAAGAACAAAAGAGAAGTGGCTAATAAATCCCTCCTATCGATTGAAAAAACATTGGGATATTATATTGACGCAAATGATCCCTTATATTTCTTGGAATTTATAGGAAGAAAACCATTGAATTAGAGGAATAAGAGAACAAAATATTTCTACCTCAGGAGGTAGAGTGGTGTATGAAGAGCAACGCTATCTGGGTGGCCGATGGAGATAAAAACACAAGGTTCTTCCCCACATTTTCTAATAGAATAAGGTCTATGAAATCCATTAGGGAGATCATGGATGATAGCGGTGAAAAACAATCAATGTTCAACATTTTCGAAACTTTTATGTGGAATCAGACTAAGACTTGGAAGCTCAGTAGGGGTTCGTGTCCAATTTTTCCATCATGTTTCTTGAGGAGTACAATGCCCTACTGAACAATCCAATAAAAAAAGAGGAGATAGCTTCCATTTTAAAAGAATGTGTTAGGGATAAGAGTTTAGGGCCCGATAGATGGGGAGTGGAGCTATAAATCCACTTTTCAAATATGATGGCCCCAAATTTGGTTGTCACCGTTGAGGAGATTAGGAAAGCGGGTTATATTTCGGGAGGAGTCAACACCACCTTCATAGCTCTAATTACCAAGAAAACTGAACTCGAGACTTTCAATGAATTTTGACTGATTTCACTATGTAATTCTTTATATAAGATGATCTCGAAGTTGATTGCATCAAGAATAGAAAAGGTGTTGTCTAAACATATATCTCCCAAATAATTTGTGTTCCTGGAAGGGTGCCATATTCAAGTCGCTATAGCCATAGCATAGGAGTGTGTTCACTCAATTAAGGTTGATAAATTGGAGGCACGTTTGCTAAAAGTCGACTTTGTTAAAGCTTATGACTCATTGGACTAGGGATTTGTGAAAATGATCTTATACAAGGTGGGCATGGACCCAAGGAGCATGATATGGATTATGGATTAATTAACCACTATGAGTTTTGCAGTATTAATAAATGGCCTTCCCACATAGTTCTTTAGGGTCTTCTAGGGTCTCCGACAAGGTTTCATGTTATCCCCATTACTATTCTTACTAGTTATAGATTGTCTTAGTCAAAAGATTTGTCATGAGAGAGAAAGGGGCAATATTGTGGGCATCAGGGTGACAATGAACATTGGCATAACACACATGATGTTTGTAGACGACCTGTTATTTGGAGGATTAAAGGAGATAAACATATGGATCAATCTACATTGTATTATCAAGCCTTTCGTAGAAGCCTCTAGCATGTACATGAGCAAGTCGAAGTCCATTCTAATCACTGGAGAATCTACTATAGAGGTCACCAGTGAAATATGCAATCTATTTGAGATAAAATCATGTAATTTTGAGGAAGGGTTCACATGGGTTTTAGGCTCAAACAAAAATATATATGGCAACAATGATTGAAAGTGGTTTCTAGAAATATTTGATAAGAAGCTAACAAGATGGACACGTAGATGGACTTCTATTAGTGGTCACTTGACTATGATCAAATTGATTGTTGTTCACATATCTGTATATTCAATGCACCTGTTCCAGTTTACTAAGGAGATTATCAACAAAATTGAATCCTTTCTGGCCCAATCCATCTGGGCCCATCTCCCTCAAAAAGGAAATATTCATTTGGTGAGATGGAATATAATTGTCTTCTCGGTCTCATAGGTTGGATGGGTTATTCAGGACATGAATACTTCTAACAAGTCCCTGGTCATCAAAAAATTCTGGAGGGCTATATCAGGGGATAGTATATGGGCACAGATTATGAGAGGCAAATACATGAAGGGGGAACACTTATAGAAATGGATAAGATGAGGAGTGAGACATCAAGTGGGATCTTTGCAAATCTGGAATAACATAATGAGGAATTTACCTTGGTTGGTTGGTTTTCTAAAATGGGAAGTTGGAGATGGTGTGCAAACAGACATTGGATTAGATGATATTAAGGTTATTGTAGGGATGACACTTTATCTTTCCTTCTTCTCCAATATTTAGATAACATATGCATATAATTTATCAACCAGATTCATAATTCACTAAATCGTGGGATATTCACTTAGCAATGGACAAAGGTGGAAGAGTTGGGACTCACGGGGGTCATGGTGCTATAATGCGAAGAATATATGTCAAAACTAAGGGCAACGAGAGTATACATAATCACAAGGGAAGATAAAATGGTATGGGAAGATAAGAGAAAGAAGGGACACACAAGAGTTCGTGATATTTACAGTAGGCTCCCTAGGGCGGGGGCTAATCCAGATAAATTTAAATGGTTCCAAGGCATTTAGGATTGGGTTGTTCCTTGCAAGCTCATATGTTTCAACTTGATAGTGATTCATGATAGAATATTGAAGTGGAATAACCTCCTTTGTAGGGGTTTCATAGGCCCAAACATATGCCTAATGTGCAAATAGGGTATGGAGGAAGTGAGACACTTTTTTGGCATTTCCCATTTATAGTGGTAGTGTGGGAAGGTGTCTTGGATTCATTGAACATCGTCCAGGTATGGGACTCACAATCTTTAGAAAAATGTTTATTATCTTCGTTCAAGTCACAAAAGGAATTCATGTCTCTTCCTTTTTATATCTTTTGGTCAATATGTAGATGTCGGAACTCACATTTATTTGAACAAAAAGAGGTTAATGTTAGAGCTGCCATGATAAAGGCATCAACATATTTCGCCGAAATTGTCTGAATAAAGAAGCACAAAAAAAGAGGCAGATAGTGTATAAGGACATTTGGAAGGATCTTTTGGTAGGTTTCTTCGATGGGGCATGCAAACAAATGGATTGTGGATGTGGAGCCCATTTAGTGATTGAGCTAGGAATATTTTACCACTTTTGGTATGAGGGAGGGAGAGGCACAAATAGTAGGGCCGAAATTATTGCTTTATGGGGGATTTTGTCATGTTTTATATGGCTGGGGCTGGAGACAATGCATATCTATGGAGATGCAAAAGGCATAATAGATTGGGCTAAGCGGAGCTATCTTTTCATCCTGACCATCCTATCTAAGTAGATTAACCATATTAGGAACTTGGCAACTAGGAATGGAAGGAGGAGGTGAACAAACCTATTTGGGGGCTTGATGATGCATCATATGACCACCCAGTGAAGCTTCTGAGATTCCCTAAATTTTATTTGACGATTTTCTTAAGCCTATGATGGTTTTCTTAGGTGAGCAACATCCTCTGCCTTTTGTTTCTTATAAAAAAAGTCTCATTCTCATGATTTATCTTCGAAGAGAGAAGGTAGATGGGGCTTGACCTCCTCCTCCTTCTTGAATTGCATGACATTAATTAAACGACTTCCATTCATTCACCTTTGCAATTAACAACAGGGTGCCAACTTCACTTGTTATAAAATGTAACACTTTCATTATTCCATTACATTTTTCACACACCTTAAAACTAACTTATGCATTGTAATTAAATGTTAAAAAGATAATTGAATTTGAAATTGGAATAGAAATAAACATTTAACACAAAACTCACATGGAAGTGAAATTAAAAATTGACATTAAAATATAAATAGAAATAGTGATTGAATATAATATTGCTATTTAAAAAAACAAAAATTAAATAAAAATAGAATATTTATTTTTGCAACGTATAATCATTAGTTAAAATAAACACTTTTAAAGAAAACATAGGCATGTCCAATCAAAGCAATGTATTAAAAATTACATATAAAATAAAACCCACATTATACATTCAAATATAAACATAAATGAAGATATTGTTTCTTAATTTTTATTAAATTTATTTTAAATAATACTTTCTATATTTTTAATAACTTTATCAAAGTAAATAAATTTAAAATCATCCGATCATTTCAAACAAACAGACAGATATTTAAGAATATAAATTTATTAAAAATCAACATCCTAATTATTTAATTTTGCTGTTATTAAAAAATATTCATCATTAAACATTATAACTTGTTATTATTTAAGAAAATAAATTTATCATTAATTAAAAAAACATCCTAATTATTTAATTTTGTTGTTATAAAAAAAATATTCATCATTAAGCATTATTACTTGGTTTGATAATAATATACATGAAAGATCTTGTAAAAATTATATTATTTTTAATGATTGAAACCCAAGTAAATTTGACTCTAGACATATTATGGTCAAATTCATATATACATATGGTCGAACATGAGAAAACCGAAGCTCAATTTAATCTGAGCTAATTTGTCGACCACCCTGACTAGAGCCGTTGTCTCTTATGTGTAGGGTCAATCATTATTTTTGAGAATAAAAATTTGGACATTGAACTTCTTTGTTTGTAAGCTCTTTGTAACAGTAAGTTGCATATAGTCAGGAAGTTAGTTTTTAAAATATAATATTTTATTTGTTGATAAAATGACATTATTATTATAGCTTTTCCTTCTTGGGATTTGGACTCATGCGAGAATGAAAGATTAAATAATCCCACATCCATAACAACAAATGTTCTTACCTACTTTAGTGTTTTATAGGATATGCTTTTGGAGCACAAAGTCTTCGATGATACATTAAATTCTCACATTGCTGGTGTGGGTTCTCACATTGCTTTTTGGGTTTTCCATGTTTTGTCACGTAATATTTACGTGACTTTTTATGCTCGTGCTTCTGCTTTGCATGTGTTGGTGTTGGTGTGTGCTCATGCTTTGTATGGGTTGGTATTACCATGAATAATTTTGCTCGGTTTATGTTGGAAATAATGCTGGTAGTTATAGAATGTGGTTTGAGAAATTTAATATATTTTATATTATGTTTTTTTACAAATAATATTTCTATTAAATCTCATGTCTTTTACATTTCTAGTAATAGGTGGTAGGCCATAGTCATGGTTCTTTGAGATGAATTTCTTTAACATGAGTGAGTTCAAGACAAATTCCTTAATACCATTTTTATTATTTGTCTCGTATTCCTTCTAGCACTTGAAATGGCCCTCGTATCCACATGTTGAAGACAATCTTTTCTACAACATACATGTGCTGTCAAAAGTTGAATTTCTTTCTCTTCATCTATTTTGTTTGAAATTTTGCAATGTTTTTTGTAGCCATAACTCATTCAATCCTTTTATATGGCCTTGTTACATTCATATCAATTGAGTTTCTATATTTTTCATTACCAAGATACGCATCCCATTTGTTTAAGAGATTTATGTCCTCTATAACATCCCATATCACCATTTCCTTGGGTGGCTCCTTGAACTTTTCCTTGACCCTTAATATCACACCTTTTTCATCCACCAACTTATTTATAGGTCATCTAACCAAAGAGTGTATAGACTTATCCCCAATTCTGCATGTTTTAGAATTTCCATCTATCTCTTCCAAAAACAACAAATTCCATTTCACCCAGTTTTTTAGCCTCAACAATGTCAACATCGCGAACATTAACTAACATTCCTTTGGCAATGCACATGCTTGTTCCCATGAATTCATGTGTAAGAGAAACCTTTGTACATATTAATCTAACCCTATCTTGGGGAATATTTATGGCATAATCATTAGAGTGAGGTTCGAAATATGATTTTGGTCAAATCCCATAAGGTTCCTGTAACACTCCTCCCTTGTGTGCTAACATATTATAAACCTAAGCTGAGTTAAAGCTAGGTGTGATATCCTCCCTTGTGTGTTAAATGATTGTAAACCTAAGCTAATGAAAGCTAGGTGTGATACGCTCCATTGTGGGTTAAGCTATTCTAAACCTAAGTTGAGGAAAGCTAGGTGATATGTAATATGAAAAGAAAATATGTTATTAAATAAATTAATAAAATAAATCACTTAGAGGGTGGAGCACCAAGAGAGAAAATACTTTTGCCAAATCCCATTGAGGAATGGGTTAGAGATGAATCTTTCATGATAAAGCTTCTAGATGTGATTCTAGATAAGCTTGTATGGATTGGATATCCATCGGATGGATGGGAGATAAAGATCCATCGAACATAAAAGCTTTGCAGGAGATAAAGGAAAGCTTTTATGAGGAAAATCCTCGTGGGAGATAAAGACGAGCTTTTCTAAAAAAGACCTAGGAAAATGGAAAAAATATAAAAGCAGGACACCACTAATGGAAACTAAATCATGAAAGAGGGCATTAAATACCTAGTGCACCGATCAATTGAGGACAATTGATCCTTGGCAAGAACTTCAGATTGGGGGGAACCAAAGGTGATTAATGGTTGGGTGGTGGTGCTCCTCCCTCCAAGTGATTGTTTTAGATGGATTCACATGCATGGGATATGTTGTATCTTGGTCTCTTATCTTTTATGTCTTTATTATTTGCTTTAGTTATATAAATGTTGCGTTATATATTGGTATGGAATTATAGTTTATTCATATGACGTTTATGGCTTTTTATGTGTTTTCATGTTAAATTAGTAGAAGAGTATAGTATGTTGAGCTAGATGGGTACTGGGTATGCATTACTTCTAACTTATGTGCTATCTAGATAATAACTCTATATTCATATTCATAAGTATGTCGGTAGTGTTATCTATAATTATGTCAATGGTTTCATCCTTATGTATGTTACACTATTACCTCTAAAAGTAGAGTTAGTGGTAGAGGCATATTAGGTGGTTACTATCATTGAGGCTATGGAACTATCTTACTGCTAATAAGTTTCGTATGGGGCTAGCAAATGTGCACATATCTACTTGCACTAACTTGTTTATGGTATAATCATAAATATTTGAGATAGTTGTTGAATCTAAACATGGTTATCATTTTAATTTAATGCAGGGACATAGTAGCCCTTAATGTTAGATGATAAATGCTTATGCATGCAAGTGAATTATGATAAACTGTTTAACTGTATCGTTAATGATGGAATGATTTCCTATGCCATGCATGGGGGTTGGGTAGTTATGTTTTATTTAACCACAAACCTGTAAGGCTCTACATGAAAAACCATGCTCATGTTAGCTACAATAGACTTAATCTAATGTCCATTGATGCTTACAAGTTAACTGTGATTCTAATGCATGGTCAGGTTAACTACATTAGAATTAAGTCATTAAATGCTGATGGGGGAAACTAGCTAATGAATGTTATGGGTTACATGTTAGGACTAGTTTTCCTTCCACAAAATCATAAAATTGTGCTTAATGATGATGGAAGTATAAATTAATGATAATGATTTCTTTTCGAGATGATCATGATGGGAATGGCTATTGAATTTAATATTAGATGGCATCTCTATTGTAAGGTTTTTCATAAGGAATCTAAAGATCCCATCATGAATCCCACAAAAACTATAAGAGGATGTAGATAAGTATAGTTGGTGAACTAATAAATGGTCATGACATAAAAAGAAAAATAACACCTGTGTTAAGGGTGAATCTTCATCGTAAATGAAGAAAACAAATTTAAACTTATCGAGCCTAGTGGCGGGCTTTCCAGGTAAGCTCAGGAGGTTCGTTACAGATGGTATTAAAGTAGAAGTACAAAGCTTGCAGCCTATGGACTCATCTACCTCCGCAAAGTTTCGTTGATGGGTCATAATCCATAAATGTGAAGTTAAATCTTGAAAATTTATAACATGTTAATATCATATTGGTTTCTAGTCATTAAAGGAAGTTAGGATAATTGAATCCAAATATTAACATGGAGTGAATAACCATCATATGCTAGTCCCATATATATAAAACATTAAATTTAATGAGGATTGTTGGGAAGATGTATGCGTTTTACCCATCTAGGCTCTATACCGAAACACATCCTCTTAAAAGGTCATATTATGTCAAAAATATTGGTTATTGGTTATGGTGTTATTTCCTCCAAATATCATTCTTATACCTCTCTCCTTTTTATATGTTGAGAATGAGTGCATACATGAATAAATTGATTTTACGTATATGAGAATCTGAGTATGGCGTTGATGAGGGATTGTCATTATCACCTTTACTTTTTCTTTTCGGGGTGAATTGAATGCCCTAGTAATATGTGTGGGCTAGATGTTGCATCGTGAGAAAACACAATACTACCTTCAAAATAATATCATCAGGAGATGGAGATCGACTATTGAAAAGGACCATAGCATAAGACTTGATATCAAGGATTGGAAGCTATAGAATGTGAACTGAATCACATTGAGTTGGCGTCGAAATTAGTTGACTGTGTGTATGCGTGAAAGTGTGAAAAATATAATATAATTACCAAAGATAGAAATTGGATGTACATCGAAGCAGGTTGTGCGGGAAAAATGGTCTATTCTGGTATCTACTCCGAATAGCGGAGATGTCTCTGAGATAAGACAACTAGTCTCACTATCGAAAGTGATCTGAATGACATATTGTAAGCATATATCTTCAATTGAGCACAGTGGTTGGAGGTAGAGGCTTAACGTTGAACCAAATTTAAGCAATTACAAGAATTGCAAAGTTTGATATGAGTTAACAAAGTTGTTGTTATCATCACAAAAATTTGATCGGGGTTGAAAATGAAGCATCATTCCTCTATCTCTATGAGTCTCAAGGCTTTGGTCTCTGTGGTATAAAAGATAGGGATACTTAGATGGCTGACTGTTGGAATTTTCCCTGAACAGAAATAAACAACGAGTGATTATCTAATTATTTCTCCTCCCTTGTGACTACACGCTTGATGCTTTAGTCATTACCCTGAGTGTACTGCTTTTATTCCTCATGTTCTAATGAGGAATGTAGAGTTTTCATTTTTTTATTATTCTCTAATAGTAGAAAATTTTTATGAAATTCCATTTCGATATTACACTCTCTGATCATGTTGATCGTTGAACTGAAGGCAATTGCGAATAATGGGTAATATTGGTTAGAAATGAAATGAAAACTATAAAAACGCATGTAGAAAGGAACACAGGAGATATTGGGAAAAGTTGTCACGAATCACAGTGAGATTCTGCCAACCATGGGTTTTCGCCAAGGAGGAAAGTAATTAGGATAAGAAACTGATGTTTACCTTGTTCACGGGATTTTGGACTAAAGGCAGAAACACACTGAATGAAGAAGGAAAATTTTCCCAACATGAAAGCTTGGTTGATTGTGGTTTCTAATTTCATTGCAGAGAAGTCGGAAAAGATGGATTCCATTGATTTCATGTTGTTTACCATGGGATAAAAACAAATGATGGGTTGCCTCTCTAGAAAATGTTTTAACAATGTTTCTTTCATTAGATGGGGTATCTATTCGGTGGCGGGAGGATGAGGATTAGCTGAGGATAAAGGTGACCATATATCATTATCTTATCTCTGAGTAACGAACGGATAAGAGTAGGATCGAGAGTTCAGAATTAATATGGAAAGAACATAAAGCCTTTATATTTCCAAGAAGTCTCGTGCTCACCTTAGTGGTGGTTACTATTACAAGTACCCTTTTACAGTGCGCCACATGAATGCAAAACTAATCTTGAAGTTTGTGTACTCTTCAAAAATGTAACCTTCTTCTGAAATGCCACATTCTCATTTTTGCATTTCATTAGGTTCTCGTGAATATAAAGGGGCTACACATTGGTAAATCCTGTAATAAAATAATCTAGTGTTATTTCTGATTGTCAAGTTGTTTGACTGTTTCGAAATTCTAACCATTGTTCTTTCCACCAAAAGTCATTTGTGTGCACACTGCATACGATAGAGGAGTCGCACCTATGTTACCCTCCCTAATTCTGCACTTTAGAGTTCATACAGATACGGTGGCCAAATTTCACTATCATATGACATAGATTCTTAATAGAGGATAGAGGGAAAAGATGATAAGACGTACCACCATCTCATGACTCCACCTCTCGAGTTCCTTTGAGTAGTCTTCTTGGATAAATTCGTGGGGTACTGGTTGGAGGTATTGTAGATTTACATTCACTGATATATATGAACAAAATGGTCTGTATTAGTTTCTCTTGTATGAATGCATGTGATAGTGTGGCACCTTGTGGTAGCCCAAGATGAAGTAGTAGAGGAACTTAATATGTGAACTCATGCATTACTGTATATGCTTCCATTTTTGTGCTATTATGATAATGAATTGCTAGACATGAGAAAATATAGATAAATAATTATGTTCCCATGCTTGACACCTTATAGCTTAAGGTTCTTAATATATATGTAATTACAGTTTGGATTTATGTGTGGAGGGTTTGTTATGCATAAGATAACTATGTCAGTATCACTCTGACAACACTGTGGGAATTGGGAAGTAGCAACTGCATTGCATGTGTATGTTTATTTAGTCAAGATACTATTAAGTCTAAATGTTTAATCTCTATTGTGCCTGAAGGTTAAACCATTAATGGTGTTTAAGGATTCTTGCTACAGAATATGCTTAACAATTGAGCTGACAGAGTCGTTTTATTGAGGAAGTCAAAGACCACATCCCGAATCCACATTGGGGTTATAGAAATTAATGTTCCTGTAATAGTAGAATCTAATGTATTAGTTACTACAGTCAAATTTCAATTTTAAACTATGAACCAAATTAATGAGTCCTACAATGAAATTCTCAGGATTATGCATGTTGGGGATAGCTCCGAGATCTACAGTTGATTGTCATATAAATTATTAACAATATCGTATCAATATAATGTTATGTATATGTCAATGGTCAATAGATGAGGCATGTCCTCACACTTGCACCCACATAAACAAATTGGTTATGTATGTTGAAAGATATGTTGGACTAGGTATATATCTATTGTAGACTTGCTATAGTAAGATTTTAAATTGGGTCAAAAACACAGAAGATAAACAAACACATAAATGCTCATGTTAGTAGCGATTAAATAAGCAGAAAAATTGTGAATTTAATCATCTTGATTTTTGAAGACAAAATTCTCTAATTCATGTTATAACAGAAATAGACATAAAGGAAGATAATGTTGATTAAAAAAAAAAAATTACGCTGGGAATGTATAAATTATAAATAAAGAAAATTGACACCTATACAAGTACGAGATATAGATAAGGTGTTGGGGTTAATACTTAACAAGCAACAACCCTTCCAATTTAGGAATTCGGACACCTCCTGGACTCATCGTTGAACTTCTCATTTGGATAAGATTCTAATTGACAAACAACAATGAATATGATCTAGCATTATTCACAAGCTAGTACTTGTAGATATTTAAAGGTGGATATTTATGTATACCTTGAATTATAGAAAAATTACCTTTTCCTTGGAATATCTTGCAAATATGCAGAAATTCACCTTTACATCTGAGGTAATATTTATCATAAATTATCATGTACAAATGATAAGAAAGCAAGGTGTACCACTCATGAATATGCTATTATTATACCAAGAGTACTTGTGAGTATTGTGTTGTTTCTTATTAACATTGATGTAGTTGGCAAGTGCGGCCTGCATTTAAGACATGGATATTTCTTGGTTTATAATAAACCTGCCATCGTAGTTAAGTAGTGAAACATTTTTTTTAGCATACATAAATTATTAAGTGATTATGATAACCAACAATGAGATGCAAACTATGAGGAATTCTCATATTTTAAACAATGGATTAATCACACCTTGAAATAGTTATAGTTAGATTGGAGGATTAATAAAGTAGGTGTTAATTCCTACTGATATAGGAAAATCCTTATAACTAAATCATTAAGGCCTACTATCATCCCTAAACAAGTGGAGAAAAAGGAAGATGATAGATGGGATATTATACTTGTGGTGGGAGAGGTGATATGATCATCCACCCTCGAAGGTTTTATAACCTAAGAAATTGTGGATACAGTGCAATTAATAAGGTATGATGGTTAATAATTACTATCATGTCAAAGGTTATCTTAACATCTAATGTAAAGATGGTTATGGAAGAGGGATTACCATGTTAAGTACTGACCATGAGCCTGTCTAATAAATACCCCCAATTGGTAGGATATGGTTAGTAGATGGTTTTTGTTTAGGCCTGGGAGAGGTGAGATGATCATCCACCCTCGAAGGTTTTATAACCTAAGAAATTGTGGATACAGTGCAATTAATAAGGTATAACGGTTAATAATTACTATCATGTCAAAGGTTATCATAACATCTAATGTAAAGATGGTTATGGAAGAGGGATTACCCTGTTAAGTACTGACCATGAGCCTGTGTAATAAATACCCCCAACTGGTAGGATATGGTTAGTAGATGGTTTTTGTTTGTTTGTTATGTATGACTGTTTTATGTTTTATGGATTTCTAGAGATTGTTGATTGAGAAATCTTGTGAGCATCTAAACGCTAATGTAATTGACATCTATCATCATGGTATTAACATTATAGTTGGCTTCAATAAAGGAAGTCCATTTTGCATCATTGTTTTAATGTTGTACAATATACATACTCATGCATTGTCATGGATTATTTGGTATATTGATATTATAAGCCTAGTGAAGGGGTCATCAAGATAAACTTGTTGTGGAAAGAATCATGCTAAAATCTACACATAACAATGAGGCATACGAATTTTCCATGTAAGCACATGGTTGTACAATATTATAGCCTTATAACAATATTGTAGTTATCATTTGGTTGATGATAGATGTCAAACATCCATGGCATGAAAGAGTCTTGAGTTTAATGGATTGTGGGAATTGTCTTGCAAACTCATGATAAATTCCAGTATTGGTCTTGGTTCGTTAGGCAATTTATATAGAAATCATTGTATAACAACATTAAAGATGTGGTTACCCAAGTACCTATAAAAGGAGAATAATCTGCAGAAGAAAATAACATGATTGACATAATGATCATGTTGGTAAAGTATAGTGCAGGGTGGTTAAGTTGTTGAAATAAAAAAGGGCAATAATAAATCACCTGAGATAAATGATTTAAGTATTGATCTAACGATTACTAACTATGATATAACAGTCTGCTTAAGTTGCAATTATGCATACTATATTACTAATATTGTGTTACAACCACATGAAATTTGAAAATGATTTACACTTGACAAATCTTTCTCTAATTACATAAATGAATCATTCTCATACAAATTCCTTGTCACTTGAGAACATGTGTTTAATTTCTAGGAAAAGGTAAAGGAAGGAAAAAAAATTTGTCATGCAGATGATACCATGAGAATGGTATGGTGGGCTATAGCACAGATAGTACTATGTACAGCAGTACATACGATACCCATATGACTACATATATTACATGCTTGAAATATGATATGTCTATCAGTGTGTATAATACACATTGTGTGTAGATATGCATCAAGACTTTGGGTAGATGTCTCGTAGGACAACTGACTAGGTGGTTGCACAGAAGAAGGATAAGTAACCATAGTTAAGTTTAGCATACATACACTTACGAAGAATATATATCATAAACATATATGATATCTATATATATATATATATATATATATATATATATATATATATATATATATATATATATTGTTATTGCAGGCATATTGATGTGGAAAATATGCTAAAAAACATGTTGTATGCAGAGAAACTACAAGAAGAAGGTGTTTAGAAAAGAACACAAAGGCTTGGAAGAAATCCAGAAGTGAACATGCGTTATTGAGATAAAAATAAATAAATGAGCAATAATTACTTTAGTAATATTAAGTAACAGATTATGATATGTACCATAGTTAAAATTTTGCATCTATAAATTCTCACAAATGATTTGAAACAATGTTTCAGGTAGCTATGAAAGGAGATCACTCATTCAAACTGATGTAGCTATGCAAGGAGATGTGCCGGGAGCACTCCTTGTGACTGATGTACATCAGAAAAAATTGCATTAGATGGTAGAGCCATGAGAGCTATTGATTCAAAAACCAACTACGTGTGAACAAGGACATTATGCAATGATGCACCGAGGATGGTGTAAAATTTATGGGGGGGAGTATGTAACACCCCTCCCTTGTTTGATAAATTTTTGTGAACCTAAGATGAGTTAAATCTAGGTGTGATATCCTTCCTTGTGTGTTAAATTATTGTAAATCTATGTTGAGGAAAACTAGGTGTGATACCCTCATTTGTGGGTTAAACTATTCTAAACCTAAGCCGAGGAAAGCTAGGTGATATGTATTATGAAAAAAAATGGTGTTATTAAATGAATTAATAAAATAAATCACTTGGAAGGTGGAGCACCAAGAGAGAGGAGATTCCTTCCAAATCCCATTGAGTAACAGGATATAGATGAATCTTTCATGATAAAGCTTCTAGATGTGATTCTAGATAAGCTTGGATGGATTGGATATCCATCGAATGGATGGGAGATAAATATCCATCATACATAAAAGCATTGCAGGAGATCAAGGAAATATTTTATGAGGAAAAGCCTCATTGGAGATAAAGACAAGATTTTCTGAAAAGGACCTAGGCAAATGGAAAAATCCATAAAAGCACAACATTGCTAATGGAAACTAGATCATGAAAGAGGGTATTAAATACCAAATGCATCGATCCATAGAGGATAGTTGATCCTTGCCAAGAACTTTGGCTCGGGGGGAATCAAAGGTGATTCATGGTTGGGTGGTGGTGCTCCTACCTCCAAGTGATTTTTTTAGATGGCCTCACATGCATGGGATGTGTTGTATGTCAATCTCTTACCTTTTATGTCCTTATTATTTGTTTCAGTTATATAAATTTTGCGTAATATACTGGTATGGAAAGAATTACAGTTTATGGATATGACGTTGATGGCCTTTTAATGTGTTTTCAAGTTAAATTAGTAGAAGAGTATAGTATGTTGAGCTGGATAGGATAGTGGATATGCATCACCTCTAACTTATGTGTTATCTGGATAATGATTCTATATTCATATTCATAATTATTTCAGTAGAGTTATCTGTAATTATGTCAATGGTTTCATCCTTATGTATGTTACAAGATTACCTCTAAAAGTAGACTTAGTGGTAGAGGCTTATTAGGTGGTTACTATCACTAATGCTATCAAACTATCTTATCATCGATAATTTTCACGTGGGGCCATTAATGTGCACAAATCTACTTGCACTAACCTATTTATGGTATGTTCATAAATATTTGAGATAGTTCTCAAATCTAAACATGGTTATCATTTTAATTTATTGCAGTGACATAACAGGCCTTAATGTTAGGTGATAAATGATTATGCATGTGAGTGAATTATGATATAACGTTTAACAATATAGTTAATGATGGAATGATTATCTATGCCATGCATGGGGGTTGGGTAGTTATGTTTTATTTAACAGTAATATCACAAACCCGTAAGACTCTACATGAAAAACCATGCTCATGTTAGCTACAATAGACTTAATCTAATATCCATTGATGCTTATAGGTTAACTATGATTATGATGCATGGTCATGTTAACCAAATTAGAATTATGTCATTAAATGCTAATGGGGGAAACTAACTAATGAATGTTATGGGTTACATGTTAGGACTAGTTTTCCTTCCACAAAATTATAAAATTATGCTTAATAATGATGGCAGTGTAAATTAATGATAATGATTTATTTTTGAGATGATCATGATGGGAATGGCTATCGAATTTAATATTAGATGGTATCTCTGTTGTAATATTTGCATAAGATCATGGGGTATCTCTATTGTAATATTTGTCATAAGGAATCTAAAGATCCCATCATGAACCCTACCAAAAATATAAGATGATGTAGATAAGTACAGTTACAGAACTAATAAATGGTCATGATGTAAAAAGAAACATAACACCTGTGTTAAGGGTGAATCTTCACCGTAAATGAAGAAGTTTTTTTTTTTTAGCTTATGGAGTCTAGTGGCTTGTTTTCCGGGTAGGCTCGGGAGGTTTTTTACAATTCCTATGCACCCCCTAGTGTATGCTCAAATCGTATTGGATGTGGTAGAGGAGCATAATGTTTTAACACCTTCTCAATTTTAACCACTATGCATCCTTTATTTACCATGTTTCCATGTACTTTATGCCCAATATTTGTATTGAATATGGAGCCCTCACCCACTTTCACTCCATGTTGCAGAAGATCTACTTTGTCTCTAATAGAAAATGTAGATCTAACTTGTCTCTCAATAATATTTAAGACATGCGCAATAATTTTATTTACCTATGTTTTTCTTCAAATCCATGATATTCCATGGATGTATGTCCCCTTCATTAACATCATCCTCAATCAAATGTGGTTGAGTGACATCAATTATCAATATTGTAACATAACATGCATTAACCTTTTTTGTGACATCATAAGTTATAGACTGCGTAGATTCAACCCTTCCTAGCCCAACGAATTTATCATTAATAATGATATCAAAATAGTCCCCTTTTCGCAAAATTATATTTTCCATTGTAGTTTGTACGAATTCTGAAATAACAATTAAATTGCAATTTGTAATTAATAGGTTGAACTATGCAAAGTGTGATTTTATATTTTCGCAGAAACACATAACTTACAAAAAATTATTATAAATGCAATAATTTACATAGTATGGTAGTCATACTATATGTAATGAAACATTTTTCCCCACCATCTAGTGCCTACTACCAAAAATTACCTTACATACAAATTACACAAAAACATATATGAAAACCAGGAAATTAGAGATGTAGATGGTACCATAGAATGAAAAATATCAACTCATATTAAACCACCAAGTTACTATTTAACTTTATAAATGACACTTGTAGTCTTGATGCATGTGTATGAATAATGATCACATGAAATTTGTACAAGTTGAAGAACCAAAAAATGGTCCTTAATTTTAAAATCGATACTACATAAGATGTCTAAAATCCCCATGAGAAGGAGAAATTATATTTATGTTCCACTTAGTGAGGATGTTTGATGTTTGGACTTGATAGTCGAAAGCCAAACTATAGATTTTGTTCCAAATAAAAGTCTTGGTATTGTAAATACTAGATAATTCTCACTTTTACTAAAATAAGATAAATTGCATTGGAAACAAAATATAGTATACCTCAATAATACATTTATTAATAAGCTTCAAAATTAGATAAATGTTATATTATTCTCCATGGATCAAATAATTATGATTGGATTACCAAGATGAAATCTATACGATTATCTTTCCTTCCAACTCAAGCACAAATTTAGTGGAAACAACAACATATATTGATATACACTTATTTTGCACTACCATTGATCTTCATAAATTGTTCCAAATTTAGTAAAAGGGCACATCAAAAGCTATAACTCTATCCATTGTGATTATTGAGACAATGTCAACCATAGAGCATTGGTTGCATAAGTGTAATGGTGTCTAGAATAAAGCTAGTAATCACTAGGTATTCTTGTTTCATTATCACAAATGCACTGCCAAGAACAATATCAAAGCAATAACCTTGGCGAGGGTGAAATCTTCATATTTTTTATTTTGGCACAAGAACAAAGAAATCTAGTGCATTCTATAATTCTTTCAAATACAAATACAAGCACATTTCCAACAATAATGTTGCATTGCGAAAAATTAATGCATGCAAGATTTACTTCTATGACAAACACAAACACAAACACATTTTCAACAATAACATTGCAAGATGAAGGAAATTTAACACATTCTAAGCTTCCTTCTAGCATAATGACAAGCATATTTCTAATAACAACATTGCATTATGAAGGAAAGATAATGTGTGCTAGCTTTCCTTCTATCACAAGTAGAAGCCCATTTTGAATAACAACATTGCACCTCAAATGAAAGCTAACAATCAATATCATTCCTTCAACTAAAAACATAAGCATATTGCTAGTAGAAACATTATATGGTCAAATAAATCTAACACACACTAGATTTCCTTCTAACACAAACACAAGCACATTTCTAATAACAATATTCTAAGGTGAACGAAATCCACCACATGCTAAATTTCCTTCTAACGTAAATAGAAGCATCTTAGTGACAAAATCATTGCAAGTTAAAATAAATCTTACACATTCTAGAGTTTCTTCTAGAACAAACACAATCACATTGCCAAAAACAACATTGCTGGGTGGAAGATATCTAACATATGCTTGGTTTACTTCTATCACAAACGCAAGAAAATTGCAACCAATAACATTGTAGGGCAAACGAAATCCAATGAATGATAGATTTCCTTCTAGTAGAAACACAAGTACATTTCCAACAATATTTCATTGAAAAGTAAATCCAATGAAGGTTATATTTCATTCTAACACAAATACGAGCACATTACCAACAACAATATTGCATTGGAAAAGAAATCTATTGCACACTAGATTTTATTCTAGTACAAATACAAGCATGTTGGTAACACTAATATTGCATTTCAAAATAAATTTAGTGTATGCTAGAATTCCTTCCACCATACACAAACAAATTTACAACATCAATATTGTAGCGTAAAATAAATCTATCTCATGCTATATTTTATTCTATCACAAACATAAAAGTATTTCCAATAACAATATTTCAAGGTGAATTAGATCTAACATGATATTTTTACTTATATATCAAACAAGAGCATGTCAACAATAACAACATTACAAGGTGAATGAAATCTAAGATATGCTAGATTTCCTTCTCTCGCAAACACAAGCACATAACAATATTATAGGGTGAAAGAAACATACCACATAATAGATTTAATTCTAGCACAAACAAGCATATTTTCAAAAACACCATTGCAAGACAAAAGAAATTGGGTGTGTGATAGATTTCCTTCTAGCGCAAACACAAACACATAACATTGTAGGGCTAAAGAATCTAGCACATGCTATATTTTTTTATAGCATGAACACAAACATATTACCAACAAAGGAAAAGTAAGTCTAGCACATGCTAGATTTCCTTTTAGCACAACTAGAAGCACAATACCAATAATATCATTGTAAGGTGAAGGAAATATGGCACGTACTAGCTTTCCTTCTAGCACAAACAATTGAATTCCCAACAACAACATTGCAATGTGAAATAAATCTAGTTCACACTAGATTTCATTCTAATGCATCAACCACACTGTCAATAAACTCATAGAAGGGCAAAAGAAATAAAATGTGTGTAGATTTCATTTTAGCACAAACATCAACACATTATAACATCTGTACAAAAAATAAATCTAGCACATGGTATATTTACTTCTATATATAAAAAAAAAGTATATTGCCAACAACGGCATTGTAGTGAAAATGAAATCTAGTGAATGCTAGATTTCTTCGAGCCAAAATAGAAACATGTTGGCAATAACAAAATTTCAAGGTGAATGAAATCTAACACATGCTAGATTTACGGATATCACAAACACAAGAACACAACACCATTGTAGGGTGAAAGAAATCTAGTGTCTTAGATTTTCTTCGAGCATAAACAATAGCATATTGCCAACAACAACATTGTGTCGGAAAAGAAATATAGAACAACTTCTATCACAAACACAATCAAATTTCCAATAAAAACAACACAAGGTAAAATAAATTTAACGCATTCTAGCTTCGCATGTAGCATAGATACAATCATACTACCAACAACAACATTTCATGCCAAAATAAATCTAGTGCATTGTATATTTCCTTCTAACACAAACGCAAGAACATTGCCAAGGTGAAGGAAATCTAGCACGTGTTACGTTTCCTTCTATAATAAACAACCAAATTGACAACAACAATATTGCATAGTAAACAAACTCTAGCACAACTTCTAGCCCAAACACAAGCACATTTCAAATAACATTTCCAAGGTGAAGGAAATCTAACACTTGGTAGATTTCCTTCTATCATAAAAAACCAAATTTAATAAAACAATATTGTAGAGAAAAAGAAATATAAAATAGTTTCTAGTGCAAACAAAAGAACATTTCCAATAAAAACATTGCAAGGTGAAAGAAATTTAATGAATGTTAGCTTTACATGTGGCACAAATACAAGCATAATACCAACAACAACATTGCATGCCAAAAGAAATCTAGTGCATGCTATGTTTCCTTTTAACAAAAACACAAGCACATTGATAACAAGAACATTCCAAGGTGAAGGAACTCTAACACATGTTAGATTTCCTTCTATCATAAATAACCATATTACCAACAATAATGTTGCATTTTGAAAGTCCCTTCTAGCATGTCAATAAAAATATTGCAAGGTGAAAAAATGTATGTTGTGCTAGTGTTGTAAATATTGAGAGGGGGGTTGAATCAATATTTATTTACAATTGTTATATTATCCAAGTTAAAATAGTTGTTAATCCAACACAAAAGTTGTGCAATAAGAAAATAATTTTTTTAATGAAAATGATGATGACTCTAAAAACCCAAGCTCCAACATGTACAACAAAGTATTTAACTCCTTCAAGGATCCAACCCTAAATGAGGACTCTAATATTCAACTACAAATCCAATATCCAACTTGGTCTCTCACAAGGGTCCAACCTTGTATGAGGACTCCAATCCTCACATATTAATCCAATATCCAACCCAGTTTGTCACAAGGCTCCAACCTTGTATGACGACTCTGATCCTCTAGGGATCCAACCTTTAAGGTGACCTCAATATTGCTTCATGCCTCCATCAAAAAATTCAAATACTTATAAAAGCTTCATCCAAGATAGGTCTACTATGTTATCTTAAATCTACCTCTACAAAAAATTTAGGATTACTTCAGGAAAAAAATTATGGTTGTGCCAACAAAACATGATTTCAAGTGTTGATCTTCAACTATGCTCCAAGGATGACTACTCCGAAAAAACAACTCTTTAAGTGTTGGTCTTTAACTATACTCTAAGGATGAATACTTCAACAAAATAAGTCTTCAAGTGTTGGTCTTAAACTGTGCTTCAAGAGTTACTGTTGTTTAAACAAAGGCTTGAATAATGGTCAATTAATTTCATCATGAATGCACTCTACTATCAACTCAAAGGATTCTCAAAGTATGTTATCATTTAATCATTCAATTAAGATTATTCCTATCCTCTTCATGTGTGATTTAAAGAATGTCCTTTGGTATGAGAGGATTCCTTTACTTCTATTTTAGATATGACTTTAAGTCTATTAAAAAATGCTTTAAATGATTTCTTCAAAGACACTCCAAATAATCTATTAAAAAAAACTCTTCAAAAGCTAGTTTGAGAAGTATAGTCAAATTGGATTTGATGAAAATCCATACTTCACAACAAATCCAATTTAATTACAATGAAATTAGACTTGACAAGCTTGATAACAACCTTTCTCCCCAATAAAATATGGACCTTGATCACAACCTTGAATCCCATCATAGTTTCCTCTCGTCAAATGTTTGCCTCGGTTTCCTGGTTACGTGGGTAGATGTGGGAGAAGATTGTTACAATGTGCATGAAGATCAACATATTGAGTAAAAAAATAAATTATTAGCACAAGAAAATCCTTGGCCTAAGCTCCAATGTATTTTCTATGGCTCCAAGTGACAATCTATATCCTTCCTGAACATGTCAAGCCTTGTTGAAACCTGGAGAGACAAATCTTATAGGAATGTGGAAACTTCTCTCGAATTGAACACGGATAATGCCTCATGAAATTTTGCATGACACAAAGTTTTGAGAAGCATGTTGGACCATCCATTTATTAATTATTTGTGATAAAACTCCTTTCCAATGAAGAAGATCAAAAAAGTATTCTGGTAACTATATCCAATAGAAATCAAAGCCCAAAATGTGTGGAAAGCTGAACAATTCCACATCACATGCTTAACCATTTTAGGCTTGTGACAGATTAAATGACATCTAAGTAAAACCAGAGTGTTGTCACCAATCCTTGACTATGAAACTATCACGGAGAATCATCCATCCCAATATGTGTGTCCAAAAAGGAAAAATGATACTTCTAGATGCCTTGGCATTGTTGGATCCACCCAACCTCATAATTATTGACATTACACTTTGTTGTAACTCTCATAAGACAGTCGCTGCCTATGGGGAACTAGTTCCTGAGACATCTTGAGATTGATTAAAAACAATTAAAATCAATGGATGGAAGAACAGGCCATGAGGGCTTGCAAGAAAAGCTTCTAGTTCTGAAACCCTAGCCTTCCAAAGCAGAATGGCCAGAGAAACTATGAGAGTTGCAGAGTGTTGGACTAAAGGAATGGATTGAAGAAGAATAGAAAGCAGAGTTCAAATTAGGCACTTAAGAATCTGAATTTAAACTACTACAGAAAGAATAATGCAAGACTGAGAAAATGTGAATGGGATTCTTGGATGTGGAGTGCTTCATTAAGGGCTTCAAGGTTTATTTTCATGAGTAAGATTAAGTAAATTCATTAAAAAATAAAATAAAGAACCACCTGTATCTTAGAGTGTCCCAGAGAGGAAAATACATATATGAATGTTGGAACACAAGGGAAACATAATCATTGCAACTTCCCAATGCTGGAATCAAACTACAATATATATTTAGATTTCAAAGAGAATTTTTATTTACAATGCCAGTCATGGGTGACTATACCCTAATGTATCATTTTTGTTCTTGTATTCTCATTGCTATCCCTAACTGGCTAACTATTATAATCAGATTAAAAATTGATTCTCAAACAATTTCCAAACTACTGCTTCTTGAAATGATTCTAGAAATAATAAAGTTACAATGATAACTTTAAATATTATATATATATATATATATATATATATATATATATATATATATATATATATATATATTATAAATAATGAATATAACATTATTAAATACACTTCCTTTATAATGCTTGTCACATTAAATAAAATTAATTTCAAAACAAAAGGGTAGGACCAAAGATGGGTATGGATGGCATGTGGGTTTGACTGTTGTACATGGGAGGTTTTTGAAGAAATTGTTTCCTGCCCCGGGACCACCTGTAGCGGTTTATGGAGATGAGGAGGGTGCTGCTGTAATAATTAATAGGCATCATTTTTTAGATGGGTAGTTTGAGAAAAATTCCTTGCAGCACCACATAAATCATTGATATCCTTTGATCCATGTGCCCTCACTTAAAATTGGATCTTGATCAAGCTTCAATGTTTGTTTCTTGGGATTCAACATTTTCATTTCTGACCTACAAATTTAGGTGCTATTTTCCCCCCGAATCATCATCCTTTCTTCCTTATTGCTTCTTTTGAACACCTAATGTAATAAAGGCTCCGCCTTATTCCACGTTGATTTGTCAAGCTGGTGAAAGCTTGTTTTTTTCTGAAGGGGATTAGCACAAACATCAGTAGATATATTTGGGAGGAATCCACCCCATGTGTATGAATCTAGATCTCTTTCTATAGGGATGATCTAAATCATGTATATGCATCGCTCGTTTTCAGAAGATGAGGAAGAAGTTTCCATATAGGTCTAGTTGAGATTCTTCACTTGCCTATCACATAGAGCTTTTACTTCTTGAGGCTTTCTCATAATAGATTGGTCAATGCATGTAGCTATCGTCTCGATTTCTAAGGAAGGATTGGTTAAGGATACTAATCATAAATTAGAATTACTTTTACTATCTAAGATCTTATGAGCGTTCACATTTGTAGATCTCTCCTTTTGCACCATTTACTTTTGTAGATTTCAAAGTCGGACCTTCAAGATTAGTGGAATGGTAGAGCTCACCAAAATTTTTCTTTAAGTGTTCCTGTAACAGATGGAATCCATGTTCAAATTCCTTCATCCTGTTCAAAACAATGTAAACTTTGAAACGAGAATTGTAAACTCAAAACGGGAACTATAGCCAAAAAACCCCTTAAAAACATAAAAAAAAAGGTGCTAAAAATGAAAAGTGTTGATGCTGGAATAACACCTTTTTTTTCTAGGGTAAATTTTGAATATATTTTAAAAATGTCTGTGAAAACCAATTTTTGTGCAAAAATTGTCCAAAAAACACCCTCAAAACAAAAAAGTGTTAACGTTGGGATAACACTTTTTTTTTCCCTTTTTTTTCAAGGGTAATATTTCAACATTTCGAAATAATAGCGTAAAATATTTTATCATGACCCTGAAAAAAGTTAAAATTTCAAACAAATAATGAAGACATAAAATAAAATTAAAAATTAAAAATTAAAACAATGAAAAACACAAAAAAAGTTTAAAAATTAACAAAACATAAATTAAAGCATATACTAAAAACAGAACATTAAAAAAAAAACAAAAAAACAAAACAAAACAAAACAAAACAAAAATCAATAATAAAAATGTAAAAAAAAAATTAAATTAAAAAACTAAAAAAAACTTAAAAATTATAAACAAATAAATAGTAAAAAAACATATTTAAAAAAAAATGAAAGAAAAAAAAAAATCTTGTAAACAATAAAAAAATTGTCAAAAGAAAATAAAAGAATATATATATATATATATATATATATAGAAAAGAAAAGAAAAATTAAACAAACTATAAAATTTAGGTAAAAATAGAAAAATTTAAAAAACATTATAAAAAAAAAAAAAAAAAAAAATTAAAAACAAACTAAATTTAATAAAAAGATAGAAAATTAATTTAAAAAATATATTTAAGTAAATAAAAATAGAAAAAAAAAAACATCAAAAAAACTAGGAAAAAATAAAATAAAAAACAAACTAGACTAAAAAAAGGAAAAAATAGAAAATTAACAAAAATAAAAATTTAAAACTAGTAAAATTAACATAAAATAAAAAAAAAAATAAAAAATTAAAACAAAAAACAACCAAAAATTTTTAAAAATATATGTCTTATCAAATTAAAAAAAAAAAAAACCAAAAAATTAAAAAAAAAATTAAATTTTTTAAAGAAAGATGAATTTTTGCATTTAAAAAATGAAAAACAAAATTGATTAAACTTACTTTTTTATTTTAAAACACAGGAGAAAAAAATAAAAATAAATAAATAAATAAAATTTAAATAATTAAAATTTTTTTTATACAGATTGTTTTTTTTTTTAGAAAAATATATATTATTATTTTTTTTAAATAATTGTTAAGCAATTTTTTTTTTTTTTTAATTATTTAAAAAAAAAAATTATTAGAAAATGTTAAATTTTTTTAAACCAGTTTTTTTTTTTTTTTTTTTAACAAATAGTTTTAAAATTTTTTTATTTATAAAAAAAATTATAAAGAAAAGAAAAAAATTGCCCCCTCCCTGCTGTCTGCGGTGGCGCTGGCTCGGGCGGAGGCCTCCACGCAGGACCTCCGCTCGGGCCTGCATCACGTGCAAGCCTCTGCCCGGGCCAGCGCCACCGCAGGTGGCCCGGAGGGCGGAGGGGCGATTCTCCGCCTGGGCCCGTGCCACGTGCAGGTCTCTGCCCGGGCCAGCGGCACCGCGGGTGGCCCGGAGGGCGGAGGGGCGATTCCGGGAATCGCCCCTCCGCCCTACGGGCCGCCCACGGTGCCGCTGGCCCGGCAGAGGCCTCCACGCATGACCTCCGCGCAGGCCCGCGCTACTGCAGGCGGCCCAGAGGGTGGTGGGGCGATTTCAGGCAGGGCCTGCGCTCGGGCCAGCGCCACCGCAGGTGGCCCGGAGGGCGGAGGGAATCGCCCCTCCACCCTCCGGGCCGCCCACGGTGGTGCTGGCCCGGGCAGAGGCCTGCACGCAGGACCTCCGCCCGGGCCCGCGCTATCTTGGGCGGCCCAAAGGGCGGTGGGGCGATTTCGGGCAGGGCCTCCGCCCGGGCCAGCGCCATCGCGGGTGGCCCGGACGGCGGAGGGGCGATTCCGGGAATCGTCCCTTCGCCATCCGGGCAGCCTGCAGTGGCGCTAGCCCGGGCAGAGATCTGCACGTAGGACCTCTGCCCGGGCCAACGCCACTGCCACTGTGGGCAGCACGGAGGGGGATTTTTTTTTTTTTTTTTTATAAATAAAAAACTTTAAATTTTTTTGTTGTAAATAAGACAAAAAAACCTTGTTTAAAAAAAAATTAACATTTTTTAATAATTTTTTTTTAAATAATTAAAAAAAAAACAATCTGTATAAATTTGTTTTTTAAATTTATTTATTTATTTGTTTTTTGTGTTTTAAATAAAAAAGGTAAGTTTAATCAATTTTGTTTTTCATTTTTTAAATACAAAAATTCATCTTTCTTTAAAAATTTTAAATTTCTTTTAATTTTTTGGTTTTTTATTTTTAATTTGAAAAGACATATATTTTTAAATTTTTAAATTTTTTTTGTTTTAATTTCAGTTTTTTTTTTTTTTTTTTAATGTTAATTTTACTAGGTTTTTTTTTTATTTTTGTTAATTTTCTATTTTTTCCTTTTTTAAGTCTAGTTTGTTTTTAATTTTTTGTTTCCCTAGTTTTTTTTTTTTTTTTTGTTCTATTTTTATTTACTTATATATATATATATATATATATATATATATATATATAGATAGATATTATTTGTTTCCCTCATTCGTTTAAGATTTATGAGATAATTTTTTTAACAATTTTTTTATTTTTTTTGTTATATATATATATATATATATTTAAGTAATTAACATTTTAATCTTAATTTTAGTAGTTTTTATTTTTTATTTATTTTTGTTAATTTTCTGTTTTTTTATTAAATTTAGTTTGTTTTTATTTTTTTTTCTTTTCCATATACACATATTTTCTTTTCTTTTCTTTTGACAATTTTTTTTTATTGTTTACAAGATTTTTTTTTTTTATTTTTTATTTTTTCAAATTTTTTTTAAATATGTTTTTTTTACTATTTATTTGTTTATAATTTTTAATATTTTTTTGTAAGTTTTTTAATTTAATTTATTTTTTTTTTACATTTTTATTATTGATTTTTGTTTTGTTTTGTATGTTTTTTGTTTTTTTTTTTTAATGTTGGGTTTTTAGTATATGCTTTAATTTATGTTTTATTAAGTTTTAAACTTTTTTTGTTTTGTGTTTTTTCATTGTTTTAATTTTTTAATTTTTAATTCTATTTTATGTCTTCATTATTTGTTTGAAATTTTAACTTTTTTCAGGGTCATGATAAAATATTTTACGCTATTATTTCGAAATGTTGATATATTACCCTTGAAAAAAAAGGGAAAAAAAAAGTGTTATCCCATTGTTAACACTTTTTATTTTGAGGGTGTTTTTTGGACAATTTTTGCACAAAAAATTGGTTGTCACCACCATTTTTAAAATATGTTCAAAATTTACCCTAGGAGAAAAAAGGTGTTATTCGACTGTCAACACTTTTCATTTTTAGCACTGTTTTTGATGTTTTTAAGGGGTTTTTTGGCTAGAGTTTCCATTTTGAGTTTACAGTTCCCGTTTCAAAGTTTACATTGTTGCTTAAAGGTAGTGGTATCTAAAATTTCACAGGTTTATGTCTGAACAAGGTTATACTAGATGTCACTATGATCATTGTGCTTATCTCAAAAGGAAAACACTCGAAGCTATATTATATTGTTATTTTATGTAGATGACATGATTGTTGTAGGTTCTAACATGCAGGAAATAAATGTGCTCAAAAGAAAATTGGCAAACTCATTTACAATGAAGGATTTCGATACTGCAAAAGAAATCCTTAGTATGAGAATAACGAGAGACATGAAGAATCGTAAATTAACATTGTCTCAGAGTTAGTACATACAAAAGGAGTTGAAAAGATTTAATATGTAGAATGAAAAACCAGTTAGTATACCTTTGGTTATCCATTTCAAACTAAGTAAGGAGATGTGTCCCAAGACTCAGGAAGAGATGTCTTATATGTCGAAAGTTCCATATGAATAAGGATTTGGAAGCTTAATGTATACAATGGTCTGCACAAGGCTTGATATTTCATATGCAGTGGGAGTTGTAAGAAGGTACATGAACAATCTAGGAAAATAACATTGGATGGCAGAGAAGTCTATTATGAGGTATTTGAGAGGTATCACAAATAAAGGATTATTATTTTGTGGTTCAAACATTGATCTACAAGGATATGTCAATGTAGATATAGAAGGTGATAGAGATAACAGGAGAAGCACCACATGGTATGTATTTACTGTAGGTGGAACAACTGTTAGTTGGGTTTCAAAATTGCAAAGTGTTGTTGCACTCTCAACAATGGAAGTAAAGTATGTTTCTGCTACAGATAGTAGTAAATAAATGATTTGGTTACAAAGCTTTCTTGACGAATTAGGTAAGAAGAAAGAGTTGGGCATGTTATTCAGTGACAACCAAAGTGCCATTCATCTTGTAAATAACTCTCCATTTCATTCCAAAACTAAACATATACAACTCAAGTACCATTTCATATGTTCAAAATTGGAATATGGAAAGTTGAAGCTAGAAAAGATACACACTATCCAGAATCCTGCAGATATGTTAACAAAAGTTGTAACTAGGGAGAAACTGAGATTCTTCTCGGTTTCAATTGGTCTTCAAGTATGATGATGAAGATGAGAAACAACCAGGTCCAAAGTGGAGTCATTGTTTAGAAAATGAAGTAGTGGTGGAATTTCTATAATCAGTCTCCAAGTGGGAGATTGTTGAGTATGGAGCCTGATTATCTTCTTTATTCAAAGGTATTGGACCCCAGTTTGTAACGGGGAGCCAATGCCACTCATTTTTTCATTGCCAAAGGGGGGGAAGATGATTTTTAGAGTGCCCCCCCCATGGCGGGGGTTTGGGGGCAGCGCCCTCAAAGCTAAAAATAGATGTAAAATTGTCTTGTAAAATGTTATAATTTCCTAGTCAATCTCGACCGTTCATTAGGCAAATATATGATGGCAAAATTTATGTCTAATTTAGGTTTTCTTATCCTAGAAGGCAACCCCCCACTATATATGAGGGAATTGTATTGCAGCTATGTATATGTGTGTTCTGAGTGAGAAACAGAGGAATTTTTGTGAGAGCGAAGAGGGAATTACAATGGATCTGGTGTAGGTTTCATCTCTTCATTTTACTGGATAATATAAAAGGAAGGACTAGTTGTTTCTCCATGGACATAGCCCAAATTGCGTGAACCACGTATATCTGTGTCTCTATTGTTTTATTTTGCGTTTATATTTTTGCAATACTTTATGTGTTCCATTTCTCTGTAATATATAATTTTCTAACACACTAGGGGAAGGTGAACCATTTAGCCTATGGTCGCTCATAGCTCCACGAAGTACCCCAAGCCCCCAGAACTCCCACAACTCGATATGCAACTAAGATGGGACCCTCATAAGAGGGTATTTCCATGACTTAAATTCATTCACAAAACGTTAAGAATTTGACCTTCCCCAAGGGATTTGTAAGAATATCAGCGACCTGTTCATCAGTCCCAATGTGATGGAGCCTTATTTCTCCCCGTTGTACCATATCCCTAATAAAGTGGTACCTAGTATCAATATTCTTGGAGCGGTCCTGAAACACAAGATTCTCGTAAAGAGAAATCCCACTTTGTTTGTCATATTATATCATGGTGGTATCCAACACATGCCCAAACAACTCACTAAATAGCCTCCTCAACCAAATATCTTCATAGGACGCCATACTAGCAGCAATATATTCGGCCTCGACAGTGCTCAAAGAAACCAATTTCTACTTCTGACTTATCGAGGACATCAAAGTAGATCCTAGTGAGAAGAAACATCCTGATGTTCTCTTATGATACACCACACTTCCAACCTAGTCAACACCCGTGGAGCCTCAAATTCTCCATAGTGTATCTCAGTCCATAAGTGATTGTTCCCCAGAGATATCTCAAGAGATTCTTGGTAGCAATCCAATTCATGTGATAAGGATCAACCATAAATTGACTCAATGTATTCACTACAAAGCATATGTCTCGACAATAGTTCACTAAGAACATCAGAGCCCTCACAAGTTGATGATACTCAAATGGATTTCCCAAATCGGGCCCAACAACACTTCTGCATAACTTCTTAAAGTTAACGTCCATTGGAGTAGTCATGGACTTACGATCCACCATCCCAAATATTTCAAATAGCTTCACAATGTATTTTCCTTGGGAAAGTAAAATCTCACTTGCATTTTGCAACAACCCCAAGCCTAGGATGTAGTGCATTAATCCTAGATCCTTCATCTCAAATTCAGAAGCCAACTCCCTCTTACTTTAGTGAATGAGAGGGTTTGCACCTGTCAAAAAGAGATCATCCACATAAATTACCAAAATGGGAGGTCTATCATTTCAAACCTTGAAGTAAAGGTTCAGATCAACTTCACTTCTTGTAAAACCCAGCTTCATCAGATAGTTGTCGATCCTCATACCAAGCCCGAGGAGCCTGCTTCAACCCATTGGGATCTTTCTTCAACCTGCATACATGTGTCTCAAGATCTTGAACTTCAAACCCCTCGGGTTGTTCAACATAGACTTCCTCCTTAAGTGATCCATGCAAGAAGGTGGTCTTCACATCCATTTGATGTAGATTCCATCCTCGAGTGGTAGCAAGGGTAATGATTGAAAAAATGGTGGTATATTAAGTGACCGGTGTGAATATCTCATCATAGTCCACATCTTCCTTTCGAGAGAAGCCTCGAGTAACAAACCTAGCCTTGAAATTTTCAACACTTCCATTAGCTCCATTCTTGATCTTGTAGAGCCTTTTTGAGGTGACACAAGATTTTTCCTTAGGTCTACGGAACACATCACAAACATCATTTTTCATAATCGAATCATACTCTTTGTTCATAGCATCCTTCCAAACTTGGTGCTTCACAAATTCTTTGAATGTAAAAGGCTAAGTTTGAACAATGGTTCTCATGGCAGCTAAGTACCCTTGGTACTTATTAGCCTTCTTACTTTCACGAAATGTCCCCCCTGGTGCAATATGTCTCTTGGAATATTTGAGAGTGTCCCTAAGCCATGAAGGTCTCCCTTTTATGAGGATGGCTCATGGGGAGGTGGAATAATGGGATCCATCAGTCATTCAACATTGGGCATCAGATCATCCTATGGTTCTCACTACTTTCCTATATCTTCTTCCTTGTCCTTCCTTGGAATAGGAAGGTCCCTAATCTTCCCAAGGGAAACATATTCATCAAAGGTGATATCATGAGTTATTTCCACTTCTCTTTGACCAGGCACATAGATTCTATATGCCTTTGAAGTTTCAATGTAGCCCACAAATTTTCTTTTCTTCCCAAGTGCATCCAATTTACTTCTCTTTTCTTTTGTCACATGAAAATACACGAGGCTACCAAAAATTATGAAATGAGAAACATTAAGCTTCTTACCAGTGAAAACCTCTTCAGGAGTTTTGGAGTCCAATGCTTGATGAGGGCATCAATTTTTAACATACACGATAGTGTTGGCGGCTTCTCCCCGTAGGAACTTTGGAAGGCCTTGATCATGAAGCATGACATGTTTGGCTTCTACAATGGAATGATTATTTCTTTTAGTAACTCAATTTTGATTGGGAGTGTATGCGGTAGTAGTCTCCCTCTTAATGCCAACTTCTCTAAAATAGTCATTGAACTCATTTGATTCATATTTGGTTCCATTATCAGTCCTTAATATTTTGATCACCTTCCTTGTTAAATTTTCAACTAAGGATTTGAAAGAGAAAAAACCATTGGAACGTTTCATCCCTTTTCTTCAAGAAATAAATCCAAGTTTTGTGATAGAAATCATCAACAAAGATAACATAATAAAAATATCCTCCCAAAGATGTCACAAGAAAAATACCAGATAGATTAGAATGAACCAATTGTAAAATCTCCATTGTCTTGTTATCACATGAGGGGAATGGTCCCCTTGTATGTCTTCCTTTGACAAAACCTTGAAAAACACCTTCATGTTGTACTTTATATTTGGACATACCTATCACCATCTTTCTTGCATCGAGTAGAGCCTTATAATGAAGATGATAAAACCTCTAGTGTCGTAATTCAGATTGAATAGATGTGTCACAAGACATAGCTCCTAGTGGCCTTCCTCCAACTTGATATAGGTTGTCAACCCCGAATCCAAGAGTGAATTCTTCTTTGATTTTTTTTCCAAACACATACCTTTCCATCAATGAATGATGCCTTGAACCCTTTTTCCTCCATCATCTAGATAGAGACAAAATTATTCTTTATATTGGGTAGATATAGTACATCTTGTAGATGAATGATGTTACCTTGATTCAATTTAAGAGTAACATTCCCAGTTCCTTTCATGGGATAAGTGGCATTATTTCCAAGCATGATTTCCATATTTGTATCCTTATCTATCAAATTTGAAAGAGCTTCTTTATACCCAGTGAAGTGCCTTGAAACACCACTATTTGTATCCTTTTCTATCAAATTTGAAAAAGCTTCTTTATACCCAAGGTATCTAGCAGAGAGGTAGTAGAGAGGGAAGATATAAGGTAAATTTTTTTTTTCTTGTTCTCTACAACATTAGATTCATGATACCTGGAGTTTCTTTATCTTTTGGGAGGTAGACCATTTCCATAGCGAGTAGTGGGAGCATTCCTTTTTCCTTTGTTGTTGAATTTGCATTTCCATTGATTATTGTTGCACCTAAAATTGTTGTGGTTGTTATTGTCATCGTCCTGAGCTGTATCCATTTTATTAGGACACTCCCTACAATAGTGGCCAAACCCATTACAAATCAAGAATCTTCTGTTTCTTCCATCTTTGAATCCCTATCTTCCTTATCCTTGTTTCTTTGAACCAAAATTGTTCTTCTTTTTTGCATGAGTGGAAAATGCAATAGGATCATTCCTATTTGAAGGCATGTATATCTCCATCATCCTTGTCTCTTCTTGAGTACAACTAGTAAAAAAGTCCTCAAAACCTAGAATCCAATCATTGTTGAGGATAGTAGTATTGAACACATGTTAGGCCCCTATACTACTAGTGTAACCCCTTATTGTTATTAGTACAAACCCCTTATTATATTGTTGTACCCATGTAGTCCCCATATTGTTATTATTGTGCCCTTACATTATTATTGTTAGGTCGGCTCTGATTATATTATGACCCCTTAGACTCCTATATATAGAAAGGAGGTCTTGTCATTTGTATCATCCAAGAATTGTTCATTTGTGTAATGTAAAGGAGGTTACCCCCTCAAATAGGCTTATTTCTAAGGCGTTCATCTATCTTTTTGTGAGCTGGTTTCATAACATTGGTATCAGAGCTTTGGATTCTAGGGTTTCACTACTCCAAACAGGTCATCGTAACATTTGCACTATAACTTTTTTCTGTAACGTTTCAGATGCTATGAAAAAAACCCATTTGGGTCAAAGTTTTTCTGAACCTCGGGTCCAAATTTCAGAGATTTTTATACTATATTTACGGAGATATGATCTGAGGAAGTTGGCCTTTTTGCAGACTCCCAAATTACATTCCAAACAGGTGACTTGGGGAAAATCCTCATAACTTTTGGTTTGAGCATCAGATTAAAATTTCGTAAGAAGTTACAGAAAGAGGATGAACTTTAGTTTCTTGTGTATAGTTTTTAGATCTAAAGGTGAAAACAATGACATGTGGCACTTCATACAAGTCCGCTCTTCTTAAAAGGTATATAATCAAGGCATCTTGGGAGATTGTGCATAACTCTTTCTTGGAGAATCTAAATTTGATAAGACTGGTGGCATTGGAAAGAAGATATAGAGGGCTATTGTATATCTCAATTTCAAAACTTGAAGATCAAAAAATACATAGTTATAGTCATTTCTAGATCGAGATCCTAAAATCAAGAAAAAGCGAGATGAGGAAGTTTGATGGCAAGGAGCCAGTAATCTGGATACTACAGATGGAGAAATATTTTGATCTACATGGTCTACCACTATTACAAAAGGTATGTATTGCATCTTCATATTTAGAACAAGATCAATTTTTATGGTATAAAGGGATTTGTTCTCGTAAACAGCTTGTTACGTGGTCAATTTTCATGGAGGAAATTATAGCACATTATGAGAATACAAAGAACAACACCTTCTCTAGAGAAACACCACAACAATTGGAAGAAAAAAGAGAAAAAGGGCTTTGTTACAAAGTGGAAAGAAAAATTATGGGAGCAAGGAATTCTACCCGTCACAACTATAAAGATGGAAGTGTTGTTTCTCCTAACCTTCCACAACCTACAAAGGTTACACCACAACAATTGGAAGAAAAAAGAGAAAAAGGGCTTTCTACAATTGTGATAGAAAATGCACTAAAGGTCATAAGTGTGTTGAGAAGAAATTATTTTACATAGAGTATAAAGAGGAGGAATAAAAGGATCAAGAAACATCAAAAGAAGAGGATATATGCCAGGACTCAATCTGAGAGAAAGAAGAAATGAATTCGACCATACCTTGTAAAGCATTGGCAAGAATTACCACTCCTCAAACTCTCAATATAGAAGGACATATCAAGGAGAAAAAGGTTCAAGAAGTGAAAGATCACATTAAGAAATAAGAAATGAATCCAACCATATCTTGTAATGCATTGGCTAGAATTACCACTCCTCAAACTATCAAGATAGAAGGACATATCAAGAAGAAAAATGTTCAAGAAGTGAAAGATCACATAGAGCATCAAGAAATGAATCCGCCCATATCTTGTAATGCACTGGAATAAATTACCACTCCTAAAACTCTCAAGATAGAAGAACATATCAAGAAGAAAAAGATTCAAGCAGTGAAAGATCATATCGAGCGTCAACAACAAGTTCTCCAACTTTTAAAGGATAACACCACTTTGGTGCAGACTCGAATGAAACAATAGGCAGACCAACATCACAATGAAAGAAGTTTTGATGTAGGTGATTGATTATTTTTATGGTTACATACATACAAACAAATGTCCCTCAAGAAAGCTATTTATAAGAAGGAAATGTTGGCAATACTACTCACACTTGAGAAATGGTGACCTTACCTAATGGGAAGACAGTTCAAGGTAAAAATGGATCATGATAGTATTAAATACTTTTTAGAACAAATATTATCCTTTAAAGAGCAACAAAAATGGGTCACAAAGATGTTGGGTTATGACTTTGAACTCATCTACAAAAAGGGCAAGAAAAATGTTGTGGTAGATGCACTCTCAAGAAAGGATGAGGATATGGAAGCATTGTTGTGCGCCATTTCTATTGTCCAACTAGATTGGATAAACGAAACAAGGTATGAATGGAAGAAGGATGAAGAAGTGTGGCCACTCATTCAAAAGTTGCAGAAGATCCAAGTTGAAAAAATATTGCCAGAACTTGACGAGGAAGGAAAAATCATATTAGAGCCTGGAGAAATCACAAAAACAAGAACCCGACAGCTACGAAATCGATCAATTTCAGAGTATCTTATCAAGTGGAAGAACTTACCTGCTGAAGATTCCACATGGGAGGACAAGAATTTTATACATGAGCCTCAAGAACTACCCAAGCGTTGAGGACAACACTTTTTGAAGGATAGGGGCATGTTAGGCCCCTATACTACTAGTGTAACTCCTTATTGTTACTAGTACAAACCCCTTATTATATTGTTGTACCCATGGAGTCCCCATATTGTTATTATTGTGCCCTTACATTATTATTGTTAGATTGGCTCTAATTATATTATGACCCCTTAGATTCCTATATATAAAAAGGAGGTCTTGTCATTTGTATCATCCAAGAATTGTTCATTTGTGTAATGTAAAGGAGGTTTCCCCCTTGAAGAGGCTTATTTCTAAGGCGTTCATCTATCTTTTCTATCTTTTTGTGAGCTAGTTTCATAACAACACATCCCATTCTTGAGGGAGACCTCCAAGGGCAATGAGAATGAGATCCCTGTTAGCTATAACTTCTCCAATAGATAGAAGATAGTTTTCTATTTCGGTAATCCTCATGGAGTAGGATTGGATATCTTCTCCTCTTCCCTTCCTTATGTCCTTCAACTTGTTCTTGAGAAAGATGTTTTGGTTTATATTGATAGCTTTAAAATTTCTAACCAACTTGTCATACATCTCCTTAGATGCGCCCATATCATAGATGTAAGAAACTAAATTCCTGTGAATAGAATCCCTGATGATATTCTTGGCTTTAACCTCACCTTTCTTGTACATTGTCTTAGCGGTAGCTAATACATTTGAAGGAGGTTTAACAATATTTACCTCACATAGTCCATAGCATCATACTCTTCCAAAGTCAAGTCAAGAGACATATTTCATGCATGATAATGAGACTTATCATTGAGCTTCTCAACATATTTGAAGTAAGATGAGGAGGCCATTAAATTTGTTCCTTGCCTAAGAAATCTTAGTGATTTCTTTTTTCACTCTTTCTTGGGATTTGTCTTCACCTCAGCTCTGATACCATGTTAATTTTAGACAACAATTGTATGTTCTATGATTTACAGAAATTTACTTCAATTCTTATTAGCCCATATCAATTTCCAGATTAGGAATCACATAAGCATTGATAGTAAATGTAGATAGAACATAAGCAATAAGTAGAATATAAGGCAAGACAAGAGGACACAATATTTGGAGGATGCTTGGGAAAAACCCCAATGTGGGGAAAACCCTTTGATCAAATCTTCTTATTATTCTTCAAAAACTTAGTAGAGAGAGAGAATACATCATATCAAATTTACTTTCCAAAACAATGTTAAAACAATATAGTCAAACAATAGTTAATAGGATGCCCTAACCATAAAGTAAACATTGGTCAAAATAGCAGAAAAAGTCCTCCAAATGAGCTCGGTCGAAACCAATAAACTCAACCTCCACATACAGACAAAGGCAACCCAAAACAGTCCTAAAATATTTTGTCAAACTCAGTCAACGTTGCAGTCAAAGGTCCTGTAGTCAACGTAAGTCAAACTACTATAATTTCCTCGATTTCTATGCCAAGAGATGTGGCCTCAAGGGATCTTATTTTCTACCTAAAAAAAACAGTCAAAGTAGAAGGTTTCACCCTTGATCAACACTAGTGAATGTCTCTGCAATTGGTCAAAATCATATATGTGATTTTTTGCTTGTAATTCCAGTTAACCCAAGTCAATGCATGAAAAATAGAGATGCTCTTCTTTATTGTAGGAACCAATGAGAGGGAAAGAGATAAATATGTGTTGATGCTGTGTCCAAATGAGGAAAATGCCTCTCCTATTTATACACAATGTCGAGGGTGAAGAGACACATCTATTGGGCTTTATGAGCCTACATTTGATTGGAGCCAACCTTGACAATTTGTCAATAGAAGAAATAAATTCATAATTCCATTTCTGCTTGTCAGAATGAGATGATATGTAGATCAATATTTCACCTATTATAAAGAGGAATCCAATAAAACTATCATGTCCATCATATGAGATGTCCAAGGTGGAGTCTGTCCCTAGTTTCCAATTTTAACACATATGAATGCTCTTAAATCTTTCCTCCCATTTCCCTATTAGAGCTATAAGTAGGTTTTCCAGTAAAGCCCACAAAAATTTGAGCCACAATTTAAAATCATTTAATCTTATTAATTGAAGGCCATGGAAGGTTGGGTATACCATGAATCCAACTTCAAAATGTAATTCTTCTGACCAAGTTAAAGTTTTAAGGATCGCCCCACTTCATTTAAAATGTTGTGAGAACCACCATGAAATCAAAATGATTATAATCATCCCTAAACCCAAATGCAAGGTAGATAATGCCAATTGAAATATGATGATACTAACAATGGGGTCCTTTACTAGAAGCTATCCAACAATATTTAACATTTTAGTTGTTCCAAATTGATGTATTTTAGAATTTGAGTTCCTTGGAATGATACTCCACCGGTCTCCAATAAAACCATTGTCTTTTAAAATGTGTATGAAATGGACATTAATATTCAAATTAAACTATTCACTTTCCGGAATTAGTTGACATAGTGTAGCAAATGAAGGGTGATAAACAATTTGGAGCTGATAGGACCAATGAAGATACTTCCAAGATAACCACTCATCTTTGCTTTTATCCTACAAAACACTCCCATGGGTGAAATCCAATTTTTTCCAAGAGATTGCTTATAAAAGGGGAAAGTAATGAATAATTTTTCCTAGCATAATAACTTTGTTTGGGGAAAACAAGGTGGAAATCATGAATCCTCATCTCCTTACCACGATATTAAGGCTAACTAGGCTTGATTGATATCCATGCCCGAGGGACTATATTAGTGGTAAAATTTGTTTCTTGCACTATGATTGGTAATGAACCTTGAAAGACACATGTGCTATCATATTCAAAATGTTAATAGTTACACATCCATGGCATCTCTATTTCTTCCAATTTCTATGAAATAATAAGTGTAGTTGAAGCCTTCAAGATTTCTGGATCCAGTGTTATTAGAAGAACGTGGTAGGCTTAGAATTTTGTGTCCAAGTAGTTACTCACATTTATCACAAGTTGACCAATTGGTTTCCTCTTCTAGATTACTCTCAAGGTCTACTTACATTCCACAAACAAAAGAAGGTATTGTAAAGAAAATCTCTCTCTTTTTCTAAAGGAAAACAATCTTTGTGAAATGACCAAAGATTAATTTTTGTTATTTTTGTAACATTTTCCATGAGAACATTGCTAGAAAACTCATAATCCATTATAACATGCGCAAATGACACAGGGTACTGATTCTCAATAATTTCTTATTTGTTAGAATAACCTAGGTCCTATAAAACGTAATTTTGTCAACCCAAAATTTTCTTGTACAATTGGTTGAGGGTTAATCTAGCTAGATTCCATCATGCTGGTTTCATTACATTAGAGGTGTATCTAGGTATTTATAGTGATCAGGGATTGCTACAGAGTCGGTTTCAATACATTCCCAGAAACTTCTATTTTTTGCAGTTTTCCTTTTCCTAGGAACAAGAGTCCTAGGGCTCACATGACAGAGATGCTTATGTAGATTTGTCCTCAAGGTGATTTTGTTTTCATGGAATCAAAAAAGTCACTATGAATTAGCTCTTGATTTGTGTTTCTATAAATTCAAATATTTCAAATCTATCCATCTTCTTCTTTCTAAAAACACATGCATTAGCTCTGACGCCATGTCAAAATTGAAGCACATCAGCATCATGTTATCACTAGAACTGGATGAAATAGATCATTCAATAAGACAAAAATACTATGAAATGAGACACTGAAAATTTTACTACAAGTACAACAAAAGAAAATGAATTTGGAAGCACATTAACAAATAATAGAGATTTTAACTCTAAACATTCCAATTCCTATGGATCTTTATTTGTCCAATAAAATTTCATTTCCTATAATCACTCTCAGACCATATATGTAACGAAGTGTGTCCTCCTATTGACTTGCCATTTTACAAACCCTCAAATTACACCACACACAATTGTTTCATGTACACTAATTTAAAAATTTGACCATTTCTTTAATGACCTAACATTTTAAGAACAGAACCAAGGAAATTGTTTGATGACCTTTCCTATAATAGCTTACATCAAATCCCAAATTGGATTTTCTTATTCGGGGTCAAATTTTGATAGATATGTCACTTGTACTAAAGTGACACAAGAAATAGGATTCTCATAACGTTTGACAAAAATTCATGTCATTAAATATGGTGTGGCCCACCATAAGACTTATGTTTTAGATAGGGCATTGTTTCTCATGGAAAATAAAGTCGAAATATGAATAAGGTGTAGGAGGATTTTGGTGAGATCTAACCAATTTTGGAACACAAGGGTCATCACAAAAAATATGCACAACTGTGGTATCATTAAAAAATATTATTTAATCATTAATGTTTTTGCACAAAGCTATCAACGAAACAATGATCCTTAGTAATCTTTAGTGACAAACAAAGAGAATCAAGACAAAGTGTACAAAAGTAGTCTATAGTTGTAGCTAATACATGTAAAAATTACCTTAATGGCTTTATTGGAAGTTATCTAAATCAAATCTTGTTGGATATATCCTACTATAGGAATAAAAATACACATAAGAACCATTAGAATCTATTTTCTAAACCTTCTTTAGCAAAATGCTAGTTAGTTATTAGAGCATGATAAAATTTATTTGTTGTCATACCTTCATTTTTATATATAGACTCTTATGTATGAAAGTATAGCCTTTTAGGATCTCAAGAACCCATTAAAGTGCCTCTTCATAACATTGATCACATAAAATAGTTTGTAAACAGTTGAACTAATACATGAATACACACTCAAAAACAAAATCTGCATGGCATGTTGGCAAAATATCGAATATAACAAAAATTATTATGCATAGTATGGCTAACTTAAATTATTGGGATAGGAGACAATTATCCTTTTCTATCATAAGCCTTTGTAATTCCTTCAAATCCACTCCAAGGTGCATCAAATAAATCATTTCAATTTGATTTCCTTCTTGCAACAATTTACGGGGGCCATCAAATAAAAGAAATGTACACACAACCACATATGAAACTCTATTTTCCTCAATATTTCATTTCCCTTCAATGGAAGTTTAATGAAACTAAATCCTT
Source organism: Pinus tabuliformis (assembly GCA_031772625.1). Lineage (NCBI taxonomy): Eukaryota > Viridiplantae > Streptophyta > Pinopsida > Pinales > Pinaceae > Pinus > Pinus tabuliformis. The sequence continues at coordinate 1,674,955,946 of CM062816.1, read as the reverse complement.
TTTTTAATGAGTAATAAAATTGATGAAGGTATATTTAATTTGTTAAGTGAAATATTTAAACCACCGAAATAAAAATCCTGAGTGGGGTATCGTGCACATAAACTATGAAAAAGGTTGGAAAAAATAGACTAATCTAAAAATAAATATTTGTACACAACTCTTGACAGCTTAAAATTTGAACATAGAAGTAAGTTATGTATAAGAACACCATAAACTTAGGAGAAGAAATAACTACAATGCCCAACCAAGGAGAATGTGCAAATGTTTAATAGGAACTCAATATAAAGGACTGAAATAAAGAAAACCTAAATGCATGACCAACTAAATAACTATACAAAAAACAATTGTAACACATTGAGAAGAATCCATATACCCCTCTCAAGGTCTTTCAATGCAAGGATATATATTTATGAGAACCTTTATACTCCTTTCAAATCTTAGAAGATTTTGGAGTCCAAGAGAGCCTCAACAACTATACAGATATGAGGGTTTCAAACACATATTATTGCACTGTAATTTTATGTAGATGATTAGATTTAAAAACACATACTAATGGAAACTTTTTTCCATTCAGAAGAATCTATATACTCCTCTCGAGGTCTTGCAAGGAAAGGACATGGATTGAAAAGAAAAGATATACTCTTCTCAAAATATTCCTAGTTCTCCAAGTTGGAACTAAGCCTCAACAAATATATAGTTGTGAAGCATTGAAACCAATATTCTTGTAGTCTGATTTTCATTAGATGATTAGATAATAGATAACTATACAAGCGTGTGTCTCATGTTGATAAAATATGTATACCCAAATCAAGGTCTTTCAACGCAAGGGAATCGATTGAGAAGAGTATATATACTCCAGATGAAATATTCCATGTTCTCATAGTTGCAGTTGAGCCTCAACAAGTGTACATTTGTGAGGCATTTGAACTTGTATTCGTGTATCTCTATTTTTCTTCAGATGATTAGATAATAAGCAACTATACAAAGTGAAACAACATCTGCATTCCAATAAGAAGACTCTATATCCCACTCTCCAATTATTTCAAGGAAAGGACATACATTTAGAAGAGCTTATATACTCTCAAAAAATTCCAATATCACGTAATCAAATTGGGCCTCAACAACTATACATTTACGACATAGTCTAACCCAAATTCATGTACTCTATTTTCCTTTAGATGATTAGGTAATAAACACCTATACATACAAATCTTCATTCTATTGACATGAATCTATATACCCCTATCATGGTCTTACAAGGAAAGGAGATGCATTGAGAAGACTCCCTATACTATTCTCCAAATGTTCTAATATCTTAGAGTTACAAATTGGGCCACAACAAAACTATACTTGTGACTCATGAGGCATTTAAGCCCATATTCCTGTAATTTTATTTTCTTTAGATGATTTGATAATAAACAAGTTTACAAACAATATTTTCATTCCACTGAGTGGAATCTACAAACCCCTCTCAAAGTCTTGTAAGGAAAGACATAGATTGAGAAACTATGTACTACTCTCAAAACCATATGAATCTTGGATTTGCAACTGATCCTCAAGAACTATACAGTTGAAGGCATCGATAAAACACATATTCTTGTACTCTATTTTTCATTCATATGATGAAATAACTAGCCAAGACCCATCTAAACCTGGGTCTCATATGCAACTTCAGGTTTAGAATCTTGAGGTTGCATATTTCAAGTTCCAATATATGATAACCATTTATATGAACTAAAGATATGAATCCTTGAGCTTCGTAACCTCTAGGTGCATAATGTACTTAGGACTGAATAGGTTTGGGCTCATGCTCATATTAAATGTAGTAGTCCATCCTTTGGATTGAAAGCAGTGTTATGTGGACACCACCATTTCCATTCCCACCCAAGATTTAGAATGTACCTTACTACTCTTGTGCACTTAGATAATTTCTTCTGTAAAAACACAAAAACTATAATAATATTGGATCCTAGTACTCTATAAGCAAAAAAATTATATTTATTCCTCCAGCTGTAATTCACCCTAATTACATAAAACTCCAACTTGAGTCATTAATGAATGGAATACCATTCAAAATAGGATGAATTAAGTGAATTCCAACTTGATATACATATTACCAACCATTCCATCAAATCACTTGGCATACGCATCTCATCACAATAGAGCCTTGACAACTATAAAGTTATGAGGCATTGAAATCTATAGACTTGCACTATTTTTCCAGATAATTATTTAATTAAATATTATATTCTTCACAAACTAAATAACTGACTAAACTGATTGGATTTTGATACTTTGCATAATTCTCTTATTACAACCAAGCCTTGAAAATTATGAAATTGTAAGGCATTGAAATCCACAATATTGCACTATTTTTTCCAATAATTATTTAAATATTATGTTCTTTGCAAACTCAACTACTGACTAAACTGATTGGATCCTGATATGCTACAAGCAAGTAAAGTATCTTTCTACTTATGACTGTAATCACCCATATTACATTATAATCCAACCCATGGTATGAGACATTTTCATTCAAAACCAACCTATCTCTATATCACTAGCACAGGAAGCTCCTTTCCTAACCGAGAAGAGTCGACCTTTCAATCACACCCAACAAATGAGAAGTGAAACCTTATCTAAAAAAGAGTTGGTCTCCTAATGTATATGACCAATCCTTCAAAAACAATGTTTGAAAAAGTTCTAATAGGTCTTGCATTGGATTTATTTAGGTTGGTCTTGGGTCAATCTTGGAGCAAGTAAGGTTCTGCACCTTATCGAGTCACTACCATACTAGGTTGGTTCAGACTAGGTCCACCTTAGAGGAGTTAGGTAAGTACTTGAAAGGAGGTCGTACGAGGATAACCCTTTGCAGAGCTTGGGTAAGACCTTTAAAGAACCAACCCTTTTCTCTTCGATAAGGGTCATCTTTCCACCACTCTTGGCATGTACAGAATACGATTCAGTATAGAACTATTTGATGGAATTCCAACTTCACTTTCAAACTAAGTGCACTTTCGAGTGCCTGTTGGATACTGTTGTTATTTCCACCCACTAATGCTTAGAAATAAACAAATATTAATTTAAATGAAGTGAATGGAGCTCTGAATAGGCCAATATAGAAAGCTAAATAGTCTTGATTATGGTGAAAAATTTCATGGTTAAGTGTCCTTTGAACCAAGAAGCCTTAAAATGGTGATGTGACCTTCCTGTGAAGTCCTCGTTACTAGGTATAAGTCTCATAGGTGATAATTGATGCCATGTGGTTTCATTTCACTGTATCCAATGCCACTTCTTCACCCTCTCACCTCATGCAATGAGCACATGATTAATTGGTCATTATGACCAATGCTCATTCGATATGAGTCACATTGAATAGATTTATATTCTAGACAATTCCATTGACTCAATAACTGCATTAAAAATTGTTCATTACAACTAATACGCATGGGAGGTGGGTCATGCAAAATGAATTGATACTCTTGAAAGCTCATTGTAACCTCATACAATGAATAGATGAGAGATTGGCCCTTATGATTAATGCTGATTGAAGATGACAGTGCACGTGAAATTGAGCATTATGACTAATGCACATCGTAAATGGGTCCTGCTAAATAACTTAATATTCTAGTTAGCTCCCTTGATGCAATGAATGATAAATTTGTCATTATGACTAATTCTCCTAGGAGATGGTTCGAGACAGAATTCCCTTGATACAATGACTACATTAGAAATTGGTCATTATGACTAACGGCTAATGGTCATGCGAGATGGGTCATGTTGAATAACTTAATACCCTAGCAATTTCACCTAACGTAAAGAGGGTATGAGAAATTGTGTTGAAAATTGGCAGGTAAGGGATGAATTTAATTGAATAAAATTTCATTTCTGACTATTCTAGGGTAGCTTTCTAAATATAGAAAGTCACATCTATAATTGCAACAATGACTTTCCAAAATTAGTAAGTCACCTTACTTCAATTGGTAATGATGTATAGATGATGGAAAATCAGTTAACTTATCCTTAGTCAATCTAAATTTTTTAATTTTTTAATTTAATCGTCAATTTTATTATTATTATTATTATTACACTTATGATACTATAATATTATCTAAAAATGAATTACTTGTCACCTCTCCTACTTGGCTCTCAATCATGACACTTCACATTTCTCTCTTTGATGGCAAATCAATCTCTCTTATTCAATTATGGAATTAGTCTATCTCTCTCTCTCTTAGAGGATTCATTCCTCTCTCTTTAATGCTCTTCCACATTGTTACCACTCAAACTAGCAAGTGACCTAAGGGGGATTCCTAAAGGGTTAAATTCTAGATCAAGGGAAGAAAATGAAGGCTTATCCCACTATCACCTTAGTTAAGGCTCCATGCTATTTACATATTTTCAGCAATGGGAGGAGACCTTATACATATGGAGTCATAAATGAATGATAAATCAACAAATGGGTATAAAGTGACCCAAACAATCCCTTTCTAGAAGATAGTCAAGAATGGAGCTTTCTTGCTTTCTAAGCAAGGTAAAATATATTCTAAGAGAAGGATGGGAGGATTTTATGGTTAGTTTTAGGGAATATAACTTGTGAAAGAGTTTCCCAATCCCTAAAATCCTTATTGGAATTGGTATCTTGGATGGTTCTTCAAGAATTGTCTTTCCAAAGAAATGGGACCACACGGGACCAAGTGGACTCAACCTAGGTTAGGAGGCAAGAATTTAGCAAGCAATGAAATTTTTAACCTAGAGAAGGAGGGGGAAAGGATCGAAGAAAGGATTTTCACATAAAGGTGATGAATTGATTTTGTGAGGCACTAGCCTCGAGGATACTAGGGCAAAGTCACATCTCGAAGCTAGTTCTTGGCTTTTTTCACAACTCCATCGTTAGAATGGCTTAAAAATTTGAGGAGGCCTTGAGGACACACCTATGCAGGAGAGGCTAGGAGATTCAAATCTTTAGAGGGCTACTTTGTTGGGAAAATGATTCTTGAGGTGACACAGCTTGGTTAGACATAGAAAAGGTGAAAAGGAATTATATTTTGAATGACCACCTCTTGGTAGATCAATTCCCTAATCTTGGTAGAATGGAGTCTATGATAAATATAAATGAGTACCTTGTTTCTTAGTCAAGGAGGCCTTAAGAATACCTCACTAGCCTTTTATGGAAAAGGGAAGAAACCTTACATCTTTTATACTTCGACTTGCAAAAGGTGGTGGCTTATAAAGATGAATTTGTTGATAGAATTATCGCTAGGAAATTTAATTCAAGTTACTTGGCCCATACATTGAGAGATGCTATATAGAGACAAAATTCCATAATTTAAGCAGTAAATGCATGCAACAATTAGCCTTAAAAATATCGAAAATCCCAGGCCAATGTATATGACAAAGTAAAACCAGAATAACATTAAAATCATATACTTACATGTAATAGAACATATCCAACCATCCATAATCTCACATTGGACAACTATATCTATAATCAATGCAACTCCCACCCATAAGGGAAACATCTATGTTCCCTCCACAGTAAGTTCTTAATTGTGCTGAAGAATGTAACTCATTTCTAATTTGTTTACAGGCTTTGATATTTTAAAAGACTTGTCATATCTTCGAAAGTAATGTTAAGATCATAGATATAATGAGTTTGATATTTTTTTGAGCTACTGATGTGATTTAGTGTTTGTAACAAAACCTCGGAAATAAGTTGAAGTATTGAAGTATAGTCTCATGTTGATTATGTTTGTAAATTCTAATGATTCCATTATTATAATATTTGGATACGACTAAATTCATGCTTCTATATATTTGGTTGTACTTGCTATCTAAGTTGTGCAGGTACATCATACTTAAGATGGTGAAGATGTTCGTAAGAGAAGTTGATATGATAAGCATGATGAGAAGGATGGAATCCATAAAAAAAAATTCCAATATCGAAAGAAGAAGTTGATCTTCCTAGGTTAAGAGGGAGCCTGAATAGAAGAAAACTCCCTAGTTGAGATAACATAGTTCTGATTGGAGAATGAATTTTAAAGGGTATGTTGTTGCAAGTGATGTAGTAAAGAAAAGTGTATGATTGAGAAATCTTTTGCCAAAGATTGATAGTCCTACTAAGATAAGTTGATAAGCAACATCGAGATGTCTAGAAGACCCCGAAGGTTTCTATTTTGTTATGTAATTTTGAAAGTGTACTATTGATTGGGATTGTGTTTATATAGGTAAAAATATCTCGATGTTTTGATAAGCATGCTCGTTGTTGCTCAGTTTGATCAGGAAAGATTTATTGTTAAGGATTTGTGAATGAAGCATTCCTTGGGAGGACATCTCGTCGACACTTTGTGTTGATGTCTTGAAGTATCAAAGGTGGCATTGGTCATTAAGAGCTAACATGCACCTGGATCATTGGGTTGATGGTTAGTAAGTAAGATTGATGGCACCTAGAGAGGCTAAAAGCTTGAGTCCATCTTAGTCCCACTCAGATAGATTGCCCTAGTCACGAATCTAGTCTGTGGCATTGTGGCGAGTAAATTATTGAGAGACCTTGTAAGTTTGGATTTATAAGATCACATAACTAAAAGAAATAACTTAAACAACCAATTCATATCATTGCAGTACTTGAAAGGTATTATTTTTGTTCCTACACTAAATTAGTTATTCATGTTAGTCATTTTTATTGTATTACTTATTAGTTAGTCATGTAATTTAACACGAGACTAAATTAGTCATTTATGTTAGTCATTTTTAGTCAGTTCACTTAAGATTGCTTATTTTTGGTAGTATTTCACTTAGAAAAGTTGCGGTGACTAACTTTTTAGTCACCTAGTCACAAATTTCTCATTTTAAACTAGTCTCATTACGTCCCCAAATGGCTTTAGGAAGAGAGTTGCAACTGCCCATAGATCTCTAACTAAGACTCTGATAGGAAAAAAAAAATTATATTGGACTCTTAGCATCAAACTACAACTAGGGAAACCTCTCTCATTTGATTCCACTAGCTAAAAAAAATGATTCGATGATATGAAGAACTTGGGTTTTGTTCAATGAGAGACAATGTAATTTTTTCCAAAACATTCTATTTTACAAGACAATAATTCTAGAAATTGTGGGTATCATTCTCATGTGGTCCTTGGCCAACCACACTTATAGGAGACTACAAGAGAATTATTCTGCTCGGTTTGGATTTTATGCCCCTGAACAAAATTCTCATTATGTCCCTGTTGAGCTTCAAGAAGTGAGTTACAACTCACATTAAAACTACAATTTGGACTCTAATCGAAAAAACCATTGATCACATTATAGTTATAAAATTGAATGACAACTAGGGGTACCTCTCTCATTTGATTCCACTAGCAATTTCACCAGATGTTGCAAAGGAAACGTCATAAGGCATAAATTGAATAAGAATTGTGACATGTAAATTATCATTGAAGATAAGATTTAGTAAACTAGATTCCATTCAAAGGTAGAAGATGATGGTAAATGATTTATATTATGTGAAATTTACATAATGCATAATTGTTTTAAGATATATTGCCTCTTGAAAAGAAAAAAGAAAATGTGAACAACATGATGGTTATCCTTCGAGGTTTAAATTTGCATAACAACTTGTTGAATACATCATAGAGTCGAAGAAGCAATAAACAACCTACAAAAGTAATATTTCATTCAAAATATATAGATGAATTATTATTATTTTAAATATGGAAATTAAATGTTAAAATTGACTACAATGAGTTTGTATGTGAATTGTGTTATAATGAAATTGGAGTGAATGAAATGGAGCTTACCATTGTAATGGGAATTTCAATACTTCTAGTAAAAAATGCAAGGGAATGATGGTATATCAAACACCATTGAAGATTTATGCGTAATTGAAGATTCATAATTCTTGATTGTCAGTCTGTTCGTATTTTTAACTTTTTGTCACATTCAAGTATGTGGATTATACGTTTCAGAGTAGATTTTATTTTTAGTAATAATTGTAAAGTTGGTCGAAGGTGGTATAGCGGCATGTTTGGATTTCACACTCGTAGAAACATTGTTTCTATATTGTGTAATTTAATTACTACTTCCTTTATTTCTTTGAAGTAACTATATTTTTGTGATATATGCGAGTCCACATGCCTTGTTTCGAAAGATAGATAAGGCTAAAAGGAAGTAGTTAAAAAATGTAATAACAATGTAATATTCACAACTATGTATTAATAATGAGTAAATTTAACTATTGTTAATAGATAGAAAATGCATGTGATAAAAGTAGATTGAGCTTAATAATTATGGGAAACCTTTTGGAGATGTTAACATATGGATTGGAGCACGTCGTAGAGGAGGTACTTAATGGAGAATTTCTTCTGCATGATTTCTGTGAGAAATATTTTTGTTGTCTTTCATTTTTATGTAATGATCAAAATTGAATATGGGGCAAATTTCGAGATCTTGTAGAGAAGGGACTCTTGACATTGTTGTGAACGTGAGACCTTGATGTTCAATTTTTACCTGTGTCTATTATTTCTTTTGGCAATGTCATACCCTAATATTTATGTATAGTTAATTCCCAAGCCATCTTTCATGGATTTTGTGCACGTCCATTTTGTTTTATTGTTGAAATAGGAAAGTGAGTAGGATTTATTTCATCCTAAGGAGGCTCGATGTATTTCGGAAAATATATGATAATAAATGTTGGAATTTGTGTAGGTGTAGTTTATTCTTTGTAAGAGATAGATGTAAATTTCTCGAGGGAACCATTAACAAGTCCGACTAAAACCCAAAGGTTGGAAGTTAGCATTACTTTTTGGCCTTTGCATAAAAAGACAATTCGCTCAAGTTGATCGTCTTCTGAGGAAAGGCTATAATATGTGTTGTCATCTTCTGTGATGGATCTTGTAATAGGATTCTCTTCATTTTATTGTCAATACTCATCCGTAAGACAAATTTATTGACATATGTGATGACTATTCCTTGGTAGACAAACAAAGGGTATGTTATACAAACACAATTATTGAAGATTTGAGTCATACAGATACATTTCCACCTCTAGATGGCTCTATTGTTAACAATAACAAAGTTGGACAACCCTAGAAGGTTTATGAAACGTGTAATGAAACCCTCGATGACATATACAACTTGAGTGCCAAGAATGAAAACGATGTAAAGAAAATCATTTATGAAGAATATGGACTTGACCAAATAAAATTTTTCTCTCTCGACCACATCAAATGAAAATATGTTCTCTTCTCCATGAACTTGTGGACAATCATTCATGAACTATATTTTTAAAAGGAAATGTTGACAACGAACCTCTAACAAATCCACATGAATTCAATGTTGAGGGACAATTTTGGGGCTTGGAAAAGGTACACTCTAGAATGATCAATGATATAGGTCCAAATGATCTTGAAACCAACAAGAGAACATTTTCTCAAGGTAGCCATAGACAAGAACTCGCTGCTCTGACCATTCATCTTATGGGGTACCTTTCAAAGTGTGATTCACATCAATAAGATCTGTATACACATAGGTAACCAAAAAACATGAATTGCAGGAAATAAAAAAAAGGCTACTAGTAGGAGTAACAAGTTTGGATATGATCATGAGCCTTATGATATTTTTCATAGGAAATATTCTCTCTAGCACATTGAATATATGGTTCATCCCGAGTGGACTATTTTCTTGCATCATTACATTGGTGTCAATGCTACAAGTGAAAGGGTTGATGCTAAGTTGAATATTTAAATCAAATTTGTTGGAACCAAGCAACGAGTGGTTCACAACTATAGGCTTGTTGAGCACCATGCAAATATAGCTAAAGGAAAACATTTTGATGCGCAATCTAGTGCTAGAAGCCATGTACAACCAAGTCAAGAAATTGACATATTTGTCAAATTTTTAAGTGCAACTTACATGACATGATACCACAGATAGTTGTAGTTGTGGATGCCTCGCTAACTACTGTTATAAATTCTAGGAAGACAAATGACAAATGAATTCATGCCCACTCTTATCAATGTGAAATATTTTAGAAGAATGATATTCATGCTCCTAGAAGAATAGCTAACTCACGTGATTTTTTATATCTATAGGAACAATGGGACCCATACCCCCTCCATGACTCTGATTTTCTTTTCGACAATGAAATAATGGAAAGAATGGAAAGCATTTTAAACTTCAAAGATTCATAGTTTTAATTTTTACCACAAAATGGAAGGGTGACCAACCAAGAGTCAATTATGATGCAAAAATCATCCTAAAATAGCATGATAAACAAAAATAATGCGCTTGTACTCTAAAATTACTTAGTGTTTGACATGAGACTAGGAAATGAAATTTGGATTTTAGAAGTATTTCACATGGATCAATGATTGCATTAAAAAATTATTAAATAGGGGACAGTTTGGTTGGATCACAACAAGTGCAATAGAAATATGGTTCATTTTGGTTGGATCACTAGCACTTGCAACAACCTTAGGGGTTAGAGAAAGTGCTAGTGACACACGAGAAATAAACCTCCATCATGTTCTCTTCTAAGACATAGTGCTGCAAAATTAAATCACCTCATAATTGTTTTCATATTCTAAACAAGAAGTAGTAAAATTAATATTATATTGTGCAAAATGAAACTGTGACAACATACATCCATGTAACAGAGGCCACATCAAGTAACCAATTTAAAATAATTTATCACAATGTTGTGGCCATGTTAGATAGCTACGCTTTAACTAGAACCCAAACTTTGAATGGCATAAGAGTGAGATAATGCTAGGCCTATGACAAGATTGGCAAGAGAAAAAAATAGCCCAGAAAAATAGAAAATAAACAATTACTAGTGACGAGTCTTTATTAGTTTTTAAAGCAGGGGGATTTCTTAGACCCCAATAAGGCTCATTGTTTTTTGTGATTGAAACCATGTGTAATCCTACAGAATTTGGCACAATAGATAACCGAGCCATGGCTCATCAACCAAAGGGATCTGAAAACATTCCATTGTAATAAGCCTGGAATGAGGGAAGGAACATTTACAACACAAATATAAAAGGAAGCATCTTGTCAAATGAACCAATAAAGAGTAAATAATTTTATTTTAAATAAATTTAAAAACTGAAACTAAGAGACGTAGGACCTTAGAACAACAGAGGAATGACTGACAACAGTGACAAACATGTAGTATTATAATCAGCGTGAAACAAATGAAACTAGGCACATAGAAGATTTAGGTAAGCAATACAATGCACTAACAACGACAGCTCCACTGATATAAATGATAGGAACAACCCTCGTTTTTCAGTAGTTATATTTTTTCTTATAGGCCCATTGGGCATGGACATTGAAGTTTTTTCTTTTACAATTATGCACCATATAGACAACCCTTTAAAAGGTAAAGCTACGAACATAATTTCAGCAAAGTCGGTTGGACGAGAAACTATGTTGCAAAAGATATCATAGTTGGTGTTAAATCTAGAGTTGCAATGTTGCAAGGTGTGGAACAATCGGCAGATGTTGTAAACGTGACAATGGGACAAAAGGGTTGCAATGTTGTTATTGAACAAATTTATGGTGCTCCAAAAGTAAGAAACGATGGTGTTACCATGGTAAGACGTATTGAGTTCAGTGACAAGTTAAAGAATGTCGGTGGAAGTATTGTGAAGCATGTTTCCAATGCTACAAATGATGTTGTAGGATATGGCACTACCTGTGAGACCATCCCTTCTCATTCAATATTCACAGAAGGCTATAAGTCACTTGCAGCTGGGATGAATGTAATGGACTTGAGAAGGGCCATTAGCATCGAAACTGATGCAGTTGTGGTGCATTTGAAAAGTAGAGCAAGGATGATAAGCACATCCGAGGAAATTGCACAGGTAGGCACCATCTCAAAAAATGGTGAAACTTAAATTGGTGAACTGATTGCCAAAGAGTTGTAAGAAGTTGGCAAGAAGGGATTCATAACTATTGGAGATGGAAAGACATTGTACAATGAATTGGAGGTTACTGAAGGAATGAAGCTAGACAGGGGTTATATGCCCTGTATTTTATCAAAAATGAGAAGGCCCAAAAATGCGAATTAGAGAATCCTATGATTTTCATACCTGAAAAGAAAATTTCAAATTTTGATGTAGTTGTCTCAGCAATGAAGCGGGACTTTAAAAAACAAATAACTCTTCTAATTGTTTCTTAGGATGTAGAGATTGATGCACTAGCAACCCTAATTCTAAATAAAATTGGTGTCAGAGTCAAGGTCTGTGCAATCAAAGCTCGGGGCTTTGGAGAAAACAGAAAAGACAACTTGGCGGATCTTGATGTACTTACTGGTGGTCAAATGATTACAGAAGAACTTTGTGTGAACCTTGAAACGTTTGAAGCTGATATGTTTGGTTCAGTAAAGAAGGTAATTGTATCGAAGGATGACACAGTTATTCTTGATGGAGGTGGTGATAAGAAGGCTATAGAAGAAAGATATGAGAAGATTTAGGCTTCCATTCAAGTTAGCACGACAAAGTATGATAAGGATAATTATCAGGAGAGGTTGCAAAATATTTCAGGAGGGGTTGCAGTTCTTAATATTGGTGGTGCTAGTGAAGCGGAAGTAGGGGAGAAGAAAGACAGAGTTACAGATGCCTTGAATGACACTAAGGCATCACTTGAGGAGATTATTGTGCCAGGAGGTAGGATTGATCTTCTTTATGTGACAAAGGAACTAGAAAAACATCAAACTGCGAACTTGACCAAAATATTGGAGTGAAAATTATTCAGAATGCATGGAAGATGCCTGTATATACGATTGCTGCAAATGACAGTGTGGAAGGTGCAGTGGTTGTTGGGAAATTAATGGAGCAAGATAATCTTGACCTTGGATATGATGCTGCCAAAGGTGAATATGTTGACATGGTGAAGGGAGGGATTATTTATCCCCTGAAAGTGATAAGAACTGCTTTGGTTGATGTTGCAAGTGTGCTTTCATTGTTAACCACAACAAAGTGCATCGTTGTTGAGATTCTGAAGGATGAGAAGGAAGGCCCAGCTATGGCCCTTGTTTTGAAGGTTAAAATTCGGGTCAATTAGTTTGACCCTAGATTGGGTTTCTGGTTCTTCTCTCTGGTAAAGCTTCTTTTTATCCTTTCTAAACCTTCTTATCAAGGTAGATAGAGTAAGCATATAAAGTACTAGATCCATAACCTATAACATCATTATACGTGCTAGCAACATATTCTATAACTTCCCCTCTACTGGTTATTTAGAATTCACTAGCAGGAGTAGCAGCTTCAGTAGTTTATCCAATGGTACCACCTATAGTAGAGGAAGAAGTTGAAGCACCAGTAGTAGCATCAGTACCAGCATAGCCACTTTACCTATAAGAAAGGACTAGTACATCACTAGTATATATGGTAGAGTTATTTATTGATCCAAAAGTAGTATAGCTAGCAGTTTACTACTGCTATTACCTTTTCTAGAACCGTCGTTTCTACTATCTGTGAAATCGATGGATCCATATCTCAATCATCTATTGGTGAAACGGTAGCTACTAGGTCTGGGTCTGGCTCCGCTACTGGCCCTGGAGAGGATGATGAAGTTAAAGCTGACATAAAGGAAAATTTGTCGATTAAAGTGCCCTGCAGTTTCTACAACCTATCTTTTCTGCAGGGAAAAAGTGTAATCAAAGAGAGACCAAAGATTTTTTTTCCTTATTCACCTACCGGAGATGATAATTTATTCAAAGAGCAATTTTTTAAGAAAACAAAAAAAACCCAAAAAAATACCTATTTTAGGCAAAAACCATGGAAGATCAGGCCTCACAGAAGGAATGGTTGTAACTGCAGACCTCATAAACCTGTCTTGGTGGTCTCGAAGGGTGTTTTTAGAACTGCCTCACCTGTTAATGCTCCACAATACTCCCCGACCATAGTGGAGTTAATGTGTTCACCGACTAGTCGTCCTCAAAGAATGGATTATCTATCTGCTCAAAATTTTCCGAAAATGCTTCAACACCAAATTATTTGAGAACCGCTTGAAATTTGAAAATTTCCCAAAGAAATGTTCTAAAAGTGCCCCATCGATGTTGGGAAAATGTCTCTTCATTAATTTGATCTCATCTTTTTTTTAATGACTAGGATCTCATTTTGCTTTTTATATTATTGGTAAGATGAATATGGCTTGATTATTCAATATCTATGGTAATAGAACCAAATTTATGTATAAGATGAATAGTTATAGGTAAGAATTTCCATAAACTATCATGATTTCTATGTCACATATTGTTGGCTCTAATTGCATAAATAGTTTCATCATAATTAATAGATAAAATAACCATGACTATAGGTAACATTTTTGATGGATTTCACTCATTGTTAACTAGATTTATGATAACCATGACTATAGGTAACATTTTTGATGGATTTCACTCATTGTTAACTAGATTTATGATTTCCTTGTGACTGAAGTTGAAAAATGAAAATACAAATTATTTAAGAAATGAGAGTAATGATTATTTGAAGGGTGTTGCAAAGCATATGGCTTGAGCTTTTATATGAGACAACTATATATTGCTAGAAGAATAGAGCTTGAAAGATAAAAAGTGGAGAAATAGGCATAAACATATAACATGAAAAATTTCGAACACTTTTTCATGCTAGATATTCCAAAATGTATAGTAGCAGTCAATAGGAATTAGCTACTAAAGGAAAATATTAAACATTGTCCATAGAACATACATGGGGAAAATATTTTATTTGTAGGGGTTGTATTGAAGTGGCTTGGGAACTTATACATGGACCATGAACATTAGGTTACACCTCTTTTGGGCCCTAGGGGACTAGTTTTCATCCTTAAACAATGTTGAAGACCCTAAGAACCATCCCTTAGATGGTCTCCATGAGCACCACTAGGCCAACTATTCACCTTAGAGGCACTAGGTGGTGGTTCTGTACCATGTGCATAGTCTATATTATTACTAAGCCTTGAAAATTACTAGTAGGCCCTAGGATGGTAATGGTGTTTGTCCTTAGATGATGTTCAAGGTCCCTAAAAAATCCATCCTTGTTGGGAAAAACTTCACATCCGCACCCATACAACATCTATATACCTATGGTTTATAATGAAGGTAAATAGTGATCCCCATCACCTAATTGCGAAAGAAGCCCTAAATAACCTAGATGCCATCTCACACATGTCCCTCATATTAGCACATCCTACATTATCTATTAGTTCATGGAGATACATGGTTCAAGAAATATCACTTGGACTAGATTCCATTGAAGGATGAGATGTAGGGCCAACTGTATTAAGGACACCTCAAGGTCAACTAACAAGAATGCAATGTATTAGTTTTTGGCACATCCACCTATCAAAATATGACAATATTGGGTACTAGACATCGTTAAGTAGGATACTAGTCACCAACAAGAAACCTCAATATTGATAGAGTAATGATGTGGTGAGTTAATGTGGAACGGAGGATACTATATGTAAATTATGTGGGAGTTGATTTGACATGCTAATGTCTTATTATGATGTGGCACCAATGTGGGTCTATTTGACATGGAAGACCAATGTGGCAAGTGATGTGGCATGTTGACATGGTAATGGAGGGTTCACTTGGCACCAAGGTGATGGCTAGGTGATGACCACATAGCCACGATGTGGATGTTGGGCTTTTGGATGTTAAGATATCAACTAATTAGTATCAATGACACACTTTAGCCTCTTACCAAGGGCCTGGTGGCTTGATAGCTCAACCATTGGCCTTTTGATATATGGTGTATAGAGATATGAGGGCTTAAATCTACAAGCCCATTGTTTGGTTATGTGAAGACCGATTAAGAAAGTTTTAAACTAATGTGATATTTCCCAAGAGGTCTATAATGGTCTATAATGGATATAATAGCCAATGGAATAGGTAGGATATTGTGGAAGTTGATAGGCCATTTTATAATGATGAGTTGTGAGAAAAGGGTTGCCACTTGTTTGACAAGAAGCACGGTATGGAAATTGGTGTTTATTTGGAAGATAATTATCTAGTACTCTATTTTTTAGGCTCATAAACTTGCTAATGCCTTGCTTAAAGTGAACACCTTAAGAAGGATGACCAATTCAATAGGTGATTAGATCATAACATGATAGAATATGTTCAATATTGTCTTGGAATTTAAAAAAATGAGAACATAAGGATAAACCCAAACCCAAAATGAGAACATAGGGATTAAATATAAACACAAAATATTTACTTTTAAATTTTTTAAGCTAATAAACTCTGAAAATCTCTACTTTTAATTTTTCTAATAACTAATAAATTCCTTATTTGAAATAAATAAATAAATAAAAAGTACACACAATTTCTTTAAATTTTAGATTTTTCACTACATACATATAATCTTTTACTTGCAAATCCATTCCAAACACCAATTACATAATATTTCAAAATTTTAAACTTTTCATTTAAATCACTTTTACAAACTGTCACTTTTACAAACTTTGTTTGATTTGCACAAGGTTTTGATAAATATTCAAATTCACAAGAACCCACCGCACATGTTTTTGCTTCAAATTCTTCTCTTTTGGAAGTTTTAAAGTTCATGCAAAATACAAGTACCCTGTGCTTTCATTTTTGTATTTGTTTTTTCGTACTTCTGAATGCAATTTTTATTACCTCTGGACGTTTTTTTTTAAATAGTTTTTGCCATGTCCTTTTAATATCCTCCTTTCTCTACACTTACATGTCATTTTCCCTGCATATTGTTTTATTTTTCTATTGATGAAAAAGAATTTTACACAGAATTTGTCCATCCCTGCGGTAAGTATGTCGCTTCTCTAAGTGCAATGAAGAAACTGAGAGTTCATGCTCCATCACTAAGAGTTTTAAACCTCCAATGTAGAATAGTATTTCGTGCCTTTCCTATGAGGAAACATCTCATTGAAGTGTGAAGAATGTCTTAGCGCAAAGAATGCATCATCATATAAGATTCATGTGATTTTTCATCTGAAATTGATAGCAAAAAGAAGATCAATTTCTGGGTTACTAGCCAAACCATATCCTGGCCCAACCACCTGATAAGTTAAACCAAATTGATTGATAGCTTCCTTTTCCTTTTTCCAGAAAAAAACCACCGATTAGCATCATTTCCATGTTGATCTCTTCAAATGATACATTTTTTATTACATTGCCTCGTGGAATAGAGCACCACAAATATTGTCCAATACCTTGAAACTAAAACCCAAATTAGCGAGAGGATGAATTGAATCCCTGAAATCTTACAATGGGGTAATAGTACGTAAATAAGTCTTGGACAATATGGCAACAATATGCTATAGAATAAATAGTATATTACAACAAAACTTGCACAAGGATAAAATTTTTCTTAGCACAAAACCTTGAGACCATTGCATAATACTAAACAAAATAAAAATAAAAACAAAACATACAGGTTTATAAAAAGTAACTGCATTAACATCTGAAACTCAATAAATATTTTCGTCAAATCTACTTGCCAGTTGTTCTGAATATATATAAGACATATTTATCAAGTACTTTGAAATCTGGTTCTACTGCAACCACCGTGAACCTAAAATATCATGCCTTTTCAATTTGCAGTAAATATCTTATTAGTTTCAGCATCTTCCAACAATGTCAATCAATGGTACATATCAATAAAAACCTCTGAAACTTGAACTTCTCAACAAAAAGAAAAATCTGCCCATTCTAAACAAAATGACAACATATCTCTCCTTTGATGTGACCCATTCCAATACAAAATAATTTTTTTGGCCCCGAGTCCCAGCCTCAAATCACTACAATCTAAGGTTGTCTCGGGCATACCATAAAAATAATAAAAAACATACCCTTGTACTGGCAAATTTCAAGGCAAAACATCTGCAGAAATTAAGATATCGGGTATGGTTCCACAGGTCAATGTTGGAAGGACCTAACTCCTTTATCCCCCAGGGGTTTCGAGGGTCTCTAAGGTGACGAAAACCTTGAAAAATCCTAAAATGGCCTGGAACTATGGCCCCTTCAGATTTTTGCCTCATCAGATTCTGGATAAAATGGTATTTTCCTGACCATTTTGAATAAAGGAATATAGTATGTCGTGCTTGGCATTAAATTTAACCTAAATCCATTTCACTATACAAATGTGATCCTCTTTATGAGATTATTTTCATTTCAGAAAAAGGTAATTCCATTTCTGACTTGTTACTGCTTTAATCATTAATGTCTTGGATTTTTTGAGATGTCGGCAGTGAAACCATATGAACTGTGTTGCATGTCTGAGGGTTTTATAGCATAGGAAGAGCCTGTTTCAAATTTAAAGAGCCTATAATGTCCACGAGTTTCAGTATCCGTGAAACAACAATAGGAATGAGGAAATATCGACCTTAACACCCACTGATTTTCACGCCCGTCTCAAAAACAAGCTATTTACAATTGACAATTAATAGGGTAACTTCTTTCCTGTTCTAGAATTTTGATTTTCTTTGTTTGTAATATTTTGTAATGCTAATAGGAAACTTAATTACGACTCACCTGCTGCAGAATCATCCCTCATGGAGTACGAAGGGCTTAAGTATCCTTTTCTATAGGTAATTTGCAAAGATATATCTAGAATTTTTTTGCTAATACTGATGGATGAACTTTTCTTAAGTCTGGGAAATCTACTGTAAGATTATAGCTGAGGGCATTATATCTTTTTTGTAAATTAATTTAAATTTTGTTTCAGTTCAAAAATAGAGAGCCTGTTGTATTCAAACAATATTCCACTATGATATGTTTATCAAAGAGCATTATCAAGGTGCTTATGATATGTTTATCCTACATTTGTTTTGGAGTCTTAAGTTTTAACCATTAGAACTTCAGAGATCGTCTTTTCTCTCCACAGAATTTGCACATTGAACAAATCATGATTAAACATTCTTCTCTGTCAGCACTGGAGTTGCAACGAAGAAACTGAGAGATATTGTGGGTGAGAAAAATAAATAATAGTTATCTCTTATCACTCTAATGTATCACTTCTCAGTTCCGTCTAAAGACCCAAAAGAGTTAATATGCTCAAGCATCTGGTCAAAACATGGATTTTGAAAAATGCATAATAGAAGTAATTAATGTTTTTGTACTTTTCAATTTCACAGCCTAAGACTTGCAATCCTCAAGCTCAGCTTGCAGAAAGTGATGCATATAATATAACAAATATCTGAATAGAAACTCTTGAATCAAGAACTGGTCTCACTGATCTCAAAAATTATCGTCAATAATTGATAAACAAATACCTAAATATGAAAACCTAATATGGAATCCAAAGGGACCATCTCGTTCTCAAGTAAAGCACAATGAGCACTGCTCGACAACCAAGAGAGGGAATATTTCTTCAAATTATGCTTTGGCTCTCACCATACGCAATTCCATACATATTCCTTTCTGTCTTGAGTATTACCAAGCATGTCTAAAAATTCCGAAGCATCATCATCCTCTCTGCCCAAACCATGTAACATATTTTTCTGATTATTTAAATTAGTTTCCCTTCCTCTCATAGAAATCATCCTGAACTCCGTTCTAGCCTTCAATATATTTGAATTCAGCCCTAAATATAACCTTCCAGCCTCTCTAATATCCTCCGTCCTCTAATCAAACTCGCGAATGCAATTTCTTCTGGTTACAGATTCAAGCCAATCGCTTCTCCCGGATCCAATCCTTTCCCCAAATCAAGCTTCTAGATCCCATGAGGACTGTCAGATATTGCATGGTCGTAATATGGGTCTAGTTCGATATTTCCTATCAGACGATAAATATTATACCTGTGACCAACAATTTGGCTTAACTTTGCAGGAAGACTAGCAATGGTTTCCCGAGAATCATTCTCAATTGCGTATATTTTGAGCAGACAATTTTTCCAATCTACAACAAAGAGTTGGGAATTTGCTAAGGCAATCAGACCTTGAGTAAGTCCTCAACGAAGACTAGGATTCATTCTAATCCATGAACCTTTTATATGATCATATATCTCCCCTTTTATTTGGCTTCCTGAGCCTAAATTTTCACCCTTAACATAAACATGCCTCTATGTTCCACATCAACACAACTTTTCATTGAAGAATGCATCCTTGAGACAAAACTCCAGGAGTTTGTCATAGGATCAAAGACTTCTGCAGAAGTACCTTCTTCCATTTTTTCATTACCTCTAGCTACAAAGATAGTTTTTGTTTAAGGTTACTTCTGTCGAATTCGATCTAGGTACCTGCATTGGGGAAACTTTGATCCAGCTATGATTGGAGAAAACATATTTATGCATTGTATTTGTAGGCTCAGTTGGACGAATGCAACTCCCATCACAAAAAGTGTTCCATGCAAAGCAACAACTGTCTCAATCTGCCACCACTCATAAGGATCAAGGTTCTATTAAAGAGAAGAAATAGATCGATCCAAAGGTAGAGGAAGAAGCCAAAACCATGAATTCTCCTTAAAATTGAAGATTTGGACTCTGTTACTGTGTACAACAAATGAAATAAATGTTTCGCTTATTTTAAATGTAGCTTTGGTGGCATATAATTCTTGTGATGGGAGTGTATTTCTCCAACTTTTTGAAACCTGCCTTACAGAGGTATCATAGGTATCATACTTGATGAAAGGAATACGTATCACGCATAACTATGCCAATCTATTTGGTAGGCCTAGAATGAGAATACAAGGAATACGTATCACGCATAACTATGCCAATCTATTTGGTAGGCCTAGAATGAGAATACTATCTATGTTAGTTTGACAAAGAATTATGTAATTTTGTGTAAAATGTAACTAGTGAGTTCTATACCCAAATGTTAGTTATGTAACTGAGGTGGAAGGTATAAAACTAGTGAATGCCCCAGAAATGTAATGGTGGACAATTATTGTTGAATTAATAGATTCCAATCCCTTGCCCTGTGGATGTTTCCTTGACACCTTGTAGAAATTTTACCATGTAAATCTTGTGTGTCTATTTGGTTTGTAGTTAGTTATGTTGTTTTCTTGGTCAATATATATAACTGAATGTGTGTAATTCTTTCCTATTATTTCTCCTATTCCACCAACAAGTGGTATAACAGCTTGAGTGTAAATCTGCCTATGGAGAATAATTTCAGTGACCTCCCTTGCCATGTTAATACTCTTAGTAAGAGCAAAAGGAATGAAGTTACTAGGTGTCCTTTGCGTGTGAACCATGTTGGACAACAGCCATGCTCTATGCGTGGAGCCGTTGCTGGCCCTATTCAATGTGTTGAGAAGCCTTCAAGGAATCTGCATGTGCAGATGTCAACGTAGCTGCTTTTTTTTTGCATGAGGAGGAACTGGTTGTCTCTCTGTGAAGACAAGTGCTGCGCGTTGCTGGTCTGCCCTGCGTGCTCCGTGTGTAGAACGCTGTTGTGGAGGAGTTCTTTGCTGGGTGAACCTTGCTGCTGTGTTCTACATGCTGCGTGATAGAAGGACGCCACTCCAAACCCTCTACGTACTGTTCCCTCTACGTGTGAAGACTAGAGCATGTGCTGTCTCCGTGATTGGTCTGCGTGTGTGATTGGTCTGCGTGTAGAGTGTGCAGAAGAAGTGCGTACTGAACCTGTTTGATCCCTTGAATTCTCTACGTGATGGAGCAGAGAGAAAGTGCGTGTTAAAGAAACACTCTCTCTTCTGCCTGGTTGTATTTTTTGAAAGAAATTGTCTAAGAATATTTTTTTTTCACATAAAGTTATGAAAATAAAGTTTTTTTGATTCTGAAAATAAACGGTGGATGTGGATGTGAGTAAATTGAAGGAAATATTTCATTTAAATTGAAGAAAAATAAAGGGTTTCTTCCATTAAATTGGTGAAAGGAAACGTAGGGTTTTGAAAAAAAAATGTGTTGAATTGGGGAATTATTTATTGAGAAAGACAAACTATATATATATATATAAACCCTAGAGAAACTGAAACACTAGGAAGGAGGAAAAATGGCCAAAATGTCGAATGCGAAATTCGAGGTGGAGAAATTCACCACGAAGAGCAATTTTTCTCTTTGGAAATTGAATGTTAGGGATCTCCTTGTGCAACAAGGGTTGCACAAGGCATTGGATGGGGAAACTAAAAAACGTGCAACCATGACTACTTCAGATTGGGAGGGCTTGGATGCCTGAGCTCTCAGTACCATTCGGTTATGCCTAGCGGATGAAGTTCTCTTCAATATTGTTGAAGAGACTACAGCTTGAGGATTGTGGGAGAAACTTGAAAAACTCTATATGACAAAGTCATTAACCAACATAATTTATCTCAAAAGACAATTATAAAGTCTCCGAATGAAAGAAGGTTCAAATGTTGCAGAACATTTGAATGTTTCTAATACACTTATATGTCAATTAACAAATATGGAAGTTGAAATACAAGAAGAAGATAAAGCCATAACCTTGTTGTGTTCTCTCCCTGAATCATGAGATCATTTTGTAACTTCAATCAGCTTGAGAAGTGTTGATTCTTTGAAGTTTGAATCAGTCATGGGAGATCTCGTGTCTGAAGAAGTACGAAGGAAATCTAGTACTGACAGAGTTGCATCAGAAGCCATGGTAGCGAGAGGATGCTCAAAGGAAAGAGGAGAAAAACCAAGGGTGTCTTCGAGATAAAATTCGAAGGGAAAGAAGTGTAAGCAAAATGTTGGAACTGCAATAAAATTAGAAACTTGAAGAAAGACTGTTGGAAATGAAAGGAATCCGAAAACCAGAAGAGGGTCGATTGAGGTATGATAGACGAAGTTTTATCTGCTAAAGAATTATGTATGATAGATGAAACTTCACCTCAATGTAAGCAAAATTTTGGAACTGCAATAAAATTAGAAACTTGAAGAAAGACTGTTGGAAATGAAAGGAATCCGAAAACCAGAAGAGGGTCGATTGAGGTATGATAGACGAAGTTTTATCTGCTAAAGAATTATGTATGATAGATGAAACTTCACCTCAATGTAATGTCTCTCAGGGTTTAGATAGCTCGCTGTTAGACTCTGGTGCTTTGCATCACATGTGCCCACATAGAAATTGGTTTACTTCATATAAAAATGTAAACGGTAGTTTTGTGTTTATGGGTAACAATGTGTCATGTCAGACTGTTGGGATGGGAGATATTAGGATTAAGATGTATGATAACACAGTTAGAACATTAACTAGTGTTAGACATGTACCTAATTTGAAGAAAAAATTGATTTCTTTAGGAGTGTTGGATTCACATGGTTATAAGTTTACACGTCACGATGGCATCTTGAAAGTATTTAAATGAGCCCTTGTGGTTATGAAGGCAGAAAATGTCGGAAATCTTTACAGTTTAAAAGGAAGTACTCACGTCAGTGAAGGAGCGGTTGCGTCAAAAAAGGAAGAAGTAGGTAGTCGTCTATGGCATCAACGATTGGGTCATATGAGCAAGAAAGGTCTTCAGATACTGATGAAACGTAAATCTCTTCCCGATCTGAAATCCTTGAAGTTAGATTTCTGTAAACATTGTGTGTATGGAAAACAGTGTAAAGAGAGATTTAATGTTGGAAATCATAATAGTAAAGATGTTTTAGACTATATTCATTCTGATCTGTGGAGACCATCCCGTGTTGTGTCATATGGAGGTGCATTGTATTTTTAACATTTATTTATGATTACTCCCGTAAAGTTTGGGTCTATATGCTAAAAGGGAAAGCTCATGTATTAAATGTCTTTAAATAATTTAAAGTAATGGTAGAGAAAAGAACACGCAAATCTATTAAATGTTTAAGAACTGACAATGGTGGTGAGTTCACTTCAGTTGGATTTGAACAATATTGTAAGGATGAGGGAATTATTAGACACAAAACTGCTGTTTATACTCCTCAGCAAAATGTTGTTGTTGAGCGTATGAATCAGACTCTTATGGAAAGAGCCAGAAGCATGATCAGCAATGCTAACTTGCAAAAGGAGTTGTGGGAAGAAGCAGTATCTACTACTTGTTATTTAGTTAACAGATCACCTTCAATAACAATTGGTTGTAAAATTCCTGAAGAAGTTTGGATAGGTTAGTCTTGTGACTATTCACATTTGAGGATATTTGGCTATGATGCTTATTCTCTTATTCCGGAAAATCAGTGTTCAAAATTAGATCCAAAGTCAAAATGTTATGTTTTTGTTGGGTATGACTGTGCAGTGAAAGGATATAGGTTGTGGGATCCTACATTGCGGAAGATAGTCATTAGTAGAGATGTAACATTTGATGAATCTTCTCTTTTAAAATCAAATGTTGAAAGAATTGAACAGGAACAGGTATCGCCAAATCAATGAGTTTAGTTGGAGGCTAGGCCTTTCGGTGACAATCGAAAGGAGGGAGAGACTTCTTGAGAAAAAGGTGTTGAAGACACAAAGGAAGCCGTTGAAGCTTCTGAACCAGTTCAAGTTTCTGAACCAGTTCAGCAACCAGTCACTCTAAGAAGGTCTACAAGGGAAAGGAAAAATCCCAAAAGGTATGAAGATTCTCCTTCATCTTTTGCTTTGATTACTGAAGATGGGGAACCTTCTTGTTATGAGGAAGCAATAGATGATACAAATAGCGAAAAATGGAAAACGACTCTGGAAGAAGAAATGGACTCCGTAGCTAAGAGAAATACCTAGGATCTTGTAGAGCTTCCTGAATGGAGAAGTTTTGTTGGATGCAAATGGGTCTTCAAGCTGAAACGAAAAGTTGATGGAAGTATCGAAAGGTATAAGGCGAGATTGGTAGCAAAAGGGTATTCTCAGGTTGAAGGTATAGACTTTCATGAGATTTTTTCTCCAGTTGTAAAACTTGTTTCTATTCGTACTATGTTGGCACTAACTGCGTTACTTAATCTTGAGTTAGAACAGTTAGATGTTAAAACAACTTTTCTACATGGTGATTTGAATGAAGAGATATATATGGAACAACGAGAAGGTTTTGTACAAGGTCGCAGCAGAAGATTAGTTTGCAAGCTCAAGAAATCATTGTATGGTCTGAGGCAGTCTCCCAGACAATGGTACAAGAAGTTTGATTCCTTCATGGTGAGCGAGAACTTTCTAAGAAGTGAGTATGATCATTGCGTATACTTCAAAAGTTTCAATGACATATTTATTATCTTAGCTTTGTATGTTGACGATATGCTTATTGCAAGCAAAAGCATGGAATAGATCAACAGGTTAAAGGCTCAACTCTCTAAGACATTTGATATGAAGGATCTTGGAGCAGCAAAACATATCTTGGGCATGGAGATACACAAAGATAGGAAAAATGGTAAGCTTTGGTTGTCACAGCAAAAGTATGTGGAGAAAGTACTTGAAAAGTTCTCTATGAACAATGTGAAACGTGTTAATGTTCCACTAGCTTCCCATTTTAAGCTTTCTTCGGTTTTGAGTCCTAGAGCTGATGAAGGAAAGTAGTATATGTCTCATGTTCCATATGCAAACGTTGTAGGCAACTTAATGTACGCGATGGTATCTATAAGACTTGACATTTCACATGCAGTTGGAGTTGTTAGCAGGTTCATGGAAAATACAGGTAAACAACATGGCAAGCAGTGAAATGGGTGCTTCAATATCTAAGAGGCACAAGTGACCGTTGCATCATCTTTAATGGTAGTGAAGGATCAGTCCTTGGATATGTAGACGCTGACTATATAGGTGATTTGGAAAAAAGAAGATCTACTACATGTTATGTCTTTACTCTTGCAGGTGGAGCAATTATTTGGATGTCAAAGCTTCAAGAAACAATTGCGTTGTCCACTACCGAAGCTGAATATATAGCTGCTTCAGATGCCAGTAAAGAAGCAATCTGGTTAAAGGGTTTGCTCGATGAGATTGGAAGGACGCAAGAGAAAGTGAATGTACTTTGTGACAGTCAAAGTGCTATTCACTTAGCTACAAATCCTGCTTATCATAGCAGAACCAAGCACATTGATGTAAGGTATCATTTTCTGAGACATGTGGTCGATGGTGGAAAAGTATCTCTTCAAAAGGTCCATACACGAGAGAATTGTGCAAACATATTCACAAAGCCAATTACAGTAGAGAAGTTGTGGTGGTGTTTAGCTTCTCTTGGCTTGAAGAAAAGATGATGAATGGGCATGGGCAAGGGATTAGGAAAATTGTTGTCAAGGTGGAGCTTGTTAGTTTGACAACAAATTATGTAATTTTGGGTAAAATGTAACTAGTCAGTTCTATACCGAAATGTTAGTTATGAAACGGAGGTGGACGGTATAAAACTAGTGAATTCCTAAGAAATGTAATTGTGGAGAATCATTGTTGAATTAATAGATTCCAATCCCTTGCTCCGTGGATGTTTCCTTAACACCCTGTCGAGGTTTTACCACATAAATCCTGTGTGTCTATTTGTGTGTTTGATTTCCAGTTAGTTATGTTGTCTTTTTGGTCAATATATATAACTGAATGTGTGTAATTCTTTCCTATTATTTCTCCTATTCCACCAACAATCTATAGCAGTCTCAGAGGATTCAAAAGAATTTCACTTGGGTCAACTCTCTTTACTAAAACTCCATTGATTTATACATCAGTTTGTCGTAAGGGAGAGTTGAATGCTTACTATGAGGACAACAATTGAAGAAATCAAGAGATGCAAAATAATTTCACTTGTTAATTGATAACGCAACTAAGCCATTAGTAACGAAGAAAAACTAGACATGTTATGGTTGCTTAAAGCTTTTGTTGTCATTAATGTTGGAATTAAGGAGTTGATAAGAGGGGGAGGGTGCAGGGAAAATTTTAAGAACCCCCCATAAATTTATAAATATAATAAATGGGCGAATCTCCATGGTATATAGGAAAAATGGAAGGCGATTTTATCAATAATATAATATGTATATATAATTTTTTGGCGAATCTCTCACTAGGCATGGCGAATATTTTACTCAATTATAAAATCTTGTAAGATCTTGGCGAGTCTTTCACTAAATAATAAAACTTTGTAAAGTCCTAGTGAATCTTAGCATAGGCTACATGCTGGTTTAATTCCCCCATTTAAATAGGCTACATTCCAGGTGAATACCATGGGTCAATACCATGTGCCATTTTGGTGAATACCATGGGTCAATACCATGTGCCATTTTTATTTTTATTAATTCTAATATTAGGGTTAATAATGTTTTTTTGCATGGTATTAATAACAATCTAGTCCATGGTATTTGTCCCATAGTATTTTGGCCATAGGTTTCACCTAAATATAACCCATTTTTTGAGTGTTCGCAAATATAAGGTGACTTATGGAGTAAATATAAAAAAATGTTTTATTTGTTTACCAAACCTCTCGTTTATTTATATTTTTATTAATTTACCATACCTCTTTTACAAATATGGTATTTGGCCCATAGGATTCACTTAAATAAAACCTCTTTCTTGAGCCTTCATAAATAGAACGAGGGTGATGGACTAAATATAAAAAGAGGTTTTATTTATTTACGATATGTCTAGTTTATTTATATTTATTTATTTAGCATACCTTTTGAGTAAGTATAAAAAGCCATTTTATTTATTTACCATACCTCCACTTTACTTATATTTTTATTTGTTTACACCCTTACATGTATATAAGGTGACTTATGGAGTAAATATAAAAAATGTTATATTTATTTACCATACCTCTCATTTATTAATATTTTTATTAATTTACCATACCTCTTTTTTAAATATGGTATTTGGCCCATAGGATTCACTTAAATAAAACCTATTCTTGAAAATGGGCGAATGGATTTACTTAAATAAAACCTATTCTTGAAAATGGGCGAATGGAAGGTTGTAAGTCCTAATTTCAAGGGCTAAATTTACCTTTTCTACCCTCTCCCTTAAAATAAGGTGGGCTATTTGAGGTGATTTGTAAAAATGTACTATGATACAAAATATTTTCCCACTAAAAATTTAAAACCCCTTAATTTCGCCAAAGGGCGAACATTCACCCCTAAAATTATCCTTGGGAGGGTGAATCAATAATTTACCAAAATTCTTTATTTTCTTTTCTTATTGTGCTTATAGTTCTTTCTTATGTTCTTTCATATGTGAAAGCATTCACTCATAAAGAAGTAAATATTATAAAATTTCAGAACACATGCTCAAACAATAATCTCATGACTAGCATACATTTGATACCATGTTTTCACGTGGAAACAGGGTGAAAAAACCACCAATTTGTTGTTTGTTTTATGATGTGATTTAAGCACCAAATTAATTACATATGTTTTTTTTGTGAGCACCCACTTACTCGAGGCACTAACCCCCTTTTTTAAGCAAGCACCAACTTGCCAAGAGGCACCAAGCTTTTTTGTTTAGCAAGCACCAACTTGCCAAGAGACACCAGCCTCTTTTGTTTAGTAAGCACCAACTTGCCTAGAGACACCAACCTCTTAAGTGTGCACACACGAACCTATCATTGCTACTATTTTACTATTTCATACAATTTCCATACTAAAAACAAAGGTATACAAATTACAAGTAAAATACCAACTTAATGGATGTCTACAAATCAACTTTTGCACTCTTCTTTCTAAACACTTGTGGAAGTCTTCCTCTTGTTGCCCACTATAGCACTTGATCTGTGCTCTTCTTTCTCTACTCAGGGCTCTCCACTCTTTCACTACAAAACTACCCTTCCAACACTCTCCTCCAATTCATAGGTCACTCGTATGCTCTCTACTCATGGCTCTCCACTGTTTCACCACAACACTACCCTTGCAACACTCTTCGTCAATACACATCTCACACCTCTACACTCTCACAAGTATTCTCACCCACATCATTATCTCAATGGAGGTTCACAATTTTGTTCCTGTGCTGCTCTTGGCTTGATGTAGTCACTATCATCATCAATTCTTCCCATTCATGTACCCGAGGCATCACACCCCACTCTTATGCTGATTTACAGAAACTCGAGTTCAGTCGTTGCAATAAACTCATAAGGATGGGCGACAATCAAATCTATATCATACAATTGACTCTCCATGCTATGTATTAACTCTTAGTACTCCTTATATATTTCACAAAGGCCCCCAATACTTCTTTATGGCTTGGAGAGATCTACCTATACATTAGCATGGAGGCTTTGTTTTTCATTTATTTATAATGCGTGCATGGGAGGTCTTCAGCCATCAACCTTAAAGTTCTGCATTCAAAATCACAACTACTAATTCATACATCTTAATGGAACATTTTAACATCTTATCAAAGCTTTTCATCACAGTGTTCTGTAGTGGTGTAACACTATGAAATAACCGATTGCCAACTTGATCTCATCAAGTATATCACCTTTTGCATTAGAAATTTTCTATATCTTCACCATAGGACTTGGTTCAGTGATCGAGCCCAACCATATTAGAGCCCCCTATATCGAAATTTTTCATTTGTGGAAAATGTGTCAGAAACCACAAACCTGCGATCATCGATCTCTGATTTTCAAGCTCCTTCCTCTTAGTCCTTACCCCACACTTCTCACCATAGGACTGAGGGTGGTGACCAAGGCCTTCGCTTTAAGGTGCTAAGTCTTTCAACGCTCTTCCACGAGCCTTTGTTTCACTTATAAAGTGTTGAGCCCTTGGTTTCTTGTCTTTCCTCTAGACCATGTGCTCACCACATTGGAGCCTCTTATCAGTGATTTTCACTTTATGAAAATGTTGTCCATCTAAAATCACCGATCACCGATTCTTGATTGGTCCCTTTCTTCATCCCTAGACCTTGGTTCCCTTAAGCCTTCGTGACCACCTACTATCCCACATCCCGGAAAAATTTCATTGTGGCACATGAGCCAAATATTACAAACCTCCAATCACTCATTATCAAAGTGACATCATCTCATGCTACATGGAATCTTCTGAATAGTGACACGTGTCACATAGATATGGCCCATTAGGCCATCCATAAACATTGAAACAAACTGTGACATGTCCCTCCGTACCATGATGTCATGCTGACGAAATCGACCATGTGTCCCTTATCGGAAATAATCAGATTCTTCCACTTGTCCTCATGAAAGCTCCTCTGATGCTTCATTTTGTCCTTATTGAAGCCATCCGTATGCCTCCATGTGTCCTCCCTAGAGGACAGAGAAAGGGGCCTCGCATAATCTTGTTTTTCACAAAATTCCTTTGTATTTTACTCTTTTTCCTCCTTGATGATTTATGAAAGAATGTACAGCCCCGAATTATCCCCTGATATTGTGAGGCCATTGACATGTGGGATCGCCGATATAAAATTGATCGGGGCCTCCGATATACGATTCACGAGGACCTCCGATTCACTGTGACCTCTGATTGGCCAGGACCTCTTATTACGATTCACTGAGACCTCTGATTTGTGGGATTTCCAATCTGCACGACCTTCAATGTTCCGATATTCCTCACTGCACAAGGTGAGAATAATAATGAACTTTAGCACACCATATATCTCAAACCACAAGTCCACTTTTGGAAATCCACATATCGTTGGAAATTGTTTCGAGAGGATTTCCAATGAATGGATCTAATTAGCCACTAAGCACATCTTATGCCTTAAAATATGGCTCCAAAGTCTCTACCTAGCTGGAATCACAATGTCCAAGGCATGAAGCCCAATCATTAGGCTAAACCTTATTTGACATTAATGCCAACACTTACACACCCAACCACCTTCATACCATCAAATGTCTAACAATTAATACTACATATATTACAATTTCATCACTAATAATAAAAATTATTATTCTTTCGCAGGTAAAATTGTAATTTCTATCTAATGTACAACATAACCGCAGGTTGTGTTATAACCTTATATGTAAATTATTATATGGGAATTTGTATATGTATTTATGTTCAATAGAGGGTTCTTTGATATGAAGGGGGTTGGGTTAACCATTGTAAGTCATATTTGCATGGAATAATCAATAAATTTGGTAATTAATAGTGATGAATGTAAAGGTAAAATCACAATATTATAATGATGTTAATTTGATTGAGCGTAATTTTGAATAGTGCAAATCATTTAGTTCTGAATTTTAGTTGTATATCATTTTAGTTGTGTTGAAATTGATTCCGCTTTACTAAAACTCATATTCTAGTTCTCAAATATTCTATAATATACCAAAACAAAAAAGTCAAACCATAAGAGATAGAAATCATATCTCTGCTTCATATTGGCTCACATTTCCCGACTTTCCAATGCCCATTTGTTAGCATTGCAATAAAAACTTTGATATTTATTCACATAATCTATACTTAGACAAAAGCAATAAAATTGTGCAAGATTTGATTGATGGTCTAGTGGATAGGATATGTGATCAACTTGGTGAACAACTTAGACTTTTTAGTGGCCGATTTCGATACTGCGCTAGTCAATTCAAACCAATTTAAACCAGCCAAGTCCATGGTGGACTCACGTAGTTACCTTCCCAACATGCGGGCTAAGGCCACCTTAGAATGCAGATTTGAAAATTTATTGAAGGCATGCACAAAGATCATCATTGGCCAAGTCACCTTCCAAACATGTGGACTGAGGCCACCTTAGAATCCATATTTGAAAATTTTATTTAAGACATGCACAAACATCATCACGTTTGTTTGAGGCTAGGGCTCCCTAGAAAGGCCTAGAAAAAGACATTGTTGGAGTAGGTGACATGTCTAGGTATCATTCTAGACTTCTCAATTTGGAAAATGAAGTTCTCAAAACTATGGTTTCTCCCATTTTGTAGGTGACGTAAGAAGGTATTTTCATTTTTATGTCGTGCATGTATCTTGTTTCCAAACTACAACCTTGTGGAGTTTCATTTTACATTAACCACCTATTGTAAAATCTTGTACAAATTTAAAAATATTACTAAAAGAGAAGATGTTTTTTAGTAGGCATCTATTTAAAAATTTATTTCCTATAAGCAACATTGTCTATTTTAAATCTATAGAAGTTGCCTTCTATCCTTGCCACCAAACTGGTAAAAATTGATTGGAAACATTTACATCATTTAAATTCAGTTAGAAACAATATGACATAGTTGTCTAGACCTACTTCATGACTCTAATCATAGGTAGTTGTTAGCAATTTCCCCATAACGTGAAAACATGGGCTGATAGGATTATTAAATTGAAAAATTTGTATTAGATATCATTTTTGGGATTCAA
This sequence comes from Pinus tabuliformis, assembly GCA_031772625.1. Classification (NCBI taxonomy): domain Eukaryota; kingdom Viridiplantae; phylum Streptophyta; class Pinopsida; order Pinales; family Pinaceae; genus Pinus; species Pinus tabuliformis. Next base: position 1,674,923,862 of record CM062816.1, on the reverse strand, counting down.
CTGCATTAAGTAAGTCATTCACGTATGACCATTTCCATGAGAGGTAGTCGAAAGTGACTAATTTCTCATGATTTGAATAGTTCACTTAGCACTCATTGCATCGGGTGATGCTCACAAGGGTGAAGAAGTAGGATTGAAACTAGTGAAATAAAACACATAGCGTCAATCATCACTTCCGAGCTTGCACCCGGTAACTAGGATTTCCCCGGAAGTCACCCATCCCAAATCGCTTCTGGCCCAAGCACACTTAACTGTGGAGTTTTCCCCACAATCACGCCCACTTAGCTTTTAGCTTGCTACCCCATTTTCAAAACCTTAGAAAGTATTGTGCCTCATGAACCATTAAAGTAGAGATCGCTTCATTCTTTTTGAATTTAAGTATAGGGGGTTTACGCAGTGCATTATATTAGATATCAATTTTGGGATTCAACTACATTAAGTAAGTCATTCACATATGACCATTTCCATGAGAGGTAGTTGTAAGTGACTAATTTCTCAGGATTTGAATAGTTCACTTAGCACTCATTGCATCGGGTGATGCTCATAGGGGTGAAAAAGTGGGATTGAAACTAGTGAAATAAAACACATAGCGTCAATCATCACTTTTGGGTTTGCACCCGTAACTAGGACTTCCCGGGAGGTCACCCATCCTAGATCGCCTTTCACTCAAGTGCGCTTAAGTGTGGATTCTTCCCCATAATCAAGCCCACTTAGCTTGCTATCCCATTTGCAAAACCTTAGCAAGTATTGTGCCTCATGAACCATTCAAGTAGATATCCCTTCACTCTTTTTGAATTTAGGTATATTGGGTTTATGCAGTGCATTATATTAGATATCAATTTTGGGATTCAACTGCGTTAAGTAAGTCATTCACATATGACCATTTCCATGAGTGGTAGTCGTAAGTGACTAACTTCTCATTGTTTGAATAGTTCAGGGATCGAAAGTAGTGAAATAAAACATATAGCGTCAATCATCACTTCCGAGGCTTGCACCTAGTAACCAGAACTTCCTGGGAGGTCACCCATCCCAGATCGCCTCTGGCTCAAGCGTGCTTAACTGTGGAGTTTTCCCCACAATCAAGCCCACTTAGCTTGCTACCCCATTTGCAAAACCTTAGCAAGTATTGTGCCTCATGAACCATTCAAGTAGAGATCCCTTCACTCTTTTTGAATTTAAGTATAGGGGGTTTACGCAGTGCATTATATTAGATATCATTTTTGGGATTCAATTGCATTAAGTAAGTCATTCACATATGACCATTTCCATGAGAGATAGTCGTAAGTGACTAATTTCTTATGATTTGAATAGTTCACTTAACACTCATTGCATCGGGTGATGCTCACAGGGGTGAAGAAGTGGGATTGAAACTAGTGAAATAAAACACATAGCGTCAATCATCACTTCTGGGGCTTGCACCTGATAACTAGGACTTCCCGGGAGGTCACCCATCCCCTATCGTCTCTCGCTCAAGTGCGCTTAACTGTGGAGTTTTCCCCATAGTCAAGCCCACTTAGCTTGCTACCCCATTTGCAAAACCTTAGAAAGTATTATGCCTCATGGACCATTCAAGTAGAGATCCCTTCACTCTATTTTAATTTAAGTATAGGGGATTTACATAGTGCTAAGTGAAAAAGTTATACTTTGATTTCCATAATCAATTAAATAATAATTCATATATATATATATATATATATATATATATATATATATATATATATATGATGGACATATATTAAGTAATGTGCATCATATGTTGCATAAAACAAAACTGATATGTTTTGAACGTTAGTGAGGTGTTGAATGTGAATAGTGTTTGTTGGAAGTCAACCCTTTAAAAAATCACCAAAATATATATTGTATTATTAAAAAAAACACATCTTAAATAATAAAAATTAGAATCCTTTAAAAAAAATTATATCCCAAATTTCCAAAAAAAATATTGTATTCCTATTATATATAGATATTTAAAAATTAAATAAAGAAGAAACACGAAAGACGGGAAGAATTATTTTTTGTTAAACTCGGCCATTTCTTAATACTTGGGATTCCAAATAAAGACACACTTTAGTTAAGCATTATACAGCTAACAAGTCTGGATGCTTCACCCTATTCTGGTGATAGCGATGGTTAATTTATCACTCTGAGTGATTCAAGATTAAGGTTAAAGTTTTTTTTATACTTTTCAAACTAGAGTATCTCACAATGCTACAATTTTATACCTTTTCGTAGCCTTTCTAGGCCAATTTCATTATTCGTGGAGAAATTATTGGTGGTCACTTTCAGTGTTTGAAATGAGAAAATTTTGACATTTTTTATTTTGGGAGCATCTTCGCTATGTCGATTGATTGCTACACCCCAAGAAGATGATGAAAAGCTAGCATAAATTAGTTTTATCATTCTAGGGCCAAAATATACATGTAAAGGTAAAAGCATGTTCTCTAAGAATAGATTCTCATACCGAATGGTTTTGATAATTCAATTTCCTTTTGCACTTTGCTTCTTTGCCATAAGACATAAATTTGTACGACGATGATAGAATAGATCAAGATTGCTGCACCAACTGGCATTCCAATTATTGCCCATGCATTTAGAGACCCCGACCCTTCTGAAATCAAACAATTAGCAAAATAGTTCATGCATATGGATGGAGAACCATTGCTTTGCGCCAACATAGAAGTGATGGGAACATTCTCTACCAATTTATTATTACTGAATTCTATGTGTGGAATATTGTTGTCTTGAAAAGTAATTTTATCAATAATCTAAGAAATTTGTGGAGGTGCGAGAGAAACATTTTTTCTTATCCTTGTGAAGACTTCTTTGTAGGAAATCATAGAAAATGATGATGGATGGCTAGTGCTAGACTTTGTCGGGTCTCAATTTCTAGGAGCTACTTGCTCCGAGTTAGCCAATTATGTACCCACTCCCATTGAACTTGTAAATAATAACTTGTTCCCATTTATTATAGACTCGCTTCTTGTCATAGCTTGTCTAGCATCTTCTGATGTTGGACTAGCCTGAGGTTGCTTTCCTTTTGAACCTACATGTACAAAAAGAACACAAATAATATCACCACTATAGTATAATTAGAACAAATGTAACTGAAATAAGGTATGTTTGCATTCAACAAGAACAAACTTAATTTAAAAAGGTATGTTTACATTCAACAAAAACAAATGTAATTGAAAAGGGTATTTTGCATTCAACAGGAAAAAACTTCAAGTCCATACATCCTAAAGCCCCCAAAGTATGGTTGAAAGATGGGGAGCTTGTAGTAATAGAAGGAGATGAACAATCTTGTATAGGCAAAAGAGGAGACACCATAGGAGATGATACCAACTTATTCTTTTAAGTGTGGTCATATTTCACTTCAGATATTGAGCTTATTTCTTGACTTTAGACCATTATTTCTCTGAAAAAACATCAAACTGCAGCGAGTGTGACCAATCTACACTATCATCACACATTTTAGAGCAATTTCGAGTGCTCCCCGACAATTTCTACGAGCAGAAGAGCTCGAATTCAAATTCAAGAAGACCCAGAATATTACCAAAACATAATAATGTATAAGTTATAAATCCAAAAAATTAATTCCCATTAAAAGAATACGACAACAAAACTATTGGAAACCCTGTGATGCCTCGACCTACGTAAGCATCAATATCCAATGAAGTTGATTGTACTTATCCTCCAAGCTTCATCTCCACATGTTCAATTTTCACACTTGCCTTAAACACACATGGGGGCCACATGTCCTCTTCTGATTTAACCAGATTTTACCTATCCCATTTAAAGTTTGCCTCCTAACCAAATTCGACTTTGGTTGAACTAGAGAGTACATGTCAGCTTTTGGGAACAATGTGGCCATCAATTAGATCAGAAGAAGATAAAATTCAGACCATGGAACCTTCCAAACCTAAATACCTAACCTTTTAATTTCTACCACCTGAATTTATCTTTCATTATACAAAGCTTTGGGGAAACACACCTGAGGTGTTGAATTACCACCTTTGAATTTTTCGATTGCCTTTTATAATAAATATCAGGACAATTTTATTTTATTGGAATTTATATCCTTCTCCACAACATAATATTGAGGCGTAAAATGTGAGATTAGCTATAAAATGTGGGTCCAATGTGGCTATCTTTAAAATTGAACAGATGTTACACTTAAACAGTAAAGGTATACTAAAATCCTAGTTTAATTGATTCAAAAGAAAGGTCTATCGGCCTAAAAATACAATGAAAATTCCAAAATCCTTCGATATTTATTAGCTCCCACTGCCATTTCAAAGTCGAAAATCCCATTTCATTTTTTTTTCACAAATTCCTTACCTTTTTTTGATTGATAGCCTGCTTGCGCATCCTTTATTTCTATACATCCTTCCTGAGGTTCATCTTATCTCCATCATAAACGCCCCTTTATGGAAAGATACACCAAGTAAGGTGGTTATGTATATGTACTATGATCTTCTATTGGTCCTTAAACCACTCATACTATTACTCACTACAAATATGTAGCGTAGGCCCTGGCCTTTGTAGTGCTATCCCTCAGACTAAGACTCATGTTACTAGTAGTAATGTCACTTCAGCATAGCCTTCGTGATGTGTGTGTCTCTCCTAGAAGTATGTTGAATTCAAGCCACTAAGGTAGTTATTGCACTGTCTCGGTATGAATTGAATTAGATATTTGTATAATATATTACATTTTTAGTTTTTAATATGAATGTAATGAACAATTGACATACATATATCCTTCAAGAAATATATAATCCTATTCAACAAACATTCTTATATATGATTGTGGATGTAATTGATTGATATACGCCTACCAACACATATAACCACATTTATTTAAATAAATGTAGTTGTGTTAGTTTATTTTAAATAATATGTATGCATAACTATTAGTATGTAGGTGTGAAAATAACACAAATACAACAAATCAAGAAAAACGGATGCCTATCTCTTAAACTAGGAGTTAAACTCATATGTCTCACTTGAATTATGGTTGTTGTAGTCTTCAAGATATAACTTGGGTTGTCATTTTACGGTATATGTTTATAAGTGAGTATGTGTTTATAAGTTCGTGTGTGTTTGCTTGGTAAGAACAATGTAAACTTTGAAATGGGATCTATAAACTCAAAACATGAACTCTAGCCAAGAAACCCCCAAAAAAAATGAAAAACAGTGCTAAAAATGAAAAGTGTTGATGTTGGAATAACACTTTTTTTCTAGAGTAAATTTTTAACATGTTTAAAAATGGCAGTGAAAACCAATGTTTTGTATGAAGATTGTGCAAAAAGCATCCTCAAAACGAAAAGCGTTGATGTTGTAGTAAAACTTATTTTTTGTGGGGTAAATTTTCAACATTTTGAAATAATGGTGTAAAAGAATTTATCATGACTCTGAAAAACATTAAAATTTCACAAGAATAAAGAAAACATAAAATTAAAAATAAAAACAAAAATAAAAACAATGAAAAAAAATGTTAAAAAAAAATAACAAATGTAGGTAAAAATATATATATTAAAAAAAATAAAAAGATAAAAAATCAAATATATAAAAAAAGACAAAAAAAAAATTAAGAAAAGAAAATCCAATCATAAAAATGTAAAAAAAAAAAAAATTAACCTATAAAATATAACAATTAAAAAACTAAAAGTAAATTAAAAAAATATAAAGAAAAACATATTTTCAAAAAAAAAAAGTAAAAAAAAAATTGGAAAAAAAAAATTAAGAAAAAAAAATCAATCATAAATATGTAAAAACAAAAACATAATTAACCTATAAAAGATAGGAATTAAAAAACTATAAAGAAATCATAAAAATATAAAGAAAAACATATTTTCAAAAAAATGTAAAAAAAAAGAAGTCTTTTGGAAAAAAATTTTAAAAAAACTACAAAATTAAGTCAGAAAAATAGAAAAATTTACAAAACCATTAATAAAAAACTAAAAGAAAAGATAAAAAAAAACTAGATTAAAAGAAAAATAGAAATTAACAAAAAAACCAAAAAATAAAATTAAAAACTACTAAAATTAAGATCAAAAACATTTAAAAAAAACCTTAAAAAACAAAAATATACTCAAATTAAAAAAAAAAAAAAAAAAAAACAAAAAACAATATATATATATATATATATATATATATATATATATATATATATATATATATATATATATATATATATATATATATTATATATATATATATATATTCAAATTAAAAAAAAAAAATTGTGCCTCGCTGGCCTCCCATGGGGGCGTGGCCTTGGGCGATCGGGCAATTGCAGGTCAATTCCCAGAATTGACTTTCATCCATCTGACCGCCCATGGGGTGTGGCCGGGGTGGTCGGGCAGTGGTAGGTCGATTCCCAGAATGAACCTACACCGCTCAGCTACCAATGGGGGCGCGACCCGGGTGGCCGAGAAGTTGCAGGTCGATTCTCAAAATCGACCTGCCACCACCCAACCACCCGTGGGGGTGCAAACCGGGCTGCCGGGCGGTGGCATGTCGATTCTGAGAATATACCTACTACTGTTTGCTTACCCGGGGGGGCGTAACCCAGGTTGTCATGCCCCTACCCTGGTGGTAATCTTCCAACTGTACAATGGGGGGTGCGGCACCACCACACACTTTCTTTTTAACAGTACTTGTAAGTGTGGAGTACGCCTACTTTCTATACTTAGTTTATTTTTCAATCTTCTAAGTACGATCTTTCATTAACACAACGAAAACATTCATAACATATTTCTTTCATACATTATCATCATCATTTAAACAGAAGTGTACAACAGATATAACTTGGGAGGGGAAACTCCCTGCAAATAAGAGTCTGCTAGAATAATAATGATAATCTTTAGTTTATACATGTAAATATACAATGGAGGGAAACCCCTAGATTTCCTGTCATAAACCTACAATTTACACTTGGCCTACACCACCGTGCAGCCTCAACCAACTTGTCGTTCAGGTTCGGTACCCTGTCGTTCAACTGCCTGTGCAGCACTGTTCGGCTTTGTTACCCATTCGACGCACACCTGTAGCTCCTCTGCCCATCGTACTGACCGCCCACGCTTCTCCTTCACCCGTTGCACAAAGTTTCATCGCATCGGCTCGTCGTCCATTCAGCTCACGGGTTGCCTGACTCGCTTTGGGTGTGCCTGACATTCGCACTGCATGATGCCCTCACTGTGTGTTCACGCTTCATTTTACCAGTGCCCAGCTCGCCGCACCAACCCACAACACGCACCCACCAACTCGTATCACCCACCTGTTAACTCGCGTCACTACCCCCATTCACACCTACCTGGCAGCCTGTTCACCTTGACTTGCATACTCGGCCAAGTCACCAATGCTTGCCCGTTCACATTTTCCTGAGCACCGACTCGGCCACTTGAGTCACCAATGCTCGCTCATTCCAACCGACCCGATGTGTTTTCCTGAGCTTGACCATCTCGCATGGGACACTGAATCGCTACATTTTCCATGTGCACCTACCCAGCTCGTAGCCACCCGATGACCTGACCTTCGTTCAACACTGCCCGTCCTGCAATACTACTCGCCACCTGACTTGTGATGTGACTCGCCACCTGAAGCTGTGATGCGCCTCACAGCCCGGCCTGCACCTGAACGTGCCGACCTGACCTGTGGCACTCCCGCCTGCAACCACCCAAATGTCGCCTCCGGTTGTGCATCTAAGGTGCTTCGGCCCCTAGCTCCACCTATACCTTCGCCCAAGTTTCAAAGCGCCAAGGGAGCTCGCACTCTAGCTTGCTAAGATGCCTTAGACTCTTACACTTGATGATTTCGAATGCCTTTAAATTCATTTCCTCCATGCCATATATATGGTTGCTCGGCCAAGGTTAGGGGTGTCGGCTTATGGCTAGCTGACCCAACCTTTGGAATTTTGCTAATTTTCCAACGTTGGCCATGGTGAGGGATGCCCACACCCGGGACCGACCACCATATAAGCTCGCCACTTCCTTTCCAACACTTAGTCATTTTTTTGAATGACTTTTGTGTTTCCACCGTCTAGCCCAACTCGTCGCACCATGCAAGTGTGCCCAACTCACCGGTCACCTCGAGCTCATCGCTCACCCATCATTGTGTGCCCTTCGCCAAATGCACCATGACTCAGGGGATTTACATCCTCCCCCACCTCAAGTCATTGTCTTCCTCGAAAATTCTCCATCCTAGCAACCATTTGTCACCAAGACAATCATCCACACAACTGTGTATATGGGTAATCCAAATGTCCACCACTCGACCTACTTCACGCGATAAATATGCCACCACTTTGCAAGGAATCATGTGTTGGTACCCCTCATGTCGCTGATTAGTTGGGTAGATAATCCAACCATGCATCGCCTCCACAAGAACTCATGCATCTACATCATCATGACTCTCTACTACATGCTACCTATCAATCTGTGTCATCTCACCCCTAGATGCCTCCTCAAACTGTTGGAGACTCACTACCATCAACAACTAGCAATGAGCCTCATCTACATGATAGTATAGGAAGATGAGGAGGGAGTGGAAACTGAAGGATCTCCCTCATTGATCAACTCAATCCTACTATTCAGATCCTCCACTTCCAATCTCTGTAAGTGTGCCTCCCGATCCTCCGTCTGAACAGTCAGCCTCACATACTCTTCATCATCGTCATCCTCCACTGCCTCCAACCTCCTAGATAGATCCAAGATGCCATCTGAAAATTTCCTAATAACCTGTGATGGATCCATAAGCTTTTCCTCCATAATAGACAACTGCTTATAGACCTCTTCATCTCATTTTCCATTCTCCATTGCTATCAGTTTACATTCAGGATTAGTTACTCCTACGGTCAAAACATTGATAGGTACATCCTCTCATTCATCGTACATGTATAGTTTCTTCAAATGGGGAACAACCATCTCTCCAAATTGTTTCATAAACTCCATGCCTAGTACAACCTCATAGTCATCTATCCGCACTATAGTGAAGTCAACTCTCCCATTCCACTCACCAAGTGTCACATCCACTTTATCAGCTACACCAATCACACAATCTAGAGGAGAATTCACTGCCTTCATTTGTGCTTGCACTGGTAAAAACTTTAGTCCAATTATTATCATAGTTTCATCACTCATAAAGTTGTGAGTTTCGCCACTATCCACCATAGTGAGTACAACAACACTCCCAACCTTCATCTCGACATACTCCAACCTATTTCTTTCCGAGTCTCTCCTTGAGATAGCTTCCGTAGCCACTGGAGCTACCAAAATATGCATAACTCCACAAACGTTTCTCTTTCTTCTTTGTATTTGCTTGTGCCAAGGCTACTAGTTTTGGTCTTGTAGGACAATTCTTCACCATATGTGGTTCCTCACAAATCCAGCACTTCAACGGTTTCTTCATTTTTGACTTGTTGTGTGATCTCGAAGTCTCCTCTATCGTAGTTTTCTCTTTCGGTTTGTCATTCATTCTCTTCTTCTCATAAGAACCCTCATCATAGTGTTCTACCAAACAATCCACAACAACAAATGCGTCCTCAAGTGTCCTTATCTTTTGTCTCTTCACTTCATTATGCGCTCATGGTTTCAACCCTATGATAAAGTTGAACACCTTGTCCCTTTTCGCCATGTCTGGAAGATCCAAAACTGCACTTGAGAACTCCTGTTGATATGCCTGCAGACATCCCGTTTGCTTTATGTATTTTATCTTCATCCTTGCATCCCATGTTTCATTTTGCAGACTAAAATGAGTTTGCAAAGCCTTCTTCATGTCATCCCACGAAGTTATGTCTTTAGCATTTCCATTGGCAATGTGATCCATCCTCCTTCACCACCACATCTTAGCATCTTTCGTTAAGAATTGAGCAGCTACCTTCACTTTGGTTTCCTCATCGCATATTCGCAAATGCTCCAAGTACTATTCCATATCCGATATAAACTTACCAAGAGTTTTCACACTCCTCATCTCGTTATAAGAATCTAGTTCTTTGACTTTCACATGGGCTACACCTCCACCTACGTTGTGCCCACAACCCTCTTCAAAACTACAATCTCATTTCGAGCATTGTTAAGAGCTTGTTTGAATTTCAAGATTTCAGCCAAACCTTGATCTTTTGCTTCACCAATCTTCTTGATTTCTTTCTCCGCTTCTACATATTTCCATTCATTATACTTGTATCAAACCTTGAGGTCTTCTAGCTCTCCTTTCAGCTTCGCATATCCTTCCTAAACTTGTATGTTCTCGGCCTTCATTGAAGCCATATCATAATAAAATTTCTCCATGCGATCCAGTACCCTGTTAAAGAAATATTCCCTTATATCCCTGCTAGATTCACCTGTTACAGCCTAAGGTTCCTTTGCCATTCCTACCATTTACCTTCTTTATGATCTTGTATAAACCATCTACCAAAGTAACCTGCAAACCTGAACCATCTTCCAAGTCTTCAGACTTCTTTTCAAATCAAATTCGCAGAATCCGAAGTCTCTGATACCAACTGTCGCTCCCTACCCTGGTGCTAATCTTTGAATCGTACAATGGGGGCTGTAGCACCACCACCCACTTTCCTTTTAACAATACCTATAAGTGTGGACTATGCCTACTTTCTATAGTTAGTTTATTTTTCAATCTTCTAAGTACGATCTTTCATTAACACAACGAAAACTTTCATAACATCTTTCATTCATACGTTATCATCATCATTTAAAAATAAGTGCACAACAGATATAACTTGGGAGGAGAAAATCCCTGCAAATAAGAGTCTACCCAAATAATAATGATAATCTTCAGTTTTTACATGTAAATGTACAATGGAGGGAAACCCCCAGATTTCCTCTAATAAACCTTCAATTTACACTTGGGTTGCACCATCGTGCATCCTTGACCAGCTTGTTGTTTAGGTTAGGCGTGCTGTCATTTAGCTGCCCGTGCAGCACTGCCAGGTTGTGTCACCCACCCGAAATACACCGCAACTCGTCTGCTTGTTGTACCGACTGCCCACACTTCTCCTTCACCCTACGCACGAAATGTTGTCACATTGGCTCATCGTTCCTTCGGCCCACGGGTCGCCCGACTCGCCTTGGGTGAACCTGCCATTCGCACTACATGATGCCCTCACCATGTGTTCACCCTTCGTTTCACTGGCGCCCGTCTCACCGTGCCAACCCACCGCACACACCCACCAACTCCTGTCACCCACTGGTTGACTTGCCTCACCACGCTCGTTCACACCTACCCGAGCGCTTGTTCACCCGAACTCACCTACCTGGTCGAGTCACCAACACCCTCCCGTTCACGTTTGCCCAAGCGCTGACTCACCCACCTGAGTCACTAATGCCAGCTCGTTCCAACCGTCCTCGTACATTTGCCCAAGCTCACCCGACACACCAACTCGCTTCGTTGTCCACGTGTGCCCACCCACCTTGCGGCCACCCCATGACCTGACCTCCATTTAACATTGCCCGTCGTGTGATACAACTCGCTGGCTAACCTGAGATGTGACTCGCCGCTCGAACCTGCGATGTGGGTTGTCATTCAACTTGCACCTGAACGTGCTGACTCGCCCTACGACCCGCCTGCCTACGACCACCCGAATGTTGCCTTCGGTTCTGCGGCTAGGGTGCTTTGGTCCCTAGCTCCGCTTGCACCTTTGCCCAAGTTTCAGAGCGTCAAGTGAGCTCACACTCTAGCTTGCTAAGACACCTTGGAATCTTAAACTTGATGATTTTCGAATGCCTTTACCTTCATTTCCTCTATGCCATATATATGGTAGCTCGAACAAGGTTAGGGGCATCAGCCTATGGCCAGCCAACCCAACCTTTGGAATTTTGCTAATTTTCCAACGTCGGTGATGGTGAGGGCAACCCACACCCGGGACAACCCACCATATGAGTTCACCACCACTTTTCCAACGCTTAGTCATTTTTTTGAATGACTTTTGCGTTACCATCGTTCAGCCCAACTCGTCGCACCGTGCGGGCACGCCCAACTCTTCGGTCACCTCCAGCTCGTCACTCAGCCATCGTCATCCACCCTTCGCCAAATGCACCATGACTCGGGGGCTTTACACAATGGCCAAGTGTTGGCAAGTCGATTCTAGGAATTGACCTACCACCGCCCGGCCACCTAGGCCACGCCCCCACGAGTGGTCGGGCAGTGGCAAGTCGATTCTGTGAATTGACCTGCCACCACCCGGTTGCCCAGGACTACACCCACATGGGCAACCTTCCGGGTGGAATTTTCGGTTTTTTTTTTTTTTTTTTTTTTAAATTTGAATATATATATATATATATATATATATATATATATATATATATACATATATATATATATATTAAATTTTAATTTTTTTTTATGTTTTTTTTTTAAATGTTGTTGTTGTTGTTTTTTTTTTTATTATTTTTTATTATTTTAGTAGTTTTTAATTTTTTTTTTTGCTTAAATCTAGTTTGTTTTTAATTATTATATTTTTTAGTTTTTGGTTAAGTCTTTTTTTAAATTTTCTATTTTTACTTAATTTTATAGTTTTTTTTTTTTTTTTTTTTTTCAAATTTTTTTATGGTTTATGAGATTTTTTTTTTTTTTTTTTTACATTTTTTAAGCATTTTTTTTTTTTGTTTTTTTATATATATTTTTATATTTGGTTTTTTAAGTAATCAACATTTAAAAAAAGAAAAATAAGACAACTAGAAAATCCGTTAAGTAATTATGATTTCAAAAAAATTTGGACATAAAAAATTTTAAAGTGTCAAAAAATGTAGCATTTAAAAAAAATATCCTCACTTCATACATTAAAAAATCTAAAGTGTCAAAAAGAAGCCCTCTAAAAAAAGGGTTGATGTTGCATCAACATGTTTCAAAATTAGCATGAAAATCACTAATATTTAAAAACAAATATTTATATTTGATACATAGGAAAATTTAAAATGTCAAAAATATGTTGCAAAAAAAAGAGAGTGTATTATGCATCACCACTTTTCAAAATTGGTTGACTTTTTGCTACCTCAACGAAATGGGTAATCATATCAGTTCCTATTTCAAAGTTTACATTGTTTAAGGTTGTGTGAGTAATTGAAGACAAGAGTCAACTCACGCATCTTAACGGAAAGAATTTACACATGAACAAAAAAATTAAAATGGTTATATTACCTAGAGTTTTAAGAAAATTTAGATATTATATGGAATTGTAAAGAGATTGAGTTGAATATATATATGTGTGTGTGTGTGTGTGTGTGTGTGTCATACTTATATAATTATGAGTTAATTATGTATACAATATTCAATAATATAATAATAAATGAAAATGAAACTCAATAATTTTTTGGAGGAAAAAATAATATTTATCATTCATCATTCCTGATAATATGGTCTGTGTTAGGAATAATAATGGAGAAATCAAGTTTTTAATTCATTTCAAAAAATCAATAACGCATTAGATAAATATAACTACCTTGTTCTAGCAGTGGAACACATATTGTAGTGTGTTTTAGGGTCTAAAATGTTGTCTATGTTGGATGATTTTTCTAACACCCCGACTCCAAACCTTGGATTCTAAATAACATGTACATGCAAAGATTACGCTAGTGGGGGCATCATGCCCATGTGCATGTATGTGTACAGGTTTTGGGACCAGAGTGCCTGTGTGCATATGCTTTTATATGTTTTGAGCCTAAAAAGTATGGTGTTGTAAATATGATATTTCGTGCACACTGTTGACACCTAATCCTCAACGTATGGGTGAACTGGAACGTGAACAGTCATCAAGAAGATGAACTGTTCCGTCTCCTTTTTGTATATAAACAATAGTTCTCTAATGGAATAATATATCAGGTTTTTCTTCCGCTCATTCTGGAGTTACCCTGGCCTGACATGGTATCAGAGCACAGGTCCCAGGTCCCTTTTTCTGGCGTGCCTTGTAACTCCTCTGCCTCTGCCAGCGCTCTGTCCTCAAACGGCTATGTCAATCTGCCACACCTGCTCTGTCCAAAATCGTTCCAGCGTTCCTCTGCGTGATTCTCTGCACCTCATTGAATTCTCTGCGCATCATTGATTGTCTGCGCCTCATTATACCCTGCGCATCTGCATGGTAACCGTTTTCAAACAAATTTTCCCACGACGAAATCGACTTTTGACCTGACCATCAAAGCCTGTTATGAACAATTCTCCAAAAGCCTCCATGTTGAGTTGCTCCGCCCAATATCTTTACCATCAACCAATGGTCGAACAAGTAACTGTCCACTTCTTGCGCGAATCATAGCAACAGCTCTCCAGTCTTTATATTCCCATCTATCAATCTGCCCAAGAACATTCATCTCCATTGAGACAGGTAACATGCATCTATCGTTATACGAGCCACGACCTTCTTGTCTTTGAAGTGGATAGCCAAAACCAACTCTCCAATCTGTTGTTTTAAAGCTTCAAAAGAATTCTCTCCTTCAATTTGAATATCAAACTGATCCTGTCCCTTAGCTGTAAGCCAAAATCCTGTGCGAACAAATACAGCCAATTGACAGATCCGATACAGTAAAATGCTGCCTTATATCGGTACGGTAAAGACCAGTTGCGTAAGATAACTTTTGAAGGCAATCCCGCACTAATATTCCATCTGCTGATATAGCTTGCTTGCATCGTGCCCGTAGTTGCAGAGCAATCTTGGAAGGTGTTCTCCACGTAGTTCTGCGGAACGAATTGGGATCCCTGGTCGTGCATGTAGTACTCGGCCTGAGAAGGATTCGCATTGCAGAAGGGGACTGTAATGATTTAGCGCAGAGCAGAATCGTTTGTCCAGAGAACGCCAAGAGTTGTTTGGCATCTACGATAAAAAGAGCAGATCTCTGAATTTTCTTCTGCCCACGTAGGTCTTGGCTTTTGATTTGAATGCCTATAATATTGCACAATTCTTTATCATTTGAATGGTATATGATGGTCCATGTTGTTGTGCGTTACAACTGGGATTGTATGTGCGTTGATTGCATGCTGGTGTATTTACAATACATTGAAATTTTTTATGATCACTTTATATGCGATGTTCTTTTTATCTGAGATGGCGGTGCTGAGCTAACACTGTGCTGTGGTGGGGCTGAATATTTATATGTGCATTAACTTTGTTGCTGTGGCGGTGCTTTATATGTGCACTGACGCTGTATATATGTGTGCACTGTGGTTACGTTAACCAGCGTTTGAGTTTTGAATGCGTAGTCTATACATATGTAATATGGTGAGGATCTTTGGAGGACTTTGAAGAAACAATAAAGTATTTGCCCTTTTTCGAGTACAATTTCACTGTACATCAGTAGAAGTTTTTTTTATCAGCAGAAATTTCTTATCAGCAGAAGTATTTTTTACAGAATGCATTCAATCATTTCTATGGTAGGAATAGTTCTCACTGGCAAGGAGAACTATTCTGAATGGTCTCGGATGGTAAAACACACCCTCATCTACAATGAGTTGTGGAAAGGAGTGTGTGTCGGAGAAGAAGACAAAGACCCTGTGCAGCCTACATCAGATAAAGAACTTGTCATTTGGGAAAACAAGAACAGCAAAGCATATGCATTGATCGCAGCATCTGTAGATGAAGAAGTAAGTCATCATATTTCATCCTATTCCACTACCTTTGAAGCTTTACAAAAGCTGAAAGAACTCTATGATTCACATTCTGCACTTGAAGTTGTTCAGCTCATGATTAAACTCTTCACTCTTGAATTGAAAAATAATGATCCCCTTGTTCTTGCATCTGAAATAAAGTCTATAATGCATGATATTAAATCCACTAAGGTTGAGCTGGATATCTCTCTTATTTCCTTTCTCAAGGCACTCTATCCTACCTACTCCAATTATCTTGAGTCTTTACAAGCAAATGGAAATCTTAAATACATAACATTTGAGTCTCTTGTGAAAACGTTTGCTGAAAGAGAGAAAGCCTTTGGAAAGAAAACAGTCCCTGAATCTTCTGAAGAGACTGTTTGCCTTGCTCATAAAGAAAAGCATCTTGCTCAAGATTCTACAAGAGGAAGAGGTGGATGAAGAGGAAGAGGAAGATACTTCAGAGGCAGGGGGCAGACATTCTCAAGCAGAATAGGCAGATCTGCATTGCATTCGCTGCAAACGAAATGGATCACATGATGCTTCTACATGTAAGCTACCATGGGACAAAATTGAGCAGAGAAGAAATCAACAGAAAAGTAAAACTGATGACACAGACAAAGGTAAAGCACCTGAATCCACTCACTATATTGAGGCACAATGTAACATTGGAGTAAATGAAGATTTGTTTAATGCTTCACTTGCTTCTTCGAAAAATGATTGGTTACTCGACTCAGGAGCAACCTGTCATATGACTCATAGGAAAGATTTTTTTGAAGATTTCACTGACAATGTTGATGGAGCAGTATACTTTGCAGATCAGTCAAAAATCAAGCCATCAGGGCTTGGCACAATCAGGCTTAAACTGCCTGGTCTTCCAGACTTTCTTCTGGATCATGTTCTATATCTCCCACAGCTCAAGAGAAACTTGCTGTCCTTGGTCCACATCCGCCAGCAAGGTCACTCCATTCATATGTTTGATGGAAAGCTTGAGGTAAGGAAGGCATCTGACCACTCACTTGTCATGAGGGGAATAGAAGAAGAAAGACTTCTTAAACTACAAGGAACCTCTGCTCATGCACAACATTTCTCATATATTTCTCATCATGAAGAAGGTACACTTCCATCAAGTTTATTATGGCATGCTAGATTTGGACATTTAAACTATGACAGTCTCCGCTTATTAAAGAAAAATGGTGTTGCCGGTTTGCCTACAATTCCTAGAAAACATAAGCAATGTGATGCTTGCATTCTAGGAAAGCATAGCAAACAGTCTTTTCATGATTCACATTCAAGAGCACATAGGAAGCTTGAACTCATTCATTCAGATTTATGTGGTCCAATGCCTGTTCCTTCTGCAAATGGAAATAAATATATCATGACATTTATTGATGATTACACCAGAATATGTTGGGTTTATTTTTTGAAGAACAAATCGGATGCTTTTCAAACATTCAAGAATTTTCATAAATGGATTGAAAATGATGCACAATCTCATATTGGGTCTATACACACTGATAATGGAAAAGAATATACATCAAATGAATTTGAACACTATCTTCGCCAACATGGGACCAAACATCAAACAACTGTGCCTTATAATCCCCAACAGAATGGTGTAGCAGAAAGAATGAATAGAACAATCTTGAATATGGTACGATCCATGCTTTTCTTCAAAAATGTAAAGATAATGTTTTGGGCTGATGCTCTTCTATGTGCTGCATATATAAAGAATAGATGTCCATCTAGTGCTATAAGAAACAAGACTCCTTATGAATTGTGGTATGGACATGTTCCTTCGGTAAAACATCTCAGGATCTTTGGTTCCACCTGTTATGCTTTAATACCAAAGGTACATAGAAACAAACTTGGTGCTAGAAGTCATAAGTGTATCTTCCTGGGGTATTCAAACACATCTAAAGCATACCGCCTCTATGATGAAGTAAATAAAAAGTTTGTTTTATCTAGCGATGTCATTTTTCTCGAATCATCCAAATCTGACAATGTTGTTGAGCGGCAACTTGATCGCTTGGATAGATTCGCAAAAACAAAATCATTTCAAGAATTTGATAATCAGATTCCACATCTTGAAGGGGGGATTCCTATACTAGAACAACATGTGGAATCTTCTTCTGAAGAACAATCTCCCCTGCGGGAAACTCCAACAACGGATGATGCTTTAAGTGATGTAATTGATAGAATTGGGAGACTCAATCTTGATTCAGTCCCAACTCAATCAACAGAGAAGCCTGGACCATCTCAGAAAGGTCCCCCAAAGTGGCTGAAAAAGACACTTGAAAGTGTTCATCCTGATCAAATTGGAAAAACAGGAACCAGAAATACAAACCGACAAGATGGAGGTGATGTAGATGACTCTAATTCACCTGTTGATATGGATGTTACTTATGATTATGAATTGAACTTGTCTACAGATTTTGAACCAATTTCCTTCGAAGAAGCTGCTTCTCATGATGAATGGAAAGAAGCGATGCAGAAGGAGTATGATGCCCTCATAAAGAATGGCACTTGGAAGTTGGTTGATCCTCCATTTGGAACCAAAACAATTAGCTGCAAGTGGGTCTACAAGAACAAGTACAAAGTTGATGGCTCACTTGACAAGCACAAAGCTAGGCTTGTGGCAAAAGGTTTTGCACAGAAGGAGGGGGTCGATTATGAGGAAACTTTTGCCCCCACAGCAAAATGGGCCACCATCCGGACACTCTTTGCACTAGCTGCCCAGAACGGTTGGAAAGTCCATCAAATGGATGTAAAAACTGCATTCTTGAATGGAGATCTAAAAGAGAATGTTTTTATGTCCCAGCCTGAAGGATTTGCTGTGAAAGGACAAGAACACAAAGTATGCAAACTTGTGAAGTCCTTGTATGGCCTCAAACAAGCACCATGAGCCTGGTATGAAAAACTAACTGAGCATCTTCTGAAACTCAACTTCAAACATTTTGATCTTGATGATGCAACTTTATTTGTCAATAAAGTTGGCAAAACAGTTGTATATCTTGTGGTATATGTAGATGATCTTTTAATGATAGGGAACAATGAAAGCTATATTGCATCCATAAAGAAAGAATTAGGAAAAAGTTTTGAAATGACTGATTTGGGCTATGTTCATTACTATCTTGGCATTGAAGTAACCCAACATCCAAAATCCATATTTCTTTCTCAAAAGAAATACATTAGAGATTTTTTAAACAGATTTGGCATGACAGAGTGCAGTCCTCTTTCTACTCCAATGGAACAAAACTTGAAGCTCACATCTATTGAAGGAAAGGAATTTGAGGATGCAACAAAGTATAGACAACTTGTAGGAAGTCTCATCTACCTCACTACTACCAGACCAGACATTTCATTTGTTGTTGGAATCCTCTCCAGGTTTATGCAAAAGCCTTGTGAGGGACATTGGTCTGCTGCAAAAAGAGTTCTAAGGTACTTGAAGGGAACTCAAGACCTTGGAATCAAGTATACACAGGTGGACGACTTCAACTTGATTGGATACTCTGATTCAGACTTCGATGGAGACAAAGAAACTGGGGTATCTACTTCAGGATATGCTATGAGTCTTGGATCAGGAGCTGTCTCCTGGAGATCACGCAAACAATCAGTACCAGCAGATTCCACAACAGAAGCAGAATACGTGGCAGCAGCTGAAGCAACGAAAGAAATTGTGTGGCTCAGGAAAATTCTTGAAGATTTGTAGGTAAAACAAATACAATCAACTCCACTCATGATTGATAACACCTCTGCAATAAAGTTGGCCAAGAACCCAAAGTTCCATGATCGTACTAAGCACATCAATACTAAATATCATCTGATCCGACATCATGTTGAGGCCAAAACAATCCATCTCCGTCATTGTTCCACAAACGAGCAAATTGCAAACATCTTCACCAAAGTGCTTGGAAGAGAAAAGCTTGAAAGATTCAAAACGATGCTTGGACTCACCAACATCCCTTCAGATTAATGGAGGAATGTTGACACCTAATCCTCAACGTATGGGTGAACTGGAACATGAACAGTCATCAAGAAGATGAACTGTTCCGTCTCCTTTTTGTATATAAACAATAGTTCTCTAATGAAATAATATATCAGTTTTTTCTTCCGCTCATTCTGGAGTTACCTTGGCCTGACACCAATAAATGCATTACCATTGCAGACCAAATAATATGAAAAGAATATGGGGGTAAGACCGCATGTTCATACAAAGAGGGTTTCATATAACTTAATAAGTATGATAAAAGTTCATTGGCTTCTAAAAAATGTCCATGAAATGACTTGAGGGGTGATAGGTATCAAAAAAGAGACATGCAAATAAAAGTGTGTGTGTGGGAGCTACTAAGGGGTCATAGAGACATTACCTTGTTGCTATAATTTTATGAAAATTTGGTTGTTTGTACTTTAAGGAAGTATAGCATGAATTAGATTTCATTCACCTCGAAATGTTGTTATTCGCAATGTGCTTGTGTTTGTGCTAGAAGGAAATCTAGCATATATTAGATTTCATTGGCCTGTGATGTTGTTATTGGCAATAGACTTGTACGTGTGGTAGAAGTGAATCTAGCATGTATTACATTTCTTTCACCTTGCAATGTTGTTTTTAGAAATTCTCTATGGCTTGTGATAGAACTAAATTTAACATGTTAAAGATTTATTTTTCCGTGAAATATTGTTCTTGGCAATATGCTTGTGTTTGTGTTAGAAGTAAATCTAGCACGCACTAGATTTATTTCTCTATGCAATGTTGTTATGTGATTATATTTATGCTAGAAGGAAATATATAAAAAATTACATTTCTTTCACCTTGTAATATTATTGTTAATAATGTGGATGTGTTTATGCTAAAACTAAATCTAGCGAGTGCTAGGTTTCGTTTACCCTATAATATTGTTGTTAATAATATGTTTTTGTATGTGCTATAAGTAAAATTATCATGTATTAGATTTATTTAAGCCTACAATATTGTGATGTGCTTGCGCTTTTTCTAGAAGGAAATCTAACATCCACTATATTTCTTTTTCCCTGCATTGTTGTTGTTTGCAACATGCTTGTCTTTGCACTAAAGGTAAATCTAGCATACATTAGTTTTTTTTCATTGTACAATATTTTTATGTGTTTTTGCTTTTGCTATAAGGAAATTTACCATGCACTAGATTTCTCTTATTTTGCAATATTGTTTTTGAAATGTCCTTGTGTTTGTGTTAGAAGGAAATCTAGCATGTGCTAGTTTTCTTTTTCCATGCAATGTTTTTATTGGAAATGTGTATGTGTATGGGCTAGAATTAAATCTAGCACGCACTAGATTTTTTTCACCCAAAAATGTTGTTATGTTCTTGTGTTTATGCTAGAATCAAATTTAGAGTGTGTCATATTTCTTTCAACTTACAAATATTTTTATTGATAATGTGCTTGTGTTTATGTTAGAAGGAAATTTAGAATGTGCTAAATTTCTATGGAAATCCAATGTTATTATTGATTTTGATTATTTATGCTTGAAGAAAATATAGCACATGTTAGATTTCATTCACCATACAATGCTATTATTGGCAATGTTCTTGGCTTTTTGGTACAAGTAAATCTAGCATGTGCTAGATTTCTTTTGGCTTACAATGTTGTTGTTGGCAACATGATTTTGTTTGTACTAGAAGTAAATCTAAAAAATTTGGATTTATTCCACTTTGCAATGTTGTTACTGACAATTTTCTTTTATTATAGAAGAAAATACAGCACACAATAAATTTCTATGCCTTGCAATATTATTGTTAGCAATATTAGTTTGTTTATGCTAGAAGTAAATGTTAAAAATGATAGATTTCTTTCACCGTGCAATCTTATGCTATTGTGTTTGTGTTAGAAGAAAATATAGCATATGTTATATTTCTTTCATCTTGAAATGTTGTTGTTTCCAATGTGCTTGTGTTTGACTGCCCCAGATTTCTTTAGCCTTGTAATGTTCTTACTGGAAACATGTTTCTGTTTGTGCTAGAAATAAATATAGCACGAGTTATATTTATTTAACAATACAATATTTTTATGTACTTGTGTTTGTGCTAAAAATAAATCTAGCACACTTTAGATTATTTCATCTTGCAACATGGTTGTATTTGTGATGGAAGAAAATCTAGTAGGCACTCGATTTGCTTTGCCCTAAAATTTTGATGTTGGAAACAAGCTTGTGTTTGTGCAAGAATTAAATCTAGCACATTAGATTTCTTTCACTATAGAATGATGTTATGTGCTTGTGTTTATGTTAGAATGATATATAAAAAAATTTATATTTCATTCACCTTGCAATTTCTTTATTAGAAATGAGCTTGTGTTTAATCTAGAAGGGAATCTACAATTGTTCCATTTTTTGGTGCAATTTTGTTGGTGTTATGTTTGTGTTTGTTCTAGAGGTAAATATGGCATGCACTACATTTCCGTCACCGTGAAACATTTTTGTGTGTTTTTTTGTGAGAAAACATCAATTGTTTTTCACCTTGCAATGTCGTTATTGATAATATGCTTGTGTTTATTCTAGAATGAAAACTAGCATGCATTAGACTTTTTCCACAATGAAATATTGTTGATGGAAACATGGTTGTTTGTGCTAAAAGGAAATTTAGCACACATTATATTTCCTTCCCATTGTAATGATATTATTGTTCATGTGTTTGTGTTTGCACTAGAAGAAAATTTAACAGGTGCAGGTTATCTTTGGCATGCACCTTTGTTGTTGGAAATTTTCCTTGTCTTTATACTAAAATTAAATCTAACACATGCTATACTTACTTCACCTTGGAATGTTTCTATTGACAATGTGCTTGTATCTATTATAGAAGAAAATCTAGCACATAGTAGATTTGTTTTCCCTTGCAATATTGTTGTTGGCATTATACTTGTATTTGTGTTAAAAGTAAATCTAACAAGAGATATATTTCTTTCAGCCTACCATGTTGTTATGTGCTTGTGTTTTTCCTATAGGAAAATCTAGCATGGGTTAGATTTCCTTCACCTTGCAATGGTGTTATCAATGTTAGGTCCCTATAATACTAGTGATGCCCCCATTACTATTGTAGTTGTATCCCTTATTAATATTGTTGCGCCCCTATTGTCCCCATAGAATCCCTCTATTGTTATCTTTGTGCCTTTATATTATTATTGTTAGGTCAGCTTGGTTATATTATGACCCCTTAGACTCCTATATATAGAAAGGAGGTTTTGCCATTTGAATCATCCAAAAATTGTTCATTTGTGTAATGTAAAGGAGGTTTCCCCCTAGAAGAGGCTGAATTCTAAGGCGTTCAACTATCTTTTCTATCTTTTTGTGAGCTGGCTTCATAACATTTGGTATCAGAGGTTTGAATTCTAGGTTTTCGCTGCTCCAAACAGATCATCATGGCATTTTCACTATAACTTGTTCTCTGTGACGTTTCAGACACTAAAAAAATAACCCATTTGGGTCAAAATCGTTATGAACCTCGGGTCCAAATTTTAGATCTTTTCGCACTATATTGGCAGAGATATGATCTGAGGAAGTTGTCCTTTTTACAGACTCCCAAATTTCATTCCAAACAGGTGACTTGGGGAAAATCGTCATAACTTTTATTTTGAGCATCAAATTGAAATTTCATAAGAAGTAATAGAAAGAGGACGAACTGTAGTTTCTTTTGTATATTTTTCAAATACTAAGGTCAAAACAATGACACGTGGCACTTCATACAAGTTCGCTCTTCTAGAAAGGTCTATAATCAGGTCATCTTGGGAGATTGGGCATAACTTTGCCTTGGAGAATCTAAATTTGATCAGACTAATCGCATTGGAAGGAGGACATAGAGGGATACTACATATCACAATTTCAGAACTGGATGATCCGAAATTACAGAGATACATTAGATTCAATAGTGAGCTCCTACAAAGTGAAAAAATGTGTGTAGTTTTTTTTTAATTTTGCATAAGCTTGGTTTGAAAAATTAGTTTGAAGGAATTCAAAGGGCATAGTAAAGCATTATTATCGGTAATTGATGTCCCGAGGAAAGAAAATGCAAACACCTAGAAAGCAACCTGAAAGCTCTAGCATGACTCATGAAGAAGAGGAAGAAGTGCAACATGATATATCAAAATTACGATACCAAGTGCCACAAATGTCACTCACACAAAAAGTAACAGAAGCTAAGATGGATGGTTTAAATAATGGCATGGAAGCTAGGATGAATGGCATGGATGCTAAGATGGATGGCATGGATGTTAAGATGGAACAATTGAAGATAAATTTGAATAAGTTGGTAGAAGAAATGGTCACTAATGGTGAAAGGGTACTAAAGGAAACTCATGATGAGAAAAAAATAAATGTTAATCATGATTTCATAAACTCTAATGTTGGATCAAAGACCCGCCATATTCCAAAAATCAATATGAGGAAGTTTGATGGCAAGGATTCCGCAACATGGATACTACACATGGAATTTTTTTTGATCTCCATAATGTTCAAAACACACAAAAGGTACGTATTGCAACTTTATATTTGGAACCAATCAGTTTGTATGGTATCGATGGTTTTTCTCTCGTAAACAAATTTTCACTTGGGCAATTTTTATGAAAGAAATGACAACACATTATGAGGATACAAAAAGCAACACCTTTTTTAGCCAATTGATAAGTCTCAAACAAAAGGGTTCAATGATGGAGCACATTGAGGAGTTCCAAAAATTGAACATAAGGGTAAAAGATATTCCAGAGGAGCATAGGATTGATGTGTTCAGAGGGACTTTGAATGAGAATATCCAACATGATGTTCACCTTTGGGAACCTAATAAAAGTTCTTTCTCTACTCCAGTAGAATTGGTGCACAAGAAGGATGGATCGTGGCGATTGTGTCCAGATTATAGGGAGCTAAACAAGTTCACTATTAAAGATAAGTTTCCCATTCCTATCATTGATGAGTTATTGGGTGAATTTCATGGATCAATTTACTTCACCAAGTTGGATCTTCATTCAAGATATCACCAAATCAGAATGAAGGCTGAAGACATTCCGAAAATAGCATTTAGAACCCATGAGGGTCACTATGAATTTTTGGTCATGCCTTTTGGCCTTACCAATGCACCTTCTACATTTCAAGGTTTGATGAATTCCATTTTCAAACCCTTCCTTAGAAAATTTGTGTTAGTATTTTTTGATGATATACTGATCTACAACAAGTCTTGGAAGGGTCATGTTGAACATGTTGACAGGGTGCTACAACTATTAGAGGAGAAACAATTATATGCAAAAATATCAAAATGTTTCTTTGGAGTAGAAGAGGTGGAATATCTGGGTCATATTGTATCTCATGAAGGAGTTAAGGCAAACCCTAGCAAAATTAAAGCCATTAAGGAATGGAAAACCCCCACATCCATAAAGAATTTGCGAGGATTTCTTGGGTTGACAGGGTATTATCGCAAGTTTGTTAATAATTATGTGAAAGTAGCGGTGCACCTCTAACAACATTATTGAAGAAATATGCATTTTCATGGACTCCAAAACCAACAAAGGCCATCGAACATCTTAAAGAGGCAATGTGCCAAGCACCAGTCTTAGCTACACCAGACTTCACAAAAACCTTTATTGTGGAATGTGATGCTTGAGGAAATGGAAATGGTGCGGTTTTAATGTAAGATGAAAGACCCATTGCTCTCGAAAGTTGTCCAATCAAGGGAAAGTATTTACACAAAGCTATTTATGAGAAGGAAATGTTGGCAATACTACATGAACTTAAGAAATGGTGGCCCTACCTAATGGGAAGACACTTCAAGGTAAAAAAATATCATGATAGCCTTAAATACTTTTTAGAACAAAGATTATCCTCTGAAGAACAACAAAAATGGGTCACAAAGATGTTGGGTTATGACTTTGAAATCATATACAAAAAAGGGAAGCAAAATGTTGTGGCAGATGCACTATCAAGAAAGGATGAGGATGTGGAAGCATTGTTGTGTGCCATTTCTATTATCCAACCAGATTGGATAAATGAAGCAAGGGAGGAATGGAGGAATGACGAAGAAGTGTGGGGACTTATTTGAAAGTTACAACAAGATTCTAGTACATTTGATACATTTAGCTAGAAAAATTATTCGTTATGGTACAAAGATCGCTTATACCTCTGTAAAAATTCCCAAGTCAAACAAAAAATTCTTCTGGAATTGCACGCTTCTCCCTTAGGAGGGCACTCAATATTTTTAAAAACTTACCACAGGGTTATGAAGGAATTTTTTTGGGATGGCCTTAAATCGGATATTCAAAACTTTGTGGTGGAATGTTTGGTTTTCCAACAAAATAAAGCTGAAACAATTAAGACAGCAGGTCTATTACAACCTTTATCCATTCCAAGCCAACATTGGGAGGAGGTTTCAATGGATTTTATCACAGGTTTACCCAAGTCTGAGGGAAAGAGTGTCATCGTGGTGGTAGTTGACAGACTTACCAAGTATGCACACTTTTGTGCATTATCACATCCATTTAAAGCCAATACAATTTCTACTGCATTTACGGAAACAATTCAAAAGCTATATGGAAACCCAAAGATTATTGTAAGTGACAGAGATCCCATTTTTACTCGAAATTTTTGGATAGGATTATTTTCTTGTCTTGGTACTCAGTTAGCTCATAGCTCATCTTATCATCCTCAATTTGATGGGTAAACTGAGATAGTAAAAAAATGTTTGGAAGGATATCTTCATTGCTTTGTATCTAATAAATAGACACAATGGGTCAAATTGTTGCCTCTGGCTAAATGGTGTTATAACACTTCCTTCCATACTGCAACAAAAATGAACCCATTTATGGCACTTTATGGATATCTGCCACCATCCATCACATCATATTTATGAGAAAATTATAAGGTTCAAGTAGTGGAACATCACATCGAGCATCAACAACAAGTTCTCCAACTCTTAAAGGATAACCTCGTGTTGGTACAGAATAGAATGAAGCAACAAGCAGATCAACATCACAGCGAAAGAATTTTTGATGTAGGTGACTGTTGGGTTGTGTTATATTCTTTCCACGTAGTTAATAGGGGGTTTGAAGGGCACCCGTAACCCCACTTTATGGGGTCCGGGCAACACCCCGTAAAATTTTGGTTTTGGACCATATGTTAGGTTGGGCGGACCCACCTATGGTTTTGTGCATGATTTTCGCACATGTTTTTTGGACGCGATGGTTTTCGGTCCATGGTATTGGACGCGATGGTTTTCGGTCCATGGTATTGGATGCTTCAGCATGTATAAATATGTATTGTAACATTGAAAGGAACGTAATGAAAAATCAAGCTGGTAGTCCCAGTTTTGGGATCCAGGGAAAAATCTCTGTGCATATGTGTTTTATGGGTTATGCTCTCGCATTGTTTATTTTCTTTGTTTAAGAATTCGTATGCAGGTAATTTCTGTACAGGGTTAAAACCTACAGTGACTGGGTATTCCTACTACTACAACCATATAAGCAAATGTCCCTCAAGCAATCTAAGAAGGCTAATAAATTATCACCAAAGTATTATGGTCCATACAAGGTGTTGCAAAAGATTGGTACTATGGCATACAAATTGGAGCTTGTTGTAGTTTCTCGAGTGCACCCAATTTTCCATGTTTCATGTTTAAAGAAGGTTATAGGTGACAAGCTCCCAATTCAAAAAATATTGCCAGAACCTGACAAGGAAGGAAAAATTATATTGGAACAGGAATCAGTCATAGAAACAAGAACTTGACAGCTACAAAATTGATCCATTTCAGAGTATTTCATCAAGTGGAAGAACTTATCCGCTGAAGATTCCACATGGGAGGATGAGAATTTTATATAGAAGCATCCAGAACTACTCAAGCGTTGAGGACAACACTTTTTAGAAGGAGAGGAGCATGTTAGGTTCCTATAATACTAGTGATGCCCCCATTACTATTGTAGTTGTATCCCTTATTAATATTTTTGTGTCCCTATTGTCCCCATAAAATCCCTCTATTTTTATTTTTGTGCCTTTATATTATTATTTTTGGGTCGGCTTGGTCATATTGTGACCCCTTAGACTCCTATATATAGAAAGGAGGTTTTTTCATTTGAATCATCCAAGAATTGTTCATTTGTGTAATGTAAAGGAGGTTTCCCCCTCAAAGAGGTTGAATTATAAGGTGTTCAACTATCTTTTATATCTTTTTGTGAGCTGGTTTCATAACAATCAACAACTTGTTTGTCTTTGTGCAAAAAATAATCTACCGTGTGCTTGATTTTTGTTGTGATGCAATGTTGTTATGTGACTGTGTTTGTGCTAGAATAAAATGTAGCACTTGTTAAATATTTTCACCTTGTGATATTCTTATTGATAGTGCTTATGTTTGTGCTAAAAGGAAACCTATATTGTGCTACATTTCTTCCAGAATGTGATGTTGTAATTGGAAATATAATTGCTTGCGCTAGAAATAGATTATCTGTTTGAAATAATACTGAGAGAGGGGGTGAATCAATATTAGTCAAATCAATAATTTTTTCTTTTCATACCCTGATTTATATACTCTACTTCAATGAAGGTAAGTTGCGTGTACATGCAATTGTATTTAAGGCAACGAACGTATATCCAACAAACTTATGATTTAGTTAATCCATCCCATGTTGATCTTTAATCAGGACATCAATACTTCATTAACCATATAATCAGTAACCATGTGCAGTAATAACAGAACAAACCATCACACATAAGATACACACATGAACATCAAGATTTAAGGTGGAAACCCAATGCGGGACAAAAACCACATGTTGTTGTCTTCTTTTAATATAAGAAAAACCTGTTTACAATATTGTACTGGTGCAGACTCATACAAGTACGCAAGCACCCACATGTAGAAGGCTACAACCTTCTCTCATTCTCCAGCTTCTACTGGAAGGGAGCTACAACCCCCTAGCTCTTGTACTAGCCGATTCGTTTACTAGTACGTAGGGGTCGACCTACAGAAGGCTCCAACATTCACTCATTTTCCAATTGCTATTGGGAGGTAGCTCAAACTGCCTGCCTCTTGCATTGGCCGATACGTTTACAAGTATGTAGGTGCCAACCTACAGAAGGCTACGACCTTCACTTCTTCCTCCAAGGACCATGTTTCATAAATTTTCAGAATGGATACTCTTCGAACACAACACCATAATCTGAAGGTCCCGTTTCATCAAATTTTCATACTAGACCCATCAGCAACATTGAAGCTCAAAAACAATCACCACTGCCATACAACCAATCACTGACAACCTGTCATCACTAAAGTAAATCACAATCAATCAATCAAAAGATTATGAACATTGTCACCAGAATATAGTCACTAGAACACAGAGCTGAATCCGGAACTCTGAAATAACAACCAAAACCAACTGCAACTTTGTTATGAAACCAACTCAAGAAAAAGGTAGAAAAGATAGATCAATGCCTTATAATTCAGCCTCTTCAAGGGGTCAACCTCCTTTACATTACATAAATGAACAATGCTTCGATGATTCAAATGACAAAACCTCCTTTCTATATATAGGAGTCTAAGGAGTCACAATATAACCTAGCTGGCCTAACAATAATATAAAGCCACAAAAATAACAATAGAGGGATTCTATGGGGCACAGTAATAACAATATGGGGATAATAGGGGCACAAAAATATTAATAAGGGGTACAACTACAATAGTAATGCGGTAATCACTAGTATTATAGGGACCCAACATGCCCCTCTCCTTCAAAAAAGTGTTGTCCTCAATGCTTGAGAAGTTCTGGATGCTTTTGTATAAAATTCTCATCCTCCCATGTGGAATCTTCAGCAGGTAAGTTCTTCCACTTGATAAGATACTCCGAAATTGATCGATTTCGTAGCTATCGAGTTCTTGTTTTTGTGACTATTTCTGGTTCCAATATAATTTTTCCTTCCTCGCCAAGTTCTGGCAATATGGTTTGAACTGGGAGCTTGTCGCCTATAACCTTCTTTAAACATGAAACATGGAAAACTGGGTGCAATCGAGAAGCTGCAGGAAGCTCCAATTTGTATGCCATAGTACCAATCTTTTGCAACATCTTGTATGGACCATAATACTTTGGTGATAATTTATTATCCTTCTTAGCTTGCTTGAGCGACATTTGCTTATATGGTTGTAGCCGTAGGAATATCCAATCACCTACATCAAAACTTCTTTCACTACAATGTTGATCTGCCTATTGTTTCATTCTATTCTGTGCCAACACGAGGTTATCCTTTAACAGTTGGAGGACTTGTTGTTGATGTTTAATGCAATATTCCACTGCTTGAACCTTAGAATTTTCGATTAAATATGATGTGATGGATGGTGGCTAATACCCATAAAGTGCCATAAATGGAGTCATTTTTGTTGCTGTATGGAAGGAAGTGTTATACCACCATTCAGATAGAGGAAACCATTTGACCCATTGTGTCTGTTTATCAGATACAAAGCAACGAAGATATCCTTCCAAACATTTGTTTACTATCTCAGTTTTCCCATTAGATTGAGGATGATAAGATGAGCTATGAGCTAACTGAGTACCAAGACAAGAGAATAATTCTGTCCAAAAATTTCCAGTGAAAATGGGATCTCTGTCACTTACAATAATCTTTGGGTTTCCATGTAGCTTTTGAGTTGTTTCCATAAAGGCAGTAGAAACTGTACTGGCTTTAAATGGATGTGATAATGCACAAAAGTGTGCATACTTGGTAAGTCTGTCAACTACCACCATGATGACACTCTTTCCCTCAGACTTGGGTAAACCTGTGATAAAATCCATTGAAACCTCCTCCCAATGTTGGCTTGGAATGGATAAAGGTTTTAATAGACCTCGTGTCTTAATTTTTTCAACTTTATTTTGTTGGCAAACCAAACATTTCGACACAAACTTTTGAATATCTGATTTAAGGCCATCCCAAAAAAATCCTTCTTAACCCTTTGGTAAGTTTTTAAAAATCCTGACTGCTCTCCTAAGGGAGAAGTGTGCAATTCCATAAGAATCTTTTGTTTTAGCTGGGAATTCTTACAGAGGTATAAGTGATCTTTGTACCATAATGAATCATTTTGCCAGCTAAATGTATCAGACATACTGGAACCTTGTTGTAACTTTTGAATAAGTGCCCACACTTCTTCGTCATTCTTCCATTCCTCCCTTGCTTCATTTATCCAATCTGGTTGTATAATAGAAATCGCGCACAACAATGCTTCCACATCCTCCTCCTTTCTTGAAAGTGCATCTGCCACCACATTTTGCTTCCCTTTTTTGTAGATGATTTCAAAGTCATAAACCAACATCTTTGTGACCCACTTTTTTTGCTCTTCAGAGGATAATCTTTGTTCTAAAAAGTATTTAAGGCTATCATGATCCGTTTTGACCTTGAAGTTTCTTCCCATTAGGTTTGGTCACCATTTATTAAGTGCATGGAGTATTGCCAACATTTCCTTCTCATAAATAGCTTTGTGTAAAAACTTTCCCTTGATTGGACGACTTTCAAAAGCAATGGGTCTTTCATGTTCCATTAAAACAACACCAATTCCATTTCCTGAAGCATTACATTCCACAATAAAGGTTTTTGTGAAGTCCAGTGTAGCTAAGACCGGTGCTTGGCACATTTCCTCTTTAAGATGTTCTAATGCCTTTGTTGCTTCTGGAGTCCATGAAAATGCATGTTTCTTCAATAATGTTGTTAGAGGTGCTGCTATTCTCCCATAATTCTTAACAAACTTGCGATAATACCCTGTCAACCCAAGAAATCATTGCAGATGCTTTATAGATGTGGGAATTTTCCATTCCTTAATGACTTTAATTTTGCTAGGGTCTACCTTAACTCCTTCATGAGATACAATATGACCCAGATATTCCACCTCTTGTACTCCAAAGAAACATTTGGATCTTTTTGCATATAATTGTTTCTCTTCCAATAGTTGTAGCACCTGTCAATATGTTCAACATGATCCTTCCAAGACTTGCTGTAGATTAGTATATCATAAAAAAATACTAATGCAAATTTTCTAAGGAATGGTTTGAAAATTGAATTCATCAAACCTTGAAATGTTGAAGGTGCATGGGTAAGGCCAAAAGGCATGACCAAAAATTCATAATGACCCTCATGAGTTTTAAATGTTGTTTTCAGAATATCTTCAATCTTCATTCTGATTTAATGATATCCTGAATGAAGATCCAACTTGGTGTAGTAAATTGATCCATGCAATTCATCCAGTAATTCATCAATGATAGGAATGGGAAACTTATCTTTAATAGTGAGCTTGTTGAGCTCCCTATAATCCGGACACATCTTCCATGATCCATCCTTCTTGTGCATCAATACGACTGGAGCAAAGAAAGAACTTTGACTTGGTTGAATTATACCAGCCTCTAGCATTTCTGCAACCATATGTTCAATTTCACTCTTTTGGGCATAGGGATATCTGTACACCCTGATGTTTGGAGGAACATTTCCTGGAATCAAATGAATAGCATGATCATGATCACGAATAGGTGGGAGACCTTTGGGAGTCTCAAATACCTTGGAATGATTGTCCAAGACTTTTTGGACATCTGGAGAAATAGATGATTCCACTGTGGACACATCTAGCGAACATAATTGTGCAATTACACCTCTTTGTTCCTTTTTCAGAAGATTTGTCATACCGTTAGAGCTGATTATCTTTCCCGGTTTCCCTACAATACCCCTTAATTCAACTTCCTTTCCTTCTACAGAAAATTTCATGAAAAGTTCTTGAAAATTAAAAGCTATTGTACCCAAGGATTGTAGCCCTTGGACTCCTAGTACAACATCAACACCTCCCATTTGAATGGAAAGCATTGGGCTAGTCATACATATTCTCCCATGGATAG
The DNA here is from genome assembly GCA_031772625.1 of Pinus tabuliformis. Lineage (NCBI taxonomy): Eukaryota > Viridiplantae > Streptophyta > Pinopsida > Pinales > Pinaceae > Pinus > Pinus tabuliformis. The sequence continues at coordinate 1,674,891,420 of CM062816.1, read as the reverse complement.
GTTGATATTATGGCACTTTCCCGAGCAATTTATTGTTCCTCCATTTGCAACCATCACTTGACACTCTGGTGTTGGATATAAGAAGCAATTCAATTCTCTTGCTACCTTACAATGAAAAAAATTGTGGGTACTTCCTGAATCAATCAACACTATTACCTTTTTCTTATTGATTTGTCCTTCTATCTTGATGGTTTGAGGAGTTGTAATTCCCGCCAATGCGTTACAAGATATGGTCAGATTCATTTCTTCTTTATCTAGGCTTTGTTCCTGGAGTATATCCTCTTCTTTTGATCTTTCTTGCTCCTTTTCTTCTTCCTCTTCACAATCTATGTAGAATAATTTCTTCTCAGCACACTTATGACCTTTAGTGTATTTGCTATCACAACTGTAACAAAGCCCTTTTGCTCTTTTTTCTTCCAGTTGTTATGGTGTCAACCTTATAGGTTGTGGAAGACTAGTGGCAACAACACTTCCGTCTTTATAGTTGTGAGTGGTATGCTTCCTGGTTGCCATAATTTTGCTTTCCATTTTTCTTGCTAACCTGAATGCCTTCTCTAATGAATCAGATTCCCAAAGGCGAACATCATGTTGGATATTATACTTGAAAGGCCCTATGAACACATCAATCCTTTGCTCCTCTGGAATATCTTTTACCCTTATGTTCAATTTTTGGAACTCCTCAATGTGCTCCATTATTGAACCCTTTTGTTTGAGACTTATCAATTGGCTAAAAAAAGTGTTTCTTTTTGTATCCTCATAATGTGCTATCAATTCTTCCGTAAAAATTGCCCAAGTGATAAATTGTTTACAAGAGCAAAGCCATTGATACCATACAAACTGATTTGGTTCCAAATATAAAGTTGCAATACGTACCTTTTGTGTGTTTTGCACATTATTGAGATCGAAAAATTGCTCCATCTGTAATATCCATGTTGCAGGATCCTTGCCATCAAACTTCCTCATATCGATTTTTGGAATATGGTGGGTCTTTGATCCAACATTAGAGTCTATGGAATCATGATTAACATTTCTTTTGTTCTCATCATGAGTTTCCTTTACTACCCTTTCACCAATAGTGACCCTTTCTTGTAGCAACTTATTCATATTTATCTTCAATTCTTCCATGTCTGTCTTCAAATCTATCTTCAAATCATCCATCTTAGCTTCCATGTCATTCATATTAGCTTCTAAACCTTTCTTTAAACAATCCATCTTAGCTTCTATGTCTTTCTTTAAACCATCCATCTTAGATTCTGTTCCCTTTTGTTCAAGGGACAGTTGTTGCACTTGGTCTTGTAATTTTGATATATCATGTTGCATTTCTTCCTCTTCTTCATGAGTCATGCTAGAGCTTTTAGGTTCCTTACTAGGTGTTTGCATTTTCTTTCCTCGGGGCATTAGTTACCAATAATAATGCTCTACTATGCCCTTTGAATTCCTTCAAAATAAATTTTCAAACCAAGCTTAAGCAAAAATTTAAGAAAATCTACACACCTTTTTTCACTTTGTAGGAGCTCAATATTGCCTCTGATGTATCTTTGTACTTGTCAATCATCTAGATCTAAATTTGTGACCTGTAGTAGCCCTCTGTGTCCTATTTCCAATGCCACAAGTCTAACCCAATTTGGATTCTCCAAGGAAGATTTATGCGAAATCTCCAACAGTGACTTGATTATAGACTAGTTTAGTAGAGCGAACTTGTACGACGTGCCATGAGTCACTATTTCAACCTTTGGAGTTGAAAAATGCATAAAAGAAACTACAATCTTTCCTCTTTCTATACCTTCTTACGAAATTTCAATCCGACCCCAGATAGAAAGTTATGATGCTTTTCCTCAGGTCACCTGTTTTGAATGTAATTCAGGAGTCTGCAAAAAGACCAACTTCCTCAAATCATATCTCTGCAAATACAGTGTGAATAGCTCTAAAATTCGGATCCAAGGTTCAACGTGATTTCTTCTCAAATGGGTTTTTTTTCAACTTCTGAAACACCGCAGAGAAAAGGTTATAGCGAAAATTCCATGATGAGCTGTTTGGAGCAGTGAAACCCTAGAATCCAAAGCTCTCATACCAAATGTTATGAAACCAGCTCAAGAAAAAAATAGAAAGGATAGATCAACACCTTATAATTCAGACTCTTCAAGGGGGGAACCTCCTTTATATTACATAAATGAAAAATTATTCGATGATTCAAATGACAAAACCTCCTTTCTATATAGGAGTCTAAGGAGTCACAATATAACCTAGCCGACCTAACAATAATAATATAAAGCCACAAAAATAACAATAGAGGGATTCTATGGGGCATAGTAATAACAATATGGGGATAATAGGGGCACAACAATATTAATAAGGGGTACAACTACAATAGTAATGGGGTAATCACTAGTATTATAGGGACCCAAAAAACTTCAAATATCATATTTCATAATGTATACGCTAATTTGATGTGCTAAAACAACATGTATATGTGATTTTACCAAAGTGAACTAGCGTAAATATCTGCAAATGCTAACTTAAAACATCAAAACTATTTCAGACTTCAGTCATACCAAGATAAAAAAAATTTCAGTGTAAATTATTCATTATCATTTAGATCTATGCTATCCATGATCAAACCATATAATAATAATTCATTTCAGATCTCGATCCATCATTAGATCTCATCCCTCATCAACTGCTAAGGTTCATCCTTAGTTCAGATCAAGCAAAGCACCATAAACCCATAACATGCATATTTTCTTTTGATCTCACTCTTCATAAGATATTCATTACTTGCATACCTTGGCCTAATGATCTTCTCCTCCTTATATAGCTTTAGGCCCTTTGTCAATACCTTGGACCAAAACCACTTAGGACCAATACCTTGGACCAAATACCTAGGACCAAATACCTTGGACCAATACCTTGAACCCAAAATACCTTGGACCAAATACCTCGGACCAAAACCTTGGTTTTATAACATGTACGTGATTTTCTTCTTGTGGGAGTGCATGTATACATATATGCTTTGTTTGTTATATATGTGTATATGCTACTTTGAAACAATGAACCTATGTATACCTCTCTTTCTTCAATCTCTAGAGTCTGATATGTAATCCTTGGTTGTTAACCTCTTGCACTATGAACTGTCATCTATGTGATTTTCCATCAAGGACAACACTTGTATCATAATGCCAACAATCTCCCCCTTTGGACTTGATGGCAAAAAAAACACCAAGACAATCTCCCCCTTTGACATGAAGGGCATAGGGCGGACCAATATATTCTCCCCCTTTGATATACATTATGTTGTCCATATTCCCCTGAGTACATGCTGAATTATTTGATTAAGCTCCCCCTTTGTGATGCACTAAACTGTCCATGCTCCCCCTGAGGACATGCAGAGTCTGCAAAAGTATTTTTCAAAAAAATTACATGACTTTATAACTCACTAATTGAGTATGAGCTTCTTGTCACCAATGACTGATACATACATCAATCTTCCAATCAAGTGGGGACACACCAAATTTGACTCATCCACCCAAACAAGTGGGGATATACAAAATGTTTATACATGACTGAAATAGCAATCATCCTTCCCATGCATAGTGGGGTTACAAATTAGGTATTTTCATGACCTTTACATCAAATGATATACATGACATTTATAACAAGGACCAAAAATCTAAACAAGACCATGATAGTCATCAACAACTATCATACACCATATATGATCTCCATCATCAGCATCTATCAGCAGCATCAAGATCAACAACATGTATATGTCCATCATCAAAAGAGTCACCTGAATCAAACAACTATGTGGATCAAGTAATATAAGCATCTTCATGTACCAAGGTCTTCTATTATAATGCCAACAATGCATTATTAGAAACATATGCTCCCCCTGAACCTGTGCCAACTGTTTACTATCAGATCTGATCATTGCATTTGTTAGTCAGAATCATCAAAGAATCTTCATCAACTAGTTATTCATGAACTTATGAGGGGCAAAAAAACTTCCTCATATCATCAGTAGACTATAACCATCTTCAACTAGAAAAGAATAGATAATTGATAATTTACTGAACCATAGAAAACCCCTTTTCCTAAGTTCGTCTCGCTGTTTTTTCCTCAAAACACCATATACATGACTGTGCATCTCCTAACCTATGTATATGCATGACTTCTCTTCATAATAATTGCATATGAGAATTGGAATACTGAAGTTTTACACTTTTAGCTTCCCGTGGATCTTTTATGTCTGTAAACTGAGCTATGCCACATCTTTTTGACAACAATTCCTTCTTCTTGGATTGTGATGATGTTTGCTCCTTTTGGTATGGTGGCTGATATTTTCTCCTGCATTCCTTTGCTTTATGTCCAAACTTGTTACACACATATCATATTACATGTTTCATATTCCTTCTATCACAATCAATAACTTTGTGACCAAACATATTGCAAGAAAAACAATATCCCTTGAAGTACCTAGAAATTGATGATATTTCTCTGTGATAGTCCTGAACCATTCTACTTCTACATCTGGTTATGACATGTCCAAAATTATAACATATAAGACATTCAACATTATTCATCGAAGGAAATAACTGACTATCACTTCCATAGTTAGGAGTAAAATATTTTCTTTGAAGAATTTATTTCCTTGGTTGTTGATGGGGTTGACCTTTTATCTCCTTGTTGAGCATTTTAGATTTTTCATTGGAGTTCCTTACCTCATCTTGTGAGCTAGATTCACTTTCATGAAAACCAAGACCAACCTTTATAATAGGCGAACACTGAACTTTAATGATCTCATCTAATGTTTTGTATCCTTTAACAAATCTAAGATTCAGATTCTTTGTATTTTCAAGTTATTTTCTTAGACTTACTACTTCACATTCTAACACTTCATTGTGTTTGTCTTTTTCAGTGAGTTGATGTTTCACTGTGTTATGACTGTATCCTTTTTTTCCAAACTGATTTTGAGTTGACTGATTTCTTTAAGGAAAGATTCCTTTTCTAAGGCATCATTTTCATATGCCATGAGTAGTTTAATTTCTTGATCATCTTGATCACTATTGGACAAGCCATCACTATCATCATGAATATAATAACTACTATTACCTTCTACAAACATATTTCCTTTGACATGAGGACATCTAATAGTGTAATCACCAACTCTACCATAAGCAAAGCATTTAGTTAGTAGCTTACCTATGAATCTTACAAACCTCATTAAAGCTTCTTGAGAAAATTTACCTCTTCTTCTTCTTCTGAAATGTGTCATGATTCATTGTGCTCTTCCTTTTCTTTTCCCTTTGTTGATGCTTTAAAAGTGGCTTCTCTCATATCTGATGGACCTCCTTTTCTCATTTCAAAGACAGTTAGGATTCCATGGAGTTGAGTCATAGTAATAGTTTGTAGATCCTATTTTTCTTCTATGGAAGACACTTTTCAATCAAATTTAGAACACAAAGTTCTCAAAATTTTCTCAACTAAAGTGGCTTCCTTTATTTCTTCACCCAAATTATCATATTATTTACAATCCCATATAATCGCAAGAAATAATTAGAAATTCTTTCATCACTATGCATCGTGAGAGTTTCATACTAGATTCTGAGAGATTGTAGTTTAGCACATTTTACCTGGGAGTCACCTTCATAGCTCTGAATGATTTTGTCCCATATTTCCTTGGCTGTGTTGAGCTACATGACTTTGATGAATTCTGATTCTGATAGACTTCCGAATAAGGCATTGACAACTTTGTCATTGATTTCATTTGTTTTCCTTTCTACTGGATCTGTGGGGATTGTTGTTGGATATTGGTATCATTTCTCCACAATTGCCCAAACATCAGTTCCAAGTGACTAAAGATATGCTATAGTTCATGTTTTACAATATACCAAGTTGTTCCCATTGAATATTGGTGGTCTGATAGATCCCATTCCTTCGTGGTTGTTCATTTTGAAAGATCTCCCTTCAAGCGATCAAGCTTACTCTAGAGGACCTACTCTGATACCAATTGTTCGAAATAATACTGAGAGGGGGATGAATCAGTATTAGTCAAATCGATAACTTTTTCTTTTCATACTATGATTTATATACGCTACTCCAATGAAGGTAACTTGCATGTACACTGTTATCACTCTAAAATTTCTTTGTAAGTTATTGAAGAAAGAAATAATAGAGGTAACCAGAAACCACTTTTGGAGATTAGGATCTAGCCTTCCTAATCTTAGAGAGGGCTCTCTCTTTATGATTTAACTTTGTTTTAGTTAATTAATTTTAGGCTATTTATGGTTGCACTTAGGTTTTGATTTGAATTTGGGTGGTGGGATCACTTACTTAGATGAACAGACATTTGCTTTTACCATTGGGCTATGGAGTCAATATTAGACAAACTAGGCTAGATCAAGATTTAAAAACAGTGTCTATAGGGCAACACAGGTGAGCTATTACAGATCTCAAAGGTTGGATGGTGAAGTGGTTTCTAATCGGATCTAGGGAGAAATTAAGGGTTCCAAGGCCGGATTATAGAAGGAATAAAAGAGGTCAACCGAGATGGGAGAGAAATTAAGGGTTCTCAAATTCGGATATCAGAGGAAAACATATAAATGGCTAACTGTGCAAAACAAAGTGTACTTAAACAAATTCTGAGTGATATTTCTAGTTAATACATTCAAATTTGGAAAAACATTTAAGTTTATGAAAACATAAGAAGGTAAAAAAATAAAAAAAAGAAGATACTTCATTGCAAATATCTCATCTCATGAATCCTGTAGTGTAATGCTTTTATTACTTGCTCTAGTCTGTTGACTTGAAAATTGGTACAATCACCCTTAGGTTTAAGATGAAAATAACCCTACAAATGTAAGGTAATCCACACTCAATACTTCGAATTATGAAGTATTTATACAAAAGGAATTTAGAAAATATCTCAAACTACATTGAGAACTAATCTAGGAAAAGGAAATATCTTCATGGAAGAAGATAGAGACAACTTTTGAACTGTTGCTTGCTGTCCCCGTTATTTAGGTCTTGTTGTCTTTGAAGTTTGATATTTTTCCCTTTAAGCTGCTTGGATGTTGGTGAGCTCCAGTATTGTAGCAATAATGCTACAACTCCTGGGGCTTCCTGTCTCTTAATTTTATCAACCCGGTAGTTCGTACAAACTTGGAAGCGGCGGTGCTATATGCACAAGTACTAGCTCTTGTCGCAGCTGTCACTTGGTCAGCTGGCACAAGCCCACTAGGGCTCAAGCCAACTTCTATAGGCTCTCAGAAGAAGCTTGCTAGTTGATGGACGAAAGCTAGCTCAGAGGAGACTAATCTACTTGACAAAAATGAACTGAAAGCAAATCAAAGCATGTAAACCTAGGAAACCCTAATTTGACTAGTCTAACTTCTATAATGCAAAGAATGTGAATGAAACTTCTACCAATGCTGCTACTACCTCTAATAAGTGAAAATGCATGGATCTAAACTACTTGCATCATAAAAGACATGTTTTTGTACTTTTTCATTAAGTGGATGGAATGATTGTGATTTTGTGCTTATTAGGATTTGGTTGTGCAGATGGGATAGAGAAGGAAGGAAAACGTGGGATAGGTTGGGGAGGCTAGGAGAGGTCCCTAGGGGTCCTTAGCATCCATCCACAGAGGTTCCTCACATTCAGAAGCTCAGCAACCGAGTGAGTGGCCTCCTACAGGATGTCTGCAGGGGTTTCTACAGGATAGTCCTGTAGGTCTTCTACAGGATGTTCTGTGCAATTCTACAGGATGATTGGCCGTGGAGGTTTTGGGAGATGATGGAGTGTTGGAATGGTAGGGGGAGATGTGTAAGGTAGGAATAAGGCTGGTGATGGCTCAGAAGTGGAGGAATAGGATGGGAAACGTGTGCATGGAGTGGTTTGTTGAATGGAAGAGTGGTATCAACGAAAGGCTAGATAGATGGAGCTATATGAGTAATGGAGGAACTAGAAGTTGCATGAGCGGAACAGAGGTCAAGAAAGTGACTTGAGAGATGAGTGACAAGCAGAGGAAGGTAATGGAGTGATATGGAGTGGTGGAGATGAAACAAATAGTTTATGAGTGTCACCAAAACGAGAATGCTTCAACCTGAGCTACCTGTGACATAAAATCAATGAACAGCAATATAAATTGTGAAGGAAACTCATGCATGGCAGTGGAATGAAGAAGTAATGCTAATTATAAAAGTGCATGAATGGATCTAAGTAATGCCTTAGCCTACTTCCAAACAACTACAACAATTCTAGCTAATAAACCAATCTGTTTAACTTCTACAGGAAATCTAAATCAGCAGCTATACTCAAATGCATGTAAAGGAAAATGGAACGAAATGCTAAAGGAACAATATTGATACAAAGGGAGGAGGCCTGAGCTCTCAGGTTGGGCCCAACCCTGAGAGCTTTAGGCTCCTTTAAAAACTTAGAATCTGATCCAAAACTGCTTGCTTTTATTCATAATCAAAAATCTAATGTCATGCCAAAACTGGCTTACAAAGAGAAGAAAACCAAATTGACTAACTAGCTGCTACGAAATGACTAACTACTAGCTACCAAAAATGACTATCAACTAGCTAACCCCAAAATGACTAACTACTAGCTAACCAAAATGAGGCCCCAAGCCTTCTTATTTATACAATTTGAGGACCCAACAGTCCTCCTAAAAGTTAGGGACTTGGCTGCCCAAGACTTGGAGTTAACAGCAGTCCAACTTGACTTGCTTGGCTGCCCTTGAGCTCATTGATTTGGTGGCCTTTGAACTCCGAGCTGATGGTGGAGAATTCGAGGTAAGGGTCCATAAATGAGGGGGACACCTTCCTACAAATCCTCTAGCTTGTTCTCCCACGAATTTGGCTGCCAAGTGCACATTAAGACCTTCCATTTTGTCTCCAAGTTGACCAACAAGGCTACACAAAGCACCCATTAGACTTGTTGGCATAATGACTAACCAAATTCACTCTATTAACATAAAAATAATCAAAAACATGCAATAAACAAATGAGAATGGTGGATTAAGTCAACTTAGGAGGTTGAATGAGCCCAAATAATTGTCCATTTTTGGGGCTCATCATCACCCCCCTACTGAAAGTGTTGCTCATCCTCTGAGCAACCAATCCCTCTCCTTGTCTTTGATGGCCCTGGTGGCTTCCTTGGCTAATCATCTCGTCCAATTTCTCCTTTGGATTCCTTCTTTCAAACTTCCTGTAGAAACAGTTCGCTGGCTTCCTGTAGAAACAGTCTGCCAGCTTCCTGTAGGACTGTCTTTGAGTCCATCATCTCGATGTGCTCTCTTAGATGATGGATCTCCTTGAAGGAGACTCTTTCTTTTGTTTAGCTTGTGTGTCCTCAATGACAATTTGCCTCTTTGACTGTGGTTTGGGGTCTGCCAATTCTTATCTGCATGCCCTTTCTTGCCTTAGAGAATAGTGGAAGCTCCCTCTTTTACTTCTCCTTCGGCTTGGGAGAGGTGCTTTTATTTTCATCTTGGCTGTGGCAGCCTTCGTCTTCTCGCCCTTCTGCTCTTCTTTCCCCCTGTTTGCTGCCTTATCATATCCATGAAGTCTACCTAAAGGTTAGATCTCCATGTGTGTCTAAACTGTGATTGCAACCGTGGAATTCAAATACCCATTGAGAGATAAATTTGCAGTTCACCCTGAGGCATGCAGGCCAATATAACCTGTATGCTGAGATCCTTGATCATAGGACAGACCCTTTAACTTCATCTCTTTGATAAAAAAAACACTTGCAGGTTGACGAGATGATGTTCATATATGTTCCTAGGTTTATACATCCATAGATATTTCCTTTAATCACATGTATACTGAGTATCACATATATTCGTTGTGATATGTCTAGACAGATCTGCATATAGAGCCGAGATGGAACCCTTGTTATTGCTGCAATATACATACACAGTCTTCTCTGCCCATCAACTGCAAGGTTCACAGTAACAATCCTTCCATCAATGGTTTTGTTTGGTTCCTTACGGGCTTACTTAGTGGCCTCCACAGTCTTGGAAGTCACGAATGCAAATCCCCTGTTGGTGAAGAATACCTGCAACATTAACCAAGACAAATACAACCATAGGCTTCGGAAAAACATGCATAAATCTCTAAGAACAGAGGCATTTTAAACTGCCCATCATAAAGAAATATGATGCATATTAGATTTGCAACCTAGATCCGTTGGTATTCTCATCATATGCAACTGGACCTTCTACCTCTTTACTCATTTTCATTTGACTTGGAAGCTTCCAACTTCACACAAGAGTTTCTAGTCAAGCTACTTGGTGAATATCTTGACCTATCTCTGTTTTCGGGCTTCCTGTAGAAGCCTGTTTCGGCCTTCCTGTAGAACGTGATTCGGCCTTTGAGTGAGCCCGATGCACTAGAAAAATTCGAAAATAGGTAGGAAACTCAGCGGAGGTCGATAGATTAAGCCGATTGTGGAAGCAGAGGATGTAAACTTCAGTTTAACACGATGCAAGTGCAAGTTGACTAACAGTTCATGACTTCCAGCTGAGCGCTGATTAATTCTGCGTGATTTTTGGGTGGAGTGAGGTGGCAAACGTGTGCGCTGGCATTTTAGAACTGCAGTGATGCATGTCTTCATCTATCTGTAATTATTTTACGTCCTGCACTGGAGTTCAACTGAACTAACACTAACTGTGTTTTTCAACTTCCACGTGAATGGCCGATCATGCATGCGTGATTTTTGCCTTGCTGAGTGCAATTGGACGTGGCTCCCTTCTTGGCTGAATCCACTCATTTCATTCATTCATGCATTGCTTTAGATTAGATCTACGCAAACAGAGGAACAAGGTTAAGTCACGTACCTCGAAGTGGAATGGTTGCCGTGAGCTGCTGTGGCTGCCTGCTCTGATTTTGCTGCTGCATGCTTAGTTTTCCTGATTGCATATGGCTTGGCTGCTAATCTTTGATTGTTTTTTTCATGTGCAGGTGTCCTCTGGCTGGATCTGAGTGCATGCAATCAATTCCACGTTCAACTCTGCCCGTTCAAGCTCCTGCCATTGAATTTTCTCAAGACCAGAACTTCTTTTTGCCATTTCTCCCAAACGGTTGATCGGATTGAGCTGAAACTTGGTGGGCATGTTCCTACCATCATGATGCATCTCCCATAGCAAATTCGTGATCAATGGATGCACGGATTTCGAGAAAATTGGAAAATGGCTGAAGATTGCAGAGCTCAATTTCTCGGAAACCGTGCATCGGAATTGGCTGAAACTGCTTGGGGAGGCTACTATCATCCATGTGCATCTCCCCATGAAACAAGTTTTGAAACGGATGCACGGTTAGGGAGAAAATTCAAAAATGGCTGATGGTGATGGAGGCTGATTCCTTGGAAACCGTGCACCGGAATTGCATGAAACTGCTCAGGCATGTTGTCATCGACCTTGTACAATCCCCCATAAAACGGTTTGTCAAATGGATGCATGGTTTTCAAGTTATGGCAAAAACAAATTTGGCTCTAGGTATTTTTGCTTCAAGGCTTTTTGCATGTGTTTGCATGGTATGACAAAATGAATTTTTGCTGTGATGCAGGTATGGAGATGATGGAGGATGAGTTGGAAGATGGCAGGAGGACTCTTGAACCTTTGAGGAAGCTACCATGCTTGCAAAACCACTTTTTGACATGCATGCCTAGTTTCCCACAATTTCTACAGGAAGATCCTGTAGAAGCACAATGAGAAGCACAAGGAGGTGGACGAATGATGGAGAAAGGCAAGGGATGGACACACAAGTGCTTGTAGGCCTAATCAACAGATTCCCACCATTAGATTCATTTTTGAGATTGAATTTGGCTCGTCGAAAGGTTCTACAGGATGTTTCCTGTAGAAATATAGAGCATCCTGTAGGAAACACAGTTTGGAGGAAAGAAGCATAATGACATGAAAAGAATGATGGGAAAGGGGTGAGGAGTGGAAACATAGATGAGTGTAGGCCTCATGGACATATTCCAAGCCTTCAAGTCCTCTTTGGAGATCAATTTGGCTTTTTTATAAGCTTCCTGTAGAAGATACAAAAACTCCTTTGTCTTTGATTTGAGTGCTCCTCCTATCATGAAACGTCCTCCTTTAACCTGCAATGTCATTGCTGCAACATGAAATGGAGATTAGCTTTATTTTTTCCTTTTTTCTTTTTCTCTTTTTTTTGAAAAACAACTAGGGCGCCTCATGGAGGTTTTCACCCTAATTGCCTGCCTTGGGCGCCTCCAAGGGAGGTTTTCACCCAAAGATCTTATTCTCTTTTCTCTTTTTTTTTCAACCCATTGACCGCCTCATGGAGGTTTTCAATCAATGAGCCAATCTAAGGCACCTCCAAGGAGGTTTTCACCTTAGATTTCTATTTTCCTCTTTTTTCATTTTTCTTTTTCATTTCTTTATATTTTTTTTTTTACTTTTTTTTTTTTCTACCCTACCCTACTTGAAAAACAAAATCATTTTCAAGTATAAGCATACTTCCAATGGAGCCATGTGCACATCGAGATTAGAGACAAGATGATGTAAAGGCTCGGAATGCATGCTTGGACAACTATCCAACTTTCAGAGACAAAATGATCTGACTTTGAGAGTACAAGACATAGCTGAGGAGGAGAGTACTGCTGCAACTTAGTGACCTTCTGAAACCATATCTCAATATCGCTTTGATATCCTTGGTCATCTTGTTGATTTGGATCATTCTTCATGTCACCTTCTATCATGACCTTCTGATCTTCCTCTTTTTGCTTATCTTTCTCTTGAGTACATGGAGGATTTGATGGTGACCATGAGGAAGCTTTCTCGATCTCTGATTCTGATCTCCTTTCTTCATCAAGTGCAGCCCATGGTTCTTTGATCTCCTCTTTTGAATCTTCTTTTGCTTTTGGTCCTTCAATGCTTTCAAGATGATCTCTTTTTTGCATTACTTTTCCTGAGCTTTGGTGAACATCATTGAGCTCACGAGGAATCATTTGCACATGTTGTGCCTCAGATTTGCAATGGGGTTGAGCTACTCCATTGCATGGCTTTGGAAATGGAGGTACGGGTAGATGAGTGGAGGTGTGAGTTTGAGATGGAGATGGATGGCATTGTGGTTGGGTAGGCATTTGGGGTTGCCTTGGTGGAGGAGGAGGCGATGGTTGTGGATGAGCAGGTGGTGGAGGAAAATGAGCGGGATGAGAGTTATATTGGGGCATCCACTCCTGATAAGGTGCATTCCACTGAGGTTGTGGCTGAGCATAAGAGTGAAATGAATGAGCAACTGGTTGGGCATAATATGGATCTGTGAAGGAACAAGGAGGATATGACCAAGAAGGAGGTGTAGACCAGGAAGGATGAGCAGGGGGATCCCAAGAAGGCATGAAAGTGGCTTGATAAGGGTCATAATAGGTCTCGGGTATCCCTTGCAGCTCCTGCTGGTAAGATCTGGGTCCAGGTGGCCTCCTTTGGTTCATATAATAGAGTGATTCAGTGGCTCCCTTGGCTCTTTGATATGTAGCTTTGATTCTGGGCAAGGAAGGGCACTGATCTGTAGGATGGTATTCTTCACAGATGAAACACACTTCTAGGGAGTGCATTGGACATTCGTTCCTAGGATGCTTTTTAAGGCACCTAGGACAAAAAATGACCAAAGCCCTCTTGGCTTCTTCTTGCTTCTTTTGGATCCGCAAGGTATCCAGTTGCATGGCAAGAAATTGCCTCATATCACTCTTGAAATCTTTGATCTGATTTTCAAATTCATCTTTGGACAAGATGTTGCTCCCAACATCTCTACTTGTAGCCATTTGCTTCAGAGGAATGTTTTCTTCTTCTTCTCCCCTATAGGTTCTTCAGATATGTCTTGATGTCCACCCAGGGGCTCTTTCATCACAGCCATCGAAGAAGAACGTTGGCTGTGTGAAGCAGTGGGGGTGTTGTGCAATCATTTTTCTAACTTATCTCTACTCCTACAAGGCATGAAATAGATTGAACTGCAACTAACTATCTTGCGAAATTGAAATGAAAGCAGGAAAGGACTAATCTATTTTGCTCAAATGAAATTGCAAGAATGAAATGCTAGGCTACGCTTGCGAAATTGAAACACTAATCTACGCTTGCAGAATTGAAATGCGGAATTGAAAGGCTATTCTAGGAAAGCAGGAAATGCTAATCTATGAAAGCAGGAAATGCTAATCTAGGAAAGCAAGAAAGGCTAATCTACTTTTGCATCAATGAAATTGCATAATGGAAATGAAATAAACTACTTAGAAGAAGGTTGTAGTAGGAAATAGAAGAATAGCAACAATCACCAATACTCTACCGCTTCCCTGGCAACGGCGCCAAAAAGATGGTGAGCTCCAGTATTGTAGCAATAATGCTACAACTCCTGGGGCTTCCTGTCTCTTAATTTTATCAACCCGGTAGTTCGTACAAACTTGGAAGCGACGGTGCTATATGCACAAGTACTAGCTCTTGTCGCAGCTGTCACTTGGTCAGCTGGCACAAGTCCGCTAGGGCTCAAGCCAACTTCTATAGGCTCTCAGAAGAAGCTTGCTAGTTGATGGACGAAAGCTAGCTCAGAGGAGACTAATCTACTTGACAAAAATGAATTGAAAGCAAATCAAAGCATGTAAACCTAGGAAACCCTAATTTGACTAGTCTAACTTCTATAATGCAAAGAATGTGAATGAAACTTCTACCAATGCTGCTACTACCTCTAATAAGTGAAAATGCATGGATCTAAACTACTTGCATCATAAAAGACATGTTTTTGTACTTTTTCATTAAGTGGATGGAATGATTGTGATTTTGTGCTTATTAGGATTTGGTTGTGCAGATGGGATGGAGAAGGAAGGAAAACGTGGGACAGGTTGGGGAGGCTAGGAGAGGTCCCTAGGGGTCCTTAGCATCCATCCACAGAGGTTCCTCACATTCAGAAGCTCAGCAACCGAGTGAGTGGCCTCCTACAGGATGTCTGCAGGGGTTTCTACAGGATAGTCCTGTAGGTCTTCTACAGGATGTTCTGTGCAATTCTACAGGATGATTAGCCGTGGAGGTTTTGGGAGATGATGGAGTGTTGGAATGGTAGGGGGAGATGTGTAAGGTAGGAATAAGGCTGGTGATGGCTCAGAAGTGGAGGAATAGGATGGGAAACGTGTGCATGGAGTGGTTTGTTGAATGGAAGAGTGGTATCAACGAAAGGCTAGATAGATGGAGCTATATGAGTAATGGAGGAACTAGAAGTTGCATGAGCGGAACAGAGGTCAAGAAAGTGACTTGAGAGATGATTGAAAAGCAGAGGAAGGTAATGGAGTGATATGGAGTGGTGGAGATGAAACAAATAGTTTATGAGTGTCACCAAAACGAGAATGCTTTAACCTGAGCTACCTATGACATAAAATCAATGAACATCAATATAAATTGTGAAGGAAACTCATGCATGGCAGTGGAATGAAGAAGTAATGCTAATTATAAAAGTGCATAAATGGATCTAAGTAATGCCTCAGCCTACTTCCAAACAACTACAACAATTCTAGCTAATAAACCAATCTGTTTAACTTCTACAGGAAATCTAAATCAGCAGCTATACTCAAATGCATGTAAAGGAAAATGGAATGAAATGCTAAAGGAACAATATTGATACAAAGGGAGGAGGCCTGATCTCTCAGGTTGGGCCCAACCCTGAGAGCTTTAGGCTCCTTTAAAAACTTAGAATCTGATCCAAAACTGCTTGCTTTTATTCATAATCAAAAATCTAATGTCATGCCAAAACTGGCTTACAAAGAGAAGAAAACCAAATTGACTAACTAGCTGCTACGAAATGACTAACTACTAGCTACCAAAAATGACTATCAACTAGCTCCCTAAAAATGACTAACCACTAGCTAACCAAAATGAGGCCCCAAGCCTTCTTATTTATACAATTTGAGGACCCAACAGTCCTCCTAAAAGTTAGGGACTTGGCTGCCCAAGACTTGGAGTTAACAACAGTCCAACTTGACTTGCTTGGCTTCCCTTGAGCTCATTGATTTGGTGGCCTTTGAACTCCGAGCTGATGGTGGAGAATTCGAGGTAAGGGTCCATAAATGAGGGGGACACCTTCCTACAAATCCTCTAGCTTGTTCTCCCACGAATTTGGCTGCCAAGTGCACATTAAGACCTTCCATTTTGTCTCCAAGTTGACCAACAAGGCTACACAAAGCACCCATTAGACTTGTTGGCATAATGACTAACCAAATTCACTCTATTAACATAAAAATAATCAAAAACATGCAATAAACAAATGAGAATGGTGGATTAAGTCAACTTAGGAGGTTGAATGAGCCCAAATAATTGTCCATTTTTGGGGCTCATCAGATGTTTGGTATTCACGTTGGATGTCATATTCACTTATGACCTTTCATCTGATACACCTTAATCTGATACACTTTGACCTTGCTGACTTGTCAATATCCTTTACCGTGCTTTTTACTTTTATTGTCCATTTCAAATTTTTACTGTGTATTTCAATAGTAAATCATTTAGTTTTTTCTATGTATCAGCATCTGGTAGTTGGATATTGAGCATATTTATGTATGTTTCATATGTTTGTCTTTCAACTGTATGTTTTATCTGCCTCCTCTATTTTAACATTTACTCTGTATGTAAATGATTTCTTCTTTGTTTTAACCATTACTGTGTAAATTGTTTCCTTCTGCTCTATGATAATTGTCTTTTTCTTTTGAATAAAGGCTTTTGAATTCATTTCCTTGTGAATATTGGAGTAAGAATGTGTTGGAACTAGTACCAAAACTGTTTATCCAAGGTCATGGCCTTAAGCTAATTACCTGCAAAATAAAACAATTTATTAATGAAAACACAAGTTGACAGGGAGGTAATAATGGCTTTAGGGAACGTGGATGTCTGTGGATGGAGTCCTGGAAGTGTTTGGAAGGTAATTGAAGGTCAAATTGGGTTGTAGAGGTTCAAGGTGGCACAGGAAGGGTTAGGCGGGTTTCACTGTGTAAATGAATGAAAAGAGAAAAAATGAGGGTCTTTGGCTTTTTAACGGGTAATGGATAAATTTGGCATGGAAATTCATAATATGAACAGTGATGGTTTTGGCTTATGTGGGGAGGCGGTTTCAAAGCCCATTGCACCACTTTTGGGTGAAGGGTGGTATTTTTTAGAGAGCACGTGAGTTAACATGATGCTGTCACGTAACCAAAAGGGGCCCGAGAAAAACCATGAACCTCTTATGCTCTCGGGCCTTTAAATCTCAGAAAAGAAACAAACGCAATATGGATACATGTTGTTAGATTTGGGGGTGAAAGATCTAACAGCTATCGCAAGATAGAGTTGCATGCAGGCGAACCAGTAGAGATTAGTGGAGCCCAGGGGATAATTACACTTAACTTGTAATTATTTAATGAATAAGTGGTGTAGGTTAAAAGTATAGTACACGGGTTTATGGAGTGGGACTAGGGTTAACTACATCGGGGTTTTGTTAACCACACCAAGGGGGTGGGTTAAATGGGTTTAGTTGGGGAAAACATGATATGACAGAGTTAAAGTTAAATAAAGTAGGGGGTGGGGGGAATTTAAATTTAGGATAAGGGTTTTTATGGGTTTTTTAAGGAAAAATAGGGAAATTAATAAGGGGAAAATGATTTTTTCAAAGGGGAATGGGTTTCACACTAGAGAAAAGGAGTTTTGGGTTGGGAAATGACTTTTGGAGGGTAATTTGCTAGGAAAATGTGTGAAACCAAGGCGCAAGGGTGAAAATCAAGGGAAAAAGGGTATTTTAACAAGAAATGATGGGATAATGGGGAAATTAGTAAGTATGTAGTGGGGGATGAGATGAAATGAGGGGAAGTTACCAAAATCAACTTGTGAACATCCTTTCACTTTCATAACTGCTCCTACATATTGAAACATTGGATCAAGCATGATAAATGTGCTTATGCTTCAATCAACTTTGTACTTCAGCAACCTTTCTTCTACTTACCCTTTACTTACCCTAACAATTTATCTTCACTTTATTGGGTGAATTTAAGCTAGTAGACCCTTTCTCTCCCTTTTCTTTTGAAAAGTAAACTATCTATTTGTAACCTTATATCTTCCAATGGCTTAGATTAAGCTTATGAGCACATTTTATTTCTCTGCCTATTTATTGATATGCCAAGATTAAACAGTTTGGCAAGATATTTTATTCTCTATCTATAAACATGAAATCTAAAGCATGAACTAGTCAAGATTAAGTAATTTGACTATCATGGGTTGTGGAATTTATGACAAGTTGCACACAACCATTATTTTGTACATAAAAGTAGAAAGTATTGGCACTTGTACTTGCACACTTTCATGATCTGTTTTTTGTTTGGGGTTCATATTTTTTCACCTTTTTGATCTTTTCTTATTCTTTTTGTCCTTTGATATTTATTTTAGGACATACCCTCTTTACATTTTTTAATTTTTTAATATGAAAAACATATGCAAAAAAGCAAAGGTATGTACAATATTACAAGACTTAACACAGTGAATTCAAAATTATGAATCCTATTATTATAGGACCCTAACATACACGCAACTGTATTTAAGGGAATGAGCGTATATCCAAAAAACTTATGATTTAGTTAATTCATCCTATGTTGATCTTTAATCAGTGCATCAATACTTCATTAACCATATAAAAAGTAACCATGTGCAGTAAGAAAAAAACATCGCACATAAGAAACACACATGAACACCAAGATTTAAGGTGGAAACCCAATGCAGGAAAAAACCACCTGCTGTTGTCTTCTTTTAATATAAGAGAAACCTATTTACAATCTTGTATTGGTGAAGACTCATACTAGTACAGAGGCACACACTTGCAGAAGGCTACAAAATCTCATTCTCCATCTTCTACTGGAAGGGAGCTACAACCCCCTAGCTCTTGTACTAGCCGATCCGTTTACTAGTACATAGGCACTGGCCTATAGAAGGCTTCAACCTTCACTCATTTTCCGGCTGCTACTGGAAGGGAGCTCGAACCCCTTAGCTCTTGCATTGGCTGATATGTTTACCTGTACGTAGGCATTGGGCTACAGAAGGCTATGACCTTCACTTTTTCCTCCAGGGACTACGTTTCATAAATTCTCAGACTAGATACTCTTGGAACACAACACCATAATTTGAAGGCCTAGTTTCATCAAATTTTCATACTGGACCCATTAGCAGCATTGAAGCTCAAAAACAATCACCACTGCTATACAACCAATCATTGACAACCTGTCATCACTAAAGAAAATCGAAATTAATCAATCTGAACATTTAGAACACTGTCACTAGAATACAATCACCACAACACAAAGTAGAACCTAGAACTCTGCAATAACAACCAAAACCAATTGCAACTTCAAATATCATATTTCGTAATGTATATGCTACTTTGCTGTGCTAAACTAGCATGTATATGTTCTTTTACCAAAGCAAACCAGTGTACAGATTTGCAAATGCTAACTTAAAACATCACAACTATTTCAGACTTCAGTCATACCCAGATCAGAACATTTTCAGTGTAAATCATGCATTAGCATTTATATATAGACTATCCGTGATCAAACCATATAATAATAATTCATTTCAGATCCCGATCGATCATTATATCTCATCTATCATCAACCGTTAAGGTTCATCCTTAGTTCAGATCAAGAAAAGCACCATAAACCCATGCATATTTGCTTTTGATCTAACTCTTCATAAGATATTCATTACTTGAACACCTTGGCCTAATGATTTTCTCCTCCTTATATAGCTTTAGGCCCTTTGTCAATACCTTGGACCAAATACCTAGGACCAAATAACTTGGACCCATACCTTGGACCCCAAATACCTTGGACCAAAACATTGGTTTTCTAACATGTACACTCTTTTCTTCTTGTGGGAGTGCGTGTATACGTATATTCTCTTTTTGTTTTGTGTGCTCACGTGTATACCTAATTTGACACAGTGAACCAGCATATACCTCTCTTTCTCCAATATCTGGAGTCTGATCTATAATCCTTTGATGTTAACCTCTTGCACTATGAACTATCATATATGTGAGTTGCCAGTAAGGACAACACCTGTATCATAATGTCAACATTACCATGTGTTACATTTCCTTCACCTTGTAATGTTAATGTTGGAAATGTGTTTGTGTTTGTGATAGAATAAAATATAGCTATTATGAAACCAGCTCACAAAAAGATAGAAAAGATAGATCAAACCTTAGAATTCAGCTTCTTCGAGGGGGAAACCCCCTTTACATTACACAAATGAACAATTCTTCGATGATTCAAATGAAAAAACCTCCTTTCTATATATAGGAGTCTAAGGGGTCACAATATAACCAAGCTGACCACAATAATAATATAAAGGCACAAAAATAACAATAGAAGTATTCTATGGGGCACAGTAATAACAATATGGGGACAATAGGGGCACAACAATATTAATAAGAGATACAACTGCAATAGTAATCTGGGAATCACTAGTATTATAGGGACCCAACATGCCCCTCTCCTTCAAAAAAGTGTTGTCCTCAATGCTTAAGTAGTTCTAGATGCTTCTATATAAAATTCTCATCCTCCCATGTGGAATCTTCAGTGGATAAGTTCTTCCACTTGATGAGATACTCCGAAATTGATCGATTTCGTAGCTGTCGAGTTCTTGTTTCTATAACTACTTCCGGTTCCAATATAATTTTTCCTTCCTCGTCAAGTTCTGTCAATATTTTTTGAACTGGGAGCTTGTCACCTATAACCTTCTTTAAACATGAAACATGGAAAACTGCGTGTATTCCAGAAGCTGCAGGAAGATCCAATTTCTATGCCATAGTACAAATCTTTTGCAACACCTTGTATGGACCATAATACTTTGGTGATAATTTATTATCCTTATTAGCTTGCTTGAGGGACATTGTTTTATATGGTTGTAGCCACAAGAATACCTAGTCACCTACATTAAAACTTCTTTCGATGCGATGTTGATCTGCTTGTTGTTTCATTCTATTCTGCACCAGAACGAGGTTATCCTTTAAGAGCTGGAGAACTTGTTGTTGATGCTCAATGTGATGTTCCACTACTTGAACCTTAGAATTTTCTTTGAAATATGATGTGATGGATGGTAGCTGATATCCATAAAGTGCCATAAAGGTGGTCATTTTTCTACAGTATGGAAAGAAGTGTTATACCACCATTCAGCCAGAGGCAACCATTTGACCCATTGTTTCTGTTTATCAGATACAAAGCAACGAAGATATCCTTCCAAACATTTGTTTACTATCTCAGTTTTCCCATCAGATTGAGGATGATAAGATGAGCTATGAGCTAACTGAGTACCAAGACATGAAAATAATTTTGTCCAAAAATTTCCAGTGAAAATGGGTTTTTTGTCACTTACAATAATCTTTGGGCTTCCATGTAGTTTTTGAATTGTTTCCATAAATGCAGTAGCAACTATACTGGCTTTAAATGGATGTGATAATGCACAAAAATGTGCATACTTGGTAAGTCTATCAACCACCACCATGATGAAACTATTTCCTTCAGACTTGGGTAAACCTGTGATAAAATCCATTGAAACCTCCTTCCAACATTGGCTTGGAATGGATAAAGGTTGTAATAGGCCTGGGGTCTTAATTGTTTCAACTTTATTTTTTTGGCAAACCAAACATTCCACCACAAACTTTTGAATATCCGATTTAAGGCCAACCCAAAAAAATTCCTTCTTAACCCTATGGTAAGTTTCTAAAATTCCTGAGTGCCATCCTAAGGGAGAAGTGTGCAATTCCATAAGAATCTTTTGTTTTAGCTGGGAATTCTTACAGAGGTATAAGCAATCTTTGTACCATAATGAATCATTTTGCCAGCTAAATGTATCAGACATACTGGAATCTTGTTGTAACTTTCGAATAAGTACCCACACTTCTTCGTCATTCTTCCATTCCTCCCTTCCTTCATTTATCCAATCTGGTTGTATAATAGAAATCGCGCACAACAATGCTTCCATATCCTCATCCTTTCTTGAGATTGCATCTGCCACAACATTTTGCTTCCCTTTTTTGTAGATGATTTCAAAGTCATAACCCAACATATTTGTAACCCATTTTTGTTGTTCTTCAGAGGATAATCTTTGTTCTAGAAAGTATTTAAGGCTATCATGATCTGTTTTTACCTTAAAGTGTCTTCCAATTAGGTAGGGTTGCCATTTCGTAAGTGCATGTAGTATTGCCAATATTTCCTTCTCATAAATAGCTTTTTGTAAATATTTTCACTTGATTGGATGACTTTCGAATGCAATGGGTCTTTCATATTGCATTAAAACATCACCAGTTCCATTTCCTAAGGTGTCACATTCCATAATAAAGGTTTTTGTGAAGTCTTGTGTAGCTAAGACCACTGCTTGGCACATTGCCTCTTTAATATGTTCGAAGGCCTTTGTTGCTTATGGAGTCCATGAAAATACATCTTTCTTCAATAATTTTGTTAGAGGAGCTGCTATTCTCCCATAATTCTTAACAAATTTGCGATAATACCATGTCAACCCGAGAAATCCTCCCAGATGCTTTATGGATGTGGGGATCTTCCATTCCTTAATGGCTTTAATTTTGCTAGGGTCTACCTTAACATCTTCATGAGATACAATATGACCTAGATATTCCACCTCTTCTACTCCAAAGAAACATTTGGAGCTTTTTTCATATAATTGTTTTTCCTCCAATAGTTGTAGCACCCTATCAACATGTTCAACATGATCCTTCCAAGACTTGTTGTAGATTAGTATATCATCAAAAAATACTAACACAATTTTTTTAAGGAAGGGCTTGAAAATGGAATTCATCAAACCTTGAAATGTAGAAGGTGCATTGGTAAGGCCAAAAGGCATGACCAAAAATTCATAATGACCCTTGTGAGTTCTAAATGTTGTTTTCAGAATGTCTTCAATCTTTATTCTGATTTGATGATATCCTGAATGAAGATCCAACTTGGTGAAGTAAATTGATCCATGCAATTCATCCCATAATTCATCAATGACAGGAATGGGAAATTTATCTTTAACAGTGAGCTTGTTGAGCTCCCTATAATCTGGACACATTTGCCATTATCCATCTTTCTTGTGCACCAATACTACTATAGTAGAGAAAGAACTTTGACTAGGTTGAATTATACCACCCTCTAGCATTTCTGCAACCATATGTTCAATTTCACTCTTTTGGGGATAAGGATATCTGTACGGCTTGATGTTTGGAGGAACACTTCCTAAAATCAAATGAATAGCATGATCTTAATCACGAATAGGTGGGAGACCTTTGGGAGTCTCAAATACCTTGGAATGATTGTCTAAGATGTTTTGGAGATTTGGCGAAATAGGTGATTTCGATGTGGAAACATCTAGCGAACATAATTATGCAATTACACCTCGTTGTTCCTTTTTATATGCTTTGTCATACCATTAAAGCTGATTATCTTTCCCAGTTTCCCTGCAATACCCCTTAATTAAACTTCCTTTCCATCCACAGAAAATTTCATGAAAAGTTCTTGAAAATTAAAAGCTATTGTACCCAAGGATTGTAGCCATTGGACTCCTAGTACAACATCAACACCTCCCATTAGAATGGAAAGCATTGGGCTATTCAATACATATTCTCCCATGGACAGCTTGATATTATGGCACTTTCCAGAGAAATTTATGGTTCCTCCACTTGCAACCATCACTTGAAACTTTGGCACTAGATATAAGAAGTAATTCAATTCCTTGGCTATCTTACAATGAATAAAATTATGGGTGCTTCCTGAATCAGTCAACATTATTACCTTTTTCTTCTTGATATGTCCTTCTATCTTGATAGTTTGAAGAGTGGTAATTCCAGCCAATGCATTACAAGATATGGTTGGATTCATTTCTTCTTTCTCTAGGATTTGTACCTGGTGTATATCCTCTTCTTTTGGTGTTTCTTGTTCCTTTTCTTCCTCTTCTTTACAATCTATGTAAAATAATTTTTTCTCAGCACACTTATGACCTTTAGTGCATTTTCTATCACAACTATAACAAAACCCTTGTTGGGTCCCTATAATACTAGTGATTACCCCATTACTATTGTAGTTATACCCCTTATTTATATTGTTGTGCCCCATATTGTTATTTCTGTGCCCCATAGAATCCCTCTATTGTTATTTTTGTGGCTTTATATTATTATTGTTAGGTCGGCTGGATTATATTGTGACTCCTTAGACTCCTATATATAGAAAGGAGGTTTTGTCATTTATATCATCCAAGAATTGTTCATTTATGTAATGTAAAGGAGGTTGACCCCTCGAAGAGGCTGAATTCTAAGGCGTTGATCTATCTTTTCTATCTTTTCTTGAGCTGGTTTCATAACATTTGGTATCAGAGCTTTGGATTCTAAGGTTTCGCTGCTCCAAACAGGTCATCGTGGCATTTTCGCTATAACTTTTTTCTGTGACGTTTCAGAAGTCGCAAAAAAAACCCATTTGAGAAGAAATGGCGCTGAAACTTGGTTATGAATTTTAGAGCTTTTCGCCCAATAGTTGCGGAGATATGATCTGAGGAAGTTCGTCTTTTTGCAGACTCCTGAATTACATTCAAAACAGGTGACCTGGGGAAAATCGTCATAACTTTCTCTCCGGGGATCGGATTGAAATTTCATAAGAAGGTACAGAAAGAGGACGGACTATAGTTTCTTGTATGTTTGTTTCAGATTCAAAGGTTGAAACAGTGACTTGTGGCACGTCGTACAAGTTCGCTCTACTGAACTAGTCTAGAAGCAAGTCACTGTGGGAGATTTGACATAACTCTTCTTTGGAGAATCCAATTTGGCTCAAACTTGTGGCATTGGAAAGAGGACGCAGAAGGCTACTGCAGGTAGAAATTTCAGAACTGGATGATCCAAAATTACAGAGATACATCAGATTCAATATCAGGCTTCTATAAAGTGAAAAAAGGTGTGTAGTTTTTTTTTTAATTTTTTGTGTAAGCTTGGTTTAACGGAATTCAAAGGGCATAGTAAAGCATTATTATCGGTAACTGATGCCCCGAGGAAAGAAAATGCAAACACCTAGTAAGGAACCTGAAAGCTCTAGCATGACTCATGAAGAAGAGGAAGAAATGCTACATGATATATCAAAATTACAAGAACAAGTGCAACAAATGTCACGCTCACAAAAGCTAACAGAAGCTAAGATAAGTGGCGTGGAATCTAAGATAAATGGCGTGGAATATAAGATAAAGTTCATGGAAGCTAAGATGGAGGATTTGATAGCAGATTTGATAACAGATTTGAAGACAGACATGGAAGAATTGAAGAAGTTGCTACAAGAAAGGGTCACTAATGGTGAAAAGGTAGTAAAGGAAACTCATGATGAGAACAAAAGAAATGTTAATCATGATTCCATAGATGCTAATGTTGGATCGAAGAATCACCATATTCCAAAAATCGATATGAGGAAGTTTGATGGCAAGGATCCCGCCACATGGATATTACAGATGGAGCAATTCTTCGATCTCAATAATGTGCAAAACACACAAAAGGTACGTATGGCAACTGTATATTTGGAACCAAATCAGTTTGTATGGTATCAATGGCTTTGCTCTCGTAAACAATTTATCACTTGGGCAATTTTTACGGAAGAATTGATAGCACATTATGAAGATACAAAAAGCAACACTTTTTTTAGCCAATTGATAAGTCTCAAACAAAAGGGTTCAGTAATGGAGCACATTGAGGAGTTCCAAAAATTGAACATAAGGGTAAAAGATATTCCAGAGGAGCATAGGATTGATGTGTTCATAGGGTCTTTAAAGGATAATATCCAACATGATGTTCGCCTTTGGGAACCTGATTCATTAGAGAAGGCATTCAGGTTAGCAAGAAAAATGGAAAGCAAAATTATGGCAACCAGGAAGCATACCACTCACAACTATAAAGACGGAAGTGTTGTTGCCCCTAGTCTTCCACAACCTATAAGGTTGACACCACAACAATTGGAAGAAAAAAGAGCAAAAGGGCTTTGTTACAGTTGTGATAGCAAATACACTAAAGGTCATAAGTGTGCTGAGAAGAAATTATTCTACATAGATTGTGAAGAGGAAGAAGAAAAGGAGCAAGAAAGGTCAAAAGAAGAAGATATACTCCAGGAACAAAGCCTAGATGAAGAACAAATAAATCCGACCATATCTTGTAATGCATTGGCGGGAATTACCACTCCTCAAACCATCAAGATAGAAGGACAAATCAAGAAGAAAAAGGTAATAGTGTTGATTGATTCAGGAAGCACCCACAATTTTATTCATTGTAGGGTAGCAAAAGAATTGAATTGCTTCCTATATCCAGCACCAGAGTGTCAAGTGATGATTGCAAATGGAGGAACAATAAATTGCTCTGGAAAGTGCCATAATATCAAGCTATCCATGGGAGAATATGTATTGACTAGCCCAATGCTTTCCATTCCAATGGGAGGTGCTGATGTTGTACTAGGAGTCCAATGGCTACAATCCTTGGGTACAATAGCTTTTAATTTTCAAGAACTTTTCATCAAATTTTCTATGGAAGGAAAGGAAGTTGAATTAAGGGGTATTGCAGGGAAACCAGGAAAGATAATCAGCTCTAATGGCATGACAAAGCTTCTAAAAAAGGAGCAAAGAGGTGTAATTGCACAATTATGTTCGCTAGATGTTTCCACATTGGAATCATCTATTTCTCCAGATCTCCAAAAAGCCTTGGACAATCATTCCAAGGTATTTGAGACTCCCAAAGGTCTCCCACCTATGCGTGATCATGATCATGCTATTCATCTGATTCCAGGAAGTGTTCCTCCAAACATCAGGCCGTACAGATATCCCTATGTCCAAAAAAGTGAAATTGAACGTATGGTTGCAGAAATGCTAGAGGCTGGTATAATTCAACCAAGTCAAAGTTCTTTCTCAGCTCCAGTAGTATTGGTGCACAAGAAGGATGGATCATGGCGCATGTGTCCGGATTATAGGGAGCTCAACAAGCTCACTATTAAAGATAAGTTCCCCATTCCTGTTATTGATGAATTACTGGATGAATTGCATGGATCAATTTACTTCACCAAGTTGGATCTTCGTTCGGGATATCATCAAATCAGAATGAAGATTGAAGACATTCCGAAAACGGCATTTAGAACTCATGAGGGTCATTATGAATTTTTGGTCATGCCTTTTGGCCTTACCAATGCACCTTCAACATTTCAAGGTTTGATGAATTCAATTTTCAAACCATTCCTTAGAAAATTTGTGTTAGTATTTTTTGATGATATACTAATCTACAGCAAGTCTTGGAAGGATCATGTTGAACATGTTGACAGGGTGCTACAACTATTGGAGGAGAAACAATTATATGCAAAAAGATCCAAATGTTTCTTTGGAGTCCAGGAGGTGGAATATTTGGGTCATATTGTATCTCATGAAGGAGTTAAGGTAGACCCTAGCAAAATTAAAGCCATTAAGGAATGGAAAATCCCCACATCCATAAAGCATCTGCGAGGATTTCTTGGGTTGACAGGGTATTATCGCAAGTTTGTTAAGAATTATGGGAGAATAGCAGCACCTCTAACAACATTATTGAAGAAAGATTCATTTTCATGGACTCCGGAAGCAACAAAGGCCTTTGAACATCTTAAAGAGGCAATGTGCCAAGCACCGGTCTTAGCTACACCGGACTTCACAAAAACCTTTATTGTGGAATGTGATGCTTCAGGAAATGGAATTGGTGCTGTTCTAATGCAAGATGAAAGACCCATTGCTTTTGAAAGTCGTCCAATCAAGGGAAAGTTTTTAAGCAAAGCTATTTATGAGAAGGAAATGTTGGCAATACTCCATGCACTTAAGAAATGGCGACCCTACCTAATGGGAAGACACTTCAAGGTAAAAACGGATCATGATAGCCTTAAATACTTTTTAGAACAAAGATTATCCTCTGAAGAGCAACAAAAGTGGGTCACAAAGATGTTGGGTTATGACTTTGAAATCATCTACAAAAAAGGGAAGCAAAATGTGGTGGCAGATGCACTCTCAAGAAAGGATGAGGATGTGGAAGCATTGTTGTGTGCCATTTCTATTATCCAACCAGATTGGATAAACGAAGCAAGGGAGGAATGGAAGAATGACGAAGAAGTGTGGGCACTTATTCGAAAGCTACAACAAGATTCCAGTACTTCTGATACATTTAGCTGGAAAAATGATTCGTTATGGTACAAAGATCGCTTATACCTCTGTAAGAATTCCCAGCTAAAACAAAAGATTCTTATGGAATTGCACACTTCTCCCTTAGGAGGGCACTCAGGATTTTTAAAAACTTACCACAGGGTTAAGAAGGAATTTTTTTGGGATGGCCTTAAATCAGATATTCAAAAGTTTGTGGCGGAATGTTTGGTTTGCCAGCAAAATAAAGTTGAAACAATTAAGACACCGGGTCTATTACAACCTTTATCCATTCCAAGCCAACGTTGGGAGGAGGTTTCAATGGATTTTATCACAGGTTTACCCAAGTCTGAGGGAAAGAGTGTCATCATGGTGGTAGTTGACAGACTTACCAAGTATGCACACTTTTGTGCATTATCACATCCATTTAAAGCCAGTACAGTTTCTACTGCATTTATGGAAACAATTCAAAAGCTACATGGAAACCCAAAGATTATTGTAAGTGACAGAGATCCCATTTTCACTGGAAATTTTTGGACAGAATTATTTTCTTGTCTTGGTACTCAGTTAGCTCATAGCTCATCTTATCATCCTCAATCTGATGGGCAAACTGAGATAGTAAACAAATGTTTGGAAGGATATCTTCGTTGCTTTGTATCTGATAAACAGACACAATGGGTCAAATGGTTGCCTCTGGCTGAATGGTGGTATAACACTTCCTTCCATACAGCAACAAAAATGACCCCATTTATGGCACTTTATGGGTATCAACCACCATCCATCACATCATATTTAAGAGAAAATTCTAAGGTTCAGGCAGTGGAACATCACATCGAACATCAACAACAAGTCCTCCAACTCTTAAAGGATAACCTCGTGTTGGCACAAAATAGAATGAAACAACAGGCAGATCAACATCGCAGTGAAAGAAGTTTTGATGTAGGTGATTGGGTATTCCTACGGCTACAACCATATAAGCAAATGTCCCTAAAGCAAGCTAAGAAGGATAATAAATTATCACCAAAGTATTATGGTCCGTACAAGGTGTTGCAAAAGATTGGTACTATGGCATACAAATTGGAGCTTCCTGCAGCTTCTCGATTGCACCCAGTTTTCCATGTTTCATGTTTAAAGAAGGTTATAGGTGACAAGCTCCCAATTCAAACAATATTGCCAGAACTTGACGAGGAAGGAAAAATTATATTGGAACCGGAAGCAGTCACAGAAACAAGAACTCGACAGCT
Source organism: Pinus tabuliformis (assembly GCA_031772625.1). Taxonomy (NCBI): domain Eukaryota; kingdom Viridiplantae; phylum Streptophyta; class Pinopsida; order Pinales; family Pinaceae; genus Pinus; species Pinus tabuliformis. Next base: position 1,674,862,002 of record CM062816.1, on the reverse strand, counting down.
ACGAAATCGATCAATTTCAGAGTATCTTATCAAGTGGAAGAACTTATCCGCTGAAGATTCCACATGGGAGGATGAGAATTTTATGCAGAAGTATCCAGAACTACTCAAGCGTTGAGGACAACACTTTTTTGAAGGAGAGGGGCATGTTGGGTCCCTATAATACTAGTGATTACCCCATTACTATTGTAGTTATACCCCTTATTTATATTGTTGTGCCCCTATTACCCCCATATTGTTATTTCTGTGCCCCATAGAATCCCTCTATTGTTATTTTTGTGGCTTTATATTATTATTGTTAGGTCGGATGGATTATATTGTGACTCCTTAGACTCCTATATATAGAAAGGAGGTTTTGTTATTTATATCATCCAAGAATTGTTCATTTATGTAATGTAAAGGAGGTTGCCCCCTCGAAGAGGCTGAATTCTAAGGCGTTGATCTATCTTTTCTATCTTTTCTTGAGCTGGTTTCATAACAACCCTTTTGCTTTTTTTTCTTCCAATTGTTGGGGTGTCAACCATGTAGGTTGTGGATGGCTGGGGCAAACAACACTTCCATCCTTATAGTTTTGAGTGGTAGGCTTCCTTGTTGCCATAATTTTACTTTCCATTTTTCTTGCCAACTAAATGCCTTCTCCATTGAGTCAGGTTCCCAAAGGTGAACCTAATGTTGGATGTTGTCCTTTAAAGTCCCTATGAGCATATAAGTCCCTCTGGAATATTTTTTACCTTTATATTCAATTTTTGGAAGTCCTCAATGTGCTCCCTCATTGAACCCTTTTGTTTGAGGTTTATCAATTGGCTAAAAAAAGTGTTGTTTTTTGTATCCTCATAATGTGCTGTCACTTTTTCCGTAAAAATTACCCAAGTCACAATTTTTTTATGAGAGCAAAGCCATCGATACCATACAAACTGGTTTGGTTCCAAATATAAAGTTTCAATGCGTACCTTTTATGTGTTTTTCACATTATGGAGATCAAAAAATTTCTCCATCTGTAGTATCCATGTTACGGGATCCTTGCCATCAAACTTCCTAAGACATGATTAACATTTCTTTTTCCTCATCATAGGTTTCCTCTACAACATTTTCGCCATTAAGAAGCCTTTCTTGTAGCAACTTTGTCAAACCTTCCTTCAATCCTTCAATGTCTTTCTTCAAATCTTCCATGTCGTCATTCTTCAAATCATGATTGACATTCCTTTTGTTCTCATTATGAGTTTCTCTACTACCCTTTTCGAGTAGGAAGCCTTTCTAGTAACAATGTTTTCATACCATCCATCTTAGATTCCATCTTAGCTTCCACGCCATCCATATTAGTTTCCATGCCGTCCATCTTAGCTTCCATACCATCCATCTTAGTTTCCATGCCGTCCATCTTAGCTTCCCTGCTATCCATCTTAGTTTCCACACCATTCATCTTAGCTTCCACGCCATTCATCTTAGATTCCACACCATTTATCTTAGCTTCTGTTAGCTTTTGTGAGAGTGACATTTGTTGCACTTGGTCTCGTAATTTTGATATATCATGTAGCATTTCTTCCTCTTCTTCATGAGTCATGCTAGAGCTTTCACGTTGTTTACTATGTGTTTCCATTTTCTTTCTTCGGGGCATCAATTACTGATAATACTGCTTCACTCTTCCCTTTGAATTCCTTCAAACTAATTTTTCAAACCAAGCTTATGCAAATATTTAAAAAAAATACACGCCTTTTTTTCACTTTGTAGGCACTTGATATTGAAGCTGATGTATCTCTGTAATTTCGGATCTTTTAGTTATGAAATTTCGACCTGAAGTAGCCCTCTGTGTCCTCTTTCCAATTCCACTAGTCTAATTCAATTTAGATTCTCCAAGAAATTTTTATGAACAACCTCTTAAGATGACCTGATTATATACCTTTCTAGAAGAGCGAACTCGTATCAAGTGCCACATGTCAACTTTTTGACCTTCGGGTCTAAAAACAATACACAGGAAACAACAGTGTGTCGTCTTTCTATAACTTAATACGAAATTTCAATTTGATGCTCAAAACAAAATTTATGACGATTTTCCCAAGGTCACCTATTTGGAATGTAATTCACGAGTCTGTAAAAAGACCAACTTCCTTAGATCATATCTCTGCAAATATAGTGTGAAAAGCTCTGAAATTTGGACCTGAGGTTCAGCGCGATTTCTTCTAAAATGGGGTTTTGTTTTGGCCTCTGAAACGTCACATAACAAAAGTTATAGTGGAAATTCCACGATGACTTATTTGGAGCAGCGAAACCCTAGAATCCAAATCTCTCATACCAAATGTTATGAAACGAGCTCACAAAAAGATAGAAAAGATAGATCAACGCTTTAGAATTTAAACTCTTCGAGGAGGCAACCTCCTTTACATTACACAAATGAACAATCCTTAGATGATTCAAATGCCAAAACCTCCTTTCTATATATAGGAGTCTAAGGGGTCACAATATAACCAAGCCGACCACAATAATAATATAAAGGCACCAAAATAACATTAGAGGGATTCTATGGGGCACAATAATAACAATATTGGGACAATAGGTGCACAACAATATTAATAAGGGATACAACTACAATAGTAATGGGGGAATCACTAGTATTATAGGGAGCCAACAATAGCATGCACTAGATTTTTCTTACGTGCAATATTGTTGTTGGAAATTTGTTCATGTTTGTGCTAACAGTAAATCTAGCATAAATTAGATTTATTTCACCTTTCAATGTTGTTATTAGTAATTTCTTTTATATTTCAAATAAATGAAAATCGAGCATGTGGTAGACTTCCTTTGGCCTATAATATTGTTGTTCACAATATGCGTCTTTTTTTTCTATAACTGAATCTAACATTTCTTAGAATTATTTTAGCATGCAATGTTATTATGCTCTTGTATTTGTGTTGGAAGGAAATCTAGCACACATTAGATTTATTGTACCTTGCAATGTTCTTATTGATAAGGTGTTAACATTTGCGATTGAATAACATCTATTGTGTGTTAAATTTATTTTACCTTGAAATGTTGTTGTTGGAAATATAATTTTGGTTATGCTAAAAGTAAATCTAACATGTTTTGAATTTCTTTAATCCTACAATTTTGTTATGTGCTTGTCGTTGTGCCAGAAGAAAATATAGCACATTCTATATTTCTTTTTACCTGCAGTGTTGTTGGAAACATGCTCATGTTTGCATTAGAATTAAGTCTAACAAGCACTATATTGGTTCGAACCTATAATGTTCTTATTTGCGCTAAAGGAAGTCTAAGTCTTGTTAGATTTGTTTCATTTTACAATGTTCTTATTAACAATGCACTTGTGTTTATGATAGAACCAAATATAGCATGCGTTAGATTTATTTTTCTTGATAATGTTGTTGTTGGCAATAGGATTGTGGTTTTGCTAAAATCAAATATAACACATGTTCGATTTTTTCACCTTACGTTGTTTTTATGTGCTTGTGTTTGAGCTAGAAGGAAATTTAGCATGCACTAGATTTATTTCACAATGCATTGTTGTGGTAATTGGAAATGTGACTGTTTGTGCTAGAAGGAAATATGCTAGAATTCTTTGACCTTGCAATGTTGTTATTGGAAATTTGCATGTGATTGTTTTATAAGTAAATTTAGCACATGCTAGATTTCTTTTATTGCAATGTTGCTATTGGAAATATGCTTCAATTTTTGCTAGAAGTAAATTTAGTATGTGTTATGTTTCTTTAACCTTACAATGTTGTTATTTGCTTGTGTTTATGCTAGAAGGAAATCTAGCACGGTTTAGATTTCTTGTATCCTGTAGTGTGTTTTCAGTTGTGTTAGAAGGAAATATAGCACGTGCTAGATTTCCTTACCCTGTAATGTTGTTGTTGTCAACATGGTTATCTTTGTGCTAGAAGTAAATCTTGCACGCACTAGAATTCCTTCACCTTACAATGTTTTTGTCTACTTGTGTTTATACTAGAAGGAAATATAATACAAGCTATATTTCCTTCACCTTGCAATGTTGTTATTGGCGATGTGTTTATCTTTGAGCTAGAAGGAAATATTGCATGTGTTAGATGTATTTCACAATGCCATGTTGTTGTTGGAAATATGGTTGCTTGTGCTAGAAGGAATCTAGCATGTGTTATGTTTCCTTCAACTTGCAATGTGCTTGTGTTTGTGATAGAAATGAATCTAGCATGCACTTTATTTAGTCCTACAATGTTGTTATGTGCTTGTGTTTGTGCTAGAAGGAAATATAACATGCATGAGATTTATTTCAAATTGAAATGTGGTTGTGTTTGTGTTGGAAGAAAATTTAGCACATGCTAGATTTCTCAATTTATAACTTTGTTATGTGCTTGTGTTTGTGCTAAAAGGAAATATAACACATGTTAGATTTTATTTGACCTTGCAGTGTTCTTATTGCTAACATGTTTTTGTTTGGGCTAAAGGAAATCTAGCTTGTGTTAGATTGGTTTTGTCATGTAATGTTGTCATTGGAAATATTTATATGTTTGTGTTAGAAGTAAATATAACACAAACTAATTTTTTCTCCCGCTACAATGTTGTTATGTGATTATGTTTGCATTAGAAGGAAATATAGTATTCCTTATATTTATTTCACCTTATACTGTTGTTATTTTCAACATGCCTGTGTTTTCGATAGGAGGAAATCTAACATGTGTTAGATTTGTTTTGTCAAGTAATGTTGTTGTCGGCAATATGTTTGTCAATTTGTACTAGAACAAAATCTAGTACATGTTATTATTTTTTCATAACACAATATTATTTTTGACAATATAGTTATTTGCACCAGAAGGAAATCAAATGCCTTGCATTATTTTTATTTTGCAATGTGCTTCTCTCTATTCTAGAAGGAAATTTAGCATGCACTAGATTTATTTTTTTGCAATGTTGTTGTTGGTAGTATGCTTGTGTTTTTGATAGACGTAAATCTAGCATAGACTAGATTTCTGACACCCTACATTGTTGTTATGTGCTTGTGTTTATGATAGAATGAAAAATAGCATGCATTAGATTTCTTTCACCTTACAATTTTATTATCCGCAACGCATTTTTGTTTGTGCTAGAAGAAAATCTTGTGGGTGTTAGATTTGTTTTGCCTTACAAGGATGTTATTGTTAATATTCCCTTGTTTGTGCTAGAAGTAAACCCGACATGTATTAGGTTTCTTTATCCATACAATAATGTTAATTACTTATGTTTGTTTTAGAAGGAAATATAGCATGTGCTATATTTTCTATTACACTGTTGTAATGTTCTTGTTGACAACATATTTGTGTTTGTGATAGAAGTAAACTAGCACATGTTAGATTTCCTTAATCTACCAATGTTCATATGAGTTTTTCTTATTTTTTCTAGAAGGAAATGTGGCATGCTTAAATTTCTTTCCCGTTATAATGTTGTTGTTAGAAATGTGCTTGTGTTTGTACTAGACATAAATCTAACACGTGCTACATTTAACTTTCTTTGCAATATTGTCATTGGAAATGTGTTTGTATTTTTTCTAAAAGAAATTTTGGTACATTCTAGATTTATTTCACCCTACAATGTTATGTGTTTCTTTTTATGCTAAGATTAAATTTAACGTATGATATATTTATTTCACCTTGCAATGTTTTTATTTGCAATGTACTTGTGTTTGTGATAAAGGGTAATATAGAATGTTTTTTTCACAATGCAATGTTTTTATTGCCAACATGCTTATGTTTGTACTATATCCCATTCTTAGACCACATATTCCATATGAAGGGCTTTCTAATCATTTGAGGGAACTTAACATTTTTTATATTCTAACAAGAGTCTATGTAGGCATGGACTAAAACTTCATTATCTCTAAAAGGTGAGGTCAAATTTCGTAAGCATGGAGATGTCCCAGGAAAGATTATTATTTCAATGTTTTTATTGACAAATGGTTTGTGTTTGTCCTAGAAGGAAATTTAGCATGCACTAGATTTACTTTGCAATGCAATGTTGTTGTTAGCAATATTCTTGTATGCGATAGAAGGGAGTCTAGCATGACTTACATTTACTTTGGATTGCAATATTTTTAATGAAAATTTATTTGCATTTGTGCTAGAAGGAAATATAGCTTGTGCTATATTTCTTTTGGTTTGCTATGTTTTTCTTGGAATATGCATGTGTTCATGATAAAAATAATCCTAGCATGTGCTATATTTCTTTCACCATACAATGTTTCTATTGCCAATATCCATGTGTTTGTGATAGAAAGAAATCTAGGATGGAAATATTTATATTTCTTTGCAACATTCTTGTTGGCAATATGCTTGTGTTTCTTCTAGAAGTAATTCTATCACATTCTATATTTATTTCACCTTCTAATGTTGTTATGTGTTTGTATTTGTGTTAGACGAAGATCTAGAAGAAAATCTAATGATTATGATAGTTAATGTTCTTTTATTGTGTTCTTATTTTATGGTTTCTGAAGTAAAATAATAATATACATGACTATAAAAGAAAAATTTTGTGTAAGTATGATGTTATTGTAGTCTCTACAGTTTTTATTTATTTATTGACAATGTAATGTCTTTTGGAAATGTGCTTATTCTCATACTAGAAGGAAATTTAGTGGGTACTAGTTTTCCTATAGTCACAATTAAAAGAACATAATAAATTATTTGGGGTTGCCTTTTTTTTAACCATGATTAGCTATTGTTGTGAGTTGTACACTTGTTATTGTTATTTTTCTTTTTGTTACACATATGATGATGCGAGTAGTTATAGTATTTACAAGTTCATATTTTCTTCAATAATTCGAAACTATGATAATATTTTTTACTTTATTTTTAGAAACCATGGACTATGAAGCTAGTGAAAATTCAAAGGAAGCATCAAAGGAAAAATGAAGTTCAAGAAATATAACACCAAAATCTTTAAATGATATGACAATTTTAAAATTACTTTATACTTTGTTACAATGGTTAGAAATTATGCTAATAAATGGTTGTCGATTAATAAAACCCTTGGAAATATCCGAAGGAGTGGGTTTTTAATGAGGACGACCCATAGTAACATGGGTATATTTCTTTTCCTAGCAATTTTAGCTAAGTGATAACGTTTGGAGTCATATAGTAAACTTGCATAACATATGTACTCATTTATTATTGTGCACGTAAATGGAAAACATGTAATATAAGGTTGTTTAATAATATTTGGTATTTCATGTCTTCCATAATTTTTTTTCTAGAAATTGTGGAATCTGGTGTGCTTGAAATTTAGAGTAAACTAGTGAAGAGAAAACAAAAAACAAGTGATATACAAATGATGCCTCCTTCAACTGGTATGGTAGTTTTATATTATATAGATATTCTCTCTTAGAAATGGTTATATTAGGTGGATTTTTTTCCTAGAAATTTTAGCTTGGTGATAAATTTTGGTGTCATATAGAAAACTTGCATAACATATGTACTCATTTATTATTGTTCATGTAAATGGAAATCATGTATTATAATGTTGTTTAATAATATTTTATATTTCACGTCTTCCATAATTTTTTTTTCTAGAAAGTGTGGAATATGTTGTGCTTGAAATTCGAACTAAAGTAGCGAAGAAAAACAAAAAACAAATGATATACGAACGATGTCTCCTTGAATTGGTATGGTGGTTTATATATACTATCTTAGAAATGGTTAGATTAGGTGGTTTTTCAAAATTTAAAAGAACATTATATGACAATATTTGAAGTTATAATTTCATTTTAATTCGTGCAAATAATTTTTTACTGTTGTTTGTAGAATTGGTTGGCCCAAAAGTAAATGAAATGTTTCAGACATCATTTAAGAAAAAAAATTATTCAACACAAATGGTAGTATCAATAACACCTTCTACTTCTACTTTTGAAATGATTAGAAAATACAATACATCTAATAAATATGATTTTGTGTAAGAATGGTATGTCCAAATAAAAGCTCCCATTAATATGCTTCCTGATATGTATCTATCTAGATCCATATATGGAGAAGAACAAGAGATATTAGGAATAATTGTTAATTTCTATGATTGTAATGAAAATGACATTGACTTTCAAGTGGAGTTTACTAAAGAAAACGAGGTAAAATTAATTTCTTGTCAAGGTGGAGTATACAAAATTTAGACCAGACTTCATTGAAGCTTCAAGTACTGATTCAGGAGATATGATAAATAATTCAATTTTAAAGTTGGATAACTATGAGAGCTTCACTAAATTTGGAATAAATAGTTACACAAATCTTTTCAAATGCATCACCACCATTCTAAGATATCAATACGTAAGACATAAAAACACATCATCTATACTTCTTCATTTACAACAAAAAGGTAAAATTCTTGATAAAATACCAAATTATAAAATTGGTTCTCAATTACTTGCTTTGCGAGAAGTATATTTATCTGATTTTATGGAAAACATAACAGAAAGTGATTTTGAACCTACTACAGAATATAAACAAACTAGGAAAGTTGAATCTGAGAGAGAAAAGCTTTCAGATCAATATATTGAAATTCATGAAGCCTTCAGGCATTCCTATCTATTTTCAAGCTCCTTTAGTAGAAAATTGGTTGTTGAAATATGTACAGAAGCCCCCAAAGTGGTTAAATTGAGATCACGAAATGATTTAAATGTTCAATTATTAGTGAAATCATTTCTAGAGAAATTTCAAACCTCATTGTCTGATGCTCTTTTGATTCCATTTGACATCAATGAGTTTGATCCATTGGTCAACTCTATCAAAATTGTCAATGAGACAAATATAAATGCTAAGAATCTCAATTTTTGGATAGTTGATGGTGAACACATCTTTTAAGCAATGATTTAAAAAAATTATGTTAAATATAATGTATCTATGGAGATGAAACAAGAATATAAAAATGTAATGCTCAATTCTTTCATCCATCAGTTGAACCCATTGAGGTGATCCACATTTGTTTTCAACTAAATCATGCAAATAAGGTATTCTATAAAACTCTATTTATTAACTGTGTGTGCTTGGAAAGACTTTTATTAATTACCAATGAAAAATTAAATAAAATGAGGATTGAATGTTCTAAGACAATTGAAGACAAGATATGTAATTTTAATTATTTTTACATTTAACATTTTATTATTGTATCTCTTTTTATTTTAGAAAAATGATTAAGTTTATAATATAAGTCATAGTTTCTCATATTTATAATGAATTCTCATTAGTTTATAACACCTTATTTAGTTTCATTTCTAAATTGAATTCTTATTATTTTTTATTTATTGTTTTATTAGTTCAATGATGAAATGATGTGCTCCTTCTTCAACTATCCAATTACAGTTTTTTATGATAAAAAATTCTCTTACATCTTGAGGAACCTATTTGGGATAAATGTGACACTGTTTTTAAGTGTTACGAACTAGAAACATTAAAGTTTTCTCCAAGCCAACCTGATTTTGGGAACTATAAGAGCAGTAGTCTACACAGTTTGATAGAAACTACTCTTTGGCCCCTTTAGGGATTAACCATGGAAGAAATTTCATTAGTAGAAAATAAGCTATTGGATGGAACCATTTATTTTTCTATTCCACTTAGTCATCCAACAAATTCCATAAGATTAAAATATTATTTTCCTAAATTGAAAACCAACAGAAAAATATTGGATGCAATGGTTACATATTTTCAAAGTCACGATGAGAAATTGAATGAGAAGACTCTTACCACATTAAACATTATTGAGCATTATGAAATTAATGATATCAAATTTTCCAATTTTTGCAACATGGTGGAGGGGTCTACTTATGTAAAAGCAGCACATAATACAAAGATAGAGTGCCTTTCTTAGCAAGCATGTGGAGTCCTTGAAAAAAAGATAAGTGGATCAACAAGTGCTCAACAAGTTGGCAATAATTTTGAATTTGGTTGTCATTTTAGGGGCCTTAATCTTTTGTTAACAAATTTCACTCTTTTCTGTGTCAGTTGCAACTAGTTTTACATACTAACCTTGTTGTTCTCAATACACTCACATTGAAAAAAGAACCATTCCACAAGGGATATTATATTGAACTTTTTTTTTTTCTTATCAAAAAAAATGTTTTAAATGAATTTACTACAATTCTTTTAGTATAACTTTGGCTTTGTAATTGTTTACTTCAGCCTTTGGAAATTTCCATAATTCAAAACTCAACTATAAAATGACTAGTGGAATTTATTATTATAAGTCCCAAAACCATTATAGTTATGATATAGTTCTACTATAAATTTATATACTTTAGAATAAAAAAAAATTGAGGCTTCAAAAATACTCTCACACATTAGAAGACACATATGATGAAAATGAGAGATATTATGATTTATGGATGGATTTATTGGAAAAGCACCAACAATGTAGTGATGAAAACGTGGTTATTTCTCCTTATGCGGGGACAAATTTAATCAATGCTTGTTATACATATGGAAGAAGGATTGCATGTGTTGTGCAAACAGAGTCACAAAGGACAATCATGTTGAATAATTACAAATATTTTCAACTATCAAATCTAGGATCCATTATCTTCTTCGAAAATTCAGGTACTATAGTTCCTTTGTTGTTTCTCTTATAATAATTTGGATACTATTTTGTTCGTATTTCTTAATTGTCAAGGTGTTTACTAAAATGAGTAATGATGGACATTCTAAATAGAAAATGATGAAGTGCAAAGAAGAAAAAAAATCAAAATAGTGTTTACTATGTTGAAAAAAGTATAGAGATGGATACACAAGGAGGAGGAGGAGGAGGAGGAGGAGGAGAAGTTAGCATACCAGGTAGATAATTTGTTTGGTTGTTTCTCTTGATACTTTTTGAATTTATTTAATTTTGATATTCATAAAAATTTTGGATGTCTATTATAACGAATTATGAGAAGAATGAAATTAGTGAAGACAATGACCATGGAACGATGGAGATATAAATGGGTATTAATCATTGTAACTCTACCATTTTTCTTTTTTTTCTTTTCTAAATTATTATTTTTATTATCGTGATTCATGGGATTCCATATATTGATTATAGTTGGAAATAAAGAGAATGAATATAGTGACCAAGGGAATGTCCCACAAAACCACAATCAATACCAAAATATTATATGGACGATTGAATATTATTCATCATTTTGTATAGTTTAATGAATTTTGTTCATTGTCACAATTTAAAACATTTTTTATGTTTATTATAGTGTCAATCGAGGAGAACAAAGACATTTATCAAATGAATGTGAAACAAAATTTTAATCAAGGACAAAGTATAATATCACGTACTTATAATTTATTCACTTGTTTTCATTATTATTTAATGATTTTATTCATTTTCACAATTCAAATATTTTATATGTTTAATTTAGAGACAAATAAAGGAAACAAATATGATGATGAGATGCAAAGTTACAAATATGAAGATAATGTCATATTAGATACTTATAACTTATCTTCTTGTTTATCTTATTATTCTTCAAACTCTAATGCTTGTAACTACCATAACATTGTATATTTTTATTATAGGAAAAAATAAAAAGGAAAAAATTAACAATCAAAATAATGTTAAAGGTGTGTGTGTGTGTGTGTGTTTCTTTTTAAAGTTTGCATTACCAATGTTTTTCTTGGCATTGGAATTTGATTGAAGCTTTAATAAGAAGTACTATTGGTATTTGATTGAAGGTTCAATATGTTTACTCCCAGTTATATCAAGATGATAAAATAAATTATTGTTTCATCTATAAATACTAAAAAAAATAGCTCAAAATAAGTGTATTGTTTCAACATTTTTCTTAGTAGTTTTTGTAACATGAATAACATGGCTTTAATAGATTAATTTTCATTGTTTTCCAGCCAAAATAACATAAAATAATTTAGTTATTTTCGTACTAAACGACATTTTTTATCATAGCATCGATGATGAAGCATCAAACAAGGGGAATATCGAAAAAATGGGAACTCATGTTGATTACACAATACAGAAAAAATTATTTTGGATTCATCCACATGCAAAGATATTTTTTTGAAATCTGTTTCAAAAATGAATCTCTTGACATTGGAATTTGGACGAAAACTTTGAAACAAAGCACAACAATGGTTCTAAAATGGTTGGTTTTAGAAACATTGAAATATAAACTTGTGTTTATGTTGACTGCTTTAGACTCTAAACCATAAAACCGACATAAGGTCATTGACAATCCAACCAAAGTTATACACACTAAATCATTGAAAAAAGTTTGGGAAATTCATACCCAATATTATTCAACCAATACTATTGTAGTGGATTATTCACTTGATAGAGTGAAAGAGAAACCCAAGGAAAATGTGACTCTTTCCCCTTCATTCATTGGAGCAAATCAAGAGGATAATTGGTTGATCGATGAGCCATGGAGAATGTTTCATAAACTCAACAAGGCTACATATGTGTGATCTAGTTTGAAAGATTTTCAATTACATTTAGAAGTAATTTAAGATGATCGATATTTATTTCATGCTATGATATGTATGACATCATGAATTATTACTTTTATTTCACAACACTAATAAAATAATTGTTGATTTGATTTTTCATTACTAAAAATAAAATATTTTTATTTTATCTATTTTTGGTGAGATATTGTATTGATAGAAATTATTGATTTGAATGGTCATTTAATTTTTTGATATCAAAATTTCCATGCGATAGATATTTTTACAATTGATTACATTGTATGTAAAAATTAATAGATAACTAGTTTATTTGTTTGAATCAGATCGTTACAATTATTTTTTTCAATTATGTTTTAAGTTATCATTATACCTCTTATAAATTAGTAATGTGAAGAATGACCCATTGCATTATTATAACCTTTTTTATTCCATATAAGATGAGAAATTATATTAGGTTGTATGTAGCAGCAACAATAAACATACCATTTGTACTAAAAGAAGCACAAAAAGAAGCTAAGGTAGAGAGTCTAGAAATTACCATATAATTAATTATGTTTGAAATTTAAAAATTGTATTATATTGTATGTGGAAATTAATATATATTTAGTTTGTTAATTTGTACTAGACCATTGTAATTATATTTTTTAATTGAAATTAAAGAAATCATTATGTCTTAAAATCAATGATTTAAATGGTGGGTCAATGTGTTCTTATAAGATGTTTATTCCATACAAATTAAATAAAGGTATTAAGTTGTATGTAGAAAGTAACATATGATTGGTTTGTTCATTTTAATGGGGCCATTGTACTTGTATTTTGTGATTACTATTAACTCATTGAAAAATTTCCTTTGCATACAAATGGAAATAATTCATAATAAATATTAACATCATTTTTAAAATTGTAGGTTTTTATGTTCTTAACCAATGAAGTGTTGAAGTGGAGATATGTTAATATCATACATGTGTTTGCAGTGGAGATGCAGGTGGGTATTACTACAAGTCAAAATATGTTGTACATATTTGAAATGGAATGAGTGTTCTTCCAATCATATGCCAAATATGAAAAAAAAAATCATATTCAAAGAGAACCAGATTGGCAATTTGGCAAGAGGTCTCAAAAGTAATAAAATATTTCTTAAAAAATTATGATGTAACAATATGGACATTAAATGCCAATGACAAGTACATCTGAAAATTACTTGAAAAATAAAATATTCATATAGAGGAATTTAAATTTGCATGGGACAGGTCTCATTGTCATTTGCAGACAAAATTGGAAGCAGGGAGAACAAGACAATTTTATGAGAAAAAGTTGACTAATGTGTGGCCCTAATATGAAGATAATTATGAAGAACCAAATTTATTGCTAATAGTTACAACGAAGCATACTTCTAAATTCATCGGATATCAATCAAACCAAATCTTGATAAAAGCCTGTACAGGAAAAGAGCAAGATAGTTGGCTTATGCAAGTTTTATTCAACTTTCTTAAGACACTTCATCATATCAAACAAAAACATGAGTACATTCAAATGTTTAATAGAACATGTACTTAGTTTTAGTGGATGGAGATAACATTCCTTTATAAAGTACATTGCAATTTTTTAATACATTTTGGACATAGTTTTTTTTGAATCAATTTGTATGATTTATATTTTTTGAAATATATGGGAATTGCCAATTATGTTAATATATATATTTCTTTTTATTTATAATTGTTTTTGCAATGAATTTTTTGTATCAAAAATATTATTTTTCTAACGTGTGTGTATGTGTGCGTGTGTTCTTAAATCAATTGTTTGCCATTCAAATTATCTTACATGAACCATCGAGGCATGTCATTTTTAATGACTTATGTTTACCTATATGCATCAATAATCATATATAAATGTGAAATATAATTTTTGAAATATAATGTCTTCCAAACAAAGGTGCAATTCTTACTAAAGAAATTATAATAATTTTCTTGATAAATGTTATATGCACTATTCACTATTCACAATGCATTATTCACTATAAAGCCTAATGGAAAATGTGTCATAGGTAAATGTTTTGAACTTTTTGCAGCATAAGATATGTGATTTCTCAATCCATAATTTTCTTAAATTTATATGCTTAAATAATTTAATGGTTGTAACTACAATCATATCATATTGAAAGTTGAAAACAAGGCACAAAGTGAGTTATTCATTTTTTACATATAAAATGTGCTAGTATGAGTGCATAAATGTGATATAATTTTTAAGATAAAAAATTTTTGTAAATAATTTTTCATTTCTTTAAAAAACATACAAATAATGATAATTATTTCTAACTAGATTATCACAGTTTTATTAGACACTATCATGGATGAATTATTTCTTTGATCTTTTTGAACTATAAGGCATCTAATTTCATTATTTAAAGTTAATTTTTTTTTTATTTTTTTATTTTAAACATGAGTATAAAATGAAAATTAGTGACTAGGTGACTAAAAAAGTAGGTCACCACAACTTTTCCAAGCGAATTACTCCAAAAAATGAGCAATCTTAAGTGACACAACTAAAAATGACTAACATAAATCACTATTTTAGTCGCGGGTTAAAATATATGACTAGATAATAAGAAATACAAATAAAAATTACTAACAGAAATGACTAGTTTAGTATACGAACAAAATTACGACTACCCAACTAGTACTACAACAATATGAATTAGTTGTTTATGTTAGTCATTTTAATTTTGGCAAGAAATTAAAATTGCAAGTGATAGAGGATTGAAAGGCTATTAAAGATTGGCTGAAAGATTATCATTCCTTAAACACTTATTCATCCTCACATGGTGTATAGCTCAACCAACTTTGCATTCTTTATCTCTAATAATTTGTAATTTTAAAAATACATTTTTTAATAAAATAGTAATTATTTTATGTATTTTTTAATAATCTATTCATTGAATCTAATTGGATCTACTTCCATAGTAAAAACATAGAACTCTGTATATTGGGCTGGTGTTTCTTATGACAGACCATGTTACACCAAGATAAATAGACTCAACAAATCATTTCATTACACTATAGCCGCAATAGAATTCCTAGAGAAACTGTATGAAACCAAGGTGACTATTTTATTTTAGAATTAATTCCAATAGGATAAGGTAATTTCGATATGAAAATGGTAAATAAAAAAAAACCATTTTCATTTGCATCTCGACTTATCTGGATAAAATGCTCATAGCGTAATACAATCAACAGAAGATATATATATATATATATATATATATATATATATATATCGACAATTTAATTTCTACTCAGATTTGTCTACTAGGTCAAGCCAAAAACTCCTACAATACAACAGAACTTACTATGAACCCAACGAATTAATATGTAATGTAATAAAAGTATACGATGTAAGTTTTTTTTTTACTAATCGTTTAACAGTAATGGTGACATGGTGTATTACATGCCCCAAAAATCTTAATCAACCACAAGTTGACGCATTTTCCCATTCATCCAAACTCAACCAAGAAAAACTATCCAACAATAATGTAATCGTGCAACATAAATATGTCATGCATGCGGACAAGTTTGTCCTCGACCTTGCCTGTCTCCTCGTTTTATTTTGGAGTAGTGAACAGAGAGCAAGAGCATCTTCTCCATTTTGTTTTATTATTTTTACAAGTCTTCGATCAAGGTGTTTAAACCTACTTTTTAACCCGACGTCAAGGGAATGGAGGCACGACCAACCTCGTTTTACACTCATGAAGGAGGGTAAACAACCTTGACACGATCGACCTCATTTTACACTCATGAAGGAGGGTAAACAACCTCTTGCTTATAGTCTATTAAACTCTTTAGCAATCAAGCTTTGCACTCTCAGCTATAGAATAAGGTAATTCATTCAAGAATAAAGCTAGTTTATTGGCTGATGTGTAGCCTCTATACATTGGAGGATAAGGCACACGTAGAAAGTGGGGATAAGCATTATCTTTTTTTTTCCATTTTTATCTGTTTGTGGTTATCGTCGTCAACCCAACGGATAGGTCCTTTCAGTTAACAAGGAAACAACAAGCTACGGCCTTTTTTTGTGATGCCTTGAGAAACATTATCATTGGCTTTTTGGCCAACTAGCATACCTCCAAATTCTAGTAAGGCACCCGAAAAGTAGCGTTTGCAAAAATAAGAAACAACAATAGTCGAGATTTTGGCATTGTTTCTTAAACATCATCCATAAAATATTGTCTATAGCCAACCTCATCGGCACACATCCAATCCTAAACACTACGTTTTAACAGTGCATGGGGAATAAAGCAATCCACCGAGGAGAATGGCCAATGCATCCAGTGCCAAGCTAGAAGAAATGAGCTCGATTGGAGGAATCCCACATATATGTGATAGAATTTATCTAATTCCCCAAAATTTTCTCCAGCACCAAATTCAAGACATCATGCGCAAAGCCTTATCACTTTCTTGGTTTACAATTTCGATCGCAGCTTTCCCTGCGAATTCGTTTACCTCCCCTCCTCTTCCGTCGAGGAGATTCTCCACACCGTCTTCTTCCTATGTTGATAGAAAACACATTCCTTTCGTCTGGTTTGGACAGTCAAGCCTTCGATCCAAGTGATCAGAGCAAGGTTTCCATGAATGGAAATACCAGAATTGGTTAAAGGTTCACTATTGTATGCTTATGTGTCTTGTGGAGCTCCTTGACAGAGTCTGTGACCATGGCTTGGTCTATGCCGAATGGCCTCCTCAACTAGCCACCCATCATCATTCCCTTCTCTTCTTAGCTAGTTAATTACAACTCGACGATGGTTAATGCATTCTGGATGATCTCCCTAAGAAAACGAGCGTTCCTGCTATATACTCAGCTTCTAGATTTTCGATAGGTAATGCAGCCATCACCATCTTCGAGAATGGCTTGTTACCGACTTACTGGAAGTAAAAAATATAGTACATAAGAGGAAGGGTTCTACCTAGCGTCTGGGTGAAGTACTCAATCTATCCCTCATCAGGGCAATTTAGAGTTTTCACGTTTAGTGGAGAGGATTAGTCAAGATATGAATTCCCCTTCAATTTTAAAGAATCCATGTATATTTGACTTGACATCCATTTGGGATAAAATTGGTCGATTTGATTGAATAATAAATTTTTTGACCAATAAGGTCTTCCACTAAGTCATGTTCGTTTATGGATTTTCCATTTTTACTATACATACTCATGTAGTTAATAGATGTGTATATCCTCTTATATTTCTTGGTGTTTTAACCATGACTTTTGTTTGCATATACTCTACTTTTTCATCATAAAAACCCTTATTTTATAAAACCGTATACATAAGAACTCTCATTGAAATAATAACATGTTACATATATAGTAAATTTATATTATTGGCCCTTCAATTACCATGTTAATATTTGAATTCCTCTCCAAGAAATCATGTTCTACATTTCAGGCTTCACCCCTTTAAAAATTTGGGTTATTTTTCTTATAGGAATTTTATAATCGAAAATCTACAGAGGTGGATGAGTCCATAGGTCTCAGTGTTTGAACATATGATCTGATACCATTTGTAAAGAACCTATTTTTCCTACCCGGAAATTTCGCCCTTAGGCTCCCCCTTAGGCTCCATATAATTAACAAATTATTCATTTACAACAGGGTTTTTTAGTGGCGGTCACAAGTGTATTAAATCAAACATTATAGATACAGTGATTACAGTAGTTTTTACATCAACCCTTAGTCATTAAGACGCAACTAGGACAAGGGTTAATTTATAGCATACAATTAATATAACTCTTTGATATCCCTATCTCATCATATTTGGAATAAATGTTTGAGTTTTGTTGTAGCTAAATAGGCTAAGAACAATGATTAAAAATCCCAATACTAGTGGGAGACATGACATTGTTAGTTCTTTAAGTAGCATGCAAGAATCATTGACAATTCTCTTCTGCATAACACTTTCACATGCATAAACCTTCAAATATAAATATGATCATAATATCTTTG
Source organism: Pinus tabuliformis (assembly GCA_031772625.1). Classification (NCBI taxonomy): domain Eukaryota; kingdom Viridiplantae; phylum Streptophyta; class Pinopsida; order Pinales; family Pinaceae; genus Pinus; species Pinus tabuliformis. Next base: position 1,674,843,608 of record CM062816.1, on the reverse strand, counting down.
ACATGCATATGCATTCACATGTGAGTCACATGCATTACTCTAACCATCATTTCCATAAGAGAGGGAATTAAGCAAGCCATAATGATTTAACATCCTATCAAGTAAGGATTTAAACATGATCACCTACCATGCAAGTAAATCTCATTTGAATAGAGGGAACATCATTAAATCCATTAATATCCAAGCACAGGTAATTCCTCGAATATTCTTAGAACTAAGAAAAACTACTCACAAGGAAATTGGAACAATAACAGAGAGAGAGAGAGTAAAAATCAACATACAACCATTACATGTAAATGACACCAACTAAATCTCACTTAGACGAAGGAGCACCACCACCCAGCCATGAATCACCTCTGATTCCCCCGAGCTGAAGATCTTGCCAACGATCAACTATCCTACATTGATCGATGCAATGGGTATTTAATACCATCTTTCATGATTTAGTTACCATTAGTGGCGTCCTACTTTATGGATTTTTCCATTTGCCTAGGTCTTATCTAAAAAGCTCATTTTTATCTCCCACGACACTTTTCCACATAAAATCTTTCCTTTACCTACCGCAAAGCTTTTATGTCCAATGGATCTTTATCTCCCATCCATCTGATGGATATCTAATCCATCCAAGCTTATCTAGAATCACATCTAGAATCTTATCATGAAAGATTCATCTCTATCCCATTCCTCATGGGATTTGGAAATCATCTCCTCTCTCTTGGTGCTCCACCCTCCAAGTGATTTATTTTATTAATTTATTTAATAATACATTTGCTTTTCACATTGCATATCACCTAGCTTTCCTCAGGTTAGGTGTAGAATAGTTTAACCCACAAAGGAGGGTATAAAACCTAGCTTTCCTCAACTTAGGTCTACAACCTTTCACACACAAGGGAGGATATCATACCTAGCTTGAACTTAGCTTAGCTTTACAATAATGTAGTATATGAGGGAGGGGTGTTACATGATCCATGATATTGTAACAAAGCCTATTTTTTACAAGTTAATAATGCCTATGGTAATGTGCATGTGAATATCGATGATTAAGAATATTATCATATTTTTATAAAATGTTTTGGTTGTGGAATAAGTTATGTTTTTTTGGCTTGTGGTATTGATAAGCCATGGTATTGGCCCATGGTATTGTAACAAATCCTATTCATAAGTTAATAACAAAATAAAAAATATAACAAATTAAATTTTGTTATTTTTATTAATTTAACTTTTTATTATTAATTGAGCCAATATTTAAATGTTTACACTCATACCAATATCACATTTAACCACTTCTTGTTTTTAATTTAGCATCTAAAAAAAAAAAAAAATTATTATTGAAAATAAATCATTTAACCCAATTACAATTTATATCTTTTATTTTTCGTTTATAAATATTTCTTTTATTTTTTCCATTATAAAAATTGTTTTCTTTTTTATTACAAGTTTAGCATTGGGTTCAAATAAAATGTTCACAAGTTACAACATCACATTTTAGCACTGCATTTTGCTCTTCCTTGTTGATATCTACATGGAAATGCCAAAATAAATATTTATTTCCTTTTTCATTTCAATTTTTGCGTTGGGTTCAAATAAAATGTTCACAAGTTATGACTATCTTGACCTCATTAGGAAGTATCTTAGTAGGGATGTGGAAGGCCACTAAAGTCCAAACTATGTGGATATCTAGAGATAGATCTATAGGGGTGGGATAAATGAAGTTTGGATTGGACTTGGGTGAACTCCTTCCTTGGAGGCTTCCTCCCTACATTGAGTCACTTGCTCAAAACCCTAGATCCATCACCATTCTCCAATTTTATTATTATAGTGGACTTCAACAATTTATGTGTGGAGATATGGGTCTCAATTAGCGTGAATATTCTAATTTTGATAGATCACACTTTTGTAGTTGTAGATCTACATTTAACTCTATGCCTTTATAAATGTTGGTCGAATCAACGAGAAGTAGTGGGCACTCAGCTTTATTTGAATTGCGGTGGATTTAATAAGTGAAAATATGTGGAGTTATGGTAAGTGTTTTGTTTAATGTTTTAGGTTCATGTACATATTTTAATTGTATAACTTCAGCCTAGATAATTTTTTACATTTAAAATTGTCAAATATATAGAGGTTAATTTACATGTAGCTTAGATGAGAAAAAAATTGTCTTAATATAACATGTAAACTTCATATTATGTAGAGCTAATGTTATTGCATCTTATTGTGGATATGTTAATTGTATAACATTAATATGGATAATTTTACATTTAAAATTGTCAAATATGTAGAAGTTTCATTACATGTAGTTTAGATGAGAAAACATTTGTCTTAGTATAACATCTAAACTTCATATTACTTACAGTTAATGCATATTGTATTTTATTGTCAATATGTTAATAGTATAACTTTAGTCTCGTTAATTCTTTACATTTATAAATTGTCAAATATGTACAAGTTACATCACACGTAGCTTAGATGAGAATTTTTTGTCTTAATATAGCATGTAAACTTCATATTACTTACAACTTATGCATATTGTACCTTATTGTGCATATGTTAATTGTATAACTTCAGTGTGGGTAATTTTTTACATTTAAAATTATCAAATATGTAGAAGTTACTTATATTTATCTTAGATCCGCGCACAAATAAAATATCAAAAATATGGCAAGGGAATGAGTAAACATTTTCACACTGGCTTTAAATTTCCCCTTGGTTGGTGAATAGAACCATTTCAAAACTATTACTATTTTTTGTGGAGTATTATGTTATTAACCCAAGATAAAAAAGTTTAGTCTCATAGATTATTTAAAAGGCTATTTTGAATGTTATATAGAAGTTACATTTTGGGTAGCTATATCTTCCATCACATAACTATAATATTCCAACTCCATTTTTCACACTTTTCAACATTTTAAATTCTTAAGTGGGATCTTGGGTAGGTTTCTACTACTACCATATATCATGTTTTACCTAGATGGTGTTTTATAATTCACTCAAGAGAATTTAGGAGCAACCTTGAATTGCATACTTGTTTCCATTATGCATATAATATTTGCACCTTTTTCCAGGTGAATGACCCAACAACCAGTGTTGAACATGAAGCAAGTACCTCAAAATTTGGGGAAGATTAGTTATTATATTTCGATAGTGGGATAGATCAAGAGAAGGCAATGAAAACTATCATAAATGGCTTTTGTTGGGTTGTATTTAATGAGATCTCACTAGAATTTGCTACTTAAGAAAATCAATTAATGACTTTGAAGCTTGACGGTAGTGTTGAATAGGTGTTGCAAGGTCTCTTTATAGAACTATCTATCTACTTGATTCTAATACCATGATATGGTGTCTCAATAACACTATTGTCTAGTGTCAGGTGGTAGATGTAAATAGCTTTCTCATGTCCTACAGGTAAATCATATCATTATATTTTCTATGAAATATCAGAATGTGTTCGAAGTTTGTCTCAAATAAGAAAACATGTATGTACTCTTGAATTTATCTATGTTGTAATAAGATCAAGAATATTTTTTTCATTGCAAAGAAATGTGATCTAATATGAAAGTTCTATTTACTACATTAAATTCTTGATTTGTTAGATCCAACTAGTTAGGGTTGAATTTTTTTTCTTGTAATGAGATTAACAATAAAGTTGTCATTTCAATCACTCGAACCTACCACATAATATTTCTTCACTACATGAAATTGTTGATTTGTTAGAGCCCAACTAATTAGGATTATGAAGAGTCCTCTTTCATGATAATATTTATGAATGCTCTATTCTTTCTCAAAGAATTACAGATTACAGAAAGGTGGGAAGTAAATGATATGCAACTGAAGGGTTTATGTTATAAAATACATGGAGGGAGCATAAAATCATTTTTAGTTGCCTTCAAATATTTTGGAGCACCCACTAAAGTGCTTCATTTTCCTCCTAGTTAATTCCCTTTCTACTATCCCATTGCTTCTAGAAGCGCTTCTCCAAAGTGGTCTCTTAACTATCTTGGAGGGAAAGTGATTACTTGATTGGAATCCAGAAATTACAATTTTATTAGAACCAAGGGATGAAAAAGCTTCATATTATTCGATCTTTTCCACAAGTCAAAATCATATCGAATGATTGGCTTTCTGTTTAATTGAATGACAATCATTCCAACATTTTTTATGATTCTCAGACCTTTTTCAATGAATTTTATTTTATTTTTTATTTTTTAATTTTAATTTTAATTAATTAATTAATTAATTAAATTATTTATTTATTTATTTTATTTATTTATTTATTTATTTTTATTTTTTTTATATTATATATATTTTTTTTTTTTATTTTTTTTTTATTTATTTATTTTAATTTTATTTATTTATTTATTTTTCTGAAATTTGTGTTCCCAATTAAGGAAATTAAAGAAAAGGTGAAAATGATGCAATGGAAGGATTTTGTGTTTTAGTGCCTAAGAATGCATTTCTAATATGAAGGGCTTGGTATTTTCTTGACTCAATATTAGTCACATTTGACTTCGTAACATTCCTTTTAATTTAACTATTAATCACTCTCCAAGGTGATATTGATGGATGACTAACTTTAAATGTCCCTACTTGATACTATAGTATTACATGATCATGTAAAGAAATTATTAATCAATATTAAAGGGAAGATGCTTAATGTGTAGTGTTTGTTGGCTTCTCATATAATTACTACATTTTTTACCCCAATAATATATATGATGCTACTTATTGGTTATTACTTGTGGAGCTTCCCTTCAACTTAGAAAAACATCCAAGATAAATTTCCATTTCATTAACATTGGAAATCATCAAAGAGGACTTCACCAAAAGTCATAGACGACATCGGAGCAATTGGTATAATGAGTGGATAACCACTAGAGAAACACCGAGGCACCATAATTTCTTGTGTATTTAGATTCACTCGAAATTAACTAGTCACAAAAAGTACCTTCTTTGAATATTTTCATGTATACATAAATACTCAAAACGCAATTTCAGACTAATTATTCAAACTAATAATTATCTAATAGTGATAATTTTATAATTAAATAGTATAATATGATTAATATTATAGGACACAACTATACAGTCTCGTTGTGAGGGGCATTTTGACAATATATGTATGCTTCTCATTGTATTAGACAATAATCTCTTAGAGTTTGATATCCACCCAACGAAATGTAGTACTAGAGGCCATTGTGGGATTGAAATGTTGTCTTTTAGTCGTTCGTGGTGATATTTTTTTTTGGATCTTAGTCTTATTCTTCTCTAAGGTTTTAACACTGCTCAAAGCTAGCACCTTCAATCAACCAAGTGAGGTACTCATCTTGGAAATTTTAATAATTTTTTCTCTAAAATCGAATATGATGTTGGATCAATCTCATGATCCTAAAAAAATCAATCATAATAGCAAGGAACTTTTAATGTGGGAAAAATAATCTATAAATTTAAGGAACATCAGTCTTTTAGGACAAGCAATAAGGATATTTTTTACAATGATCCTTTTTTTTTCCATTTGTTTTCACAAGTTATCTAATGTCTCATATTATTAGCATGTAACTTAGTTGGTAAGATTGTGTCTAAGTTTTTTTGAAGGTTGAATACTAAGTTCCTAAGGTGTTATTTTATATGGTAAATTTTTTTACTTTGTTTATACAGGTCATCTAACTGCATAGTGGCCACTATTTCCGAACTAAGGAAAACTTATTTGACTTTCTTACTTTTCTAGGGAAAAAAATGGCGTTGACATTGCTGATATTGACGTATATGTCATATAAATCATTTATAGTCTACTTTAGTTTATATTCCAATGTTCATCATATTTGATGTATTATATTGTGCATTGTATCTTCTTTCATTTTCATAAGATGAACTGAATATTGATTGTAAGAAGCATGAATTGAAGAAAGAGAACAATAACATTAGAGTGAAAAATGCAGAAAGAGAGAGAAGAGAACTAGTCTAGTGATGCCCTTAAAGCTAATATCTCACATGAGATAGACACATAGAAACTGATGGTCAAGTCTTTAGAGTTGGTAAATTCACCTACAATGCCTTGGCAAATAATGATAATGTTTTGAAGCGATGAAACACTATTTCATGTGTGAATTATAGTCCAACCAATATTAAGTTGATAAATCGTATTGTAATACTTGAAATTTCATATAATATAATTTACATGGTTGAAATTATTTATAGTTGTATTTGATATTATTTAGTATTGCAATAAAAATATGTAACTTTGTGTTTCCACATTAGATGAACATGTGCATTGTATGAATTTTTTTTGAATTTAGTCACAAAATCATACTAATTAATCTATGTTGACTAATAATGAACACAAATAAAATGAATGCATGACTAAATTAGTCATTTAGAATAATTGTTAATGAAATTAAATGAAATGAATATAAACTACTAAATTAGTCTTTTATATAATGAATATGAAATGACCAAAAAAAGATAAATGAATACTGAAAATGATAGATTTGTGATTACAAAGGATGACTAATTTTTCATATATATGACTACTAGTAGCTAATTTATAGTATCTTATAACACAACTAAATATTAGTCATATTTCTTTGGTCTTTGGTGCATATAATGTGGTAGTATCTTATAATCCAACATTTTGATAATATTACTTTGGTCTCTATTTGGTTTTCTTGGATGATCATATAGTAATATATTTTGTTGTATATTTGGTCATTAATTGTGACAATAAATTACTAAATAAATGACTAAATTAATGACCAAAGTTACGACTAAATACACAACTAGATGATAAAATTGAGACAACCAATTAATGACTAAGTTATAAACGACTAAAATTTGGTTGCATTATAAGATACTATAAATTAGCTACTACTGGTCACTTAATGAAAAATGGTCATTTATATGAAAATTTTAGTCCCTTTTTAATAACTAATTAGCCATTTTGTACTAGTGAAATAAATTGAAATCATATCATTTGAGGTAGAATTACATTATTGACTTGTACTTAGTTATATCCATTGATATGAGTCTATAAATGTGATATACAATAGCAATATGCTATAATGCATTTCTTCAAAAAATAAGTCTTTTAATTTCTTGATAATAAGTATTAAGTGGACTTTTTATGTTAATGGGTGATGGCTCATAGGTGAATACTACTCATTCAATTGTATGGCATTCGATTTTTTATCCATAATGTTTTATGTATATTATTAAATCAACTATTTGTAAATGAAATCATCTAATAAGGAATCCATATATTGAATTTTATTTGTCTATCATGTAATTTATTAAGAGTGTATTAATGTCATAGTGTATTGTTTTGAAACAAAACTCCATAAAACAAAATTCTCTTCTTAATAAAACATGAAATAATTAATTAGGAATAAACATTTTTGCACCAAAAGAAATTGATTATCCCATCCGTATTAACATTTTCTCATTTTCAATTCTTAAATAGTTTACTTGTGGTTTAAATAATTTCATAGAATCCAATAGGAGTTGAAGAATTCTATTTGGTTATATGCATTGATAGAAGTTCATAAATGTGATGCATTCTTTAAATGTAGTTCTTAATGTAAGTAAATATATATATTACAAAACAAATTATAACTAATTGATAATGAGTTCTATGTATCTATTTAAAGTGCTTTATTGAATTTTATTTTCCTACCATGAGGTTTAATATAGGTGTATAAATGTGGCATTTAAAAAAAAATAAAACTCCATGTAATATAAATTTTTTTTCCTAACAACACATGGAATAATTAATTAGTAATGAATACTAAGTAGATTGTTCAATTCCATTCAAGTTATGTGTCATAAATAAATGTATTTAATTTTTTTTTGCAACATACAACATTTGATTTTCCCACCCCTATTAACATTTGGTAAATTTCAATTCTTAAATAAATTGTTTGTAATTGAAATAATCTCATGGAAGACAACAAGAAAAGTATGTATGAAATTCTATGTAGCATGTATGTATGTATAAATGCAATTTATTTTTGAAATAAATCTCTTAATGTGGGTAAAAACATACTTTTTATAAAATTAATAATTTAAAATCAATGGTTGATGAGTTCTAACTCGTTTGTTGTATTTTGAATTAACAACTTTTTCTAACTATGAATTCTTAAATCAATTATTTCTATATGAAATCATGTCTTATAAGTCAATAAGTCAAGAAACCATTAATTTATTTTTATTTAAATATCATGTGGTTTAACATGAATGTATAAATGTGACATTATTATTTCTAGAATAAAAATCCATGTAAAAAAAAAAAATTTTCTAATAAAACATGGATTAATGAATTCTCAATGCGTATTAAGTAGACTATTTAAGCTCATTCAAGTTATGGGCCATAAATGGATGTATTTAAACATTTTTCATCATATAAAATGATTTTCCCATCAATATTATCATTTTTTAAATTTCAATTCTTAAATAAACTATTTGTACTTAAAATAATCTCATAGAATCCAACAAGACTTAGAAGCTATTTATTCCATTTAGTTATATGTATTGAAAAAAGTTTATAAATGTAATTTAGTTTTGAAATAAATCTCTTAACGTAAGTAAAGATATATCATTTACAAAACTAATTAGAATTAATTGATAATGAGCTTAAGTGGGTTATTCCAACTACATGAAAAATCAAGTGTCATAGATGAATGCCTTTTAATACATATTTAACCTTGAAAATCAATATCTTGACAATACTTTATGTATTTACATAAAGTATTTAAAAATAAAAGAACATGGGGACTTATATAAATTTCAACTAAAATTCATGAGTTATATTTCACAGTTATTTCTTCCCCATTAAAAATTCTTATCATTTTCTCCTCCTAGTGAAAGTAATGGTCAATCATGGTGCTATTACATCAAGGCTATTATTGGTTTTGACAATGTTGATAAGGAGAGATCAATATCCACACTACCATCAATTGTACTAATATTTGAAAAACCTTGCCTCCACTACTTAGAAGAAGTCACCACTAAATTTTCTTGTTTCCTTCAATTTGTGAGACTATCCATCACAATGGAATAACTTGAATACCAATTTAAGTACTCGCATTTGATGTACTTGGATTTGAGTGGAGATAGATAAATGGTGCCTAACCTTCTTGAAATACCTAGGTCAATAATTTCTAACATTTATAGTTGATTCCTGGATTCTATGAAGATGAATGATCACCCCCTCTTTAGTGCTTCATAAGGCACAAAGGGATCATAGGAAATTGAGCAAAAAAACATGTTACTAAGTTTTTAGTAGAATAGTTTCAATTTAGTGCAAGGGATGCACATCCTTTCCATTTACACTAAGATCCTCACATCACCATAATTCAATCAACAAATCCCCCATAGGTTGGGGGAAAGGGGGTTAAATTTTCCAGACACAAGATTCAAACATCGAGGAATCTAGTCTATTATCCATAACCATAATATCTTTATTGGATGTTATACATACTAATATGTTTTATCTTCAATCAATTTCTTCTCAGAGTTTCATTTCACACTCCTAGTTTGTATTGATACTATTGTACATAACAACCCCATGTTTGACCTATTCATGATCTCTAATTGGATTGAAATTACTAAAATTATTTCTATGTTGAATTAGGTTAATATGGTTATTTACAAAAAAATGAATGTTTTTTAATGCCTTATAACAAAAAATTTCCAAATTTAATGAAATATGTGTTAATATTTCCACAACATTAAATGGCCTTCCTTACTTGATTCTATTAATTCCTAAATTACTAAAGGATTGTTCCAAACTACTATAGGATATTGATCAACACCAAAAGGACAAGTTTGGATGTTTTTCACTCAAGAACAGGGCATTGGAGCCCACTAAAATTCTATTATCCATCCACCAAACCAATTGACAGTTTCTCACCTTTATTCCCATATTTTCCCATCAAAATCATTTTACCTCATCAATTTTTCCTCCTCTTACATAAAAATGAAGCTCGACAACCACCATCAATAGTTTCCTCATAAATTACCAATATTTTGTAAAGCAGCACTTGGAGGAAATTGTGATCCCAGTAGCATTTGTGTGACTACTAGAGGAAGACACAATCCCATAACAACTTGTACATACCCTACAAGACCACATTCAAGACACTAGATCAAAAATCCTAATCACCATGAAGAAATAGAAGACTCCATCACCAATCCAGAGAATTTACAGGATCCCAATAAAACAAATAACAATAGTATTTGATCCACATTAGAACTTCTACCTTAAATGACTTACATCATAATAAAACTTCAATAACCAAATGAAACTAAAAAGAATTCAATCTAGTGCATGGAGCAATGAAGAAAACAAATTTCTCCTCAAACGGATTTCAAACACTCTCATCCATGTTCAATGACCTCATACAAGCATCAAATGGTAAAATCATTAGCCACAACACATCAACATGAGTATCATCAGGTAGGCATAGGTATGTGAACTCATAACCTTTTCCCTTTAGTGCATATTAGTTTTAAAAATGTTAGTAAGGAATGAGAAATAAGGTTTTATAAGATATCTTTAGTTCAGTAGTCTCACTCACCCAAAAAAATTAACTTGAGTTGTCTTCTTGTCACATACCTCCTTGACCTGATATCAATAACCACCTACCATGCTCCCATCAATAAATTTAACTTCTATTAAATGTATATTCAATAGTTGTGACATGCGTAAGTACTCAATCATCTTATAAACAAATATAACACATGAAATTATACCCATAAGCTTAAATATTATACAACATAAAGAGTAAGGAGACATATACAGAACATCCCACACAATTGAATCAAAATAGATTAGCTGAAAGTTTGTTACTTGGAAAATTGAGCTCCACCGCCAACCTAGAACTAACTTCCTGCAATTCACCCTTTTCGTTGACCTCTTTAGCGACATCACACTTTTGGTGGAGTTTTTCATCCATTTTCATAGGATTTTCTTAGAAAATATTTCCTTTCTATCCTGCGAGGCATTTTCCATAACAAATTACCTTTCTCTCGTGCAAGGCTTTTATGTCTTTTCCCATAAAAAATTCCTTTCTCTCTTGTAAGGATTTTATGTTTTTGTTATTCCATTAAGGTTATCTAGTATTTAATCTAGAATTCTTATCATGAAAGAATTATACATTCCCATTCAACAATGGGATTTCATTTGGAAAGAATCTCATCTCTTGGTGTCTCATTTTCCAAGTGATTCAATTATCTTTATTTATTTATTTAATAATTAATTATTTACTTTCATTATTACACCTCAGATCTAGCCTTTCTATTACAACTCATTCTTATCTTAGGTTTGACATGATAACAACATGGTGTTACATACAATGGAGGGGTGTTACATACTTCCCCCTTAAATTCACACCATCCTCAGTGTATTACTACATCTTGCAATTTATTTCCTCATTCAGAGGTAGTTGTTTATGAAATTACAGGTTGTCATGGCCTTGCACCCTAAATCAGATCTTCCGATATAAAAGATTTATTCAAACAAATCTCCTTTAATTTCGACCAGTAACATTTGTTTGAATCAATTTTGTGAGAGGCTTCAGATGCCTTAAAAAAATGATTTTTTTTACCACATTTAATATCATAACTTGATATAATAGTACTACTATTTAAGTAACTACAGTTAACGTTACCTTCCATTTAACTAGGATTTCCTTCTTCCTTTTTAAATTTCATTGTATTTAAATAATAGTAATAAATGCAAGTTTTTATAATTCATTTGTGTTCTTTCTAAACACTTGCTTCCTGTAGTCTCCGTCCATTAGCCACAACATGTCAAACTCATAGATTTTACCAAATCAACATGTATAAAATATGACATTAGGTTATCTCACCAAAATCCTAAACGATGAAACCATCATAAAACCAATCCTAGATCGCATGTAATCAACATATATCAAAGTCATAAATCACATGCATACTAAATGGAAATAAAATACTGATAATTATCCTTTAATCAATCCTTAGCTTCCACCTTTGTCTTTCTTCTGTACACACTTCGGATCGGTTTCCACACAAGGCAATCACCTAGTGCCTTTGCCTCAACCATGTGTACATACACATAGTGTGCATCACATACATACATATATACACATCATATAACATCATGAAATACATGCATCCATACGAGTACCATATGTACCACATGTACACAACACCACATGTACAACATGTACACAATACCAAATGTCCATAGCATCACCTACACGACATATACCTCATCCACATGTTTTCAACAATGTTAGTATTATGCCAAAAATTCCTTCAATTATTTATTCTCACTACTTTTAGGTAAGTCCAATCAAACCATGCTAGGTTTGTCAATTGCATAATAGAGAATTAATGAACCTATTCAACTTCTGCAACCAGAACATAACTGTAAAATTTTATGTCAAAGAATTTAAGTGCTTTTATTGAACTAATCCTGCTCATATATCTTGTTGTTGCAGGGAAATTTCAACAGTAAGAGAAAATAATAAAATAGAGGTAATCATACATAACACAACTTTACAATACAATAAAATTTTGGTTTTGGGATTAACTCTCTCATCGGACAATGTCTTAATAACACTGGATTATGACCACCGCCTAATCATAAGTCATGCTATTTCCTATGATAGTTAGTCTAGAATGGACTTCAATGGTATATTTGAAGTTTAATAACAATATTAACCTTGTCTTTAGCCAAGAAAATAATTGTTTGGTACTCAAAATTACACCATAGATAATCTAGTTATGCAATCTGATTTCATGTTTTCTCATTTTACCACTACTCTTGACACCTTGTTGGCAATGAATAATTCAGTGTATATTCAAAGCCAATCAAACAATCAACATGTAATTACGTACACCTCCTATACATGAGCCATAAATGAAGGTTACAATGTTCTCACTTCCAAACCTACCAATTTTTTAGGCACTATGTGTACGAGGGTGTGAACCTAGGTCATTAACATGTTGATACCCCACCTTAACACTAAATCATGACCTAGTAGAATATAATTCATTTTTGGAAACCAAATCAATTACTGCATTATTTAAACAAAATGGTTTATGCAATAATTGTTAAGTTAGATCTGAGACTTTTGTGATCCATATTGTAGATAAAAGTCTTTTGGAATAATCACATCATTAGAATTTGGTCGACGTTTCGAACCAACCAATTTCGTTCATCCTTCTCCTGAGGATTAACCACATTGGTTGGTTCGAAAGGTCAACCAAATCCTAATGATGTGATTATTTTGAAAGAAATTTATTTACAATTGTTATGTTGTCATATACAAAACTATATAACACTATAAATGCAATCTCATTGGTAGACTTCTCCCATATTTCTTGATAGGAAATAGTGGTACAAAACATGCATCCCATATTATACAATTGGGAATTAATTTGAATGGATTTAAATACCAAATATGTTTATGCACAAAAATTAGGATTACCAGTACCACCTAGCCATGAATATGGTGAAGTCATCATATTGAGTTAGCAACAAGTTGTTGTGTGGTTTTTATCCTCTCTCTTCCTCACCTATACATTTTATATGTCACACCTTATTTAACGCATGTATTATTTTACTACTTGAATAATATCCTTATATCACCATAAGATGTATTGATGTGAAACCTTTTGGTTCACCAAAATTTTGTTAATTAATTCAGACATGTCATGCTCTGAATCTAGTGTACACTTCTTGTTAGTCATTAGGTTGCTCTGAATTGCTTTATTTCTACTCAAGTGCATCCAATACCACCATATATAATATGTTTGTAATTATTATTCTCATAAATCTTGTATACTTTGTTTGTATATAGCAGAAGCATACATATAATTTCAATCTTACCAATTTCCACAAGAAGTACATTCGTAAGATCTACAATCATTCTACTGGAAGCATCTTCTTCTTGTTGCAGATTTGAAAGGTTCCTATTTGTGAGATATTACTAATAGTACCCCATCTATATCAAGATTGATATGCCCCTCTAGGTTGTGAAGTGTTAGGTTTCATACCTTGAGTTTCAATAATTGACACATTAGAATTTGAGTGAACTTTAGAATGCGCCCTTGATTTTTTAATATTGTCTTACTACTATTAATTGAGAGGAACTAGGAGTAGCTTTTACACTCCCATTAAGTATTTACGCTAATGTAATTTTGGTTGTGAGTCCCACTGACCTTTTTATTAGAGTCAATAATTATTAAGGTATTATGTCTTCTTCAACATTCATATAGTGATTTGTATTGAACTTGTGTGCATTCTTCACAACTCCAACCCCAATTTAATCTAGATTGGAAATTTACTTTGCACCTCTTACATATCTCAAATACAATTATTGGGATATTTATTTATTAGAAAAGAAACTTGTAGGTTCCAACTTATTGAATATGCATTTTGTTGTTGAATATTAGAATAATTACCTTATACAATTTAGTTCCCTTCAATTTGGAGCACTTTCCCAATAAGGTGAATTAAATGGCTCAACTAGTGGAAAAACCACATTTGAAAATCGATTGCATCCTTACATGTATATGCACCAATCAACACAAAATATTAAATTGAAAGACAAGTATAAATAATTAAAATACATAGTCTCATACCACGTAGAGAGACTAGGTTTTTCATGAGCTTAACGATATTTCATGGGAACCTTCATGAATAGATCCAATTAAGGAAAACCTTCAGAATTTGTTCTAGGATGGAAAATAATTAATTAACCATAATTTATGCTAATGTTGATAGAATGTCATGAGCTTCTTTCGTGAGATTTATATACATTGCATCTATATAGTTTAATTTTTTATTTTTCCTCATGTTGGGCATGATCTATGGAAAGAGCATTTGTAATTTTATCTATTTTTGATTTCCAGATACCTCATCAGGGTTCAACTTTTCTTCCCTTAAAATACCTTCTAAGTATAAATTCATTCTATTAAGTTATGTCCTTGATTATAGTACTCATAGAAATCATGCAACTCATAATTTAATTTTAATATGAGAAAAGTAATATGATCAGCATGTAAGAAAATGCCTATTGGCATGCAGTTACACATATGATTCAAACTTTTCTTATCCACCATTACTCTTTTCAACACTTCCTTTCATATTTATAATCCATGATGATCACACCACTAAAATCTATCATCCAAAATTTCAATAACCATCCCTTACAATTATTACAAATTTGTTCATTCATCCGTCTTGACTATGAATATATAAATCTAGGTCCATCACGTGTAAGTATCTTAAACCAATTTTAAATCATGATATAGAGCCTTTGTGTGCTCACAAGAGATTTCAATAGTAACTTATGTTTTGGAGAAACTTCCACAACATACTATAAAACAAAAATTTACTCTTCACATAATTCCTAACACAATAAGTAGGCACAATAAAAAGTAACCAATTTATGGCTGGCCATTTCTTACTTATCGAAAATAATCAACATGTTAATTGTAGTTATTTCTTTGCATTACTCTATACTCCCCGCAACACTACAAGGTTCTATGTTATATAATCATATTGTAGAATTAGTTGTTCCAATATAACCTTATAGGGTTTCTCCTCCCTAGAATGATACTACAACTATCCACCATGGTGTATGCATATACTATACTTAGACATGAAAAAATAAATATAAACTGCAAATATTAAATGCAAAATTGTTACTATGAAGTGCGTATAAATAGTGAAGTCTTAGAATGTTGTCATAGGTGGCTTATTAGAAACAAAACAAGCAATGCACAATTGTATTTATAGAAATTTGACCTGCAATATTAGGGAGTGAAATTATTACCATGATGCTAAAACCACTTCATCATTCATTTGGAAGTGGTTCCATCTAGACCAAATCCATCCAAGCATTAAGTGAAGGCTGTTAGGCCCTTATACTACTAGTGTAACCCCTTATTGTTATTAGTACAACCCCCTTATTATATTTATGTACCCATGTAGTGCCCATATTGTTACTATTATGCCCCATGGAAGCCCATTATTGTTATTATTGTGCCCTTACATTATTATTGTTATGTCATCTCTAATTATATTATGACCCCTTAGACTCCTATATATAGAAAGGAGGTATTTTTATTTGTATCATCCAAGAATTGTTCTTTTGTGTAATGTAAAGGGGGTTGCCCCCTCAAAGAGGCTGAATTCGAAGGCGTTCAACTATCTTTTCTATCTTTTTGTGAGCTGGTTCCATAACATTTGGCATTATAGCTTTGGATTCTTGGGTTTCACTGCTCCAAACATGTCATCGTGGCATTTTCACTATAACTTTTTTTCTGTGCCATTTCAGATGCTAAAAAAAAACGCATTTGAGAAGAAATTGCGCTAAAGCTTGGATCTGAATTTTAGAGATTGTCTCACTATATTATCAGAAATATGATGTAAGGAAATTAGGATTTTTGCAAGCTCCAGAATTTAAGCTAAAAGAGTTCATCATGGAATTTTCGCTATAACTCTTTCGCTTTGACGTTTCAAAAGATAAACAAAAAAAACCCATTTGAGACAAAATTGGTCTGAATCTTCGCTCCAAATTTCAGATCGTGTCTCGCTATATTTTCTAAGATATAGTTTGAGGAAGTTAGGGCTTTTGCAAATCCCCGAATTACATTCCAAATAGGCCACCTTGGGAAAATCGTCATAACTGTCTCTCTGAGCATCAGATTGAATTTTCGTAAGAAGTTACAGAAAGAGGACGGGCTATAGTTTCTTGTGTATATTTTCAGATCCTAAGGTCAAAATAGTGACACGTGGCACTGCATACAAGTTTTCTCTTATGAAAAGGTATATAATCAGGTCATCTTGCGAGATTGTGCATAACTCTTTATTAGAGAATCTAAATTTAATCGGATTAGTGGCATTCGAAAGAGGACGCAAAGGGCTACTGCACATCGCAATTTTAGAACTGGAAGAACCGAAATTACAGAGTTATAGTCATTTTAAGATCGAGCTCCTAAAATAAAGAAAAGGTGATATGAAGAAGTTTGATGGCAAGGATCCGGTAAATTGGATACTTCGGATGGAGCAATATTTTGATCTACATGGTGTACCACTGTTACAAAAGGTATGTATTGCATCTTCATATTTAAAACTAGATCAATTTTTATGGTATAAAGGTCTTTGTTCTCATAAACAACTTGTTACGTGGTCAATTTTCACGGAGGAAATGATAGCACATTATGATGATACAAAGAGCAACACCTTCTTTAGGCCAACACCACAACAATTGGAAAGAGTAAAATGGCTTTGTTACATAGCGGAAAGTAAAATTATGGCAACAAGGAAGTCTACCCCTCACAACTATAGATATGGAAGTGTTGTTTCTCCTAGCCTTTCACAACCTACAAGGATTGCACCACAACAATTGGAAGAAAAAAGAGAAAAGGGGCTTTGTTACAATTGTGATAGAAAATGCACTAAATGTCATAAGTGTACTGAGAAGAAATTATTTTACATATAGTATGAAGAGGAGGGAGAAAAGGATCAAGAAACATCAAAAGAAGAGGATATACACTAGGACCCAATCCTAGGGAAAGAAGAAATGAATTAGACCATATCTTGTAAAGCATTGGCAAGAATTACCACTCCTCAAACTCTCAAGATAGAAGGAAATATCAAGAAGAAAAAGGTGCAACAAGTGAAATATCACATTGATAAAGAAGAAATGAATCCAACCATATCTTGTAATTCATTGGTCGGAATTACCACTCCTCAAACTATCAAGATAGAAGGGCATATCAAGAAGAAAAATGTTCGAGAAGTAAAAGATCACATCAAGCATCAAGAAATGAATATGACCATATCTTGTAAAGGATTGGAAGAAATTACCACTCCTCAAAATCTAAAGGTAGAAGGACATATCAAGAAGAAAAAGATTCAAGTAGTGAAAGATCACATCGAGCATCAACAACAAGTTCTACAACTTTTAAAGGATAATTCCACTTTGGTGCAAAATCGAATGAAACAACAGGTAGATCAACATCGTAGTGAAAAATGTTTTGATGTAGTTGATTGGGTATTTTTACTGCTACATCTCAAGCAAGCTATTTATGAGAAGGAAATGTTGGCAATACTACATGCACTTAAGAAATGATGACCTTACCGAATGGGAAGACACTTTCATCATAGTCTTAAATACTTTTTAGAACAACTATTATCTTTAGAAGAATAGAACAAATGTGTAACAAATATGTTGGGTTATGATTTTGACATCATCTATAGAAAATAGAAGAAAAATTTTGTTGTAGATGCACTCTCAAGAAAGGATGAGGATGTGGAAGCATTGTTTTGTGCTATTTCTATTATCCTACCATATTGGATAAACGAAGCAAAGGATGAATGGAAGAAGGATGAAGAAGTATGGCCACTTATTCAAAAGTTTCAAAAGATTCCAATTCAAACAATATCGCCAGAAATTGAAGAGGAAGGAAAAATCATATTGGAACCTCGAGTAGTCACAGAAACAAGAACCCGACAGCTACGAAATTGATCAATTTCAGAGTGTCTCATCGAGTGGAAGAACTTATTTGCTAAATGTTCCACATGGGAGGACAAGAATTTTATACAGAAGCATCAAGAACTACTCAAGCGTTGAGGAAAACACTTTTTGAAGGAGAGGGCATGTTAGGCCCCTATACTACTAGTATAACCCCTTATTGTTATTAGTACAACCCCCTTATTATATTGATGTACCCATGTAGTGCCCATATTGTTATTATTGTGCCCCATAGAAGCCCACTATTGTTATTATTGCAGCTTACATTATTATTGTTACGTCACTTTGATTATATTATGACCCCTTAGACTCCTATATATAGAAACGAGATCTTTTCATTTATATCATTCAAGAATTGTTCTTTTGTGTAATGAAAAGGAGGTTACCCCCTCAAAGAGGCTAAATTCTAAGGCGTTCAACTATATTTTCTATATATTTGTGAGCTGGTTCCATAACAAAGGCTTTGTATGGAAAAGTTTCACCATGAATCTGGCTTGCAATCGCGGCTGCCACCAAATTTCAGATTGCGTTTAAAATTTTCTTGGAACAACTAAAAGTGTTAAACACTTAGTGAGCATACTTCACAACTTTGATCCGAGTCAATGTAGCAAGTCAACCTCAAAACTTGTTGCAGGGATACATGTTCCTGCAACCAATAGGTAACATTTGCAATATTCTTGATCATTTCATGAACCTACTCAACCCGTGAGAAAATTTGTTTGCGCTACTTGTAGTCTTCAGTATTTTTTTATATAATTCCTCTATAATGCTTCATGTTAGCAACTTCTTGATAGAAAATAATCGATCATGAATTCTCAGTAATGATATTAAACCTTTGATGAACAAGAAGAGGATCTTCCTCGGGAAAGAAACCTGGAATTTCATTGTATAGGCGATTGCGCTCGACCTAAACGTACTGCAGTGAAGAGAGGGACATAATAATTGATGGTAATCAATGCATACCAATGTTCCCTGTTATCACCACTAGGCACCGAGACAAGTAAGTCGACACTGTTGTGCTCTGTACTTCCATTATTTCCTATTCCTCTCAACAATCCAATTAGATGTTGTGCATTATGTTCCACCCACATGCCTCTATGGCGAGAGCTACTAAAACTAAAATTCTGGCATTGATTTTACATCTCATTGTTGTGCTATCACATATATTGATTTATGCTAGCATAGACTTTATGCTATTAGTACAGTATAAGTATACTAACACATCCCATATTTTAGTGCTTCTTTTGGTGCTTACAATATTTAGCGTTTAATATATACTTTTATATGGCCATACAGAATAATCAGTTAGTCATATATGCTCTACATGCAGGACAACATTTAATGCACATATACTATGCTTTCATATGAACATGCATACACATGCATGTGTGGAACATGTTAGTTGATAAAAAAATGAAGAAAATTGCATGCTGCAAATGTTGTAATACATAAATACCATAGGAAATGAAACGTTCACACAGAATAAATGTAATATTACGAGTGTGCACGTCAGCATCTAGTGTATGCATAAATAGATGATGAAAAACAAACAAACATATATTGTTATGTAAAGAATTTTCCTGCATAAATGAAAGTATGATAGTGATAGTGAATGTAGTGTTATTGATTTTAGCCTTGACCTGCTCTTATTTTACACATCCGTGTCCATTATCATTACGCACATGGAGAAGATGAGGTTAAAGAGATTTTATCAATTGACTTGTCCACATGTAAATAAGGATAATCATTATCCACTAAACTCTAACCATTATCCAATTGAATTATTTTATGGAGTAGAAGATTCTGCAGAAAATTAGTTATTTATGGAATTTGTATGCTCATTATTTGGTATAGATGTTCAACTCGATAATCCATCACACCTGAGCACCTCTGGCTCAGTGGATAGGGCATAAAAGAAGATCAAGATGGCGGATCAAGAAAGGAAAGCAACTATCGTTACAGGGATTTTCTCCATCCATTCAATTGGAAAGGTGATGTTTTGCCTTCTAAAAGGTGCCCTAACCATAGAGCTCAATGGCATGGGGTTTTGAAAAACTTCAGAAGTAACACAATTCAAGCAAAATGTGAAGGTATCTATTAACTAAAATAATAGGTTGGCAATACCAGGGCCTTGGAGGTCTCTTTGCCTTGTCATGGCCTCCACTATTCAATTCGGTGTTGATTGAAAATGCTCTAAGTCACCCTACCAAGCACCGTAGATAGACATGACCCTTTGAAAATTCATTGCTAGATTTCAAAACATATCTACATATAATTTAATCCTCCAGAATTTGGAAGATTTTCCACAATCACATCGTGTATATAGGGTTAAGAGAACATGTAGTAGTTATCTATAGTATGCAGTTAACATATATTCAACAGGTTGCAGCCCTCCATGATAAAGGACTTCATTTCTATTATATATACTATTTCATGATTTTTGAATTTTGAATCACCTAGGGATACATGCAATGTTATAGCCTACTTATTACAAATATGCTTTTTTTTATGTATCCATTCCTAATAGAATCTCCTGTAATAATTTAGGTGTTCGAATGCTTCATTTAGCCACATATGAAATTCAATTTTTAAAATAATTGATAGAGAATCCTTAGTTTTGTTATTGTTCTAATTATAATAGATATGATTAAGGAGAATCCAACTCAAAAATTATTCATATCTTGAGAAGTAACTGTAATTGATTTTGAATGTGTGAGCTTCAATGTGTTTTCAAACGTGTATAATCATATCGAGAGAAGTGGTAGGTTTTTTTTTTAATCAATCGAGGATGCCTGGTGTAGGTCGTGGATCTCGGAAATTTTTGCATGCATTAATGGCCTAAGCGTTGGATTTTGATTTGGATCCATGCTCTATTTACTTTGATCACACAAGCTCTTTTCGTATCAAACTTATATAGCTTTATAGTGGTAGGTTTTTTTTTTTAATCAATCGAGGATGCCTGGTGTAGGTGGTGGATGTCGAAAATTTTTGCATGCATTAATAGCCTAAGCGTTGGATTTTGATTTGGATCCATGCTCTATTTACTTTGATCACACAAGCTCTTTTCGTATCAAACTTATATAGCTTTATATATATATATATATATATATTTATTTATTTATATATATACTCTCTTTCATGTTCTTTAAATTGAAGAGATTGTATATATTTAAAACACATAAAGATTTTGTTTAGCATGCATAGTTATACTTCCTTGTCAGTTGTTGTTTTTCTTCTTCACAGGCATTTTCTAACACTTCAGAGAGATATGAAAAACATCAAATAATGGAACTTAAAGTGAAAACACTTCTGATTATATGTAAATGTGATCATTCTAATTGGTAGATATCAACTCTTATGTGTTGATTTCTTCATACATACTTCACAACAGTATATGAATATTCCTCTCTCTTAAGTGTTGATTCAAAATTACGACATATTTCATTACTAATATTATCTAATTAAATAATTAGATCATGGAAGAAGAGTTGTAATACTTACAAATATAGAGAATAAATCAACAATCTATTTTACCACCACTAATTCTTTACAAACTACAAAATCATTAGAAATTATAAGAACAATCTTTTTATCACAATATATAAAGTTTGCTTGGAAGAAACTCAGTATAAGCATGTAAAATGATTCTACCCTTTAGTGAAACCTCTTATTTTTAGGAACTAGTTTAAGACCTACAACTCATTAATATCTTACAAATGTGGGTTGGCCCATGGGCCACAATATTTGAACTTAGAGGTCTAACACCATTTCAAACATACCTCCTTGACCCAATATCAACAATCACCTACTATGCTCCCATCACTAAATTTAACTTCGATTAAATTTATATTCAATAGTTATCACATGCATAAGTATTCAATCATATTATAAACAAATATAACACATGCAATTATACCCATAAGCTTAAATATTTGAAAACATAAAGAGTGAAGAGCCACAGAGAGAACATCCCATACAGTTGAATCAAATGAGATTAACAGAAAGACTATCACTTGGGAAATCGAGCACTTCCACCTAACCTAGAACTAACTTCCTCCAGTTCACCCCAACTGCATCTTGTTGATCTCTTCAATGGGTATTTAATGCCCTCTTTCTTGATATGTTTTCCTTTAGCGGTATCCCATTTTTGGTGGATTTTTATATCCATTTGCCTAAGCTTTTCTTAGAAAATATCACCTTTCTCACCCGTGAGGCTTTTCCCATAAACGCATGCCTTTCTCTCCTATAAGGCTATTATGTTTTTTTTAAACGTAGCATCTCTCTATAGCTAAGTAACTTAATTGATATTTATCTACCATTCCATTAAGCTTATCTGTAATTTGATCTAGAAATATTATCATGAAAGAATTATCCATTCTCATTCACCAATGGGACTTCATTTGGCAAGAACCTCATCTCTTTGTGTCTCATTTTCCAAGTGATTAAGTTATCTTTATTTTTTAATAATAAACTATTTACTTTTATTATTACACTTTAGACCTAGATTTCTTGTTACAACACAGTCTTAGCTTAGGTATGGCATGATAACAACATGGTGTTACATCCAATGGATGGGTGTTACACTTCTTCTCCCATCACAAGTGTCGAAAAGATAAAATAAAAAAAAATGCGATGACTATGAGGGGTGGGCCAATGTGTCTATTGTTGGTGTGTGGAGACGGTAGGTGGAAGCTAGCTCATATAGTGTGCTGAGACAACCATCCAACCAATAATAGATAAATTCAAGCTGAAGCCTAATTTGGCATTAAAATATTATTTTAAAAGGAAAGGAAGCCCATCAACACCATTTAGAGATTAATTACCTATGGTGTTGTCCTTATAAACCACTATAGAAGAGACTACAACTGTTGTAAAGTGATACTATAGGATTGAAGCCAGACTGTTATGGGATTGAGACTGTGTGCTACAAGATCAGTTCCAGGTGCTATAGGAAAGTCCAAAGAGCTACAAAAGAGCCCAATTTTGAGCAATTTCATCACCCATACCCTAGAATTTGAAGAGGAACATCCAAATTAAGGGTAACTAAATATTTTTCCTTACCACCTATAGATAAGAATCCTACAAAATGTTTTAATTATTTAGCAGTACATCATATAGAAGATTTCTAATAAAATTTTGTGAATGAAAAGAAAATAAGTATGGGTATTTATTTTAAAATTAACATGATGAGAAGGGAAATTTCAACTATTTATTAGTTGACCATTCGATCTTCCCTTTTCCAAAAAAATGTAAACAAAACCGTCCCTTTTACCTCTGTGCTAAAACCACTAAACACATAACAAAATCCAAAAGTTGTAGTGAAGAAGGAGAATTAACATACAAAATTTAGAAAATTGTATTGAATACCATGGTGGGTGGTTTTAATTAAAGATATCGCACAAAAGCATCAATAATTCAACATCACCTTATTGTGAGAGGTCTCTTTTCCAATCATTAATTGCTAGGGTTCTTTGAAAATTTCAATGGGTTTCATGATGATATCACTCGAGAGTTTATTGTGGGCCTCCAACCTCAAGTAGAAGATGGTTCCATTACCATTGTAAGAGGGTTCATCATCCATTTGAAATAATTCATCGCAAGGGTAACTACACTTCCCTTGGAAGTCAACTAGAGAAAGGAAGAGAGAACGAAGGCTATAACTACCAAGAAGAACCTTTTCCTTCCTGAATAACAACCCATTGAAGACAAAATGGGGTTTGAAAAGAAATTATATTGTATCCCTAGGATGAGTAGCATACCATATTTTGAAAAAAAATATACTATGAGAGGATACTTAGTGATTTTTATTCCTATCTATTTAGGTTGCTCAACCAGTTGAGTTCTTAGATGAATTTTCCTATCTAGGACAGATTGATCATTCCTAATTTTATTTTCTAGTCCATCACAAATATGAGCCAAAGAGTAATAGGAGGAAAGCATCGATATATGGCCTACGATGGGATCATAAGGCTAATTTTCATAGATGTGTTAGAGAGTGTTCAAAAACATGTATGATGGATAGAATTTGTGGACCTCGATAGGGAAGATTTCCTTGAGACACAAGTGCAAGCCAAACCAGAACATGGAGAAACAAAAAAAAGTAATGGAATTGCAATAGAAGAAGCTAGAGAATAAGAATAAGAAGGGGATTAAGAGGCCCGTGAAGAAGAGAAAGAGGTTGGAGCAGGGGAAGATGTGCCAAAAGGAAAACTAGAGAAGAAAATAAAGGAAGAGGAAGAGGAAACATAGGCACCTAATAAAGTAGTAGTACCCAAGAAAGACTCAAATAATCCTATTTTGACATAAATAGGAGCACAATGAACTCAAGAGATCATTGGTACATCTTCCATACCTCATAAGAGGAGAAGAAAATAACAGTAGGGAAGTGTTTCATAATAGAATACTTAAGAAGAAGTTGTTTAAACCCAAGGGAAGGAGGTGAAGGCAAGGCCCTATATATTTCAATAGGAGGAGGGGAAAAATAATTAAGCAATTAAAGCCTACACCATCCACAACCATGCCCATCAACATTAAGGGGTCAACTAGCTACTAGGAGGGATAATTAGAGAAAAATAATAAATAATTTGAAGGGATAATATCCATCAAAGGCAAAGGAAAACAAGCCCAAACCTAAATGAACAAACCAAGCACCAAGGGGGCCAAAAATACAAAACATAGCCTCAAGCTACAAGAGGAATATGTCATGTTACAGGAAGGGAGGATAATGACATTAGAAGATAGAGTAGTTTTGCATGAAGGTGTTGCAAAACTAAAAGAAGGTGTTAAGGGGTACAATATAGATATACAAATATAAAAGAGCCAGATCCTCAACCTAGCCTTCGGTCCTACTATAAGTTTATTGAATTAGAGTAGATAATCACTTTCAAATTTGCAGTTCTACTTCTATTTGAGTTCTCTAAAGAAAGGGATATGACCCATAAGTGGATGCAAATTGGAAAATAAAAAGGAGTGGAAGATGTAGGGATAATGGAGGAGAAAATGACGAAAATGGGAGAGGATATGGTTGACTTGAGATTCAAAGAAGATAATATGAGGGAGCAACCACAAAATTAATTTAATAGAGGCTAACTTGGCAACATGAGAAAAAATATCACCAAATCAATTCCTAACACTTGGGAATAACCTTGTGCTACTAATCGAGCTTTGTATTTCTCCACCTTTCCTTCTCAATTCATCTTCTTCTTAAACACACATTTTTTTCCAATGGGTTTCCTTCCAGTCAACAACTGCACTAGATCCCGAGGCTCATTTTTATCCAAAGATGTTATTTCTTCAACCGTTGCCTCTTTCTAGAGTTTTCCATCCTCCGAATCCACTGCCTCCCTAACAGTTCTTGGATCACCATCAGTGATAAATAAAAAAAAATATAGACAAAAAGTAGATGGATTATACCTCTCTAGTTTCCTTCTCTCTCTAACCGATCTTCTCAAAACTAGATCTTGTGGCTCCTCCTATTATGATTCTGTAACATCCCTGGCGAAAATTTCATGTAATAAAAGTTAATAAAGTCAAAATAAGACCATGGTATGGGACACTTATTCCAAACTGAATGTTGGGGAAAGATATCCCCATATTCCATTTATACAGACATGAAAAGGAAAAATGGAATTTATACAGACCTGCTCCCTCCACATTTGCTGGTAGGTCTAAACACTATTTACCTGCGCTGTTTGGATTGTCCATGAATGTTTCATAAAAAAAAGCCGATGTGCGTTAACATACCTATCCGCTCTTGCTCCATTTTACTGTGATAACTCACCACATTACGCTGTCATATGCATTTTTAAAATATTCCAAACAACGTTGAGCACCACACCACCATTGTAATCGATCTCGCAGCGTCCTGTCTGATCGCTCCTCACAGCACCACACTCCGGATTAATACCACGCTGCCTTTGTTGTTAATACTCCAGGTTGATACCGCGTTGCCTCTGTTGTTCATTACTCATGTGTAATATCGCTCAACTCTCCCACGGTTTACTTCCAGACTCTCCCACGGTTTAATATCGGTTTCTGCTATCTCTCCAGGAAGAGATTCCCATACCTTGATATACCCAATACGCCTCTGCCTGAGATATAACGTTGTGTCCACCACCGCTCGGACTCGGACCATACAGTGGCGCCACCTGACCATACAGTCCCCTCACAGCACAATGCCCATCTATTCAAACATGATTTCATGACCAATGTGAGTCTTGATGGGACTTTGAAGAAAATCAAGGATACGCAGTAGTAGCGGAGCTGGCCGATGTGGCATAAAATTGTAGTTGGCACAATCGTCGATCTGTATATGTAAATCCTTCCTGTTACTTATGATAGTTGTGTTATGGCTGCTTTACAGGTCGCCGAACAACTATTATAATAGGTCCCCAAACAGCTATTATAATAGGTAAATTCATGATGCCCATGTTGTACTACAGGCAATTGGTTTTGGAATAGCCATTGCTTAGAGGTAAACATGGTCTTCACCGCCAGTTTTTTCTTTATCAATGAATATTCCTTCGTTGCTTGATTCAAAAGATTCTACGAACATAGTAGTATGGGGAGACAGAGGTGTATTCACTGTGTTTAATATATTGTTTGTAAATACCATCGTGGGGCCCGAACCCACTTTGATATCTGCTCTAATATCTCTTCCACAAAAGCACATTTTTTGCCAGCGGAAGTATTTTTGTACAAAGATTTTTTTCTTGCTAGCAGAAGTATTTTTCTATCAGTAGAAATAATTTTTACAAAATGCATTCAATCATATCCATGGTGGGAATAGTTCTCATTGGCAAGGAGAACTATCCTGAATGGTCCCGGATGATAAAACACACCCTCATTTTCAATGAGTTGTGGAAAGGAGTGTGTGTCAGAGATGGAGACAATGAACCAATGCAGCCTACCTCAGACAAAGATCTCATCATTTGGGAAAACAAGAACAGAAAAGCTTATGCATTAATCACAACATCTGTAAATGAAGAGGTGAGTTGCCATATTTCGTCATATTCAACTGCCTTTGAAGCCTTACAAAAGCTGAAAGAACTCTATGAGTCACATTCTGCACTTGAAGTAGTTCAACTCATGATTAAACTCTTCACTCTTGAACTGCAAAATAATGATCCTCTTGCTCTTGCATCTGAAGTAAAGTCTATAGTGCATGATATCAAATCCACTAAGGTTGAATTGGATATTCCTCTTATTTCTTTTCTCAAGGCACTTTATCCTACTTACTCCAATTATCTTGAGTCATTGCAAGCAAATGGAAATCTCAAAGATATAACCTTTGACTCTCTTGTGAAAAAGTTTGCTGAAAGAGAGAAAGCTTTTGGAAAGAAGATAGCCCCTGAATATTCTAAAGAGGCTATGTGCCTTGCTCATAAAGAAAAGCATCCTACTCAAGATTCTACAAGAGGAAGAGGTGGTCAAAGAGGAAGAGGAAGATATTTCAGAGGCAGGGGGGGCAGACATTCTCAAGGAGAAAAGGTAGATTTGCACTGCATATGCTACAAAAGAAATGGATCACATGATGCCTCTACATGCAAGCTACCATGGGACAAAATTCAGCAGAAAAGAAACCAACAGAAAGGTAAAACTGATGATACAGACAAAGGTAAAGCACCTAAATCTGCTCACTATGTTGTGGCACAATGTAACATTGGAGTAAATGAAGATTCATTTACTGCTTCACTTGCTTCTTGGAAAAATGATTGGTTGCTTGATTCAGTAGCAACCTGCCACATGACTCATAGAAAAGATTTTTTTGAAGATTTCACTGACAGTGTTGACGGAGTAGTATACTTTGCAGATCAATAAAAAATCAAGCCATCAGGGCTTGGCACAATTAGGCTTAAACTGCCTAGTCTTCCAGACTTTCTTCTACATCATGCTCTATATCTCCCACAGCTCAAGAGAAACTTGCTGTCCTCAGTCCACATCCGCCAGCAAGGTCACTCCATTCATATGTTTGATGGCAAGCTCAAGGTAAGAAAAGCATTTGACCACTCACTTATCATGAGGGGAATAGAAGAAGAAAGGCTTCTCAAGCTGTAAGGAACCTCTGCTCATGCACAAAATTTCTCATACAATTCTCATCATGAAGAAGGTACACTTCCATCAAGTTTATTATGGCATGCTAGATTTGGACATTTGAACTATGATAGTCTCCGCTTGTTGAAGAAAAATGGTGTTGCTGGTTTGACTACAATTCCTAGAAAACTTAAGCAATGTGATGCTTGCATTCTAGGAAAGCATAGAAAATAGTCTTTTTATGATTCACATTCAAGAGCACATAGAAAACTTAAACTCATTGATTCAGATTTATGTGGTCCAATGCTTGTTCCTTCTGCAAATGGAAATAATTATATCATAACATTTATTGATGACTACACTAGAATGTGTTGGGTTTATTTATTTAAGAACAAATCTGATGCTTTTCAAACATTCAAGAATTTTCATAAATGGATTGAAAATGATGCACAATCTCATATTGGGTCTATTCGCACTGATAATGGAAAAGAATACACATCAAATGAATTTGAAAATTATCTTCACCAACAGAATGGTGTAGCTGAAAGAATGAATAGGACAATCTTAAATATGGTACAATCCATGCTCTTCGTAAAAAATGTAAAGATAATGTTTTGGGCTAATTCTATTCTATGTGCTGCATATATAAAGAATATATGTCCATCTAATGCTATAAGAAACAAGACTCCATATGAAATGTGGTATGGTCATGTTCCTTCGGTAAAGCATCTCAGGGTCTTTGGTTCCACCTGTTATGCCTTGATACCAAAGGTACATAGAAACAAACTTGGTGCTAGAAGTCGTAAGTGTATCTTTCTGGGGTATTCAAACACCTCCAAAGCATACCGCCTCTATGATGAAGCAAATAAGAAGTTTGTTCGTATCTAGAGATGTAATTTTTCTTGAATCATCCAAAACTGACAATGTTGTTGAGCATTAACTTGATCGCTTGGATAGATTTGCAAAAGCCAAATCATTTCAAGAATTTGATCATCAGATTCCACATCTTGAAGGGGGGATTCCTATACTATATCAACATGTGGAATCTTCTTCTGAAGAACACTCTCCCCCGCATGAAACTCCAACAACGGATGATGCTTTAAGTGATGTGATTGATAGAATTGGGAGACTCAATCTTGATTCAGTCCCAACTCAATCAACGGAGCAGCCTGGACCATCTAAGAAAGGTCCCCCAAAGTGGGTGACAAAGACACTTGAAAGTGTTCATCCTGATGAGATTGGAAAGACAAGAACTAGAAATTCAAACTGGAAAAATGGAGGTGATGTAGATGACTCTAATTCACCTGTTGATATGGATGTTTCTTATGATTGCGAATTGAACTTGTCTACATATTTTGAACCAACTTCCTTCAAAGAAGATGCTTCTCATGATGAATGGAAAGAAGCAATGTAAAAGGAGTATGATTCCATCTTAAAGAACGGCACTTGGAAGCTGGTTGATCCTCCATTAGGAATCAAACCAATTGGCTACAAGTGGGTCTACAAGAACAAGTATAAAGCTGACGGCTCACTTGACAAGCACAAATCTAGGCTTGTGGAAAAAGTCTTTACACAGAAGGAAGGGGTCGATTATGAGGAGACTTTTACCCCCATAGCAAAATAGGCTACCATCCGGACACTCTTTGCACTAGCAGCTCAGAACGGTGGGAAAGTCCATCAAATGGATGTAAAAACTGCTTTCTTGAATGGAGATCTAAAAGAGAATGTTTTTATGTCCCAGCCTGAAGGATTTGCTATGAAAGGACATGAAAATAAAGTATGCAAACTTGTGAAGTCCTTGTAAGGCCTCAAACAAGCACCGTAAGCCTGGTATGAAAAACTAACTAAGCATCTTCTAAAACTCAATTTCAAACATTTTGATCTTGATGATGCAACTCTATTTGTCAAGAAAGTTGGAAAAAAGTTGTATATCTTGTGGTATATGTAGATGATCTTTTCATAATAGGGAAAAATGAAAGCTACATTTCATCCATAAAGAAGGAATTGGGGAAAAGTTTTGAAATGACTGATTTGGGCTATGTTCATTACTATCTTGGCATTGAAGTAACCCAACATCCAAAGTCCATATTTCTTTTTCAAAAGAAATACATTGGAGATCTGTTGAACAGGTTTTGGCATGAGAGAGTGCAATCCTCTTGCTACTCCAATAGAACAAAACTTAAAGCGCACATCTATTGAAGGAAAAGAATTTGAGGATGCAACGAAGTATAGACAGCTTCGAGGAAGTCTCAACTACCTAACTACTACGAGACCACACATTTTGTTTGTTGTTGGAATCCTCTCCAGGTTTATGCAAAAGCCTTGTGAGGGACATTGGTCTGCTGCAAAAAGAGTTCTAAGGTACTTGAAGGGAACTCAAGACTTTGGAATCAAGTATATACGGGTGGATGACTTCAGTTTGATTGGATACTCTGATTCAAACTTCGATGGTGACAAAGAAACTGGGGTATCAACTTCAGGATATGCTATGAGCCTTGGATTAGGAGTTGTCTCCTGGAGATCACGCAAAAAATCAGTCCCAACAAATTTCACAACAGAATTAGAATACATGGCAGCAGCTGAAGCAACAAAAGAAATTGTGTGGCTCAGGAAAATTCTTGAATATTTGCAGGTAAAACAAGTACAATCAACTCCACTCATGATTGACAATACCTTTGCAATAAAGTTGGCCAAGGAACCGAAGTTCCATGATCAAACAAAGAACATCAATATTAAATATCATCTGATTCGACATCATGTTGAGGCCAAAACAATCCATCTCCGTCATTGTTCCACAAATGAGAAAATTGCAGACATCTTCACCAAAGTGCCTTGAAGGGAAAAGCTTGAACGATTCAGAATGATGCTTGGACTCACCAACATCCCTTCAGATTAAGGGGGGGAATGTTGACACCTAATCCTTGTGATTGGGTGAATTAATGTAAATAGATAAATAGGAAATATGAATAGTCATAGGGAGATGAACTGAATAGTCTCTCCCTCATGTATATAATGAAGACCTACCTGATGGAATAGAACAGCCGAATCATTTTTTCCTTGTGGAGTTACTGCCTGGCCTGACAAGAGTGACCAGGGCTTAAAAGGCTTAATCATTACTCAGACTCATGGACAGGATGTTTGAGTTGCTGACACATTTCCTGAGGTTATTTTTGGTGATGTGGATGGGTTTGTTTGATATATTCTGTCGATTCCATTTTCTTAAGGTCACCAAGGAAGTTTAATCCTTTATAGTGGCCTCTCGCATCACATTTTTATGTCGGCTAGCTAGTTTCTTGGGTGGACCTTGGAGGAGGGGGTGTTACAAATTGGTATCAGAGCGTAGTTGCATTCTCCTTTGGTGAAGGTGCTCAATCATGCATGCATGTGAGTTGAATGTGCATCTCTTACACTTTCATTCCATTTTCTTGTTGCATTGCATCATGTTGACCATGATGGTAGTAAGTTTTTCATGAGGAACTTGATGTGATTTTGTGGGATGCATCGTCATAAGTATATGACTGGTTGAATATGGTTATATGTTGCTTGAATACATCCTTGTATGTCAAGTGCATTCTAGAATGTTTTATTACATGTATCAGTCTTTTAGGAGAATTAAAAGACTTGATCACTTATGCTCGACTACATGCATTCATACATATGTGTAGTTTATTCGAAATTTCTTATGCATGCTGATAGCTTCATTTGGAAATGTATGCAATGGAGTAATGGTTGTTTTCATGCATGAGGTCATGACATGCAATGTTGATATGGCCTTGCATTGATGACTTGACCCTAGCTAAATTGATGTTTATGTGTTGATACACTTATTCGATATATGTTTATATGTTGTTATGATTATGTTATACATGTATCACACTCATTTGATGATCTTGCAGACAAGGCATCCTCCCCAAATTATGCTAAGGCACATTAGTTTATTATGATTTGGTTTAGCTGACATAGTATGCCTTGCAAGAAAAAGATCAAATGGCTAGCAAGGTGGTAGAATACATAGAATATCCCTATGCATCAGATGTGTAGCATGGTGCAGGGCACTCTTCTAACTTGGTAGACATATTGAGTAGCCTTAACGAATAAATAAGGAGTTACAAAGAAGACAATGAAAATATAATGGAGGCACAAGAGTAACAAGCAGAGGTGAACACGATATTACTTCATAGTTTGTCATATTCACAGTCACAGGGACCACTTCAGATCATCCATGGACATGAGGACATAACTAATGGGGCATATGGTTGTAGGTCTTCTATTAGACACAGGTCAGATAGATTTGACATGATTAGAGATGGAAGGTTTTTGGACACTCTAGATAGGAGAGGTAATCGACATAAGTACTATTTCGGTTTTGGTTCTAATAGGCATCATGATCGCTACTGTTATCATCCTTACAAGAGGAGTGATAAGGGATACTTTCCATATGGTTTTAATAAATAAAATCCACCTACAATTGAAGGAGAGATGAATAAATCACAGGATGAAGAAGCGTGGTTTCTTGGTATGAATAAAATCTTCCAAATGCATCATTATTCAGAAAACATGAAAGCAAAGATAGCCACTTTTAGTCTCAAACGTAAATTAGATATTTTGTGGGGAGACGTGAAGAATGTCAAAGGTATACATGATGAATATTTTACTTGGCATGCATTTGAAAATCTCTTCAAGAAGAAGTACTTATCGGAGAGGTACCATGATGAGAGAGAGAAGGCGTTTTATGAGTTGTGAATGGGTTCTATGACAAATGATGAGTATAAAAGCATATTTTCGGAGTTGTTGAGATATATGGCTTAACTCGAGGAGGATAAGGCCAAGGTTTAGAGATTCATCAAAGAACTTCCAGTTGTATACAGAGACTGGATTGAGTTTGATGAGCCTAGATCGTTAGAGGAGTCCATTTGAAAGTTGAAGCATTTTTATGACCATTCGAAGCGCAAAGTTGAGCCTTAGCACGAGTTGAAAAGAAATGAGAAAGATAAAGAAAAATGGACACCAAAGGGAGGACTACCTCAATATGCAAGTGAGAAAGAAAATGTATTTCCTTACAAGAGATTCAATACATGTGAGAACTGATGTGGAGAAGAGAAACCTAGAGGCGGTGGTAGCGAACCATTGCAGTGTTGGATATGTGGTAAGGATCACCATAAGGGGTATTTTACATAGTATCAAATTGGTGGTAGACCGCAGATCTAAAGTGTTCAGGAGGCACATATAGTTGGTGATGTTCGTCATAGCATTCCTCGGTTCTATGTAGTTGTGGACAATAGGTAGGTAGATTATCAGTTATTGATCATTGAGATGGATGGTAATATTTGTAATCAAGTTTTTTATTTATTGATCCTGGATCCAACTATAGTTATATTAATCCTCACCTAGTGGTTAAGTGTGGTTTGAGAAAACAAGTGCATGCATAATCTTGGTTGGTACAGTTGGCCATAGGTAGAAATAATCTAGTCCACCATTGGGTAAGAGATTTTGCATTTGAATTGAATGGTATGCCTACAACAACACATTTGAATATCTTTCCATTGGGATTGTATAGTATGATTTTGGGTATGGATTGGCCATACCTTCACAGAAGCAAGGTGGATTGCTTCGACAAGGCCATTGAGTGTGTGGATGATAGTGGGGAAACTATGACTTTGAAGGGGAAGAAGAAGCCTACATCAGTGAGGATGGTTACCGCTATGCAGGCTAAGCACAGTTGCAGAAATGGTTGTGTGATGTTTGCAATACACATTTCTAGTGACAAGGGTAAGGAGGTTAAGGATGTAAATCTGTTAACAAGATACCCAATTTTTCTGCAGATTTAGGATGTGTTTCCTGAGGATGTTACAAAGTTTCCACCTCATAAGGAGGTAGACTTTTATATTGAGTTGGTGCTAGGGGCAGCTCTAGAATCAAAAGCACCTTACATGATGAGCATACGTTAGTTGGTTGTGTTAAAGTTGCAGTTGAAGGAAATCATGGACAAGGAGTACATTAGGCTAAGTGTATCACCGTGGGGTGCGCCAATGTTGTTCGTGAAGAAGGAAGATGGTACTCTTAGATTGTGCATTGATTACAGGTAGCTCAAAAAATTAACGATCAAGAACACGTACTCATTACCGAGGATTGATGATTAGTTTGATCAATTGAATGGAGCAATAGTGTTCTCTAAGATCAACTTGATATCAGGATACCACCAGGTACGCATAAAGGAAGAGGATATATTCAAGACTATGTTTAGGAGTAGGTAAGGGCATTATGAATTTATTGTTGCCCATTCGTTTTGAATAATGCTCCAACTACATTTATGTGTTTCATGAATAGTGTGTTGCATCATTATTTGGACAAGTTTGTTATTGTATTCTCTAATGAAATACTGGTATATTCTAAGAATGAGGAAGAACATGTCGAGCATTTAGCAGCAGCGTTGAGATTTCTAAGAGACTATAATTCGTATGCTAAACTTAGGAAGTGTAGCTTCTTTCAAACTTAGGTACATTACTCCGGGCATGTTGTCTCCAAGGATGGCATATCAGTGGATCCAAGAAAGATAAGGGCCACCATGGAGTGTGCAGCTCCTAAGAATGTGGATGTGGCGATATCACTTATCGGATTGGCACGTTACTAGAGGAGGTTGATCAACAACTTCTCATTCATTTCATATCCTATCACATCATTACAGCAAAAAGGTAAGAATTTCGAATGGACAAAGGAATGTGAGGCTAGTTTTGAGAAGCTTAAGAAGTTCTTAACACATGCACCAGTGCTAAATATTGCGGATACAGACAAGGAGTTTGTAGTGTGTACAAATGCTTCCAAGAGAGGAATTGGTGGAGTTCTCATGCAAGAAGGATAGACAACGTGCTATGAGTCATGAAAACTAAATGAACATGAGCAGAACTACTAGATGCACGAACTTGAGCTAGCAGTTATTATACATTCATTGAATATGTGGAGGCACTATATTCTAGGCAAGAGGTTCACATTGATGAGCGATCATAGTGGGTTGAGATATGTTTTTGATCAACCCAATCTAAATTCCAGATAAGCTAGATGGTTGGCTACCCTTAGTGAGTTCAACTTAGAGATCAGATACATCAAAGGGAAGGAGAACTAGGTTTCAAATTCTCTTAGCAAGAAGGTACATGTAAATCTTATAGAAACTATGAGCTCTTATCGGATAGAGTTACAGTATAGGATCCTGCAGGCAGGACAGTGTGATGACAAGTACATGGAGATCATGCAAAGGCTATAGTAGAGCACAACTACAAGTGTAGGTACATGTGATCGGTATGCAAATTATCATCTCACGACGGATGGTTTGGTGAGATTTAGAGATGGGATCTATGTACCAAATTTCAGTAAGTTGAAGAATCTTACCTTGAGGGATTATCACGCAAAGCTATACTATTGTCATCCAGGATATTAGAAGAGGTTGACATCGATGCATAAGTTCTACTATTGACCGAATATGAACAAGGAAGTGGGAGATTTCGTGGCTAGATGTTTAGATTGTGAGTAGGTTAAGGTGGAATGTAAGCATCCAGGTGGTTTACTACAGCCTACAACAATTCCAGAATGAAAATGGGAGGTCATTCCATGTATTTCATCAGAGGTGTTCATCAAAGAGGTAGTGAAACTACACAATGTTCCAAATAATATTGTGTCACACAAGCATGCAAAGTTCACTTCAAAGTTTTTGAAGGAGCTATTTTCAAGCTTGGGCATAAAGTTGGCCTTCAGCACCACTTATCATCTGTAGACAGATGTACAGTCAGAGAGCATCAACAAGACCTTGGAGGATATGTTGAGGAGGTACACAATGCACCAGTAGAAGAAATTGGAGCAGTATCGTTGGGTCCCTATAATACTAGTGATTACCCCATTACTATTGTAGTTATACCCCTTATTTATATTGTTGTGCCCCTATTACCCACATATTGTTATTTCTGTGCCCCATAGAATCCCTCTATTGTTATTTTTGTGGCTTTATATTATTATTGTTAGGTCGACTGGATTATATTGTGTCTCCTTAGACTCCTATATATAGAAAGGAGGTTAAATTGTCATTTGTATCATCCAAGAATTGTTCATTTATGTAATGTAAAGGAGGTTTCCCCCTCGAAGAGGCTGAATTCTAAGGCGTTGATCTATCTTTTCTTGAGTTGGTTTCATAACATTTGGTATCAGAGCTTTGGATTCTAGGGTTTCGCTGCTCCAAACAGGTCATCGTGGCATGTTCGCTATAACTTTTTTCCTGTAACGTTTCAGAAGTCGAAAAGAAAACCCATTTGAGAAGAAATCGTGCTGAATCTTGGGGCCGAATTTTAGAGCGTTTCGCGCTATATTGGCGGAGATATGATCTGAGGAAGTTGGTCTTTTTGCAGACTCCTGAATTACATTCAAAACAGGTGACCTAGGTAAAATCGTCATAACGTTCTCTCTGGGGATCGGATTGAAATTTCGTAAGAAGGTACAGAAAGAGGACGGACTGTAGTTTCTGGTGCGTGTGTTTCTGATTCAAAGGTTGAAACAGTGACTCATGGCATGTCGTACAAATTTGCTCTACTGAACCAGTCTAAAAGAAAGTCACTGTGGGAGATTTCACATAACTCTTCCTTGGAGAATCCAATTTGGCTCAGACTTGTGGCATTGGAAAGAGGACGCAGAAGGCTACTACAGGTAGCAATTTCAGAACTAGATGATCCAAAATTACAGAGATACATCAGATTCAATATCAGGCTTCTATAAAGTGAAAAAAGGTGTGTAGTTTTTTTTTAAATTTTTGTGTAAGCTTGGTTTAATGGAATTCAAAGGGCATAGTAAAGCATTATTATCGGTAACTGATGCCCCGAGGAAAGAAAATGCAAACACCTAGTAAGGAACCTAAAAGCTCTAGCATGACTCATGAAGAAGAGGAGGAAATGCTACATGATATATCAAAATTACAAGAACAAGTGCAACAAATGTCACGCTCACAAAAGTTAACAGATGCTAAGATAAATGGCGTGGAAGCTAAGATAAGTGGCATGGAATCTAAGGTAAATGGTGTGGAATCTAAGATAAAGGGCATGGAAGCTAAGATGGATGATTTGAAGATAGATTTGAAGACAGACATGGAAGAATTGAAGAAGTTGCTACAAGAAAGGGTCACTAATGGTGAAAAGGTAGTAAAAGAAACTCATGACGAGAACAAAAGAAATGTTAATCATGATTCCATAGACGCTAATGTTGGATCGAAGAATCACCATATTCCAAAAATCGATATGAGGAAGTTTGATGGCAAGGATCCCGCCACATGGATATTACAAATGGAGCAATTCTTCGATCTCAATAATGTGCAAAACGCACAAAAGGTACGTATGGCAACTGTATATTTGGAACCAAATCAATTTGTATGGTATCAATGGCTTTGTTCTCGTAAACAATTTATTACTTGGGCAATTTTTACGGAAGAATTAATAGCACATTATGAAGATACAAAAAGCAACACTTTTTTTAGCCAATTGATAAGTCTCAAACAAAAGGGTTCAGTAATGGAGCACATTGAGGAGTTCCAAAAATTGAACATAAGGGTAAAAGATATTCCAGAGGAGCATAGGATTGATGTGTTCATAGGGTTTTAAAGGATAATATCCAACATGATGTTCGCCTTTGGGAACCTGATTCATTAGAGAAGGCATTCAGGTTAGCAAGAAAAATGGAAAGCAAAATTATGGCAACCAGGAAGCATACCACTCACAACTATAAAGACGGAAGTGTTGTTGCCCCTAGTCTTCCACAACCTATAAGGTTGACACCACAACAATTGGAAGAAAAAAGAGCAAAAGGGCTTTGTTACAGTTGTGATAGCAAATACACTAAAGGTCATAAGTGTGCTGAGAAGAAATTATTTACATAGATTGTGAAGAGGAAGAAGAAAAGGAGCAAGAAAGGTCAAAAGAAGAAGATATACTCCAGGAACAAAGCCTAGATGAAGAACAAATAAATCCGACCATATCTTGTAATGCATTGGCAGGAATTACCACTCCTCAAACCATCAAGATAGAAGGACAAATCAAGAAGAAAAAGGTAATAGTGTTGATTGATTCAGGAAGCACCCACAATTTTATTCATTGTAGGGTAGCAAAAGAATTGAATTACTTCTTATATCCAGCACCAGAGTGTCAAGTGATGATTGCAAATGGAGGAACAATAAATTGCTCTGGAAAGTGCCATAATATCAAGCTATCCATGGGAGAATATGTATTGACTAGCCTAATGCTTTCCATTCCAATGGGAGGTGCGGATGTTGTACTAGGAGTCCAATGGCTACAATCCTTGGGTACAATAGCTTTTAATTTTCAAGAACTTTTCATCAAATTTTCTATGGAAGGAAAGGAAGTTGAATTAAGGGGTATTGCAGGGAAACCAGGAAAGATAATCAGCTCTCATGGTATGACAAAGCTTCTAAAAAAGGAGCAAAGAGGTGTAATTGCACAATTATGCTCGCTAGATGTTTCCACATTGGAATCATCTATTTCTCCAGATCTCCAAAAAGTCCTGGACAATCATTCCAAGGTATTTGAGACTCCCAAGGGTCTCCCACCTATGCGTGATCATGATCATGCTATTCATCTGATTCCAGGAAGTGTTCCTCCAAACATCAGGCCGTACAGATATCCCTATGTCCAAAAAAGTGAAATTGAACGTATGGTTGCAGAAATGCTAGAGGCTGGTATAATTCAACCGAGTCAAAGTTCTTTCTCAGCTCCAGTAGTATTGGTGCACAAGAAGGATGGATCATGGCGCATGTGTCCGGATTATAGGGAGCTCAACAAGCTCACTATTAAAGATAAGTTCCCCATTCCTGTTATTGATGAATTACTGGATGAATTGCATGGATCAATTTACTTCACCAAGTTGGATCTTCGTTCGGGATATCATCAAATCAGAATGAAGATTGAAGACATTTCGAAAACGGCATTTAGAACTCATGAGGGTCATTATGAATTTTTGGTCATGCCTTTTGGCCTTACCAATGCACCTTCAACATTTCAAGGTTTGATGAATTCAATTTTCAAACCATTCCTTAGAAAATTTGTGTTAGTATTTTTTGATGATATACTAATCTACAGCAAGTCTTGGAAGGATCATGTTGAACATGTTGACAGGGTGCTACAACTATTGGAGGAGAAACAATTATATGCAAAAAGATCCAAATGTTTCTTTGGAGTCCAGGAGGTGGAATATTTGGGTCATATTGTATCTCATGAAGGAGTTAAGGTAGACCCTAGCAAAATTAAAGCCATTAAGGAATGGAAAATCCCCACATCCATAAAGCATCTGCGAGGATTTCTTGGGTTGACAGGGTATTATCGCAAGTTTGTTAAGAATTATGGGAGAATAGCAGCACCTCTAACAACATTATTGAAGAAAGATTCATTTTCATGGACTCCGGAAGAAACAAAGGCCTTTGAACATCTTAAAGAGGAAATGTGCCAAGCACCGGTCTTAGCTACACCGGACTTCACAAAAACCTTTATTGTGGAATGTGATGCTTCAGGAAATGGAATTGGTGCTGTTCTAATGCAAGATGAAAGACCCATTGCTTTTGAAAGTCATCCAATCAAGGGAAAGTTTTTAAGCAAAGCTATTTATGAGAAGGAAATGTTGGCAATACTCCATGCACTTAAGAAATGGCGACCCTACCTAATGGGAAGACACTTCAAGGTAAAAACGGATCATGATAGCCTTAAATACTTTTTAGAACAAAGATTATCCTCTGAAGAGCAACAAAAGTGGGTCACAAAGATGTTGGGTTATGACTTTGAAATCATCTACAAAAAAGGGAAGCAAAATGTGGTGGCAGATGCACTCTCAAGAAAGGATGAGGATGTGGAAGCATTGTTGTGTGCCATTTCTATTATCCAACCAGATTGGATAAACGAAGCAAGGGAGGAATGGAAGAATGACGAAGAAGTGTGGGCACTTATTCGAAAGCTACAACAAGATTCCAGTACTTCTGATACATTTAGCTGGCAAAATGATTCGTTATGGTACAAAGATCGCTTATACCTCTGTAAGAATTCCTAGCTAAAACAAAAGATTCTTATGGAATTGCACACTTCTCCCTTAGGAGGGCACTCAGGATTTTTAAAAACTTACCACAGGGTTAAGAAGGAATTTTTTTGGGATGGCCTTAAATCAGATATTCAAAAGTTTGTGGCAGAATGTTTGGTTTGCCAGCAAAATAAAGTTGAAACAATTAAGACACCGGGTCTATTACAACCTTTATCCATTCCAAGCCAACGTTGGGAGGAGGTTTCAATGGATTTTATCACAGGTTTACCCAAGTCTGAGGGAAAGAGTGTCATCATGGTGGTAGTTGACAGACTTACCAAGTATGCACACTTTTGTGCATTATCACATCCATGTAAAGCCAGTACAGTTTCTACTGCATTTATGGAAACAGTTCAAAAGCTACATGGAAACCCAAAGATTATTGTAAGTGACAGAGATCCCATTTTCACTGGAAATTTTTGGACAGAATTATTTTCTTGTCTTGGTACTCAGTTAGCTCATAGCTCATCTTATCATCCTCAATCTGATGGGCAAACCGAGATAGTAAACAAATGTTTGGAAGGATATCTTCGTTGCTTTGTATCTGATAAACAAACACAATGGGTCAAATGGTTGCCTCTGGCTGAATGGTGGTATAACACTTCCTTCCATACAGCAACAAAAATGACCCCATTTATGGCACTTTATGGGTATCAACCACCATCCATCACATCATATTTAAGAGAAAATTCTAAGGTTCAGGCAGTGGAACATCACATCAAACATCAACAACAAGTCCTCCAACTCTTAAAGGATAACCTCGTGTTGGCACAAAATAGAATGAAACAACAGGCAGATCAACATCGCAGTGAAAGAAGTTTTGATGTAGGTGATTGGGTATTCCTACGGCTACAACCATATAAGCAAAAGTCCCTAAAGCAAGCTAAGAAGGATAATAAATTATCACCAAAGTATTATGGTCCGTACAAGGTGTTGCAAAAGATTGGTACTATGGCATACAAATTGGAGCTTCCTGCAGCTTCTCGATTGCACCCAGTTTTCCATGTTTCATGTTTAAAGAAGGTTATAGGTGACAAGCTCCCAATTCAAACAATATTGCCAGAACTTGACGAGGAAGGAAAAATTATATTGGAACTGGAAGCAGTCACAGAAACAAGAACTCGACAGCTACGAAATCGATCAATTTCAGAGTATCTTATCAAGTGGAAGAACTTATCCACTGAAGATTCCACATGGGAGGATGAGAATTTTATGCAGAAGTATCCAGAACTACTCAAGCGTTGAGGACAACACTTTTTTGAAGGAGAGGGGCATGTTGGGTCCCTATAATACTAGTGATTACCCCATTACTATTGTAGTTATACCCCTTATTTATATTGTTGTGCCCCTATTACCCCCATATTGTTATTTCTGTGCCCCATAGAATCCCTCTATTGTTATTTTTGTGGCTTTATATTATTATTGTTAGGTCGGCTGGATTATATTGTGACTCCTTAGGCTCCTATATATAGAAAGGAGGTTTTGTCATTTGTGTCATCCAAGAATTGTTCATTTATGTAATGTAAAGGAGGTTGCCCCCTCGAAGAGGCTGAATTCTAAGGCGTTGATCTATCTTTTCTATCTTTTCTTGAGCTGGTTTCATAACAGTATCTTCC
Source organism: Pinus tabuliformis (assembly GCA_031772625.1). Classification (NCBI taxonomy): domain Eukaryota; kingdom Viridiplantae; phylum Streptophyta; class Pinopsida; order Pinales; family Pinaceae; genus Pinus; species Pinus tabuliformis. Next base: position 1,674,801,331 of record CM062816.1, on the reverse strand, counting down.
ATTGGTTGAGTCACATGCAACAATGGTTATCAAGAGTCATTGAGGATGAGTCCTTTTGAATAATTATATGGGATAATTTGTAACGCTCCCATAAGCAGGAGTGATCCACTGAACATGGTACTTATTGGACCGAAATTGTTGGCAGACATGGAGAAAAAATGCAGGTTATAAAGAAGAATTTAAAGGCAGCATAGGATAGATAGAAGATTGATGTGGATTAGTACAGGGTGTTCAAGGAGTTTCAGGTTGGGGAGCATGTGTATTTGCGCATCAAGCCCGAAAAAAGATCTTTGAGGAATCATTCATGTGCCATGTTGGCACAACAGTGTTACGGGCATTTTGAGATGCTTGAGAGGATTGGACCAGTGGCATATCAAATTTCACAGGCTCCATTACATTATGTTTTCCATATTTCATTGCTTAAGATGTATATAAAGGATGTTGATCATGTTATTGATTAGTCTATATTGCAAGTGGAGAAAGAAGGAGAGTTCCAAATGGAGCCTTATATCATATTGCAACAGAAACATCTCATGCTCAGGAATAGATCCATAGAGAAAATTAAAGTGCAATGGGAGCATTTGGGCCTCAAGAAGCTACATTTGAGATGGTAGATCAGATGCGAGCCCTGTATCCTTCCCTGTTTGCTGCTTGAGGTAAAGAAGTTTTGGTTTGATGTTGGTATATGTTTGGCATATGTTTTGTTGATGTTTTGATATACGTATGTATATGTATATGGATGTAAATGTCACCATGAACTAGGTTATAAAGATTCAATAAGCAGTGTGGGTGTCATGTTATTATGCTTGTTATATTCTCATCTTGTCATGATGTGTTTCTCTTGAGCAGGTATTTCATTGTAACTTCTACAACGAGTTAAGTTATAAAGCTCCATGTACAATATGTTTTCTTTTCAGTGGTTTTGCTGAGGTCATGGTGGGGTTTAACACTGAGGATGGTGTTCCCCAAGGGAGAGGGATCTATAATAGCCCTCGTGACAATTTCATTTAATAAAAGTTAATAAAAGAAAATAAGACCATGATTAAGGGACACTTATTCGAAGTTGAATGTTGGGAAAAGATATCCTAGTGGGAATCACTCAATGTGTGTTTTTGGCTAAGGAAATTGGCAAAGGAAAAAAAAACATTTTTGGCACATTTATTAATGAAAATAAAGGAAATTAGGAGAAAAGAAAAGTGAAAGATCACAGGTTGCATGTGAGGAGTAAATAGAAGGCAAATAATGGAAAATGAAGAAATTAGAGGCCTCATTCATAAAAAGGCTTTTGAGGATCAGTTGGTAACCTTTTTTCAGTTCAAGTTTGAAGCTCTCTCATTATTCTATCTCTCTCTCTCTCTCTCACTCTTGGTCACTTAGAGTTTTCTTGGAGCAATCTAGGTTTGGAGCAAGAAAGGAAAAGAAAGAGAAGGGAGAGGAAGGAAAGAAAGGATCAAGGAAGTAAAAGTAGGATCAAGCAATTTCAACATGAATACTTTCATTTAAGCTTTTTCATGTGTGATTTACCAGCTGGTTTGGACATGCAAGGGTTTTCATGTTGCTGTATGGTTCTCTTGCTATCGGACCGTGGCATGCTTTTGTTAGGTTATGACAATGGTTTTCAGCCTAGGCTTGCCTTTTTCTATTTGTCATGGTGTTGGGATTTTTTTTTTTTGAGCTTTGGTTTACTGGATCTGTTTTAGAATCCAAGGCGGAGGTGGTTTCAAGTTTCATTCTGAAAGGCCTAGGGATCCCTTGACCGGTTTTGGTTGGATACATAGTAAACCCTGAGGGTGAAGTCTCAGTTTAGTGCCTATTGATTCGGGTTTGGATTGTGGTAAAGAATGAGAGATTTGTCTTGGTTTAGGGCCTAGTCATCCAATATTGGATTGTGGTAAAGCCCGAGAGACAAGGAGATAGAAAATTCCTCAAGGATAGTGATGGATTCCGAATGGCATTCAAAGTTAGATTTGCTTGTGATTGGAGCATTGGTTTTGGTGTGACCATGGTTTGATGAGGGTGGTGGTATTTTAACCTCTGGATTCCATTGGTTGTTCACAGATTAGTTGTTCTATGAGATCCCACATTCATGCTTGGAATATGGCTCGGGGGTGACTCGCTAAAAGAGAGATTTTGTTTAGCCATGTCTATTGTCGGGTGGTAAGTGAAAGTCCAAAGTTGGTCAGATTTTCCTATTATTAATAAAAACTATTTTCTCTTAGTTTTTCATTCGTTTATATGTGGATTTAATGGCTATCATATCTCTTATATTTATATGGTTTTATGTTGGTTATAAACATGGTTAAATGATTGGTTCATGTCATGGTTATTTCATGTATTTACTTGTAACTGATAAATCGATGGATGCAAGACCTAATTGATGTTATAATAGTTCAATGGAGAAGGACATGATCCTTTTGGTTACTTTTCATAATTTCTTTTAATCATTTATGCTTAGATTCTTATATCCTAAACCTATAGCTTTAATTGATGTCAAGTGTTTGACAGAATGTTAGTCCCAGATGGGGATGCTTAGGCCTAGTCTTGAGGTTGAATTTTTATTTTTTATATTGTCATCATGACTTTGATGGATTCTGAAGGTTATAACAAGTTATGGGTAGAGGCCGAGATTATGGGCTAGAAAAGTGGCTCAAATCCCAGGGACGTTGGCACAGGTCCATTGGAAAAAATCCAGGGATGCTGGCACACATGCCTATCAGATAGACTTTTGTTTTTGGTCCTTGTCTTTCCTATAACTTGAGAGAGACCATGTGTTAAAATTCTTAAATCATTAGCAGGACTCAGGGAGGTGATGTCTGAGTGGATGACATGTCTCCTGAGGGTGTTGTTGCCAATGTGGATGACTTTGTTTGATATGTTCCATTGGTTCCATTTCCTTAAGGTCACCAAGGAAGTTAAATCCCTTATAGTAGCCTCTCGTGTCACATGTTTAGCCCAACTAGCTGGTTGCTAGGGTGGACCTGGGAGGAGGGGGTGTTACATATTCATGTTCTACTGTAGAGTTTGATTCTTCATCCTTCAGTTCAAATTCTATCTTTTTAGGTTCTTTTGGTAGTAATTCATGTTTAACAACATCCTTCACCTATCTAAAAACCACATCTCGATTGTACACAAACTTCCTTGTTTCTAGGTTCCAAATCTTATAACCTTTTAAACCATGCTTATACCCAATAAATATGAACCTTTCAGATTTACTATCTAGCTTGGTTCTTTTCTCCTTTGGAACATGTACATATGCATCATAGTCGAATACCCTCAAATGTGAGAGAAAGGGTTTCTTGCCAGTCCATACCTCGTGTGGAGTCTTATCCTTCAATGCTAATGAAGGTGATCTATTAAGTAGGTAACATGGTATCCATTATCTCTGCCTAAAATTTCTATCCTAAGTATGGGGGTTTCACTACAAAGAAATACCATATCATGTGTGTTCATTTTGGGGCATAAAAAATGAGCAAAACATGAAATAATATATTGAGCATATAATAGGGGGATAAAGGATTTTTATATGATGTATAGAAATATCTATATTACAAGGTATTGTTTAGATATTATAGTGGCCATGCAGAGGCAAAAACAAAAGTGGGTTGGAGAAATAGAGGTTCAAGAGTATAGTGGGAGTATCGAGAGTGGGAAGGAGAAAGATAAAAATACGGTAATATTAGCTCCATAGTAGCCTCATATTCAAATGTTGACATGCAATTCATGGTAATGTTAAATTCTTAAAGTAAAAGTGACATTCTCCTTTATCTCTCATTTTCATCCTTTTACATAATTTTTTAACATTACCATGAAATGCCTCAGGCTGTTTGAGTGGTTCTGAACTCGTTAGATTTCATATGGAGAAAGTAGAATTTTAGATCTCACTCAAAATCCAACAGACTTATCAGTTTTTCAGTATTTCAGGATTTCAAGGTTTGCAATGTTTCCATTGGATTTTGTCATGTATTAGGGTATGGAACTTGTATTTAATTAAGATAACCAAGCCCTCTATGTACCTTGATGTTAGTGAAATTAGTTTCGAAATTCCTCTAACATGACCCTACTAAAAATGTACCCGTTAATCAAACAAAATATTGAGTTGCCATGCTACATTTTTTCTATCTTATGTTTAGAGGGTGATATTATTGACAAAGATCCAAAGATAGGCAATGGTTTTGATGATATGTAGGTATATATTGTAGCATGAAATTTTTGGATGGTAAAGGCCATCCACAACCTATTTTTTGATGTATTTTTGGTTCAGAGATGGATTTCAATCTATGTTATTTTGGTTATGTGCACCCTTACATGAGACCTTGTAATTTGTGGACCTATGGTCGATGAATATTATAACTACTAGATGAATGATGTTACATGGTTTAATCCATATTTTTATGTTTTTTATCATAAATTAATCATTGTAAGTGTTTTTGACATATATGCATCAAAACATATAAAAGTATATATGACATAAAATTTACTCCCAAAACGCTCCTAGGATTGTCACTCCTCACTGCTACTTTCAATCCCACTTCCCACTTCTACTCCTGCTTCCTGCTTCCACTCCTATTCCAAAGAAAACTTTCTCTAGAACATACATGCATCACATTACTAATACCTCTATGATCTATGTCTAATGTGTGCATTAATAATTTTTACCTGTTTCTTAGCTAGTGATCCTCCCAATGATGAGGCAATAGAGAAGACACTGAATATGGCACCTTCTCCCTTTGCTTACATTAGTGATAAACAAGTTGAATGAAAGTGAAGGAGACAATTATATCGATTATTTATTGGTAAGGGGTATAAGCATGCCACATGATATAGTGAAATAAACTATTGTTTGGAAGAAGGTGCATACATGCTAAGGGCACACATGTCACACCTTTAGTTAATTCCAGTTTATATGTTCTTTCAAATTTAGAAATTTTGGTTTTGGATAGAGTTTTTCTATTATTAGAGCATTTATTTTGTTATTTTTAGCATGGATGATCTATTATTACTAAGAGGGTGCAAATCCTTAGTCAATTAGAATACTTATGCATGAGAAATTCCCATCTTAGGTAGAAGACAAAAATCTAAAGGAAGGGATGCATACTTGGATGCTCGAGTTCATCTTTTGATGGACAAACAATTACTTGGGACTCTTAGCATGCAACTATCGTATACAAGGTGATCAGATTAGGGATATGATTAGACAAAGTGCAACCAAATAAGGCTTTGAAAGTGTACATATTCATTGTGCATTCTCTCCTCTTCTTACTCTATAAGCGAGATGAAAGGTGCACCATTGTGTTGGTTATTGAGGTTTTGTTTTGAACCGTTGTAGTGTATATTTTTCAGTATTCAATAGAATATATATGCAATTGAGAGTTTAAAGATATGTATTTTCCATTTAAATTTTCCACAGTATGTATTTGTAAATCAATCAACATATATTCGCCTCTTTTTTATTGAGTCTTTCAAGTTTTGAGCTACCTAGTATTTAGGTTATTCTTTCTTGGTGTAGAATATTCTTACCATTATTAATGAAAATAATGGGATCTATATATAAATGGGGATAAAAAATGTTAATGAAAAAATGGATACCAACAATATCTAGTGGAAGTAGGTGCTTTTTAAATTCGGAAGGTGGATTGGGTTTGTATTGGTAGGGGGTTAAATAAAGTGATTTTTAGAGGTATTTTCCAATATGTAGTCTAATTAAGGGTATTTTTTAGTATGCTACAAATTCACGTGCTATGTTAGAGTTTCATTGAGTGAATCCATGACTGTCCTAACCCAACACCATTAAGCATGCTTCTTGCTCTTTCCATCAATGTCATGTTCATTCTTTTTGCAACTCCATTTTGTTGAGATGTGTATGGAGTAGTATTTTATCGTGTTATACCAAAATTATAATGGAACTCTTGAAAATCCTTCTTGCTTAACTCTCCACAATTATCTATCCTGAACACCTTGATATTCTTCTCTCTCTCATTTTTCACCACAACCTTAAATTCTTTAAACTTGTCAAAGGCTTTAGATTTCTTCATGAGGAAATATATCCATGTACTCCTCAATAATTCATCTATAAATGAGACATGTTACATAGACTTACCAAGTGATGGAACTGACAGAAGTCCAAACACATCACTGTGCACAAGCTGTAATATCCCTTTCATCCTCTTTGAACTTGAGGAGAAACTCACTCAATTTTGATTCCCATATACACAATGTTCACAGAAATCCAAATCTAGAGAGAAATTATACATACCTTCTACCATCCCAGTAGAATTCAGTATTTAAAGGCCCTTCTCTCCAATATGTCCAAGCCTTTGATGCCATAACATGGTATTTTCTTGGGAGACCACTAGATTTTCTGCTCCATTTCCAGGAACCACAAGACTGTTGCACCCATCAATATCAATGCTACTCAGAAGCTTGTACAGATTTCCAATTCGAACTCTCCACATCAATACTAGTTCTCCCTTAATCATCTTACATGTGTCTTTCCCGAACTCTATTTTTACACATACATCATCCATCATGCTTATAGAAATTATATTTCTAGTGGATGTAGGAATATACAAGACATTAAGAAGTGTTCTAATCCTTCCATCTTGCAACTTCAAATTGAATTTTCCATGTCTAATGATTCTGGCCTTCCTCTCATCCCCTAAGAATACATCACAAAAATCTCTCGTACTCACAAAACCACTCCCTGTGGAGAGTGAAGTGAAAGAATTCACCTCAGTCAATGAAGCATGCCTCGTGATCTATATATGTACCCGAAGAATAAGCCAAGTACACATCCCCACCTTCATTTGAGGTGGCTTTCACCTTCACGAAAGGAGCATCATCAATCCCTTTCCTTTCTTAGGATTTTAGATTTTCAATGCTTTTTGTAGTGCCCTTTTTTTCTACATTCCTATCATACCTTCTCGAGTTTTAGTTCATATTTAGATCTCCCTCTAGATTTAGGTCTCCCACTTGAGGACTTATTTCTATTTATTTTATTGAGCTATCCTCTTATAGACAAGGAATATCCATTCTAGACCTTTATATGTTTCCATCTCATCTCCTCTGGCAACAAGGATGAGACTATTTCTTCAAACTTCAAGGTTGTGATGTTGCTACCTATAGGAGCAACTAGATTATTCTAAGAATATGGTAGAGAACAAAACAAACTCATGCACTTATCTTCATCTAAAAAATTATATTAATAGATAACAACAAACTTACCATAGTATTAAAGGAATTTAGATTCCTTTTCACCGAGTCTCCATCCTTCAGCCTTAGGTTATACAACGTTTTCCGTGGGAACAATTTGTTCACTGGAGACTATAATTGATACAAAGTCCCTAACTTGTCCCACAAAACCTTCTTCATAGCCTCCCCTAATACATTCAACAATATTGAGTCTAAGTGACACAATCTTATTGTTCTCTTCATCTTCTGAACTAACTTTTCTAAGTCTTCTCCTGACATTGTTATTGTTTTCGTGCCTAGATATACAATAATCTAGTGTTATGAGTCCACCAATAGATCCTCCACCTTGAGCTTCCACAATTCAAAAACCTCACCCTTAAATTTCTCGATCTCTATATTTCCATTATTGCTCATCTTCTTTCACTGCAAGAATCGATCTTGCAGATCTCCCACTAAACATGGTCTACCACAGGCCAGAGTAAAACCCTTAGCAGCCAAGGGGTCCACTTGAAGTCGAAACTTCTCTGATACCAAATGTAGGTTTTAACCATATACATAAATTACTTGCAAATGAATTCTTGAAATAGAAAAAAATGGAAAGAAAATAAACCTAACATGCACAAATATTTCCCCCTCGATCCTAAAAACGAGACTACTAGATTGATTTTTCCTTATTTTCATTTCAATGTAACAATACATATATACATTTCAAAGCATTCATAAATATCAATCTACTGACCATGGATTAGAACATAATCGTAGTTCCCTTGACCGTATCTATAAAATACCATAGGTAGAAAACCATCATGCCCAAAACCATGTGCAAAACCACCCAATTTTTTTTTGAGGCACTCCCTCGGACCCCAAAAAAATTATTCTGACGCCAATCATGGAAATAATATAACACATACCCAATAACAGTATCATGGTATATTAATGCCACATGTCACTTTGTATGACACTTGTTCGTATGAATTTTTTAATTAATTAATAAATTTATTTAAAAATATAAAAAAAGATGTTTACTTCTAAGAATTAATTCTCGACTATTCACTTCATAGTTATTGATGACTATATTAATACTTTAAAACCACGAAATAATATAACACATACCCAATAATAGTATCATGGTATATTAATACCACATGTCACTTTATATGGCACTTGTTCTTATGATGTTTTTAATTAATTAATAAATTTATTTAAAAATATAAAAAAAGATGTTTACTTCTAAGAATTAATTCTGGACTATTCACTTCATAATTATTGATGACTATATTAATATTTTAAAACCATGTTTTGGGATAAATTTAATACTTGATGATGGGTGGTGAGACCTTCATAATTATTGATAGTTATATTAGTACTTTAAAACCTTGTCTCAAGATAAATTTAGTACTTAATGATGGGTGGTGAGACAAGTTAAATACCTAACATCACTAAAACCTACACACAACATATCTAAAAATCAACATCATGGAAAACTACACTCACAAAGATAATATTTTTTAAATTTCTCAAAATTTTAAATTTATTAATTGATGTGTAAAACAAAAGAATGACTAACTTATTACGATAAGAGCTTTAAACACCACTCCTTCCTTTAAATACTTTTCAAAAATTAGTTGATAAGTTGAACAAAAGCTTATCTTGATGTTAAGAGTTTCTTTTGAAATATTAGTTAATTAGTGCAACTATAGAGAAGGGATAAGAAACAATTAGGGAGAGAATTGATTGTATTGTTAGGAAATGTGAAAATAATTATTATCATGAAATTGGTGTATGAGACTCCCTTGTTTGTGGACAAGGGACCCAAAGAAGCATAAATACTTTATTACCTTTAGTTTTGGACCTATGACCTCTTAGGAAGAAACACATACTCTTAACCATTAGGCCCACTAAATCTATATTAATTAATGAAGAAAAATAAACATATATTAATTAATAATTCATGAAGGAAAAATAAATTAGAATAAGAAAATGTAAAATAGATTATGGTCAAAGTAAAATAGAAAGAAAAAAAAATAAGTAGAATTACAAAGATTTTAAGTTGAGCAAATTCAAGATAGAATTGAAAAAGTAATAAAATAATGTTGAGTGGTAAATTATTTGTAATAAAATTAGCTGTATTGCTAAAATGGATAATGGTCAAAGTAAAATAGAAAAGAAAAAAGAAAAAATAACTAGAATTACAAGATTTTAAGTGGAGCAAATTCAAGTGAAATTTTTAATTCAAAAAGTAATAAAATAATGTTGAGTGGTAAATTATTTATATTAGTAAAATGTATAGATTTGGTGCAAGGGATTTAATTATTTATAATAAAATTACATAAAATAGTATAAAGGGGTTGGATTCGGTCAAAGGTGAAAGGAAATTATGCTAGAGAGATGGGAATAATTATTTACTTAAATTAAAAGCATGAAAATGATATTAAATGATATTAAAAATTAAAGAAAGTATATTATCTGCTAAAAAGGATTGGAAAAGAAGGATAATATTGGGGTGAATAGGGATAAATGAATGGGAAATATTTGACACTTAATTTGGATTTTTAAGGAAAAGGTAAACCGGAGTTGGGATAAAATTAAAAGGTTTACAGGGAGATGATTAAAATTAAAAATATTAAAGAAATAAAGTGATTAAGGGGAATGGATGGTAGGGGGCAGGTTAGAGTAGTCATACTTACCTGATAAGGTTTCAGACCCAAAAAAAGATAGTGGGTTTCCACAATGACTTAAGTAGTATCTATTTTTTTTTAATTAAAGTAGTTGAGCATTTTTTTGTTTTCAGTAGATTTAAGTGGGACGAAACCGAAACTAAGATTTTGTTTTTATACCAAAACAAACAAGATCGGAATTATATTTTAAGAGGTTCTTAACTTAAATTTTAGAAAATTGCCCATACTCTCTTCAATTTTAATAACAAACAAGATGGGCTGCGACGCAGCTAGTCCCTGCCATAATCCATAGTTGAACGACCAGCTTGGATGCAATGGGATGTAAGGGATTATGGCTGGTAGTGCTTCCTTTGGGGCCAATGCCTCTGCTGCTTCCTCTTGGCCCCTGCTGCTTCCTCTGGTGCGTCCTCCAGGGGACTCCAGTAAAACTAAGTCAACTGTAGCTCCAGCTGCCTCTGCCTACGCAGCTCTATCTGAGTTCATGTATTCCACCTACCATAACTGATTGCCGCCAACGATAATGATAGCACATGGGCATAGTGAGATGCTTTTAATATTGAATTTATAGGTTGAGAATGAGAACTTGCTGATATCATTAAATCAAGGGCAGCAGCACCCTCCACGTGTGCGTTCCCTATCGCCACGAGGGCCGTTGATAATAAAAATCTCATTTAAAAAGAATACAGTAAAAGCAAGTTAAAAACATATCTGTTGAGCCTGGGCCCTATGTTCGGCACAGATATAAAATTGTGAGAAGTGCAGTGTAATGAAAAAAGTTCATATAAGCAGCAAGACATTCAGAAAATATGGAATATGAAAGTATCCATCAGAGGATATGTAATAATTATGTGTGTATGTGAATTCACAAGCCGGTGCCGGTAATCAGACCCTACAAGCTGCGGTAATAGCATGATATTACTACAGAGAGCTGCATTAATCTAATACTCGCTAAAGTACTGGGTCCCTTCATTTCTTATAATACTCGCTAAAGTACTATACACACCAACGAGTAGTAGGTGAACCAGTGAACTCCAAAAGAACTCACGAGTATGTGGAAAACGGAGGCCTTATCATCATCACGATCTTTAGTAGAAGGTTAGACAGTCCTCAAAGGTGGGGTGTTGCTGCGACCACGCTCCCTTGAAAACTGACTATTAAAATATTTAAGCAAGTCAAATTAGATATCGATAATAACGAATAGGGCGCCGTCCATTCGGTTGATAATAAAATCTAGCTACCTCAACAGTTTGACGGTTTGGAAGGTGGAGTTTCGGCTGCGCTGAGACCCTCTAACAACAAGTCAAATGCGTGCGCGCTTTACTGGCCCTTCGATTTCAACCTAACTACCCATATGTACATATTGTATTTCACATAATATTTTTTTTTATAGCTATAAATATACTTCTATTCGCATTTACTCAGGGTTTCGGTCCAGAAACCTTGTTCAGGTACAGCGAGCGAGCATGCAAGGAGACAATTGCCAGGAAAGCTAACAAAGAAGCAGAAGCGTGGTGTGCCAGGTATGTTTACATGTTACAGAGAATTTAATTATATTCCTTCTGTAATTTCATAATTACTGCAAAGTTTGTAGAAAATAAAAATTGTTTTCCAGTTGCCGACCATTGATTTATGGAAACGGAGACAACGCTTTATCAAGTCATATTATAAGTCATATTCAAGTACACAGGTAATAAAAACCTCACTTAAAAAGATTACTCGAAAAGCAAGTTAAAAACATGTCTGTTGAGCCTCGCCCCGTGTTCAGCACAGATATAACACGTGGCTTGCATGCTCGCAACTTTATTGTAACAATCCAAAACATCTGTCTTCGGTCACTATTACAGATCTCCATGAAGATGACATCCGATCCAGATTAAATGCATGAATGCTAATTATCCAGAGTTGAAGTTTCCACAAATACAGGCCCACCCTTGGCAGAAGGTTGCTATTGGCAACTGTTATATCTCCAATTTACTCCTTTCGCATCACTGTAGAAAGTGACGTGTTTGTTTTCTCAGCTTTTCCACAGGCGAGCACCTGCAGAGGCGATAGATCTTCTCTGAAGAATTCTCCAGTACTCACCGAGTCTTCGCTGCACTGCTGTAAGTTAGATACATTTGTACATAGCTTGGTCTAGAGCTAAATTGCTAATTGATACTTGCATTCATATTTCTTTTCTATTCTATAAGTTACAAAGAAAAAACTCGAATAGACAGAGTCGATTAACCATTTAGAATAACATATGTTGAACCACAATCATGTAAAATCAGTGCGAGCCAAACTGTAAGGGAATTATGTAATGATAAAAATTTCCTGTAAAGAAGAATTTACCTTGCCATAATAAAAATGGTTATGTATTTATTATTTGACTGTAACATTGGTTAGTTCGAGACGACACAGAGGTGTGCTCCCAAAAAAGTCCAAATGTGTGATAAATAATCTAATATTAAAACAACACATGGGCATAGAAACAACCCTGTTGGATGCAAGGGTCTCTCTGTCAGCCATGAAAGCCATACATTAATGAAAATACCAATCCTGTAGGGATGGAATTGATAAAAGAAAAACCCAGAAATTACAATCAAAACTGGTCATTGAAACCCCAAATCTTTAACACGAAATTTATATCTTTAAGTTCTGAATAATAAGATCGTATTCATGCTAAGGATGCTCAAAAGTGGTCAAGCCATTGTATAATAATGAAGTAACATATCTATTCACTACTAGGACTGCAATATTAATAGTAACTAAGTTACAAGATGTAAACCCTATGCGGAAAAAACCTTAAATACATTCTGGATTTAATAAATCTAATTAAAGACTACGGGAACAACAGTTCCTCCAACCCTCAGTAAAATTGATCAAACCCTCAATAGCTAAGTCTTGAGAACTATTTAGGCTTTTCCAAGGGAGCCTGGAATGGTGAATGAGTCAAATGTTGGAACCAGAAGTTCGTTCCACAACGGAAGTTGCGACCTACATTCAAGTAAACAAACATTATCACTGGAATGAAATAATACCCACATAGGAAAAAGGAAAAATTGTTACCGTGACTACAAGGAAGGCGATACCTTGAGGGAGTGACTTACCCGTTGGCAGCCACCGGGAGTGGAGAAACCCCATTTTGTTGGGTGAATAAGCCTGCATGCATAGCCAAATTTAGAGACCTAAATGTGAAACGATTATTGTAAATAGAGTACAGAATGGAGGATAATTCAATGGTAAGTTTTATACCTTGTCTTCTGTGGTACTGGTGCAGGTGTAGATGAAAGCAGCTGAACCAACGCTCTCTCCATTTCTGCTCACCAAGAACGACATGAGAGCCGCAGTGCAGATGAAAGGAGCTGAACCAGCGCTCTCTCCATTTCTGCTCACCAAGAACGACATGAGAGCCGCAACAGCCCTGTAATGAATTTGGGAAAAATGTGGTTAAACTTACGAATATTAATTAACAGTCAATACTGAAAGCGTTTTAAGGGAGAGTCCACCTGCTCTGAGGGACTCCATGGAAGCTCTGTGTACACATGCAGCCATGTCGAATGGTAGCGGTGAAATCCAGTCGCGATAGCTTAGAGGTTGCAGGAATAAGCTTTGGATTCAAGCTGTGGACGATGATAGCTTAGAGGTTGCAGGAATAAGCTTTGGATTCAAGCTGTGGACGATGAACCAAATGTAAAGCACGAGTAAGAGGCAAGAAATACAGCATCTGTTCTGCATGCAGAGTGACACGTTCAGCCTCCTCAGATAGCTCAAAGAACAAGCAACTTAGGATATGTACCCATTCGCACTTAACAGTAAAAATTAAGGAATTAATGTCAGCATTAAATCGAAACCGCAAACCGTCAAGGCCAGTTGATTGTGGGTAAGTAGCAGTTTAAGATATGGTCCGGCCTCTTCCGCCTCGGGAAGAGGCCAAATAAGATGGCCAACAGAAGTTGAAGTGCAAACTTTATGATATAACTAAAAATACCACTAAAAAACCCGGCGATTTAATGTTATCTGCCCTCCGAACAGTTACTATAGTCCCTGCCGGATGCCAGATGGCAGGGACTAATAAGATCGTTTTTATACTTGAAGAGTGTAAACATAAAATTTAGAAAAGTGCCCATGCTCTAATCGATTTGAATTTATAAAAGTTTACCTACTCTTCGTATGTGGATATAAATTAAATTTTGTTAGTGAAAACCGACAAGTCGCATGGGAACTTTTGAACGGAGAGGGTTACATGTCGAATGACGTGTTCTTTGGGGGCATATCTATGTATGATGTAAACTCTTGAACGGTTAGGGTTACAAGATGAATGCCGTGTTCTTTGGCGCATATCTACGTGGGTTATAAATAAATAATGATAGGAACACATATGAGCGTGGTATCCTGAATAGTGTTCTAGTATCTTAATAGCTTCGAAGCTGAGCAACGCTTTATCTTCATTACTGTTATATAGTGTTGAGCTATCTTCCATAGAATCGAGAGAATTGTGGCAATGAATCCAGCAGTGACGGCCGAAGGGCAAACAGAAAGAGAGATGGAAATAGTAGTGGAAGATCGAAAGGTAATGATACCCGAGAGGTATATAGACATCATAAGTGGAGAAGTTGCTTATGATCCTGTCCGATTACCGCCCGAACAAGATCCCACCCAGCTTCTCTATGACAGAAAAACTCTGCAGGCCATTTGGGAAACTGAACACCATGCCAAAAACCCACTTACTCGACAATGGTTTGACGTTAAAAGTGCCATTCCGCAAAGAGAATTGAGAGAAGAAATCAAGCATTTTACTACACTTCATGGATTTCCTCCCAAAACTGTAATTGCCAACTACTCAAAAATTCTGAGCGAGAGAGAGATGAAACATTATTTACGGATGTTATGTAAATATGTGAAAGCGAAACCGATCACAGAGAAGCAATGGGAGCAAATATGGAAGACAGTGAATTTAATACGCTTGCTTTGTGACTATGATTTTCAGAACATAATATCTGTCATGTCTCTGGAAGGGATCAGGTATTTCGGGAAAGTGATTGTTGAAATCGTAGCAGAAAAGGACGCCAAAAGAGCTGCTCTAGATGTGGCGAAGGAAATAGTGAGGGCATTTGAGATAATAATAAATGGACTGAAATCACATGGAGAAAATCCCAATATAATTCTTGGTAACGTACAAGAAAATTCCACTGGACGAGCCAGTCGATTTAGAGTATTACTCATGATTGTAGTTAATGTTTATAAGAATAATGAGGGGTACAAAAAAATTCTATCCCTTGTTTGGCGATCATTTTCTACAATTATTCATGAGATTGCCGGACATAGTAACACAGGTACTGAAGTTGAAAAAACCATACTAGCCTTTCTGGAGGGTTATCCGTTTGCCTTCAATAAATTTTGTGAAGGGAATGCAAAGGATATCAGCAGCGAAGATTTGAACCACGGGATTGCTCTTCTCAGAACAGCAAAATTTACGCTATCAACTTTCAAAACGAAATACTTGGAAGGACTGTTTTATGCCCTAATTATCTGCATCTCTAGAGAAATTGAGAGGTCGAACGAAAAGGGTGACCTTACAGGCGGACAACTTATCGAAGCCCAAACGCAGGGGCGGCATAACGCTGAGGCCCTTGAGAAGGGTGTTAGGCTTATCAAAGATATAGCCACGGAATATAGCGAATTAGGTTTTACTGTTCGAGAACGAGCTTTAGAAATAGTGGAGGAGGTGGTTCATATGTTTCACCGCACCACTGAAGAAGCGGAAAACGTGAATGAAAACCAGCGGGAACCAAAGATTCGGTTTCTAATTTGTAAAAGCAATTGCGAAATGCTTCAATGTGTTCATTACAGAATCGCAGAAAATACATTGGGTGTGATCCAAGTGATGAGAATGAAATCTCCGCAGATTCTCAGGTTGAGTACCCGAATTCTCCACGACTTCGTTAATGTTCGAACCTCCTGATCATATGCAACTTACTGTCATAGAGAGCTTACAAACAAAGAAGTTCAATGTCCAAAGTTTTATTCTCAAAAATAATCATTGACCCTACACATAAGCGACAACGTCTTAGGGTTTAATGAGGGTGGTTGTGTTAATTCAGCTCATATTAAATTTAACTTTGGTTTTCTCATGTGCGACCATATGTATATGTGGCTTTTATTTCATTTTAAGGGATCTGACCAAAATCGACAACGTCTAGGGTTTAATCAGGGTTGCTTTGTTAAATGAGTTCATATTAAATTTAATTTTGGTTTTCTCATGTGCAACCATATGTATATGTGGTTTTTATTTTATTTTAAGGGATCTGACCAAAATCGACAACGGCTTAGGGTTTATTCATGGTGGTTTTGTTAAATGAGCTCATATTAAATTTAACTTTGGTTTTCTCAGGTGCGACCATATGTATATGTGGTTTTTATTTTATTTTAAAGTATCGGACGAAAATCGACAAAGGCTTGGGTTTTAATCAGGGTGGTTTTGTTTAATGAGCTCATATTAAATTTAACTTTGGTTTTCTCATGTGCCGACCATAATCGACAACAGCTTAGGGTTTAATCACGGTGGTTTTGTTAAATGAGCTCATATTAAATTTAATTTTAGTTTTCTCATGTCACCATATGTATATGCGGTTTTTATTTTATTTTAAACGATCTCACTAAAATCCATCTAGTTATATTTACTTTTGTTCAAACCATTAAAAATAATGTTAAATGTTACATGATTATTTCACGTGGATTATTATCGAAACAAATAATAACAAGTAACGTTGTTTAATGATGTAAACTTTTAATAATAAGAAAATAATTAAGATGTTTTTTCTCAATATATGAGGGAATGGTAAATTATAATTTATCTTTCAAAGCCTGTATTTGTTTAAAATGATATGATGAATCTACTTAATTTGAAAAGTTTATTTGAAATATAGAAAATATTATTTAAAATCACTTTCATAAAAATAAAGTAACAATGTCTTGGTTTAGGTTTATATTGAATTTAAATATATGTTAGTTTTTCTATATGTTTATTTTTAATATATTAATTTTGTATTAATTTTTATGGGTATTCAACATAAATATAAAGAGTCTATTTTAGTTTACATATTGGTTTTTAATACAAATTTTATTATATATGGTAATTTTTATGTTTTTTTTTCTAGTTAAGACTAACCTAAGTACCCACGAGGGATTTGAACCGGTGACCTATCCCAAGGAGTGCCTTAAGAGTGCATCCATTCACCGTCAATCCAAAACCCCGTGGACATGGTAATTTTTATGTTAATGGCCATTTTCAATTTTGTTTTTCCATTTCCATTTTAATATTAATTCTTAATTTCATTTTAATATAATTTTTTATTTATTGTGAATTTTCATTTCATTGTAAAAAGGATTGATATATTTGCCACTTCATCTTAGTAAAAGGTTTGATATTTGTGTACCTCCATTTGATTTATGATGGAAGTGAAAACTTTGGAAATAAGGATTCATATTTTTATTGAACATTGTAAGTATATTATTCATATACTTACCCTCATCTCGCCTTTTACAACCTAGTAGTTTCACCAAGGACTAACTCACATTAGTCATATTGTATTCATGTCCTAAGGTGGTAAATGTTTGTTGTGCTTTCGCTATCATGAGTAATTGATGGCGATATCACTAGGGTTTCTTTCCTATTCCTTAATCATTTTCCTTTGTTTCCTTTTTCATCATGGCCAAGGCTTAGCTCTATGGAGGAATAAAGGACATTTTGAATTCCATGCTTGACCTTTTCTCTTATATAGGTGTTCCTTCCAACTATTAGCCACATGTGCCCTCTTGTAGCTTCTATATGTTCAAATATTTTTTCCACCACACAAACAAATGCAGAGAAATCTAGATGTATAAAAACCTTGGCTTACATTTATGGTATTATACAATAAGAACAAATATGTTAGGGTCCCACCCTAACCCCCTTAGTTATGTCATGGGATCATGTCATAGTGAAGAGTCAATAAAGCCCATATTAATATTTGTAAGTGGTTAACCTGCAATTAATGACAGGACCACAGTTAGTTGCAAATGGGCGGTAGTATTAGATAGATGGTATTAATAAAACCCACGGTATTGGCCTGTGGTATTGCAGGTATGAGTCATATATAAAGGATAGAGACTCCCTGCGAGGAGTATCATGTCTTGTTTTTGTAATCGAGCTCTGCTCTATTGGAGGTTTCCCCCTCGAAGAGGCCTGTGAACATTTCCCTCTGAATAATAAAATCATTGCTATTCTATGTTCTGGGTATCTTTTCTTCGCATATTCTGTGTTCTGGGTATCTTTCCTTTGCATATTCTGTGTTTGGGTATTACTTTGCAGGTTAAGAGCATAACAAGTGGTATCAGAGCACTTTCCAGGGCTCGGTGGGATCTCCAATTTTTATCAAATTTTTTTTTGGCTAGAGACGTGTTTCAGCGTCTTTAAACCATGGGATCTATCGTTAAGCGCATAAACCTACGGATTTGGGGAGGCATGCACGCAGGAAATACAAGAGGTGGTAACGTCTATTGGACTCCCTTGTAACCCCTGTGGGTACCCCTTCGAGTAGTAGCGCATTAGACAGAACCGCGCACTGACTGTCTTCCACGTACCCTCTGGGTATATAGGAAGCCCCCTAGCTCCCTTGAAACCTCGCCATAGATAAACCTTCGGCTATCTTGTGGCTACAGTACACCGAGAACAACACTCGAAGAGATTACTTGCCTGTACGATAGGGCAGTCGGGTTGTACGGCTAAGGGTACGGTCGATCCTCCTTAGTTAGAGCTCTGAAACATTGGTCCGAGTACTACTATCATACCCTTATGTATATTGCGATCTGTAGCACCTGACACTCCTCAAGACCATAGTTCCCTTTCTATCAGGGGATCACACATCATCTATTCCAGATCAGCAAGTGCAGTAGCAGCAGAAATCAGTCCCGCAGCTCCATCAGATCAGCAGCAGCAGTTGTTCCACCATTCAGATCTCTCAGATCCACCAGATCGGAGTAGTTGTGAAGGGTTCCTATACCTGGATATACTTTTCGCAGGACTTTTGGTGGCATTGACATTTTGAGGATTTAGCGACTGCAGTATTGATCAAGAAGGAGTAAAACTCCGTTAGGAGTTTTCCAAAAAAAAAAAAAAAGTCTGAGATCTCCTGAAGCGCTTATTTGTGATATAGCCCATCAGCATCAGGACGACAAGCTGAGCACGGTGGTACCATTCAATTTATTAGAAAAAAAAAATTTGGCGGTCCCAATTTTTCATCAAGTTGGTGTATGGTAGAAACTAGAGCTCAAGCAATGGCCAATGAAAGGCTAGACGAACTTGAAACATATATGAACGAGCTCAAAAATATTATTAGCGGACTAACTAGGTAGGTGCGGCAAGCACTCGATAAGGGCAAGGAGCCAGCTCTCGAGGAACCGTATAATGGGCATGAACACCATGAGGGTGAGTCTAACCTTAAGGTCCAAAAGGTGTCACCTCAGGAAATGGCCGAAAGAAGGAAGCAAGGACTATGTTACTACTGTGATGAAAAATATTTCCCTGGTCATAAATGCAAGGAGCCCAAGTTTTTTCAAATAGATGCCACTGACTACAGCTCCACCGAGGAACATCCACCACTTGAGGAACTGAAGGCAATCAAAGAAGACAACCAAAAGGAGATTGTATCTGACGAACCAGTTGATGAGCCCCAATTTTTGGTACAATTTGGGCTCATTGGGCCTACTTACCTTGCTCAACCATTCATCTTTTATCACTTATGCATTCATTTCTTAGTATATTTGTGTTATTTGTAGGAAGAAGGGCAGGCATTATATCTATGGGGCTAATACATGATGATTTCAGGTTTTTGGCATTAAAGAGAGCAAAAGACCACGCAGAAGGAGACAAGGAGACATCAAAGGTGGCATTGCAGGTTTATAGGGAGGTTGTCTACAGCCTTAAATGACTTCCCTCGTAATTTTCACCTTAACTCCGAGCTCCAACAACTCTCCCCACCGAGCTTAAAGGCAGCCAACAGATTCTACAGGATCAGCAGTTTAACTTTCAGTTGGACAGCCAAGCTCCACGAATGGAGGAAGCCAACTTAATTTTCATTGTGTATAAATATGAAGGCCGTAGCCTTTGATAGGAGCTTTTTGAACTTTTGAATTACTATTGTAATTTCTGAGCACGAGTTACAGCTCGGTGTTGGTTTTTTTTGTAAGCCAGTTTTGGCATGACATTAGACTCTTGATTATGAATAAAGGCAAGCAGATTTGGATCTAATTCTGAGTTTTTAAGGGAGCTATAGCTCTCAGGTTAGGGCCCAACCTGAGAGCAATAGACCTCCTCTTCTTTGTAGTGTTATTTTCCTTTCTTTGCAGCACTTTATTTCCTCTGTTTGACATGCATTTAGAATTTACAGTCTGCTGATTTGGTTTCTTTAATGAGATTGAGTAGGATTAGCTTATGGTTAAAACGCTTTCAGTTGCTTAGATTAGAATAGAAGGATTGTAATTCATTGGAGCTCCAAGAAAAGGTTGATAGTGCCTTCACTGCCATCTCTGTTTAGAGATTGGGGTGCAGTCTATCCCAACCACCAAAAAAACGTAGTCTTTTACTTTCATGCAAGCTGCAACACAGTCATTTTAATTGTAGATCCATCCATGCACTTTGATCTTGAACCATACTTCTTCATTTTAACTCCATGCACGACTTCTCTTCACGATTTACATTGTTGTTCATTTGTTTAATAGCACAGGTAGCACAGGTTAATGAATTCTCGTTTTTGGTGCAAGACATAAGCAATTTGTTTTATTTACACTGCTCAGCATCATTCCCTTTCCTTCTTCTTCTTCTTAACCACGCCTAAAGCCACCTACTCGACCTCTGTTCAGCTCGTTTACCTTCCAACTCTTCCATTGTCTACGTAGCTCCATTTTCTTGACCTTTCGTTGCTTCCATCCTTCTATCCACCAACCAACTTCATGCACTCTTTCTCCATCTTATTTCTCTGTCCCTGAGCCATCACAGCTCCATCTCCACCTTACCTATCCACCCATACCGCTCCATCACTGCACCATCACACAAAACTCCCACGGTAGAGCATCTTGTAGAAGTTAGCAGACTTCCTGTAGAATTCCTGAGTTTCCTGTAGGATCCCCTGCAGACATCCTGTAGGAGCCTGCAAACTTGGTTGCCAAGCATCTAAACGCTGTGGACTTCTGTGGACTGATGCTAGGGATCCCCTGGGACCTCTCCTAGCCCCCCTGACCTTTCCGAAGCTTTCCTTCCCTTCGCACCACATCTGCACAGCCAAACCCTAATAAGAAACAAAATCATAATCACTCCAACCACTTAAGAAAAAACACAAAAACAATGTTCTTTTCAATAGAAGTAGTTTAAGTTCATGCATTTCATATTACTAGAGGTAATGGCATCATTCTTAGACATTTGCACTCCCACCATGGCATCATAGAGATTAAGCTAGTCAGATTAGGGTTTACTAGGGTTTCCATGTTTTGGTTGGCTTTCAGTTCATTTTTACAAAGTAGATTAATTTCCTTTGAGATAGCCTTCGTCCATCATTTAGCAAGCTTCTTCTGAGAGCATATAGAAGTTGGCTTGAGCCCTAGCGGACTTGTGCCAGCTGACCAAGTGACAGCTGCAACAAGAGCTAGTACTTGTGCATACAGCACTGTCGCTTCCAAGTTTGTACGAACTACCGGGTTGATAAAATTAGAGATAGGAAGCCCCAGGAGTTGTAGCATTATTGCTACAATACTGGAGCCCACCATCTTTTTGGTGCCGTTGCCGGGGAAGCGTCAGAGTATTAGTAATTTTTGCTTTTCTTCCATTTTCTTACTCTTACCTTCTGCTCAGTAGTTTACTTCATTTCCATTCTACAAAAGTAGCATAGACATTTCCTGCTTTCATAGATTAGCATTTCCTGCTTTCATAGATTAGCATTTCTTGCTTTCATAGATTAGCATTTCATGCTTTCATAGATTAGCATTTCCTGCTTTCATAGATTAGCCTTTCAATTCCGTAATTTCAATTCTGCAAGCGTAGAATAGCATTTCCATTCCTGCAATTTCATTTGAGCAAAGTAGACTAGTTCTTTCCTGCTTTCAATTCAATTCCGCATCTTTATTTCAGTAAGATAGTTAGTTGTAGATCAATCTGTTTCAATTTTGCAGGTATCAAGAAAAAACAAAAGCAATCAAAAAGAAGTTTTTTCCATTTCATGCCTCATAGGAACTGAGATAAATCAGGAAAATTCCTACCCAACACCCCCACCACATCACTGAGTCACCCTTCTCTCTTCTTTGGTGACAGTGACCCAGAAGAACCTATAGGTGAACATCCTGAGATATACAAAGATCCTATAGAAGAAGAAGAGTTAGATACCACTCCATCTGAAGCTATGGCTGACAATAGAGGAGAAGATGAGAGAATAGAGGGTGCCTTCCCCATCCGAGAGACCAATGGAGAGATGAAAATGAAGAACATTAGCCCCTCTGCTTTACCTCACTTCCATGGACTGACCACTGAAGATCCTGATACCTTCCTGTTTGAGTTTGTTGTCCTTTGTAGAACCTATGACTATACTGAAGATGAGCAAAAGCTTAAACTCTTCCCTTCAACTCTTAAGGATGCAGCATTGCACTGGTTCATGGGGTTACCTGGGAATAGTATCACCACTTGGGCTCAGATGCAACAAGATTTCAATACCAAGTACCGGGATTACTGTAGGTCCAAGGAAACCAAGGGAGAAATCTTTCGGATGACCATGGGAAATGATGAGTCCTTAGAGGATTATGAGGAGAGGTTCCAACTTAGCTATAAGCGGGCCAGGTGCACACTTGACCCTGAATCCCTCAAGTTGGTTCTGCTCCGAGGAGTCCCTGAAGACCTCTTAGACATCCTTCACATGTTAGCTGGGGGGGACATTTACCAACTGCCTTATGAGGACATCAAGACTGTGTTTAGAAACCACTCCAGGGCAACACGGAAACGAGGTAGAGGAAACCTCCTCTCAACTGGTGTCCCTTTCTCCAAACATGAGCTTGCAAATCAATTAGAAGATCTTAAGAGTGAGGTGAGACATACCATTGCCATGCAGCTGGACACATTCAGGATCCAGCAGAAGAAAGAAGAAGCTGAGAGAGCCTTGGCTGTCTTCTGCCCTAGGTGCACAAGGAGACACCCTAAGAACGAATGCCCATTGCATTCGGTTGAAGTGTGTTTCGTTTGTGAGGAGGACCATCCCACAAATCAGTGTCCAACCTTACCTGGGTTTAAAGCCATGTACCAAGGGACAGAAGCCCCCACCGAACCTCTCTACTTCATCAACCAAAGGAGGCCACAAGGATCTAGACCTTATCAGCAGGGAATGCAAGGGGCACCTCAAGCTTATTACAACCCCAACCAATCGACTCCTATGCCTTCCTGGGGTCCCCCTGCTCATCCTTCCTCGTCCATGCCTCCTCCATGGTCTTATCCACCTCAGTACCCTACTCAACCTACTTCTCATTCATATCATTCACATGCCCAGCCACAGCCTCAGTGGAATGCACCTCAGTCGGGGTGGAGGCCCCAATATAACACTCCTCCTGCCATTTTGCCTCCACCACCAGTTCAACCTCAGCCTTTACCTCCTGCTCCTCCAAGGCAACCTCAAATGCCTGCTCAACCGAACCCGAACCCCAACAATAGACAGGCTCAGCAGGTATACACTGGGGAAACCTCATGCCCTACCTATGCTGTGGAGATCCAGGAGATCAATCTTCGATCTGGAAAGACTCTTCCAGATCGCCAACCTCCTCCCCCAGAGGATGAGGAAGATAAACAGGAAAGTGAACCAAAGGCTATTCCACCCTTTCCTGAGAGACTAACAGCCACCACACAACCCAACCCAGAGGAGGATGAGCTTCTGGGTGAGCTCAAGCAGTTGTGTGTGAAAATACCACTTCTCCAAGCCATCAAGGATGTGCCAATATACAACAAACTGGTTAAGGAAAAGTGCTTCAAACACCCAGGCAGGTGGAAGAAAGATGCTTCAACCATTAATGTCATAGGACAACTGTCTGACCTTATGCTAGGACAAGTCATCTGCCCAAAGTACCTAGATCCTGGAAGTCCTGTAGTAGATGTCCACATCAATGGCACCATCATACCTCACACCTTGATTGATCTGGGGGCTGCCATTAATGTGATGACCAGGGATACCATGCTCAAACTCAATCTTCAGGGTTCCTTGAGGAAGACCTCGACAGTACTGCAACTAGCAGATCGCTCCACCGTGACTCCCGAAGGGATTGTGGAGGATGTCTTGGTCTCTATTGACTCTTGGGAATACCCTGCAAACTTCCTGGTTCTGCAACCAAAGGCAAAGCTTACTGGATATCCTCTCATTTTGGGAAGGCCTTGGTTAGCTACTGCAGATGCTTACATAAGTTGTCGTGCAGGAAACATGACCATAAAAAATGGTCCCATGTCCAAGCAGCTAGTCCTATATCCTCCTGCCCAACCCTCCTTAGAGCATGACTTACCACTCTGGTTGGAAGAAGGAGAGGAAGACGAGGTGTACTCAGCACCTTTGTGCACCCTAGATACCACTAGAAGAGACCCCCCAACCGAGGATGACTTGATCGAGACCTTGATCCAGAATCCACCTTCCAGTGCACTATCCTTAGAGAAATTGGTGGAGGATGCCCAAGCTAGCACCTTAGTGGATCTTTGTACAACCAACCCTGTTACTCCCAGAGTCAAGAATGTGGAGTTCGGCCCTGAGAGAGCATTAAAGATCAGCTCCTCCCTATCTCCTTCCCAGGAAAAGGAGCTGTGTAGCCTGTTGGCCAGCCACCTAGATGCTTTTGCTTGGAGCTATAAGGAGATGAAAGGAGTCCATCCTTCGGTCTGTACCCATCATATATACATCAAAGAGGATTGTAAACCGGTTAGGCAACCTTAGAGGAGAATGAATCCAGCCCTTAAGGACATCGTCAAGGAAGAATTGCAAAAACTGTTGGATGCCGGATTCATTTACCCCATCTCAGATAGTGAGTGGGTGTCCCCTCTGGTCTTGGTTCCCAAGAAAAATGGGAAATGGAGAATCTGTGTGGACTACTGAGAATTGAACAAAGCTACCAAGAAAGACCATTTCCCTCTACCTTTCATAGATCAAGTGTTGGATGGACTGGCAGGAAAGAAGTTCTTCTCTTTCCTGGATGGGTTTAGCGGGTACAACCAGATCCAAATCAGCCTAGAAGACCAAGATAAGACCACCTTCACTTGTCCTTGGGGTACCTTTGCCTACCGAGTCCTTCCCTTTGGGCTATGCAATGCTCCTGCTACCTTCCAGAGAGCTGTCTTGAGCATCTTCTCGGAGCTGGTCCATGATGCAATGGAAATCTATATGGATGACTTTACTCCTTATGGGGCCAACTTCCAGGAAGCATTGTCCAATCTGGGAAAAGTCCTAACCAAATGCATTGAGATGAACTTGTCCCTTAGTCCTGAAAAATGTGAATTCCTAATGACTGAAGGGACCGTGCTAGGCCATACCATTTCTTGCCAAGGGTTACAGGTGGATCCTAACAAAATTGCTCTCATCAAGAAGGTTCCACCTCCTCAAAAGGTAAGGGATGTTCGGAGTTTCTTGGGATTAGCAGGATATTACCGGAGATTCATTAAAGACTTCAGCAAGCTAGCCTCGCCATTGTTTGGCATGTTGGCAAAAGATGTGGAGTTTAAATGGACTGACGATTGTCAGAAGAGTTTGAATGAATTAAAGGACAAGTTGGTGTCAGCCCCAATCCTGAGAGGTCCAAACTGGGCCCTACCTTTCCACATCCACACTGATGCCTCGAACAAAGCCATAGGTGCAGCTTTAGGACAAGTTGAGCAAAAAATTTCATATGCCATTTACTTTGTTAGCAAAAACTTGTCCAAAGCTGAGCTGAATTACACTGTAACCGAGAAAGAATTCTTGGTTGTGGTCCATGCACTGAACAAGTTCCGACATTATATCACTGGCTATCAAACATTTGTACATACTAACCATGCTGCAATTAGATATTTAATGAATAAACCAGATGTGAATGCTCGTATTATTAGATGGTTACTTTTATTGCAGCAGTTTGATTTGACCATTGTTGACAAACCAGGTAGAGAAAATGTTGTTGCTGACTTTTTATCTAGATTGGATTTGTCTGCAGATGAGGATGGAACAGTGGATGACCAGATGCCCGATGAACATCTGTTGGTTATTTCAGTACTCTCTCCATGGTTTGCTGATATAGCAAACTACCTTGTTTCAGCACAGTTCCCTCCGCACCTATCTTCAAGAGAGAAGAGCAGAATCATCAGAAAAAGTGCCTCATTTACTTGGATCGGGGGCAATCTGTTCAAGCTTGGCCCCGATCAGATCTTAAGGCATTGTGTAAGGGAGGAGGAAGTCTTTGATATCCTCCTCACCTGTCATGATGGGCCTTGTGGAGGACATTTTGCAGCAAAGAGAACTGCTTTCAAAATCCTGCAGGCAGGCTACTATTGGCCCACACTTCATCAAGATGTCAGAAGATATGTCAGCCAGTGTGACCAATGCCAAAGAATGGGGAAACCGACCCAAAAGGATGAGATGCCTCTCCAACCTCAAGTGACTCTTGAGCCATTTGAGAAGTGGGGTATGGACTTTGTGGGCCCAATCAACCCTCCTTCGAGGCAAAGGTCTTACATCATTGTGTGTACTGACTACTTGACAAAGTGGGCAGAGACTAAAGCAATCAAAGCAGCAACAGAAGAAAAGGTGGCCGAGTTCCTAAGAGAAAACATCTTCTATAAGTTTGGCTATCCAAGAGAGCTGGTCACCGATCAAGGGAGCCAGTTCACATCCAACCTGGTTGAAGATCTACTAGCTCATCACAAGATCAAGCATAGGACTTCCACCCCCTATCACCCTCAAGCAAATGGGCAGGTGGAAGTCACCAATCGAGCATTAGAAGGGATTTTGACTAAGGTGGTGAGCAGCAGCAGAAAGGACTGGGCAGATCACCTGGTTGAAGCCACATGGGTTTACAACACCACTTGGAAGACCACCACCGGCTTCACACCTTATGAGCTGGTCTATGGGAAGAAAGCTTTGCTGTCCATTGAATTTGAATACAACACTTTGAGAATGGCAGCTCAGCTGGACCTAGATCTCAGCCATGCACAACAAGAGAGGTTATTGCAGCTGAATGCACTGGATGAGCACCGGATGCAGGCCCTCCTTCACTCGGAGGTGGTTCAACTTCAGAGAAAGGTGTGGCATGACCGAAATCTCCATGACAAGCAATTCCAGCCGGGAGATTGGGCCTTGTTGTATGACTCCAGATACAAAGATTTCAAGGGGAAGCTGAGAACCAAATGGCTAGGGCCATATGCAGTGGAAAAATGCCATGACAATGGATCTGTTCTTATTCGGACCATTGATGAGGAAGCCATCCCCATGCTTGTCAATGGGCATCGATTGAAGATCTACAGGAAGCCTCTCTCAAGACAAGAGTTCATCAAAACTATGGAGAAGTCAGTGTTGGTCATAGAGAAGGGTTCTGCCTCTGCTTTGGACATACCCTGAAGAATCTAAAAAAAAAACAAAAATAATAATAATAAAGATCCTTGGGTGAAAACCTTTCTGAGGCGCACAAGGCAGGTGGTAGGGGTGAAAACCTCATTGAGGCGCCCCTATTGTCTTTCAAAAAAAAAAAAAAAAGATAAAGATTTGAAAAGATCCTTGAGTGAAAACCTCTCCGAGGCGCTCAGGGTAGATGGCAAGGTTGAAAACCTCATTGAGGCGCCCCTGTTATCTTTCAAAAAAAAAGAGAAAAAAAAGAAAAAAAGAAAAAAGAAAAAGAAAAAGAGAAAAGAAGAAAAAACAAGGTTAGCAAGTTCATATTGTAAAATTGCATGTAGGTTGCAGGTGTCTATGGAGGAGAGGAAGCCTCTCAACTCAAAGCCAAAGGTCCTCATCATGCTGTCAAGACACCTCACCAGCACCTCCTCCAGGAATACTCATTTTCTCCAAGGTATGTGCAATTTTATTACAGCTTGAGTCTTCTACAGGAAGACGCAGATTTTCTACAGGAAGATGCAGATTTTCTACAGGAAGGTGCAGACTCTCTACAGGAAACGCAACCTTTCTACAAGAAGCTCTGTATTTCTACAGGAAACTTCCTGTAGAAGCTCAGAACGGCTCAGAATCCATTTTATGAGGAGATCTAATGACTAAGGATCGGTTGGGATGCATGAAAGCTATTGTTATCTCCCTTGCACATTGTTGTCACCTCGTCCTGCTATCCTTGTCGACATGCAACGAAGTTACCTGCACCAGCAAAGCAGATCGATGAGTTCTCAAGAAAAAGCAAGGTTTAAATGAAAAAACGTTGGAGATCTCATACCATATACATCTCAGTCATCCAGAAGCCCTGAGAGCGTGATCGGGAGGCCAGATCCTTCGTCGTGCAGCATGCACCCAAGGAGGAAGAATTGTTACCAGACATCCCGCGGGAGTCCTGTAACAGTTGAGCCTGCTAGAGTGTATACTCTTCACAGCGCTGGCCATATGCAGTGAACGCGGATGCATGCAGCCAAGCATCAAATCCATCGTCGGCAGCCTGTAACCGTGAACCTCCGGGCCTGTGTAAGTTCGCCAGCAGCAGGTAGATCCACTCATCATCGTCCAAAAACCGAAACATCGTGTGCAGCCGCGCAGGTAAGTGTCTCGACCCTTCCTTCCATCAGATCGCATGAATTTTACTTTGAATTGATTGCAAAGTGTAAAGGTGAATGGGTTGAGCGGCTGTATGGCCAGTTGACTGGCCACGTCGACCGGTTAATGGTCCAGTTAGATCTTTGGGTGGCAGCCGTGACAAAAAGAATGATCACCACACAGGTGAGAACAATCCCCGTCGGAAAAAACGGATTTAGGAGAAGAAACGGCGACGGATCTGCTGAAGGGATGATGCGGTAGTAAGTGAACGCGCAGAAAAATGATGGGACGACGTCATCCAACGGTCCGGCGGGGACAACTCACCTCCGCGCCACGGATTCCGCCGGTTCAAATCTAATCAGCTAAATTGACCGCATGCATTTATCATTCGCCGTTTGAACCGCGAGTGAACATTCAGATCCCTCTGCAGTTCGAAACTCCGAGCCTTTGGCTATCAGAACGGCTGAGAAGCACCACCGAGAGCACAGACCAACTGCAGTCTTCCCCAGGAATCACGCGCTGCTTCTACAGGAAAGCTGCTCCTACAGGAACACAGTTTATACAGGAAGGCGGGTGCCTCACGTAAAAAGGTGGCAAATTAAAAGGTAACCCTGAACTCCTCATGAAATTGGCTTTTAAAGGTGGCAGAATCGTCGTCCACAGTCTGGTCATAGAAAATTGGTGAAATTATTGTCTGCTGTGCCTATACTGTCATTCTACAGGATGTCAGGGTAGTTAAACTGTGTTAAGTTCCTCAGGGATAAGTTTTGTGGATTATGTACATGACAAAAGAGTAATTCTACGCTCTGTCTCAGTAGACCAAATTTCTTCCACTATCACCACCTCTGGTTAAGGAAACTGTTTTATCATGCCGGGTGGGTTTATTAGACGAGAACCCACTGATTCAGCCAAGTTAAGGGAAAATCAGGAGGTGGTGGAGCTCTTCACACGAGCACAATGGATATCCTTTTGTGACAAGCTGCAGGGTTACGACGATGAAGTGGCCGAAGAATTCTTGCAGGCTCTGAGGCCGAAATCCAAGACACTGGCCACAGTAAATTTTAGGGGCCTAAGCCTCAAGCTCACCCCGCAATATATCAGTCGAATCACTGAACTTCCAATGGGTCTACCGTGGGATAAGGAAGAACGGAAGTTGAGCCAGCAGGCCAAGAAAGAATTCTTTCCACCTGAGGAGGAATTCTCGGAGGACAAAAATGGGGTGCGAAGAACAAGTTTGTTGCCACCATGGAACGAAGTTAGCCTGCAAATCATGAAGTATATAACCTGTGAAGGCCGTTATAGGATCGTGTACGGGTATCACTTTCGGTTGCTCACTGAATTGAGGCACCGGATTGATCTTCATGTAGAAAAGAAACTGAGCATTCCTTATTTCCTGCTACAGTCTTTGATTGAGTGTGCTACAAAGCTAAAAGAAGGCATACCAGATCAGGTAGCCCACCATGGGTTGATCAAAATTCTTGTGGAGGATGCACTTCATTCATATAAGGTTCCCCTCTCATGGGAATCATTCAGGAATTTAACAAGAGACGGAGACATAAAGATGCTGACTGAAGAAAGTGGTTCCTCCAGCAGTGAGGAAAAAGAATCAGTGGCCGAGGGAAAGAGAGAAACAGGCCAGAAGACCCCGACCACAGTGCAGAAGAAAGAACAAAAGAAGAAGCACGAGAAAAAGGATGACAAAGAGAAAGGTGACACACCCATCTTGTCAGCAAGAGAGAAGAGGTTGCAGAGCAGAACGGACAAAGCTGAGATGGTCCACGTCAGCCCAAGTACCTGATCAGCACCCGCAACCAAACCAAAAAGCAAAACCTAGGCGACAAAGCAAGCCAAGGTGGCGACACCTGTGTCTACAGGAAAGCAGAAACAGGCTTCTACAGGAAGCCCGAAAACAGAGAAAGGGTCTTCTACAGGAAGCCCGAAAATTATTGGGAAAGGGTCTTCTACAGGAATCCCTGGGAAAGCAAAACGCAAGGAAGAGAAGGTTGGCATTCTCGAAAGAGAGGCAGCAGCTGCGCTGGCCGCCCTCAGTACACCACCAAAGCCAAAGGAGAAGAGAGAGAGGGAGAGCCCTCTACCTTTTGAAGCTAGGAGAAGTAAGAGAATAAAAACGGGCAAGCCGCAACCTCCACCCAGCAGCCAAACCATCTTAGGGGGTGTCCCTACTTCACCCAGTGAGAGATCCCCCTCCAAAACATCGGCCACCCCCGAGAGGGGAAGCCCAAAAATAACTTCCTGGACACGAAGGATAGGCCAATCGGCTTCCGAAGCCCGGCTCAAGGAAACAGAAAAGAGGGAAGAAGCGCCACCCTCGTCACCACCAGGGGCAGAAGAGGCAGGGCCACCAAGAACAGGAAAGGAAGAGCATGTTCCGGGCCCTAGTTCTCGGCCAAGGACAAGGAGTAGGAGCAAAGTTGCTCAAGGATGAGCAAATGTTTTAGCTGGGGGGTGATGATGAGCCCCAATTTTTGGTACAATTTGGGCTCATTGGGCCTACTTACCTTGCTCAACCATTCATCTTTTATCACTTATGCATTCATTTCTTAGTATATTTGTGTTATTTGTAGGAAGAAGGGCAGGCATTATATCTATGTGGCTAATACATGATGATTTCAGGTTTTTGGCATTAAAGAGAGCAAAAGACCACGCAGAAGGAGACAAGGAGACAGCAAAGGTGGCATTGCAGGTTTATAGGGAGGTTGTCTACAACCTTAAATGACTTCCCTCGTAATTTTCACCTTAACTTCGAGCTCCAACAGCTCTCCCCACCGAGCTTAAAGGCAGCCAACAGATTCTACAGGATCAGCAGTTTAACTTTCAGTTGGATAGCCAAGCTCCACGAATGGAGGAAGCCAACTTAATTTTCATTGTGTATAAATATGAAGGCCGTAGCCTTTGATAGGAGCTTTTTGAACTTTTGAATTACTATTGTAATTTCTGAGCACGAGTTACAGCTCGGTGTTGGTTTGTTTTGTAAGCCAGTTTTGGCATGACATTAGACTCTTGATTATGAATAAAGGCAAGCAGATTTGGATCTAATTCTGAGTTTTTAAGGGAGCTATAGCTCTCAGGTTAGGGCCCAACCTGAGAGCAATAGACCTCCTCTTCTTTGTAGTGTTATTTGCCTTTCTTTGCAGCACTTTATTTCCTCTGTTTGACATGCATTTAGAATTTACAGTCTGCTGATTTGGTTTCTTTAATGAGATTGAGTAGGATTTGCTTATGGTTCAAACGCTTTCAATTGCTTAGATTAGAATAGAAGGATTGTAATTCATTGGAGCTCCAAGAAAAGGTTGATAGTGCCTTCACTGCCATCTCTGTTTAGAGATTGGGGTGCAGTCTATCCCAACCACCAAAAAAACGCAGTCTTTTACTTTCATGCAAGCTGCAACTCAGTCATTTTAGTTGTAGATCCATCCATGCACTTTGATCTTGAACCATACTTCTTCATTTTAACTCCATGCACAACTTCTCTTCACGATTTACATTGCTGTTCATTTGTTTAATAGCACAGGTAGCACAGGTTAATGAATTCTCGTTTTTGGTGCAAGACATAAGCAATTTGTTTTATTTACACTGCTCAACATCATTCCCTTTCCTTCTTCTTCTTCTTAACCACGCCTAAATCCACCTACTCAACCTCTGTTCAGCTCGTTTACCTTCCAACTCTTCCATTGTCCACGTAGCTCCATTTTCTTGACCTTTCGTTGCTTCCATCCTTCTATCCACCAACCAACTTCATGCACTCTTTCTCCATCTTATTTCTCTGTCCCTGAGCCATCACATCTCCATCTCCACCTTACCTATCCACCCATACCGCTCCATCACTGCACCATCACCCAAAACTCCCACAGTAGAGCATCCTGTAGAAGTTAGCAGACTTCCCGTAGAATTCCTGAGTTTCCTGTAGGATCCCCTGCAGACATCCTGTAGAAGCCTGCAAACTTGGTTGCCAAGCATCTGAACATTGTGGACTTCTGTGGAATGATGCTAGGGATCCCTTGGGACCTTTCCTACCTTTCGCAAGCTTTCCTTCCCTTCGCACCACCTCTGCACAGCCAAACCCTAATAAGAAACAAAATCATAATCACTCCAACCACTTAAGAAAAAACACAAAAACAATGTTCTTTTCAATAGAATTAGTTTAAGTTCATGCATTTCATATTACTAGAGGTAATGGCATCATTCTTAGACATTTGCACTCCCACCATGGCATCATAGAGATTAAGCTAGTCAGATTAGGGTTTACTAGGGTTTCCATGTTTTGGTTGGCTTTCAGTTCATTTTTGCAAAGTAGATTAATTTCCTTTGAGATAGCCTTCATCCATCATTTAGCAAGCTTCTTCTGAGAGCATATAGAAGTTGGCTTGAGCCCTAGCGGACTTGTGCCAGCTGACCAAGTGACAGCTGCGACAAGAGCTAGTACTTGTGCATACAGCACCGTCGCTTCCAAGTTTGTACGAACTACCGGGTTGATACAATTAGAGATAGGAAGCCCCAGGAGTTGTAGCATTATTTCTACAATACTGGAGCCCACCACCAGTTATTTCGCTCAATGCGTTGGCAGGAATCTCTTCCCCTCAAACTCTCAAAATCAGGGGTTTTCTTAAACATCGCCCAGTAGTAGTCTTGATTGATAGTGGAAGTACCCATAATTTCATCCATCAAAAAATCGCCGAAGCAGCGCATTGTTTTGTACGGGCAGTTTCTAACTTCCAAGTCCAAATTGCAGATGGGGGCACAATGAAATGTGAAGGCCGTTGTGAAAATTTCAAACTTCAAATGGGGGATTATCAGTTGAAAGCCCACATGTTTGCCATACACATGGGGGGATGCGACATTGTCCTAGGCGCTGAATGGCTCCGCACCCTTGGGCCAATCACAATGGATTTCCAGGAGTTATATATGAGTTTTAAGCAGAACAACTCCACACATACCCTCCGTGGCCTCCAGGCGGGAGCCCCCTCTGTCATCAGCTCGCATCGGATGGAAAAATTGTTAAAAAAGGGCCATCATGGAGTGGTAGCTCAATTTAATGCCATCCAGGTAGTCGAAACCAGGTCTCTGCCAATTAATCTTGAGATGCAGCATATTTTAAATAACCATCGGACGGTCTTTGACAAGCCTCATGAGCTTCCACCCTCATGAGGGGAACATGATCATAGCATCACCTTGGTTCCAAGGGCCCAACCCCCAAATGTGCGGCCATACAGATATCCGTTCACTCAAAAGAATGAAATAGAAAAAATCATCAAGGAATTGTTGGAAGCAGGTGTCATTCGTCCCAGCATTAGTCCTTATTCATCCCCAGTGGTCATGGTCCTCAAGAAAGATGGGGAGTGGCGGATGTGTCCCGACTTCAGGGCCCTCAACAAGTTGACAGTCAAAGATAAATTTCCCATTCCGGTGGTTGACAATTTGCTGGACGAACTCAATGGGGTTCAATTCTTCACTAAGTTGGATCTTCGCTCCGGCTACCACCAAATTCGCATGAAGGAAGTCGACATTCCCAAGACGGCTTTCAGAACTCATGAAGGCCATTATGAGTTCCTGGTCATGCCATTTGGTCTCTGTAATGCCCCTTCTACTTTTCAGAGTCTTATGAATCACATCCTCAAACCATATCTCAGAAAATATGTCCTTGTCTTCTTCGATGACATTCTCATCTATAGTGGCACTTGGGTGGCACATCTTCAGCATGTAGATCTACTCTTGCAACTGCTCCGCAAGCATAAATTATTTGTCAAGAAGTCTAAGTGTTCATTTGGCATGGAAGAAGTTGAGTATTTAGGCCACATTGTGGGGCGTGAAGGTGTCAAGGTGGACCCCAAAAAGATCTAGGCAATGCAAGAATGGCCTCAACCTAAGACTTTGAAGAGCTTGAGAGGACTTTTGGGTCTCACAGGCTATTATCGTAAATTTTTCCACAACTATGGCCGCATAGCGAAGCCCCTCACTCAACTCCTAAAGAAAAATTCTTTCTTCTGGAATGAGGAAGCACAACAGGCATTTACCGCTCTGAAAAACGCCATGTGTACCACTCCAGTCTTCGCACTACCTGACTTCACCAAATCCTTTGTCATTGAATGTGATGCTTTGGGTACAGGTATTGGGGCGGTCTTAATGCAGGAAGGGCGACCATTGGCCTTCACAAGCCAACAACTCAGTGGGAGGAATCTGGGCCAATCTACCTACGAGAAGGAAATGATGGCCATCTTACATGTAGTCGAGACCTGGCGACCTTACTTATTGGGGTGACGTTTCCAAATCTGCACAGATCATCACAGTCTTAAATATTTTTTGGAGCAACGCCTATCCTCCCCACAACAAAATAAATGGTTAGCCAAAATGCTGGGATATGATTATGAGATCATTTACAAGAAAGGGAAAGACAACAGTGTAGTAGATGCATTATCGCGCCAATTTGAGGAGGAAAGTACTCTGCTCACAATTTCCCTTCCCATTCCAGACTGGATGGAAGAGGCTCGTAGGGAATGGTTTTCACACCCAGGGCTCTCCCAACTCATTTCTCAATTGCAGGTAGATCCTAATTCCAGCAAGGGCTACTCGTGGCAGAATGATATTCTTCGCTACAAGGACAGAGTCGTAATATCACCAACATCTACCCTCAAAAGTCGCATTTTGGCAGAATTGCACTCATCTCCCATTGCAGGGCATTCGGGCTTTCAGAAGACGTATGCTCGCACCAGAAGATCATTCTTTTGGACAGGCATGAAAAAGGACGTCCTTACTTTCGTAGCCGAATGTGATGTCTGTCAACGCCACAAAGGGGAAACCGTCAACACACCAGGTACCTTACAACCATTGCCATTCCAGTATCAATTTGGACGAAGGTTTCTATGGACTTCATTACAGGTCTTCCAAAGTCAGGGAACAAGTCAGTCATCATGGTGGTTGTGGACCGACTGTCGAAGTATGCTCATTTCTGCGCCCTACCCCACCCGTTTACACCAACCTTGGTTGCTCAATCTTTCATGGATCAGATCTTCAAATTACATGGCATGCCCACTTCTATAGTGTCCGACCGCGACCCGATCTTCACCAGCAATTTTTGGCAGGAACTCTTCAGAATACAAGGCACTCAACTCAAACTCGGTACTTCATATCATCCGCAAACAGATGGTCAAACCGAAGCCGTCAACAAATATCTAGAAACCTACCTTAGGTGTTTCACTTCAGAAAAGCAACACCTTTGGGCACATTGGTTACCTCTGGCTGAATGGTGGTATAAACAACTATCATGCCACCAAAATGACTCCGTATGAAGCAGTCTATGGTCAACTTCCGCCTTCCCTACTTCTTATCTCAAGGGATGCTCCAAAGTACAAGCAGTGGATCAACTCCTACAACACCGCGCAACCATGCTCGCCCATCTTCGCGAGAATCTTCATCAAGCTCAGAACCGCATGAAGCAACAGGCCGACCAACATCGCTCAGAGTGCCAATTTCAAGAAGGGGATCAGGTCTTTTTGAGGCTGCAACCATATAAGCAAACATCACTCAAAGATAAGGGTTGTCAAAAGCTCTCTCAAAAATTCTACGGACCATACCAAGTACTTCAGCGCATTGGAGAAGTAGCTTACAAGTTGGCTTTGCCACCTACGACAAAAATCCATCCAGTTTTCCATGTATCGTGCCTCAAGAAAGTGATTGGGAACAATTGCCGAGTTCAAACCAGTCTACCTGAATTAGACAAAGAAGGGTCAATCTAGCTTCAACCCGAATAGGTTCTAGACACACGAGACAAGCACCTGCACGACCGCATGATTAAGGAAGTCCTCGTCAAATGGAAAGACACCTCTCCGGAAGATGCAACTTGGGAACCAGCCACTATTCTTCAGCAGTTTCCGCAGCTTCAGCCTTGAGGACAAGGCTAGTCTTAAGGGGGAGGGCATGTTAGGGTCCCACCCTAACCCCCTTATTTATGTCATGGGATCACGTCATAGTCAAGAGTCAATAAAGCCCATATTAATATTTGTAAGTGGTTAACCCACAATTAATGATGGGACCACAGTTAGTTGCAAATGGGCGATAGTATTAGATAGATGGTATTAATAAAACCCACGGTATTGGCCCGTGGTATTGCAGGTATGAGTCATATATAAAGGATAGAGACTCCCTGCGAGGAGTATCGTGTCTTGTTTTTGTAATCGAGCTCTGCTCTATTGGAGGTTGCCCCCCTCGAAGAGGCCTGTAAACATTTCTCTCTGAATAATAAAATCATTGCTATTCTGTGTTCTGGGTATCTTTTCTTCGCATATTCTGTGTTCTCGGTATCTTTCCTTCGCATATTCTGTGTTTGGGTATTACTTTGCAGGTTAAGAGCATAACAAAATCACAGTATTATAGTATGATATATTCTTGTTCCTTGTTGGATATATGAGGATTGGCACCTCTCTAAACTCGGCAAGATCTTTTTCATGTCTATTATCAATTTTATAAGAAGTCTCTCCTATGGTTTGTTGGAGTTTAGGGTTTTCAACATAGTTTTTGCCCCTCTTAAGTACTCTCCTCAAATTCTTTATCCCTTTAGTTACTGAACCTTATGATTTCAAATTCCTCTTTATTCTATGGTTCACAAGGTTATAGTTTTGATTCTAGTTGTCCGTACAATAAGGTTCATAGTGAGGAAAATGAAAGTAATTCCCTCTTACTTATTTCCCTCAGTGGCCTACTACTAAGAAGTGTATATATTTCCCTCTTTATAATAGTATTTCCAACTTGAATCCTTCGAGGGTTTTCTTAAAATATTGTATTAATATTTGATTTCTATCTTAGACTTAGCTCCTAGCTTAGAAACAGGTCATATTTTTAATATTAGTATTGGGGTTTTAACCCTCAACACGGTTTTTAAAGATTATCTAGATGCTTCATCCCTAGGTTCTTAACCTTGCAAAGAAATATTAATTGTTTGTATATATATATATATATATATATATATATATATATATATATATATATTCTTTACTTAATTTTATTGAAAGTATAATATAATCTTATCATTTGTAAATAATCGAGGTAGATTTCCTCGAAATCTTTTTTCTTAGGTATGAACAAATTGATTTGTTCTTATAGCACAGCACGACTAGTGTACCCATTAAGTTTTTTGGTTCAATTACTAACAATTTTTTTTTTTGTTACAGTTTTATTCTACCTTCACCATGACATTTGTTTGTTCATTTAATTTATTAAGTTAATCTTGTGATAATTGACTCATGGTAGCTTCATTATACAGGTTGGAAAATTTTGTGCTTGGTAAAGTTCCTGCGTTAAATTCTATACATTAGCCCTCTTTGTGGATCAAGGTTTTGTATAATTTAAGCCTCTATCACCATGCCTAACATAGCTTATGTATTTCAATAGTAAGAGATTCTCTAAATAGACCATCATGGTTCTATTAAAAGTGGAAGACAAAAGATATATTTATCAGATTGAGAAACTCACAGGTGAGGAGTTTCACTTGGAGAGTTCCTCAATCTAAAGAGCAAATGTTCCTCCCCTGATTAAATAAACCCTTCAAGTTTCATTAAATACACTTCTTCTTTTACTTCCCCATTTAAGAATGCAGATTTCACATCTAGTTGGTGTATCATCCTATGATGTTTGGTAGCTAAAGAAATTAAAATTCTAATTGTGTTTAATTTAGATATAGTGGTGAATGTTTCCTCATAGTCTATGCCTTCTTTCTGTGAGCACCCCTTTGCAACATATGGGTTGTTTGCCTTCACGTAGTTTAACTAGATTCGAGGTTTTCTTTTTAAGTATTGACTCATGTTCCTCTTCCATGGCTTCCCTTCGTTCACTATATTGATTTTCTTCATTATAATTAGAGGGTTTAAAAACCTTTAACGTACTTGTTATAAGAGCATCATCCCTATATCTTGTTGGAACTGAATTTGCCTACCTGATCCCTTGAGTGGTGGACTCACTTCAAAACTATTTTGATCATCCCTTGGTGGACTTGGCATACTAACTAAATCTGTACCATCCACTTCTTCCTTTTTCAGTGGTTTCTACTCATGGTTGTCCCTTGTTTCATCACCTCCATCTTTTGCTAGCAAAGGCACGTGCCCTTCTTCATTTCTTCTATCATGGTTTCCATCATTGCCATTCTCATGGAATACTACATCTATACTTGAAAAAACTCTATGAGTAGAGGGATTAAACAATTTCTAAGATTTAAACTTTGTACATTACCCAACAAAAATGCATTTAATGGCCTTTGAATTGAGTTTCTTCCTATCCTCTTTTGGAACATGAGAAAAATATTTGGTTTTAAACCTAACAAAGCTTTGAATGGAGTTTTAACATCAAAGTTTTTTTTTGGAATCCTATTCTTCAAATATACTGCACTATTTATTGCTTCTTCCCAAAATCCATTAGATAGGTTCTTTAATTTTGACATGTTGCGTGCACACTCCACAAGGGTTCTATTCTTCCTCTTTGCAACCTTGTTCTGTTGAGGAGTGTGGCGTACTGTGAACTGTTAAACATTCCCATGTTCCTTGCAATATTTGAAGAAACCAACCTTCTTGTATTCTACCACTTGATCTGAGTGGATAATTTTAATGAATTTCCTTGTCTGTTTTTAAATCATGCTTTTGAATTCTTTAAAATATTCAAAATTATGACCCTTTTTCTGAGAAAATATACCCAAGTAAATCTTGTGCAATCATCAAAAAATAATAAGAAATAATAGGCAACTCCTAATAATCTCATTTGCATCAACCCACATAAACCTGTGTGCACAAGCTCTAATATATCTCTCTTCTTTCTATCTAAATTTGCAGGAAACTCATCCCTGTACATCTTCCCAAGAGCACATGCTTCACAATCAACATAAACATTCTTCAAAACAAGGAGACCATTGACCATACCTCGTTTCTGAAATAGCAACAGGTCATTAAAATTGGTATGACTGAATGGTTGATGCCATAAGTGTCCTGCAGTCATTACTGATGAAGTCAAGGCTTGGTGTGGTGCACTTCTTACATTCAGCTTATAAAATCCTCCCACTCGAATACCTAATGAAATAGGCTTCATATGATCTAGCATATATTTAATAACACAATAAGACTTAAAAAAATCTACCTTAAGATTCTGATCTGTTCTCACAAAAACAAAGATCATATTCTTTTTTATTTTGGGTACATACATTATATTTTGAATATGCCTAATATTTCCATTAGGTTATACAAAAGGAGCATTAACATACCCTTTGATTTGGTACCCACTATCATCACCAAGATAGATATTAGCACCATTGCTGGTTTCTTTGAATTTTTCAAACTAATGTCTATTACCTGTCATGTGAGTGAAAGCTCTTGAGTCCACAAACATAGTTTCTACTTCATCATCCTCACCAGAGAATGCAGAATCATATACAAACAATCTAAGATTTTGATTCTAATCTTCAGTAGTAAAGTGCACTGCATTCTTCTTATGTCTATGTTGACCTTCAACAAGCTTATTTTTATGGCAATTCTTAGCAATGTTACCAACTCTACCACAATAAAAACATTTGGGTCTTGAATCACTTATGTTTGAAGACATACCATGTGGTGGATTTCTTTGTGGTGTACCTCTGCCTTTTTGTCCTGCACTTGCTTTCCCTCTCAAGGGCTTCTTCTTTGCCATTAAAGCAAGATCTAAACTCTAAGGTTTCGAAGTCATATGCCTTTCTTCCTCTTGCATCACGCTCCCTCTCAATTCTTCAAATTTGGGGGCTTTCTCTCTTGCATTCAATCCTGTAATAAACATATCATAGTCATTTTTCATACCATTTATGGTAATCGTGACGATTATCATAGTCTCCCTTATGTCACCCATCTTATCTCTGAGCTCCTTGACTTACATTCATTCATTCTCCTCGATTTTAATGGAGAGAATCTTTCTTTTCAGAAACAAGAGGCGATTTGTGTTTTTGATCTCATACAAGTCCTTGCGAGCTGTCCAAATGTTGTTTGTTGATTTACATTCTTGGATGTGAGGGATAATACAATCTTTCACTAACAATTTAAAAAACACTTTTGCTTTATTTTCCCTCTTTTCCTAGTCCTTGATTGTTGTTGTTGTTCCACCTATAGCTATGGTTGGCTTCAACTCATCACTAATTACAATCGCCCATGCATTTTGCCCCTCAAGTACTGTTTGCAGCTTAAATTTCCAATTATAATAATTGGATCCATCAAGCTTATTTGTCTCATTAAGGTACGTCTCTTCCATCTAGTTATTAATCTTGAGAAGTCTCCCTCAAAACAATTCTACATCCAACAATTGATCAAAAAGCAAATTCAACACCACATCCAATCACTAGATCTATCACCAATGGATTTATTTTTCACAAAAGAAAATGATCTCCAAGAAATCAACCTTTAAATATGGAGCTCAAATTCATTTTTAAAGGAATCATATATGTTCCCTAGGGATCTTAGCTCTTAAAGAGTGAGGCCAACTTGACAAATTGGATTTAATCAATAGAATGAGGGACTTTTAAAAAACTAAATGTGCCCCACATACGTTTAGGCATATCTGTAAATCGTGAACAATGGGAGATCTTAATGCGCCCCACAACAGCCACAGGTCTCCTACCCAAAAGGAACCGCAACAAAATTCAAACTTTGGGTTATGCCACTGCCACCGCAGCAAACTTCAAATTTTGGGTTAATCGACCACTGAGTTATGCCACAGCAGTGATGCACCATAAGTAGTGGAGTAGCTCCCATGTGTTGCACTCGGTTTCAGCCATGATGACACTGGGGTTGTCATGCCTCTCCTCTTCTACTAATAGGTGGATGTGCTAATAGGAAGATGTGCACCACACAGGGATGGTACAGCTCCACACAGGACACTGCCACAGAATATTCCTGCCTAGTTGGTTAAGTTCCACTGGGAAAGTCGTTGCTAATGGAAAATGACAGCTCCAGAGGGATTCGACACCCCCACAGGTCGCATCCATAACTACCATGCTTCACGCCGTGATCTCGGTCTCCACCATCTCCAGTAGACGATCTTTGTCTGGCCCTCACTGAAGTCACCTCCACCACCGCACTTGTAACAACAACGGATGCACTGAACAAATCACACCAACATGCCACCTCGAGCACGCCGACATACCAGCTCAATCTTCTAGCTCAACGACTGCTTTGCGCAATCATGGTGTCACGCCCCTACACTTGCGGTAGTCTTCCAACCGCTTGTAGCAAGGTGCGGCACCACCGAACACGTTCTTTTCACCAATACTAACATTCGTGGACTACGCCTACTTTCACATTAACATACTTAGCTTGTGTTTCGCAACTAAGTAAAAGCAATTATCCTTTATACTTAATGAAGCCCATACTCATTCATTATCATCATGCAATTAAACCGAGAACAACAATTGAAACAAGTATAGAGTGGAGGGGCAACTCCCTGTAATGTGAGTCTGCCCGACAATATATTATATCAGTTTTTCAATAGTAAAATCATCAAGTATACTTGGCAAAACTCCAAGTCTATACATAGAATATTTTACAACCAAGGCATAGAACATCCTTTTACAATCATGTGCACCCTTGCACAAGGAGAAGTGCTCACTCGAGCCACTTATACCTCTCTACCAAGTCCTGCACATACAACTCGAACCTCGGCACGCTTGCCTTCACCTCACCCGACACAAGAATACCAAAACTGCACTTGGATAACCTATGCATGAGATATGCGCAGTCTTTTACCCCTCTTGCGCAGATTTACCTCTGCTCCTATGCGTAGAAGTGATGTGTGATTCGTTGGTTTTATGAGCTCCCAAGCTAACATACTTATACCCTCCATGCTTATGTTTTAAGGGGGTGTGCAGCCCCATGGCCGACCCCACAAGTACTCACGTATGCCACACATGTCTTGATTACATAAGTCGGCTTCATACATTTATTTAACCATCGTATATATGCAATTGTTCCAACACTTAGTCGTATTAAGTGTTCCTTGTTTCGTCGCATTTCATGTTGCAACCCGTCGTAAGATTGTCGCACTTCCACCGTTCAGCGCGCCCGCGCGCCCACCGCGCGCCCGTGTGCACGACCTCACCCGGTGCCCGTCGCACCGCTGTTCGAAGGCCTTACATCCTCCTCCACCTGAAATCGTTGTCATCCTCGACAACATACCATCCCGGTAGCCATCCACCAAGATCATCACTCATCTGTGATGTGAACTCCTCTTCGCAAGGCAAACATCCTTGCAACATATGTAGAGACTCTTCTCCACTATGTCTCGGCTCAATGGCTAGCTGCCATCAAGCTCACCATACCAAGGTATGTACCTCCACGGTATGCTCTCCATAAGATGTCATGTCAATCCATATGTCATCATGCGAACCTTGCCATGATACTCCAGCATAATGCTAACACATCTCTGTACACTTCCAGACCTCATGTCTGAACTAGTCGGGTGATCAGTCCAATGATACGCTCAAACCATAAGAGTGAACATCCTCATGTCATCATCAGCTGTTGCTCAAACATCTACCACATCCTTGACTCCTCAAGAATCCATCTCCATAATCCATGCTCAGGTCCATGGAAACTCCATCCATCTCATTTGCAACATGTCATGATGCTTGATGCATCATTATACCTGCTCCATATGCTTGAGGGCTCACTGCCATGAGTAGCTAACAATGATCCCATCTTCTTCATCCATCTAAGAAGATGTAGAGGGAGTAGAGCCTGAAGGCTCTCCCTTACTAATCAACTCGATCCACCTATCAGGATCCTCAATCTCCATCCTTTGTAGATAAGCAACCCGGTCTTCCTTTTGGACATCCGGCCTCACATATACCTCATCATCATCATCATCATCATCCTCCACTAACTCTAGCGTTCTTTTCAAATCCAAGATGATATCTGAAAGTGTCTTGATG
This sequence comes from Pinus tabuliformis, assembly GCA_031772625.1. Taxonomy (NCBI): domain Eukaryota; kingdom Viridiplantae; phylum Streptophyta; class Pinopsida; order Pinales; family Pinaceae; genus Pinus; species Pinus tabuliformis. The sequence continues at coordinate 1,674,757,790 of CM062816.1, read as the reverse complement.
ACCAATGATTGCTCGGCAAGCTTTGTCTCAACACTAGACAACCGCTTGTTCATCTTTTCCTTATCCTCCATTTGCATCACTCCTAATTTACAATCAGGTCTTGTCACACCAATGGTTGGCACACCAATGGGTACATCTTCCCTTCCATCATAAATGTACAGCTTCTTCAAATGTGGAACAATCATAGCATCAAATTTCTTCATAAACTCCATTCCCAATACAGCTTCATAGTCATCAATCCGCACTATAGTGAAGTCCACCTTCCCGGTCCATTCACCAAGTGTAGCGTCCACCCTCTCAGCTATACCAAGAATCTCAATAGAAGGAGAATTCACTGTCTTCATTTGTGCCTTTGCCGGTACAAACTTCATCCCAATTCTTCTCGCAGTATCTTCGCCCATGAAGTTGTGAGAAGCCCCACTATCCACCATAGTGAGCATATCAGTACCTCCAACCTTCATTCGAACATACTCCAACTTGTTCCTTTCAGGATCCCTTCTAGAGGCCACTTCCGTAGTAGCAAAAGCACCAAGTATCTGCATCATCCCCACAGAAGCATCTTCATTCTTTCCATCAGACTGTGCAATAGCGGCCACCTTCGGTTTAGAGGGACAATTCTTCACCATGTGTGGTCCTGCACATATCCAACACTTCAAGGCTTTCTTCGTCTTCAAACCATCATCCAATTTCGAAGCATCATCCTTCTTCTTTTCTTTCGGCTTGTCGGACTTCTTTTTCTCATCAGAAGTCTCATCATAATGATCCACCAACCTATCAACTGTAGCAAAAGCCTCCTCAAGTGTCCTAATCTTCTACCTCTTCACCTCATTGCATGCCCAAGGCTTCAACCCAATAATGAAGTTGAACACCTTGTCCCTCTCCGCCATGTCGGGAATTTCCAGAGCTGCACTTGCAAACTATCACTCGTATGCTTGTAGGCTTCTGGTTTGCTTGATGTACTTAATCTTCGTCTTTGCTTCCCACGTTTCATCCTGAGGACTGAAATGGGTCTGCAAAGCCTTCTTCATGTCATCCCACGAAGTGATTTCATCAACACTGCCATTGAAAATCTGATCCACCCTCCTTCTCCACCACATCTTAGCATCCTTTGTTAAGAACTTAGCAGCCACCTTGAATTATGTCTCACCATCAGGTAGACTCAACCGTTCCAAGTACTGCTCCATATCCCATAGAAAGTTGCCAAGAGTCTTTGCATTCCTTGTGCCATCATAAGATTCTGATTCCTTGACCTTCACATGAGGCACTCCTCCACCTGAGTTATGCCTCACAGCCTTCTTCAGCACTGCGATCTCATCCTTGGCTTCATCAAGAGATTTGTTTACCCTGTCAAGAGATTCCTTCAAGTTCACGATCTCTGCAAGACCCTGATCCCTTGCTTCTTCAACCTCCTTGGCCCTTATCTCGAGTTGTGTACACATAAGATCAGTGTACTCATGCTACATTCGGAGCTCATCAAGTTCTTCCCTTAGCTTCAAGCTGGCCTCTTGCTCCTTAGTGAGCAAGTCCTCCCTCGTTTCCCAAGAAGACTCCATGGCTTCCATCCTCTGCAGTATTCTTTCCATAAGTGATAAAGTCCCGGCTTCATGGCTAGACCCAACTTGAGACCCGACTACCATCTCTAACAGCTTCTTCTTCCTTTGTGATCTAGTCTCCACCATCCATCAGCTTCACCAAACGGAAGCTCTGATACCAACTGTCATGCCCCTACACCTGTGGTAGTCTTCCAACCGCTTGTAGCAAGGTGTGGCACCACCGAACGCGTTCTTTTCACCAATACTAACATTCGTGGACTACGCCTACTTTCACATTAACATACTTAGCTAGTGTTTCGCAACTAAGTAAAAGTAATTATCCCTTATACTTAATGAAGCCCACACTCATTCATTATCATCATGCAATTAAACCGAGAAAAACAATTGCAACAAGTATAGAGGGGAGGGGCAACTCCCTGTAATGTGAGTCTGCCCGACAATATATTATATCAGTTTTTCAATAGTAAAATCATCAAGTATACTTGGAAAAACTCCAAGTCTATACTTAGAATATTTTACAACCAAGGCATAGAACAGCCTTTTACAATCATGTGCACCCTTTCACAAGGCGAAGTGCTCACCCCATCCACTTATACCTCTCTACCAATTCCTGCATATACAACCCGAACCTCGGCATGCTTGCCTTCACCTCACGAGGCACAAGAATACCAAAACTGCACTTGGATAGCCTACACATGAGATATGCGCAGTATTTTACCCCTCTTGCACAGAATTACCTCTGCTCCTATGCGTAGAAGTGATGTGTGATTCGTTGGCTTTCTGAGCTCCCAAGCTCACATACTTATACCCTCCATGCGTATGTTTTAAGGGGGTGTGCAGCCCCATGGCCAACCCCACAAGTACTCACGTATGCCCACACATGTCTTGATTACATAAGTCGGCTTCATACATTTCTTTAACCATCATATATATGCAATCGTTCCAACACTTAGTCGTATTAAGTGTTCCTTGTTTCGTCGCATTTTATGTTGCAGCCCGTCGTAAGATTGTCGCACTTCCGCCGTTCAGCGCGCCCGCCCGCGCACCCGCCCGCGCCCGCTTGCACGACCTCGCCTGGCGCCCGTCGCACCGCGGTTCAAAGGCCTTACACATGGGGTCGTATTCGCGCTTATCGAATTCGTTGAATATAAATGATCGGTGACTCATTTAATCGTGAAGTTGTGATACCATGTTAAAAATGGAAGACAAAATATATATTTATCAAACTAAGCAGCTCACAAGAGCAGCTTCACTCGGAGAATGCTCTAGCAGAACACTTTATATATCATCATTAAAATTACTGAATATATATAGTTTAGAAGAAAATTAGAGAGTTAAAACAACCTCCTCAAATATAGGAACTAAATCTTAATCTAACTTTCACATGTAACAAATTAACAAACTCTCTCTAAAAATACATTTCTTCTTTAATTTCAACAAATTCTATTTTTTCGAGTCAAACAATAACCACTAGGGTTTTGTATTGCACTTTCAAACAAAATTTTCTAAAGGAATTTCCCATCATTCCAATTCTCATAATCTTTAGTTTATGTGTTGTTCTTACCTTCTTCTTATGGTTTTTCCATTCTATGATCAATTGACCAAAATGATAACTTTTTACGCAGATAGGTGTCCCCCCTATGGGAAGTAGCAAGTTAATCATTTTCTTAATTAATATTTTTGATTCTATGGCATGCTAGTATATTCTTGTAGTTGTCACTAAATCAATGGATAGAATTCGCAACAATAACTTTCTTGCATATCTAAATCACATGTTTAAAGAACACTTCTATTAATTTTTTACAAAGCATGAATAAAAATTTATTGTGCTTATTATTTATGAACACTTATAAGAATTAGGACAACTAAAATTTAATGAAACATGCATGATCATTTCATTTAATTACATTAACCTAATGACACGTGGATCAAAGATGAACAACCGAGTGACGGTTTTCCTCAGGTTTGTGAAATGTGCATCTTATACCTCCTCATATTCTAAAACGTAAGCCTATTCGCATGATCATTTCATTTCATTACATTAACCTAACGACGCATGGATCAAAGAGGAAGGTTTGTGAAATGTGCATCTTATACCTCTTCGTATTCTGAAATGTAAGCCTATTCAACTGTTACCCAAGTGTTTTCTCTATTAATTTAACAATTACACGACCCGTCACACTACTCAAAACGCAAATAGCAATTCATGGATATGAACTGAGACCAATAGGTCCCTTTGGGTATGTGGATATTTGTAACAGGGAAGAATTCAGGCATGATCCGCAGTTTAATATGGCTAAATCTCTCCAACACTAGGTTATGTTATAGATTCTCTGTCGAATTATAAGGGGAAGCGGTTGAATTTGCAGAAAAAAATTAGGTCTTTGCCGTGCTTGATTTATAATACTTAGGAGCATGTGATTAATAGGATTTGTGAATGGTTGTGGCTGACTATTGGCGTGGCCATTGCAAATAACTTTTACCAGCCCACTCTCACTATAATCGTCGTAAATGTAATGATTGTCGTAACCTAAGAAGCAACCATCTAATTGAATGAATCCGGATGTGTTCTGGCATCGATCAACAAGCTTGGATTTCACCGTGGATGCGCACTATATCAATCGAAGAATTTAAAGCTCCCCTACTCTAGAGAGGGGTGTGTGCATAACTGTAAGTAATATATCGTTGATTAATGTTTCCATTTTCATCGCCATCTCTATGAATGCTCCTGTTACAATCCACTGGATTCGCAATGTTGTAGAATTTCCATTTTACCAAATCCTATTTGTTTTGAGCACACGGGCACCCCAACTGGATTCTAAAATGCCCGAATTGACCAATAACAATGAAAAGAAAATCTATAAACTTTTTAGAACTGCAAGGACTTGAATGAGCCAAACCAAAAGAAAACACTCGAAGCATGAAACTTGTTTTCTAAAAAAAATCAATTTGTTTACTTTGCTAAAGAAGTCTGCTAAAACAAAACTACTCTTTATGTAGCGTTGAATAACAATTTCTCTAGACAAAAACTCCATATTTTTCTTAAATTTGTAATAGAATTACTCAGTTGTGAATATCATTTTTCTAAACATGAGATTAATTTAATAGAATTACTCAGTTGTGAATATCATTTTTCTAAACATGAGATTATAGATTAGAGATGGGAGCGCTACCTGCTTGGCTGTCTCACAAAAGTTCTGCGTTTGTCTGAGCCATGTAGGAAATAGCTTCTTTATAATTTATCAAATCCTCACCTGGCTCGCGCAGTCCAATCCAGAGCCAAGCATATCCAGGGCCGACAAGAACGTTGGCTCCAACTACAATTAAGGGCATAGAAGACGCACAGGGTACCGCGCCTGAACTTGAAAACCCTTCTGCAAACCATGGGAGCAGTGTTAATCATTGACAGAATTCATTATATTGTTCCTCTTTGTCAATGTGTTCATTTTCTAGATAGTTCATCTTTATTGTGATATCTATCTATAATTTACATATAAAATTTTCCTTTTATCAAGATGTTTATTCTTGGAAATGGTGTTTTTTATAGTACTAGCTATCTCGGAAATTTGTTTATATTTCTTTTGTAAAATTGTAGCTATGAATATATCGCTAAAGATTTCTCCTTCTCTTAATTCCACAACACTGTATATTCTATAATTTCACAATATTGTGTATTTTGTAATTTCATAATACTTGAATTTTTCTGTGTTTAAATATCTATGGTGTCTTTTCTTTTATACATAGATTTTGCAAAGTTCTCGTTCTTATATATTTCTACATTAACGTATTTCAAACTAAAGCCCTCACGTCATCTAGATAGGAAATTTAAAGAATATTAATATATAAATTCAAAATTGTTTATATGAAATTATAAATGTTGAAAATGTATCTTTATAATAAAATTATCATTTCAGGCCATAGAATATAAAATTAATTAAGAAAGCTTGTGTATCTATTAAAATATGAAGTGCATCTTAAAATTAATTATAAAAAAAATGGATGTGCATCAAATTATCCATATTCATTGTGACATAACAAATTTTGAAATGTAATTGTAAAGTTTATTTACATTAAATATAGATATTTTAAAATGTCAAGTGGAAAATAACAACAAGGCATCAATTAATAAATGATAAGTATTTATTTTTGAAAAATAATAAAGATTGAAATATAATTATAAAAGTTATCTTTGTTGAACATTAAATTCTTTATAATAAAATTATCATATCAGGCCATAAAATATAAAATTATTTAATGATATTGTGTACCTATTAAATTATACATGTCCATATTTGTGAAACACTAATTTTGAAGATCACTTTTAAAATTTTTTATTTTCACTAAACATAAATTTCCGAATGTAAAGTGGGGAAGAACAATACAACATTATAAATATACATGGTTTTGAAAGAGTATAAAAACATTAAAAAAACTCATGTAAATTGAAAATAAAAACACATCATAAATATATAGATTCTAAGTTGTAATTATAACACATAAAATTTGGACACATTATATTATTTTGTCTTTATTAAAGATAGAAATGTTAAAATATGAAGTGTATATTAAAATTAATCAGAAAAAAAGGGATATGTATCAAATTATCCATGTTCATTGTGAAACAACAAATTTTGAAATGTAATTGTAAAACTTATTTTTATTAAACATAGAAATTTTAAAATGTCAAGTGGAAAATAACAACAAAACATCAATTTAGTTTTAAAATATGAAGTGCATCTTAAAATTAACTATAAAAAAAAAGGATGTGCATCAAATTATCCAGGCAACAAATTTTGAAATGTAATTGTAAAGTTCATTTTCATTAAATATAGATATTTTAAAATGTCAAGTGGAAAATAACAACAAGGCATCAATTAATAAATGACAAGTATTTATTTTTGAAAAATAATAAAGATCGAAATATAATTATAAAATTTGTTAAACACACATGGACAACACAAAAGATATGAAAGATCAAACATGTAATACAATTTTTATTACCATGAGATATACATTTATAGTACAACATATGACTCTTGGGTTTCAGATCCCAAGGTCTCTTGGACTGCTTAGTCTTCTCGGCTTCCACACTAACCCTTTAGGATTAGGTGTCCAACATTCCCCCCCTTAATCCGAAGGGTTATGTATGAGTCCAAGAAGAGAGCTGTAATACAAAATGTGCAAAAATGCATGGCAGCACTAGGCTGAATGTGCTCTATGAAATGCTGGTAAAAAAGGGTGGTGGTTTAAGGATGACCACCAACACTGGAACGCTTAGTGCAGTTCCCGGAACTCTTCCAAAACTGGCAAGAAACTGAAGTTTTCTGCTAGAGGAAGTGTTCTCAATCTGTGATGGTTTAAGGATGACCAACAACTCTGGAATGCTTAATGCAATTCCTGGAACTCTTCCAAAGCTGGCAAGAAGCTGGTGTCTTCTGCTAGAGGAAGTGTTCTCAATCTGTGATGGTTTAAGGATGACCAACAACTCTGCGATTCCTGGAATTCTTCCAAAACTGGCAAGAAGCTGGAGTCTTCTGCTAGAGGAAGTGTCCCAGATTGCCAACTGAAGGCATGTTCAGGCATCTTTTTCTCTGGCTACAACTCTGAAACTGGTGAGGCAGGTTGTGGCTCAGGCTCGCTTGATGTGACTTTGAAGCTTGTAGATGACCATCATTTCCCCCCCTGTCAGATACAAGGTGAGATGATGGAGAAAACTCAGCTGCAAGACTGTTCAATACTCTGGAACAAGTTCTGACATGTGTTTGGAATATCTTCTTGGCTGTTGATGCCCATTGCCAAGAAGCGATCCATCCAAGATGAATCTTTGTTCTTGCAGGGTGTTTGTTTCTGAAGCATCTGTTTGAAGAATGGCTAGTTTTATGACAGTGCTCACATGGATGAAGATCAAAACAGTGATCTTTCAGATGGCCAACTCGGTCACAGTGTTGGCATTTCACGATCTGTTGTTGTTGTTGTTGTTGCTGTAGAAGAGGGGCAGAATCTGGAACAGCTGAAGCTGAACTGTCATGAGAAGCAGGTGAATTGTCATCAATGAATCCAGCACTCTGAAACTGAATGGGCTTTGAGTAGTCTGGAATATGAAAGGACAAGTCCTTGTCATATCCAAGACCAGTTCTGTGCTTATTGTGGACAAGCTGTTCCCAAGGTCTGATGATGGGCTTGGGAAGTGCAGACTGAGTTTCTGCATCTGCATGTACAACTGCTGCTTTATTTGAATGAACAATAACATTACTGACTTGCTGTTGATGGGTTGCAGTCTCAATGTTCTGAACAAAAATAGGTTCAGAATGATGACTCCAGTGCTGTAATTCTTCCTCCTATAGTTGTGATTCAAGCTGCAAAAACTCTATCTTTTCTTGTGCATATTGCAGACATGTTTGAATGTCTGAAAGAGAGGCTTTGTTAATTTTGACTGTGCTGTTAGCAGTGGACATGATTAGAGTTCTTAATAACTCTAATATTCTTTCAAGCTTAGCGATTTTTCTACACCTTAAAAATCCTCCAAATCCCACAGAAAAATGTAAGCTGCTAAATATCTTTAAGTTGCACAAGAGAGCCCTATAGCTTAAAGGGAAAAATCAACCAGAGATATCTTGAAACTGTCAAAATTATACAAATATCACTAGACTTTCAGAGATTCTGTTCTTTAAATTCAGCAAATGTTAGGAAGAACAGTGGTTGTAGATAAGTGTGACCACAGAAAATACAAGTTTGTAGCCTTGGGGCTAGATCATTCTTTATGGAAGTCGCTGTAGAAAATACAAAGTTGGCCTATGCAGGTCGCGAACCAACTTTAGAATGATTGCTTTAGGTCTGGAACCAACTGTCTTCTCAAATTAAAGCCACAGAACTGAAACAAAGTTTCTGAAAATAAACAGGCAAGAACTCCTTGACTTCAATCACCAAAATCATTTAACCAATTCAACTTGGCATCTCTAAAAGAGTCTGCTACAGCAAAGATAATATGGACTTGTGCAAAATACAAAGCATTCGACTTTCCAACAGTGATTTATCAACCACCAAAGTATGCACTCGGCCTTTCTAATGGAGGAAATATATATCTTGCCAAAAAATGTGGTGCAGTGAACAGTGTATGAATTTCAAAACCCAAAAACGAGTCAGTTGATGGTTTCAGATTCATTTGTTGTAAGATATATGCACATCTTGGAGTTGAAAGTAAATTTCCTTTCCATGGTTAGCGGGCAGATACTCTATCGATAGATCAGAGTTTATTCTGATTTCTTGCAACATTCAGATGCTTTGGTAGCTTGGTAACATAAGAATGAGAATTGAACGTTCAGCTGCTATCAGTCTTAAATCTGTTATGCACAAAGATTTGATCTAGAATGAAATAGACTACAGATAATTGTACCTTAGTGTCATTGTTGCATTTACAAATATTAAAGTAAAATGTTTTCTTCAGTCCGCTGAGATGGTGGTCAAAACTCTATGCGCCGGAACCTACTTGCATTGATGACTTGTAGAAATCACATTTAATATGCAGAAGAACGAAGTTCAACATCTATATGCGAGTCGTAGATATGGGAACTTATTTCTGCTATGCGGCTGAATTTGCAATAATATAATCAATCAATTGAATAACTCGATCAGTGTCCGGGCCCACCACCGGTGCTCTTGCAATGCCCATAATCCGGAGGCGCACACATTGAAACCCAAAATATGCTCATCCCAAATGGAAAACTTCTGCCGCACACTGCACGTCGTTCTGAACAGAAATTTCTCCAACAATACAACAGTCGTGTTAGGTCTTCAATAAACCAGAGTACATACAATTTTAGGTTCATGCGGTAGAGAGAATAGATAACATAAACACACGATATCTTGACTGATATTTATCATAATTCGTTGCTCACAAATGTCTGCAAATAATACGACTTTTTCTCTTTGATTTCTACAGCTGTGGACGAGCTATCATGACAACCTAATTATTTTCCAGGCATCTTGGAGGATTTGTGCCAAAATCACAGATGACACTGAAATATCAACTAAATATCCAACTGCGCACACAGACCCCGGTTCCACTGCGTTGCCGAGGGGTTCATAACAATATACAAACAGAAGGCTGGTACGTTAACATATCTGTACACAATGATTTATATCAACTGTTTATAAATGACAGATGCAACACATACATAATACGACTGCCACCATAAAACGAATTCAGCTTCTATACAGAGAGAGATAAAGCACTTCGTATGAACAGCTCCAGAATCTCTTAGGGTAAAACGGATTTCTTAGAAATCCTTGAAGCACATTGTATACATTCCATTTAACTGATTACCGGCCTTTAAACGCCAATTCTACTCTGATTGCGAATTCAATTGAGTCCAATGCTTCTTCTGCAACAGAAGCGCCTGAAATCCCATAAATCCCATATAAAACAGGTGTCTGTGAAATCTCGTGTGTGGAGAAGGATATTTTGTTAGTGGTTGGTGTGTGAAATCCACTGGGCGACAATGCTGGTCTAGGAACGAGCCATTGCCAAGCCGTCGAAGAGCAGAAGTGCAGCTTATGTATCCTCTGATTCCCCATCGGATCCAGACTTAAAATCCCGTTCATGGAGTGGGAGTGGGAGTGGGGAGTGTTTTGGAAATGGCGTTTTACCCAAAGTGGTGATAATCGGCTTCATATTTCTCAGTGCCGTGGGCCTTCTATTCCTCCGCAACAGAGGCGACACAGCGGCGTTGCTATGTTTGGAGTCTAGGGCAACAGAGAAGGAAACGATCCCTTTTCCTGACGTGCATCAGTTCAAGGGCATCCAATTTATCAGTGACAAGAGCAAATACAGCATTGTTAAGACTGAGAAATGGATCGTGGTAGCCGTTAGGGGGCCACCTATAGAGGAAATCCGTCAATTGGTGAAGATCAGCGTTGGCAGTGTATGCGCAGAGAGGGGCAGCGTGAACGGTGTATTCAGGCAAAAAACGTTACATGCATCTCTGGGCAGCGATAGAGGCAAAGAACGTTAGATGCGTTGGCATATGGACAATTCAGGCAGATGCGTTGTCAGGTCAGAGGCAGCGCAGAGAGGGGATGACAACGCTCAGGCGTTTCAATGCCAGGATGACAGCACAACAGAAGAGCAGGTACAAGGACAGTGCTGGACAGCGCCAGGAGCAGCTAACATTTAGCTGAAGAAATATTCGTAAGAAAATATTGCTCGGATTCAGAATTGATGGCAGAAATCACTGCACAGACAGGCCATAAGACAAATGGCTCACATTAATTTTGCAGGGCAGGAATACGCCTGCTCTGATACCATGTTAAACACACATGGACAGCACAAAAGATATGAAAGATCAAACATGCAATACAATTTTTATTACCATGAGATATACATTTATAGTACAACATATGACTCTTGGGTTTCAGATCCCAAGGTCTCTTGGACTGCTTAGTCTTCTCGGCTTCCACACTAACCCTTTAGGATTAGGTGTCCAACAAAATTTATCTTTGTTGAACATTAAATTCTTAAAATGTAAAGTATATTAAATTTAATTTGAAAAATTATAGACATCAATACTCGTGAACCAATGAACTTTGAAATATATTTTTTAAATAAAAATATTTGAAATGCAATTCTAAAAAAAATCAAAAAATGAAATAGTTTAAAAAAATAAATTGAAATAGAAATCAAAAACTGAAATAGATAAAAAAAATAAATTGAAATAGATGATCAATATAATTAGAAGAATAAATTATGCATTCAATTATAGATGTCTAATAAACCTTGAAATGTAATTTAAAAAAAATCATATTTATTAAACACAACACACAGAGATATGAATTTAATACAAAAAAATATTAATATAAAGACAAAATTGTTTATCCCCATATTTATGGAATTATAAATGTTGAAAATGTATCTTTACAATAAAATTATCATATAAGGGCATAGAATCTAAAATTAAATAAAGATCCTGTGTATCTGTTAAATTATACAAACATTAAAAAAGTTGATGTAAATTGGAAAATAACAACACATCATAAATATATAGATCGCAAGTTGTAATTATAACAAATAAAATTTGGAAATATTATATTTAATTTTGTCTTTATTAAAGATAGAAATGTTAAAATATGAAGTGTATATTAAAATTAATCAGAAAAAAAATGGATATGTATCAAATTATCCATGTTCATTGTGAAACAACACATTTTGAAATGTAATTGTAAAACTTATTTTTATTAAACATAGAAATTTTAAAATGTCAAGTGGAAAATAACAATAAAACATCAATTAATAAATGATAAGTATCTATTTTTGAAAAATATTAAATACTGAAATATAATTCTAAAATCTATCTTTGTTGAATATTAAATTATGGATTCAATTATAAAGCTCCAATATTAATATTCATAACATTTAATTAACAATATTAAAATTATTAATGGCATTAACATCATTATTATAAATAATATCATCAACATTTAATATTAAAAATAATATTAATTTTTTTTTAATTTACAATCTTATCTACTATTATTATTTTAATTTATTAATATTATTGATATTATATTAGTTAATTAATTAATATAATATACCATCAACATTAATAACATTAAATATATTAATAAAATTGTAATACTAAGTTTTAATATTATTTATAAATGTTAGGCATTAGGCTTTTGTGATCCATATTGTAAATGAGAGTGTCTTTGAGATTAATCACATTATTAGGATTTGGCCGAAATTTTGAACCAACTAATGTGGATGAACCACATTAGTTGGTTCGAAATGTCGACCAAATCCTAATAATGTGATTAATCCAAAGGGTACTCTCATTTATTTATAAATATTAATTTTAATATTAATTATTAATATTAATTGCTATGAATACGAATATTAATATTACTTTTAATATTATTAATATTTATAAATATTAATTTTAACGTTAATTATTAATATTAATAACAATCAATAATATTATCATGGTCAACCATGGTCCAATGTTGGATTGTGACAAAGATTGTCTCTATATGAAAATCAACCATGGTCCTACGTCGCATTGTGAGAAAGATTATGGGAATATGAAAATCAATCATGGTCAATGATGGACAACCATGTTTATTTTAGGGTTTATAATATTTATTCAAACACTGCATTGTCACATAGATTGTATATAAAAATCAATCATGGTCAATTACGCTCAACCATGGTCAATCATGGTCAACCATGGTCAATATGAAAATCAACCGTCGTTAATCATGGTCATCCATGGTCCAACATCACATTGTGAAAGAATTGTCTCAACATGAAAATCAACCATGGTCAACCATTGTCGACCATGGTCAACCATGTTTCAACATCGCATTTTGACGAAGATTGTCTCAATGTGAAAATCAACCATGGTCAATCATTATCAACTATTATCAACCATGGTCAATAATCATGTCCACATTGTGATGAAGATTGTCTCTTTGTCCAATGTCACATTGTGATAAAGATTTTCTCAATATGAAAATCAATCATGTTTAATCATGGTCCAACATCGCATTAGCAAAGATTGTGTCAATATGAAAATCAACCATTGTCAACGATAGTCAACCATATTTATTTTAGGGTTTTTAATATTTATCTTACGGTTTAGATACCTTGGTTTTATAATATTAAACCCTTGGGTTTAATATTACATGGTCCAATGTTACATTGTGACGAAGATTGTCTCAATATGAAATCAACCGTGTTAAACCACTATCAATCATCATCAACCATGGTCATTCATGGTGAAGCATGGTCCAATGTCACATTATAACAAAGATTATGTCGATATGAAAATAAACCATGGTCAACCATGGTCAATCATGGTCAACCATGGTCAAATGTGGAATTGTGACAAAGATTCTCTCAAAATCATGCTCAATCATGGTCAACCATGGTTAATCATGTTCAATGATGGTCCAATGTGACATTGTCACAAATATTGTCTCAATATCAAAATCACCATTGTCAACCATCATCGATGGTCCAACATCACAAGATTTGAGAAATATTGTCTCAATGTGAAAATCATCAATGGTCAACCATTTTAAACCACATTTAACAATGGTTGTATATGTGGTTTTATTAATGGTCTACCATGGTCCAACATCACATTACGACAAATATTGTCTCAATATGAAAATCAATCATGTTCAACCATGGTCCAACGTCGCATTTTGGGAAAGGATTTAATATTAATCGTTAGGTTTAACATTAATCCATGGTTGATTAATCCCTATTAGTCCTAAGGTTTAATGTTATTCCCTTGGGTTTAAAATCGCTTGGGTTTTTAATATTAATCTCTTGGGTTTATTAATGACATAGGTTTATAATGTTAATCCTAATTTTTATAATATAAAAATTCCTTGGGTTTATAATATTAATTCCTTATGTTTAATATTATTCCTATGTGTTTGTAATCCCATGGGTTTATTAGTCCCTTGCATTTATGATATCAATCCCTTGTAGTGAAAATTTATTTAAAAAAATATATACAGACGCAGAGAGGAGAGAATGATTCAGAGGATTCATTTGGGATCTTGGAATCGAGCTAAAGAATTAGAGGAAGCTCCAGAGAGGAAACGAAGTGAGAATTCGCAGAGGATTGAGGCCTAGATAGAATTGAGTAGGAGAATAGTTGAAGAAAGAAACCCTAAAGAAAAACCAAAAAAAGAGAGAAAACACAGAAGAATGAATTAAAGTCAATTGAAAGGGATGAACGAAGAAGTGTGGTTTTAATATACGGGAACCGTTGGATCTTATAGATCAACGGTGTGACGACAAGATGGTAAGTGGTTTGAGAGTTGATAAACATATTCCATACATATCACAATGAGTGGCAAAGAGTTGAAGTGAGGAAATCGCTTTATCGGGCAGTTAACCCCCATGTGTTTGGTCAACCTGAAACAAATGTGGATCGTTGGATCTCTCGGGAGAAGATCAACAACAGAGAAGTAATGCGACATACAAAGGAGCGGACATGATGGTGTTATGCGGCGCAGTTAATAAGTTTCGAGATCTGAAATTGCATTATCACATCTCGGATGCGATAGAGGTCTTTGTTAACAATACCCGTGGAGAATTGCGATTACGATAAGGGAAAAGGTAAATCTTGAAAAGCATGCCAAGGTCGTACTAATGGGGAAAAGGCGTACTAATGGGGAAAAGGTTATATATGTGCCACTAAAGGGATATCGAAGGTTTTATAAAGGTTAATGAAAGGGTTTTAGTCCCGATAGGAAGGATTTGAAAGCAAGCCTTTAATAAAGTATTTTTCCCTTGGGTTTATTAATTCTCAATGGCTTATAATATTAAGTTATTGGTAATCTTCGTTCTTTAACTTTTTAATATTAATAACTCCTTGGGTTCATAATCTCTTGAGGTTTTAGTGTTAATCCCTTGGGTTAATTATTCCTTTGGGTTTATTATATCAATCCCTTGGGTTCATTATTCCCTTGGGTTTATATTATTAGTCCCTTTTGTTTAATAATATTGCCTTTGTTTCATAATCCCTTGGAGTTTTAGTATTAATCCATTAGGTTTATAATATCAATCGCTTGGGTTTATTATTCATGAGTCAAACATGGTTTATTATAATGTTGACCATGGTCTAACATGAATTGTGATAGGAATTGTCTCAATATGTAAATCGATGATGGTCGATCATGTTTATTTTACTGTTTATAATATTTTTCTTAGGGTTTATATACGTTGGTTTATAATATTTAATATTGTTCCCTTGGGTTCATAATCCCTTGGGGTTTTAGTATTAATCCCTTCATTTTATTATTCCTTCTGGTTTCTCATATTAATCCCTTAGTTTTATTGTTCCCTTAGGTTTATAATATCGATTATGGTAAACTATTGTCAATCATAGCCAAGAATGCTTGAATTTCACATTGTGACAAGGATTGTCTCACCATGAAAATAAATAATAATCCCTTGGGCTTATTATTCTTTTGTGTGTATTATATCAATCCCTTGGATTTATTATTCCCTTGGGATTATATTAATAGTCCCTTTTGTTTAATAGTATTCACTTTGGTTCATAATCCCTTGGGGTTTTAGTATTAATCCCTTTGGTTTATAATATCAATCGCTTGGGTTTATTATTCTTGAGTCAAACATGGTTTATTATGATGTCGACCATGGTCCAACATGGAATTGTGATAAGGATTGTCTCAATATGAACATCAATGGTGGTCGATCATGTTTATTTCAATGTTTATAATGTTTGTCTTAAGGTTTATATACATTGGATTTATAATATTAGTCCCTTGGGTTTAATATTATTCCCTTGGGTTCATAATCCCTTGGGGTTTTAGTATTAATCCCTTGGGTTTACTATTCCCTTAGGTTTATAATATCAATCATGGTCAACCATTGCGAACCATAGCCAACCATGCTTAACCATGTTTGAATGTTGCATTGTGACAAGGATTGTCTCATGTTCAAAATAAACCATGTTTATTTTTGTGTTTGTAGTATTTATATTTGGGTTTATCAATATTGGGTTTATAATATTAGTCCCTTGGGCTTAATATCATTCCCTTGGGTTCATAATCCCTTGTGGTTTTAGTATTAATCACTTGGGCTTAATATTATTCCCTTGGGTTCATAGTCCCTAGGGGTTTTAGTATTAATGTAAATAAGTTGGGTTTACTATTCCCTTAGGTTTATAATATGAAAATCAATGATGGTCGATCATGTTTATTTTAACATTTATAATATTTTTCTTGGGGTTTATATACGTTCGCTTTATAATATTAATCCCTTGGGTTTATTATTCCTTTGGGTTTATTATATCAATCCCTTGCGTTTTTTAGTGCCTTCGTTTTATATTATTAGTCCCTTTTGTTTAATAGTATTACCTTTGGTTCATAATCCCTTGGGGTTTAGTATAAATCCCTTGGGTTTATAATATCAATCGCTTGGGTTTATTATTGTTGAGTCAAACATGGTTTATTATGATGTCGACCATGGTCCGGTATGGAATTGTGATAAGGATTGTCCCAATATGAAAATTAATGATGGTACTTCATGTTTATTTCAATTTTTATAATATTTGTCTTAGAGTGTGTAGTATTTATATTTGGTTTTACCAATGTTGGGTTTATAATATTAGTCCCATGCTTGAATGTCACATTTTGACAAAGATTGTCTCACCATGAAAATAAAAACATGTTTATTTTAGTGTTTGTAATATTTATATTTGGGTTTACGAATATTGGGTTTATAATAGTAGTCCCTTGGGCTTAATATTGTTCCCTTGGGGTTTTACTATTACTCCCTTCGGTTTATTATTCATTTGGGTTTATATATCAAAATTTGGGTTTTTTTATTCCCTTAGGTTTATAATATAAATCGTATCCAAACATGGTGAACCATGTTTGAATGTCACATTGTGACAAGGATTGTGTCACCATCAAAGTAAACTATGTTTATTTTAGTGTTTGTAGTATTGATATTTGCCTTTACTCGATGTGAAGTTTATAATATTAGTCCCATGGGTTTATTATTTCCTTGGCTTTATAATCCCTCGGGTTTTAGTATTTATCCCTTGTGTTTGTCATTCATTTGGGTTTATAATATCAATCCCTTGGTTCTATTATTCCCTTTGGTTGATAATATAAATCATGGTAAACCATTGTCAATCATAGCCAAACATCGTCAACCATGGTTGAATGTCGCATTGTGACAAGAATTGTCAAAATAAACCATGTTTATTTTAGTATTTTTAGTATTTATATTTGGGTTTACCAATGTTGGTTTTATTATATTAGTCCCTCGGTTGAATGTCACATTTTTACAAAGATTGACTCACCACGAAAATAAACCATGTTTATTTTAGTGTTTGTAGTGTTTAGATTTGGGTTTAACAATGTTGGGTTTATAATATTAGTCCCATGTGTTTAATATTATTCCCTTGGGTTCATAATCCCTTCGGGTTTTCATATTAATCCATTGTAAACCATTTTCAATCATAGCCAAACATGGTCAACCATGGTTGAATGTCTCATTGTGACAAGAATTGTCTCACCATCAAAATAAACCATGTTTATTTTAGTGTTTGTAGTATTTATATTTGGGTTTACGAATGTTGGGTTTATAATATTAGTCCCTTGCTTGAATGTCACATTTTCGCAAAGATTGTCTCACCATGAAAATAAAACATGTTTATTTCAGTGTTTGTAATATTTATATTTGGGTTTACGAATATTGGGTTTATAATATTAGTCCCTCGGGCTTAATATTGTTCCCTTGGGTTAATATTCCCTTGGTTTTTTAGTATTACTCCCTTTAGTTTATTATTCATTTGGGTTTACAATATCAAAATTTGGGTTTTTTTATTCCCTTAGGTTTATAATATAAATCGTAGACAAACATGGTGAACCATGTTTGAATGTCACATTGCGACAAGGATTGTCTCACCATCAAAATAAACTATGTTTACTTTTGTGTTTGTAGAATTGATATTTTCCTTTACTTGATGTCAATTTTATAGTATAGTCTCATGGGTTTAATATTATTCCCTTGGCTTCATAATCCCTTGGGTTTTAGTATTTATCTCTTGGGTTTATTATTCATTTGGGTTTATAAAATGAATCCCTTAGGTTTATTATTCCCTTTGGTTGATAATATAAATCATGGTAAACCATTGTCAAACATAGCCAAACATTGTCAACCATGGTTGAATGTCACATTGTGACAAGAATTGTGTCACTGTCAAAGTAAACGATGTTTATTTTAGTATTTGTAGTATTTATATTTAGGTTTACTAATCTTGGTTTTATAGTATTAGTCCCTTGGTTGAATATCGCATTTTGACAAATATTGACTTACCATGAAAATAAACCATGTTTATTTTAGTGTTTGTAGTGTTGCTATTTGGGTTTAACAATGTTGGGTTTATAATATTAGTCCCATGGGTTTAATATTATTCCCTTGGTTCATAATCCCTGGGGGTTTTTGTATTATTATCATAGTTTTATTATTCCTTGGGGTTTAGAATATCAATGCCTTGCGTTTATTATTCCCTTAGGTTTATAATATCGATCATGGTCAACCACTATCAATCATAGGCAACCATGGCCAACCATGGTTGAATGTCACATTGTGACAAGGATTCTCTCAACATGAAAATAAACCATGATTATTTTTGTCTTTCTAATATTTATATTAGGGTTTACCAATGTTGTGTTTATAATATTAGTCCCATGGGTTTAACATTATTTTCTTCAGTTCAAAATCCCTTGGGGTTTTAGTGTTAATCCTTTGCTCTTATTATTAACTTGGGTTTATAATATCAATCATGGTCATCTTTATGTTTCTCCTGTGTTTGTAATATCAATTCCTTGTGCTTCTTCATCCCATAGGTTTTCAATATTTATTCATTGGATTCACTAATTCCTTAGGTTTATAATATTAAAGAGTTGGCTTTATTAGTTCCTTGGGTTTATAATATTAGCTTTTTTGTTTAATATTATTCTCGTTGGTTCATAATCCCTTAGGATTTTATTATTAAACCCTTAGGTAATAATAAACAAAGGGGACTAATATTATAAACCCAATTTATGCAAACACTTAGATAAATATTAAAAATACTAAAGCCTAATAATAATAATAATAATAATAATAATAATAACAACAATAAAAACAATAATATGAGTTTATATTATTATAATAATAATATTAATATAATAATCATGAATATATAAGAGTATAGTTGCTATCATTTGTATAGTTATTAATTATCATAGATAATTGCTCTTTATTGTTATTGTTATAATAATATATTATAATAATATTGATTGTATTACAATAATAATAATTATTATATTTGTATATTATTATAATAATATAATATTATTATAATATTATAATTGGCTATTATTATTATATTTTATTTTTATAATAATAATACAATATAATTAAATAAGTGTGGCAATAGCTAGATCTCATAATTCAGATTTAGAAGATGATGATTCATGGAATTTTAGGGTTTCTCGTAAGCTCTGTAGCATCTGAGTCGCTCTAAACAATGACATAACTGTAGAAACTCAGTATCTCTCATGACAACACTACTCAGAAATCAGATTCATTGCTATGGATCCCCTTCCAGGGGGGGACGCGGCGCCTCCCCCTAACGGCAACAACGCGATATGGATTAGCAATGAAACTAAAAGGGATTTTGACAGGGTACAACCTAACATCACTGCAAAGCAGAATGACCCAGAAGAGCAAGGGAAACATAAATCACCACAGGACATGGAGACACTGCCTCAGACTTAGCAACAAGACAATCCGACATTGAGTAGAGAGATCCCCAAAGCTACCTCGGCCACCTGCAAACCTATTGCAACAAAGCAACCCAAGATAGAACTACCTGGTCACCGGATCAATGCCCAAATCCAATTTATGAAGTACCACACTCTCATAGGGAAATTTATTGGCTTTTGGCTGACAAAGAAATCCCTAAAGGGATGGGTTGGGGCCAAATGGAAACCTAGAGGACATGTCACCCTGTAGCTCAGACCTAAAGGTTTCCTTATGGCTATCTTCAACTCTACGGGCTTGTATCTTAGAGACTGGATAGAAAGATTCAATCCAGACAAAGAGGATTTCTGTTTGACACCTATTTGGATCCACCTTTATTCCCTTCCATTGGAGTACCAGGATGAATAATCACGAAAAGACATTGGAAATGGGCTGGGGGAGTTCATAAAGATACCTAAAGAAAGGAAACTAAGAAGGTATACTTCCTATGCTTGCATCTCTATCTACATGCATCTAGACAAGGCACTCCCAGACTCGGTAAGTCTATATCATGATTATTTTGAATGGATTCAGCCTATAGACAATTAACATGTTCCTTTTCGATGTAGAAAATGCCATGCGCATGGTCATATTTTCAGTGACTGCCCCCTAAATATAACCCCCAAAACCAATACCACTTCAGAAAGAACTGATGAGGAAGGATTCACTAAAGTCAACACCTGGAGAGAGCACCACAAAAAGCCTTCTTTGGGATCCAAAAATCCCAAAGCCAACTCAACCATACCCTCCACGAGTAACAACTTTGATATCTTAGCTCAATCAGCTATGAATGACTCTGAACCCACTACCCACACCGAAGATATACTCAAGCAATCTTTGGTAATATGGCCTTCAGCCACAAGGAAAGACCCAAAGCCACATCAGACCCTAACAAGCCCCACATCTAGTCCCACTAAGGAATTTGAATCGAGGTACAATGGAGTGGAAATGGATATCTTTTTCCAAGAACCAATTCATTCAAATGACTTAGTAGCAGGAAGCAGCAAGCCTAAACATATGGAAGAGGAGCCTGAAAGTATTGACATTAGGGATCTGGATATATTCAGCCTTGAGCAAGCTTGCAGAAGGAAAGAGTCTGATAAAATCTTGGATAAATAACTAGAAAGTTTGGAGGTAATCCTTTCTAGAGCACATCAGTAGCAAACTTTAGGGATTCAACCAGGCAGTCAATGGGATGGGAAAAACCTTCCCAAAGATACCAAGAAACGAGGAAGAAAGACAGATGTGCAAAAAACCATCATCATTGGGGAAATGTTGGTGGAGTCACGAAGATATTACAACTTAACAAAGTACTACAGGCTGCTACCCAATCTTTAACCATCAAGCTCACATCATGGAACTTAAGAGGGTTAAAGAGCCTTGTGAAGTGCAGAATGATAAAAAACATGATACAGCAGGAGAAACCTCAAATTTTCTTCATAAAAGAGACAAAATGTAACAGTAACACCCTCGGCACCATTCTCTCAAAAGCCTGGCCAAGAAGCCCGTCAATAGCAATGAATGTTTCAGGAGCCTCAGGGGGACTGGAAATACCATGGGATACACAAGTTATTTCGCTCACTAATTTTCATGTGAATCATAATATCATTCATGCAACTTTTCATATTATTGGGACCAATATTCATGGACATCTAACCAATGTCTATCTACCTCAAGATGCTATGAACAAATTGGCATTGTTGAACACAATTGGAAGGATAAACTCCACCAGAGCTCATCCTCTTTGGATTATAGGGGGGACTTCAAGATGATCACTAAATTTGAAGAAAATAATGGAGGCCGGGTCAAACAAGAAATGGAAAGAAACCACTTCAAGGACTTCATACAAAATAACTGGCTCATTGATGTGCCTTTTAACAATGGAATGTACACCTGGATCAATAAAAGATCAGGCTCGTAGCAAATAGCCTCACAGCTGGATTGCTTCTTGTTATTTGATAATTCAATTCATGTAGGAGGAGATTTTACTGCTTCATTCTTGCCTCTTTCTAGGTCAAATCATTGGTCCATATCTCTGCAATGGCAAAGACCTGGCAACTCCACAAGCAAACCCTTCCATTTTGAAGCATTTTGCCTTACCCGCCTGAAATTCAGTAATATCGTCCTCTCCGTTTGGAAAAGTTTTATACCCCTAGAAGGATAAAAAATGTATCAAATTCAACAACGGCTTAAACATCTCAAAGAACATATCAAGAAATGGAATCAAATGACCTTTGGAAATATATTTCAAGCTCGAAGAGCTCTAGCACAAGAAATGATGGAAATTCAACAAAAAATAATTATTGAAGGAAGAACAAAAGCCTTGGTTGTAAAAGAACATAAACTTTAGAATCAACTGGATGAAAGAAGAAAGTAAGAAGAGATCTTCTGGAAGCAGAAATCTAGAGTAAAATGGCTAAAAGAGGGAGAGCGAAACACAAAATTCTTTCACTGCACCACCATACAAAGAAGAATGCATAACAACGTCACACAAATTCAGAATCAGTAGGGAGAAAGGATGGAAGAACACGATGATATTGAAAGATAGTTACTCCAACATTTCAAAAAAGTTCATCAAGAACCACAAATCAACAGATAGCCAGCAATAGAGTGGACTCTCTAACATATCCCTAAAATAATAATGGAAGAACATAATCAATTACTCCTTAGACTGGTTACTATACAAGAAGTTGAAACAACAATGAATCCACTCAAAGAGGGGAAAGCTCCCGGACTAGATGGACTTACCTCCAACTTCTTTCATAAATTCTAGGATCTCATCAAAATGGATATATGGCAAGTTCTGGAAGAATCTAGCACTTTGCATTGGTTTCTTCGATCTCTAAATGCCACTTTTATTGCACTCATAGCTAAAGAAGAAAATTCTATAACATCGGACAAATTCAGGCCAATAGCTCTCTGCAATGTTATCTACAAAGTCATATTCAAAGTCATAGCATCTCATTTAAAACTGCTTCTTCTCTTACTAATATCGCCAAAAAATTGGGATACATAGAAGGACGAAAAATCATTGACGGCTTCATCCTCACACATGAGATCATTCATTCTTTAAAGCATAGCAAAAAAGAAGATACACTACTTAAAATTGATCTCTCAAAAGCTTTTGACAAATTAAGCTAGATATACATGCAAACAATGCTAAATGCCTTTGGTTTCTCTCCACCCTGGGTTAGATGGGTAATGAATTTGGTCTCCTCTACTTTTTTCTCCATTTTAGTAAATGGCATTCCCTCTTGACCTTTCCACCCCTCTAGAGGCATTTTCCAAGGAGACCCTCTCTCTCCCTTTCTTTTTGTGTTAATGGCTAAAGGGCTAGGTCGTCTAATTAAGAACGCTCTTCAAACTTAGCAGCTCAGATGCATCTCACTCCATGAATCCCTTGGCAACACTAATCAATAGTTTTTAGATGACAACATGTTGTTTAGGCACCCTTCAGTTCAAGAATCCTTTAAATTTAAATCCCTACTTGATGACTATTCAGAAGCATTTGGAGCCAGCATCAACACTGCAAATCCAAAATTTTCTTTTTTCATACTCCCCCCCTCCACTCAATCTTGTATACCTCTCATCCTTGGATTTTCTAAAGCATCCTTACCCTCAAAGTATTTAGGCGCCCTTTTGACTGATTCAGCTATTAAACATGCCTCATGGAATTTGCTCCTCAAAAATCTCGAAGCCTGCCTTTCTTCCTGGACATATAGAGGCCTTAATATGGCTAGTCGTATGGCACTGGTTAAGGCTGTCCTACAATCGATGCCTCTATATTTTTTCTCTGTCTTAGTAGCACCAAAGTGGGTGCTTAAAAGAATAAAAAATTTACAACGTAACTTTCTATGGGGATCCTTAGGCCAAAATAGAAAATGCGCATTGGTTAAATGGACCACAGTATGCCTTCCTAAAAAATATGGAGGGATGGGTCTCTGAGATCCTCAACATAGTAATGTTGTTATGGGAGCAAGGATATGGCGGAAATGGCTCTCAGCTCCACACACACCGTGGGCAACACTATGGACTACCAAATATGCAAATAACAGACCGCCAGACGAATTAATCAGACTTCTTCCCACTAAAAAAGGCTCCCTAATCTAGAATGCAGCAAGACAACACAACAACATAATACAGAACCACAGTTTCTGGGAAATTAGAGATGGAGGTGATGCTCGTTTTTAGGTTGAATCTTCACATCAAAGACCACGCCTAAGAAACTTGTTTATACTTCCACATACAGAGGATTGGGCACAGCATCAGGAGGAAAATTTCAATCAACACTGCACTCCAGCCCTCAATCAAGGATATAGATAAGGCTAAAAGCAGCACAAATAATCCGACAAGGAATAGAGCAAATCCACAATGATATTGACACAAAACTCGTGAATAGAAAAATATGATTCTTAGACAAGAAGGATATTCTGAGATGGGGGTATACACCACGTGGGACTTTTACTACAAAGGAAGTATACAACCTCTTGATTGGCTATCAGGATGGAAAAGATCCAATGTGGGACAACATCTTGTCTCCAGTTATTTGGCCCAAGGACTCAACATTTCTCTGGCTACTATGTCAAAAAGGAATACTCACCTCGGACAATCTAAGGAAGAAAAGCTTCCATGGGCCCTCTAGATGCCCCAATTGCAACCAACAGGAAGAGACAATACAACATCCCATGGATACATGCTACCTTGCCAATAAACTATGGGAAAAAATTGAATTCAAATGTCAAAAAAGGGGTAGAGTAACATAGGATATTACAAACACCATTCGAAATTGGATAATCGATCCTTACAAGAGCAGGTTTCTAAACTCTCTATGGAAAATTATTCCAAGCCTACCTTTTTGGAATTTATGGAAAGAAAGAAAAAGGCGCATATTTAACAATCAATGCACTCCTCTAGATACCATATGGAATAATTTTTGCATCAACCTTCAGGAAAACTTGGCTCTTCAAAATTTGCATGAAGAGGACTTACCTACCCTACCTCAGGAGAAGAACATATGGGAGAATTGACATCTTTGGATTTCCCAAAATCATGAGCACTCTAGCAACCTCTCGCAAAATTCCAAAACTCCAAGTAAATGGAAACCTCCTTCTCAAGGAATGATACAATTAAATTTTGATGGAGCCTCCAAAGGTAACCTAGGCATGACAGGCTATGGAAGAATCTTCAGGGGTCATGGAGGTAAACCACCCTTGATCTTCTATGGATCAATAGGTTGGGACTCAAACAATTCAGCAAAACTAGAAGGACTATTGCAAGGAATGTGCTTGACTCAACATCATGGTTTTTTCCCTATAATAATTGAAGGAGACTCACAAATCCTCATCACCATAGCCAATCAAATTCTCCAAGGAACACTTGGCCACAAAGTAGCCAGAAGCTGGAGACTAGCAACTTGTTTAAAGCTCATAGTAAAATGGCTCTTAACCAATAGAGTAATGACATTTCAACATATCAAAAGGGAAGGAAATAAAGTGGTAGATCTCTTGAAAAATATGCGGGTGGATAATGAATGAGTTCTTACCATGGGATCACTTGACTTTTTAAATGACAGCTCTCATTTACAGGAACTCATCGATTTGGTGTAGAAAGATGCAACACTCATGGATGCCGGTGATTAATCGCGCTGGTACATCACAAAAAATCTAGGGTGGAAAATGGCACAGGAACATGGCCTCCCAAACTTCCAACCAGAAGCCTACCGACATAATTAATGGCATTTAAATGATGTGTGAAAGATGAGGAAACCTCACTTTGATCCATAAGATGGCAATTTCCAACCACCTTCCCCCTATTATGCCTCTGAACTGTAACTACCTCCCTATTTCTGCAGAGCCGAGCTCGCACACGACAATGGGGAGAAGGTGCCAAATCCTCTGCTGTATTGAAATGGTGGTGCCCACTACTTGCTTGGTTGTAAAAGAACATAACCTTCAAAATCAACTGGATGAAAGAAGAAAGTAAGAAGAGATATTGTGGAAGTAGAAATCCAGAGTAAAATGGCTAAAAGAGGGAGAGCGGAACACAAAATTCTTTCACCGCACCACCATACAAAAAAGAATTCACAACAACATCACACAAATTCAGAATCAGTAGGGAGAAAGGATGGAAGAACACGATGATATTGAAAGATAGTTGCTCCAACATTTCAAAAAAGTTCATCAAGAACCACAAATCAATAGATAGCCAGCAATAGAGTGAATTCTCTAACATATCCCTAAAATCATCATGGAATAACATAATCAATTACTCCTTAGACTGGTTACTGTACAGGAAGTTGAAACATCAATGAATCCACTCAAAGAGGGGAAAGCTCCTGGACTAGATGGATTTACCTCCAACTTCTTTCATAAATTCTAGGATCTATTCAAAATGGATGTCTCGCAAGTTGTGGAAGAATCTAGAACTTTGCATTGGTTTCTTCGATCTCTAAATGCCACCTTTATTGCACTCATATCTAAAGAACAAAATTCTATAACTTCGGACAAATTCAGGCCACTAGCTCTCTGCAATGTTATGTACAAAGACATAGCATCTCATTTGAAACGCTGCTTCTCTTGCTAATATTGCCAAAACAATTGGGATACACAGAAGGATGAAAAATCATTGACGACATCATCCTCACACATGAGATCATTCATTCTTTAAAGCATAGCAAACCAGAAGCTATGCTACTTAAAATTGATCTCTCAAAAGCTTTTGACAAATTAAGCTAGATATACATGCAAACAATGCTAAATGCCTTTGGTTTCTCTCCACCCTAGGTTAGATGGGTAATGAATCTGGTCTCCTCTACTTTTTTCTCCATTTTAGTAAATGGCATTCCCTCTTGACCTTTCCACCCCTCTAGAGGCATTTTCCAAGGAGACCCTCTCTCTCCCTTTCTTTTTGTGTTAATGGCTAAAGGGCTAGGTCGTCTAATTAAGAACGCTCTTCAAACTTAGTAGCTCAGAGGAATCTCGCTCCATGAATCCCTTGGCATCACTCATCAATATTTTTTAGATGACAACATGCTTTTTAGGCACCCTTCAGTTCAAGAAGAATTTAAATTTGAATCCCTACTTGATGAATATTCAGAAGCATTTGGAGCGAGCATCAACACTGCAAATCTAAAATTTTCTTTTTTCACACTCCCCCCTCCACTCAATATTCTATATCTTGCATCCTTGGATTTTCTAAAGCCTCCTAACCCTCAAAGTATTTAGGCACCCCTTTGACTGATTCAACTATTAAACACGCCTCATGGCATTTGCTCCTCGAAAAGCTTGAAGCTTGCCTTTCTTCCTGGACTTATAGAGGCCTTAATATGGCTAGTCGTATGGCGTTGGTTAAGGCTGTCCTACAATCGATGCCTCTATATTTTTTCTTTGTCTTAGTAGCACCAAAGTGGGTGCTTAAAGAGGGATATAGACAATGGCTAAAAGCGACACAAATAATCCGACAAGGAATAGAGCAAATCGACAATGAGATTGACACAAAACTCAAGAATAGAAAAATCAGATTCTCAGACAAGAAGGATATTCTGAGATGGGGGTATACACCACATGGGACTTTTACTAGAAAGGAAGTATACAACCTCTTGATTGGCTATCAGGATGGAAAAGATCCAATGTGGGACAAAATCTTGTCTCCAGTTATTTGGCCCAAGGTCTCAACGTTTCTCTGGCTACTATGTCAAAAAGGAATACTCACCTCGGACAATATAAGGAAGAAAAGCTTACATGGGCCCTCTAGATTCTCCAATTGCAACCAACATGAAGAGACAATACAACATCCCATGGATACATGCCACATTGCCAATAAACTATGGGCAAAAAATGAATTCAAATGTCAAAAATGGGGTAGAGTAACAGAGGATATTACAAATGCCATTCGAAACTGGATAATCGATCCTTACAAGAGTAGGTTGCTAAACACCCTATGGAAAATTATTCCAAGCCTACTTGTTTGGAATTTATGGAAAGAAAGAAATAGATGCATGTTTAAGAACCAATGCACTCCTCTAGATACCATATGGAATAACTTTTGCATCAACCTTTAGGAAATGTTGGCTCTTCAAAATTTTCATGAAGAGGACTTACCTACCCTACCTCAGGAGAAGAACATATGGGAGAATTGGCATCTTTGGATTTCCCAAAATCATGAGCACTCTAGCAACCTCTCGCAAAATTCCAAAACTCCAAGTAAATGGAAACCTCCTTCCCAAGGAATGATACAAGTAAATTTTGATGGAGCCTCCAAAGGCAACCCATGCATGACAAGCTATGGAAGAATCTTCAGGGATCATGGAGGAAAACCACTCTTGATCTTCTATGGATCAATAGGTTGGGACAAAAACAACTTAGCAAAACTAGAAGGAATATGGCAAGGAATGTCCTTGACTTAGCAACATGGTTTTTTCCCTATAATAATTGAAGGAGACTAACAAATCCTCATCACCATAGCCAATCAAATTCTCCAAGGAACACTTCCCCACAAAGTAGCCAGTAGCTGGAGACTAGCAACTCGTTTAAAGCTCATAGTAAAATGGCTCTTACCCAATAGAGCAATGACATTTCAACATATCAAAAGGGAAGGCAATAAAGTGGTAGATCTCTTGGAAAATCTGGGGGTGGATAATGAACGAGTTCTTACCATGGGCTCACTTGACTTTTTAAATGACAGCTCTCATTTATAGGAATGCATTTATTTGGTGTAGAAAGATGCAACGCTCTTAGATGCGGGTGATTAATCGCGCTGGTACATCACAAAAAATCTGGGGTGGCAAGTGGCGCAGGAACATGGCCACCCAAACTTCCAGCCAGAAGCCTACCGACATAATTAATGGAATTTTAATGATGTGTGAAAGATGAGGAAACCTCACTTTGATCCATAAGATGGAAATTTCCAACCGCCTTCCCCCTATTATGCCTTTGAACTGTAACTGCCTCCCCGCTACTGCAGAGCTGAGCTCACACACGACAATGGGGAGAAGGTGCCAAATCCTCTGCTGAATTGAAATGGTGGTGCCCACTACTTGCATAGTTTGCTTTTCTGCTTTAGAACTGCTGCTTCGACCCTAGATTATGCTTCTGAACTTCGAATTCCCCATTCTCTTGCTCCCACTGGCCATTTGATCCCTCATCCTGCTCCTCCTAGAACCCGTTGAACCAAATCCAGCCAGGCAAATATGCCTCATTTGCGGCAGAGGATGTGATGTAGAAGGGGTAGCTGTAGAGGCAAATCAACTTGCCCTCCTTGACTGTCCCTCCCTGATTCTATTCCTTCGGATTCCTCCTCTCCCTTAACAGAGGCTCACTTCACGGATTAGTATCTCGCCACCCACAGTGGTAGGGGGCGTGCTCAGAAGTCCAGCTCTAGGCATGCTACAAACACTAATCAACCTCCTGATGCCTCTGTCCTGATAATGTAACCCTGCCATTCTACCCAGTTCTAGTTTCATTGCACACTAGAGCACCCGTGCATTATTGCTATCATTTCTATTGCTTTCAAATATGATCCACAGAGCTCTATCATCCCAGCTCACATCATTTAGGAAAGGACCAACACCAGCAAATGGAACACTCCTGGTAGCAGCTTTGGGACTTGTAGAACACATGGTGAAGCTCTGAACCGAACAGACGCAGCTCCGGGATAGAATACTCCAGTCGAAAATATGAATATGGAAGCAATGATGAGCAAGAAACAACACAACAAAGATGAATTAGAGGCTTACAGGTGTCTAATTGTGGAGGAGCCTCTGCCACCTAATGACACCTAGTAGGCCAAGGTTCATTTCAGGTTCCTTTGAGCACCTAGTCACCCACTTAGGGGTCTTTTATGATGTTTGTTGTTGTAATTGTTATCGATTTTGTTGTTTTGTTTAAAAAACTATCCCACAATGCTACTAGAGGCTAGTTCCCCTAAGTGGGTGTTATAGAAATTCTTGTGCCCTACAACCCCAAGCATGAAATGTCCATAAACCAAGGGCTCCTAAGTCCCTAAAAGTGTTGTTCTAACCCGTAAAGGAACAAGGTCAACAGATTACAGCTTCTCCCAAAATTTCTCCATGAAAAACTACTCAGAATTGGTCAAAACAAGACCATTGCAGCTGCTCCACTGGCTAGGTGCATTGCATCTCACCCAAATGCACTGTGAGGGTGCGTTGCATTTCAAAAGTCCCTTCTGTGGGATGCGATGGGCGAGAAATGACAAATGGCAGTGTCATTCCGCGAGGTGGAGAGGCAATGGAAGCTTCCAGAATCTTCTCCTGTGACACTTGCCTCACTGAATTCGACCAAGGATGAGTAAGAGACCATCAGTCTCCAAGTGGAAGCTAGAAATGTCAGAGAGAAGACACTAATCAAATCACAAGCTGACTCATCCCCCTTATAGATATCTATATATGGATCCCTCATCCCAGAGATTCAGGGGCTGGAATTTGCATATTGTAAGGAATTGTTGTTGGTTTCTAGAGAAAAAACATCAGATTGTTGGGTGATCTAAGCTTTGTTTGAGGTGAAGAGGGGCTTCTTTGCTGGGAGGTTGATGCTGGGTCAGAACAACCGGTTGTAACTCCTCCTAGATCTTTTCTTGTTTTATCAATAAAAGCTATTTGAGTTTTCCTCCATGCTTTTGTATCATTGATGCTCGTTACATTTGTATGGTCAATTTACATCTGATCCTAGATTGTTTATGAACATAGATCCATGTCTTTGTATAGTGCTATGCTTCTGTGATCTTGCAGGTACTTTGTGAAGCTGGGTGTGCAAGGGAGCAAGTAGCTGGGGACCATCAAAGAACAGAAGGATCGAATCAAGGGATTAGCGCAAGACAAAGGTTAGTCCGTCTATTCCTCTCTATCTATAATTCATAAAGGAAAAACATAAGTAGCTTTTCTCTATTTGTTTCTAAGGCAGCTGTCACAGCTTAGTGGGATAGAGCAGTTCTATATAGACACTTTTCCCTGTAACAAAATGGCGACTCCGCTGGGGAGATAATTAGTTTGTTTGTTTATCATTCTTTGTTGTCTGTTTCATAAACTTACAAGTAGCATTCGAACAACATTTTCCATATCAAATGAAAAGTAGATAACTGTTACTTCAATCCATCCACTGGATCTGTTTATGATTTAAACAACTGATTTACAAACTATCTGATTGCCCTTGTGATAGCTCTTAGATCCTCCTTAGATCTACCCCTAATTTTTGCATTACTGATTGCTTTTTACTCGGCCAAAAACCAAGAACTGAACTGCAAATTGTGACCCAGAGAACGAACAGAGTCTCGTTTCTGGCCTAGCGCAGGTACTGTTTAGAGATTCTGAATTTCAGTGCACTTCCCGAGTGGGCAACCTGCGTTGCATTTCAGATTCTCTGTGTCACAGGTGCGCTGATCAGACTAGCTATGTGCAGTTGTGGTTTCTGTGGATCATTCTTTCCAGTTCTATTCCTAATTTTTGCTTCCTATGATCAGTGTATGTCTGTTTGAAACACCTTTTCCTTGTTGTTATTCTGCCTCCTTTGTACAAAATAATTGTAGATGTTTTTGTGTGTTTGTTGAGTCGTTTACAGTTCTCCTTTGCAGAAGTAACATAATCGTACTGTCGCCCTTTGATTTGGAACTGTCGCAAGTGTCAATTTCAATCGTAGGAAAGAGTTTGATTGCTGTTGATGGTTGATTATCCTGTTACTATTGCTTTTTGTCTGAATTTGTAATTTTCTAGTGTCAAGAACGAGTGTTCATTTCAAAATCGTAAGGTGTCGTAATCGTCTCCATTTCTGATTTCGAAAAGAAGCTTGTTTATATTTTTCGCTTGAAAAGAAATTCAGATTTTTGCATCAACTTTATTTTTAGCATCCATATACTAAGAAAGTTGAAAAACAAATACATGCATGTGCATTTGCATATAGATAGTCTGTTTGGCTTGATTTAGGAAAGTTCATTTACAGTGTGCTCTTTACTCTTTGTGAAAAGATTATGTCTTTCTTTTCCCTAGTAGCTAGGATTTTCATTGCATAAAAGAGATAAAAAGTTTGTTTATCATCTTAGATTGCATTTTAGGAATTACATCTACATCTTGTGGTGAACCCGAAAGGAAAACTTCATAAACAAGATCAACTTAAAATAAATTCAATGAATCTAACAACGCTTTGGAACTTAATGCACAACATTTAGAGGTCTAGGCTAGAGACGTATTCCGGCATCGTAAAGCCTGGTAATTGTTGTTCTCACTGATGGTTGGGTGATTCCTCCACTTTGAGACGATAAGTGCCAGTACAGACTTGTGCTCCCACGTACCGTCGAGTATATTTTGGGAGACCCCTATAGGCTTAAATCCTTTATCCATAGGAAGCCGTGTTTGCCGCCCTATCGATCGCAACACACTGAACACAGCATTCGGGAAGATTGACTATCGTACCGTAAAAAGTATTCTGTAGTTTTGCGATTGGTTTGGTACTCCCTCTACCTATACTTCCAAAGCAGTCCCTTTCGTTCCTTTTCAGACTCCTTAACGGAAGAGGTCCATCTGAGCACTTGTCACTTCAGGCTCATTAAAAATCGAAGGCGACTAGAGTCATCTTTTGTTTTTTATCGACTCTTAAAAACTGAAAAAACAAGTTATGTCAAAGCGTCTAAAATTTATTTTAAACAGAATATTCATTACCCCTTTCCTACGTTGATCTTGGGTTGAGAAAATGGAATCCACCAACCAAGGTATTCACCTTGGAGGAAATCCTAGTCCCTTCTCCTCTTGGGAAGATGTTGGTGCACCCCATATGGCCACATTGTCGCTTCCAGGACTAACAATTGGTTTGCCTGTATGGCTCTTCTCAACCTCTGTCGTTCAGAACACCACAATTCCTGAAAAATCGAATCAGCAATTAGACGAGTCCAGAGTTACCCACCAACCTTCTACTTCCTCTAATTCTTCCTCTCCTCCTTCCTCTTCGCTTGATGGGGCTGGTAAAGCCAAAAGTCAAGTACCTAAGGAGAAGAAAGAAAAGAAGAAGAAAGAGAAGAAGAAGAAGGAGCCAAAAGCGAATGGGGGCAAACGAGTGTCGTCTAGCGAAAATCCACACACTGCACCGACCAGGCCTAAATCACCATGTGTCATTTGCAAGGGAGACCACTATCACAGAGATTGTCCTTGTATCCCTCGGATCTTGAGGGACTAGTCTCCTCGTTTGCACAACCCGGTGTCGTCAACCTCTGATGATCATGTTGAAAACACACCGTTAACTAGTGAAAGTGAAGCTCCAGGACAAAAAGGAAAATATATATTTCCTTGTAAACTGTGCGAAGGCGATCATGTCGTCCACTGTTGTCCCTTCTTAGACGAAGCTAAAAGAGTTTTGGACGATCGTCTGGTTTCACCGTTACGACTTCCACCTGGATATCAAAAACTCTTGCCGAGTCCGTCACTAGTTGAAAATCTGGCTGGCCCACTCAGGTGGTCGACTGAAGCACCTATCATTGAAGATAAACCATCTGAATTTATACCAGACGAAAGTCAAAAGGTCGAGGCAGCAGTTGACCCGTCTTGCCTTCAGAGGTTCCATCTTCATATGATACAGTCACTGAAGAGAACAAGGATGACACCATCCAAATTCTTTTCATAAGCATAGACTCTAACGAACATGGGGGAAATTTACCCGTTCCTTTACCGCAGGAAGGAAGTTCGTCAGAGTCGTACCCAGCTGTCTATTTGGTCACACCTCCAAGCAACCTAGTTGTCTCCTTCGACTAGAATCAACTAGGCAGACCCCGTTTACCAGCCAGTATACCATTCTGAATTATTGTTCAAATATATAGAATGGTTATGGCTGGTACCATCATAGATGAGGGGGCTTCTGTAAGTATCATTTCCTCAACTGCTTGGAAAGTGCTTGGTTTGCCATCGCTTTTGCCTGAGATGAGAAATCTAACAGGCTCTCATAAAGGAACCAGTCGACCGTTAGGGATCCTTCCCAATGTGCCCATAACATTGAGAGGGAAAACCGTTCACATGAACGTTATGGTAGTTCAAGGACCCCTAGATTACAATCTACTCCTTGGATGAGACTATATTTATTGCATGAGAGCCATTGTCTCATCACTCTTTAGAGTGATGTGTTTTCCGCACGAAGGAAGAATGGTCAAGCTCGTAGACCAGCTTTCATTTCCCAGATCACGCATAGCAAATAGTCATATACCATCCCTGAATGGTCTTTTCACATAAGAAATGTCTCAATCTCCTGTCCATCCACCCGATGAGCGCGAGTGATTCAGGGGGACATGACTGAAACCTAGGGGGCATCCCTCCTGGTCTGCTTCAGCAGGAAAACTTCGGGTATAGGGTAGGTTTCCGCGAGAGAATATGACCTCCGTACTCCCATCCATGATTGGAAGGGGGAGTTGGACTGGAACAAGATTCTCTTGTCAAAGTTATGTGAGGAGGCGAGCACCGCCGCTCACCTTTGTTTATCTCTGTAGACATCGCTAGAGAAGTGTTTTGTTTGCGCTGTGAATAAAACAATCTTTGGGTAACCTATAAGAGGTAGGCCTCTCTCACTAAAACAATTGTTTTATCGGAAAGAAGTAGGGGTAACCTTAAAACCCTGTTTTATACCTAGGGACATGCAAATCTTTTCGAGTGCAAGCGAAGAGCGACTATTTATTTTTAAAATTTTTAAGACCTCTAACCCTTTAAACTCGTAGGATTGGTCGTATCCTAACTTGCATAAAGAAAGGATGTGGGGAAAAACTCTAAAAGTTGTCGTTTTTATATGAGACATTCTTATCACAGGACTGGATTGATCGAGCAGTGTTACCGCAAGGTTCAAGCTCGTTAAAAATTAAACCCGCATCGAGCAGTGTTACCACAAGGTTCAAGCTCGTTTGAAAATAAACCCGCACCGAGCAGTTTTAGCACATAGCTCAAGCTCATTAAAAAATAAACATAAGACATGAGCAAATGTTTCCACCCACGTTTAAGCTCGTTAAAAAATGAACTATTCCCCGGTAAATAACCATCGTGAATGTAGTACTTCAGTCGTTAAAGCCTTGGTCGTGTTTGCACCGTCACCTCCACTTTTTAATTGGCCGATCATTCACCTCCATTTGATTGTTTACCCATTTTTAGGAACAACTGCGAAGAGTGATTTCACTAGCCATCCTTATGACACTGCCGTGATTGTAAAATTCCAAACCTTACCTGGAATCAGTTGCTACCC
Source organism: Pinus tabuliformis (assembly GCA_031772625.1). Lineage (NCBI taxonomy): Eukaryota > Viridiplantae > Streptophyta > Pinopsida > Pinales > Pinaceae > Pinus > Pinus tabuliformis. The sequence continues at coordinate 1,674,722,685 of CM062816.1, read as the reverse complement.
GTTTTATCACTCGTTCCTCAAAAGACGAGTCTCCTTTAAGCTCTTTTCAACTGACTCGTAAAATATGAAAAAGATTGCCGAGCCATTGGCCTCTCCAGCTCGTTAAAGGGACAGGAAGTGCTATCCCTCCTCTAGATTTTAATCATTTTGGACCTGAGGGATTATTACACAAAAAGATCGAGTGTTTGTTTTGTTCGGCTCGTTAAAAGTATCGAAAATCCATCCCTTCTGTATTGTTTTATACTTTTTTGGACTTAAGGGATTAGATGACGAAAAAGGAATTTTGGAGTTGCCTTTACGTTCCTTTTCAGACTCTCTAAAATTGAAAAGGACCGAGTTATCTTTGTCGTTAAACTTGTTAAAAAGATTAATAGCGACAAACTTGTCTATAGACGAGAACGAGTTTCACTATCGCTAGGCTCGTTAAAACATTATGATGGGTTTGCCCGAAGGGAAAATTATAGAACAAGCATATGTTATCCTCCTCAAGCTTGACAAAAATAAAGAGGTACTGGTCAGCAATAACTGGGGAAAAATTGGGAAGAAAACTCAAAGAAACTTTGTTGGTAGCAAGTCGCTCTTGAACATGACACTTTCACTCCGTGTCCGAGTCGGGTTGGGTTGTTTCATTCACCGGTCACATCACCATGGTCACGCCATAGCATCCACATTTGGGGTTAATGCTACCGATCCATCACATCAGTGTTGCCGATATGTTCAAGAGAAGTCATTCAGAGAATTCACCTCTGTCTCATCCACTACCATACATTATACTCCATTCTTTCATGACCGCCACCCTGAACCGTATATCACCAGATCGTCCTCACCTCCATTAAAATCATTTGCTCCGTTCCATGTCATTGATGTGGGATTCATTAAGGCCCTCCTGTGACGGATCACTTCTTGTCAACATCAACTCATTATCCAAGAAGTTGATCTAGGAACACCCCATTCAGTACTTTGAAGCTTGCATGCCTCAATGGCAAGTTTCTCACTTCTGGCGACAGGTTTACATCAATGGCCTTCGACCGAAATATTTTCCATGGTGCTCGACGCCAAGTCCTTTATTCACACCACATGAATTGTACTGCAGTACCTTGAGGGTCATTATCATTATCGGTGATTCCTCTCGTGCTTGTTAATAGTTTACATCATTGACTGGTAATCAAGTGATGTCTTTCCATGTTCGACTTCAGAACATTTGTCACATGGATCGACTTGTACTTCGAGCAAAGATCAGACGAGATTGAAGACCCTGGATCTATTCATCCATCCAGGCTGCGATATATATTTAGGGAAATAAAGACATTAAATGTACATCATTGCAACACAGATAATCATCCTACCAAAAAGATGATGGCTCTACCAGAATCATCAGTCTACACTCAGACGATTGTCTGTCCTATGTACATGAAAATGAATTTATAAAGTTGAGCATGGGAATTCCCGCCTCATCTAGATCATGAAAATATTATGAAGATAATGTATTGTATTGTATCTTATTACAGGTCTCCTCCCAGCATTGAAAGAACTTCGGATCCTCATAATAAATCATTTCACCCGACACCAAAAGGTTAATGGCCTCATACTTTAGGGGGCAACTGTTATAGACATTTTTGTGCCCTACAACCCCAAGCATGAAATTTCCATAAACCAAGGGCTCCTAAGTCCCTAAAAGTGTTGTTCTAACCCCTAAAGGAACAAGGTCAATAGATTACATCTTCTCCCAGAAGTTCTCCATGAAAAACTACTCAGAATTGGTCAAAACAGGACCATTGCAGCTGCTCCATTGGATAGGTGCGTTGCATCTCACTCAAATGCACTGTGAGGGTGCGTTGCATTTCAAAAGTCCCTTCTGTTGGGTGAGATGGGTGAGAAATGACAAATGGTAGTGTCATTCTGCGAGGTGGAGAGGCAATGGAAGCTTCCAGAATCTTCTCTTGTGACACTTGCCTCACTGAATTCGACCAAGGATGAGTAAGAGACCCTCAGTCTCCAAGTGGAAGCTAGAACTGTCAGAGAGAAGACACTAATCAAATCAAAAGCTGACTCATCCCCCTTACAGATATCTATATATGGATCCCTCATCCCAGAGATCCAGGGGCTGGAATTTGCATATTGTAAGGAATTGTTGTTGGTTTCTAGAGACAAAACATCAGATTGTTGGGTGATCTAAGCTTTGTTTGAGGTGAAGAGGGGCTTCATTGCTGGGAGATTGATGCTGGGTCAGAACAACTGGTTGTAACTCCTCCTGGATCTTTTCTTGTTTTATCAATAAAAGCTATTTGAGTTTTCCTACATGATTTTGTATCATTGATGCTTGTTACATTTGTATGGTCAATTTACATCTGATCCTAGATTGTTTATGAACATAGATCCATGTCTTTGTATAGTTCTATGCTTCTGTGATCTTGCAGGTACTTTGTGAAGCTGGGCGTGCAAGGAAGCAAGTAGCTGGGGACCATCAAAGAAGAGAAGGATCGAATCAAGGGATTAGCGCAAGACAGAGGTTGGTCCTTCTATTCCTCTCTATCTATAATTCATAAAGGAAAAGCATAAGTAGCTTTTCTATGTTTGTTTCTAAGGCAGCTGTCACACCTTAGTGGGATAGAGCAGTTCTATATAGACACTTTTCCCTGTAACAGTGGGCAGCACACTTCTCGAGCTTTGGACTGGTTTCCCCAATGAGGGCAATCATTTTCAGTTATTATCTATTAAACCTTGGTAAAATCTGAGACAGGTTCTACAGAGGGCGGTGCCTCCATGTATTATTTTTTTTTACATTAATAGAATTAGTCATATTTAGAAAAGAATAGTAATACAATATAATTGTTATGATTTTTTTTTAATTCTATATTGTTATATTATTTTAATAATATAATGATAATCTAATATTATTATGAACTATTATTATTATTAATTAATATATATTAGGAGTTTATATTATAAATATAATAATCATAAATATATAATTATATAAGAATATAATTTCTATTATTTGTACAGTTATTAATTATCATAAATAATAAACAATTGGTCTTTATTATTCTTATTATAATATTATATTATAATAATATTGATTATATAATAATAATAATAATAATAATAATAATAATTGTATATTATTATAATAATATAATATTATTATATTATTATTAATTATCAAACAATTATGATGAGCCCTCTCTTAGCCAAGTTATATGGTAGTATTTTAGAAAATAAGTTAAGCATATGGCTTGAAAGTGAAGGTAAGTGGGCTAGAGGCCAAGGAGGTTTCAAAAGGCATCACTCAACAATAGAACACCTCGTTATGCTTAGGATCATTATGGAGGAATGTCATAATGATAAATCCAATTTCTTTTGTTTCTTTGTGGACATTAGAAAGGCTTTTGATATGGTTCCTAGATACAACCTTTGGAATAGATTAGAAGAGATAAAGGTTCCTTTCGAGTTGAGAGCTGCCGCTATAAGTTTATACGAGCATGTAATTGAAAAGCTAAAGAGAAATGAGGGGTGGTCAAAAGATATTAAGTGAAATATCGTAGTTAAACAAGGTTTCCCCCTCTCCCCTACCCTATTTGGCATTTACATCGACAAGCTCAAAGGGTATTTAGAGGAAGCAGGATGTGCTGGCACAATCTTAGCTGGGATAGTTGTCATCCTTCTTCTCTATGCTGATGATGTTGTTCTTCTCGCAAGGTGGCCATTTAATCTTGATAGGAAACTCAGGCTTCTTAAGTATTTCTGCTCTACCATGGGTATGACTATTAACACTGACAAAACAAAAGTTATGATTATTAAATCCAAGAATGACACTTACACTGATTTTATGTATGACAATCATAACTTGGAGGAAGTGTATTCTTACAAATACATAGGAATTGATATTCATCACAAGCTCAACTTGAACTATAGCATTGAGAAAAGGATTAATGGAGGTGGAAAGCTTATTTTGGTCTTGAAAATAATTGTAAAACAACAAACCTCGTAATGTGGGATAAAAAGAAGTTCCTCTTTTAAACTTTAGTCACTCTTGTTATCTTATATGGATGTGAGGTTTGGGGTTGCAACATCTCTATAGAATCCTCAAGAAAGATTGAGCAAATCCAAAAGTGTTTTATAATGTATAACCTGAAAATTTAATGTAATACACCCTATCCTATTCTCCTTATAGAAGTAGGTCCTTCCCCTATCAAGAGCCTAGTTGTGATTAGGCTTCTGTTGTACAAGCACAAACTCAATAACATAGGAGATCATAGACTTCCTAAGCTAGATTTAAATTCCAATCAAAACCACCTAAGGCTCAAATGGGGTGTTATAAAGATACGAGGGCCTGGTTAAACTATTGGGAGATCAACAAGAATGATGCATTGCAAAACATTAATAACATTAAAGATATTGTTACTTCTAAGTTCAAAGAAAAAATGTGGCATGAGAAATATTTAGAAGCCAAAAGAAAATTAAGTTATTATAAGAGGGTCATCAACTCCACCCTAGAAGATCAAAAGTATCTCTCTATTTTAACTAGCTCAAAGAAGAAAATTAATATAGCAAAGATTAGAACGAATTCCCATGAGCTCCATAGTGAAACAGGTCGTTGGGCAGTTCCTAAAATACCATGGATGGAAAGGATACACAATTTATGTGAGAATAGTAACATCAAGGATGAAAACCACTTCCTCTTAGAGTGGCCCGCGTACAACCACGTTAGATCTCAGTTTCATAATCTTTGTCACAATTTTGACCTTCCTAGCCTTTTACAACGTCAAAATTATAATGAGCTCGGGAGGCTTCTCTCCAAGCTTTTTGAGCATAGGAATAAAATCTTAAATGAAACTCAATAATTTGTTTCTTTCAATCCGATAGACCAAAGTTTGGTCTCAGCGGACGTTAACCATCATCATCATAATCATCATTATTATTATTATTATAATACAATATAATTGTTATTATTTCTTTTATAATTTTACATTATTATATTATTTAAATAATATAATGATAATCTAATATTATTATGAGCTATTTTTATTATTAATTAATATATATTAGGAGTTTGTATAATTATTATAATATTAATATAATATTTATACAGTAATATATAAATAATCTCATAGTTATATTTATATAGTTATAAATAATCCTAAATCTATTTGATAATATTTATATAATAGATTTGGGACTTCTAGGTCTACAATTTGTGTGGTTCTCTCTTCACATATCTAATCCTCATGATGAACCATGATGGGTGGTTCGAAACATCAATACATAAAATAGTAAAATGCGATGAATATTTATATAGTTATTAATAATCCTAAATACTCATAATAATTAACCCTATGTATACAAACCCTAAGATAAATATTAAAAATACTAAATCCCAAGCATAATAATAATAATAATAATATATAATAATAATATGAGTTTATATTATTATAATAATATTAATATAATAATCATAAATATATAAGAATATAGTTGCTGTCAGGCTAGACAGTAACTCCATTTTGCAAAATTGATTTGTGTATTATTCCATCAGGTAGGTCTTTGTTATATACAATAAGGAGTGACTGTTCAGTTCATCTCCCGATGATTGTTCTCATTTCTAATTTAATTATTTACATAAATTCACCCAATCATGAGGATTAGGTGTCAAAATTCCCCCCCTTAATCTGAAGGGATGTTGGCAAGTCCAAGCATCGTTTTTAATCGTTCAAGCATTTCTCTTCCAAGCGCTTTGGTGAAGATGTCTGCAATTTGCTCATTTGTGGAACAATGACGGAGATGGATTGTTTTGGCCTCAACATGATGTCGAATCAAATTATATTTAGTATTGATGTGCTTCGTTTGATCATGGAACTTTGGGTTCTTGGCCAACTTTATTGCAGAGGTATTGTCAATCATGAGTGGAGTTGATTGTACTTGTTTTACCTACAAATCTTCAAGAATTTTCTGAAGCCACACAATTTATTTTGTTTCTTCAGCTACTGCCATGTATTCCGCTTCTATTGTGGAATCTGTTGGAACTGATTGTTTGCATGATCTCCAGGAGACATCTCTTGATCCAAGACTCATAGCATATCCTGAAGTAGATACCCCAGTTTCTTTGTCTCCATCGAAGTTTGAATCAAAGTATCCAATCAAGCTGAAGTCATCCACATGTGTATACTTGATTCCAAAGTCTTGAGTTCCCTTAAAGTACCTTAGAACGCTTTTTACAGTAGACCAATGTCCCTCACAATGCTTTTGCATAAACCTAGAGAGGAGTCCAACAGCAAATGAAATGTTTGTTCTGGTAGTAGGTAGGTAGTTGAGACTTCCTACAAGCTGTCTATACTTTGTTGCATCCTCAAATTCCTTTCCTTCAATATATGTGAGCTTTACGTTTTGTTCCATTGGAGTAGTAAGAGGATTGCACTCTATCATGCCAAACCTGTTCAACAGATCTCCAATGTATCTCTTTTGAGAAAGAAATATGGACTTTGGATGTTTGGTTACTTCAATGCGAAGATAGTTATGAACATAGCCCAAGTTAGTCATTTCAAAAAATTTCCCCAATTCCTTCTTTATGGATGCAATGTAGCTTCAATTGTTCCCTGTCATCAAAAGATCATCTACATATACCACAGGATATACAACTGTTTTTCCAACTTTCTTGACAAATAAAGTTGCATCATCAAGATCAAAATGTTTGAAATTGAGTTTCAGAAGATGCTCAGTTAGTTTTTCATACCAAGCTCACAGTGCTTGTTTGAGGCCATACAAGGACTTCACAAGTTTGAATACTTTATGTTCATGTCCTTTCATAGAAAATGCTTCAAGATGGGACATAAAAACATTCTCTGTTAGATCTCCATTCAAGAAAGTAGTTTTTACATCCATTTGATGGACTTTCCAACCGTTCTGAGCTGCTAGTGCAAAGAGTTTCCGGATGGTAGCCCATTTTGTTATGGGGGCAAAAGTCTCCTCATAATCGACCCCTTCCTTCTATGCAAAACCTTTTGCCACAAGCCTAGATTTGTGCTTGTCAAGTGAGCCATTGACTTTATACTTGCTCTTGTAGACCCACTTGCAACCAATTGGTTTGGTTCCTAATGGAGGATCAACCAGCTTCCAAGTGTTTTTCTTTATGAGGGCATCATACTCCTTTTGCATCGCTTCTTTCCATTCATCATGAGAAGCAACTTCTTTGAAGGAAGTGGGTTCAAAATCTGTAGACAAGTTTAATTCACAATCATAAGAAACATCCATATCAACAGGTGAATTAGAGTCATGTACATCACCTCCATTTTGCCGGTTTGAATTTCTAGTTCTTGTCTTTCCAACTTCATCAGGATGAACACTTTCAAGTGTCTTTGTCACCTACTTTTGGGGACCTTTTTTAGATGGTCCAGGCTACTCCATTGATTGAGTTGGGACTGAATCAAGATTGAGTCTCCCAATTCTATCAATCACATCACTTAAAGCATCATCCGTTGTTGGAGTTTCATGCGGGGGAGAGTGTTCTTCAGAAGAAGATTCCACATGTTGATCTAGTATAGGAATCCCCCCTTCAAGATGTGCAATCTAATTATCAAATTCTTGAAATGATTTTGCTTTTGTGAATCTATCCAAGCGATCAAGTTTCTGCTCAACAACATTGTTAGTTTTGGATGATTCAAGGAAAATTACATCTCTAGATAAAACAAATTTCTTATTTACTTCATCATAGAGGCAGTATGCTTTGGAGGTGTTTGAATACCCCAGGAAGATACACTTACGACTTCTAGCACCATGTTTGTTTCTAGGTACCTCTGGTATTAAGGCATAATAGGTGGAACCAAAGACCCTGAGATGCTTTACAGAAGGAACATGTCCATACCACATTTCATATGGAGTCTTGTTTCTTATAGCATTAGATGGAAATCTATTCTTTATATATGTAGCACATAGAGCAACATCAGCCCAAAACATTATCTTTACATTCTTGGGTTTATTAATGACATAGGTTTATAATGTTAATCCTAATTTTTAAAATATTTAAATTCCTTGGGTTTATAATATTAATTCCTTATGTTTAATATTATTCCTATGTGTTTGTAATCCCATGGGTTTATTAGTCCCTTGCACTTATGATATCAATCCCTTATAATGAAAATTTATTTAAAAATATATATATACAGACCCAGAGAGGAGATAATGATTCAGAGGATTCATTCGAGATCTTGGAATCCAGCTAAAGAATCAAAGGAAGCTCTAGAGAGGAAACGAAGTGAGAATTCACAGAGGATTGAGGCCTAGATAGAATTGAGTAGCAGAATAGTTGAGGAAAGAAACCCTGAAGAAAAACCAAAAACGGAGAGAAAACACAGAAGAATGAATTAAAGTCAATTTAAAGGGATGAATGAAGAAGTTTGGTTTCAATATACGGAAACTGTTGGATCCTATAGATCAATGGTGTGACGATGAAGAGCGAGAACCGTCGATCTCATAAATTGATGGCCATTGTACTGTGAAGGAGCAGAGGAGTTAACACAGAGAAAAGGCAGTTTTATAACCTTACGCGATGTTTCGGGAGATGACTAGATGGTAAGTGGTTTGAGAGTTGATAAACCAATTCCATACATATCACGATGAGTGGCAAAGAGTTGAAGTTAGGAAATTGCTTTATCGGGCAGTTAACCCCCATGTGTTTGGTCAACCTGAAGAAATGTGGATCGTTGGATCTTTCAGGTGAAGATCAACAGAAGAGAAGTAATACGACATACAAAGGAGCAGACATGATGGTGTTATGCGGCGCAGTTAATAAGTTTCGAGATCCGAAATTGCATTATTACATATCAGATGCGATAGAGGTCTTTGTTAACAATACCCGTGGAGAATTGCGATTACGATAAGGGAAAAGGTAAATCTTGAAAAGCATGCCAAGGTCGTACCAATGTGGAAAAGGTGTGGTATGTGTATATTTCCTTTGTAAATGGTTTATTAAGAAAATAACACCGATAGAAGGTTTACGTGCTAAATATATATGTAACCAACGTTTACAGTGGAAAAGGTTATATATGTGCCACTAAAGGGTTATCGAAGGTTTTATAAAGGTTAATGAGAGGGTTTTAGTCCCGATAGGAAGGATTTGAAAGCAAGGCTTTAATAAAGTATTTTTCCCTTGGGTTTATTAATTCTCAATGGCTTATAATATTAAGTTATTGGTTATCTTCGTTCTTCAACTTTTTAATATTAATAATTCCTTGGGTTCATAATCCCTTGAGGTTTTAGTGTTAATCCATTGGGTTAATTATTCCTTTGGGTTTATTATATCAATCCCTTGGGTTCATTATTCCCCTGGGTTTATATTATTAGTCCCTTTTGTTTAATAATATTGCCTTTGGTTCATAATCCCTTGGAGTTTTAGTATTAATCCATTAGGTTTATAATATCAATCGCTTGGGTTTATTATTCGCGAGTCAAACATGGTTTGTTATAATGTCGACCATGGTCTAACATGGAATTGTGATAGGAATTGTCTCAGTATGTAAATCGGTGATGGTCAATCACATTTATTTTATTGTTTATAATATTTTTCTTAGGGTTTATATACGTTGGTTTATAATATTTGTCCCTTGGATTTAATATTGTTCCCTTGGGTTCATAATCCCTTGGGGTTTTAGTATTAATCCCTTCATTTTATTATTCCTTCCGGTTTCTCATATTGATCCCTTAGGTTTATTGTTATCGATCATGGTAAACTATTGTCAATCATAGCCAAGCATGCTTGAATTTCACATTGTGACAAGGATTGTCTCACCATGAAAATAAATAATAATCCCTTGGGCTTATTATTCTTTTGGGTTTATTATATCAATCCCTTGGATTTATTATTCCCTTGTGATTATATTATTAGTCCCTTTTGTTTAATAGTATTCTCTTTGGTTCATAATCCCTTGGGGTTTTAGTATTAATCCCTTGGGTTTATAATATCAATCGCTTGGGTTTATTATTCTTGAGTCAAACATGGTTTATTATGATGTTGACCATGGTCCAACATGGAGTTGTGATAAGGATTGTCTCAATATGAACATCAATGGTGGTCGATCATGTTTATTTCAATGTTTATAATGTTTGTCTTAAGGTTTATATACATTAGATTTATAATATTAGTCCCTTGGGTTTAATATTATTCTCTTGGGTTCATAATCCCTTGGGGTTTAGTATTAATCCCTTGGGTTTACTATTCCCTTAGGTTTATAAGATCAATCATGGTCAACCATTGCCAATCATAGCCAACCATGGTTAACCATGTTTGAATGTTGCTTTGTGACAAGGATTGTCTCACGATCAAAATAAACCATGTTTATTTTTGTGTTTGTAGTATTTATATTTGGGTTTATCAATGCTGGGTTTATAATATTAGTCCCTTGGGCTTAATATGATTCCCTTGGGTTCATAATCCCTTGTAGTTTTAGTATTAATCACTTGGGCTTAATATTATTCCCTTGGGTTCATAGTCCCTAGGGGTTTTAGTATTAATCCCTTGGGATTTTAGTATTAATGTAAATAAGTTGGGTTTACTATTCCCTTATGTTTATAATATGAAAATCAATGATGGTCGATCATGTTTATTTTAACATTTATAATATTTTTCTTGGGGTTTATATATGTTTGGTTTATAATATTAATCCCTTGGGTTTATTATTCCCTTAGGTTTATAATATCCATCATGGTAAACCATTGTCAATCTAGCCAACCATGGTCAACCATGCTTGAATGTCACATTGTGACAAGGATAGTCTCACCATGAAAAATAAAATAATCCCTTGGGTTTATTATTCCTTTGGGTTTATTATATCAATCCCTTGCGTTTTTTAGTGCCTTCGTTTTATATTATTAGTCCCTTTTGTTTAATAGTATTACCTTTGGTTCATAATCCCTTGGGGTTTAGTATAAATCCCTTGGGTTTATAATATCAATCGCCTGGGTTTATTATTGTTGATTCAAACATGGTTTATTATGTTGTCGACCATGGTCCAACATGGAATTGTGATAAGGATTGTCTCAATATAAAAATCAATGATGGTACATCATGTTTATTTCAATTTTTATAATATTTGTCTTAGGGTGTGTAGTATTTATATTTGGTTTTACCAATGTTGGGTTTATAATATTAGTCCCATGCTTGAATGTCACATTTTGACAAAGATTGTCTCACCATGAAAATAAAACCATGTTTATTTTAGTGTTTGTAATATTTATATTTGGGTTTACGAATATTGGGTTTATAATATTAGTCCCTTGGGCTTAATATTGTTCCCTTGGGTTCATATTCCCTTGGGGTTTTACTATTACTCCCTTCGGTTTATTATTCATTTGGGTTTATATATCAAAAATTTGGGTTTTTCTATTCCCTTAGGTTTATCATATAAATTGTATCCAAACATGGTGAACCATGTTTGAATGTCGCATTGTGACAAGGATTGTGTCACCATCAAAGTAAACTATGTTTATTTTAGTGTTTGTAGTATTGATATTTGCCTTTACTCGATGTGAAGTTTATAATATTAGTCCCATGGGTTTATTATTTCCTTGGCTTCATAATCCCTTGGGTTTTAGTACTTATCCCTTGTGTTTTTTATTCATTTGGGTTTATAATATCAATCCCTTGGGTCTATTATTCCCTTTGGTTGATAATATAAATCATGGTAAACCATTGTCAATCATAGCCAAACATCGTCAACCATGGTTGAATGTCGCATTGTGACAAGAATTGTGTCACTGTCAAAATAAACCATGTTTATTTTAGTATTTTTAGTATTTATATTTGGGTTTACCAATGTTGGTTTTATTATATTAGTCCCTCAGTTGAATGTCACATTTTTATAAAGATTGACTCACCATGAAAATAAACCATGTTTATTTTATTGTTTGTAGTTTTTATATTTGGGTTTAACAATGTTGGGTTTATAATATTAGTCCCATGGGTTTAATATTATTCCCTTGGGTTCATAATCCCTTGGGGTTTTCATATTAATCCATTGTAAACCATTTTCAATCATAGCCAAACATGGTCAACCATGGTTGAATGTCGCATTGTGACAAGAATTGTCTCACCATCAAAATAAACCATGTTTATTTTAGTGTTTCTAGTATTTATATTTGGGTTTACCAATGTTGGGTTTATAATATTAGTCCCATGCTTGAATGTCACATTTTGACTAAGATTGTCTCACCATGAAAATAAAACATGTTTATTTCAGTGTTTGTAATATTTATATTTGGGTTTACGAATATTGGGTTTATAATATTAGTCCCTCAGGCTTAATATTGTTCCCTTGGGTTAATATTCCCTTGGTTTTTTAGTATTACTCCCTTCAGTTTATTATCCATTTTGGTTTACAATATCAAAATTTGGGTTTTTTATTCCCTTAGGTTTATAATATAAATCGTAGCCAAACATGGTGAACCATGTTTGAATGTCACATTGTGACAAGGATTGTCTCACCATCAAAATAAACTATGTTTACTTTTGTGTTTGTAGAATTGATATTTTCCTTTACTTGATGTCAAGTTTATAATATAGTGTGATGGGTTTAATATTATTCCCTTGGCTTCATAATCCCTTGGGTTTTAGTATTTATCCCTTAGGTTTATTATTCATTTGGGTTTATAAAATGAATCCATTAGGTTTATTATTCCCTTTGGTTGATAATATAAATCATGGTAAACCATTGTCAAACATAGCCAAACATCGTCCACCATGGTTGAATTTCACATTGTGACAAGAATTGTCTCACTGTCAAAATAAATGATGTTTATTTTAGTATCTGTAGTATTTATATTTAGGTTTACTAATGTTGGTTTTATAGTATTAGTCCCTTGGTTGAATGTCGCATTTTGACAAATATTGAATTACCATGAAAATAAACCATGTTTATTTTAATGTTTGTAGTGTTGGTATTTGGGTTTAACAATGTTGGGTTTATAATATTAGTCCCATGGGTTTAATATTATTCCCTTGGGTTCATAATCCCTTGGGGTTTTTGTATTACTACCTTAGTTTTATTATTCCTTGGGGTTTATAATATCAATGCCTTGCGTTTATTATTCCCTTAGGTTTATAATATCGATCATTGTCAACGATTATCAATCATAGGAAACCATGGCCAAGCATGGTTGAATGTCACGTTGTGACAAGGATTCTCTCAACATGAAAATAAACCATGATTATTTTTGTATTTCTAATATTTATATTAGGGTTTACCAATGTTGTGTTTATAATATTAGTCCCATGGGTTTAACATTATTTTCTTCAGTTCAAAATCCCTTGGGGTTTTAGTGTTAATCCTTTGCGTTTATTATTAACTTGGGTTTATAATATCAATCCTGGTCATCTTTATGTTTCTCTTGTGTTTGTAATATAAATTCCTTGTGCTTCCTCATCCCATAGGTTTTTAATATTTATTCATTGGATTCAATAATTCCTTAGGTTTATAATATTAAAGAGTTGGCTTTATTAGTTCCTTGGGTTTATAATATTAGCTTTTTTGTTTAATATTATTCTCGTCGGTTGATAATCCCTTAGGATTTTATTATTAAACCCTTAGGTGATAATAAACAAAAGGGACTAATATTATAAACCCAATTTATGCAAACCCTTAGATAACTATTAAAAATACTAAAGCCTAATAATAATAATAATAATAATAATAATATGAGTTTATATTATTATAATAATAACATTAATATAATAATCATGAATATATAAGAATATAGTTGCTATTATTTGTATAGTTATTAATTATCATAAATAATTGCTCTTTATTGTTATTGTTATAATAATATATTATAATAATATTGATTGTATTATAATAATAATAATAATAATAATAATAATTATATTTGTATATTATTATAATAATATAATAATAATATAATATTATTATAATATTATAATTGGCTATTATTATTATATTTTATTATTATAATAATAATACAATATAATTAAATAAGTCTCGCGATAGCTGGATCTCATAATTCAAATTTAGAAGATGATGATTCATGGAATTTTAGGGTTTCTGGTAAGCTCTGTAGCATCTGAATCGCTCTGAACAATGACAGAACTGTAGAAACTCAGTATCTCTCGTGACAACACTACTCAGCAATCAGATTCATTGCTATGGATCCCCTTCCAGGGCAGACGCGACGCCACCCCCTAACGGCAACAACGCGATATGGATTAGCAATGAGACTAAAAGGGATTTTGAAAAGGTACAACCTAACATCACTGCAAAGCAGACTGACCCAGAAGAGCAAGGGAAACATAAATCACCATAGGACATGGAGACACTGCCTCAGACTTAGCAGCAAGACAATCTGACATTAAGCAGAGAGATCCCCAAAGCTACCTCGGCCACCTGCAAACCTATTGCAACAGAGCGACCCAAGATAGAACTACCTGGTCACCGGATCAATGCCCAAATCCAATTTATGAAGGACCACGCTCTCATAGGGAAATTTATTGGCTTTTGGCGGACAGAGAAATCCCTACAGGGATGGGTTGGGGCCAAATGGAAACCTAGAGGACATGTCACCCTGCAACTCAGAACTACAGGTTTCTTTACGACTATCTTCAACTGCATAAAAGACTGAAACAGAATCCTAGATGGTGGCCCCTACTTCTTCAACTCTATGGGCTTGTATCTTAGAGACTCGATAGAAAGATTCAATCTAGACAAAGAGGATTTCAGTTGGGCGCCTATTTGGATCCGCCTATATCCCCTTCCATTGGAGTACCGGGATGAAGAATCACTAAAAGACACTGGAAATGGGTTGGGGGAGTTCAAAAAGATACCCAAAGAAAGGAAACTAAGAAGGTATACTTCCTATGCTCGCATCTCTATCTACATGCATCTAGACAAGGCACTCCCAGACTCGGTAAGTCTATATCATGATGATTTTGAATGGATTCAGCCTATAGACTATGAACATGTTCCTTTTCGATGTAGAAAATGCCATGCGCATGGTCATATTTTCGGTGACTGCCCCCTAAATACAACCCCAAAAACTAATACCACTTCAGAAAAAACTGATGAGGAAGGATTCACTAAAGTCAACACCTAGAAAAAGCACCACAAAAGCCTGCTTTGGGATCCAAAAATCCCAGAGCCAACTCAACCATACCCTCCACCAGTAACAACTTTGATATCTTAGCTCAATTAGCTATGGATGACTCTGAACCCACTACCCACACCGAATATATACTCAAGCCATCTTTGGTAATCTGGCCTTTAGCCACAAGGAAAGACCCAAAGCCACATCAGACCCTAACAAGCCCCACATCCAGTCCCACTAAGGAATCTGAATCGAGGTACAATGGAGTGGAAATGGATATCTTTCTCCAAGAACCAATTCATTCAAATGACTTAGTAGCAGGAAGCAGCGAGCCCAAACATATGGAAGAGGAGCCTGAAAGTATTGACATTGGGGATCTGGATATATTCAGCCTTGAGCAAGCTTGCAAAAGGAAAGAGTCTGATAAAATCCTGGATAAATAACTAGAAAGTTTGGAGGTAATCCTTTCTAGAGCACATCAGCAGCAAACTTTAGGGATCGAACCGGGCAGTCAATGGGATGGAAAAAACCTTCCCAAAGATACCAAGAAATGAGGAAGAAAGACAGATCTACAAAGAACCATCATCATTGGGGAAATGTTGGTGGAGTCACGAAGATATTACAAGTTAACAAAGTACTATAGGCTGCTACCCAATCTTTAACCATCAAGCTCACACCATGGAACTTAAGAGGGTTAAAGAGCCCCGTGAAGTACATAATGATAAAAAACATGATACAACAGGAGAAACCTCAAATTTTCTTCATACAAGAGACAAAATGTAACAGTAATACCCTCGGCACCATTCTCTCGAAAGCCTGGCCAAGAATCAGTCAGTAGCAATGAACGTTTCGGGAGCCTCAGGGGGACTGGAAATAGCATGGGATACACAAGCTATTTCACTCATTGATTTTCATGCGAATCATAATCTCATTCATGCAACTTTTCATATTATTGGGACCAATATTCATGGACATCTTACCAATGTCTATTTACCTCAAGATGCTAGGAACAAATTGGCATTGTTGAACACAATTGGAAGGATGAACTCCACCAGAGCTCATCCTATTTGGATTATAGGGGGGACTTCAAGATGATCACTAAATTTGAAGAAAATAATGGAGGCCGGGTCAGACAAGAAATGGAAAGCAACCACTTCAAGGACTTCATACAAAATAACTGGCTCATTGATCTGCCTTTTAACAATGGAATGTACACCTGGAACAATAAAAGATCAGGCTCGTAGCAAATAGCCTTGCGGCTGGATTGCTTCTTGTTATCTGATAATGCAATTCATGTAGGAGGAGATTTTGCTGCTTCAATCTTGCCTCTTTCTGGGTCAAATCACTGGTCCATATCTCTGCAATGGAAAAGACCTAGAAACTCCACAAGGAAACCCTTACATTTTGAAGCATTTTTCCTTACCCACCTGAAATTTAGTAATATGGTCCTCTCCGTTTGGAAAAGTTTTATACCCCCAGAAGGATAAAAAATGTATCAACTTCAACAACGGCTTAGACATCTCAAAGAACCTATCAAGAAATGGAATCAAATGACCTTTGGAAATATATTTCAAGCCCAAAGAGCTCTAGCACAAGAAATGATTGAAATTCAGCAAAAATTAATTATTGAAAGAAGAACAGAAGCCTTGGTTGTAAAAGAACATAACCTTCAGAATCAACTGGATGAAAGAAGAAAGTAAGAAGAGATATTCTGGAAGCAGAAATCCAGAGTAAAATGGCTAAAAGAGGGAGAGCGGAACACAAAATTCTTTCACCGCACCACCATACAAAGAAGAATTCACAACAACATCACACAAATTCAGAATCAGTAGGGAGAAAGGATGGAAGAACATGATGATATTGAAAGATAGTTACTCCAACATTTCAAAAAAGTTCATCAAGAACCACAAATCAACAGATAGCCAGCAATAGAGTGGATTCTCTAACATATCCCTAAAATCATCATGGAAGAACATAATCAATTACTCCTTAGACTGGTTATTGTACAGGAAGTTGAAACATCAATGAATCCACTCAAAGAGGGGAAAGCTCCTGGACTAGATGGATTTACCTCCAACTTCTTTCATAAATTCTAGGATCTCATCAAAATGGATGTATGTAAAGTTGTGGAAGAATCTAGAACTTTGCATTGGTTTCTTCGATCTCTAAATGCCACTTTTATTGCACTCATAGCTAAAGAAGAAAATTCTATAACTTCGGACAAATTCAGGCCAATAGCTCTAATATCGCCAAAACAATTGGGATACATAGAAGGACGAAAAATCATTGACGGCTTCATCCTCACACATGAGATCATTCATTCTTTAAAGCATAGCAAAAAAGAAGCTACACTACTTAAAATTGATCTCTCAAAAGCTTTTGACAAATTAAGCTAGATATACATGCAAACAATGCTAAATGCCTTTGGTTTCTCTCCACCCTGGGTTAGATGGGTAATGAATCTGGTATCCTCCACTTTTTTCTCCATTTTAGTAAATGGCATTCCCTCTTGACCTTTCCACCCCTCTAGAGGCATTTTCCAAGGAGACCCTCTCTCTCCCTTTCTTTTTGTGTTAATGACTAAAGGGCTAGGTCGTCTAATTAAGAACACTCTTCAAACTTAGCAGCTCAGAGGCATCTCACTCCATGAATCCCTTGGCATCACCCATCAATAGTTTTTAGATGACAACATGTTGTTTAGGCACCCTTCAGTTCAAGAAGCATTTAAATTTAAATCCCTACTTGATTAATATTCAGAAGCATTTGGAGCCAGCATCAACACTGCAAATCCAAAATTTTCTCTTTTCGCACTCCCCACTCCACTCAATCTTCTATATCTCGCATCCTCGGATTTTCTAAAGCCTTCTTACCCTCAAAGTATTTAGGCACCCCTTTGATTGATTCAGCTATTAAACACGCCTCATGGCATTTTCTCCTCGAAAAGCTTGAAGCTTGCCTTTCTTCCTGGACTTATAGAGGCCTTAATATGGCTAGTTGTATGGCGCTGGTTAAGGTTGTACTACAATCGATGCCTCTATATTTTTTCTCTGTCTTAGTAGCACCACAGTGGGTGCTTAAAAGAATAAAAAATTTACAACGTAACTTTCTATGGGGATCCTTAGGCCAAAATAAAAAATGGGCATTGGTTAAATGGACCACAGTGTGCCTTCCTAAAACATATGGAGGGACGGGTCTCCGAGATCCTCAACATAGTAATGTTGTTATGGGAGCAAGGATATGGTGGAAATGGCTCTCAGCTCCACACACACCATGGGAAACACTAGGGACTACCAAATATGCAAATAACAGACCACCAAACGAATTAATCAGACTTCTTCCCACTAAAAAGGGCTCCCTAATCTGGAATGCAGCAAGACAACACAACAACATAATAAAGAAGCACCGTTTCTGGGAAATCAGAGATGGAGGTGATGCTCATTTTTAGGTTTAATCTTCACATAAAAGACCACGGCTAAGAAATTTGTTTATACTTCCACATACAGAGGATTGGGCACAGCATCAGGAGGAAAATGTCAATCAACACTGGACTCTAGCCCTCAATCAGGATATAGACAATGGCTAAAAGTGGCACAAATAATCCGACAAGGAATAGAGCAAATCCACAATGAGATTGACACAAAACTCATGAATAGAAAAATCTGATTCTCAGACAAGAAGGATACTTTGAGATGGGGGTATACACCACATGGGACTTTTACTATAAAGGAAGTATACAACCTCTTGATTGGCTATCAGGATGGAAAAGATCCAATATGGGACAAAATATTGTCTCCAGTTATTTGGCCCAAGGTCTCAACATTTATCTGGCTACTATGTCAAAAAGGAATACTCACCTCGGACAATCAAAGGAAGAAAAGCTTACATGGGCCCTCTAGATGCTCCAATTGCAACCAACATGAAGAGACAATACAACATCCCATGGATACATGCCACCTTGCCAATAAACTATGGGAAAAAATTGAATTCAAATGTCAAAAATGGGGTAGAGTAACAGAGGATATTACAAACACCATTCGAAACTGGATAATCGATCCTTACAAGAGCAGGTTGCTAAACTCTCTATGGAAAATTATTCCAAGCCTACTTGTTTGGAATTTATGGAAAGAAAGAAGTAGGCGCATATTTAAGAATCAATGCACTCCTCTAGATACCATATGGAATAACTTTTGCATCAACCTTCAGGAAATGTTGGCTCTTCAAAATTTTCATGAAGAGGACTTACCTACCCTACCTCAGGAGAAGAACATATGGGAGAATTGGCATCTTTGGATTTCCCAAAATCATGAGCACTCTAGAAACCTCTCGCAAAATTCCAAAACTCCAAGTAAATGGAAACCTCCTTCCCAAGGAATGATACAATTAAGTTTTGATGGAGCCTCCAAAGGCAACCCAGGCATGACAGGCTATGGAGGAATCTTCAAGGATCATGGAGGCAAACCACTCTTGATCTTCTATGGATCAATAGGTTGGGACACAAACAACTCAGCAAAACTAGAAGGACTATGACAAGGAATGTGCTTGACTTAGCAGCATGGTTTTTTCCCTATAATAATTGAAGGAGACTAACAAATCCTCATCACCATAGCCAATCAGATTCTCCAAGGAACACATGCCCACAAAGTAGCCAGTAGTTGGAGACCAGCAACTCGTTTAAAGCTCATAGTAAAATGGCTCTTAACCAATTGAGCAATGACATTTCAACATATCAAAAGGGAAAGCAATAAAGTGGTAGACCTCTTGGAAAATCTGGGGGTGGATAATGAACGAGTTCTTACCATGGGCTCACTTGACTTTTTAAATGACAGCTCTCATTTACAGCAATGCATATATTTGGTGCAGAAAGATGAAACACTCTCAGATGCAGGTGATTAATCGCGCTGGTAGATCACAAAAAATTTGGGGTGGCAAGTGGCGCAGGAACATGGCCACCCAAACTTCCAACCAGAAGCCTACCTACATAATTAATGGAAATTTAATGATGTGTAATGAGGAAACCTCACTTTGATCCATAAGATGGTAATTTCCAACCGCCTTCCCCCTATTATGCCTCTGAACT
The DNA here is from genome assembly GCA_031772625.1 of Pinus tabuliformis. NCBI lineage: Eukaryota > Viridiplantae > Streptophyta > Pinopsida > Pinales > Pinaceae > Pinus > Pinus tabuliformis. The sequence goes on along the minus strand of CM062816.1, from coordinate 1,674,702,527 downwards.
GTAACTGCCTCCCCGCTGCTGCAGAGCCGAGCTCACACATGACAATGGGGAGAAGGTGCCAAATCCTCTGCTGTATTGAAATGGTGGTGCCCACTACTTGCATAGTTTGCTTTTTTGCTTCAGAACTGCTGCTTCGGTCCTAAATTATGCTTCTAAACTTCGAATTCCCCATTCTCCTGCTCCCACTGGCCATTTGATCCCTCATCCTGCTCCTCCTAAAACCCGTCGAACCAACTCCAGCCAGGAAAATATGCCTCGTTTGTGGCACAGGATGTGATGTAGAAGGGGTAGCTGTAGAGGCAAAGCAACTTGCCCTCCCTGACTGTCCCTCCCTGATTCTATTCCTTCGGATTCCTCCTCTGCCTTAACAGAGGCTCACTTCACGGATCAGTATCTCGCCACCCACAGTGGTAGGGGGTGTGCTCAGACGTCCAGCTCTAGGCATGCTACAGACACTAATCAACCTCCTGATGCCTCTATCCTGACGATGTAACGCTGCCATTCTACCCAGTTCCAGTTTCATTGCACGCTGGAGCACCCGTGCATTATTGCTACCATTTCTGTTGCTTTCAAATATGATCCACAGAGCTCTATCATCCCAGCTCGCATCATTTATGAAAGGACCAACACCAGCAAATGGAAAACTCCTGGTAGCAGCTTTGGGACTTGTAGAACACATGGTGAAGCTCTGAACCAAACAGACACAGCTCCGGGACAAAATACTCCAGGGAGAAATATGAATATGGAAGCAATGATGAGCAAGAAAAAACACAACAAAGATGAATTAGAGGCTTACATGTGCCTAATTGTGGAGGAGCCTTCGCCACCTAATGACACCTAGCAGGCCAAGGTTCATTTCAGCTTTCTTTGAGCACCTAGTCACCAACTTAGGGGTCTTTTATGATGTTTTTTGTTGTAATTGTTGTCAATTTTGTTGTTTTGTTAAAAAACTATCCCACAATGCTACTAGAGGCTAGTTCCCCTACGTGGGCAGCACACTTCTCGAGTTTTCGACTGGTTTCCCTAATGAGGGCAATCATTTTCAGTTATTATCTATTAAACCTTCATAAAATCTGAGACAGGTTCTGCAGAGGGCGGTGCCTCCATGTATTATTTTTTTACATTAATAGAATTAGTCATATTTAGAAAAGAATAATAATACAATATAATTGTTATGAATTTTTTTAATTCTATATTGTTATATTATTTTAATAATATAATGATAATCTAATATTATTATGAGTTATTCTTATTATTAATTAATATATATTAGGAGTTTATATTATTAATATAATAATCATAAATATATAATTATATAAGAATATAGTTGCTATTATTTGTACAGTTATTAATTATCATAAATAATAAATAATTGGTCTTTATTATTCTTATTATATATTATATTATAATAATATTGATTATATAATAATAATAATAATAATAATTGTATATTATTATATTATTATTAATTATCGGATAATTATGATGAGCCCTCTCTTAGCCAAGTTATATGGTATTATTTTGGAAAATAAGTTAAGCATATGGCTTGAAAATGAAGGTAAGCGGGCTAGAGGCCAAGGAGGTTTCAGAAGGCATCACTCAACAATAGAACACCTCGTTACGCTTAGGATCATTATGGAGGAATGTCATAATGATAAATCCAATTTCTTTTGTTTCTTTATGGACATTAGAAAGGCTTTCGATATGGTTCCTAGATACAACCTTTGGAATAGATTAGAAGAGATAAAGGTTCCTTTCGAGTTGAGAGTTGCCGCTATAAGTTTATACGAGAATGTAATTGAAAAGCTAAAGAGAAATGAGGTGTGGTCAAAAGATATTAAGTGAAATATCGCAGTTAAACAAGGTTGCCCCCTCTCCCCTACCCTATTTGGCATTTACATCGACAAGCTCGAAGGGTATTTAGAGGAAGCAGGATGTGCTGGCACAATCTTAGCTGGGATAGTTGTCATCCTTCTTCTCTATGCTGACGATGTTGTTCTTCTCGCAAGGTGCCCATTTGATATTGATAAGAAACTCAGGCTTCTTAAGTATTTCTGCTCTACCATGGGTATGACTATTAACACTAACAAAACAAAAGTTATGATTATTAAATCCAAGAAGGACACTTACACTAATTTTATGTATGACAATAATAACTTGGAGGAAGTGTATTCTTACAAATACTTAGGAATTCATATTCATCACAAGCTCAACTGGAACTATAGCATTGAGAAAAGGATTAACGGAGGTGGAAAGCTTATTTTGGTCTTGAAAATAATTGTAAAACAACAAACCTTGTAATATGGGATAAAAAGAAGTTCCTCTTTTAAACTTTAGTCACTCTTGTTATCTTATATGGATGTGAGGTTTGGGGTTGCAACATCTCTATAGAATCGTCAAGAAAGATTGAGAAAATCCAAAAGCGTTTTATAATGTATAACCTAAAAATTTAAAGTAATACACCTTATCCTAATCTCCTTATAGAAGTAGGTCTTTCCCCTATCAAGAGCCTAGTTATGATTAGGCTTCTGTTGTAAAAGCACAAACTCAATAACATAGGAGATCATAGACTTCCTAAGCTAGCTTTAAATTCCAATCAAAACCACCTAAGGCTCAAATGGGTTGGTATAAAGACACGACGACCTCGTTAAACTATTGGAAGATCAATAAGAATGATGCATTGCAAAACATTAATAACATTAAAGATATTGTTACTTCTAAGTTCAAAGAAAAAATGTGGTGTGAGAAAGATTTAGCAGCGAAAAGAAAATTAAGTTATTATAAGAAGGTCATCAACTCCACCCTAGAAGATCAAAAGTATCTCTCTATTTTAACTAGCTCAAAGAAGAAAATTAATATAGCAAAGATTAGAACGAATTCTCATGAGCTCCATAGTGAAACAGGTGGTTGGGCAGTTCCTAAAATACCATGGACGAAAATTATCTACCATTTATGTGAGAATAGGAACATCGAGGATGAAAGCAACTTCCTCTTAGAGTGCCCCACGTACAACCACATTAGATCTCAGTTTCATAATCTTTGTCACAATATTGACCTTCCTAGCCTTTTACAACGTCAAAATTATAATGAGTTCGGGAGGCTTCTCTCCAAGCTTTTTGAGCATATGAATAAAATCTTAAATGAAACTCAATAATTTGTTTCTTTCAGTCTGATAGACCAAAGTTTGGTCTCAGCGGATGTTAACCATCATCATCATCATCATCATCATCATCATCATCATCATTATTATTATTATAATACAATATAATTGTTATTATTTCTTTTACAATTTTACATTATTAGATTATTTAAATAATATAATGATAATCTAATATTATTATGAGCTATTTTTATTATTAATTAATATATATTAGGAGTTTGTATAATTATTATAATATTAATATAATATTTATACATTAATAGATATAAATAATCTCATAGTTAATATTTATATAGTTATAAATAATCCTAAATCTATTTGATTATATTTATATAATAGATTTGGGACTTCTAGGTCTACATTTTGTGTGGTTCTCTCTTCACATATATAATCCTCATGATGAACCACAGTGGATGGTTCGAAACATTAATACATAAAATAGTAAAATGCGATGAATATTTATATAGTTATTAATAATCCTAAATACTCATAATAATTAACCCTATGTATACAAACCCTAAGATAAATATTAAAAATACTAAATCCCAAGCATAATAATAATAATAATAATAATAATAATAATTTATATAACTATAATAATATTAATATAATAATCATAAATATATAAGAATATAGTTGCTGTCAGGCCAGACAGTAACTCCATTTTGCAAAACTGATTTGTGTATTATTCCATCAGGTAGGTCTTTGTTATATACAATAGGGAGTGACTGTTCAGTTCATCTCCCAATGATTGTTCTCATTTCTAATTTAATTATTTACATAAATTCACCCAATCATGAGGATTAGGTGTCAAAATTCCCCCCCTTAATCTGAAGGGATGTTGGCGAGTCCAAGCATCATTTTGAATCGTTCAAGCATTTCTCTTCCAAGTGCTTTGGTGAAGATGTCTACAATTTGCTCATTTGTGGAACAATGACAGAGATGGATTGTTTTGGCCTCAACATGATGTCGAATGAGATGATATTTAGTATTTAAGTGCTTCATTCGATCATGGAACTTTGGGTTCTTGGCCAACTTTATTGCAGAGGTATTGTCAATCATGAGTGGAGTTGATTGTACTTGTTTTACCTACAAATCTTCAAGAATTTTCGTGAGCCACACAATTTCTTTTGTTGCTTCAGCTGATGCCACGTATTCTGCTTCTATTGTGGAATGTGTTGGAACTGATTGTTTGCATGATCTCCAGGAGACAGCTCTTGATCCAAGACTCATAGCATATCCTGAAGTAGATACCCCAGTTTCTTTGTCTCCATCGAAGTCTGAATCAGAGTATCCAATCAAGCTGAAGTCGTCCACCTGTGTATACTTGATTCCAAAGTCTTGAGTTCCCTTAAAGTACCTTAGAACTCTTTTTACAGCAGACCAATGTCCCTCACAATGCTTTTGCATAAACCTAGAGAGGATTCCAGCAGCAAATGAAATGCCTAGTTTGGTAGTAGGTAGGTAGTTGAGACTTCCTACAAGCTGTCTATACTTTGTTGCATCCTCAAATTCCTTTCCTTCAATACATGTGAGCTTTACGTTTTGTTCCATTGGAGTAGTAAGAGGATTGCACTTTGTCATGCCAAACCTGTTCAACAGATCTCCAATGTATCTCTTTTGAGAAAGAAAAATGGACTTTGGATGTTGGGTTACTTCAATGCGAAGATAGTAATGAACATAGCCCAAGTCAGTCATTTCAAAACTTTTCCCCAATTCCTTCTTTATGGATGCAATGTAGCTTTCATTGTTCCCTGTCATCAAAAGATCGTCTACATATACCACAAGATATACAACTATATTTCCAACCTTGAAAAATAAAGTTGCATCATCAAGATCAAAATGTTTGAAATTGAGTTTCAGAAGATGCTCAGTTAGTTTTTCATACCAAGCTCACGGTGCCTGTTTGAGGCCATACAAGGACTTCACAAGTTTGCATACTTTATGTTCATGTCCTTTCATAGAAAATCCTTCAGGCTGGGACATAAAAACATTCTCTATTAGATCTCCATTCAAGAAAGTAGTTTTTGCATCCATTTGATGGACTTTCCAACCGTTCTGAGCTGCTAGTGCAAAGAGTTTCCTGATGGTAGCCCATTTTGTTATGGGGGAAAAAGTCTCCTCATAATTGACCCCTTCCTTCTATGCAAAACCTTTTGCCACAAGCCTAGATTTGTGCTTGTCAAGTGAGCCATCAGTTTTATACTTGTTCTTGTAGACCCACTTGCAACCAATTGGTTTTGTTCCTAATGGAGGATCAACCAGCTTCCAAGTGTCGTTCTTTATGAGGGCATCATACTCCTTTCGCATCGCTTCTTTCCATTCATCATTAGAAGCAACTTCTTTGAAGGAAGTGGGTTCAAAATCTGTAGACAAGTTTAATTCACAATCATAAGAAACATCCATATCAGCAGGTGAATTAAAGTCATCTACATCACCTCCATTTTGCCGGTTTGAATTTCTAGTTCCTGTCTTTCCAACTTCATCAGGATGAACACTTTCAAGTGTCTTTGTCACCTACTTTTGGGGACCTTTTTTAGATGGTCCAAGCTACTCCATTGATTGAGTTGGGACTGAATCAAGATTGAGTCTCCCAATTCTATCAATCACATCACTTAAAGCATCATCTGTTGTTGGAGTTTCATGCGGGGGAGAGTGTTCTTCAGAAGAAGATTCCACATGTTGATCTAGTATAGGAATCCCCCCTTCAAGATGTGCATTCTAATTATCAAATTCTTGAAATGATTTTGCTTTTGCGAATCTATCCAAGCGATCAAGTTTCCGCTCAACCACATTGTCAGTTTTGGATGATTCAAGGAAAATTACATCTCTAGATACAACAAATTTCTTATTTACTTCATCGTAGAGGCAATATGCTTTGGAGGTGTTTGAATACCCCAGGAAGATACACTTACGACTTCTAGCACCAAGTTTGTTTCTAGGTACCTTTGGTATTAAGGCATAATAGGTGGAACCAAAGACCCTGAGATGCTTTACCGAAGGAACATGTCCATACCACATTTCATATGGACTCTTGTTTCTTATAGCATTAGATGGACATCTATTCTTTTATATGCCGCACATAGAGCAACATCAGCCCAAAACAATATCTTTACATTCTTGGAAAAAAGCATGGATCGTACCATATTTAAGATTGTCTTATTCATTCTTTTAGCTACACCATTCTATTGGGGATTATAAGGCACAATTGTTTGATGTTTGATCCCATGTTGGTGAAGATAGTTTTCAAATTCATTTGATGTGTATTCTTTTCCATTATCAGTGCGAATAGACCCAATATAAGATTGTGCATCATTTTCAATCCATTTATGAAAATTCTTGAATGTTTGAAAAGCATCAAATTTTTTCTTCAAAAAATAAACCCAACACATTCTGATGTAGTCATCAATAAATGTCATGATATATTTATTTCCATTTGCAGAAGGAATAGGCACTAGACCACATAAATCTAAAGTAATGAGTTCAAGTTTCCTATGTGCTCTTGAATTTGAATCATGAAAACATTGTTTGCTATGCTTTCCTAGAATGCAAGCATCACATTGCTTAAGTTTCCTAGGAATTGTAGGCAAACTAGCAACACCATTTTTCTTCAACAAGCAGAGACTGTCATAGTTCAGATGTCCAAATCTGGCATGCCATAATAAACTTGATGGAAGTGTACCTTCTTCATGATGATAATTGTATGAGAAATGTTGTGCATGAGGAGAGGTTCCTTGCAGCTTGATAAGCCTTTCTTCTTCTATTCCCATCATGACAAGTGAGTGGTCAGATGGTTTTCCTACCTCAAGCTTGCCATCAAACATATGAATGGAGTGACCTTGCTAGCGGATGTGGACCAAGGACAACAAGTTTCTCTTGAGTTGTGGGAGATATAGAAGATGATGCAGAAGAAAGTCTGGAAGACCAGGCAGTTTAAGCCTGATTGTGCCAAGCCTTGATGGCTTGATTTTTGATTGATCTGCAAAGTATATTTCTCCATCAACATTGTCAGTGAAATCTTAAAAAAAATCTTTTCTACGAGTCATGTGGTAGGTTGCTCCTGAATCAAGCAACCAATCATTTTCCCAAGAATCAAGTGAAGCATTAAATAGATCTTCATTTACTCCAATGTTACATTGTGCCACAACATAGTGAGCGGATTCAGGTGCTTTACCTTTGTCTGTATCATCATTTTTACCTTTCTGTTGGTTTATTTTTTGTTCAATTTTGTCCCATGGTAGCTTGCATGTGGAGGCATCATGTGATCCATTTCTTTTGCAACGTATGCAGTGCAAATCTACCTTTTCTCCTTGAGAATGTGTGCCCCTCCTGCCTCTGAAATATATTCCTCTTCCTCTTCGTCCACCTCTTCCTCTTGTAGAATCTTGAGAAGGATGCTTTTCTTTATGAGGAAGGCACACAACCTCTTCAGAATATTCAGGGGATGTCTTATTTCTAAAATCTTTCTCTCTTTCAGCCAACTTTTTCACAAGAGAGTCAAAGGTTATATCTTCGAGATTTCCATTTGCTTGCAATGACTCAAGATAATTGGAGTAAGTAGGGTAAAGTTCCTTGATAAAATCAATAAGAGGAATATCCAATTCAACCTTAGTGGATTTATATCATGCATTATAGACTTTACTTCAGATGCAAGAGCAAGAGGATCATTATTTTACAGTTCAAGAGTGAAGAGTTTAATCATGAGTTGGACAGCTTCAAGTGTAGAATGTGAGTGATAGAGGTCTTTTAGATATTGTAAGGCTTCAAAGGCAGTTGAATATGACGAAATATGGCAACTCACCGCTTCATTTATAGATGCTAGATTAATGCATAAGCTTTGTTGTTCTTGTTTTCCCAAATGACGAGCTCTTTGCCTGAGGTAGGTTGTACTGGGTCATTGTCTCCTTCTCCGATACACACTCCAATTCATAAATCATTGAAACTGAGGGTGTGCTTTATCATCCGGGACCATTCAGGATAGTTTTCCTTACCAGTGAGAACTATTCCCAACATAGATATGATTGAATGCATTGTAAAATCCGAGAGCTGTAAAAATACTTCTGCTGGCAAAAAATGTGCTTTTGTGGAGAAAAAAAAACTTCTGCTGCTAAAAGAAAATTGATTCTGATATCAAAATGTATTCTGGCCCCAAAAAATATATTAAACACAATCAAACGCAGGAGCGTTAACTATGTTAGTCACTTTGAAAACGGCTTTATGAAAACAATATTATGGTAGCCCAACAGCGTGGTATATATGGGATATAGTCTATATGAAAACAATAGCCACATCAAACATTATATACCAGTGTATGTATGAAAGCAACAGTGTATTAAAACCATCCAAAACTAGAGCAGGAATAGAATTCAGCTACGCCATTCATATACCATTGACCATAACTATGCTACCACTGTCATAAAAACTTCACCGCATATAACATTGTGTTTGTCGTGTGCTCTCTCCACTTCTGTGCGCTTCAAAGCAAATGCTTCTATTCTTGCTATCAGAAACAGACAGAAAGTAGGTTAATTGGAAATTCAATCAACCCAACAACTCAACGCAGCCGAGCATGGAAGAAAAATTATGAAACTGGAACAACCCAAGTGCATTGAAATTTATGCGGATTTGGGCATATTGGATACCAATGGTTCCTGCAGATCTAGGAACAAGCTCATTGCAAAGAAGTAAAATCTGATCTTGTGGGAGCTGGACCTTCTCAACACACCAACACACATTATCTTTAAGGTGGGTGAACTATTACCACTTGTAGATATGTGAAGAGGGCAGGCAGAAAATGTAATATGAGTAGTGTAATACAGATATACGGACACGCAATAAATGTATTATGAGTAGAGTAATACAGATGTATGGACATTGTAAATGTATTATGAGTAATGTAATACAGATATATTGACACGCAGTAATCAATGTAATACACCAAGACATGCAACAGAACCACACTCGAGCTATTGTTCAGTTTTATGTTTACCTGCGACCTAGGACCTGTGAAACGTCATCTCCATGAAACCACAAGAATCAATGTTCGCTTGTTTCTGCGTGCCTTCAATGCCTACAACTGTCAAATCCTCCAATGCCTCTAACAATATCCAGAAGGTATTTCAGAAGATGAACAGTGCAGCGTATGGTGAATAAAAAATGGTCAGAGAATAGGGCGCAGAAAAAAATGGTTATGGCAGAGAGAAGGCACACAGACACTCAGTCACTGAATTATATGGAGAGCAGAGGAGCAGATTAGGGAGTTACAAAGATATAAAGGCTAAAAATGGGAGCTGGCTCTAATACCATCTTAGGCGAGGCAGTAACTCCATTTTGCAAAAATGATTCGTGTATTATTCCATCAAGTCAGTCTTTGTTATATACAATAGGAAGTGACTGTTCAGTTCATCTCCTCATGACTGTTCACATTTCTAATTTAATTATTTGCATAAATTCACCCAATCATGAGGATTAGGTGTCAAGAGTTGCTATTATTTGTATAGTTATTAATTATAATAAATAATAAATAATTGGTCTTCATTGTTTTTATATATATATATATATATATATATATATATATATATATATATATATATATTGCACTTCTCATTCATAAATATCCCGATCAATGGGTAGCCGCTATGTCCAGGGTTGTTCAACAATAAGTGGACCCCACCGAAAGGGGATCAACAACCCTCGGCCTATTTACTCACCTGACCACAAGAGCTTTCAGAAATTGACCCTGTGACCTCCCGATTCGCGAGGCACTCATTTGACCGATTGAACTAGCTCTTGGGGCTTTTATTATAATAATATATTATAATAATATTGATTATATTATTATAATAATAATTATTATATTGGTATATTATTATAATAATATAATATTATTATAATATTATAATCAAATATTATTATTATTATTATATCTTATTATTATAATAATAATACCATATAATTGTTATTATAATCTAATATTATTATGAGCTATTCTTATTATTAATTAATATATATTAGGATTTTATATAATTATTATAATATTAATATAATATTTATAGAGTATTATATATAAATAATCTAGTTGTTAATATTTATATAGTTATTAATAATCCTAAATATCCATAATAATTATTAATGTGGTTGATGTAAGCTTATTGGAGTATATCAACTACATTGGAAAATATGGTTGATATATATAATTGATATACTCTTATGGGCAAATATCAACCATATTTATTTTGGTAAATATGATTGTGCTAGTAATATAGTATTCTGACTGAGCATATGCTTTTGAGTGTTCACTTAATTTATGAAAATTAACATTAGCCCTTCGAATGGTTTCAAATGTATCAATGATGATTATTATATTTGATAGTCTGGTTTACCTATAGTGTATTTAAGTAGCATTAACACTCTACTAAAAGAAACTCTTATTTCCTTTTATTGTACTTTTATAATCACCATCCTTAAGGACATGGGGGAGACCATTATGACCATTAATCTTTTTCTGCATATCATATTAACCATAATGGTTGTGGCTCAGTCCCTTCTGTTAGATGAAATAATCTTCCTTTCGTTACGTGAATAACTGATGACAGAATTCTATGAGAAATACTTTGTTTGGAATAACATACATAATTACATGTACTAACTTAAATTCAAGGTAAATATGAATATACGTCGGATCAATTTATCACTATCTTTTGAATAGCTTGGAAATATTTTGTTCCCTGCATAAACAATACCGATCCCGAGACTATTGTACGGTTACATGTTTATAAAAATGTAGAATAAATTCCAAGTCCATAAATTCTGGTTGATTCAATACTGGAAATGACATTAAAGTCGAGGAAATTATCACTCAATATATCTACAAGCAACTACTAATAAGTTAAAGAAATCTCATTTCTATTCCATGTTTCCTTGTTGAATAATTATTTGGATTTGGCTATAGTTAGCTTTGATGTTGCCCTTAATTATTATCTATAGTTTTTCATATCATTCCTACAATATTTTATTTAATTAAGCCTATTACTTTTTCATTGATATTTGATCAATCTAATTTGAACCACATTTTTGTTTATTCTCCATATATCAACAACATGTAATCATTTATTTCTTTGATATCACTGTGTTAAACCACTTGTATATAATTCAACCTTTTTCAATGTGTTAACCCCTTTATTGATCCAGTACAAACCTCTACTTTACTTATTAGCAAATTATTTCACATGCATCAATATATTATATAGAATTTTGAACATTCTCTATAGCACAATTCCTTCCTTTAACAACTAGATGCATATATAGATACCATTATTCTCCTCCTCTACATAGAAAGAATATATATATGTATATCTATATCTATATATATATATATATATAACTACATCACAACAAAATCTCACATAAACTTCATATATATATAAAAGACCACACCACGACAACAAGAAATCTCACATAAACTTCATAAATATTAAATATCACAACAAAATTATCTGACCATCATAACTTGTTGGGAAATCTATGGGATCAACACTTTCCTCTAACTAATGAGTCGCCAGCAATAACTCTCCCTCGTCTCATACTTTTGCCTCTAGAAATAATAACCACTTTTGTATTCTTCAGTGGTATTTTATAATTTTTCCCAGCAAAGTTTTCCTACTAGTGTCACTTTATACCTTTTTGATTTGCTAAGGTTTTTTTTTTTATTTGGGAAAAATTATTTACTTTTTCATTTAAAGGGTTCTTTCCTCTAGTCTTATGTTTTTCTCACTTTTTACCCAACTTAACATTTCTCTCTAGCTAAGTTTTTAATATAATATTTCTCTTTAATTATGTTATTCTTATGAGACAATCTTCTTCTAAGATTTTTATGAGAAAGAATTGGAAGATCCACCATATAAACTTGATCAATTAACAACTTTATATAATGTCAATAATACTTATTTACTCATGTACTCTTTCCCATACAATTTCTAAAAATAAAATATTTGTTATATAATTTGTCAATCCAAATCCTCGCCATCGTAGCCATTAAGCTCAAACAATATTCACAATAATCTAAAAAAGTAATGTATTTAAAAAGAAAATCACATCGATATCATATTTTCCCGTGTGTAAATAAATAACATCCTTAATCTTTCCCATTTCCATTTATTTTTGGAACAAGGTAGGAAATGCTTCACACGTTTTATCTTCCATTTCGTAGGTAGTGTCCTTGGGATTAAAGTTCATTCATCACGCTTTAGCCAAGTGATGACCTGATTTTGAAGTGAAGTTTTCCTCTGGAGAGGTTCAAACTAGAATTCTCCTTTTGGTTCAACCTACACGAAATCTCAATCAATCACATGAATAGTGTTATGAACATGCTTCTTCAACAAGGAAACATGAAAAGCATAATACATTTTTATATGGTTTAGGAGTACTAGGTAGTAGGTCACTAGCCCTACTCTAGCTAGTATCTTTAACAGACAACGGAACCAAGTTTCTAACTTAGCAATTCGAGACAAGAGAACCAAGTTTGTAACTCAGCAAAATTTCGTCCATTTTAGATTATTTTTCTTACACTTAACTTTGATCTGCTCTCCCACACTATACTATTTGTTTAGTATCTTCTAGTCTTGGTAACTCCTCTTTATAAAATAAGAAATTTTCAAGTTATATCTTATTTCCTTAACTAGGTGCTTGATTTCTTGGGGAAGATAAGGTCCTAAAATCTATGACACCCCATGTTTTTCTTTTTAAGACATGATTATTTTTACACATTTGAATTAGTATTTTACCTAATGGCTATAGAAACTAGATTGAAAGTATTTGATTATGTAATTAAGTTTATTTTATTAAATTAATAAATAAGTTTTTTGGAAATATTTAGGAGAGAGCACTTTTATTAGAGACTTCTTTCCAAAAGTTGTTAGTGGTTAATTCCACATAGTGGACCTTCCCAAAAATGTCTCCTAAAAATCCCAAGGAGAAATGTTAAGTAAATTAGCATAATGGGAGAGAAAGATTACCATACACATTTAGGGAGAAAAAATATAAGTTGGGTTAAAAGCATAATAAAGCACAATTAAAGGGAAATGAATTCTTCAAAGAAAAATATATTTTTCTTAAAATAAAACAAAAAACATAGGTAGCTAAGGGACTCATACCCTTAAAGAACGACATTGCTAAGGATAAATTTGCTAGGAAGAATATATAAGATAACCATGAAGGAAAAAAAAAAATTGTTGATGCTTGGCGGAAAGAAGGTCTCAGCTTGGGGGGGGGGGAATCATTGGAGATAGTTCTTGATTGGGTGGATAATGCTCTATTTCTCATTATTTTCCAAGTAGCTAATTGTGGTTAAACATATGACTATTGTTCATTATATGTTAATCATGTGATAGTTTACTGTTGTTATAGTGATAATGTTAGATTGAGTGTTTAAATTTAAAGAATCATATACATATGAGACAAGTGTTGCATGCATACCTAGAGTATTCTTGTAAATTCAATTGTGGTAATTTTAGGTGTACTCTTCACTATACTGATATCAATGAGTAGAATATCCCTATATTTTATACCATTAAATATTGATACAAGTTGATATAAGTTAAAAATTATACCATACAAGGAGTTGAAAGGAGAACTAAACCTTTCTTTTAAGTTACATGTAGGGAATGAATCAAAAGATGTCTTAATCGATAGAGCATTCACTTTTACTTTTTAATGGGGTGTTAATTTTATCTATGTAGAAGATGGATATATATATATATATATATATATATATTAAAATAATTTTTCTATTAATAGGATAAAGTCATCTATAAGGAAGCTCTTCTAGGAAACAAGTGAATAAATGAACCACATATTTTGGGTAAGGAAACATGGAATACTTATAGTTGATTATAGTTGATTAGGTGATCAAATTTATGCTAAAAAATAAAAGTGCATAGAATTTCTTCAAACTGGTGCCAAATCGAAGTGCCCATTGTTCAAAATCCAACAACATTCATTTCACCTCAATCCGAAATGAGACGTTCAAGTTATTGTCTATTTATTGTTTTCTCAAATAGGTTAAAAAATGGAAAATTGGGTGTTTGACTGTGTTTTCTTGGATTTTTATGGGCCAGTGGTATACTGCCACTTGGCCTCTCATCGTTGGTTGAATTTCTCCTAGCTTCTGATTGGTGGATTCTAGGTCCAGTAGATGGAAGCCATGTGGACCAATGGGAGGCAACCATGTGGCCTCCCCATAGTCGTTAAAATTTTATGGTTAAGGGTCAAACTTCCCCACATGATTCGAAGATCTTGTGCCTACAAGTCCAATGACCTACCACTATGCCACATTTGTTTCCTTGATCATAGTGACCAACATATATTTTAATGGGGTGCAAATAATTTTTTGGGAAGGAGTCCCATAGCCATACCATGCACCATATAACTAGCAGAGGGAGCCAAGGTCTCGACACTCACCATCAGACAATGCAACAAGACCATAATTCAATTCCCAAATGCTAATGAGAAGGGAAGAGGTTTAAAATACCCTAGTCCATGGTCCTAGGACCCCGTAACTCACCACAGGTGCAATATTTTGGCGCTTAGACCAGAAGGCACTAGGTGATGACCCTGGCCCTAGTCATATGCCATTGCCATATAACCCTCAGGGGATGCAAAAGGCACTTGGCACAAAGGTGCTAGCTAGCCTTAAGGCCCATCCCTCATCCTTATGCATTCATATGGCCACAAATTCTGGTCCCAAGGCATTGGAGGATAATTTAGTGGTCCGAAAAAATGCACTTATTAAGGGCTAAATTGTCACTCCATTAGGAACTTTTGTGTCAGATTTGTAGGATAGTTAGGGGAGGGTGAAATTTGTAGGATGGTTAACAATAAATTTCATGGGAGAGCTTCAAAGCTCATAACTTTTTGAATTTTTATTGAAATGGAGCTCAAAAAGACTATGCTTAGGGGTTTTTGGAAGCTTTGAATCCTTTGATGACCTCTAATATATAACGTGAACATAGATACAAGGTATTTTTTCAGGTTTGAGACTAAATGTGTATGGATCAATGAGGGCATGGAAGTAGTTCTAGGAGGTATTTGGGTTTGGAGAAGACCTTGTAGGGGTATTCTCACATCTATAAGGCTACTGTAGCAGCTATAACAAGCAAGGTTAAGCTCACGCTCAACTTCTGTTATCATGAATTTTTTATTATATGTTTCAATGTGGAATTGAAGCACACACGTGATGTTTTGAGCTCATTTCAGTTAAAGTATGTCATCCTTGAAGGAGATGTTTTTAGTTTATATTGTTGTGAGAGTTCTTTGTAGGAGAACATTATCTTGTAGGGGTAATAGCCACATATTTACCTGCAACAATTTTTTATTTACTTCATTGATATTGAATATATGAGAAGTATAGTCATGTTGAGAGGCCTGGAGATGTAGCCTAAGAGGGGTGAACTTCATCAAAAAACCTTTTGTCTCACTCTTCTTTATGCCTATATGGATTTTGTGTTGTTATGTTCATTATGTTAAGTTACATATGAATATTGATGCATGATTTGAAGATTCATTGTAAAACATGTTCTTCAAGACCCATTGTTAACCTTGCAAAGCGTTGAAACGGTCATAAGTTTTTGTTTTATTTTAATTTGGAAAAGAGGAAGTAATCACTTAATCAAATTTCATATCAGTGTGGTATCAAAGCACCAGTTGACCAAGTTGCAAGATGGGCAACAAAAAGAATATCCAATAGCCACAGGAGTAGAATTTGTCTCTTCAGATGGAGGATATAGAATTGAGAAGAATGTTGGAGATAGTTGAAGAGGACAAGGGACACATGCACTTCGTATTACAATAAGTTCCTGATGAGAAATTTGCAGAAAGTTCAACTCTTGCACCGGCAAGGGAAACCTCCAGAATGTGTCGAGTGTGTGGTCATGGTTCAAATAATGGTTTTCGACCATATGTGAAATATGTTTCATGTACATTTTTCAAACATCTTCAAGAAGCACACCATATTCCAGTGGATAAGAGTGGGTAGGCTAGAGTCATCTGCAAGATGACAGTTTCTGTCATCATTAAAAGCTGACAAGATGAATGACAAATTTAAGGAGGTAACTAGTATCTCAAGTTCCACTTCCTCCATTTTCATGCATAAAAACTCTTTTTTAGTGTTCAAATAACATACCAATGGAATAGATATGAACTTGCTTTCTAGGATGGGTTATGAAGGTGGAGGTCTTGGCAAAAATGGTTAAGGTATTACCAATCCGATTATGGATGAGGAAATATCAAAGTACTAGGGATGGGGTTATAGCTGAAAGGAGTTTTGGGAGTGCTCCAAATAGCTTGAGGTACACCAAACATCTAAACATGAGATGTAACCACTTTGTTACAACCATCGCAGTTGCAACTCTAGAGACACGCATAAGTCTCAAGAGTGTTTTTCAATGCATGGAAATTTTGAATACTTGTGGAATCAATATCCTTGTACATTTTTTGATGCTTTTGACCATTGCATGGTTGTATGTGAGAAAAATATGATAATCGTTAAACAAATGAACCAAATTTTTGGCATGAAGCATAATGAGTTTTTTTTTACATGATAGAACTTCTATATGAGCAAACAAGAAGAATTGTTTCTATGCTCTTTGAAAAGTGCATGGATATGACACTCAATGATGTTGGAAGTTGCATCCAGAACTTAGTTCAAAGAAACGTAAATATATTATGCTGCATAATGCAATGGAAATAAAAGGTGGCAAAGAGGATTCTCCACAATCCTTAGCCACCTTCAAGAGAAGATGGTGCAAGAAGGGAACCCACAAGCCTAGAAGAGGGAAAGTTTGGGTACACTTATTTTAAAGTTTTCTTGTAAATTTTGTAAATACTTGTTGTCATTACCTATTTAGGTACCTTTGTCACTATGTTCAACAAGTATATGTTTATCATTAGTGTATGTATTGACTTGTTATAGTCCACATGTTCAAGGAATTTTTTGAATGTACAAGATTGTCATTCAAAGTTGTCTACAAATTTTCATATGTTCACTGATACAAGTATTCAATTTGAAACTTGTGTGA
The DNA here is from genome assembly GCA_031772625.1 of Pinus tabuliformis. NCBI lineage: Eukaryota > Viridiplantae > Streptophyta > Pinopsida > Pinales > Pinaceae > Pinus > Pinus tabuliformis. The sequence goes on along the minus strand of CM062816.1, from coordinate 1,674,685,295 downwards.
ACTAGATCTCTGATTTTAAGATTGTATAAGATGACTATGTATTGTAGGAAAAGTTAATCATATCATGGAAAATTTTGCAATATTGTACTTCTTATGTACGAACTCAACTTGAATATGTTATAGAAAATTTATTTTGTTTTTGATTTCCAAGATCGAGTCATGTTTGTCTTCAACGGTTTAAAATACAAGATGAAGTGTTTTTGGAGTCATGCAAAGATGAGGGTAGACAAAATGTTCATATGCCACTCATCAGTATTTTGTTCCTAGATTAGCAATAAGAATGTGGATCAATTCTTAGCAGGACAACATGTCTTCATGAGGATGATAAGTGAAGTCCCTTTATTGTGGCTTGAAGGGCACCAATCAAACATTTTACATTTTGGATTGAGGTTTTGGGTATTTTTTAGTTCCAACAGCTTTATATGGACAATGGAATTAAAGTTTTGCAGTGTAAAAGTTCATAGTGGAGAGGTGTGATGAGGTGATCAAATCTATGCTAAAAAATGAAAATACCAAGAAATTCTTGAAACTAGCACCAAATTGAAGTGTTCTTCTTTCTGAATCCAACAACTTTAATTTCACCTCAATCTAACAGCGGATGCTCAAGTTATCACCAATTGATTGTTTTCTCAAATAGACAAAAGAATGGCAAATTTGGTGTTGGACTATGTCTTTTTGGGTATTTATGGACGAGTGGCACGCTACCACTTTGCTTATCTCCATTGGTTAAATTTTTGTTGGCTTTTGAATGGTGGGTTATAGGTCCAATAGGTGGAAGGCACGTGGGTCAATGGGAGGCAGCCATGTGGCCTCCCCACAATGGTTAAAATTTTATGGTTGTGGGTGGAACGGTCCCGCAAAATTTGGACACAAGACCTTGTGCCCTCAAGTCTAATGACCTACCACTATGCCACTTTTTGGCCCCTTTTAATCATAGTGGGCAACATATATTTGAGTTGAGGAAAAATAGTATTTGTGGAAGGGGTCACGAGCAACCGCACCACACACCATATAACTAGTGGAAGGAGCCAAGGGCTCGGGGCTTAGCGCTAGCCGCAAGCCAAGGTCTCGAGGCTTACCCCCACCCCAAGCCAAGGTCTGAGTACTCACCGTCAAACAATTCCATGGGACAATAAGTCAATGCGCAAGTGCTAAGGAGAAGGGAAGAGGTTTAAAAGAACCTAGTCCATGGTCTTAGGACCTCGCAATTTACCAATATAGGTGTATTCTCTCGCAGTGTAGGCCAAAAGGAACTAGGATATAGACATAGCCCCAGTCTTATGCCATCACTATATAACCTTCGACGGATGCAAAAGGCATTTGGTGGAAAGATGCTAGTGAGCGTTAAGGCGCAACCCTTAGCCTTAGGCATCCATTAGGCCAAAAATTTCGGTCCCATGACGTTAAAGGATAATTTAATGATTTGACAAAATGCACCTGCAGAAGGATAAATTTTCGCCCCATTAGTGATTTTAGGGCATATTTCTATGAAAGTTAGCTAGAAGGTCGAATTTGTAGGATGGCTAGCAATCAAGTTCATGGGGGAGCTTGGAAGTTCGTAATTTTTTGAGTTTTTACCCGAATGGAGCTTGAAAAGAGGCTTCTTAGGGGGTTTTGGATGTTCTAAATATATTGGTAACCTCTAATATCTAATTTGAGCACATCTATAGGGTATATTTGTAGGTTTGAGACTAAAGGTGTATCGAGTAGTCAGGGTTTGGAAGCAGAATTGAGAGGTATTTGGGCTTGGAGAAGACATTGTAGGGGTATTCCCACTTCGAGAAGGCTACTGTAATAGCTATAACTAGCAGGGTTAAGCTCATGTTCATCTTATCTTATCATGAAGTTTTGATTATGTGTTTCAATCTGGAATTGAAGCACACACATGATGTTTTTAGCTCATTTCAATTGAACTATGTCATCTTTGAAGAATATGTTTTGATTTGTTGTTGTTGGGAGATTTATTTGTAGGAGAACATTACCTTGTACGTGTAATAGCTAGATATTGACCTGTAGTGAATGTTTATGTAATTCATTGATAATGAATATATGAGTGGTGTAGTCATGTTGATAGTACCGAAGGTGTAGCCAGGGAGGGGTGAACTCCATCAACAAATCTTTTGTCTTTCTCTTGTTGATGCCTACATGGATTATGTATTATTATGTTCATTATTTTAAGTTACATATGAATGATGATTCATGATTTGAAGAGTCATTGTAAAACCAGTTGTTTCAAGACCCATTTTTAACCTTGCAAAGAATTGACACGGTCCTAAGTAATTGTTTTATTTGAATTTGGAAAAGAGGAATAAATCATCTAGTGAAATTTCACATCAATAGTATTCCTATACACTAACTAATATATTTACTTTGTCTCACTCTAGTAGAATTTGGAATTACTATATGTGAAAACTCCAATTTTCACTACAAAATCTTATCTCGAAAGTCTATGCAAGAACTTTTCTAAAATCGATCAAAAACCCCTTTAAAAAAATTAAGGAAGGAATTTTTTAATGCTAAATAGCTCGTGAAGTATTTTAAGGAAATATGAAACGCCAATGGTAGTGATGTAAACTAAATAAGTTAGTCATTTTATTAGTGAGACTAGAAAAATGGATAGTTGGTTATAGTGATTGTATAATGATACACAACTATATTAAAATTTTGGTATCATTTGAGTTTCTTATATAGGGCTTGTATAATCAAACTTTAAATAAAACCCTCGAGATTGTACATGGAAAGTAACTTAATAAGTATCAATAATTAGTATGGTCATAATAGCATATTAATTCCTAGGGATATTGGTATTCTTCTATAAATAATATCACACTTTGTAAATGAAAAAAAAAAAAATAGAATAGCATAAGAGTTTAGGATTTTGTCCTACATAAATCCTTACCATACTTTAACCGATTTAATAAGTCCAATGATACAAAATCAATTACATAGTAGTAGTTATGAACACACACTAATAATATAACAAGAAGGGTAAGCCAATAACTCACACTCCATATGAACACTATAGTAAAACACTAGGAGTATTAACTTGAATAGAATAAAAAGAAAAGTAAAGTTCTGATTTAAGTAATGCAAATAACTTTAGAAAAATATTTGAATAAAGAACCAATTCAAAGTGCATTATATAATTCTAATATGGAAAAAAAAAGGTTCCTCACCATAGTTAAAATATATATTGTAGGTCTATTACAAATGTATAGACCATATCAAGTTCGAACCGGAAATATTATGAACAATACAAACAAAATGATATATATATGCAGGCGAATGGCCCAGATAAAAATAAGAGTACGCAATTCATTAAGGATCATAGCCTTTGTAAACAAATGGTAGGGTTAGAAATATAACAAAAACCCCGTCTTAGGCTATAATGAAAAAATCAGTTCTAGTCGCATGCCAGGACGACTTTAGATAGAGTTTGGATGAATTGAGAAATGTCGGACCTATAGGCCAAAGAAGTCGAAGACAAGTCCAACATTGAGGAAAACGCCGTTAGTACAAATAGAGCAAGGGTCTTTTTTCCCACAGGTCATTCCTATAATCATTGACAAATCATAGAGAATTAAGATACTGAAACACAAGGTATGGACTCGTAAGGGTGTACTTATAAAAAATAAATAAAGACTTGCACTAGATAATCATACCTGAGAATCAGTGCATAAATGTCCTCCGTCGTCGACCAAGCGATACGCCCCTCCCTCGTCGACCAAGCGATACGAAAGTAATACCATCAGTAATATATTATAAGAAAAGAAATAATTGAGTATAGAGCAATGACAGACAAATGGAATATAGAATCTAAATCGAAAGACTATTCCTACATCTTGGCTGCGAGTTTCCATAGCTATAAATAAGCACCATTCTTCACTATTAAACAAAGAAGAAACACCCAAATACCATACAAAATTTTTAAAGGGAAACTTCACTCTCTTCGTCAAGACAATCGCACATATAGCGCCGAGAAAGAGATAGTACAATACCCAGATGGCCATTAGAGTCGAAGTGCACGAAAAAATCAGTTTTCAACTCCAATTGCGCCCTAAAAACCAGAATGATGGGTAATGTGCCGAACCAAAGAAGAAACCCAAAGATTTGCGTGAGCGCATGATATAACGGGGCCCTTTGTTTGCATGCCCCCGCCGAGTTTGAGCCTTGCGGAGCTGCGCCTGCAGCGTATTTTGTTCCATGGAGACTCCAAGCACGTATTTGAAATTTGTTTCGATGTGATGGCTGTTAACTTGTTTTGACACTCATTTGTATCAATATATGTAAAAAAAAATCCATAATACTTATGTAGGGAACTAGCCCCTCCTGTTCTAAAAAAAAATATGAAAAAAAAAAATAACTCTTGAGAAGAACTATGAATTTGAATTTGAATTTCATAATATCAAAATTGAGCTTGTAGTGATACAGACCCAACCCTATTAAAGCCTCTACAAGAGAGAAATGAGAACCGATAAGAACCATTAGCAGAATACCACAAAGAATATTAATGATATACTTAACTATGTAAAGTCATCGATATGAGAACTATACCTCTGTAAATCGAACTCCAGATAGATTCATGGAGATTGACATGCTTAATTCCCGAAATACCATGTGTAACTAGGGTTGTCTAATTGAGTTCTATGACATCTTCCAGCACAAAAGCGGCCCTCTAGCAGCAAGAAACAAAAATGAAAAAAGAGACGAATGAGTTAGAAGGGTTAGTGATAGTCGTTTTGACAAATCCTTACCACTTCTACACCATTAGATCTATATTAGGCGAGCCATGTGACTTCACATGGGAAACCCTCACGTGCCTTATGTCAATGGTTAACATGTTTTAACATGTGGGGCCTATTCTTGAGATAATCTATCCCACATGAATAAAATGAAAGCTTATTCCAATGGTTGAATTGAACAACGAACGTGACACTTTCCCACTGCAAGAAATTCATATGCTTATGCGCCGAATTTTAGCTGGCTGAGAAGACTCGATATATAATAATGTAAACAATAATAATGTAAACAATAATTGACATATGATATATATATTATAGATGTAATACTACTTAAAAACTTTATTATAAATGTTATAAATGTTAGTGAAACATAGGAGATTATTATATTATTTATATTATTATACTCACAGTAATATAAATGGAGATTACAACCTGTATAATAAACAAACATAGGAAATTTATATGGTGGTAACAAAATTATCCATATATATTTTAGAACTTGAACAAATCACTGAGCAATTAAGTATGGATATTTATAGCCTATAATGTCAAATATTCATAACATTAAAAATATATCCTTTATAACAAAGTGAAATCGACAAGGAATTACTCTAAAGGTTTGAATGTGTGTACAACTTGAAGAAATCACTCAGCAATTAACTATGGATATATATAGCATAGAATGTCAAATATTCATAACACTAAAAATAGATCTTTTACAACAAAGTGAAAGTGATAAGGTAATACTCCAAAGGTATGCTCTAATTTACTAATTTCATAGTCAAATGTGTGTACGCAAAATATAGTAATATCCATACTTATATAAAGGAACACGACTTCTAGCAAGGTTTGCACGTGTTATTACAAGAACAAGAGGTAAAATATAACAACCCAATAATCTATGAAATAAATTTTTGCCATGATTAAAAAACCCTAAAGAAAAATGGGGAAGAACCTCGTGAGAAGTTGGCATTCAAAGGGTAAAAGTCCTTAGATAGGGAAAAAACCCTTATTGACAAATAAATTGTTGTAGAATTTATTCCCTCCCAAAATAATGCTAGATTGTGAAGAACATCAATGTATAACTCAAAGTTAGAAATTGATGAGAGACCAAACAACCATAGAGCGTTAAGAGAAAATTAGAGGTTGCGAACTACAACCCTAAAGGTCGAGAGTTATACCTTTGAAGCATGTCGAAGCCAAGGGAAGTGAGACAATGCCCCAGGATTCATAGAAGGAAAGAGATGAAAATTAGAAGCAAAATGAATATAAATCATAAAAAATAAAACAATGCTAGGGTTATTCCAGAACTTGCCTCACCTAGAATCCTTATGACAATAGGAAAACCCGGAAAAACCCTTTGTAGTTGCAAAGCTTGCTCTTGAGTAGTGAAACATGCAAATGAAATAAGAAAGTGCATGAGGGGGTGCGTAGTTATCCAAGAAACCCTCAAATCCCTTTGATTCATGAATGTAAAGCCCTTCCACATGTACCGTTGATAACTATACATGTCACTGGCCTCATTTAGTGACAATTCTCATCAACCATATGCTACACAAGGACTTGTCCTTATTACCACTTACTAGATCTAGAGCCTTCAAGCTTGACATGTTAGGTCCCTATAATACTAGTGATTCCCCCATTACTATTGTTTTTGTAGCCCCTTATTGTTTTTTTTTCCCTGTTGTCCCCATATTATTATTATTGTGCCCCATAGAAGCCCACTATTGTTATTGTGACCCCTTAGACTCCTATATACAAAAAGGAGGGTTTGTCATTTGAATCATCCGATAATTGTTCATTTGTGTAATGAAAATGAGGTTTCCCCCTCAAATAGGCTTATTTTGAAGTCGTTGATCTATTTTTCTTCTATTTTGTGACTTGGCTGCATAGAATTTGGTATGAGAGGTTTAGATTCTAGGGTTTCGTTTCTTCAACACTTCATCATGGATTTTTCTGTATAAAACTTTTTTGCAAAGCTTCAGAAGTTGAAAAAAATCATTTTAGAAAAAATCATGATGAGGATCGCGGTCGCATTTTGTAGCGTTTCTCGCTATATTTTTGGAGATATGAGCAGAGGAAGTTACGGTTTTTTTCAGGATCCCAAATTCCATTTCAAACAGGTAGCCTTGGGAAAATCATCATAACTTCTTCTGCATTGGATTCAAATTTTGTAATATGCCACAGAAAGAGGATGGACTATAGTTTTCTTGGGTATCATGTTCAGGGCCTAAGGTCAAAACATTGACACTGTAACTTCATACAATTTCACCCTATTGAGCCAATCTATAATCAGGTCATTGTGAGCGATTGGGCATAATCCTTCCTTGGAAAATCAAATCTTGATCAAACTTATGGCATTCGAAAGAGGACTCAAAGGACTATCTTAGGATGAAATTTCAGACCTTGGAAATCCAAAATTATAGAGATACAATAAATTCAATATCAAGCTCCTAGAAAGTGAGAAAAGGTGTGTAGTGTTTTTCAAAATTTTCATAATTTTTTTTTTAAATTAGTTTGAAGTGATTAAAAGGGAAAGTGAAGAAAATTATCATTAGTTGATGCCTGAAAGAAATAAAATTTCAACACCTAGTAGGAAACTCAAAAGCTCTACTATGACACATATAGAAGAGGAAGAAATGCAACATGATATATCAAAATTACAAGACCAAGTGCAACAAATTTTTCTCTCACAAGAAGTAACCGAAGCTAACATGGATGGTTTGAAGAATGGCATCAATGGTATGAAAGGAAACATTGAAGATTTTAATAAATACATGGAAGGTTGGAAGGAAGTTTTGATAAAGTAGCTACAAGAAAGGCTTCCTAATGGTGAAAAGATAGTAGATGAAAATCATTATGAGAACAATAGAAATGTTAATCATGATTTGAAGAATGACAACATTGAAGATTTGAAGAAAGACGTGGAAGGTTTGAAAGAAAGTTTGACAAAGTTGCTACAAGAAAGGCTTCCTAATGGTGAAAAGGTAGTAGAGGAAAATCATGATGAGAACAAAAGAAATGTTAATCATGATTTCATAGACTCTAGCATTGGAATGAGTAACCACCATGTTCCAAAGATCAATATGAGGAAGTTTGATGGAAAGGATCTCGTAACATGTATACTACAAATGGAACAATATTTCGATCTACATAATGTGAAAAACACACAAAAGGTACGCATTACAACATTATATTTGGAACCGAATAAGTTTGTATGGTATCGATGGCTTTGCTCTGGTAAACAATTTGTCACTTGGTCATTTTTATAGAGGAAATGATAGCACATTATGAGGATATAAATAGCAGCACCTTCTTTATCCAATTGATCAATCTCAAACAAAAGGGTTCAATGGTGGAGCACTTCCAAAAATTGAATATAAAGGTAAATGATGTTTGAAAGGATTATAGGAATGATGTGTTTATAAAGACTTTAAAGGATAACATCTAACATGAGGTTTTCCTTAGGGAACTTGATTCATTGCAGAAGGCATTCAGGTCGAAAAGAAAAATTGAAAGTAAAATTATGGAAACAAGGAAGCCTACCACTCACAACTATAAATATGGAAGTGTTGCTTCCCCTAGACTTCCACAACCTACAAGGTTTACACCACAACAGTTGGAAGCAAAAGGGATTTTTTACATATGTGATCGAAAATACACTAAATGTCATAAGTGTGTTGAGAATAAATTATTTTATATAGATTTTGAAGAGGAGGAAGAAAAGGAACAAGAAATGTCAAAAGAAGAGAATATACACTAGGAACCAACCCTCGAGAAAGAATAAATGAATCCGACCATATATTGTAATGCATTGGAAGGAATTACCACTCCTAAAACTCTCAAGATAGAAGGATATATTGTAGTTTTTAACCCCATACAAAAATTACCTGCATACGAATTATGCATATGAATTCTAAAACACATAAAATAATCAATGTGAGAGCATAACACATAAAACACATATACACAGAGATTTCCCCCTGGATCCCAAAACTGGGACTACCAGCTTGATTTTTCATTATATTCCTTTCAATGTTACAATACATATTTATACATGCCGAAGCATCCAATACCATGGACCAAAAAACCATCGCGTCCAAAAACATGGAACGAAAACCATCGTGTCCAAAAACATGTGCAAAAATCATGCACAAAACCATAGGTGGGTCCACCCAACCTAACATAGGGTCCAAACCCAAAATTTTCCATGTGTGAAAATCATGCACAAAACCATAGGTGGGTCCGCCCAACCTAACATAGGGTCCAAAACCAAAATTTTCCGGGGCACTGTCGCGGACCCCATAAAGTGGGGTTACAGGTACCCCTCAAACCCTCTGTGACCCTCCCTTCTAACCGCTTGGTTAACTACATGGGCCAGTCGTGGAAAGAATATAACACAACCCAACATTATCCCACTTGTTTTTTTCTTTCCACAAGGTGTCACACGAGAGCTTAGTCATTTATCCAACCTTGCAATGCCCATTGTTTCTCTACACCAAGAGAACTTCTCAGAGCTCATAGATTTTGTCAATGCATCTGGAGTATTCTACAAAGTGTCCACCTTTACCGGCAACACCATTTTGTCTTTTATTATATCCCTCACAAAGTGATACTGAACATTAATGTGATTTGTCTTTGAATGATATGCAGGGTTCTTTTCAAGAAAATGACACTTTGGCTGTCACAGTATATCCTTATAGCTTCCTGTACTAACCCCATACTTTAACACAATCTCTGCAACCAAACTGCTTCCTTGATTGCATGAGTGGTTGCCATGTATTATGCCTGTGTAGTTGATAGTGCCAATACAGATTGTTTCTTACTCATCCAACTGACTACACCTCTAAATAGGTTAAACACATACCCATTCGCAGATCTTCTCTGATCCAAATCTCCAGCCCAGTCTGCATCAACAAAGCCACAAATATCCAAAACTCTATCCAATCCTGGTCTTCCTTGGTATCACAAACCATAATCACTAGTGCCACGCAAATACCTAAAAACCTGCTTCACTGTTGTCCAATGCTTCTTCCCTAGTTTTGACATAAACCTACCCAATACTCCCACTACATGTTTAATTTTTGGTCTAGTACAGACCATTGCATACATCAGGCTACTGACTGCACTTGCAATTCCCAGCATTTGGGAATAACCTTTTGCTACCAACCGAGCTTTGTATTTCTCCACCTTTCCTTTTGCATTTGTCTTCTTCTTGAACACCCATTTTCTACCAATCGGTTTCCTTCCAGCCTGCAACTCCACCAGATCCCAAGCCTCATTTTTTTGCAAAGATGCCATTTCATCAACCATGGCCTCTTTCCAGAGTTTTCCATCCTCTAAATCTACTACTTCTTTCACAGTTATGGGATCATCATCAGTAATATATAAAGCAAAATTTGAAGAGAAAGCAGATGGACTATACCTTTCTGGTTGCCTTCTTTCTCGAACTAATCTTCTCAACCCAGATTTTTTGGCTTTTCATCTTTTGATTCCTCCTCTGCTGTAGAGTCTGATTCTTCCTCCTTTAGCTCAAACTCTATCTTCTTAGGTTCCTTTGGTTGAAATTCATGTTTAATAACGTCTTTCACCTCTTTGAACACCACATCTCGGCTATACATTTGGATAAAAACCATAATTCTTCGAAGGATATAAAACCCAGAAGGAAAGTGGTTAATTTATCTTCTCAAGGATTAGGTCCAGATGTTATGAGTGTTCTCAACAAAGGATTGGGGTTTGCAGTCTCCCCTAAAAACATACCTATTGAGAAAATTATCTGTAATATAGAGGATGGGATCAATAACCTATCTCTTGGAGACAAGGAAACATTAAGACAAGAAATTTCCCTCACTATGAGAAAATCAAAAACTCCCAAAAGTAATTTAAGGAAAGAAGAATTCCTTGCTCTTAAGGCCCTTCCAAATAATGATAAAATTGTAGTCCTTAAGGCTAATAAGGGTGGGGTAGCAGTAATCTTGGACAAAGAAGACTATGTCTATAAAATGAATGAACACCTAGCCTGTGGTAGTTATAAAAAACTTAGCAAAAATCCCATCCCAAAAATTATGGGAGAAGTAAGAAAGATCATTTTAGAGTCCAACCTCAAGGAAAAATTGAAGAAAAAACTAACACCTTCTTGTGAAACTATCCCAAGAATTTATGGTTTACCTAAAATACATAAAGAAGGGGTTCCTCTTAGACCAATTGTTAATACCATTGGCTCCCTAACCTATGAACTCGCTAAATATGTTTCCAAGATCGTTAGGCCTCTTGTCGGGAACACTGATTCTTTCATTAAAGACTCCCATGACTTTGTGAAACTTATTAGAAATGAAAGGATGAACCAGGATGACATCCTCGTGAGCTTTGACGTAGTATCCCTATTCAACAAGATTCCTCTTGATGAATCCATTCAGGTTATAAAATATGTTACTGAACCCCAGACCGCGAGACTAGCTAAGATTTGTTTATGATCAACTGTTTTCACCTTCCAAGGTGGATACTATGAGCAAACATCTGGAGTCGCAATGGGATCACCCCTCTCGCCAATTGTGGCCAACCTATACATGGAATATTTTGAAAAGAAGGCCCTTGAATCATACCCTTTGAAACTAGCTTGGTGGAAGCGATTCGTAGATGACACAAACATAAAGTGGACTCATGGAAAAACAGAGCTTGATAAGTTTTTCATTCACCTTAACTCTATCTCCCCTGAAATAAAATTCACCATGGAGGTGGAAGAAAACATGAAGATCCATTTTTTAGACATTCTTATCATTAGAAAGGAGGATGGCTCCTTAGGGCATAAGGTTTTTAGGAAGGCAACCCACACAGAGGGCTACCTCCATGCAGACTCCCACCATCACCCATCCCAAAAGTTTGGTGTTCTAAACACTCTGGCCATTAAAGCTCTTAGAATCTCTGATTCTGATCATTTAGATGAAGAAAATAAGCACTTAGTATCAGTTTTTAAAAGTATAGGCTACAAAGAAAAAGAAATTAGAATGGCTATAGAAAGGGCTGAAAGAAGGGTGCTATCTCAGGAGCTTAAAACTCAAGACCAACCTCAGGGTGGGAAGGTGTTTCTACCTTATATTCAAGGTGTAACAGACAAGATTGCAAGAATCCTGAGAAAGAAAGACATTATCACTCAGTTCTCTGCACCCGGAACAATTAGACATAGTATGAGGTCTGTCAAAGATAATATTGATAAACACCAACTTAAAGGGGTTTATAAAATAGATTGTTCATGTGGGAAAAGTTATATTGGTGAAACAGGTCGTTCCTTGCAAACAAGACTGAAAGAACATGTAGCGGATATTAGGAATGATAGATCCCGTACCTCGGCCCTGGCAGAGCATTCCTCTAAAACCAAGCACCATCTCTGTGTGGAAAACGCCTCGATTGTCGCAAGAGAAGATCATCATCAAAGGTGAAAAATTAGAGAGGCTCTTGAGATTATGAAACATCTGCATAATCTCAATAGGGACAATGGCATCGAGATCAGTAGTAGCTGGTTTCCCTTAATCAGGGAAATTATGACTTCCAATTCTTCCTAGGTTTGCCCTCCATAAGTTTTTTTTTTTTAATCAATCTCAAGGCATTAATGATTAATATTCAATTATAATAATTATTAATCTACTAAATTATTAATAATAATTAAGTCGTAGTAAATTTATAATATGTACTATTATTATTAATTATTAATAATGACTATTTAGTAGTATTAATTATGATTATTATTATAGATTATTATGAACTTTTATTACTATCATTAATTCAGAAAAAATAAATAAATAAAATATTAGGAATAAATCCAATTAACCCCTAAAATAATCTAATTAATATTCAAATCAATAAATAATCTCATTAATATTAATAAATTATCTCTTTAAAATTAATATTTATTATAACATAACACTTATTAATTATTACCAATATTTATTATTTATAATTAACTTTAAATAATAATAATAATAATACTTACTATTTATTAATATTATTCTTATTTTTATTAATTATCATAAATTATTATTATTATCAATTATTTTAGATTATTAAAAATTTAATTACAAGAAATTATTATTATAAATTAAATTATTTTAATTATTATAAACTAAAATTAATATTTATTATGAGAAAATTATCAATTATTAAGGGAAAATATATTCTAAAATATTTCATCTTTACTTAGTAATAGGATTAATTTATCATCATTAATTAATATTGTATGATTAAAATTAAAATAAACCTAATTTAATAAAAACTTAAATATTTGGATAATATTTATCATTAAATAGCTGACCTTCATTTTCCTTAAATGAAAACAGCCTACCTCATAACTATTTATATCTCGCAATTGAGCTCTTCTACTATCAACACTCAATAACAGTCCTGATGATGGATCCCTGTTGGGATTTGAAACGTTGACGAAAAATGGTTTTTACTGTGGGTTCTCCGGTGACTAAGTTAGAAAACCTTCCTTGTTACTGGGTTCCAATGCTTATAACCCTTTAAACCATCCTTATACCCAATAAAGATGCACTTTTCAGATTTACTATCCAACTTGGTTCATTTCTCCTTTTGAACATGTATATATGCATCACATCCAAATACCCTCAGATGTGAAAGAGAGGGTTTCTTATGAGTCCATACCTCTTGTGGAGTCTTATCCTCCAACGCTAATGAATGTGATCTATTGACCAGGTAACATGTTGTTTCCATCGCCTCTGCCTAGAATTCTTGTCCTAATCCAGCACCACTAAACATGCTTCTTGCCCTTTCCATCAACGTCTTGTTCATTCCTTCTGCAACTCCATTTTGTTGAGGTGTATATGGAGTAGTCTTCTTCCATGCTATACCACACTTCTTACATAATTCTTCAAATTCCTTCTTGCAAAACTCTCCACCTTTATCTGTCCTTAGCACCTTTATCTTCTTCTCTATCTGGTTTTCCACCAGAGCCTTAAATTCTTTAAACCTGTCAAAGACTTTAGATTTCTTCTTAAGGAAATATATCCATGTATTCCTTGAGAAGTCATCTATAAATGATAATAGTACACAGACTTACCTAGCGATGGAACCTTCACAGGTCCAAACACATCACTGTGCACAAACTCTAATATCTATTTCAACCTCTTACCACCATAGGGGAAACTCACCTGATTCTGCTTCCCATATACACAATTTTCATAGAAATAAAAATCTAAAGAGTTATTACTCATACCTTCTACCATACCTTTACCATGAAGTATTTGAAGGCCCTTCTCTCTAATATATTTAAGCCTTTGATGCCACAACATGGTCTTCTCTCCAGAGACCACTAGATTTTCTGCTCCACATTCAGGAACCATAGAACTATCGCACCCATCAACAACAGTGCTTCCTTGCAACTTGTATAGAGTTCCAATCCGAGCTCCCTGCATCAATACCAGTGCTCCCTGAACCATCTTGTAGGTATCCTTCTCAAACACTGTTTTTACACCTGCATCATCCAGCTTGCTAATAGAAATTAGATTTCTGGCTAATGTAGGAATATGCAGAACAAACGGAAGTGTTCTAACCCTTCCACCTTGTAGCTTCAACTTTTCTTTTCCACGACCAATGATTCCAGCCTTCCTGTCATCCCCTAAGAAGACATCACCACCATCATATTTCTCATACTCACAGAACCACTCTCTATGGGGAGTGAAGTGAAAGGATGCACCTCAGTCAATCAACCATACTTCATGATCTACATGTGTACTTGAAGAAGCCAAGTACACATCCCCACCTTCATCTGAGGGGGTTTTCGCCTCTGCAGAAGGAGCCTCATCAGATCCCTTTCCTTTGTTAGGAGCTTTAGATTTACAGTCCCTTTTGAAGTGGCCTTCCTTTCCGCATTTCCAGCACACCACCTTTACAGGTTTTCCTAGAGATTTACATCTCCCTCTAGATTTATATCTCCCACTCGATGACTTATTTTTGTTTCTGTTCTGGGACCGTCCTAGTACAGACAAGGCATCACCATTCTGGCTCTCCATATTTTTCTGTCTCATCTCCTCCATTAGCAAGGATGAGACTATTTCATCAAAATGCAAGGCAGTTGCATTGCTACCTATTGCAATAACCAGACTATTGCATGAATCTAGTAGAGAACACAACAAACTGATGCACTTATCTTCATCTGAAATTTTAATATCAATAGATGCTAAATGACTTACCACAACATTAAATGCGTTCAGATGCTCTGTCACCGAGTATCCATCTTTCATCCTCAGGTTATACAACTTTTTCCGCAGGAACATTTTATTCACAAGAGACTTAGATTGGTATAAAGTCCTAACTTCTCCCACAAAGCCTTCGCCATAGCTTCCCCTTATACACTCAACAATATTGAATTTGAGACACACAATCATATTATGCTCTTTTCCTTTCGATCCAACTTCTTCCATTCTTCATCGAACACTCTTGTTGGTTTAGTACCCAGATCTACTGTGACCCACTGATCTTTGTCCACCAACAGATCCTCCATCTGAAGTTTCCACAACTCAAAACTTTGACCATTAAATTTCTCGATCTCTATCTTTCCACTGCTTGCCATCTTCTTTCACCACTAGAATCGATCTCGCAGATCTCCCACTGAATAGGGTCTACCATAGGCCTGATTGAAACCCCTCAGCAACAGAGGCGTCCCTTTGAAGCCAAAACAGCTCTAATACCAAATGTAGTTTTTGAATCCATACAGAAATTACTTGCATACGAATTCTAAAACACATAAAATAACAATGCGAGAGCATAACACATAAAACACATATACATAGAGATTTTCCCCTGGATCCTAAAACCAGGACTACTAGCTTGATTTTTCATTATATTCCTTTCAATGTTACAATACATATTTATACATGTCGAAGCATCCAATACCATGGACCGAAAAACCATCGCGTCCAAAACCATGGACCAAAAACCATCGCATCCAAAAACATGTGCAAAAATCATGCACAAGACCATAGACGGGTACCCCTCAAACTGCTTGTGACCCTCCCCTCTAACCCCTCGGTTAACTACGTGGGCTAGTCATGGAAAGAATATAACACAACCCAACACATATCAAGAAGAAAAATGTAATAATGTTGATTGATTCGAGTAGTACCTATAATTTTATTCATTGTAAAATAGCCAAGGAATTGAATTACTTCCTATATCCAACACTAGAGTACCAAGCGATGGGTTGAAAATGGAGGAACCATAAATTTCTTCGAAAAGTGCCATAATATCAAGCTATTCATTGGAGAATATGTGTTCAATAGTCCTATTCCTTATATTCCAATGGGTGGTTTTGATTTTGTATTAGGAGTCCAATGGCTACAATCTTTGGGTATGATAGCTTTTAATTTTTAAGAACTATTCTTGAATTTTTTTAGGAAGGAAAGAAAGTTGGATTAAGGGGTATCGTAGGGAAATTGGGAAATATAATAAGCTCTAACAACATGACAAAACTTCTAAAGAAAGAACAACATGGTGTAATTGCACAATTATGTTCACTAGAAGTTCCAAAATTGAAATCATCTAATTCTCCAGATCTCCAAAAATCCTTCGAAGATCATTTCAAGGTGTTTGAGACAACCAAATTCCTCCCACCTATTTGTGATCATGATCATGTTATTCATTTGATTCCAGGAAGTGTTCCTCCAAACATCAGGCCTTACATATATCCCTATGCCCAACAGAGTGGAAATGAACGTATGGTTGAAGAAATGCGAGAGACTGGTATAATTCAACGTAGTAAAAATTCTTTCTTTTCTCTAGTATTATTGGTGCACAAGAAGAATGGATCATGGCACATGTGTCTAGATTATAAGGAGATAAAAAAGCTCACTATTAAATATAAATTTCTCATTCCCATTATTGATGAATTATTGGATGAATTACATGGAGCAATTTACTTCACCAAGTTGGATCTTCGTGTAGGATATCATCAAATCAGAATGAAGACTAAAGACATTCTGGAAACTGCATTTAGAATGCATGAGGGTCATTATGAATTTTTGGTCATGCCTTTTGGCCTTACCAATGGCCCTTCTACATTTCAAGGTTTGATGAATTCCATTTTCAAATCCTTCCTTTGAAAATTTGTGTTTTTATTTTTTGATGATATACTAATCTCTAACAAGTCTTGGAAGCATCATGTTCAACATGTTGACATGGTGCTCAAACTATTGGAGGAGAAAAAACTATATGAAAAAACATCCAAATGTTTCTTTGGAGTACAAGAGGTGGAATATATGGGTCATATTGTATCTCATGAAGGTGTTAAGGTAGACCCTAGAAAAATTAAAGCCATTAAGGAATGGAAAATTCCCACATCCATAAAGCATCTGTGAGGATTTCTCAGGTTGAATGGGTATTATTGAAAGTTTTTTAAGAATTATGAGAAAATAGCAGCACCTCTAACAACATTATTGAAGAAAGATCCATTTTCTTGGACTTTAGAAGCAACTAAGCCCTTTGAACATCTTAAAGAGGAAATGTACCAAGCATCGGTATTAGCTATGCCAGACATCACAAAAACCTTTATTGTTGAATTTGATGCCTTAGAAAATGGAATTGGTGTTGTTTTAATACAATAAGGAAGACCCATTTCTTTTGAAAGTCATCTAATCAAAGGAATGTATTTACAGAAAGCTATTTATAATAAGGAAATGTTGGCAATACTACATGAACTTAAGAAATGGGGACCTTACCTAACGGGAAGAAACCTCAAGGTAAAAATGGATCATGATAGCCTTAAATACTTTTTAGAAAAAATATTATCTTCAAACGAGCAGAAAAATGGATCACAAGGTTGTTGGGTTATGACTTTGAAATCATCTGCAGAAAAAGGGAGAAAAATGTTGTTGTAGATGCACTTCCAAGAAAGAGTGAGGATGTGAAAGAATTGGATTTTTCCATCTCTATCATTCAACCAGATTGGATAAATGAAGAAATGTATGAATGGAGGAATGACGAAGAAGTGTGGGCACTCATTTAAAAGTTGCAGCAAGAGCCCAATACATTTGGTACATTTAGCTGGAAAAATGATTCATTATGGTACACAGATTGCTTATACCTATGTAATAATTCCCAACCCAAACAAAATATTCTTTTTGAATTTCACACCTCTCGCTTAGCAAGGCACTCAAGATTTTAAAAATCTACCATTGGGTTAAGAAGGATTTTATTCCTTAAATATGATATTCAAAACTTTGTGGCAGAATGTTTGTTTTTCCAAAAAAATAAAGTTGAGACAATTAAGAACCCAAGTTTGTTACAACCTTTATGCATTCCAAGCCAATGTGGGGAGGAGGTTTCAATGAATTTTAACATAGGTTTACCCAAGTCTAAAGGAAATAGTGCCATCATGGTAGTAGTTGATAGACTTACCAAGTATGCACACATTTGTGCATCATCTCATCCATTTAAATCCAATACAGTTGCTATTGCATTTATGGAAACAATTCAAAAGCTACATCAAAACCCAAAGATTATTTTAGGTGACAGAGATCCCAATTTCAATGGAATTTTTTGGACCGAATTATTTTATTGTCTGGTTACTTAGTTAGCTGATAGCTCATCTTATCATCCTTAATATGATGGACAACTGAGATAGTCAACAAATGTTTCAAAGGATAAATTCGTTTTTGTGTATACGATAAACAACATAATGGGTCAAGTGGTTTCCTATGGCTAAATGGTGGTACAACACTTCCTTCGATACTACAACAAAAATGAGCCCATTTATGGCACTTTATGGATATCATCCACCGTCCATCACAACATATTGAAGAGAAAATTCAAAATTTCAAGTAGTGGAAGATCACATCGAGTAGTTTTGGATGCTTCTCAATAAAATTATCATCCTCCCATGTGAAATATTTAGTGGGTAAGCTCTTCCACTTGATGAGATACTCTGAAATTGATCGATTTCGTAGCTTTGGGTTCTTGTTTCCATGACTGCTTCAGGTTCCACTATGATTTTTCCTTCCTCGACAAGTTCTAGCAATATCGTTTGAACTCAAAGATTTCCACCTATAACAGTCTTTAAGCATGAAACATGGAAAAATGGGTGTACTCAGGAAGATGTAGGAAGCTCCAGAATGATTTCCAAGACATTTTGGAGATTAGGAGAAATAGATGATTTCAATTTTTGAACCTCTAGTGAACATAATTATGTAATTACACACCTTTATTCCTTATTTAAAATATTTGTCATACCATTAAAGATGATTATCTTTCCTAGTTTCCTTGTCACACCCCTTAATTCAACTTCATTTCCTTCCCAAAAAAATTTCAATAAAAGTTCTTGAAAATTGTAAGCTACTGTCCCCAAAGGCTGTAACCATTGGACTGCTAGTACAACACCAACAACACCCTTTGGAGTGGAAAGCATTAGACGATTCAATACATATTCTCAGACCCATGGATAGCTTCATATTATGGCACATTCTAGAGAAATTTGTGTTTCCTCCATTTGCAACCATTACTTGACACTCCGGTGTTGGATATAGAAAGCAATTAAATTCCTTGGTTATCTTACAATGAATAAAATTGTGGGCACTACCCGAATCAATTAACACTAAAACTGTTTTCTTCTTGATATGTCCTATCTTAAGAGTTTGAGGAGTGGTAATTAATAGCAATGCATTACAAGATGTGGTTAAATTCATTTCTTCTTTCTTTGGTGTCGGTTCCTAGTGTATATCCTCTTCTTTTGATGTTTCTTGTTCCTTTTCTTCCTCCTCTTCCCCGTCTATGTAAATTAATTTCTTCTTAGCACACTTATGACATTTAGTTTATTTTCTATCACAAGTATAAAAAAGCCATTTTTCTCTTTTTTTCTTCCCATTTTTGTGTTGTCAACCTTGTATGTTGTGGAAGGCTAGGAGCAACAACACTTCCATCTTTATTATTATGAGTGGTATAATTCCTTGTTGCCATAACTTTGTTTTCAATTTTTCTCGCCAACCTGAAAGCCTTCTCCAATAAGTCAAGTTCCAAAACGCCAACCTCATGTTGGATGTTATCCTTTAAAGTCCCTATGAAGACTTCAATTGTACTCTTCTCTGGAATATCATCTACCTTATATTAAATTTTTGGAAGTCCTGAATGTTCTCTGCCATTGAATGATTTTGTTTGAGATTTATCAATTGGCTTAAGAAGGTGTTTCTCTTTGTATCCACATAATGTGCTAACATTTCCTCTGTGAAAATTGACTAGGTGACAAGTTGTTTATGGAACAATGGCCTGTACCTTTCGTGTCTTTTGCACATTATGGAGATCAAAATATTGTTCTGTCTGTAGTATCCATGTTATAGGATCCTTGCCATAAAACCTCCTCATATTGATATTTGGAATATGGCGGGTCTTCAATCTAATGTTATATTATATGAAATCCTGATTAACATTTCTTTTGTTCTCATCATGAGTTTCCTCTACTACCTTTTCGCCATCAGCACGCCTTTCTTGTAACAACTTTGTCCTCTCTTCCTTCAAACCTTCCATGTATTTCTTCAAATATTCCATGTTTCATTTTAAATTTCTTCTATAACATAGATATTAGCTTCCATTCCATAGATAAAATAATTTATCTTAGCTTCGATCTCATTTTTCAAATCATTCATCTAATTTTTCTTACTAGGTGTTTCTATTTTCTTGATTCGATTCATTCCTTTTCTTGCTTATAGGAGCTCGATCTTGAGACGATTGTAACTCTGTAATTTCTAATCTCCAAGTTCTAAAATTTCTCCGTATGGTATCCCTCTTCGTCCCCTTTCCAACCCCACAAATCTAATTGAGATTGGAATCTCGAAGAAATATTTATGCCAAATCCCCCATGATGGCCTGATTATAGACTAGTTCAGTGAAGAGAACTTTTATGAAGTGCCACATGTCATCATTTTGAGTTTTAGCCCTGAAAATGATACCAAAAAAAACTATAGTCTGTCCTCTTTTTGTCCCTTTTTACGAAATTTGAATCTGATGCTCAAAGCTAAAGTTATGACTATTTTCTGAAGATCACCTATTTCATATGGAATTCGAGAGCCTGCAAAAACCCTAACTTCCTTAGCTCACATCTCTGAAATATAGTAAGACAAGATCTAAAATTAGAACATGAGGTTCATCAAGACTTTGGCTCGAGTGGATTTTAATTTCAGATTCTAAATCTCCGTAGACAGAAAGACATCGAAAATTCCATGATGACCTGTTTACCATAGAGAAACCCTAGAATCCAAAGCTCTTATACCAAATGTCATGAAACCAACTCACAAAATAGAATAAGAGTGATCCGAATTGGATCCTAAAACTCTTTAAGTTTCATGACTATTTCAAATTATGCTAAGAGATTCAAGTCCTAGAAAAGATCAAAGCTATCAGAAGGAATCCTTATAACAATTGCAGTTGTGGCCAAAGTGGAGCAATGAGGACCCTCGGTCAAGCACACGGACCGTTGGCCCATGGTAAAGTGCAAAGGCATAAAACTGGAAAGACCAGAGGCTAATTTAGGAAACAGAGGTGGATTCTGATATGTGATTAGTGCTAATCACGTATCGCAGGGCATCCCCATCAGTGAAGGAAAGCCCCAAAATGCTCGAACCCGAAACCACTATAAAACTCAGAAAAGTAACTGTTTCGGTTCTGTAGCGCGGGATTCCTCAAAATTGGCAGGATATCAGAAGGCTTTGAGGTAGTAAGTAGTTTTGACTAAGTCCTGCCTAATCCTACACATTGAGCGACATGCATCCGGCGAAAGAGAGAGAACCGCCTGCATCGGACGAGTAAATTCATGCGACTTGTCCGCTCGATATGAAGGACGACCGTAGGATCTAGGGGGTCCAAATCAACGACAGAGATGTGTCCCGATGATCGACCGGATTTGACAGGTCAAAAGCAAGATGACAGGGATTTGACGTCCGACATGGATGATGAGTTGGCAAATGATTCGTGTTCGTGGATGATCTTGAAGCAAACAGATTTAACGACCATTTGAATATGATTCAAGGAATCTGACACCCAGTTTGTTAGCAAACAGGTGGCTACCTCCTTGCAAGGTGTTACCCAGTGATGATGATGCAGAGCAGAGGAATTTGAACATACAGAGGAAAGGAAACCAGAAGGCTCGGAAGTGGAAACGAGCAGTCAAAGAACAGACTATCTTTAAAGCCATAAACTGACAGAAGCAGGGGAAGCAGCATACAGAGAGGCAACACACAAAGATGCAGAAAGCTAATAGCAGAGAACAAAGAGTAGAAGCCGAGCTGACCTGAAAGTAGCATCGAGCCAAACAGAGCCAGAGAGAGTCAGAGAGTTTGTGTACTCCATTTAAGGCTTGAGAGGTTCAAGCAAGCTCCTCAGTATAGGCTTTTCATACTACTGTGATCCTCAAAAGTCGAGTTTCAATAAGGAGAGTCTGTGCACTCCATTCCTACTGACTCCATTCTTTTATTCAGACTTGAATCGAGCTCGCTATTGTAAAACTCTACTTGAAATGTAATAGAGAGGCCACCACTGAAAGATTGGACGAGGAGATGTAGCCCAGGAGCATTGGGTGAACTCCTTGTTAAACTTGTTTTGTTCACATGTTTCATCGTTATGTTTTCTCTGATTGCCTCACTGTCTATGTATTTCGCAATCTTATCAATCCATTGCATAAAGTAACATAGGCACATCCATGCACATGAGTCTGTAATACCTTTCATTCTTTATCCTGGATAAATTCCAGATCAGGTGGTATCAGAGCTCAAGTTTATTAAGTTTAGACAAGTTTGTGCTAGGTTTTGTTGTTGAATGCTAACTAGATCAAAGATTAAATTAGGAGAAGGAGAATTGACTGAAACTAACCAAAAATTGGAAGAGTCTATTCTAAGAGGAAAATGTCAGGAGAAAATCCATTGGAATCAGACCCCCAGTTCATGGATATTTTTATGACCCTGAAATCCATGGTGGAGGAAATGTATAGGGACTATAAGAAACATAGGGAAGAAGATTCATCAAGCTCCAAACAAGACAAAGGAGTAGAAGAATCTCTCCTCGATGACCACTCGAAAGGAAAAGGGAAATAAGAAAAATTCCTCACGCCTCCTAATAGCCCTGAAAATAAAAAGAGGACATCTTTGATTAAATTATATGTTAAATTTGATTTACCAATATATGATGGAGAGTTGAATGCAAAGAAGATGGATAATTGGATAAGACAGATTGATGTTTATTGCAGAGTGCAAAGCATTGACTCAGACAAGAGTAAGATTCAGCTAGCCAGCCTACGCCTTGGAGGCATTGCCTTGGTATGGATGAGAAGGCATGACACAAGCTGACATAAAGAAACATAGAAAGATTCTTTTGTCTCGAGTGAATTTATTTCTACAATTAAAAAGCAATTATATCCACTAGCCTACATGTAGCAAGCCATGATGAGATCGTAAACTCTTCGACAACTAAAAGGGCAAAATGTAAAGGTTACACCCAAGAATTTAGGAAAAGAGCTTTGATTCTAGGAATTTCTTTAGACTCACCTGAGACTCTGTCGAGGTATATAGATGGTCTACACAGCTACATGAGGCACACTATCCTCATGCTTAATCCCACTAGTATAGATGAAGTATCTATTCAGGCTACGCATCTCGAAGCTAGAGGTAAGAATGGGAACCCAGAAGTTGGGAAATCATCCCAACCCACTGCAAGAAAAAATAAGGAGAAAAGAAAACATAAATGGAAAGAAAGAAAGACAAAAACTGTATAGAAGAGCAAGTCCTCATGCACTCGTTGTAAGAAGGATGGGCATGATGATGAACACTGTTGGATTCTGCATCCGGAGCTGAAATCTAAGAAGTTCGAGGGCAAGAAGAAGAAGACTATTACAGCTATTCAAAAAGATTTGGTGTCGGACTCAAGAGATGAAGCAAAAATCACAGCCATATGTATAAAAGGTAAAAAAATTGAAGCATCTACTAGTAATTCTGCATGGTCTATTGAAAATGAAGAAAATGAGAGAAAAAGACGTGAGTTTTTTCATATTCGAGTTATTTCCAATCATCAAAAGATTGATACTTTGTTTGATAGTGGTTCACAAATAAATTTAATTTCTGAAGAAATTGTAAAGAAGTTTGGATTACTAACCACACCTCATAAGAAACCATATCCATTAGGTTGGCTATGTGA
Organism: Pinus tabuliformis; assembly: GCA_031772625.1. NCBI lineage: Eukaryota > Viridiplantae > Streptophyta > Pinopsida > Pinales > Pinaceae > Pinus > Pinus tabuliformis. The sequence continues at coordinate 1,674,661,377 of CM062816.1, read as the reverse complement.
TAAAGAAAAGCTACAAGTGACTAGACAATGTAAACTTAGGTTTTCTTTTGGATTAGCATTTGTAGATGAGCTTGAGTTAGATATAGTTCCTTTGGATATATGTGGAATTGTTTTAGGAAGTACTTACTTGTATGATAGAAAAGCTATTTTCTATAGAGTGAGAATAAGTATCTACTCGTTGAAGATGGAATCAAATATATTGTAAGAGCTCATAAGCTCAAGAATAATTATACTCTCATAAACTCAAGGCAGATGAAACGAATTGTAATTTCATGCAAACAATTTTTACTAATGGTTGTAAAGGAAAAGAAACCTAATAAAACCAATGTATTTGATGGTTGTGATGCTAAACAGCAAGCTAATTTAGAAAAAGTTGTTTCAAAATATGATGTATTGTTTCAAGAACCTAAAGGTCTGCCACCCAAAAGGGAAATAGTGCATGATATTAATTTGTAGCAAGATGCTCCATTGCCTAACATCGGAATGTATAGGTTATCTGCTTTAGAGAATGCAGAAATCAAGAAGCAGGTATAGGAGTTTCTCGAGAAGGGGTTCATCAGACCTAGCACATCACCATGTGGATCTCCAATCATTTTGGTGAAGAAGAAAGATGTCTCGTGGAGAATGTGCATTGATTACTGAGCACTGAATAAGATAACGATAAAAAATCATTATCCCCTTCCTCGCATAAATGATCTATTAGATCGGTTGAAAGAGGATGTTTATTTTTTCAAGTTAGACTTGTATAGTGGCTATCACTAGGTCAGAGTTGCAGAACAGGATGCATGGAAGACTGCTTTCAAAACAAAGCAGGAATTGTATGAGTGGCTGGTTATGCCTTTTGGCTTAACTAATTCTCCTGCTACTTTCATGAGAGTAACGAATGATGTACTTAGACCTTTTCTTGATGATTTTGTTATTGTATATCTGGATGACATTCTTATATTTAGAAAAATGTGGGAAGAACATTTGAAGCATGTTAAGCAGACACTAGGTGCTTTGAGAAGAGAAAAAACTTTATGTTAAACTCTCAAAATGTGAATTTGGAAAAACATCTTTGAATTATTTGGGACATATAGTAGGGGGTGGTGAATTGAAGATAGATCCCTCTATGGTTGCAGTCATTGTAAATTAACCTAAGCCCAAACCTACTACAGAGGTTAGAATATTCTTAGGAGTAGCACAATATTGGAGAAAGTTTATTTCTAACTTTTCCTTAATTTCAGCTCCCTTACATGCTTTAACATGATTGAACAAGGTGTTTTAGTGGGGAGGAAAACAGTAGAAAACCTTCGACACCTTGAAAGAAAATATTAGTACAGCATCAGTACTAGCACTACGCAATCTTCAAAGACCATTTGAGATTGAAACAGATGCCAGTGACTATGCCATGGTAATAGTGTTGATGCAGCACAACAATCCCATATGTTATCATTAAGAGACATTTAATTCTACAGTAGTTAACTATCCCACATATGATAAAGAATTGTATGCATTAGTACAAAGTGTGAAAAGTGGAAACATTAATTTATGGGCAAGGAGATAGTTATACATACTGATCATCAATCACTTCAATATCTACACTCCCAAACTAAGTTGCAGAAATCAAGACACTATAGATGGATGGGTTTTCTACAACAGTTTCATTTAGTCATCAGATGCAAAAAAGGCATACACAATAAAGTTTTAGATATGTTATCTAGACCAATTATAAATGCATCTACTATACTTAAGCATAATTCGGTATTGCATGAGAGCTACATTGAACAATATGATCAAGATATAGATTTTAAAGATGTATATGCCACTTTAAGTCAACGAAAATTGGTAGAAGAATTGGATTATCATATTAAAGGCCAACTCTTGTATCATTGTGGGAAGCTATGCATTCCACAAACTGAAAGAGTAAAGATAATTCGAGAAGCGCACACTTCTCTAATATCAGGTCACTTTGGTGTAAGTAAAACAGTTGCACAACCGCAAAGATTTTGTTATTGGCTGAAAATGAATGAGATAGTTTCTAGATATGTAAGAGGGTGCACCACATGTGCTAAAAGCAAGCCCAACAAAAGAAAACTAGGATTGGACACTACACTACCAATTCCTTCTCATCCTTTGGAAAGTGTTTCCATGGACTTTGTTGGAGGACTGCCTAAATCTAGCAAAGGCCATGACTATTTATATGTTGTTGTGGATAGGTTCAGAAAAATGTGTATTTTAATACCTTGTAACAAATAGATTACAACTGAACAAACTACAAAGTTGCTGTTTCAGCATGTATGGGTTCATTTTGGATTACCCACTTCCATAATATCTGATCGAGATATCCGATTTGTTGGGAAATTTTGATCAAGTTTGTGGGAATTGATGGACACCGGGATAAAGAAAAGCACAGCTTTTCATCCACAAACAGATGGTCAAATAGAAGTGGTCAATAGGACAGTGATCCAGTTGCTCAGAGGCTATTGCAGCAAGCATTCCAAACTTTGGGATGAACATTTATGTTATGTGCAACATGCTTACAACAGAGCTAAACATTCTTCTACACAGAGATCTCCTTTTGAGACCTGTTTTGGTTTCACACCAAGGTCTCCCTTGGATTTTTTCCTTAGTAAAGACATAGTAGTTGATGGACACAATGATGTGGACAAAGAAACCAAGTTCATTGAACAAATCCAAGAGATTCACTAGGCAGTACAGGAACAGCTGGAAAAGAGCCAAGCCAAGTACAAGGCAAGGCATGACAAGCATCGAATGGAGCATAGTTTCCAAGTTGGTGACCAAGTCTGGCTATATATCAGCAAGGACAAGATACAAGGTGAAGGTAGGAAGCTAAAGCCAATAAGGTATGGATCTTTCAAGATACTTGAGAAAATTGGTGAGAATGCTTTTCGCCTTGATCTACTAGCTTACATGCACATCTACTCAGCTGTTAATGCAGACAACTTGAGACTATTTGAACCTTCATTAATTGAAGATCCCGAAGAGTAAATTCAATTGCCTTCTATTGATGATCTGTTACCTGAATATCTTAATGAGTTGCAGGAAGATGTAGTTCTAGACAGGAAGGTAAGAAATACATGCAGAGGTGATGTTGAGTACCTCAGGATTGGGCTCAAAGGTTTAAAACTAAGCAGTGCAAAATGGATAAAGATTGAGCAAGTGAGGAAACAATACCCTCACTTGATTGATGCTTGAAAGAAAACCAACATTTGGTGGTCCAAAAGATTTTTCAATGCGAAGGCCATAATCCGAATTGGATTCTAAAACTCTCTAAGTTTCATGACTATTTCAAATTATGCTAAAAGGTTCAAGTCCTAGAAAATATTGAAGCTATCAGAAGGAATCCTCATAATAGTTGTAGTTGTGGCCAAAGCGGAGCAGCGAGGACCCTCGATCAAGCACACAAACCATTGGCCCATGGTAAAGTGCAAAGGCACAAAGCTAGCAAAACTAGAGGCTAATTCGGGAAACAGAGGTGGATTCTGATATGCGATTAGTGCTAATCGCATATTGTAGGGCATCCCCCTCAATTAAGGAAAACCCTGAAACGCTCGAACCCAAAACCGCTATAAAACTCAGAAAAGTAACTATTTCAGTTCCGTAGCGCAGGATTCCCCAAAACCGACAAGATATCGGAAGGCTTCGAGGTGGTAAGTAGTTTTGACTAAGTCCCGCCCGATGCCACACATAAAGCGACACGCGTCTGGCCAAAGAGAGAGAAAATTTCCCACATCGGATGGGTAAATTTCGTGCGACTTGTCCGCCCGATATGAAGGACGACTGTAGGGTTTGGGGGGTCTAGATCAACGGCGGAGATGTGTCTTGATGACCGACCAGATTTGACAAGTGAAAAGCAAGATGACAGGGATTTGACGTCTGACATGGATGATGAGTTGGCAAATGATTCGTGTTCGTGGGTGATCTTTAAGGAAACAAATTTAACGACCGTTCGAATATGATTTAGGGAATCTGACACCCAGTTCATTAGCAAAAAGGTGGCCACCTCCCTCCAAGGTGTTACCTAGTGATGATGACACAAAGTATGGGAATTCGAATGGACAGAGGAAAGGAAACCAAAAGGTCGGGAAGTGAAAACAAGAAGTCAAAGAATAGACTAGCTTTAAAGCCATAAACTGACAGAAGTAGGGGAGGCAACATACATAGAGGCAACACACAGAGACGTAGAAAGCTAATAGCAGAGAACAGAGAGTAGAATTCAAGCTGGCCTAACGGTAGCATCGAGCCAAATAGAGCCAGAGAGAGTCAGAGAGTCTGTGTACTCCATTGAAGGCTTGAGAGGTTTAAGCAAGCTCCTTGGTATAGGCCTGTCATACTATTGTGACCCTCATAGGTCGAGTTTCAGTAAGGAGAGTTTGTGCACTCCATGCCTACTGACTCCATTCTATTAGTGAGACTCGAATTGAGCTCACTGTTGTAAAAATCTGCTTGAAACATAATAGAAAGGCCACCACTGAAAGGCTGGACTAGGAGATGTAGCCCAGGAGCACTGGGTGAACTCCTTATTAAACTTGTTTTGTTTATGTGTTTGATTGTTATGTTTTCTGTGATTGCCTTAGTGTTTATGTATTTCACAATCTGATCGATCCATTGCATAAAGTAACATAGGCACATCCATGCACATGAGTTTGTAATACCTTTAATTCTTTATCCTGGATAAAATCGAGATCAAAGAGATAGATCAACGACTTCAAAATAAGCCTCTTTGAAGGGGAAACCTCCTTTAAATTACACAAATTAACAATTATTGGATGATACAAATGGAAAGACCTCCTTTCTATATATAGGAGGCTAAGGGATCAGAATATAATTAGAACCTACATAACAATAATATTGGAAGGGCATAATAATAACAATAGTGGGCTTCTATGGGGCACAATAATAACATAATATGGGGACTACATGGACATAAAAATATAATAAGGGGGTTGTACTACTAACAATAAGGGGCTACACTAGTTGTATAGGGACCTAATATACCTTTTGCAGATCTCTTATATGTTATTGTGGCCACCTCTACTCACGTCATATTGGACAAGGATTTAGATATTTTATTTTGCATTGATCATAATATGTGATCAATGATTGAGGAAAAAAATGATGGTGGAATTATTTAATATCTTATATCATTTCTAATACCTTTTATGGCCTATGATAAGAGATATGTTCATTACTTCTATACTAAAGCTTTAAATCATGCCTAAAGCACACATTAAAGACTATTATAGAGATATTATATAATTCATTTGAGGGTTTGATCAGTATAGTGTGTGGAAGTTTTGAAAAGGTAATCAACTCAAATATGCACTCCTCTATGGTATCTTCTAAAGAAAATTTTGGTGAATGACAAGTGACACTCTCCAAGCATCAAACCTTCTTTTTAATGGCGACTTCAATCAACATTTTGGTAAGTCTTAGTTTATGTGGATTGGTGTAAGGGTATGCATCCTTGTGTTGTTATGAGACACATATGTAGCATACTTTTTGTGGATCTCTATAGACAGTAATTAGACAATCTCAATACTTTTTTGCAATCTTCAAAACACAAATCCTAGATTTAGTAAGTAGTTTTTATGAGAAATTCATATCAACGGCATCTATATTGTGATCATATTGAACATATAAGCAAAGGTCTCTCTCACAATTATTTAAAGGATAAAAATGCATTCAATCTATTTCTATATTTTAATATATCAAGAGTGGTATTGATCTATAAAAGAGAGGAGAGGGCACTAAAGTAGAACTTTAAAGAGAATCTCAAGGAGAAGTTTGGGGACACTGTAGAAGTATAACAAATATGAATGAAGACAATAGTATCTAGTAGTAACATAGGATAAAAGAGATGACTAATTTTCTAAGGAAGTGGATTTGAATACAATAATGCTTTCCTATGGTAAATGTAACACCCTCCTCCATCCACCCAAGTAGCCATGCCAACCAGGGTAAACATGAGACGATAGGATACAATGATCATATTCAACCTCCTATGTGACCTTAAGGAAGTGGAATTGATGGAACATCACACACAGTCATCCAAAATCATCTACAAAACTCATAGGAGACAAGTCAGCCACTCCGACAGTGTGTCCCTAGGTGCCAATGTTGTTCGGGTTATCTTAAGCCATAGTCTCTCTCATGTTATGAGAAAGGGAGAGATTAGAAACCTAAAGTTTCTCTCACGGGCTTTCCTACCAGTGACTAGAGACCAAAATTCGCCAATTCTGTGCAAGCTACCCTAGAGATTTAAGCTAGTTTTTCAGTCCCAGAGCCCAGGCCACTTCCCAGAATGGAGTGATAGTTTGAATGTTGGAAATAATACTGAGGGGGGGGTGAATCAGTATTATCTAATTCTTTTAATAATTCTTCCTTATTTGTTCTTTGAATTAGTTTTGCATGTCAGTACCATAAAATAATGTGAGCATGAACAAAGAAAACATATAGTCACACCAAAGAACACAAGATGTAAGGTGGAAACCCATGTGGGTGAAAACACCTGCTGCAATATGTCTCTATCTTCTTTCAAATTAGAAACTCCTTTTACAATGGTTTTGTACTGGTGCAGTCCTTTACCAGTACGCAGGCTGCAACCTGCAGAGAGCTACAACTCTCTCTCGTTTTCAAGTCTCTCCTGGAAGGGAGCTACAACCCCCAACTTCTTTTCTTACAAGGACCACTTTTCATAAATTTTCGAACTGGATCCATAAGCATCAAATGATCATAAAGTATAAGAAAATCACCCAGTCAACTGTAGTAACCAGATCAACAATAATAGAACCAAACCCAGAACACAGCAATGATAAAAAAAGATCTTAAGAGAAGTAAGCACCCTGTTTAACTGCTCGCCTGCTTACGTAAGCACCCTGCTCAACTGCTTGCCTGCTTACAATACTCACCCTGCTCAACTGCTTGCCTGCTTACAGTACGCACCCTGCTCAACTGCTCGCCTGCTTACAGTACGCACCCTGCTCAACTGTTCGCCTGCGTACCTCACTTTGAGTCCATTGAACTGCCTGCGGACCTCCGCACCTGCAACCCTTCTATGCCTGCGTACCAGCGCACTTGAAACCCTTCTGTGCCTGCGTACCGGCGCACCTGAAACCCTTTTGTGCCTGCGTACCGGCGCACCTGAAACCCTTCTGTGCCTGCGTACCGGCACACCTAAAACGCTTCGTTCCTGTGTATGTACGCACTTTTCTTTCACTGTACCTGCGTACCTTCGGGCATAGATGATTTAAGACTTCAGAAATAACCCAGACAGTCAGATCTATAGATCTGAACATGCGCCGAAGAGATCTCAGTCCATCAATAGATTCGCCTTATTTAGATCTAGACCAGATCTCGCCCTCATAAGATATTCAACCCAAAACATACTCAAGCCAAATGATCTCCTTTTCTTTATATAGGAAAGCTCTTCCTTAAAACATGGATCAATACCACAAGCCGACACCATAATAACCCAATACCGTCGGCTAAATACCAAGAGTAAAACATAAGAAAACCCCACATGTGAATTTCTTTGCCTTGAAATGTGTGCACTGGGGGTACGCACCTCCTGAACGGGATAACTGCGGGTATGTACGCACTTTATGTAACACTGACCTGCGTGTACGCACCTTATGTAAGGTGTACCTGCGTACCCCTTATTTTCTTCAATATTTGATAGCTGATCATCAATCTCTGCTGCTGACTTGAAGTACTGTGATCTATCACCTGAATGGGTTGCCATCAAGGACAACACTTTAGCCATAATACCAACAATCTCCCCCTTTGGACTTGATGGCAACCTCAAAACTTCAGCTTCATTCTCCCCCTTTGACATCAAGGGCAAAGGGTTATGCTCCCCTAAGAACATGCTCCCCTGAATATGAACCAGATCTGCAATGAAGAACCATAATCCACCATGAAAGAGATAGAGACATATTGCAGCTACTTCCAAGATCTCCTTCTGCACATCCTCCATAATGCCAACAATGCATTATATGCTCCCCCTAACCTGTACCATCAATCAGAAGAGGTTCAGCAATAAGATGATGCATCAACAACCCCCAGCTTTTCCTGAGGTATTCAAAAGTGTCCCTGGGCAATGGTTTGGTGAGAATATCAGCAACTTGTTCCTTAGAAGGAACATACTCCAACTTGACCTTCTGTTCAAGCACTTGTTCCCGGAGAAAATGATACTTGATTGGTATGTGCTTGGTTTTTGAATGCATAACAGGATTCTTTGAGATGCTGATTGCACTTGTGTTATCACATAAGATGGGGATTGGTGGTGTACAAGTGATTTGAAAATCCTGCAAAGTCTGCATCATCCAAAGGAGTTGGGTGCAACAAGATGCAGCAGCAACATATTCCGCTTCAGCTGTAGACAAGGCAATTGAACTCTGTTTCTTGCTGAACCAAGATACCAGTCTGGAACCCATAAAGAACGCACCACCACTTGTGCTTTTCCTGTCATCCACGCTTCCGGCCCAATCTGCATCTGTATAAGCATGAAGTGTAAGATCTGTATCTCTAGGATACCATAAGCCATAATTTTGAGTCCCTTGAAGATATTTGAAAATTCTCTTCACTGCCTGAAGATGAGTCTCCTTCGGATTTGCCTGAAATCTTCCAACTATTCCAACTGCATGCATGATGTCCGGTCGGGTACCTGTCAAATAAAGTAAACTTCCAATCATAGATCTGTAGGTTGGTTGATGTACTGCTGCAGATTCATCATTTGCACTGAGGCTACATCCTGTGACCATGGGTGTACATACTGGTTTTGCATCTTCCATACCATATTTCTTCAAAATCTGTTTGAGATAAAAAGATTCCTCCTTCTTTTTGTTGGATTTGCAAACCAAGGAAATATGTCAGTTCTCCTAGCAAGGACATTTCAAATTCTTTCTGCATGACCAAGGCAAAGCTTTGACTCATAGCTTCTTCATTGCTCCCAAAAATAATGTCATCTACATACACAACAAGTATTAGCAATTTGTCATTTTCAACTTTTATATAAAGATTGCTATCTGCTGATCCTTTTGAAAAGCCTTGTTGATGAAGATATTTGTCCAAACGGTAGTACCAAGCCCTTGGAGCTTGTTTGAGACCATAGAGAGCCTTTTTCAATCTGCATACAAGATTTGGATCATTTCCAAGAATGAACCCATCTGGCTGTTCAATGTACACTTCTTCTTCCAAGTCTCCATTCAGAAAGGCTGATTTCACGTCCATTTGAAATACTTTGAAGTTTTGAAAACTTGAGAGAGCAAGGAACATTCGGATGGCCTCAAGTCTTGCAACAGGAGCAAAGGTTTCTTCAAAGTCTATTCCTTCTTGCTGCGCATACCCTTTACAAACAAGTCTGGCTTTGTTTCTAATTACTTCTCCATTTTCATTCAATTTATTTTTGAAGACCCATTTTGTTCCGATAACATTCTTATCCTTTGGTCTAGGAACCAGCTCCCAAGTGTTGTTCTTTTCGATCTGCTCAAGTTCTTCATCCATTGCTTTCACCCAACATTCATCTTTGCATGCCTCTTTCACATTTTGTGGTTCAGTAGAGGAGAGTAATGCCAAATAGCTTGAAGCTTCTGCAACTGTTCTTCTTGTTTGTACACCTGCTTCTTTCTGCCCCATAATCTGAGATTCTGGATGATTCTTCTGAACATATCTGGATGGAGTCTTTTCTTCTATTCTTGTTTGCTCTGGTTCTTCTTGAGTTTCTTCTTGAGGTTCTTCTTCTTCATCATTCTGTCCTTGGGGGTAGCCTTCATCTTCTTCGATGTCTTCATGATGTACTTGCCTAGGAATGTATCCCTTCTCATCAACCACTACATCAATGCTGTCAACAATTCTGCCAAGTCTTTTATTGTAGCATTTGTATGCTTTGCTATGTGGAGAGTAACCAAGAAGAATGCCTTCATCTGCTCTAGGTTCAAGTTTGCCAAGCTGCTCATCAGTATTCTTGATATAGCATTTGCTCCCAAAGATTTTGAAGTGCTTTACCGAAGGAGTCCTACCACTCCAGAGCTCATGAGGAGTTTGAGTGTTGTTCACCCGGACATTTGTTTTGTTGAGAATAACAACTGCAGCATGTGCAGCTTCACCCCAGAAAGTTGCGGGAGTTCCTGACTCATCAAGCATAGCACGAGCCATTTGTTGGACTGTTCTGTTCATTCTTTCCACAACTCCATTTTGCTGAGGAGTTCTTGCTGTAGAGAATTCTCTTCTTATCCCATGTTCTTCACAGAAATCGAAAAATTCATTTGAAGTAAATTCCCCACCTCTGTCGGATCTGAGGCACTTAATTTTGTGACCTGATTCATTTTCAACCAAGGCTTTGAAGGATTTGAATTTTTCGAATGCTTCATCTTTGTGCTTCATAAGTCCTAACCAGACAAACTGGAGAAATCGTCAATGAATAATATCAAGTATTCTTCTCCTCGAGGTGTTCTTTTCCTGAAAGGACCGCATGTATCTGTATGTACTAGCTCAAGAGGCATGCTAGCTGATCCTTCTTTCTCTGGAAAGTTAGTTCTGGTTTGTTTTCCAAACTGACATGATTTGCATATGGTGTTGTCAGGAATTTTGATATCTGGAAGATCGCGAACTGCCTGATATTTGCATGCTTTCCTTATTTGTGAAAAGCTTAGATGTCCCAACCTCCGATGCCATAACCAGTGCTCATCATCCTTGCTCAGATAGCATTGTTGTTGTCCTTCTTCAAATATGTACAGATTATTTGGAGTTCTTTTGCCTTTGATCACTGTTTTACCTGTATCAAGATCACGAACAAGACATCCATTTGATCTGAATATAACCTCGGTTCTTTGATCACACATCTGGCTGACACTTAGAAGATTATGCTTCAATCCATCAACATACAAAACATTTCCAGCCTTGACCTTTTCTTTTAACTGAGCAATGCCTTTTCCTTTTATAGTTGCAGGAGTATCATTTCCAAAAGAGACTTTCTTTCCTTTTTCTAGAGCAGAATATGACTCAAGTTTTTCTTTATCACCTGTCATATGCTTCGAACATCCACTGTCAATGTACCATAGATTTTCCTGTCCCTCTGCATAAAATGCTATCCCACATCTTTCTGTTTGTGGTTCCTTTATTCTCCATGTTTTGGTGCTTGAGGCTTGTTCCTTTTTCTGCTGAAACCTGCTCCTGCATTCAGAGTCTTCATGACCAAAGTTATTGCAAATAGAACATTCAACTTCATTTTCAAGAACCGAAAAGTTGTTATAGGTCCTTTTTGTAATCCCGGTCATACTTCTTTGTTTTTGAGCTTCCCTAGTCATGATCGTTTTATATGCAACACATTGAGCTGCTTTGTGACCAAAGTTATGGCAAGAAAAGCATTGTCCATTGAAGAAACTTCTGCGGTTATCGAATCTACCAGCCAATTGATTGTAATTTCTATTGTCATCTATTCTTGAACCAAATTGAGAAGATTTTACCTGTGGCTGGTTGTAGCTTTTGTTCACTCTTAAGATGGATTGCCCCTGATAGTTTCTGTTTGTAATTCGTCCCTGCTTTACCTGATGATCTTCATTGTGCTTTTGCTCATTTCTTCTTGCTGCATCAAGATAACTTTTTGAGGTGGATGCTTGAGAAGTTTCTCCATTATAGCCCAGACCTGTCTTGTTTAGTGGGGAGACGCTGCACATTGATAATCTCATCCAAAGTTTCAGATCCTTTGACAACTTGAGATTAATAGCTTTTGTTTTCTCAATCTCTTTTCTAAGACCAACAATTTCACCTTCTAATTTTTCAAGATGTTTTTCTTTTCATCAATTTGAAATTGTAGAGTATCAATGATCATGTTCTTTTCTTCTATACATCTCTTGAGTCTAGTAATTTCATCATAAAGGTTATCCACATCTATAGCATCCATATAATCATCATCTTCAAATGCCATTAACAACTTATATTCATTACCTTGTTCATCTTCATCACTGTTTGATAGACCATCACTATCTTCATGAGTGTAGTAGCTTTTCTTATTTGCATTTGTTTCTTGTTCCATCTAGCAGGTTCCTTTCCTTTATCCTTATAAGGACATTTTGCAGCATAATGACCTACTCTTCCACAAGCAAAGCATTTAAAAGGTAACTTACCTCTGAACCTTCCAGAACCCTTTGAAGATTTCTGACAAAATTTGATTCTTCTTCCTCTTCTTCTGGGACGTGGCTTGCTTCATAATAATCTCCTTTTCCTGATGCCTTGAAAGCAGCTTCTCTTCTGTCTGATGGACCTCCCTTTCTCATTTCATAAGCAGTTAGAATTCCATGTAGCTGAGACATAGTAAGAATTCGTAGATTTTCCTTTTCTTCTATTGCAGATACTTTAGATTCAAACTTGGGGGACAATGATCTTAGAACCTTTTCAACCACAATAGCCTCTTTTATTCTTCACCCAAATTTTTCATACAATTAACAACCTCATCTACCCGAAGAAAATAGTTAGCCACACTTTCATCATTATACATTTGAGAGTCTCATACTGAATTCTGAGAGTTTGAAGTTTAGCACGCTTTACCTGTTCATCTCCTTCATAGCTCGTGACAATTTTGTCCCATATCTCTTTTGCGGATTTATAGTGCATTACCTTCATGAATTCTGATTGAGATATACATCCTAATAGAGTACTGACTGCTTTTGCATTTGTTTCATACTTCTTTTTCTCGCTGCATCTGTAGGAGTAGCTGAAGGAAAAGCGTAGCCTGTCTCTACGATGTCCCAAACTTCTGTACCAAGAGATTGAAGATAGGCAGTAACTCTTACCTTCCAATAATTGAAGTTTGTCCCATCAAAAACCGGTGGCCTGATTGATGCTTCTCTCTCGTAGTTGCTCATGATGAACGATCTACCTTCAAGCGATCAAGCTTCTCTGAAGGACCTGCTCTGATACCAATTGTTGGAAATAATACTGAGAGGGGGGGTGAATCAGTATTATCTAATTCTTTTAATAAATCTTCCTTATTTTTTCTTTGAATTAGTTTTGCATGTCAGTACCATAAAATAATGAGCATGAACAAAGAAAATAGATAGTCACACCAAAGAACACAAGATGTAAGGTGGAAACCCAATGTGGGTGAAAAACCACCTGCTGCAATATGTCTCTATCTTCTTTCAAATTAGAAACTCCTTTTACAATGGTTTTGTACTGGTGCAGTCCTTTACCAGTACGCAGGCTGCAACCTGCAGAGAGCTACAACTCTCTCTCGTTTTCAAGTTCTCCTGGAAGGGAGCTACAAACCCCTACTTCTTTTCTTACAAGCACCACTTTTCATAAATTTTCAAATGGATCCATAAGCATCAAATGATCATAAGTATAAGAGAATCACCAGTCAACTGTAGTAACCAGATCAACAATAATAGAACCAAACCAGAACATAGCAATGATAAACAAAGATCTTAAGAGAAGTAAGCACCATGTTCAACTGCTCGCCTGCTTACGTAAGCACCTGCTCAACTGCTTGCCTGCTTACAGTACTCACCCTGCTCAACTGCTTGCCTGCTTACAGTACGCACCCTGCTCAACTGCTCGCCTGCTTATAGTATGCACCCTGCTCAACTATTCGCCTGCGTACCTCGCTCTGAGTCCATTGAATTGCCTGCGGACCTCCGCACTGCAACCTTTGTTCTTGCGTACGGGCACCTGAAACCCTTATGTGCCTGCGTACCGGCGCACCTGAAACCCTTCTGTGCCTGCGTACGGCGCACCTAAAACCCTTCTGTGCCTGCGTACCGGCGCACCTGAAACCCTTCTGTGCCTACGTACGCGCACCTGAAACGCTTCGTTCTGCGTATGTACGCACTTTTCTTTCACTGTACCTGCGTACCTTCGGGCATAGATGATTTCAAGACTTCAGAAATAACCCGACAGTCAGATCTATAGATCTGAACATGCGCCGAAGAGATCTCAGTCCATCAATAGATTCGCCTTATTTAGATCTAGACCAGATCTCGCCCTCATAAGATATTCAACCCAAAACATACTCAAGCCAAATGATCTCCTTTGCTTTATATAGGAAAGCTCTTCCTTAAAACATGGATCAATACCACGAGCCGACACCATAATAACCCAATACCGTCAGCTAAATACCAAGAGTAAAACATAAGAAAACCCCACATGTGAATTTCTTTGCCTTGAAATGTGTGCACTGGGGGTACGCACCTCCTGAACGGGATAACTGCGGGTATGTACGCACTTTATGTAACACTGACCTGCGTGTACACACCTTATGTAAGGTGTACCTGCGTACCCCTTATTTTCTTCAATATTTGATAGCTGATCATCAATCTCTGCTGCTGACTTGAAGTACTGTGATCTATCACCTGAATGGGTTGCCATCAAGGACAACACTTTAGCCATAATGCCAACATTGAAATCAGTAAAAATATAGGGAAACAATGATATAAAAGAAATAAGTTGAATAAAACCTTATCAAACCCCTACTAGCCATGTTATGAATTATGTTAAACATATCATCAACATGTAACATATAGTTGTAAACAACATAGTTAAGTGTAGGGGCCTCATACTTATCTTAGAATCACTATGAACCATTTTTCCCTCATGTCATTTGTTTCATTATCATCTATTAGGCCATAGATACGTTGTCCATTCATTGAAAGGTAAAAATTTGCTAAGATCCATACATAGTTGTTGTCATAAAATATACATATCACCAACATAATAGGAATAAAATTACCATAAAGATATTAGCCATCAAAATTGACATCTACATCAATATATTTACACATGAAAATCAAGGGAATGAATTTTCTCATTAATGAATGCGATGAACCAACTAGATATGGGACTACCAGTTCCACCGGGACATAGATACAATGAGTGAAGTATCTCTTTAGCCAGTCACCCCCATACCATATTCCAATCATGAATGTGGCACTCAAACCAAAAGAACCAACCAGGGGATAAAAAGGATAAACCACCTCACCCTCATCAACAGAAACTAGGCCTTACCATAATCCATCCTGGATCTCTAGGCCAACACAATGAAAATATCATAACAGGCTTTACCATGATCTCCACTCGATCACTCGGCCAAACAAGCATGGATGCCACCCAATTTCTCCACCTACAATGTGCAGAATCTTCCTGTCCCATAGTGTCTTAGGCTTTACCACAATCCCAACTCAGATCACTAGGCCCTAAGCTAACACCCACTCTCTAGGATTTACCACATATCCGAAACTGGGATTAATAGGCCCAACGGAGAGAAAACCACCTCTTGGATTTACTGTATATCCTATAATTCACCGCCAAGGATTCCTAGGACCACTAAGGCAACACAATCCCAGCTTTACCAAAACCCATAGTCTGATTCAAGGGTCACTAGGCCAGTGGCTTTACCATGATTAACAGTCCGGTTCAGGGCCATGTGCTTGATCATTAAGATATCCACCCCACTCAGCTTTGAATCCATCGATAAATCCAACTCAACAAAAACATGAGAACCCCATCACACCATGGCTATCTGAAAATGCTAAGGCTAGGCTGAAAAAACTATTACACCTAGAAAAACACACGTGATGATAAAAAAGAACCACATACAATGACATTCATGATGAATCTATCAAAGGAAAATACATATGCAAGTTC